>CM077029.1:113328594-114778594 GCA_039090855.1 Macrothele yani | reverse complement strand
AGCTACTCAAAGAAAGACCATGTTCCAAGTACACATTTAACTGACAGAACTAGAATTTACTTACTGTTGTTGTATCAAATGTCTCTATTTACAATGATCTCAGCAGACAGCTCAAGCTTCATTAACATCCATCACATTCCGCAAACAAGACCTTTTCTACTTCATACTCATAATCTTTTTCTCAAGCAGACATTTCTGAATCTGTCATATATTCATACAGCATTGCAAATGTCAAAATGTCATTTAGCTGCTTAATTATTAACGTGCTATTTAGACATAATCTACATTTTGAGGTTTACTCACCTTTATCCCAAATATCATTTAGGAGGTTTTCATCTCCTGCCAACATTTCCAACACGTACTTCTCATTAGTCACATCATGGTTCAAGGCCCAAAACACACGTCTTTTTCAACTCACACAAACGTCGCTTTTTTTTTTAATTATAACTAAATGCCAATTCAAAATAATCAACTACAATTACTCAGCCCTCTCTAAGCACTTCTTATTTTCTTTTGTATTGAGTACAATATTTTTAATGGTGTGCACTTTATTGCCCAATTGTAAAATATTGTACTCAATACGAAAGAAAATAAGAAGTGCTTAGATAGAGCTGGAGTTTATGAAATTCCTATAAGTAGAAGTTCTTACATAGAGCTGAAGTTATAAGTAACAGTCCCACAGTATCATATATAGGAAGCACTAAAAATAAACTAAAGCATTGTTTACAACAGCATCTAAGGAATTGGCAGAAAAAAGAAGCAAAAACTGCATTGGTCCAGTACTGTATCGAACAAAAACAATACCCAGAGTTTGATGCAATAAAAATTATTAAGAACTGTTGTACTGAAAGGCATTTAAGACTAGCAGAGACAGTATTGATTGAAAAAAGCAGACACAGGTTGTGCAACTTTAACGATTCTAATAATTTAAACACATATTGGAAGGATTTTATCAAAATGGAAAGCCACAGAGGGGGGGGATGATGTAACATAATATAAAAAAATAATTATGATAGATTACAAGAAGATTAATTTCAAAAGATTAACTACAACCGGCTATCGAACAGATATTGCAAGTACGAAATGAAAAAGAATACTGTAGGGTCATCTAATAAGATGGCGTAACTGCACCTGAGCGATGAGAAACAGTAATGAGACGATGCCAGGCGAAAGCAAGAACATTTGCTACGCTAAAGGGTGAGGACGGAAGATCATCTGTTACGTTCCACTGAAAGTACTAGGAAAGTACAGTTGTTGCTGTGTGGGGAGAGGTTCGAAATTACACTGCCGGACAATTGCTAAGGACGGGTGACAAGAGCAACGATAGCAACCATAAAATGGAAGGCAGGAAAATGTGGAAATTAGCATAAGTGCGAGATACAGTACGACGTGTTGTGCGTATGCAGATTTTGGGTTGCCGAACTTGTTCGTGACATCATAGCGCTGATAAGAGATATAAAGGATTTGACGCATATTGGCCGTTGTTGTTCAAACGCAAAGTTGAAAGGGAAAGAATCAATTGACGAACTTGCAATTTTCAGTATGTCTTCCCGACATCACCTAGATGATAATACGCGTGGCCGTATTATTGGCAAGATTGAAGAAGGGCGAAAAACAACAGATGTTGCCAGGGAGTTCGACGTCAGCCACAGTGTTGTTTCAAGGCTTTGGAAATCATTTCAAACAAATGGAGAGTGTAGCAAACGTCACGGGGGAGGTGGTGTTCGCAGTGCGACACCTGCAGAAGATCGGTACACAGTGCTATCAACAAAAAGACACCGGCGCAGCACAGCTAGTGAGGTAGCAAATCAGTTTATGGCTGCTACTGGCAAGCGGATCTCCCGAAAAACTGTCGCCAGACGTTTGCATGAAGGAGGACTATACGCCCGCCGTCCTGTTGTGTGCATATCATTGTCCAGACGTCACCATACCGCCCGTTTGCAATGGTGCCATCAACATCGCAATTGGACTGATAACGACTGGTCTGCTGTCCTCTTCTCAGATGAGAGTAGATACAGTCTATCGTCTGATTGTCGACGACAACTGATCTGGCGTGATAGAGGTACTGCATATTGTCCAGCAAACATACAGGAAAGGGACCGATATCCGACATGTAGTGTCATGGTATGGGCTGGCATCATGATCAATGGCCGTACGTCCCTCTATTTGCTTCCAACTGGGACTATGACTGGCCAACGATACATTAATGATGTTCTGCTACCTTATGTTCGCATGTTCCGTGGTGCTGTCGGTGATAGATTCATTTTCATGGACGACAACGCAACATGTCATCGAACAGTCGCTGTCCAGGAGTGTCTTGAGAGTGAGGATATTTAACGTCTCGTATGGCCAGCACGTTCTCCAGATCTGAATCCCATTGAAAATGTGTGGGATGCTTTGTGGAGGAGTCTTGCTGGTCGCCAATGCCCTCCAATAAACAAGGACACCCTCATCCGTGCACTGACAGAGGAATGGGGTAAATTACCCCAACAGCTGCTTGATAATGTTGTGCAAAGCATGACACGACGTGTGGAATCTTGCATTGCCCTCCATGGTGGCCATATCCCGTATTGACATCTTACGCCGGAACGCCTGCAGACGGTAATTGCATTTTTTTCACGTTTACGTATTCTGCACAAAATGGCCTGTTTGTCCCTAGAACACGTTCCAAAGCCTTCTGGATTTCAGAGCACAATAAATTGTCTTTCTTGTAATGTCCTGGCATTCTGACATTATTTTATTTCACTTGGCATCCAACCACACTTACTTTTTTATGCGCTATATAGCCGTTTATGATCCATCCTTAGCAATTGTCCAGCAGTGTATTAAGGATAATGGTATTTGTTGTATCAGGTTTGGTTTGTTTCAATTAAGTAACGGTGTGGAGTTGTAAATAATTATGAGTTACAATTTTTTAACTTTGAAGTTTTAGGAAATGTGTAATATGTGTTTTTTAGATTGGAGTTTTAATTAGATATTGGTGTTTTAGGGAGTTAAATTTGAGTAATTGTAGTTGATTATTTTGAATCAGCATTTAGTTATTGTAAAAAAAAAAAAAAACCCCAAAAAAACCATGTTTGTGTGAGTTGAAAAAGACGTGTGTTTTGGGCCTTGAACCATGATGTGGCTAATGAGAAGCACGTGTTGGAAATGTTGGTAGGAGATGAAAACCTCCTAAATGATATTTGTGATAAAGGTGAGTAACCTCAAAATGCATATTATCCCTGAATCTGGTCCTCCCATGATTTCCTTGGCCTTCCTCTAGCTTTCCTTCCTGTCACTTGGGCTAAAAAATTCTCTTAGTCAGCAACTCATTCTTCCAACATGGCCAAATCATGTCAGTTTTTATTAGATGGCAAGAATGTTGAAATTTTTGGATGGAATTTCTTGTACTAAAGTTCATTTTTTGTTATTTGTTTCAGAACTTCAGTTGACCTATCGTTTCTAGTCTAAATTATTTAGTACTATTTAGTAGACATATTAAAAAACATGTTCTTCAGCAAATAGGAAACATCTAAAAACTAAACAATTTTAAGAAAAGGAAAAATTATCGAAGAAACCAAATAAGTCTACTTTGGAAATTAAGGAAGAAAATACCTTAATTTTGAAAGCAGATTTTTTGGTTCCCTCGATAATTTTTACCTGGTGTATATCAGCCAGTCTTTTCTCTCTATATATAAACAACTAAACTGTTTTCGAAAACAGTAAAAGAAAAGTCTGGATATCCCCAAACATTACAAGCAACAGATGATTATATCCCTAAACCACAGAATACAGTACAAAATTTGCTTTCAACAGCCAAAATAAGCTAAGTTTAAAAACTAAATACGACATGATTATCATTCTAAAACTAATTTTAAAAGGAAGTTAAAAATGTGAAGACACAAACTTCGACAACCGAAAAACTAATGTTAACTTCAATATTATGGAAGCACACAAATGGAATCAAACAACCATACTCAACAAAATTGTGCATAAGGAAAAGATAAAAAAAAAAAAAAAAAAATGCTATAAATGAACTAAAAACAGTACATACATATCACTAAGCTGTTCTCTGAGATTCAGAGGTAATTAAAAAACTACTCTCCATAAAAAGTTAATCTAAAAATTAGTAGGAACAAGAAATCATGGTCAGTTATTTGGAAAAGTCATATTTACCAACTCCTACCATTTTACTCCAAGCTTCTGGTAAAATTGAAATGTAAACCTAGATGCTCCAATTACAATAACAGACTCCACATATAGTTATTTCTTCATAAATATCAAATATATAAATATATGTCTCAGTAAGAGTTGGGTTTGCCTCCTCGGGGTGCTCCGTGGTAACAATGGCACACACAACAGCAACTAGGGCCTCTGTGAATCTTGGAGAGGTGCCAGCTAGTTCTGTGTGACATTGGTGAAATGACCCCAACTCACTGGGTTTTGTTCCAGAATCCTAAGGTTGAATGACCAACTGGAACCGTCAGCTGTGGGCTAATCCCGTACTTACCTGATTAAAAAGACAAAAAGAAATGCAAAAATGGACTCAAGTGTGGGATATGGTGGACCTACCACACTTGAGAAGGATGGTCCACCACAGTATCGACCTGGAACTGGAAGAAGGAAAATCAGAAAGAGATCTCAGCTGAGGGAGTTAAGATTGGTGTATGGAATACTAGAGGTATAAATGGCAAGATGAATGAGGTGATTGAAGAGATGAATAAGTATAAATTGGATGTGCTGTGTGTAAGTGAAACCAAAAAGCAAGAAATTGGGATAGAAGAAGTGAATAGAATGGTGAGTGCGTGATTTTAAGTGAAAAGATGAAGACAACTTGATTCACTATAGTTGCATAAGTGAGAGAATTCTTTGGATTCGTTTGAAAGTGAAACTTCAGAGAACAGTAATTGTTGTACTGTATGCTCCTTGTGACTTTGAACCCCTGATAAGAAGGAAGATTCTGGAATGAGCTAAAAGCTGTTTTGAGCCAGTTTGGTGCTAAAGAGAAAGTTATAATAGCAGGGGATTTCAATGCTAGAGTAGGTGTGCAGAATGAAATTTCTGACAATGTTCTGGGTAAGCTTAATGATCCTTGTGTGAATGATAATGGTGAAAGATTAATTGAACTCTGCATTGAGAATGGTTTGTATGTATCTAATACATTTTTTCAAACACAAGTATATCCACACATATACTTGGGAAAATCGTACTCTTGGTCAAAAGAGTTTGATAGATTTTGTTGTCTACGATCAGCATCTGAAATACTTAGTTGTTGACACTCGTACGATGAGAGGTGCAGATATTGGCTCCGATCATTACTTGGTAGTGTAATGAGTGAAACTGAATGTTGGTTGGAGGAAAAGGAATAGGAAGAGGCCCAGGATGGAAAGAATAAAGGTTGAAAGGCTCCCTGAATATCATCAACGTTATTCTGACTTACTCAGAGAACGACGGAAGGAACTGAAGTCTTGTGAGAGGGATGTAGAAAAGAATTGGGAATGTTTTAAGAACTGTGTGGTCACTGCTGCTGAAGAGGTCTGTGGCATCACAATAGTGGGTAACAATAGAGGTGATGCTTGGTGGAATAGTGAGATTGAATAGGCAGTAAAGAAAAAGAAGGAAGCCTATTTGGGGATGTTGCAAGGTAGAGTTTCTGTAGATGAATACCGCTGTAAGAAGCTTGAAGCCGCTAAGCTGGTTCGCCAGAGTAAGGCAAAAGATAGGAAGGAGAAAGTGGAAAGGCATGAATTGGCTTTTTGGAAAGATAGGAAGTCTTTCTGGAAGTACATGAGACTCAGGAAAAATAGGGGAAACAAAGTGTTAAGTTGTGTGAAGAATAAAGTTGGGGATATGATATGGGAGCCCAATCAGTTAAGTGAAAGATGGGGTGAATACTTCTGTGAGTTATTAGATCAGGAAAGCAGAGATGATTCTGAGACAGATGCAGATGATGGCACAGTGAAGAAAGAAAACAGAGGAGAGATCTCAAGAGAAGAAGTGTGTAAAGCTCTAAAATCTCTTCATAATGGTAAAGCTCCAGGAGTTGATGGCATAACTGCTGAGATGTTGAAATATGGTAGTGACTCTGTAATTGATTGGTTAACTGAAATTTGCCAGTTGTGCTGGGAGTTAGGAATGGTCCCTCGAGATTGGAAGGATGCTATCATTGTTCCCTTGTATAAGGGAAAAGGTGATCAGACTCACTGCAAGAACTATCGTGGTATTAGCCTATTAAGTGTGCCAGGGAAAGTGTTTGGTAAGGTCGTTATTGAAAAAGTACGGGGTCTTACATCAGAGAAAGTGTGGGATGTTCAGAGTGGTTTTATGCCTGGTAAAGGCTGCACTAACCAGATTTTTGCATTACGCATGATGATTGAAAAGTATCTGGCTATTGGTAAGAAAGCTTTTGCTGTCTTCATAGATTTAGAGAAAGCTTATGACCGAGTAAATAGGACACTTTTGTGGAAGGTATTGAATGAATATGGTGTTACTGGGAATCTACTTAATAGTGTAAAAGTCATGTATGCTGGCAGTAGAGCCTGTGTACGAGTGAATGGTGTTTTATCAAAATGGTTTTCTATTGGTGCATGAGTCCGGCAAGATTGTGTAATGTCACCATGGCTGTTTAATATATTTATGGATGCGTGCATGTGTGATGCCAAATAAATAATACTGGTTTATGTCTTGGTGATATCCGTGTGTGCAGATTGCTGTATGCTGATGACACTGTCCTGTTGGCAGAGAGCCAAGTGAGTTGCAGAGTATGTTGTCCCGGATGTACAAAGTTTGCTTGAAATTCAAACTGAGTATAAATAAGGGAAAAACCAAAGTTACGGTTTTCGAGAGGAACTGATAGCACTGAATGTAATGTAAGTGTAAATGGCACAGTGATTGACCAGGTGAGTGAGTTGGTGTAGTTAGGAAGCATGTTTGACAGAGAGAACAAATTGGATGGTGAAATTAGTAGACAAGTGAATTCTTCATTGAAAGTCATGGCTGCTCTGGAAGGTTTTCACATAAATGATGGGTTCTTAAGAGAGTCACACATGGCTGTGTAGAGAGTGTAGTTGTTCCTACTCTGATGTATGGCAGTGAAGCCTGGGTACTGCAGAAGAAACATAGGAGTCGTTTGTGTGCTTCGTTGTTTGGCTAATTGTGCACCACTTTTAATACGTACTCACTACAGCAGCACGTGAACAACCCACAGGCATCACCGTTTCCAAGCTCATAGTTCCGAGATGATTTGTCCTTTATCAAACTCCAATAAATCGGCAGCTTTTTGCATTCTGACTCTGAATGCTCTACTAACTGAAAGTCGGTCCTTGTGTTGTATATATATACACTGCTCTGTGAACTTCACCTGCACCACCGTTCGGTCTTCAGGCACGCTCATTTCTCTAGGCTGGGGGTGGTCATAATGTAATGACTTATCGGTGTACACACACCGCATACATAAATACTTTCCACTGTTCATGAAAGACCAATGAACCAGAAATAACCTTGCAGATGTAGTATACAGATCTTGAAAAATATATACTATCAGCTTTGGTGTGTAATATTTATTTCCATGTACTCCTGAAACTATCACAACAATCACAAGGAAATTACCAGTCCAAGTAAATATAGTTTCTGTCTTTCTCTACAACATTTTACCACCTGGAAACAGTGGCATGTGTTCCTCGATGTAGCACATATCCTTGAATGAATCAGTGACTTTTTTTTTTTTTTTTACATCCCGAAAAACCTTACTGTCACCTTTATATTTTCAACCACAAATGTCATTCTTCAATGAACCAAAAATTTTGAAGTCTGACTACCCAAGTTGTATGGTCCAGTCAGACTACAACACAGAACAGCTATAATTAGAGTTCGTCAGGGTGGGCCCAGTTCGAAAAAACTTACTGGGTTTTTCAGGCTAGGCCCAGTTGAAAAAACTCACCAAAAGTCCCACCTGGGTTTTTTCAAAATTAGATTTTACTTTTTCTTCTACAATATTCAAAATTTAATCAGCACCCAATAAAATATTTTCTTTTACAATTAACAGCAATAGGAATAATGACTAGATTTTCTTTCTTGCCTTCTCAAAGGTGATGGTTGACCGATTTTATTATTTAGCGACACAAAACAAACCTTTCAGATCAGCTGACAAAGCAACTGATCTGAAATAAGAAAATTAAACAATAATCCTGAAAATAATAAATGGTTGCATATAAATAGCTTTTCACTTATAAAGAATAACTATATAATAGACCAACATTATCTATTCATACTATAGAGAGAGAAAAAAAAAAGAGAGAAACAGAATACAACATACTTAGCTTCTAACTAAAATATTATTAGTTGTAAATGCATTTATGGCACCTCTATTCATAGTGATTGTGGAATAACTCTTTTACGGGTCTTATAGAGGTTATTTTTCTTCAAAGTTGGTTGTCAAATTTTCGAACTAAAGCCTAGTTCGTCATCAGGACTATGTCACTGGAGTAGTTGCTGCCACTCAATTGGAAGAGTCCATCCGCAATTATCGTTAATTGTGGTACTTCTTCTTCTTGCTATTTCGATCCCTTCTTCTAGTTTCCTCTTTACTAAGTTTGACTGGTGGGCGATTATTTTCACTGAGTCCCAATTTATGGAGTGTCCACTTGCTTGTATATGTCTGTCTAGCCCTGTTTTGTTCCCAATGTTCCTAATAGCTGCTTGGTGTTCTTTCATTCGGACCTTAATACTTCTCCCTGTTTCTCCTATATAGCTGAGTCCGCAGTTACAGTCGATGCAGTAAATTACTCTTTCCTGCAATTGGATGTCCAATTCTTTCTGCTTTAAAGCTGGCAGGAATTTCTTTATTTTGTTATTAAGATCTGGAGCTAGCCTGATATTATATTTTGCTCCGATCCTTTTCAGTTTCTCGAAAAGTCCCTTGTGGTACGTAATTTTGCTGGTGAATTTGAAGTTGGTTTTCTCCTGCTTCTTTTTTGGCACTTGATTAAATATTTTCTCAACATATGGGGAGGGGTAATTGTTTTCTGCCAATATTTCCTTTAATTCTTCTTTGTGAAGATCTTTCTGAGTAGCTGAAGAGACCAGGATTTCAATCTTTTCCAAAAATTGTCTCGCCGTATTCGATTTAATATAATCAGGGTGGAATGAGCAGAAGTCTAACATCTTCCCTGTGTTGGTGGGTTTTCTAAAAAGCTGAGTGAATATTTTTCCCTCTCTTGAGGTCAAGGTTAAATCTAGGTAATTGATGCTATGGTCTCTTTCCTGTTCTAGGGTATACTGCAAGGTATTCTCTAGTAAGTTAAATTCTTCCAGAATCTGAGAGGGTAGAGATTGGTCCACAGTATGTACTATAATTAGGACATCATCCATGTACCTTACATAGAGAGCAAACAAGGAGGGTTGTATAAGGATTTTTACCTCTAGTTTACTTATATAATAATTTGCTAGCAGAGGTGCTAGTGGAGAACCCATTGCAAGTCCTGAAGTTTGTCTGTAATATTTCTTTCCAAACTGGAAGAAATTATTCTTGAAGGAAAATAGGAGCAGTTCATATATGCCAAGTAGTATTTCTCTATTGTGATTATGGAATACTATTTTTTCCGCAAGGTCATCTGCAATGAATTCCAGGAGGAGGTCCAGGTTAATGTTGGTATACACAGAGACTATATCCAGGCTTGCCATTACTGGATGAATTAATTCTGGCAAGTTGTCCAGTTTTCCTTTTAGCTGCATGGAATTTTTTAGTAGGTAGGGAGGAGAAGGGAACATATCTCTGAGGTGACCAAGTAAATAATAATTAATGTTGGAGAGTGGCGAATTTCTAGTGTCTATTATAGGTCTCACTGGATGGCCTTCTTTGTGAACTTTTATCGTACCATAGATCTGTGGAATTCTTGACTGGATTTTGGAGAAGTTTTTGAAGAGCTCATTAAGCTGTTTTTTATTTTTTAAAGAGCTGATTAATTTCTTAAGATTTTTGACAGTTTGATCTATAGGGTTACCATTGAGTTCTTCATAATAAGGCTTGCTCAATTCAGCTTCCATTTTATTGTAATACTTCTCTTTTTCTACCAATACCAAAACTTTGCTCTTATCTGCTCTCAGTGCTACAACTTTATCATTGGCTTTGAATTTTTTAAGGTCAGCAATGGCATTTCTATTAAAATTGTAATCAACTTTTACTGGCTTTTTTACAAATTTTGAGACGCAGTCTGAGAATTCTTTCCTTAAAGTAACTGCTGTATTTTCATCTTCTCTTTCTACCTTACTACAGATGCTTTCTAAATCAATCAGTATACGTTTTTTATCAAGTGTTGCGGAGGAAAGGTTATAATTATATCCCTTATTGAGGAGATTAATCAGGTTTTCATCTACTCCTTCTTCCGTCAGATCCATGACATGTTTGTTAGTGGGGGATGGTATTAACTGTGGGCCAGGTGCTGTAGACATTAACTTTGGATTCAACCACTTATTCTCCTTAATCTTCAATTTTTCCTTAAACTTTTTGTTTTTATCTCTCACTGCTTTAGCTAACCAATTATCAATATTTTTCTTTTCTGCTTCCGGAATTTCACCTAATGAAGAGGTCCAAATACGAGCTTCTATTCGTTCGCATTGCTCAATAGTTTTGAATTTATTACGAATCGCGCCATTCACCGTTTTTAGTTCTATTTTTTTAATAAAATTTCTTGACAGATTTTCCGCGATGTTTTTTGTGAGTCTCAAAGAAGGTGGGACAAAATTAGCTCTCTTACATTTCTTAAGAAAATAAAGTTGTGACTTACATTTGTCGCTTTTGCACTTACTCCTTTCTATCTTTCTGATGTTTCGCCATATATCCAGCCCGTATGTGGTTTTAATCCTAGTTGTAAATGGATTTATGGCACCTCTATTCATAGTGATTGTGGAATAACTCTTTTACGGGTCTTATAGAGGTTATTTTTCTTCAAAGTTGGTTGTCAAATTTTCGAACTAAAGCCTAGTTCGTCATCAGGACTATGTCACTGGAGTAGTTGCTGCCACTCAATTGGAAGAGAATATTATTTTCAAATAAAATTTGCCTGAGATATTATTTGTGTGTGGCATGTGAACAGCAAGGGTTTTTGACTATTTGCAAAGATCGCCTAAAAATTAAAGAATGGTACAGATAATAAAGTATTTTTGCTTTATATTTTACTAGAACCTCAAAAGCAGTCTGAAATTATCATAGTTTTGTGACCCACACAATTTTCAAATATTTTCAAACCTCCAAGTTTTTCTGCAAAACAGCCACATTTAAATAATCCATGTAATCTCAGGGGTTTTAGCCAGAAACAAAACTACCAATCTACAGGAAATTTTGATCCAAAAAGGTATAAACTGAACAAGTTTTGTGGCTTTCTCTATCCCAAGCCTATTTCGTAACTTATTCCAAACTAGTTGAAACATAGAGAAAATTCTCTCAATGGAGGCAGATGAAGCTGGTGCTGAATGTAGGCATACAATAAAGTTACAAAATCCTGTAGGTAGTTTTGAATTTGAACCCTTTTCAAACTTTTTTTTTTGCAATGACTTGCCATCATTTTATGGAAGGAAATTGGCTGATGACACTTTCTTTCATCATTGATATTAGGTAACAGTCTGTGTCATTAATCTTGAAAGCTATTAATTACCCCAGGCAAATACACGGTTGTATCAGAATAATATGACCACCTACCTAATAATGGGATGACAGTGGCGAGATGGCATGGTATGGACTCAATGAGGCCCTGGAAGGTTGCCTGAGGCACATGTGCTCATTCGGACTCCAGCAGAGCACGGAAGTCCTAGAGATGACGTGGCTGTGGATCGGCACGTTGAACATGCCGATCCAAATAGTCCCACAAGTGCTCTATGGGATTGAGGTCAGGCGATTTTGCCGGCCAAGGGAAAACAGAGACATCGCTGTTGTGTTCCTGGAAACAGTCATGCACCGCCTTAGCGATGTGACAGGGTGCATTGCCCTTTAGATACAATCACCACCAGGGTAAATGTCCAATGTGAAGGGATGCATGTGGTCTGCAAGAATGGACAGTTAGCCATTGGCGTTCAGGGACCCATCCAGTGGTACCAGTGGTCCCAGGGCATACAAGGAAAACATTCCCCAGACATGCACACTGACACCACTGGCCTGTACTTGACCAACAAGAGTGTCCGGGTGTTGGTTCTCATGTGTCTGATGCCATGTCCACCACCGCTCACCACTTCTGTGGAGTAGAAACCTCGATTCATCAGTGAAGGCAACCTTTTTTCCACATCAAGGCACCCATGTTAACCCAGGGCCATCATCGCTGATGGCCCTGGGTTAACATGGGTGCCTTGATGCAGCGTAGACTCCAGAGACCCATGCGTAACAGGATTCGCTCTACTGTTATCTGGGACACGTACCTGGATACCCCAGCATTCATTTGCATGGTCAATTGCTGCGCTGTTGTATGTAGATTGCCCTTTACAAGTTGATGGAGGTGACATTCTCCTCTGGGGTTGATGGCCTTTGGGGCTCCACAGTTATGATGTTGGGAAGTACTCGGTCTGCTGGCGGTCCATTTTTGGTACACTCTTACTATAGTACCTGGCGAAGTCTGCTGTTTCTGAGATGCTTTCACTCTTGGCATGGTAACCAATTATCATTCTTTTTTGAACATCCATCAAATCACTACATCTGCCCATTGTGCTCACGTTACGCACTATGGCTCATCTGTTCTGACCAGCTGCTTAAATCTCTGTGAGGTTGACCTTGTCACATGCACTCTGTGACACACACCTGGGTGAACACACAGTGATTCTGGGGGTGGTCATATTATTCAACTGTGTAATCAAGGGGAAATTTGGATATCCACTCTTTTGCAATACTCTCCTGTTCTTGGTTAAGTTTTTGACCTCTGTATTTCGGATCCATGAGGTTTACTAGAAAATGTTGTGCAAGAATTGCTTGTTCAAACCTTTTTAAAATCTAGATGGCAGGGCTGCAGGATTTTTTTCTTGTAGTAAATACGGCCATATTTCAATAGCAACTGAAACAGACATTGTGTCTCTCTCTGAAGTGCGTCCAGTGTGCTAGCAACAACGGATAACTGCTTTTCAAGATTCATAGCTTCACTTGGTAAATGCCCATTTTATCAAAGACTTTTTAAATTGATTGATCGAATTCCTCAATACGCTGTTAAGATATTTCTCTGTATTTGTGATAATTGGCCACAAATGTTTTAACACAATCAGGATGAAAGCTGCACCTCGTTTCGTTAGGTAGTTGTGGCATTAAGCCAGGCTTTTCTTTATTGAACCCCTGCAGGCGCCTGGGAATTAATAATTTATTTAATTAACTAGCTGGTTGATGTAGGCCTATGTTAAGAAAATATTTTTGTACCGCCGCAATCTGCTAAAGCTTTAAAACAGTCTTTGGGGAAACATTTTTTTCTAACAAATTCAACAGATGTGCTGAGCATCCATATATTATGAGAGTTGGATATCTTTCATTTAAAATTTTCCACATTTTTATCATTTTGTTTTTGCTCTCAGTTACAAAAGCAAAAACAGGTTTTCAAAATTTTTTTTCACACTCCTTTATGGCCGCCTCTAATTTAGAAGCACAATATTTTGCTGGGTTTTTTTTTCTGATCCAGTATCATCAGCATACAGCAAAAAACTTTCTGTTCCGGTATGGACACTAATAGCTTGGACTGGCTCATTCTCACACTGCACCAACCATCTATGGTGAGAGTGAAACTGCCTAATTTTATTTTTCTGAAAGCTGAGATTCAGTCTCTTCTGTTACAGTATCAAACACTTTTCTACCAATGGCTCTTCCTGAGGGTGGTTGATGTCCAGGTTTCAGTGTTTCAATCATAATTTTAAACTGATCCAATTCTGCTGCATTGAATGGTATGCTAGCAGCATAAAAAAAAAAAAAATTAGCCACTGTTTTACCAAGAGATTCCTTTTGCCCTTTTGTGCTTTTAAGACAGAATTTAGTCATTGGTTGCCGCTTCTTTGTATTTTTGAAACAGTACTCAAAAAAGCCCAAAAAAACTTGAAAAAGCCCGACAAAACCCGAAAAAGCCCAATAAAACCTGAAAAATCCCGAAAAAAAATTCCCAATAAAACCAGAAAAAAACCCCAAGTGGACTGGGTTTTTTCAAACTCTGGCTATAATATTTGAACTAACACAGTCACCATCACAGCTTTTGTGGTGGCTTCTTTTGCCCACAAAGTTGCATGCATTATTCTACTGCAGAGGTGTTTGCAAGGCAAGGCACGAAACCCTGAAATCATCGGCATCTCCCAACGGTGCCAATGCATAAACTCGAGACATAAATGAACATGTGAGGGTACACCTACACACCCCGCACAACAAAAGTACTTCCGTTACTACTAGTACCTCTAATTATTATACTTATTAGCAAAGCTGTTACCGATATTTCGAAAGATAAAATGGTTTCACTTTGGGAATTACTTACTACCTACCTATACCTTTTGCTCACAACAGTAAATTATTTTGGGGTTGAGCTTGCAGTATTAATTTGTTGCTAAAAAAATAAATTCCTTCAGTGAAATTTAAGTAACTTTGATTTTGAAGACTACATGATATTGTCTTTAATACAGTATATACCACACTAAGAACGTTAATAAAAAATTTGCATTTGTATAAAATAAATAAATTACACACATAACATACCTTTTAAAAAAGTTTTGCCTTTCTTTCCAATTGCAAAATTACCCATTTGGCAAATAAATAAAAGAAAATCTGCAGTCAAGTTTTTATGTTACTAGAAGGGCAACTCCTCTTTTTCATAGGATATTGATATTTTTTTAACATAAATTTTAGTCGTTAAGTTTCAGTCAGGTGGTATTGACCTAAAGTTCTATTTACTAATAAAATAACAGTATGTTTAGCAAATTGGATGTTGATCTAAGTTCCATTTATTAATAAAAAAAACACATCAGTCTGGTGTGGTGTTAATCTAAAGTTATATTTACTAATAAAATAACACCATTTCTTAAAAAAGTGTGCAATCTTCATTTGTTTTTTAGCGGAGACGCTATCAGGCTGACAGCTTACGTTTCCAACATCCTTCATTTGCAGTGGCTTGTTTGTGTACCGAAGAGGAGAAGAATCTTTACTATTACAAGTAGCCATTTTAATTGCTTCAACAGGTTTTGGAGGCAGAACCGTAGCACATACTCCATTTATATATGCAGAAACATGACCCAGCTGTATCAATTTTCTGACACCATATCCCAGCTTTCTCCCTTTTGGGTGTCTTTTTTTTTTTTTTCTAGCCAATCCCACCGGAATTTATTTTTGACTGAAGCCTCTAATGTCTTGAGATAGTCAGTTTTGGTTAAAAATTCCATCGTTGATGACAAACTTAATTTAAACCGTGTAAACTTTCAAATTCCTAAAAACATTCATACATCACACACACACACACACACACACACACACACACACACACACACACACACACACACACACAAAACCCATCACTTTTGCCTAAACAAAAAACCACAAACGTTTCATCAGGGAAACAAAGACACCTCCTCGCCGTCACTGACTTACTAATAACAATGAGGCAGGCTGCTCCCGTGCATAGGTGCAGACACGTGAGTGACTTACTTTATTTGCTTTAACTCGCTCCCTCCCCCGCCACCTCCAAGTTCCAATCCCACATCACTCATCAGAGCGAAAACCTGTTTTTGCAACAAGGAGCAGAAGCGCCGACGAAATGACTGAGAATTTGCGCGCATGCCTTTCCCACAAAACAACGGACAACCACAGCACGAACTGCCGGCTTCGTGTGTCAAGCTCGAGTCAGCTGCATCGGCGAGGAAGACAATATTATTATCACATTAATTCATTGGTGAAAAGCAATTTTTTTTAGTAAATACTTTTGCCATGAATCGTTTTAATTTTTTTGTTGTTGTTGTTGTTTGCTTTGTTGCTTATTAGAACTCAAAATTTAACAGTCTTAAAAATGTCTTCAAAGCCAAACATCCGGAAATCCGGGCATGAAAGATCGCCCAAACCTGGAAATCCGGGTTAAACCCGGAACACAAACAGCCCTGCTACTGTCATACAAGAGAAGGATATCTTCCATCTTCTATCACAGTTGGGCTTGTTGTAATCAGGACCCTAGTTTCTGCAGTAGCTGCACGTGCCTTAGAATTAATAGTCAATCCTTGTCCATGATGCCAACTAGTTTTACATCTCTGATGTTCCAAACAACAGTTGCTACCAACATTCCCATTAAGGAAATTGTTTTGACCTTCTGTGAGAATATTGTATCTCGTGTGGGAAGGTCGTAGAATTCCACTTCACCATTTGCCATTTTGTTGCTTTAAAGCAGCAAAACCATTTCATCACCAGCCACAATACATCACAGAATATCACCCTCACTTTCTTTGTATCATGCCAAAACATCAGAAGCACTGCAACCCCATGTATTGTAACAAACTGTGAACAGAAGCTGGAAAAATCCAGCTGCTTAATAACCACATTTATCCTTTCTTCAGGGATTCTGAACAACTGTAATAACTATCTGAATCCATCAAGCTGATATCTTTTCATGAAGTCATTCATATGCTGCACATTCTAGAGTACCATGGTAAGCTGGATAGATACTTTGTGGCTCCTCATGTTTAAAAAAATCTTGCAGTTGTTTTTTGCAACGATTACACACTCTTTGCCCAATGCCATACAACATCTGTGGAAATACAAACTATTAAACACATAAAATCACTTTTTGCAGTAATTTTCTACCATTAAAAATATATGTAGCAAAACTTTATAACTTATAAAATATTAATCATGGGAAGGAAAAAGAAAGATACCATTACCATTTGCAGCATGAGTTCTTTGTCCATCATTTTGGTCATGCCACTCCAAAATGTACCAATAGCTGTGCATAATTTCCCATAGAGCTTTGCATAAATCAACTAAGCAAGCAGTGAAGCTTTCTGGGGTAACATACTAGATGCAAAGAGGAAAACGCAGAAGTTAAAAATCTAGTAAAATAAACAACATTTGCCAGCCACACACACAGTCAGTCAGTCAGTCAGTCACCTCACTCACTCACTCTCTCTCTCTCTCTAAGTAACTCTGCAAAAACAATTATATTTAATAAAAAAAAATGGGGCCATGACTTGTTTATGCACTCAACTGTAATAGTTTCACCAGTCCTGAAAATTGAACACACATGAAAAAAATTATTCTCTAAATTTTCATAACATTTTTCACCTACAAATTGTCCTGTTATTTAAGTGGTTATGATGGGTGTTTTTCTCACTCCGGGGAATGGTCAGAATTGTGGATACGACAATGACACTGCTCTTATCCATTACTCTGCCTACAGAAAGAAACACGTACAACAGCCTCCAAGTTATGCATAAAATGGCTAAATCTCTCTGTACATTCTGAAACAATCACTAAAAAGTGGTAATGGTGAGCTTGTTTGAGGGATGAGTGAACTGCTCTGCAAGATGATAGTGAGAAGGGAATTAGCTACATTAATAAAAACACAAGTCAGTACCATGTGCCGGTTCACAAAAATGGTAGATTTAAAGATACTAAGGGGCCATAGTCTGTGCATTGTGATGCATTTTTTTATTTTATTTTTTTTCAAAAGTTGAGCCACCTCTGCTTACATCCTACAGAAATTCAATACTTAAGCAGACAATTATCACCACCACATGCCTGACCTGTTATGTGGCCAGAATTTGCATGTGAATGAGTTTAAAACATTTGGAAATTTCGAGTCCTTGAGTATCATCTACTGAGATGTTAGAAAGCCAAATAACTTGGTCATGATTAGAATTTCATAGTTTGCTTACTGCACCTCAACACAGGTCAGTGTGTTGAGACACAAGTCTGTGAGGCTCAAGAATGTAACTTGCCAAAATGAAATTAAATGTCGAATCACTAGCCTGATTCAGATAAAATTTAGAGGTTTACTTGTTGTAATTACCAATCTATTTCAGACATAGTATCTGCACAGCCTGATCAAATTTTCATCTTTAATATGACCACTCAAAGAATTATTTTTACTTCATCAACAACACCTGCTAGAAACAGCATGACATTTGATGTTAGTTTTATTAAATAACAAGCCAGAATGTCGATGTAGATTCAAGAACCTTTGAAAAGCCTAACTTATTCTTTTAATCCCACGTCAAATTTTAATATCTTCAATACAGTTCTGCACTACAAATTTTCATCATTTTCAAATAAATTGAAAACATGTTGAACAGAAAAGGACAGTATGAATTTCATACTGCAAGCCTCAATGAATAATGCCACATACTGAAGAAAATCAGACTTAGGAGTTGATGCAGTTCTATGGAATATTGTCATATGTTACACTATTTTCAATGAAAACAGCAGATGCCCAATGCTTCAAGGCTGATTTAATTTATTGTCATTATCTACAAATAAAGGTAACTTGATCACGCTAGTTACGTTAAATGAAAACTTTTACAAAAAAGTTCGTAAGTTGGAAGCTTTCGACATTATCTTAGGTCTTCATCACGCCAATGGAGGACTAAGATTGTTGCCAGATTCTACATTTGAATTTTTCCTCTTTTTGTTGCCTGTTTTGCCCATCATCGTCCTCATCTTGTCGTCATCTTTCTGAATCTGCCACATCAAGTTTTATTGTTAATATCATCAAATACTTTGCTAATATATTACAACTTTTTCTTACAGGTTGTCAGATATCTACAGCTTCACAACTAATTTGGTATGTTGCATTTTAATTTTTATGCATATATTTTGAAACTGATGAATGCATACAGGTTTGCCTAGCCCCTAGTCTTTGTTCATGCACATTGATATACAAGGAACAGAGTTTATTGAACATTGTCTTGTTCTATACGACTTCACAAATAATTTCCTCTTGCAAGCACTTTAAGATTACTAAAGTAGCGCAGATTCAACACATTCTCAGAGCAACATATGTAAGTGAAACAAATGTTTCCAAATGAAATCATTCTATTGCACAAAGTTTATAAGAGAACATAACTAAATACAATCCATTTTTCAAAATCCTATGGTAGGTCTACCATCAGACTGGTAGTTCATTCCAATAGCTCAAGAACATGAATTCTTGCAGATAAGTGTAATTGATGACCATATGAAACAATCCTAGTTGTAAATGCATTTATGGCACCTCTATTCATAGTGATTGTGGAATAATTTTTTTTACGGGTCTTTTAGAGGTTATTTTTAATGAAAGTTGGTTGTCAAATTTTTGAACTAAAGCCTAGTTCGTCATCAGGACTATGTTACTGGAGTAGTTGCTGCCACTCAATTGGAAGAGACCATCCGCAATTATCGTTAATTGTGGTACTTCTTCTTCTTGCTATTTCGATCCCTTCTTCTAGTTTTCTCTTTACTAAGTTTGACTGGTGGGCGATTATTTTCACTGAGTCCCAATTTATGGAGTGTCCACTTGCTTGTACATGTCTGTCTAGCCCTGTTTTGTTCCCAATGTTCCTAATAGCTGCTTGGTGTTCTTTCATTCGGACCTTAATACTTCTCCCTGTTTCTCCTATATAGCTGAGTCCGCAGTTACAGTTGATGCAGTAAATTACTCCTTCTTGCAATTGGATGTCCAATTCTTTCTGCTTTAAAGTTGGCAGGAATTTCTTTATTTTGTTATTAAGATCTGGAGCTAGCCTGATATTATATTTTGCTCCGATCCTTTTCAGTTTCTCGAAAAGTCCCTTGTGGTACGTAATTTTGCTGGTGAATTTGAAGTTGGTTTTTTCCTGCTTCTTTTTTGGCACTTGTTTAAATATTTTCTCAACATATGGGGAGGGGTAATTGTTTTCTGCCAACATTTCCTTTAATTCTTCTTTGTGAAGATCTTTAAAACGGTGAATGGCGCGATTCGTAATAAATTCAAAACTATTGAGCAATGCGAACGAATAGAAGCTCGTATTTGGACCTCTTCATTAGGTGAAATTCCGGAAGCAGAAAAGAAAAATATTGATAATTGGTTAGCTAAAGCAGTGAGAGATAAAAACAAAAAGTTTAAGGAAAAATTGAAAATTAAAGAAAATAAATGGTTAAGTCCAAAGTTAATGTCTACAGCACCTGGCCCACAGTTAATACCATCCACCACTAACAAACATGTCATGGATCTGACGGAAGAAGGAGTAGATGAAAACCTGATTAATCTCCTCAATAAGGGATATAATTACAACCTTTCCTCCGCAACACTTGATAAAAAACGTATACTGATTGATTTAGAAAGCATCTGTAGTAAGGTAGAAAGAGAAGATGAAAATACAGCAGTTACTTTAAGGAAAGAATTCTCAGACTGCGTCTCAAAATTTGTAAAAAAGCCAGTAAAAGTTGATTACAATTTTAATAGAAGTGCCATTACTGACCTTAAAAAATTCAAAGCCAATGATAAAGTAGTAGCACTGAGAACCGATAAGAGCAAAGTTTTGGTATTGGTAGAAAAAGAGAAGTATTACAATAAAATGGAAGCTGAATTGAGCAAGCCTTATTATGAAGAACTCAATGATAATCCTATAGATCAAACTATAAAAAATCTTAAGAAATTAATCAGCTCTTTAAGAAATAAAAAACAGCTTAATGAGCTCTTCAAAAACTTCTCCAAAATTCAGTCAAGAATTCCACAGATCTATGGTACGATAAAAGTTCACAAAGAAGGCCATCCAATAAGACCTATAATATACACTAGAAATTCGCCACTCTCCAACATTAATTATTATTTGCTTGGTCACCTCAGAGATATTTTCCCTTCTCCTCCCTACCTACTAAAAAATTCCATGCAGCTAAAAAGAAAACTGGACAACTTGCCAGAATTAATTCATCCAGTAATGGCAAGCCTGGATATAGTCTCTATGTATACCAACATTAACCTGGACCTCCTACTGGAATTCATTGCAGATGACCTTGCGGAAAAAATAGTATTCCATAATCACAATAGAGAAATACTACTTGGCATATATGAACTGCTCCTATTTTCCTTCAAGAATAATTTCTTCCAGTTTGGAAAGAAATATTACAGGCAAACTTCAGGACTTGCAATGGGTTCTCCACTAGCACCTCTGCTAGCAAATTATTATATAAGTAAACTAGAGGCAAAAATCCTTATACAACCCTCCTTGTTTGCTCTCTATGTAAGGTACATGGATGATGTCCTAATTATAGTAGATACTGTGGACCAATCTCTACCCTCTCAGATTCTGGAAGAATTTAACTTACTAGAGAATACCTTGAAGTACACCCTGGAACAGGAAAAAGACCATAGCATCAATTACCTGGATTTAACCTTGACCTCAAGAGAAGGGAAAATATTCACTCAGCTTTTTAGAAAACCCCCCAACACAGGGAAGATGTTAGACTTCTGCTCATTCCACCCTGATTATATTAAATCGAATACAGCGAGACAATTTTTGGAAAAAATTGAAATCCTGGTCTCTTCAGCTTCTCAAAAGATCTTCACAGAGAAGAATTAAAGGAAATGTTGGCAGAAAACAATTACCCCTCCCCATATGTTGAGAAAATATTTAAACAAGTGCCAAAAAAGAAGCAGGAAAAAACCAACTTCAAATTCACCAGCAAAATTACGTACCACAAGGGACTTCTCGAGAAACTGAAAAGGATCGGAGCAAAATATAATATCAGGCTAGCTCCAGATCTTAATAACAAAATAAAGAAATTCCTGCCAACTTTAAAGCAGAAAGAATTGGACATCCAATTGCAAGAAGGAGTAATTTATTGCATCGACTGTAACTGCGGACTCAGCTATATAGGAGAAACAGGGAGAAGTATTAAGGTCCGAATGAAAGAACACCAAGCAGCTATTAGGAACATTGGGAACAAAACAGGGCTAGACAGACATGTACAAGCAAGTGGACACTCCATAAATTGGGACTCAGTGAAAATAATCGCCCACCAGTCAAACTTAGTAAAGAGAAAACTAGAAGAAGGGATCGAAATAGCAAGAAGAAGAAGTACCACAATTAACGATAATTGCGGATGGTCTCTTCCAATTGAGTGGCAGCAACTACTCCAGTGACATAGTCCTGATGACGAACTAGGCTTTAGTTCGAAAATTTGACAACCAACTTTCATTAAAAATAACCTCTAAAAGACCCGTAAAAAAAGTTATTCCACAATCAATATGAAACAAGAAAAACAAGGAGACAATTATAGGACCCAACTAAATTATTCATACTATATTATTTACAACTAACACTCCATAAGGAAAACAAATACAGTCAGAGTTTTATGTTTATGAAATGCATTAACTCAAGAAGGTATCCATCATCAATAAATTGCCAATGTTTAAATATGCCATCAATAATAAATAATATACACATACACATGTTGAATCTATGCTAAGGGTTCAGGGAATGCTATTAACAAAATTATCCTGCACTGCTGTTAAAATCAGAATATACATACAGTATTACATCTATCTTGCAATGCAGTGAAAATCAAAAGAAATCTGTGAGGTACAATTCAGCCAGATAATTAACATGTATGAAAAAGAACTGATTTCAAACATGATCACGGATGATATGTGGCTAAGTAAATAAGTATATCGCTCTTTCCACGTTCTAGAAACACATAGCAACCGAAAAATTGTTATCAGCCGCAGCCGTGGAATCGAACCACGGATCTCTCGATATCTAGCCGAGCGCGTTAAGCTTTACACCACGGGGGCCAACAATCCTCGGTGCTATGTGTATTTTTTAAGTCAGCTTCTGACATCATAAATCCGTAAGATGGGCTCAGCTAATGAGACGTCTCCATCTGGTGGGCATTAACAACGGCACTGGCTATATATGTTATTGCAATTAAATCCAAAGGGCGAGATCCAAGGTGAAAATCCTCCAAATACGTGGCGTCAGTAAATAAATAAGTATATCGCTCTTTCCACATTCTAGAAACACATAGCAACCGAAAAATTGTTATCAGCCGCCGCCGTGGAATCGAACCATGGATCTCTCGATATCTAGCCGAATGCGTTAAGCTTTACACCACGGGGACCAACAATCCATGGGGGCCAACAATCCATGGTGCTATGTGTATTTTTTTAAGTCAGCTTCTGACATCATAAATCCGTAAGATGGGCTCAGCTAATGAGATGTCTCCATCTGGTGGGCATTAACAACGGCACTGGCTATATATATTATAGCAATTAAATCCAAAGGGCGAGATCCAAGGTGAAAATCCTCTAAATACGTGGCGTCAGTAAATAAATAAGTATATCACTCTTTCCACGTTCTAGAAACACATAGCAACCGAAAAATTGTTATCAGCCGCTGCCGTGGAATCGAACCACGGATCTCTCGATATCTAGCCGTGCGCATTAAGCTTTACACCATGGTGGCCAACAATCCAAGGTGCTATGTGTATTTTTTTAAGTCAGCTTCTGACATCATAAATCCATACGATGGGCTCAGCTAATGAGACGTCTCCATCTGGTGGGGAGTCTCCATCGTGGTGTAAAGCTTAACACGCTCGGCTAGATATCGAGAGATCCGTGGTTCGATTCCACGGCGGTGGCTGATAACGATTTTTCGGTTGCTATGTGTTTCTAGAATGTGGAAAGAGTGATATACTTATTTATTTACTGACGCCACGTATTTGGAGGATTTTCATGTGGCTAAGTTTCAATACGACTTTTTTTCTGCACAAACTATAAAATTTACAATGAGATTTTTGATTAAACATTCTTACAAAAACTAAGTCACAACATTCACATTGCTATGCATTTCAACACAGTAATTAATTCTACATACATTCATGGAAAACAAGGAATAGCATACATACATATCATCAACCTGTTTTCTGAGATTCAGAGGTTAGCTCCTCAAAGAAAGAAAATCTGCCAGATAAACATTTAACTGATGGAACTAGATTTTACTTACTGTTGGTGTATCAGACATCTCCATTTACAGCGACCTCGACACACAGCTCAAGCTTCATTGACATCCATTACACATCGCACACAAGACCTTTTGTACTTCGTATTCATTATCTTTCTCACAAGCAGACATTTTTTAATCTGGTCCTCCTATGATTTTCTTGGCCTTCTCTACCTTTCTCTTTCCTGCCACATGGGCTCAAAAGAAATCTCTTAGTAAGCATCTCATTACTCATTCTTTCAACATGGCCAAACCACCTAAGAATATTAGTCTCCACCTTACTAACAATATTTTGCCTCACATTACACATCTGCAACATATCTTCATTCTTCACACGATCAGAGCGTGTCTTAATACCCCCTCCCCTCCGCAAGTAACGCATCTCTCCAGCACACAAACAACTCCTATGTTTCTTCAGCAGTACCCAGGTTTTATTACCATACATCAGAGTAGGAAAAATTACATTTTCAGGACTTTCTTGAAAACTCATCATTCCTGTGAAATCCTCCTAAAGCAGCTATTACTTTCAAAGAAGAATTCATTAGCCTACTAATTTTACCATCTATAATTTGTTCTCTGTATCAAACATGCTTCCTAAATATACAAACTCATTCACCTGGCCAATCTCTGTACCATTTAGACTAATCTTGCATTCAGTACTAACAGTTTCTCATTCAAAAACCATAACTTTGGTTTTTCCTTTATTTATACTTAATTTGAATTTCATACAAACTTCATACATCTGGAACAACATACTCTATAACTCATTTTTGCTCTTTTCCAACAGGACTGTGTGTGTGTGTCTCTTTTATCAGCATACAGCAATCTGAATATACAGACATTGCCAAGACATAAACTAGTATTATCCATTTTGGCCCCATGCATGCATGCATCCATAAATATATTAAACAGCCATGGCGACATCACACAACCTTCTCTAACTCCTGCCCCATTGAAAACCAATTTGATAAAATACCATTCACTCGTACACATGTTCTAATGCCAACATACATGGCTTTCACACTGTTAAGCAGATTCTCCAGTAATACCATATTTATTCAGCAATTTTTGCAGAAGTATCCTATTTACTCGGTCATAAGCTTTCTCTAAATCTATGAAGACAGCAAAAACTTTCTTACCAAGAGACAGATACTTTTTGATCAGTCTGTTGGTGAAAAAGTTTTTGCTGTCTTCATAGATTTAGAGAAAGCTTATGACCAAGTAAATAGGATACTTCTGTGGAAGGTACTGAATAAATATGGTATTACTGGGAATCACAAGAAATAGCCATATGTGGAAAATGAGGATGCCTTCATAATTGGTGCATACAACTTAAAACATAAAAAAAAAAAAAAAAGAAAGAAAGAAAGAAAGAAAAAATGTGTCACCAAGTAGACTTTTGTTTTTGATGTTGCAAGTATAATTTTAATTTTGTGTTTATCTTTTTACCATCTTTCATATTGCTAACATCCTTAATCATAGCCTGTGGTAGCTTTACCTCGGCAAAAGTTTTATTTATTTATTATATTTCTACACTGATCAACAATGAAATTACCCCACCCAGAAGGAGTTGGCGCATCAGCAAGCAAATTGGTAGTAAGGGTGTGTGCGCAGGCAGATGGGATATGCAAATCATTTAAGCATGGAGCCCATCATGTGAGACATGCAACAAACATAACAGCAAACATAGGCTGCTGAAGTCATGTCGTGTTCTGTGCTCCACGTCATATGTACAAAGCAACAGCGTTGAGGGCTAAGACATCAAAGATGTCTGTCTCACAGACTTCATCATCAACTTTACCACTAGCTGGATGAGTTTGATAAAGGCAGAAGCATATGCCTCCATGAAGGCTGGTTGATTCCCTGATTCACGGACTATGTACATTAGGATGCCAGAATAGTTGGACATTGTAGGAAATAGTGATTGCAAGAAGGCACTGCCAGTTGCTGTGGAGGGACTTGTGTAATCAGGCAGATGTCGGCATACATCAATCACCATATTTGTCACCAGGCAATTCAATGGGCTGTATTCAATGGGCTGTAAGGTCACCAGGCAATTCAATGGCTGTATTCAATGGGCTGTGCAATGGGCTTAATCAGCATATTTGTCACCAGAGCATTCAATGGGCTGTAGCAGCAATTATGGACATCCCTGTCACAGCTCAGATGGTCAACTGAATATTGGTCGAGGAAAGTTTGTACTCCCAGTGACAATTGCATTGACTGCCATTTATAATAGGGCACTGAAGAGGTGGTGTAGTACAGCTGTGTGGTGACAGGAATGGCACACTGTTATGTTCAGTGATGATTCCTAATTCTGCCTCAGTGCCATCATTTGTTGATTCCATGTCTGGTGATAATGTAGCCACATGGAGGATCCAGCTGTTGCCAACAAGCAGCACATTACCTGAAAACTAGGCATCCTCAAATGGAGTGCCATTAGTTACAATAGTTGGTCACCTCTGATATGCATAATGGGCATTATGACGGCACAGCAGTACATAAATGACATTTTACAGCCTTATGTTGTTTTCATTTCTGAGGGGTATCCAGGGTAAGGATGAAATCTCTCTCTCTCTCTCTCTCTCTCTCTCTCTCTCTCTCTCTCTCTCTCTCTCTCTCTCACTCACTCACTCACTCACTCACTCACTCACACTCTCTCTCTCACACACACACACACACACACACACACAGATTGGTCATATATATGGAATAGTCAGGTTGAAGAAGGAACTGAGGCACGTGCCCTCAAATTTTCTTAGCCAACAATCTACAGTTACATTGGCTTTATTGAAAATTTAATTCAAACCAAATACTGAAAATTTCATTTCACCAACATAATAAAAAAAATATTGCAAAAAAAAAAAAAAAAAATACCTTGCATAGATCAGAATAATGCCTTTTTTGAAAATTCTTATCAGCACCACCAGAACATAACTCAACATAACCTAGTACCATATAGAAAGCCTTGTTGTGAATTGCACTGGTAAAATGCATTAACAGTTGATCAGTAGCAGTCTGTAAGAAAAGGGGGGGAGATAAGAAGAAAAACGACTTAGAACCTTCAAAAACATAGTGTGCTGAAAATAAGCAAGAAAATCATAATATTAGTCAAATTACCTTCAAATCAAAGCACAATGAGATCTCTAAGCTAAACTGAAGCAATATATTAATAGTTACTAATTTTACACACTGCTCATTAATCAAAATTATTTATCATTGTTCACCACAACCTCAATATTTTCACAATCTTTTGTCACAATTCCTCTAATTGTGTTGCACTGTCACACAACTACAGGTATTGTACATCAAACAGCATACAGCCTCAGATCCAGATGGCATACCATATACAGCAGGTTGGACACATGACAATGTTTAACCTAAAAAGAAAAAAAAATTGTGTGTGTGTGTGGGGGGGGGGGCTGTAGAAAGCAATGTTCTGATGAATTTTAATTTAGGTACACCACAGGAAAAATCAGTTTCCTGGCATCTATTCTCTCTTTTTCTCTCACTTGTATATCAATGACTCCCTTCTCATTAAAGCCAATGCACTCCATATAACAGCACAGCAACTTCCATGCTAATTTACAACCTGTCTTGTTTATGTAGTGATAATGAACAACATCAAATGCACTGCAACATGAACTGTAATACTGAGGTCACATGCCAATAGAATGATAACAATCTTGTGGAGTTTAACCTTTGCAATTCCAAGTTCTTTATCATAAAGCATCAAAAGAAACAAAACATTTTTAATCTGTCCCCATTTCTGAGAACCCTTCAAACAATAAACACTTCTTTTGCTGTTCTAAGCCAAAATATTCAATCTAACTTTTCTTTGTGAGGCCATGTTTCAGAAAGAGCAAGGATTTCTCATTTAAACTACAATAAAACTTGCATAACTCGAATATTCAAGGGAATTACGATTAACTTCAAGTTATAGAATTAATCTACCAGTGGCATCTGTTGTTAAATTTTCTAAATTTGCTAAGGAGGCAGCACATAGTTCTTGGACCTACGGTTCTTGTAATTACTGTATTTATTTAAATGTAATTACAAATGTTTTAACTACAACAGTACTTCACCAATTTTTTTTTAAATACTGCAGTACATATAAGTTTTTATACTGTTATTTGCTGATAATATGTGCAGTAGTTCACAAAAATTGAGGCATGAATCAGATGAAAATTTAAACTTACATACCTCTAGCTTTTATTAAAAAAATCTGTCAGTTTGCCTTGCTGCTTTGAATCTTGACTTTCTTTCAACACAAAGTTATGCAAATGTGAAATGGCTTGATAGACTTGGATTTCCCTAAAACTGGGTGCACAGCACTCACAGTGATGGAAAATTGCAAAATCATTTTTGGAGCAGGTGAAATACATTTTTGGAGCAGTAAAATGCGTTTTTGGAGCATTTAAAATACATTTTTGGTGTAAGAAAACATTTTTTTGGAGCAGGTAAAATATTAGTAGATAGAACGAACTCTTAAACAAAAAATGTTTTGGTACTTACTAGATGCACCCTACTCAAATTTAAAACATCTTGCATTGAAATACACACACACATATGCAAAGATTTTAGTTTTCAAATAGATCAAAAATTTTTTTAACCATAGCAGGATTCTATTATTATTCATTTATTTTACAAAAATTGTTTAATTTTTTTAACTTTTTGCTGCTTTTCTCAATATTTAACTGCTCACTTCTATTTTTTTTCTTATTTTTTTAAGATAGTTAGCAATGTTTTGTTTTGCTTCTTTTTAATAGTACCTGTCCACTTTCTATTGCAGTCATGTCTCTCTTTTTTTTTATGCCACATTCAATGTTCATCTCAGCATTGTTTAACATTTTATGAGAGCAGACTTGCCAACCTTAAGAAGAGAAAAAATCCTGCAATTTTCTATGAAAATCCTGCAAGTATACTTTTGTATGTTTGAAATATCAATGGACATAATTTGAAGCACTAATGTTACATTAATGCATATAAAAAATATAAAAAAATTCTGTTAAAAATATTAAAAACAATTTTGTTCAGTTATGCTTTGATCTCGAGGATAACTCAAATTATGATGGAAAAGGAGAAATTTCTGGACGCCGGCGCACTCTCATCCCTTGAGATTACAGCGAAACTTTTTCGCCATCGAATTTCCGCTTTAGGAAATTTTTCCTCCATTTTCAAACTGAAATACAAATATTTGTGGAATAAAATGATATATAACAATACTGGACAGATGCTACATCACAGGAAAAAGAAATTACGATTACGGAAAAAATCTTTTTTTCGTTTACTTCCGTGTCTGAAAGACGAAGTACCGTCTCGATGCATATTTTTACAAATTGGTAAAATTATTCGATGCGTAGTTTTACGCGTGGATAAAAATTCCTGATGCATATTTTTACGCGTCGAGAAAAATTCCCGATGCATATTTTTACACATTGAGAAAAATTCCTGACGTGTATTTTTACGCGTTGGTCAAATTTTGATACGTACTAGACGCGTAATTATGCATTTTGGCGAACTCTGGACTTGGCACATCACTTGAGCACTCCCGTGGAAAGAGAGCTACCGCACAATGCCACGAAGCCAGCAAGTAAAAGATGGCATCATCGCGTGACACAGCGCTCGTAAGGTCCGGTAGAAAATCCACGGTTCCCGCCAACGCCAAGCCTGTTCCTGCAGCGCCAGAGATCATTAGCGGACAGAAGAGTAAACATCGCTGCCAACTGCAGAGCAGAGCTGCTGACTCAGAGGGGAAAGGTCGCTTCTCCACTAATGAACTGATGCCTCGGAGAACTTCGATCTTTGCTCCTCGCTAATTTTTATTTACGATACGGAAAACATGACGAAATCCGGCAATAATAATTTATAATCCGGAATTCCGGGAAATGTAATGAAATCCGGCATTGCCGGCCTAAACCCAGAGGGTTGGCAGGCCTGTGAGAGGAATTTAACTACTGCAAAAGTTCAGCTTCTTCCCGTTTCAAATCACCTAGTGAAAATTCAATTTCTTCTCTTTTTCGCTTATTTTGCTGCATTTTTCCAACACTAATCCGCTCTTGATATTTTTTCCAGGATTCTTTATAAGCTGTCAGAAGTTTTTTGGTTACATTAAGTTTACGCACATCTCCATTTAGTTTCTTGACATGATCTTTGTGCTTCTTGCTCCCCACATGACGACTACAATCATCGCGGCCAACATGCGCTAGGCTAAAATCGCAGCCACATGGCTTACAAAACGTGATTCAGCAAAACTTTAGTTGCTTCATAAAAGGATTCTTTACTAAATGTTTCATGATACACTTGATGATAAGTTTTATCTGACTTCATTCTTTTTGTTGTCATAGCTGTTTCACTGCTACGTTTCATTTCGTTTTAATCTAAATTAACCCTTTCCACTCGAATAACTTTTCACCCATACTCATCCAGAACTCATTTTTTTTTGTTTTTTTCTCCTGCAGTGGAGGCCACAACTTAGCAGTGAAAGCTCAACTTTGCTTCGCCAGCCCCGACATACATGCTATAGAGGCATCATCAACGTGGCAGGTGACACTCGACATGGAGTGACACGCGAGCTATAGAGGCGTCATCGACATGGAGGGTGACACCTGACATGCGCAATAGTCAGCAAAAAAGAAATGTCTCATAAGCCCCAACACACGAGCTATAGAGGCGTCATGGGCGTGGCGGATAACACCCGAGCTATTTGGCAAAAACGAAAATTCTGCGCAAACGCCGACAAACGAGCTTAGAGCTGTCATAGTCATGGCGGATAACACCCAACACGCGAGCTATAGAGGCGTCATCGGCATGGCGAGTGCCACCCGACACGCCGATGAAGTTTCTTTTTCTCCAGTCGGTAAAAAGAAATGTCTCATTAGCCCCAACATGTGAGCTATAGGGGCGTCATCGCCGTGGCGAGTGACACCCGACCTATTCGACAAAAAAGGAATGATTCGCAAGCGCAGACATGGGAGCTACAGAGACGTCATCGGCGTGCCGCATGCGCTACTCGCCTATTTTGTAATGTCAGGTGTCACCCGACAGTCAAGTGGAAAGGGTTAAAACGCTTGCACTGAAATTTTCACAAGCACAAAGTCACATATAATCAATGTAAAGAATTCGCAAAAGGCGCTGAGCTGAGCTCCCTCTCGGCTTTTGCGCACGGCACTCTCAAATGGCTATATGGGGAATCACATGACAAAACTCTAACTCCACTGGCGGGGGAGTCAGAACATTGAAGGCGTATAGAGACTAACTGTAAAATGCAATTTTTTCAACCAAAAGACGGTAAAAAATAGAAAATTGCACGCAGGGATCTTGCATGGGCTTTTCTGTAGTTGGGTGACTTCCGTAAAATCGTAAGATGGAGTGAAAATCCGCAAAAGTTGGCATCTCTGAATACCTATGAATCCTTTAGAAACAGAACCAAAGTATCCTGCCACGGGAGAGCCATTTTTAGTTGTCCTCCGCATCAACGAAATAGCTAACGACTGACCTTACGCTATATTTACGTAAACGCGCACCTCGCCCAGAACGAAATAACTGCGCCATCCCAAAGAGCACGGAACGACATATAAACAATCTCAATTGCACAACACTCTGAAAGACCACCAAACCATCTGTAAACAATCTTCATCAGAATTTCATAACGTACAGCATCATTTCTCCTACATACCACGTGATTACAACAAAACTTTCCCTCCAAAAGCTCCAGCTACAAGCGAAACCTATTTGTCACATATGCCGAAAAAACAACGAATTAGAAGGTAGGTGAAAAACACTCAAAATGTTGGGATTGGTGGTACGTGTTGATGAAGCGTCGTTATACATTTAACCAAATTACGAGATCTTAAAAGTGCGCCATTCGATTCTTCAATTAAAACAGCATTTTTTGCCGTGAAAACATTTTTTTTGCTCGACAGTTTTTGCTGTGGATTGCCTTTTCACCGCAGTTGGGCACAAATATAAAAAATTTTCCTAATTTGCAGCAGTTTGGTGCAAGATAACGAAATTGGCGCAGTTCGGCGCAAACTTTCCATCACTGCACTCCGCAATAGAATGCAGACTTAAGAAAGAATTCTATTCACGTGCTACTCAACAGGCCTTGTAGCTCAGGGCTAAATCCCCAAAAATGGTCCACTTGGAAGGGATTAAAACACCCCCGTCACAGAGTGGATGGGAGAGGGGATTCCCTTTGTCCAGCTGGCCTTGTTTGACCTAATCTTGTTTGAGCCCCAGCACCTACAAGACTAGCAACATGTGGACTTTTTTTTATTAGAGTTTTAGAATACGATTTTCATGATTTTTTTCACAAAACATTTAATAACTTTTCAAGTTATAGAAAAATTCGAGTTTAAGAAATTTGACTTATAGAAGAAAAAATGTATGAAAAAAGAGAATTTTTTATGCAAAATGCAGAAATTCTTCAAGTTAAGGAAAAATTTTACTCACAGGAATTTGAGTTTTAGAAGTTTTACTGTAGTTGATTATTTGCAATCAGACAGGTTTTGACCCATATAAATCACAAGTTTACTAATCCTGGAGTAGTGTTCCAGTAGTTGAGGAGGTGTATTCAAATCAACCATAAAACTTCTTGATACTATGCAGAAAATAACAGTTCACCTGACTAACTCTACCTGGCTCTTTCCTACAGGAAGAGAGTAGCAGCATTTTTATCATTTTAAAGTACCATCATTACTCTCAAGATTTTAAAGTCTTTACCTCACCTTCTTCCACTAGTATGGTACTTTGTACTTGTCTTGTATCCCCTTTGAAGTACCACATTAATCACTTTGCTAACTCATTCCTTCTTGCTAAAATGCAATTTTATACATAGTATTAAGCTTTGCCTTCCATTATAATAAAAAAAAAAAGGAAAAAGAAAAGGAATAAAGCAAAGAATCTCATGAATTTAGCAATAGTGTGTCAGTGGTTGCTATTACTTTTTAAAGTTCTCACCAACTCATTCACCAAAATCAATCCCCCCCCCCTCCCAAAGTATTATAATTGCACAAAAAGGTAATAGTCTATATTTTCGCCAAAACTTTTTGTTCATCACCAAAATTATATTTTTTTTCGCCAATTTTGTGAAGAATGTGATCAGCAGCATGACCCTTGGTGTGTGTGTGTGTGTGTGTGTGTGTGTGTGTTTGTGTGTGTGTTTGTGTGTGTGTGTGTGCGCACAAATATGTGATCACTAAGTACCATATAAAAAACAAATCTGAGTGAGAACTTATGCTCTTTATAATACCTTTTCTAGTTTTTGCAAGAAATCTTACATATTGTCAAACCCCATAAAAAGCAACCAAAAAAAAGCAAGGGTATGAGAAAAAGTATTATATTCATGTTTGGAAAAATCATACACCAAGAAAATTTCGCTTGGTGCCCAAAAATAACTTTTAATTATTTAGTACTTGTGCTTGACTTGAAAAAACACTGAACAACTTTGAAGTCAGTATCTCTTCATTTTGAAATGCAAGTGATTTTAAAATTTCATAATAAAAAACACTTTAAAGCTACACTGCTGGACAATTGCTAAGGATGGGTCATAAATGGCTATATAGCGCATAAAAAAGTAAGTGTGGTTGGATGCCAAGTGAAATAAAATAATGTCAGAATGCCAGGACATTACAAGAAAGACAATTTAGTGTGCTCTGAAATCCAGAAGGCTTTGGAACGTGTTCAAGGGACAAACAGGCCATTTTGTGCAGAATACGTAAACGTGAAAAAAATGCAATTACCGTCCGCAGGCGTTCCGGCGTAAGATGTCAATACGGGATATGGTCACCATGGAGGGCGATGCAAGATTCCACACGTCATGTATGCATTGCACAACATTATCAAGCAGCTGTTGGGGTAATTTATCCCATTCCTCTGTCAGTGCACGGATGAGGGTGTCCTTGTTTATTGGAGGGCATTGGCGACCAGCAAGACTCCTCCCCAAAGCATCCCACACATTTTCAATGGGATTCAGATCTGGAGAACGTGCTGGCCATACGAGGCATTGAATATCCTCGCTCTCAAGACACTCCTGGACAGCAACTGTTCGATGACATGTTGCGTTGTCGTCCATGAAAATGAATCTATCACCGACAGCACCACGGAACATGCGAACATGAGGTAGCAGAACATCATTAATGTATCGTTGGCCAGTCATAGTCCCAGTTGGAAGCACATAGAGGGACGTACGGCCATTGATCATGATGCCAGCCCATACCATGACACTACATGTCGGATATCGGTCCCTTTCCTGTATGTTTGCTGGACAATATGCAGTACCACTATCACGCCAGATCAGTTGTCGTCGACAATCAGATGATAGACTGTATCTACTCTCATCTGAGAAGAGGACAGCAGACCAGTCATTATCAGTCCAATTGCGATGTTGATGGCACCATTGCAAAAGGGCGGTACGGTGACGTCTGGACAATGGGTTCTCCACAACAGGACGACGGGCGTATAGTCCTCCTTCATGCAAACGTCTGGCGACAGTTTTTCGGGAGATCCACTTGCCAGTAGCAGCCATAAACTGATTTGCTACCTCACTAGCTGTGCTGCGTCGATGTCTTTTTGTTGATAGCACTATGTACCGATCTTCTGCAGGTGTCGTACTGCGAACACGACCTCCACCATGACCTTTGCTACACTCTCCATTTGTTTGAAATGATTTCCAAAGCCTTGAAACAACACTGTGGCTGACGTCGAACTCCCTGGCAACATCTGTTATTTTTCGCCCTTCTTCAATCTTGCCAATAATACGGCCACGCGTAAAATCATCTAGGTGATGTCGGGAAGACATACTGAAAATTGCAAATTTGTCAATTAATTCTTTCCCTTTCAACTTTGTGTTTGAACAACAATGGTCAATACACGTCAAATCCTTTATATCTCTTATCAGCGCTATGACGTCACGAACAAGTTCGGCAATCCAAAATTTGCATACGCACAACACGTCTTACTGTATCCCGCACTTATGCTAATTTCCACATTTTCCTGCCTTCCATTCTATGGTTGCTATCGTTGCTATTGTCATCCGTCCTTAGCAATTGTCCGGCAGTGTATTACACAGGTCTTATTCCTACACTGAGTGGCCACTTTATTATGACCACCCCCTCAGTACTTCGTTGGGCCACCTTTTGCCTTTAATACTACTGCGATTCTCAGTGGCATAGACTCCACAAGACGTTGACAGGTGGTTTGTGGAATCTGAGACCATGCTTGATGAATAGCACTTTCCAGGAGTGTGAGATTGCAGGGTTGTGGATCCAGCTGTCTGATGGCTCGTTCAACTTCATCCCACAAATTCTCAATGGGGTTGAGATCTGGAGATTGTGGGGGGCCACCTAAGCAAAGTAAACTCACTGGCATGTTCCTGAAACCAATCCTGTACAATACGAGCACTATGGCAGGACGCATTATCTTGTTGAAAGTAGCCATCACCATTGGGATAAACCATCCACATGACAGGTTGCACTTGGTCCGCAACGATGTTTAAATATGATGTGCCAGTCAAACGTTGATCAACACGAATTAAAGGGCCCAAAGCATGCCAGGAAAACATTCCCCAAACCATAACATTGCTTTCACCAGCTTGAAGGGTTGTAGCAATGCATTTGGAGTCCATGCTTTCGTGCTGTTTCTGCCAAATTCTCACTCGGCCATCGGCATCGTGCAACTGAAAACGTGATTCATCGGGCCACATATTTTGTTTCCAATTATCGACTGTCCTATCCTTGTGCTCCTGTGTGAACTGGAGACGTTTTCTCTTGTTAACTGCAGACAGCAAAGGTGTTCGAACAGGCCTTTGGCTGCCATATCCCATTCGATGCAGTGTACGGAGAACAGTGCATGCAGAGATCATTTGAGGGAATCCTTGATTAAGATGGTCTGTAATTTGCTGCACTGTTGCCCTTCTGTTGTCTGTTACCAGTCTGGACACTCTTCGTTCTACCCAAGCAGTCACTAGCTGATGACGACCACACGTTGCATGTAGAGACCCAGTTTTTTGGCTGACAGTCCATTCTTTAAACACTTTAACAACAGCTGCTCTGGAACATTTCACGAATGCGGCGGTTTCAGTGATACTCGCTCCATGGCTCCGAGCTAATACAATCAGCCCACATTGAAAGTCCGTCAAATCGCATTTTTTACCCATCTCGTCACCCCCAAAAATCACTTCTACTACTGTTGCAAGCACTAAGCTTTCCCTTTTTATACTAGCCTCGCCCTCTGGCGGCAACAGCGTGCAGCCATAGCTAATTTGCTTAAAACTGTCAGGTGGTCATAATAAAGTGACCACTCAGTGTATTTGTAACATAATCAAAACAAAGACTATGTTTTGCTTTTATAGTGTGTGAACAGGCAAAAACTAAAACACTTTAACTCCTGTTTTTCCGCTGATTTTATCAAAAATTATGTTGCAACTTTTTTTCTCACTTCAAAAGCAAATTTTTGTTTACAATATGTGTTGACACAACATGGAATTTATTGACAATGACTGCAGTTTTGTTGATAAAACACTTCTGTGTCTTGTTGTTTGTTTGAAATAAGTAGATGCACTAAATTCTTTAAACAGTTTGTTCACAACTCAAGTTATCTACTTTCTGCTGACAACATGCAGTAGTACAGGGTGTTCAAAAAGTATTTCCCACATTACAAAAATTAATATAAAAACATCTATGTAAGTTAAAATGAAATGGTTGGCAACATAATATGGCAGCACCCAAAGTCTTTTTCCTGTTCTTTAGGTGGGTGCTACTGCTGAATAAGAGGAGCCCTTCATTGATAATGGCTTCCATGCAAGAAAAAGTGCTGTGCGTGTTGTGGTTCCACGAGACTAAATCGGTGGTTACTGTCCAGGGTCATTTCAGAAAGGAGTACAGATGATCACCACTGGACCAAAAAAGCACAAAAGCTTGGTATGAAAAGTTTAAAGCGAAGGGGTAGAATTCGGGATCTCCCCTGAGCAGGGCCAACCACCAGTTACACAAGAGACAGCTGCAGCTGTTCGGGAGACATTTCTGTGAAGCCCCAGGAAATCCATTCGTCATGCTTCACTGGAAAGTGGTATTCCCCATGCCACGGTTCACAAAATTTTACACAAACATCTTCATTTGCATGTTTATAAGGTACAGGTCGTTCAAGCTCTTCCGCTTGATGACTGGCCTCGCCATTCTGCATTTGAGACAGAGATGTTGCAGGGAATAGCTCACAATAGTGATTATCTGCACAGTGTCTGCTTCTTAAATAAAGCCGCATTCCACATCTCTGGTACAGTAAATAGGCACAATGTGCGAATCCGGGGATCAGAAAATCCACATTATGTCATCGAACGACAGAGGGATAGCCCGAAAGTGAACGTATGGGGTGGCCTGATGCATGGCATAATCATTGGACCCTTCTTTTTAACAGAGCCCATGATAACATTTAATGTGTACCTGGACATACTGGGATTTTTTGTAGCACCTCAGTTACATTCACTCCAACTTTTGATTATGTTCCAACAAGACGGTGCCCCACCAAATTGGTCAATAATGGTTCATGAGTTCCTGAATGCCACATTTCCAGACAGATGGATTGGCCACGATGGTTCCATGACATGGCCACCTCGATCGCCCGAAATAACCCTCTAGACTTTTTCCTGTGGGGTTATGTGAAAGACCAAGTTTACTCTAGCAGTGTTCCAGATGTCTAGACATTGAAGAGCAGAATAACGGATGTCATTGGTTCTGTCTCTGCTGAGATGTTAAACAAAACATCGTGTGAAATAGAATATCGCTTAGATGTTCTCTGGGTCACAAATGGCACCCATGTGGAGGTGTACTGACACTGGAAAAAAAACTTTACCTGTGCACCATCATTGCCGTGCAATCCCTTTCTTGTACCTGTAATAAATGTTTTATATTATTTTTTGTAATGTGGGAAATACTTTATTGACACCCTGTATATGTAATGTATTTATATTGTTCTTCTTTTCTTTCCTTCTTTTTTTAAGTACTTCTATGTAGTTTCAATATTCACCTTGGAAACAAGAGTTCATCTTCACTCCGAATGTTTATACTACATATGTGTACTCAATGAATAAGTGAAGGCACTTCCATATTTCAGAAAAAAACCCACAGATTTTATTTGGTATATAAAGTGGAAACTGAGATACTATTGTAGTACCAAGAACCAGAAATGCTTTGAATACATAATTTATCCTTTTCATAATGCACAATGGAAAAGTACTTTCCAAAAAGATTCTACCTTTTTTTTATTATTATATGGCCTTCACAAATTTTGCTTTGTTCAGGACTCACACTGAACAGTGAATTAATCAAACAACTTTGTCTCTATACCTATCCTTAATGCGTTGTTTGAAGTAAAATTTATTTTAGCACCTGATTTCACAAAAACAACTAATTGCCTGCCACACTGTGTTTGCCATTTCTCTACACATATCACACTAGTTTTCTGCCACATACTTTCCCATGAAATACAAAGGATAAAGAAATATTTTTAAAACAGCAAAAAAATAAGACAAATACAAATGTTTTGAGGCAGCAAATGTTACTCTAATAACTACCACAAGTTTAAAGAAATAAATTTCCTTTACATTTCATCATGCACTGAGTTTCAGACATCAGCTCTATAGTCAAAAGGAAAAAAGAAAACAGAAAAAAAAGGCAGGAAAACTAACAAACAATCTGTTTTACTCAGACAAAATAGTATTTCACAGAAAAATGGAAATTATTTGTGATACCACAAAATTACTTTAAAAATGACATACAAATGTACACATAATTTGAAACACATTTTTCAGTTTTCAAAGAATGTCAAATTACATCTTAACTTAAAAAATGAAATAAAGTAAGAAGGCAGGAAAAGAAGAAAATTTTACATCATTTCTTAAAACAGAAATGAATTACACAGATTTATCCTTCAACAATGATAGAAAATTATAAACAAATATAAACATGAAGTTTGAATAATTCTCACTACTGCAGAAAGAGACAAAACTATCACACACAAAAATTATGAAAACAATTCAGAAAGAAAATTACAATGCAACAAATATGATTTTTACCTGAGTTTTCCCAAGAAGCTGATATGCAGCTTGTAACTTTTCATAGTGGTGTCTGTCAAAATTTGTGCATACTTTAGACAATGCAACATCAAGCTGTTCTTCAGTCATCTCCAGGGTGTCCTGAAGTTTTGAACTCAGTTCACTAAGTAAAAAGAAGGGAATATGTACATAAATAATGTTATTCATGATCCAGTGAAGCAGATTAATTTTTAAACAAAAATTCTTATGTTTCAGATAAGCAAATTACACACATATCATATGTTGCAGATAAAATAACTAACAATTAACAGATTACAACAGTAAAATGCTATATGGTGATTATTAGTGGTTTCTCATGATTTCAGTAAGGAGATCTGCAATATGATTGTTCTATGCAGAAGCTAAACAAATTTACTCCATGCATTATGCTGCACAATTTGATTCATCAAGCATAACTGCATCATGCGAAAACAGATGATAGGACCAAACAGCCCTCAAACCCAAATTAACTGCAGTTATGTAGATTAACAACAGTCACTAAGATGCACAATATTCTAGCGGATAATGCTTACCTTGGCATTCCTTTCTAGCCATGGGAACATTTCACACACATGTTTTTCGGTCTTTGTTGATGTTATTGTCCTAAAGTCCATTGTATGCGATGACTGGCTTTACTTCTCACACTTTTTGCTGTGTATGCTCATTGGATCTTTGCCTTAGGATTCAAACACATCAATTTTTACCGTTCTTTATACTCGAAATTTTCGCCCATACTCTCGGCATCCTCAGGAGCGTGGCGACTTTACCACTGATGTTCGTGGTTAATGTGCTAAACCGCTGTGCAAGATCTTGTAGCTCGGCTTTGTTAATTTAAGACATTATAATAATGTCGTCTACATATTGAAATAATGTCTAAACTTAACAAAGCCGAGCTACAAGATCTAGCACAGTGGTTTAGCAAAATCTGTAACACCATAGAGCTAACTATTGAGTTTGAAGAGGATAATCGCCTATCCTTCCTGGACATTCAAAAGAAAAACAAAAATAGCTTTGAATACTCTGTGTTCAGGAAAGCAACTAACATGCCTGTACTGATACCATACTCGGCGCACCATCCAGTGATACATAAAAAAACAGCATAGTAAACTTGATACGGCGAGTGTACACACAAACATCTAACAACAGGCTAAAAAATCAAGAGCCAGAGCTTATTTCGAAAATATCACAAGAGTATGGGTACCCGAGCAAGCTAATTAATAAATGGATACATGAGAGTAAAAAGCATATGACTCAGAGTAAAGAAGGCCAAGAAGTGCACAACCAAAGGAAGATGAGGAATAAAAAATTGAAATACATTGGAGCTTTCCCATACTTGGAAGGAGTGAGTAAAGAAAGCAATAGGTACTGTGCTAAATATGACTTACAACTAGGAAGCTCAGTGCACACCGTGAAAAGTATGACTGTCAACAAAAAAACAGAGGAAAAAATGCTAGAAGAATCAGGTACCTACGAAATTCCAATTGCACACATACCCCAAATATCGTACATTGGAAGTACGAAAAACAGATAAAAAAAGAGACTTAAACAACACATATCTAACTGGCGAAAAAAAGAAGCCAAAACTGCTTTAGTGCAATTCTGCATGGAAAACCGGACATTCCCAAAATTTGATGAAATTAAAATGCTAAAAAAGAATAAAAAATCGGAAAGGCAAATGAGTAGGGAAGAAGCAATATTAATCTATAAAAATAAAGCAAGGGTATGTAACCAGAACGACCCTAGCACATTATCTGGCCTGTGGAAAGAACTAATAAGACAAGAAAAACAACAACAAAAGAAAAACCGGTAAAAAAGACAAGAAAACCAGGATAGAAGAAGAAAAAAAAAAAAAAAGTTGTTTTAATGAAACATAGATGGCACCAGCCGGGCTTGATAACGAAATATATCCAGGAAAGTATTTCTGACGAATGGCAACAAGGAGTATCGGACTCCATTAGCGCGAAGTTAACCACGAACATCGGTGGTAAAGTCGCCACGCTCCTGAGGATGCCCAGAGTATGGGCGAAAATTTCGGGTATAAAGAACGGTAAAAATTTATGTGTTTGAATCCTAAGGCAAAGATCCAATGAGTATACCCAGCGAAAAGTGTGAGAAGTAAAGCCAGTCATCACATACAACGGACTTTAGGACAATAACATCAACAAAGACCGGAAAACACTTGTGTGAAATGTTCCCATCACTAGAAAGGAATGCCAAGGTAAGCATTATCTGCTAGAATATTGTACAAGTTACTTTGAAATATCGCACGTAAAAGAGAATAGTAGAATGATTAGAGCTATATAATAGTCAGAATTAGAACTACTAATTGGAATTGAGTCACTAAGATGATCATTAGCACTTGCCAGCCAGGCCTAATTACCCAATATAACTACACAGCAAACAATATTTTAAACTAAAATAAAATATAGTTAACTGTCTAGTTATACTGGATGTTAAGTGTTCACAATCATCTTAGTGACTGTAGTTAATTTACATAATAGCAGTCAAAAGTCTAAATAGCACATAATAGCAGTTAAGTCTAAATGGCACAGTGATTGGCCAGGTGAATGAGTTTGTGTATTTAGGAAGCATGTTTGACAGAGAGAACAAATTGGATGGTGAAATTAGTAGGCGAGTGAATTCTTCATTGAAAGTCATAGCTGTTTTGGGAGGTTTTCACAGGAATGATAGGTTTTCAAGACAGTCCTGCATGGCTGTGTATGGAAGTGTAATTGTTCCTACTCTGATGTATGGCAGTAAAACCTGGGTACTAGAGAAGAAACACAGGAGTCGTTTGTGTGCTGGAGAAATGCATTACTTACGGCGGGGGTGGGGAACAAGACACATTCTGATCATATGAGGAATGAAGATGTGTTACAGTTGTGTAATGTGAAGCAAAATGTTGTTAGCAAGGTGGAGACTAATATTCTTTGGTGGTTTGGCCATGTTGAAAGAATGAGTGATAAGATGCTTACTAAGAAATTGTTTTTAGCGTAAGTGGCAGAAAGGAAAGGCAGAGGAAGGCCAAAGAAATCATGAGAGGATCAGATTCAGGATTGTCATTATGGGGAAAAGATTATGAGTATGAAGTATAGAAGGTCTTGTGTACATCGTGTGATGGATGTCAGTGAAGCCCGAGTTATGTGTCAAGATCGCTGTAAATGGAGAAGTTTGATATGGCAACAGTAAGTAAATAATCAGTTAAAAATTTATCTGGTAGTTTGTATTTCATTATGGAGCTAACATCTGAATCTCAGAGATCAGATTAGTGATATGTGTGGGAGTAAACAATATTCACAATGTTGCCTGATGTTATTTGGGGTCAAGCATTAATTTTAAGTTATTTCACCACAACAGCACTAACCTCATAACGGAAATTCATGAGTACTGCCATCCAAAAGAAGGGGAAAGATGTTTTTCTTTCTTTCTTTTTCTTTTTTTTTTTTTAGGGGCAGGTGTAGGCCAGATGGGTATACAAAATGAAGGAATAGGAAAACATAAAGTTTGTTCAAAACAGACTTTTCCAAGGGCAGGCTACATTAGTTTCTTTTCAAATAACAAAGTAATATTACTAAGATTGTGAAAGCACAGAGAACTTTGCAAAATTATAACACCATATTTTTATGAATATATCTGATCTCAATAAAATCCCATTCAAGGACTACACTGGGAATTTCAGCCATACATATGCAAAACCTGTTATAGATTACCACTCAGGAGATATCACTCAATAATGTCTCATAAACTATGTTTCCAAATTTATTAAGACCACAGTCCAACCTTCTGGAACTAATATTTAAGCCAACTTACTGCACTACAAGGTGTATACCTCAGTGAACTAAAGCCCCAAAAACTCTAATATAAAGTCTATAATGAATGGTAATGCCAACTTGCCATGGATACTGTATGCACTGCCATAGGCAATATTAGTCAACATGTTAAAAATCCTACATCTATACATGAAAAAAATGCTCTCAGAACTTTTTCACTGTTCTTACACAACTGATCAAGAAGGGGATCTACAGTATTATGGAGAAAAGAAGGGAAAGATGTTTCAATGAATCACATTAAAAGAAGAAAGCATTTAGTTTAATCAGTGTGATCAAAGAGTATCATCCAAAATAATCCTATTTTAATAAAAAACAGTAAATCGTCTAACATTGAGTAGAAAAACTGAAGCTACATTTGTATTTCTTCTTCAGCTAATGATGATGGTGTATATATTTAGGGAAAAAAGGGATAGGAAGCCTCATTTCTTTCACTTCCATAAAAAGTAGCAGCCACAAACTTTGTGTAGAAGAAACAAAATTAAATTTTTATAATACGTCTGAAGATAGCAAACATCTGTGTGAGCACATTTTAAGCATCACACTCATACATAATGTTTCCAGAAATATATACAATATTTCATCTTACTGTAAAAACTGAATGCCTTTCTAATTATTTAAAAGATTTAAATAAATAAAGTAAGCTTCTTAATGGCAAAAGCAGGGATGCCAACCTCCTACAGCATTCATGTGTAGTCCAAGCCATAAAAATGTGTAGTTTTGAGCTTTCATGTGTAGACACAAGAAATATTACGAAAAAGTATTTTAAGATGTTGTAAATTTACTACAGACTAGACAGTTATAAAAATAACCAGAAAAAAATCAATATTGAGAACTGTATGTGCAGATTTGAGATTTTGATTTAAACAATTAGCGACTTACGAAACATCGACAATGGAGAAAATTAAAAAGGGTGTTTTACTTACCCCTATTCCTGCTAGAATAAATGACAGGATCCACACAAATAAGAAATCACAGGTTAGGCATGAACACATGATTTAATATAATATCTCCCGGTTGTACACAAATTATTTATAATAGCAAACTAAATGATTCACCATGCTCGTTTCACAACTTCTAATTGACTGACCCTCTCTTTACTAGAAAGGGGAAAAAAAAGTCAAAAGTAGAAGTCTGCCATCTATCAATCAGCATGGTCTGAATCAACAAGAATAATATATGAACATGTTTATTCTGCCTGTTTCAGTTGCTGAACAGTTGCATGCTTTGCATTTTGAATTTCTTTTAAAAATTTCCTACCATAACATGGCTCACTGTTATTCAGCATATTGATTTTTTTGACCAATAGTGCATTTAATGTTTCTATGCTTAAACGTGGTCGAAACTCAGTCATATTGTTTTTTACAATGCTGAAAACTCTTTCAGCCCCAGCATTACTGTGCGGCACAACTAAAATCGCTAGCATTATTTTTGGAAGAAAAAAGTACTTCGCTGCCCCATTTCCATCTTTCAATTCTGAAGTTTTTGCCCAAGCTATATCCGCATTTGAAGATAGAAAATCACTGTCAAATTGATCTGCTTGATACCTGGAAAATTCCATTTCCAGACTGTCCAAGTCATCATTAGCTACAATTCCAGTGAAAGTATCTACAAAATACTTGACTGAAGAGAAAGAGACTCATTTCCTCAAATTTGGATCAGCTACTTCAGCATGTTTCAAAAATTCACCACACAAGGGGAACTTTTTGATAGTATATGTACATGCAGCTTCATAAAACTTTCTTACACAACAATAAAAGTTCTTTGCTTCTGTTTCACTAATTTTATTTTCAATTAGATATGCTCTGGTTTTAGCACCAATAACTAAATCTTCGTTTGCTTTTTGATAGCTCAGTTTCAGAAATTTTAGTTTACTTAAGTCACTCGAAAAGTCTGGTATGGCAGAAGGTTTGATAAATCTTACCAATAAATCAGTAAGGAAAGAATAAAGGTTTCTTCTAACAAGATGGATCATTGGTGCTTCACTTTGTAGTTTAACATTTAATGATGTAAATACAGGTAATGTTGCTTGCAGAAATAACAGATACAACTTTGTATCTGGGGGCAGAAGCATCTTTTTCACATTTCTGACTCTGTCATTGTCTTTCAAATCGTCCGACTTTGAGCAAAAAAACTCTATAATAGCATCCAATTGAGATAACATTCTATTTACAGCATCTAACAATGACAGCCACCTTGTTGAGACATATTTTAAGAATTTATACGATTTAAGCCCACACATTTCTTGACAGTCCAACAGCCTTTTCTTTCTCTTTGAACTTTTGCCAATATAAAAATAAATGTCCAACAGCAGTGATTCAACTTCACAAGTAAGCTCTTTTGCTGATTTTTTTAGCACATATGTGAAGCAAATGGCAGATGCAACTTTGGACATAAATGTTAGAGTTTACTATTTTTATATGCGCAGCTACACTATTCAAATGCCCTAACATGGTGCTTGCATTGTCACAACCAAAAGAAATACAATTTTTCAATGGAATTTTTTTCTTCTCCATTTCTTTATCCAGAATACAAAAAATACCATAACCAGTATTATCACTGCATTCCAAGAGAGACAATATTGCAGAAACTATTTTTTGCTTATTTACATCAAAATATCTTACTACAACAGGATATAATTTAGCAGAATTCTGATCACTGCTGCCATCAGTTGCCATTGAAAATGGTGAACTCCCTAATGATAACATAATATCTGAAACAGTTTTTTCAGCCATACATTTTAACACAGCTGTAGTTTTTGTACGAGCACATGAATAAGCTTTTGCGATTTCCGAGTCTGTAAACATATTTTTGAATAATGGCCCAGCATGATCCGCTGCACTCAGTGGCAAATTGTGTTCAACCAGAAATGCAGTAAAAAGCATTTCTGTATTCGTTGTCCTTAGTTCCAAGTCAGTTTTCACCAAGAAAGTAGACAAAGGTTTTGTCTGAGTTATAATTTTACTCATCGATTGATGCTTCTTTGATGCAATATGATGGGTACAATCATAGAAACCACCATGTTTAACAGAAAAATTGCTGTTACACACAGTGCAAAATGCATCATTCGATGACACATCTGTTGCACGCAAACATGGCCATTTTTCTGAATCATCATCATCATCATTGTCAACCATTATCAATCCACTGCTGGACGAAGGTCTCCCCAAGTTTCCTCCACAACGGTCTGTCTTGTGCCAGTCTCCTCCATGTCACTCCCGCATATTTACGAATTTCATCCACCCATCTCCCATGTGGTCTTTTTCTGGGTCTTTTCCTGTCCCTTGGAATCCAATCTAAAATTTCGGCTGTCCATCTATGGTCTGTCCTTCTGGCAGTATGTCCAGCCCATTGCCATTTCAGGGATTTAACTCTGATCATGATGTCTTCCACTCTCGTCATTTTTCGGATCCACGAGTTCCTCTTCTTATCTCTCCTGGTTATACCAAGCATGCACCTCTCCATACTTCTTTGAGTTGTCTGCAGCCTTTGTATGTCTCTTTTAGTTAAGGTCCACGTCTCTGCACCATACGTAAGCACTGGAAGGATGCATTGATCAAACACTTTTCTTTTAAGACATAATGGCATATTGCTCTTGAAAATTATGCTGTTTCTTCCAAAAGCTCTCCAGGCAAGTTTTGTACGCCGATTAATTTCTTCATCAATGTGACCCTCACTCGATATCTGCTGTCCAAGATAAACATACGTATCTGTTATCTCCAGTTTTTCTCCATCAATCGATAAATCTTCATTTCTTGTAAAAGCATTGAACATCGCTTTTGTCTTCTGAAAGTTCATTTTTAATCCCACTTCTTTACTCTTGTCAGCAAGTTCCTGGATCATACTCTGCAGCTCTGATGGGGTAGTTGCAAAAATGACTACGTCATCAGCAAAACGAAGGTGGGTTAGATAATCTCCATTAATCTTTATCCCTTTGTTTTCCCAGTTCAGTGATTGAAAGACATTTTCCAATGTGGCATTAAAAAGCTTCGGAGATATGGTGTCACCTTGTCTCACTCCCTTTCCAATTTTTATGTGTGTTGTATTTTCAAACAGCCGAATCTTTGCACTTGCATTTTCATAGATGTTATTAATAATATTAATGTATGCATCTTCAATACCGCAGGATTTCAGAGCCGTGGTAACTGCTGATGGTTTCACCGAATCAAAGGCTTTTTCATAATCGATAAAAGCCATGCACAATGGAAGTTCATATTCCCTCGCTCTTTCAATTAGTTCTCTCAGTACGTGGATATGATCTATTGTGCTGTAGCCACTCCTGAATCCAGCTTGTTCTCTCGGTTGAGCCATGTCCAGTGTTACCTTCAAGCGGTGTGAAAGAACTTTAGTGAAGATTTTATAAACCACTGATAGGAGGCTGATAGGTCTGTAGTTCCTGAGATCCTCAATGTCACCTTTTTTATGTAGCAGGATCATTGTAGCATTGTTCCAATCCTCAGGAATCTTCCCTTCATTAAGGCATCGGGTGAAAATTTGGGCGAGTACTGTTTCAATTTCTCCACTTGCTTCTTGTATGATGTCTATAGTAATTCCATCTTCTCCTGGAGCTTTCCCCCGCTTCATGTTCTTGATTGCATGAGCAACTTCTGCTGGGAGGACTGGAAGAACTCTGGTACCTTTCATGATGTCTGGAGTACATGTATCATCCCTTTCATATAATTTGGAGTAGAAATCTTTCACTCTTGTCAAAATTTCGCCTCTATTTCTTGTTATAGAACCATCTTCTTTTCTCAGAGCCATAATCTGTTTTCTTCCCTTACTGAGATGTCCCTTTGCTATCTTTAGGCTTTGGTTGTTTTCAATTGCTTTCCTCACTAGCTCACAGTTGAATTTCCTTACGTCTTCAGTGATACTTTTTCGTGCTGTCTTGCATAGCTCTATATATTCCACTTTGGAAGTCACATCTTCTTTAGTTGTCCTCATCTCTCTTCTTTTTTGCATCAACATTTTGGTTTTTCCTGATAATTTGTTCACATGCAACTTGTTCTTAGACCCAGCTAATTTTGTTGCTGTTTCCATAAGAGCTTTGGTTACTTTTCTGTTAACTTCCGAAATATCCACTTCTTCCGATGTTAGGCCTTCTAAAGCAGAGAATCTGTTCTTCAGTTCCAACTTGAAAGTATTATGGTGTTTTTTAAGGTTGGTTATGTCAATACATTTTGTTTGTCTTATGAGCTTGCCACGTTCCAGTTTAGTGTTGAGGTGCATCTTACATCTCACCAATCTATGGTCACTACCTGTGTTGAACTTGTTCAGCACACTGCAGTCTTCGATGACGAATTTTTTGTTACACATAATAAAATCAATTTCACTTGTCGTCCCAATTGGATGTCTCCATGCCCATTTCCTGTGTGGCTTTTTCTTGAAAAAGGAATTCAAGATGAAAAATCCTTCTGCCTCTGCAAACTCAACGAGAGTATTTCCACGCTGGTTTCTGTTGCCGTGACCGAATTTACCTACTGAAGTTTCATTTTGTTGCCGGTGCCCTATTTTTGCATTGAAATCTCCCATAATTATCTTCAAGTGCTGCTTACCTTTATTATTTAGATGACGAATTTCCTCATAAAATTCTTCAATTTCTTCTTCAGGATGACTTGTGGTGGGTGCATAAGTTTGAATAATCTGAGCCTGGTATCTTCTCGATAGTTGGATAACGAGTCGTGCAGCTCTGTCAGAGGAACTTTCAACTTCTACCACTTTATCCTTCAGTTTCTTGTTTATTATAAATCCAACACCACTAGTTCTGCCAGTATCTGTCCCACGATAATAGAAGAGATGTCCACTTTTCAGTTCAATGAGATCTTCTCCTTTTCTCCTTACCTCACTTAGCCCGACGATGTCCCACTTGATCCTTTGTAGTTCCTCTTCCAATTCAAGAAGCCTTGAATCAGAAGATAGGGAGCGTCCATTGTAGGTAGCCAAGGTCAGCATCAAATGGCAGCCTAGTCCGGTCCTCCGGGGATTCTTAGCACCCTCTGCCTTCATGTCGCACTGGCCGCTGCCTTGGCCAGGTACATTCCAGCTGCCGGAGACTGAGGGCCAAGATTTAAGTTGTGGAGTCATTTTGGAGGGGTTTGGCCATAACTCACCACGCTGGCCAAGCGGGTTGGTGAGTGTGGGATAGAATTTCCTCTAATCCCGATGGTATAGTTATACCGCTATTGGCGGTCGTCAGAGCCCCTTTAGTGGGAACAGGATGCACCACGAGAAGGCGGGGTTGACATTTGTCAAGGAGAGGCTGTGATGTTACGCATCACCTGACTTAAATTTCTGATCTGCAATCTTTACCTTTTTTCTTGCTTGTTCAGCCATATTAAAACGTGTAATCGCTAAATGTGTTCACAAGTCGCGAAAGCACATGGAAAGCAAGCAGACGCACTTGGTCATAAAGAAAGAAAAGCACTATAAAATCCAATCCGAAGCTGTACTATTATGTGAACGACACGGCGGCGCTTCCACGTTGTCCGATTAGAAGATCGTGAAACATGTGTGCGCACGCATGCAAGATCAACTGATATGCTAAAATAAACCACGTGCTTACTTCAGTGAAAACGCTTCGAATAATACTCCTTAGTACAGAGCGTGCGCACTCGCATTCCTACGTGACGCTGCTTCCCATCACAGGAGGGTGAAACCAGTTCCAGTCGGTTATTGTGTGTGTGTGTGAAGTAGCAAAGAGAAACAGAGACACAGGCGATTGAGTGGGACTGTGACATAGCCGAGGATCAGCGCGTAACCTCCAGTTTTTAATGCGCAGTTACCAGCCTCGGCGGCGAAGCAGCGGAAGCGCCACCTATTGGCAGTTGCTTCGTTGTAGCAGACGACGCAGGCCAGGTAACGAAGTATAGCTGGTAAAACATTGAATAATGAAGATCCTGCATTGTGCTTTTTGACTATTCTTATATGCAACCTGTTATTGAGTTGTCTGAATATGCTAAAGCACTTGGGTCCATGATAAACGCTAAGGGGGTCAGCAAATAACACAAAAATTATGCTAAATAAAGTTAGCGGGGAAAAATGCGGCGTCATAGCAACAAAAGGGTAGTATTAGGCATATGATGCATAGTGTGTAGTAAAGCTAAAGAAATGTGTAGAAGTTGGCATCCCTGCAAAAGATTGCACTGAATACAAATAAGAAAAACAAATTGCTCAAGTGAAATCAAATAATGAAAAGATTGTCAGCTGGAATGCTGCTAGGATAAAGAGGAACACTATTCACATAGCCTTGAGCTGAATCTCAGTACCCTTAGTACATCATGATGAGATGAAGACCACAAGCAAGATTGTATCAGACATGCTCATTTGTAAGGTGAATCATGAAAGTCTTCCATAAATGATGATATCTGTTTGAATAAGGCTTATGTCGTTGTAATTGTGTTGAGGTAAAATGTAGTTGCGGACTATCCTCCACAGGTGAGACAGGTCGCAGATTAGAAACTCAAATAGCAGAACATAAAGCAGCTACAAAAATTGCTCGAACAAGACAGGATTAGATAAGCATGTTGTTACAGAAACCAGTCACAACATGGACTGGAATTCACTTAAAGTCATCAGTTTCCAAAGCAACTTTCAAAAAAGAAAATTAAAAGAAGGAACACAAATTGAGAAAAATCAGAATTCCATCACCAATGACTGCAGAGGTTTGTCCCAGCTTAACATCTGGCAAGATTTGGTGAAAAATAACCATAACATAACTATGATAGTGATGGAGAAAGAGTGACAACAAAAGACTGCCTGAAGAACGAGAAGAGTTTTCTCCAAAAATTTGCATTTTTAATTTAAATATTTCCTAGAAAAAAATATTAGATATTTGATTGAGATGATATCTGTTTGCTCAGGTTTCACACAAAAACATACATCTCATCACTCTAGGAAAGCAAAATATAATAAAATACCATAAGACAATAAAATGAAGTCACAAAACGTAGTTTGCCAAATTAATTCAGCTGAAAAACCAGTCTAGAGCTAAAATGTGTAAATTTATGACCTCCAATAAAACTGGTCTTAAATACACTTGCATGTGTTCTCCAAATGTCAATCCTGCTTCCCACCTTCCCACTAATCACAGAACATAGCTTATCAGTCCTCAAAGGGGAGCACTTATTTTAATGTGGAGGGAGTAGTTCAGGCATGGGTAGTGGAACATGAACATTAAGAGAAACATAGTCACCCTGTCACAAAATGATAAGTAAATACAATAAAATGAGCAAAAAACACAAGTCAGCAAATCACTTTTACAAACATTCAGAAAAACTTTATTTGAAAAGTACTGTAATTATTTTAGTACTTCTGGCATAAAAATGTAATTGTTTCAGCAGCCTTATAACAATACTAATTAAAGTTACCATTTTTTTTTTTGTACGTAAAATAACACTGCAATAAATTTTGTGGTTTAACTAATTTCTCTCCAAAACACTAAAGGGAAAAAGTCCTGGGTACACCTGACTTCTGTAATGAAAATAACAGTGAAACCAAAATTATGAACAGCTAACTTAAATATTGATTTTATACATCTAATATCCAAGGGAATGCATATTCAAATAGAGTCCCCTAACCTTTTAAATAACAATTCCATGAAAATGTTCATTTAAAATGAACTGAGAATATGAAAACCAGAAAAAAGCAAACTTAATCATGTCACAAGAAACCCATTAAAACTGTTGCCTAGAAAAGGAGAAAAAGAAAGGTACTGTATTTCATTTGGAAAATTTGCACCAAATGTTAGTGACATTTGTGATAGTTTCCACCGAAACTACCTTTCTTAAGCACTGCTAATGCTAGTAAGATTTGTGTGTTTCTTATAAATTCCTTACTTTGCTGGTTATACTTATGTAAGTGGTGCAAATAAGACATTTTCAGCTGATTCTACTGACAGTGGTGTCTTTTTTGAATGCAGCACATGTGATACCTGTTTCTTCAAGCATGTACTATAGCACGATGTTACTTTATGCATATTAAACAATATTGTGCAGTTGTCAGTCAACAATAACAGAAGTGCTACAAACTGGCCTTGAGAATAATGGAATAGAAGAACTCTTTCCTCTGAATTTGATGGATCAATGATTACTTAAAGCTATAGTATACATACAGTAATTCAATTGTTTGTTTATGAAACACAAAAAAAAAAAGTCACAACCTCTGTGAAGTGCTCCAAGCATCTGCTTACCCTATCCCCATGAACTGGGGGGGCTTGCTTACAACATATAAATAACCGAGAGCCATAACAACTGTGCCCTTCATGACTTCATTTCAACAGCTACTGGCTGAATTACTTTGTAGAGGAGCCAATCTTATACCATATCTCTAGTAACTTTGCCATGCACTACTCGCCTTCTCTTCTGCTACGAGTTCAGGGCCACTTTCAATATTCAATAACACAATTTGTCTGGCTCGTGGGTTTTGATGCGCAGAAACAATTCCTTGTTAATCCTTACAAGCATGGATCCTTAAAGATAGTAAGCTAGGATTTCAGCAAACATGTCTTCCTACATAAAGAAACATTCACATACTAGTTGTTTAGTGGAGAGTAGACTAAACATTTCTTTTTTAACTGGAAGTGGATTTATTTGAGCACCACCATTCTGTAATGGAGATTTTTTTTAATAAGTGGTTTCACAATTGTACCATGATGCTTGTTAAAGAGTTAAGTCTAGAAAACGATTATTCCATTTTTCAAAAGTGCTTTTCTACAAACTTTTCTGGACATATGCAAAAAATATGCACCAGAAGTGAAAATTTGTTTTTATTCACCAAAGGGTCTAAATATGCAAAATAAGCATTTAGCTTGAACATTTAGGCTTTAGTAATGACCAATCACAATAGGCAGGATTTTATTTTTATTTACAAATCACCAACTTCTATTTAGCTACATTATGACATGTCATTTAAGAAAGTAAGGACATTTAAAAGTTATTCCAAAGCTGAGGTTGCTTACATCGACACTGTTTGAAAACTCATCACAAATTCCATCATAAAACAGACATCTATTGTTTTGGACTAACAGATATGTACTGCTTTATTAAATCTAAGTGGTGGTATGTTTTGATGTGGAACACATGATTTTGACACAATAGTGACATTAGTTACAGACATAGTAGTTCACATTTTCTTTCTCTTATTAAAATTGTTACAGGGCTGCCAGCCTATCACACCCAAGAAAATAGCTGCTTTAGTAGCCACTAATGGTAAAAATAGTAGCCTAAGTAATAGCCTTAACAACTTATGTTAATGACTAAAATAGTTGCCCAAAAAAGTGTATGAGTTTTAACCCTTTTAGTGCTACACGTAATGTGTGTGTATATGCGAAAATGCTAAGCCATTTTCTTAGAAATTGCAAGCTTCAAGAAAAAATGCTGTACTTTCCATAAATTTTGATATTTTGGGCAACAATTTTTTCTGAACTTTATAAGATTTTTCTTAATATTTATATGTACATTAATTTACATTTCAGATAACTGATTTTTTTTAAATAACTTTATGTGAAATAATTTAAATATTTTTTTTTAAAATAGAAATTGCAAATTCAAAACAAATTTTTAAAAACTATTCTTTTCTCTGCAAGGAAAAGGATGAAATATAATGATAAGCCATTTAATTTTGAATATACGCTCACAGTTTGATGTTATTCTAAGGCAGAGTTTCATGGTTCTGCTAGTATTATGGAAGCACAGAACAGGACAACACTGAAACATACTTATGCAATGGGAAACATTCCCCATGAAGGCCTTTTTCACACTTTGCACATATTGTGCGGGACCTCTTTCCTTTGTCATATTTAGACCGTTTGCTGCATGCACAACAGTCTTTTTCCTTTTTTCCAGGAAGTTTTTGGAGATATTTCCTGCTTTCTTGTTCTGTTGTTTCTGTACTTGTAGCGCCTGAAGTTCCTGCTTGGTTATCTTTTTTTCTGGAGCCACTAATCTGCCAGAGATTCTATAATCTGAATAATAAAATTTAATCTAGACATGAGTTTCTGGCTAGATGGAATGTTTTCTTTGTACAAAATATAACTATTCAGGACCATATGGGGGGAAAAACATTGAAGCACACCTTTTTTCAGTAATTCACTGTACGCCTCTCATTTAGATATGAATACACCATCATATCAGAGGTGTCAATTCCACCCATGAAAGAGTTGTACTGTTGAACAATTGATGGCTTAGTTATACTTTTACTCATTCCTTGACGTATACGTGTGCATGTAGTGTTTCCAGCAGTACAATGTGTCGACAAAAGCAGAACAGGAAACCTCTGTGATTTTTTTCCCTTGAAGGCAGTAGCAAGAATAGGACCCATACGGAAATACTTCACTTCACCAACAGCAAATTTACTATGAAACAGTGCTGGTAGGAATTTTCTGTTTTTCCGGATGCTTCCTATTACAAATGTCCCTGCACTATATAGTGTTTTAGCCAGAGGAACACTTGTGAAAAAGTTATCCATAAAAACATGGTACCCTTTAGACAGAAAATTTCCCATTTTCAACAATCTCATTACAACAGAGTATGCCAGAGTATGTTCTTGAATCTCTGCTCTCGAAGTGGTGTCTTTAGCTCCTTGGTATATAAAAAAAGACAGACAGTAGCTGGATACTGAATCACAGATCATCCAAAATTTGATACCCCAACGGTGGTGATGTTTGTTGGGTAAGTACTGCATAAGTTGTGTATGGTTTTTTGTTCCTACTAGGCTTTCATCCACACTTAGCTGCTGATGTGGAGTGTAATGAAGCCTAAAAAGCTTGTTTGCATGGTCAAGTAGGAGATGAATTTGTGCGCAAGGATCATAACCAGGTTCACCAGGAGCTGCTAAGTTGCTATTATCCACAAGATGAAAGAATTTCAAAATCATTTGAAAATGATCTCTCGAAAACATTTGTCGAAACCATGGCAAATTCTGTGAGGAACTTGTGTACCAATAGGAAGCAATAGTTGGTTGTCATTTTACTCCTATATTTAGAAGGCACACAAGGAAACCTTTTATTTCAGCATTTGTAACATTTTTCCATTTCCTAGCTCGAGATTTGGGAGAAAGATTTGGATGCTCCTGGAGAAGCCTCTTTGCATACTTGTTTCAGAAACAATAATTCCAAGGATGAAATTCGTAAAAGACAAGTAAAAATATGCAATAGGTGCTGCTGCCGCATCAGTTGCAGGAGCATGTTTGGGCCCCTGCATTTCATGACAATCAAAAGGACGCTGAGGTTGTTCATCACTTCCCTCTATTACATCCTCCCATTCACTTGCAGAACTTTCATGATCTGAAGATCCACTAACAAGATCTTCACTTTCGGAAGAAGATATTCAGTGTGTGGCATGGTGGCTAGTTTTCTAGCTTGATGTTGCTCGGCCAACATCACTCTCAGATGATTCAAAATCATCACTATCACTTGGCAAACTTTCACTCTCACTACAAGAAGCCATTTCAAATAACCTTACAAAATTTTTTTTTATGCAGTAGGAAAAAGCATGTCGGCTAGTCTGAGGAACAAGCCATCAATAAAGTTATCCTCACTTAACACTAGTTTGAAAAAAGAAGGGCATTCATAATTCACGGAGTTTTGCAATTGTGTCTGGGAAAAAGAAATGAATAATGTGAAGAGCTTCTAGTAATAAAACACCGCATTTCGTTCCCCTGCACAGCGAGAGTCCGCAAAAAAAATAAACACCCGTCATTGTGGGACCACGCATTGCGACGAGTTACGCGTTATTGCACTTCGAACGGGGCTCGAAAAAAATGATTTCCGACAGTACGACGTTTTATAATTCACCAACAACGCCAAGTGAACAGCCCTGCCTCAACTGCAGTAGGAAAAGTTTTGGCTAAAGTAGCCTTTTTCCAATCACACGGAGAAAGCGCTTGGGAACCTGATAGCAAGCGCAAACTATTTCACGATACGACTCTTATGGCATATTACGATTCTTTCGATAATATCGTTGTTTGATGATGTGATTTATGGAAATTCCATTTCAAAATGACATGACTGATAAATGATATGATCATCGACACTGATATCTGCTGTCTGATTCGGAAAATACTCGGATCAAAATCGAAGGCCAATCGTTCGGCCCACCACACTTTTAGCATAAGACGTGCAGGCTGACAAATCGGCCACATCGCACTAAAAGGGTTAAAAATGTAAGTGCTCCACACCAAAAAAAAGTTAATTTTTTTATTTATTTTAAACCACGGTGACAAAATTAGCACATGTTCAGATTTTGGTGGAGGAAAAAAAAAATATATATATATATACAAACACACATCCATACACTACAAAAAGGACATTTAAGTTTCAATATAATGCTAACCAAGACACTCAAAACTATAAAGGTTATGGAAATTACACCCCCCCCCCCCCCCCCAAAAAAAAAATTTTCAATTATATATCAAAAACTACTTACATAAACTAACCTGACACAAATTTTGAAATTACAAAACACTTCCTTCTTTGTCATTGTTCTGGAGGTCAGATGTTCTCATCTGTATCAAGCCAGTACGGACAGCTTTCTTCTGCATTTGTGGTTGGTAAAAAAAATATAAGATTTTCCAAGTGGGCTTGTGTTGAAAAAACTGTGTTGAAAAAATTGTTGTGTATTTCTTCTTTCAAAGGCCATAGTTGTGGTCATTCAGTATAATGATGATCACTTGTTTTGTTCTGTACACATAATAATTGTAGTTATCTGATATGAGGTATATCAAGAATCTCATTTGAATAGATGAACATTTGGAAATATTTCAAACTTGTTTTTTGTACAGCTATGACAATAAATATCAAACACTGTGAATGTGTTTAGTATGGAACAAAAGCATGAAGCCTAGAACTAAAAAAATTAAAACTTGCAGTTTGTTATCATCAGGAATGGAATGGGTGTAGTGTAATATCCCTTTCCAATAATGGAAACTCGAATTCATAAGTAATAATAATAATGGTGCTTAACATGATTTTGAATTATGTTGTAAAAGAGTACATTTTATTTTGATTCCCATATTTGAAAGGTAAACATGAAAAACCTGTCTGAAACGTCTTAATTTCATTAGGGCATGGACAACTGTTTTACGATTCAAGCTCAAGTCTGTGCAGGTCATGTGCAATTGATATGAAGCATTACACTGATATACACCTGCCTTGATAATGTTACAGTCATTCTTCACAGTGTCCTACATGCTTTTGAGACAAATATAAAGAAATTGCTTTATCCTGTAAAATTATTCCAACTCATAATTACAGAAAGAAAACAAAAAACTTGACTTTCTTCTAATTTGGATTAATTTTATAATTCAGCAGACAGTTAAAATCCCTAGATGTTAACCATGATCGATTTTCAAAGCTCTAACACAACAGTAAAACTAAGATTATCTTTACACCCACTGATGACAATAATAACACCAAAACTCAATTTTTTTGAAATTATTGTTTTATAACTCTTCTGAAAATTACACTGTCATGGGACATCAAAAACTTCTATATGATGCCCCCTCCCCTCCCCAATATGTATAAACAAACTGTTTTTTGTCATTTAGCAATTTTTGTTTTGTTTATTTGGGGGGGGGGAGTCCTCTTTAAAGTTTACATTATTCTTAAACCATCGTAGCAATTTGGAGGAGTTATATGCAGTAAATTATTTCAAAAAATTGAATGTGAATTTATACCACTGCCATCAGTGCATATAAGGGTAGGCTTAACAAAAAAGGTTCCTCATTAACCTTAGATTTATTCCTTTTTTTTTTTTTTTTTTTTTGAGGTTTTCTGCATAAATGCATCAATTAGGCAGGATTTTCTTTTATGAACTACCCAATTAATTTTTAATGCTTCAAGTTCATGTTGTCTTTTCTTTTGTCGGAGTTTCTCTGCTCCTTTGAGAATGCCATGTACAACTCGTACTGCAGGTAGGTTGGTCTTTTTTCCTTGCTTTAGTCTCTCATTAGCTTCTTTAAGCACAGAGTCTGATGATACTTGTACTTCTCTTTTTTCTTGAACAAGAATTTTTATTTTGTTTTCCATGTTTTCTATAGTTTGCTTTCTGCTCTTCAAATCCTTTATTTAGCAAATTCTTGTTTCAATTTCTCAACACTTTCTTTCTCTGCTTTCAGTTGCTGTTCCTTTAATCTCTGCTCCTCTTCCAAATAGTTGCTATATGACCTATGTGCATTACGTGCTAATTTTATTAGTTCTTTGGTTATTTATTAGCACCTTTGCAACTTGGTTGTTATACATTTTTAATGCATCTCAAATTGTTGGTTTCTCATTCAACATCTTTTCAGACATAGATGCCTTCTCATTTGAAAGAACTCTTCGTGATACAGAAGAGCCTCTCTCTACATCGAAGTTGCCATGTGATAAAGCAAGGCATGCTTTCACAACTTTAGCCAAAGATGGATATTTCCAGTCTCCAAATGTCTTTTGATACAATATGTCTCTCCAAAAATTATGAATTCTAATTTCGCTGTTTGGAATAAATTCTTATACATACAAGTACATCTATACCTAGACTCACATGATTAGAGGAACGACCTACTCAAATGACAAAAAGTACTGTCTCGTTATTTTTAACAGATACGCAGAAATGTCTCACCAGGTGTTTTTTTTATTACCACTTAATTTTTTCGTTATGAACAATTCCTAATTTATATTAAACCATTTGTAGATAACGTAAAGAGAGTTTAAATGTCTGTTGGTGAAAACATGTATTTTCCGTGTCTTTCAGAAAATAAAGCTGTGAAAACAATCACGCAAATTTATTTCAATGAACATATCATTCATGAAATTCTAGGTACAAAATTTTTGACTTGAAATTGATACATTTAACTGCAAATAAACTTCAGTAAGCACAGAAAACAGCAGTCTTTAATATGGTGAAGACAAGATAAGTGCTCACTTCTGGTACTGCTGTACTGCAATCTCTGACTTATTCCAAACTGAAAAACGGGACACTTTTTCGGCGGATTATCTTGATTTGAGTAGGTCGTTCCTTTAATCACATGTGGGTCTAGCCTATACTTGCCATTGACTTTCCTCCATGATATTTGCAATAAAGCAGAAAGCAATAAACTAAACAAGACATATCAATAACGATTCGCACGGTTCATATGCTTTTTCAATCACAAAATTCCAGGACTTTTGGATTTTTTCCCACGACATACAATCCAAATTGTAATTGTTGTAGTGTATACGGGCGGTCGTTGTGAGCAATGGGTTTGCCTCCTCGGGGCGCTCCATGGTAACAATGGCACACACAACAGCAACTAGGGCCTCTGTGAATCGTGGAGAGATGCAAGCTAGTTCTGTGTGACATTGGCAAAAAGACCCCAACTCACTGGGTTTTGTTACAGAATCCTTAGGTTGAATGACCAACTGGAACCCTCAGCTGTGGGCTAATCCCCCACACTGATGTACTTACCTGATTAAAAAGACAAAAAGAAATATTAAGAATGACTCAAGTGTGGGATATGGTGGACCTACCACACTTGAGAAGGACGGTCCACCACGGAATCGACCTGGACTTCCTAAACGGCGTATGAGAAAGCGATCTCGGCTGAGTGAATGTAAGATTGGTGTATGGAATACTAGAGGTATAAATGGCAAGATGAGTGAGGTGATTGAGGAGATGAATAAGTATAGACTGGATGTGCTGTGTGTAAGTGAAACCAAAAAGAAGGAAATTGGGGTAGAAGAAGTGAATGGCACGGTGAGTGTGTGGTCTGGAGTATTGGATAATATGAGAGGACAGGCTGGTGTAGGTGTGATTTTAAGTGAAAAGATGAAGAACAACTTGATTCACTATAGTTGCATAAGTGAGAGAATTCTCTGGATTCGTTTGAAAGTGAAACTTCAGAGAATTGTAATTGTTGTAGTGTATGCTCCTTGTGACTCGGAACCTTCTGATAAGAAAGAAGATTTCTGGAATGAGCTAAAAGCTGTGATGAGCCAGTTTGGTGCTAAAGAAAAAGTTATAATAGCAGGGGATTTCGATGCTAGAGTAGGTGTGCAGAATGCAATTTCTGACAATGTTCTGGGTAAGTTTAATGATCGTTGTGTGAATCATAATGGTGAAAGATTAATTGAACTCTGCATTGAGAATGATTTGTGTGTATCTAATACATTTTTCAACCACAAGTATATCCACACATATACTTGGGAAAATCGTACTCTTGGTCAAAAGAGTGTGATAGATTTTGTTGTTTACGATCAGCGTTTGAAACACTTAGTTGTTGACACCCGTGTGATGAGAGGTGCGGATGTTGGTTCTGATCATTATTTGGTAGTGTCACGAGTGAAACTTAATGTTGGTTGGAGGAAAAGGAATAGGAAGAGACCCAGGATAGAAAGTATAAAGGTTGATAGGCTCCTTGAAGATCATCAGCGGTATTCTGACTTACTCAGAGAACGACTGAAGGATCTGAAATCTTGTGAGAGGGATGTAGAAAAGAAGTGGGGATGTTTTAAGAACTGTGTTGTTACTGCTGCTAAAGAGGTCTGTGGCACCACAATAGTGGGTAACAATAGAGGTGATGCTTGGTGGAATAGTGAGATTGATGAGGCAGTAAAGAAAAAGGAGGAAATCTATTTGGAGATGTTGCAAGGTACAGTCTCTGTGGATGAATATCGCTGTAAGAAGCGTGAAGCTGCTAAGCTGGTTCGCCACAGTAAGGCAAAAGATAGGAAAGAGAAAGTGGAAAGGCATGAACTGGCTTTTTGGAAAGATAGAAAGTCCTTCTGGAAGTACATGAGACTCAGGAAAAATAGGGGAAACAAAGTTGTAAGTTGTGTGAAGAATGAGATTGGGAAAATGATATGGGAGCCCAATGAGTTAAGTGACAGATGGGGCGAATACTTCTGTGAGTTATTAGATCAGGAGAGCAAAAATGATTCTGAGACAGATGCAGGTGATGTCACAATGAGGGATGAAAGCACAGGAGGGATCTCAAGAGAAGAAGTGTGTAAAGCTCTAAAATCTCTTCAGAATGGTAAGGCTCTAGGAGTTGATTGCATAACTGCAAGATGCTGAAGTATGGTGGTGACTCTATAATTGACTGGTTAACTGAAATTTGCCAGTTGTGCTGGGAGTTAGGAATGGTCCCTTGGGATTGGAAGGATGCTATCATTGTTCCCTTGTATAAGGGAAAAGGTGATCAGACTGAATGCAAGAACTATCGTGGTATTAGCCTACTGAGTGTGCCAGGGAAAGTGTTTGGTAAGGTTGTTATTGAAAAAGTACGGGGTCTTACATCAGAGAAAGTGTGGGATGTTAAGAGTGGTTTTATGCCTGGTAAAGGCTGCATTAACCAGATTTTTGCATTACGCATGATGATTGAATAGTATCTGGCTGTTGGGAAGAAAGTTTTTACTGCCTTCATATATTTAGAGAAAGCTTACGACCGAGTCAATAGGACACTTTTGTGGAAGGTATTGAATGAATATGGTGTTACTGGGAATCTACTTAATAGTGTAAAAGCCATGTATGCTGGTAGTAGAGCTTGTGTACAAGTGAATGGTGTTTTATCAAAATGGTTTTCCATTGGTGCAGGAGTTAGACAAGGTTGTGTAATGTCACCATGGCTGTTTAATATATTTATGGACGCATGCATGCGTGAGGCCAAAATAGATAACAGCGGCTTATGTCTTGGTGACATCCATGTGTGCAGATTGCTGTATGCTGATGACACTGTCCTGTTGGCAGAGAGCAAAAGTGAGTTGCAGAGTATGTAGACTCGGATGCACGAAGTTTGCATGAAATTCAAACTGAGTATAAATAAGGGAAAAACCAAAGTTATGGTGTTTGAGAGAGGAATGGGTAGCACTGAAAGTATAAATGGCACTGTGATTGACCAGGTGAGTGAGTTTGTGTATTTAGGAAGCATGTTTGACAGAGAGAACAAGTTGGATGGTGAAATCAGTAGGCGAGTGAATTCTTCTTTGAAAGTCGTAGCTGCTCTGGGTGGTTTACACAGGAATGATGGGTTCTCTAGAGAGTCCCGCATGGCTGTGTATGTAACAGTAATTGTTCCTACTCTGATGTATGGCAGTGAAACCTGGGCACTGCAGAAGAAACATAGGAGTCGTTTGTGTGCTGGAAAAATGTGTTACTTACGTGGGGTTTGTGGCAAGACACGATCTGATTGTGTGAGGAATGAAGATGTACTGCAGTTGTGTGATGTAAAGCAAAATGTTGTTAGCAAGGTGGAGACCAATATGCTTCGGTGGTTTGGCCATGTTGAAAGAATGAGTGATGAAATGCTTACTAAGAAAATCTTTTCAGCTCAAGTGGCAGGAAGGAAAGGCAGAGGAAGGCCAAGGAAGACATGGGTGGATCAGATTCAGGAGTGTCTGCATGAGAAAAAGATTATGAGTATGAAGTATAAAAGATCTTGTGTACGTCGTGTAATGGATATCAGTGAAGCACGAGTTGTATGTCAAGATTGCTGTAAATGGTGAAGTTTGATACGATAACAACAAGTAAAAATATCTGGAAGTTTGTATTTCTTTTTGGAGCTAACCTCTGAATCTCAGAGAACAGCTTAGTGATATGTAATGTAACATACAATCCAAATGCTCTTACTTAAAATATAGTGAAACCATACGTCTATTCAATTTGTAACCTACAACAAACAACTTCCTACATGCTTGGGCAAACTTAATACAGAATGCAGAACGTTAAAAATGATGTCTGCTGCAGCTAATCAGAAACTTAGAATCACAGATAAATACTGAAATACCAAAACTATCACTGAACATGTGACCAGGTTTAATATCTACTAAACTTTTATATACAGTATACTACACTGATTTTGAGAAAACTTTATTTTTCTACTTTGGCTTTAGTTCAATTATTGAAGCAAATTACAGAATTAAAAAAAAAAAAAACCCATAAAACTCAAAAATACATAGGTATGTGGCATTTCTCTTGAAATATTTTTAACTACCACACAATCAATATGTAAAATACTATTTATATTTAATTATTTTGAAATAATGCTTACATTGGAAATTTAAGGGTAAAGAAAGGTGAAATATCTAGAACTTTTTTCAAAGGACCAGAGGGATTGTTATTTCTTAAACACATAATCATGGGAGCAAGTATTTGTGTTACATTTTATTTAGGGAAAGAATTTTCGACATAATATCGATGCTGTAGCTATGTTTTAAATTTTTACTTGCCAGCAAACAAAGTATGCACAAAAATTTCCAATATGAAATGAAAGAGAATAATGGGAAAACCTTATGTCCAAGGACTGTGCGCAATTGCATTCATTAGTGATCATGGCAATTTAACTGGCCATGATTAAAAAACTAATTATAGCAGCTCAGAAAATCCTAAGAAACAACTAGATTTAAGTTTCTGATATTAGAAAGCAAACTGATTTTATAGCAATTTTTAATATAAAGTATTCATTACAAAATTTCAGTAAAGGTAAAATCCCAACTCCCTTACACACACACACACACACACACACAATAAGCTATTTACTTCCACCAGTGGCTAAAAAATGTGTTACGAAAATTAACAAATGGTGCAAAAAACGTTTCCCATAGCAGAAGGAAGGTATTAGAGACAAAAATATTTTTAAATTGATCAGTTAAAAAAAGGAGAGTATAGAATGGAACAGGATATAACTATGCATTTCAGGGGAAACATTTTGCATAATGGAAACAGGAGAAAAACATTCTTCATAGGAAAAGCTATGCTAAGGAAAAATAATTTTTCAAATACCTCTGCCGGAAGCAGAGATACCAAGAAAAACGTTTTGACCTTTACAACCCCTAGGGAGAACGTTGTACATTATTTGAAGAGGATCTTCTTATTGTAGCAAAAATCTTATTCACTCTCCATCTTTATTATAGCGAATGGCATACAGTGAAAAAAGAAAATTTTCAATAGGGTTTTTACAAGCAGAGATAGCCTGCAAACAGAAGTACACAAACACCACTTAGCAGCAGAATTGTGCACCACAAACCTCTTCAAACACAAACCTAAAGTGTTCCATAAGGTAAATGGTATCTGGTGTTACAAGAATTTTTTAAATTGCACATTTAGAAGTACAGATATTAAGAAAAATAGATTAAATATTTGCGCCCCCTAGCGGCGAAATTGTGCATTATTTTGTGAATAAGGAGTTTTCATAGTTAGGTGTTTGATCAAAAGAGAATATTTTTCAGTCAGGTTTTTAGTCCGCAGATATTGCTGTAAATGGAAATGTGAGCTTATGCCCTCCAGTGGCACACTTCTGCATTAAGAAATATTTTAAATTTAATGAGAAACGTTTCGCACCAAAAATGTTATCCAACAAAGAAAGAATTTTTTTCAAATCAGACCCCTAGAAACAGAGATATGGACAAAAATAAGATATTTTAATGAGAGTAATAAGAACCTTACCTTTGCTAGAAGGTCTGTTCTAATTTGAAAAATATACATTTCTCTGCAAATTTTTTCCCATTTTTGAGTTCTACAATTGGTTTGGACTTCTGGTGCGGCGGCTTTATGTTGTCTTCAGCTCGTTCTTTATTTGAGAGAATGAGTAATTCTTTAATCCGTACTGCGGCAATGATACTTGGTCTAAGAACCTCTATTTGACTTAAAAACATATTATTTCACTGACGTTTATGTAACCCTAACCGGTAGTTTAATTGACTTGTAAAACTTACTATTCAGTAAACCCACATGCGTGAACATTTACTAACTTAAACTCACTTCTTATTTACAAACACCAAAACTTCTAACTAAAAAATTTAAAAAACTAATGTACAATTATTTACACAAACTCATCTCATTGCCCTCTATACCATTCTATCATTCCTCAGAACAAATCTCCACCTCATTCATACACCACACCTCTGCCATTCCCAACGTAGATTGCCTCTAGCAGCTATCTACCCGGCCGGGGTCGTCTTCAGGAGGCTCTTAGGTGGTATCAGCCCTGCTATCACAGTGCGAGTGAATGAGAGAAGCGATTATCAGCGTCAGCCCATTTCTTACGTCATATTGAAAACTTTGCCACCATGGCTCCATCTGTTAGGAACTTTAGTTAATATTTTATTTTCTTCTGCAGTATTTTTTTTTTGTTCTATTTTCATAAGTTCTTTCCATTTTTCATTAAGTATATTTGGGTCATTATGATTACATACTTGACCCCTATTTTTTCCCCATCAGCACAGATTCTGTAATGCATAAATGTCTTTCATTGTTACATGATTTAATTATTTTGATGTCTTCAAATTTTGGGTATCTTTGATTGTCTAAGCAATACTGTAGCAGTGACATTTTTGCTTCTTTTTTTTTTTTTGCCAATTTTTTATGTTGTTTCAAGCGATGTTTCAATTGGTTTTTAGTACTCCCTATGTACGATATTGGCGGGATGCCTGTTATAGGTATTTCATAAACGCCAGCTTTTTCCAAGATACTGCTATTTTCTGTATTATTAATCATCATGTCTCTGACTGTCAGTACTTTGTTTCCCATCTGAATTCCATATTTATGGCATAACTTATTTATTTCGGTAGATATTCCTGGAAGGTAAGGTAAAGCACCTACATATTGTAATTTTTTTTTCTTTTAGAGGTTGAGGTATCTTGCATCTTAACATGTACTTCATATATCCATTTATTTATTTTCTGTGGTGGATATCCATAATTAAATGAAATTTCTTTAATGTAGTTAATTTCATCATTCAGGAATTCTTCTTTAGAGGAGTGTGTGATTGCTCTTTTGATTCATGTTTTAATGCTATTGCATTTTTGTGTATAAGGGTGTGTTGAGGAATATGGAATCAGAACAGGAACATATGTTTGTTTTCTATGTACTTTATATTGCAGATGGTCATTTTGTTTGATAACCTTAACATCCAAGAAAGGTAACGTATTCTCTTCTTCATGTTCAATTGTTAATTGTATTGATGGATAAATATTGCTAAGTTGTTGTGTTAATGCTTCCAGCTCATCTGTATCCATTCTGGTCAAGATGAAGATGTCATCTACATATCTACAGTAAATCAGAGAGGGATCTTGAATTATGCCAACTATTTGTTCTTCTAGGTTATTCATGATTACTTCAGCAAACATATTTGATAGGGGAGAGCCCATTGGGCCACCATAATTTTGTTTGTATATTTTCTCATTATATTTGAAGATATTATTTTCATATCATCATCATCATCAACCATTATCAATCCATTGCTGGACGAAGGTCTCCCCAAGTTTCCTCCACAACAGTCTGTGTCTTGTTCCAGTCTCCTCCATGTCACTCCCGCATACTTTCGAATTTCATCCACCCATCTCCCATGTGGTCTTCTTCTGGGTTTATTCCTGTCCCTTGGAATCCAATCTAAAATTTCGGCTGTCCATCGATGGTCTGTCCTTTTGGCAGTATGTCCATCCCATTGCCATTTCAGGGATTTAACTCTGATCCTGATGTCTTCCACTCTTGTCATTTTTCGGATCCACGAGTTTCTCTTCTTATCTCTCCTGGTTACACCAAGCATGCACCTCTCCATGCTGCTTTGAGTTGTCTGCAGCCTTTGTATGTCTCTTTTAATTAAGGTCCATGTCTCTGCACCATACGTACGCACTGGAAGGATGCACTGATCAAACACTTTTCTTTTAAGACATAATGGCATTTTGCTCTTGAAAATTATGCTGTTTCTTCCAAAAGCTCTCCAGGCAAGTTTTTTATGCCGATTAATTTCTTCATCAATGTGACCCTCACTTGATATCTGCTGTCCAAGATAAACGTGTGTCTGTTATCTCCAGCTTTTCTCCATCAATCGATAAATCTTCATTTCTTGTAAAAGCATTGTACATCACTTTTGTCTTCTAAAAGTTCATTTTTAATCCCACTTCTTTACTCTTGTCAGCAAGTTCCTGGATCATACTCTGCAGCTCTGATGGGGTAGTTGCAAAAATGACTACGTCATCAGCAAAACGAAGGTGGGTTAGATAATCTCCATTAATCTTTATCCCTTTGTTTTCCCAGTTCAGTGATTGAAAGACATTTTCCAATGTGGCATTAAAGAGCTTAGGAGATATGGTGTCACCTTGTCTCACTCCTTTTCCAATTTTTATGTGTGTTGTATTTTCAAACAGCCGAATCTTTGCACTTGCATTTTTATAGATGTTATTAATAATATTAATGTACGCATCTTCAATACCGCAGGATTTCAGAGCCATTGTAACTGCTGATGGTTTCACCGAATCAAAGGCTTTTTCATAATCAATAAAAGCCATGCACAATGGAAGTTCATATTCCCTCGCTCTTTCAATTAGTTCTCTCAGTACGTGGATATGATCTATTGTGCTGTAGCCACTCCTGAATCCAGCTTGTTCTCTCGGTTGAGCCATGTCCAGTGTTACCTTCAAGCGGTGTGAAAGAACTTTAGTGAAGATTTTATAAACCACTGATAGGAGGCTGATAGGTCTGTAGTTCCTGAGATCCTCAATGTCACCTTTTTTATGTAGCAAGATCATTGTAGCGTTGTTCCAATCCTCAGGAATCTTCCCTTCATTAAGGCATCGAGTGAAAATTTGGGCGAGTACTGTTTCGATTTCTCCACTTGCTTCTTGTATGATGTCTACAGTAATTCCATCTTCTCCTGGAGCTTTTCCCCGCTTCATGTTCTTGAATTGCATGTGCAACTTCTGCTGGGATGACTGAGAGAACTCTGGTACTGGTACCTTTCAGGATGTCTGGAGTACATGTATCATCCCTTTCATATAACTTGGAGTAGAAATCTTTCACTCTTGTCAAAATTTCGCCTCTATTTCTAGTTACAGAACCATCTTCTTTTCTCAGTGCCATAATCTGTTTTCTTCCCTTACTGAGATGTCCCTTTGCTATCTTTAGGCTTTGGTTGTTTTCAATTGCTGTCCTTACTAGTTCACAGTTGAATTTCCTTGCGTCTTCAGTGATACTTTTTCGTACTGTCTTGCATAGTTCTATATATTCCACTTTAGAAGTCACATCTTCTTTAGTTGTCCTCATCTCTCTTCTTTTTTGCATCAACATTTTGGTTTTTCCTGATAATTTGTTCACATGCAACTTGTTCTTAGACCCAGCTAATTTTGTTGCCGTTTCCATAAGAGCTTTGGTTACTTTTCTGTTAACTTCAGAAATATCCACTTCTTCCGATGTTAGGCCTTCTAAAGCAGAGAATCTGTTCTTCAGTTCCAACTTGAAGGTATTATGGTGTTTTTTAAGGTTGGCTATGTCAATACATTTTGTTTGTCTTTTGAGCTTGCTACGTTCGAGTTTAGTGTTGAGGTGCATCTTACATCTCACCAATCTATGGTCACTACCTGTGTTGAATTTGTTTAGCACACTGCAGTCTTCTATGACGAATTTTTTGTTACACATAATAAAATCAATTTCACTTGTCGTCCCATTTGGATGTCTCCATGTCCATTTCCTGTGTGGTTTTTTCTTGAAAAAGAAATAAGGAAATACGAGAGTATTTCCACGCTGGTTTCTGTTGCTGTGACCAAATTTACCTACTGAAGTTTCATTCTGTTACCGTTGCCCTATTTTTGCATTGAAATCTCCCATAATTATCTTCAAGTGCTGCTTACCTTTATTATTTAGATGACGAATTTCCTCATAAAATTCTTCAATTTCTTCTTCAGGATAACTTGTGGTGGGTGCATAAGTTTGAATAATCTGAGCCTTGTACTTCTCGAGAGTTGGATAACGAGTCGTGCAGCTCTGTCAGAGGAACTTTCAACTTCTACAACTTTATCCTTCAGTTTCTTATTTATTATAAAACCAACACCACTAGTTCTTCCAGTATCAGTCTCACGATAGTAGAAGAGATGTCCACTTTTCAGTTCAATGAGATCTTCTCCTTTTCTCCTTACCTCACTTAGCCCGACGATGTCCCACTTGATCCTTTGCAGTTCCTCTTCCAATTCAAGAAGCCTTGAATCAGAAGATAGGGGCGTCCATTATACGTAGCCAAGGTCAGCATCAGATCGCAGCCTAGTCCGGTCCTCTGGGGATTCTTAGCACCCTCTGCCTTCATGTCGCACTGGCCGCTGCCTTGGCCAGGTACATTTCAGCTGCCGGAGACTGAGGGCCAAGATTTAAGTTGTGGAGTCATTTTGGAGGGGTTTGGCCATAACTCACCACGCTGGCCAAGCGGGTTGGTGAGTGTGGGATAGCATTTTATCTAATCCCGATGGTATAGTTATACCGCTATTGGCGGTCATCAGAGCCCCTTTAGTGAGAACAGGATGTACCACGAGAAGGCGGGGTTGACATTTGTCAAGGAGAGGTTGTGATGTTACCCATCACCTGACCTTACGTTTTCATATATATACAATAAAGTTGTTTTTAACTCATGTAGTTGTATGTCATTCGTAGATTGGTCCTGTTTCAATTTTACAATAATGATATCAACCGCCTCAAGTACAGGTGTACTTGGAAACAATGACTTGACATCCATACTCGCAATAGGTGCAGAAGTCCCACAATTGTTTGCTAAAGTTAAAACACACAAAGGTAAACCCATGAAACTCAGTGTCCAAAAATAACTCTCCATTGATTGAACTTGAAAAGAATATTTACAGGTTCTTAGCACCAAAATTTATGAAAACTCAATACACTGTAAAGAAAACGTATGAATTTATTGAAATCTTGAAAAATGTAAACCAGGATATAAGAGGTTATTGAATGGCGAGTATGTATGTCAAGTCGTTTCCAAGTACACCTGTACTTGAGGCGGTTGATATCATTATTGAAACAGGACCAATCTATGAATGACAAAGAACTACATGATTTAAAAATAACTTTATTGTATATATATGAAAATAATATCTTCAAATACTGTATAATGAGAAAATATACAAATAAAATTATGGTGGCCCAATGGGCTCTCCCCTATCAAATATGTTTGCTGAAGTAATCATGAATAACATAGAAGAACAAATAATTAGCATAATTCAAGATCCCCCTCTGATTTACTGTAGATATGTAGATGACATCTTCATCTTGACCAGAATGGATACAGATGAGCTGGAAACATTAACACAACAACTTAGCAATGTTTATCCATCAATACAATTAACAATTGAACATGAAGAAGAGAATACCTTACCTTACCTGGATGTTAAGGTTATCATACAAAATGACCATCTGCAATATAAAGTACATAGAAAACAAACATATGTTCCTGTTCTGATTTCATATTCCTCAACACACTCTCATACACAAAAATGCAATAGCATTAAAACATTAATCAAAAGAGCAATCACACACTCCTCTAAAGAAGAATTCCTGAATGATGAAATTAACTACATTAAAGAAATTTCATTTAATTATGGATATCCACCACAGCAAATAAATAAATGGATATATGAAGTGCATGTTAAGATGCAAGATACCTGATGATTAATAACACAGAAAATAGCAGTATCTTGGGAAAAGCAGACGTTTATGAAATACCTATAACAGGCATCCCGCCAATAGCGTACATAGGGAATACTAAAAACCAACTGAAATATCACCTGGCCGCCCCGGTGGCGCAGTGGTTTAAGCGATGGCCTCTGATCATTCGTCCGAAAGGGGTCCGGGTTTGCATCCCGGTGAGGCATGGATGTTGTGTTTGTCTTACGGCACTGGCTCTATCCCTTCCCTGGAACCAGTGACCCTAAATTAGGGACGGGCGACTGCTTATAGCCCATTGAGTTGCTCAAGGTGGTCGTTAAACCTTCACTCAAAAAAAAAAAAAAAAGAAATATCACCTGCAACAACACATAAAACATTGGCAAAAAAAAAAGAAGCAAAAACGGCACTGATACAGTATTGCTTAGACAATCAAAGATACCCGAAATTTGAAGACATCAAAATAATTAAATCATGTAACAATGAAAGACATTTATGCATTACAGAATCTGTGCTGATGGAAAAAAATAGGGGTCAAGTATGTAATCATAATGACCCAAATATACTTAATGAAAAACGGAAAGAACTTATAAAAATAGAACAAAAAAAATACTGAAGAAGAAAATAAAATATTAACTAAAGTTCCTAACAGATGGAGCCATGGTGGCAAAGTTTTCAATATGACGTAAGAAATGGGCTGACGCTGATAATCGCTTCTCTCATTCACTCGCACTGTGATAGCAGGGCTGATACCACCTAAGAGCCTCCTGAAGACGACCCCGGCCGGGTAGATAGCTGCTAGAGGCAATCTACGTTGGGAATGGCAGAGGTGTGGTGTATGAATGAGGTGGAGATTTGTTCTGAGGAATGATAGAATGGTATAGAGGGCAATGAGATGAGTTTGTGTAAATAATTGTACATTAGTTTTTTAAATTTTTCAGTTAGAAGTTTTGGTGTTTGTAAATAAGAAGTGAGTTTAAGTTAGTAAATGTTCACGCATCTGGGTTTACTGAATAGTAAGTTTTATAAGTCAATTAAACTACTGGTTAGGGTTACATAAACGTCAGTGAAATAATATGTTTTTAAGTCAAATAGAGGTTCTTAGACCAAGTATCATTGCCGCAGTACGGATTAAAGAATTACTCATTCTGTCAAATAAAGAACGAGCTGAAGACAACATAAAGCCGCCGCACCAGAAGTCCAAACCAATTGTAGAACTCAAAAATGGGAAAAAATTTGCAGAGAAATGTATATTTTTCAAATTAGAACAGACCTTCTAGCAAAGGTAAGGTTCTTATTACTCTCATTAAAGTAATTGTAGGAACATAAACTTTTGAATGGTTATAGTAACACTGTGACTTTTCAAACAATGAAAAATAAGATATACATGTATGCCCCCTGGTGGGAAAATTGTGCACTATTTTAAGCAGGAAGTATTCTCAAAAGGTTTTCCGAGTTGAGCGGTATCGGTTCACGGAAGAATTTTTTCAATCAAGTTTCTAGCTCGGATTTTGTTGCAAATATATCAGAAGACAAAACAAACATTTATGCCCTCTGGTGGCCAAACCATTCTTTACCAGAAATGAGAATTTGTATGCAAAACATTTTAACCTCAAGAGCTGTATCCGACTCAGAAAGAAATTTTCAAATCAGACTTTCAGAAGCGGAGATATTGGGAAAATTGCGATTTATCTTTATGCCCCTAGCGGAAAATGTATGCATTATTTAAAAAGGGGGCAGTAACTAAAATAGTCTTCAATATAAATGTCATCGAAAGGAAAAAGATTTTTTTCAATTGGATATTTAGAAGGAAATATATGAAATGAAATGCATTTTAAATTCGATATGATCTCCATTTGCGCCCTCTTGCGGTGAAGTTGTGCATCAAAATAAAACTGGAACTAATGAATCATCATTCTCACATTTTAAGCTTCCCAATACAAAAAGAATTTTACAAATCGAACTAATAATTGCGGAGATATGGTCTTCCCGGCAGGCAGACAAAGTGATGACATAATATGCATGACGCAAAAGATGCTAAAAACGCAGCTTCAGTCCTCCTAAACAAAAAAACTGACAACCCCCGCTCCCCGCCACCCCACACACACACATTTTGTTGTGGGTGGGGAGGGAAATTTGTCACACATAAGTTATGCCAGTAGAAAAATCCTCAACTACAAAACATCGTGCAGGGACATAAAGGCAGGAATGGATAAAATTTCAGGACATGTAACAGAATTTCAGGACTTTTCCAGGACAAAATGGAGTTCCGGGATGTGTACGAACCATGGATTCGACATATACACATCGATATCAAAGTTGATATTCACGTGTATCAATATTAAAACTGATGTTATACAAGCACATCTATATATGCACCACAAATTATGTTTTTTTTTAAATAGAAGCTTTACAATTAAAATGGTGGAATAACTTTTACGGGTCTTATAGAGGTTATTTTTCATGAAAGTTGGTTGTCAAATTTTTAAACTAAAGCCTAGTTCGTCATCAGGACTACGTCACTGGAGTAGTTGCTGCCACTCAGTTGGAAGAGTCCAACCGCAATTATCATTAATTGTGGTGGTACTTCTTCTTGCTATTTCGATCCCTTCTTCTAGTTTCCTCTTTACTAAGTTTGACTGGTGGGCGATTATTTTTACTGAGTCCCAATTTATGGAGTGTCCACTTGCTTGTATATGTCTGTCTAGCCCTGTTTTGTTACTAATGTTCCTAATAGCTGCATATACAAGCAAGTAGACACTCCATAAATTGAGAATCAGTAAAAATAATCGCCCACCAGTCAAACTTAGTAAAGAGGAAACTAGAAGAAGGGATCGAAATAGCAAGAAGAAGTACCACAATTAACGATAATTGCGGTTGGACTCTTCCAACTGCGTGGCAGCAACTACTCCAGTGACATAGTCCTGATGACGAACTAGGCTTTAGTTTGAAAATTTGACAACAAACTTTCATGAAAAATAACCTCTATAAGACCAGTAAAAAAGTTATTCCATAATACAATATGAATAGAGGTGCCATAAATTCATTTACAACTAGAATTAAAATAGTTCAAGGTTTTTCTTAAAATAGTTGCTTTTGGCTGTTTTTTGTAAGAAATAATAACCATAGTGGCCTGTCATCAAAAATAGTAGCAATAGTCGCCTATTTAGTCGCCACTGGCAGCCCTGTTGTTAGTGCACATCAAAAGACAACCACTCAATAATAAAGTTGATTGTATATCTGTTAGTCCAAAACAATAGATGTCAGTTTTAGGATGGAATTTGTGATGAGTTTTCAAACAGAGGGGAGACATTAGCAACTGACAACTATTTCACAGTTATGCTGCATTTCTTTTTTTAAACATAAAAATTGCTGCTGCTAATATTTATTAAAAATACACATATACTTCAATTTTATAGGTACTCACAGAATTACAAAAATACATAATCATGCTGCTGGAAAAGAGAAAGATCATAATGATTTCTTATGAATCAAATTTATCTGGCACCGTAAACTATGAATGAAATTTGCCATCATTATCAATAAACTTCAATACAGCATGCCTGTTTGATCAATGCATTCATTCAAACAAATTCTTAAACCACTTATAATGATCGTAAAAGTATTGCTTTGTGTCTTTTTAATTAGGTAAGTACACCAGCGCGGGGGATTAGTTCACAGCTGACAGTTCCAGTTGGTCATTTCACCTAAGGATTCTGGAACAAACCCCAGTGAGTCGGGGTCTTTTGGTCAATGTCACACAGAACTAGCTGGTACCTCAACACCAATTTACACTGAAGCTTAAAATTGTGTCACTTTCCAAGGATCACAGAGGCCTTTGTTGCTGTTGTGTGTGCCATTGTTTCCCAGCAGAGTGCCCCATGGAGGCAAACCCATCTCTCATTAAGATTGCCCATAATGGCTGTTTAACATATTTATGGATGCTTGCAAGTGTGATGCCAAGATGAACAACAGTGGTTTATGTCTTGGTAATATCCATGTGTGCAGATTGCTGTATGCTGATGACACAGTCCTGTTGGCAGAGAGCAAAAGTGAGTTGCAGAGTATGTTGTCCCGGATGTATGAAGTTTGCATGAAATTCAAACTGAGTATTAATAAGGGAAAAACCAAAGTTATGGTTTTTAAGCAAAAAACTGTTAGCACTGGATGCCAGATACATCTAAATGACACAGTGATTGACCAGGTGAATGAGTTTGTCTGTTTAGGAAGCATGTTTGACAGAGAGAACAAATTAGATGATAAAATTAATAGGCGAATGAATTCTTCATTGAAAGTCATAGCTGCTTTAGGTGGTTACAGGAATGATGGGTGCTCAAGAGACTACGGAATGGCTGTGTATGAAAGTGTAATTCTTCCTACTTTGATGCACGGCAATGATACCTGGATATTGCAGAAGAGATATAGAAGTCATTTGTGCGCTGGAGCATTACTTACAGGAAGTTTGTGGCAAGACACTGTCTGATTGTGTGAAGAACAAAGATGCGTTGCAGTTGTGTAATGTGAGGCAAAATGTTGTTAGTAAGGTGGAGACTAATAGGTGGTTTGGCCATGTTGAAAGAATGAGTGATGAGATGCTCAGTAGGAAATTTTTTTCAGCCCAAGTGGCAGGAAAGAAAGGCAGAGGAAGGCCAAAGAAGCCATGGGAGGATCAGATTCAAGAGCATCTGCATGAGAAAAAGATTATGAGTATGAAGCATAGGTCTTGTGCATGTCGTGATGGATGTCAGTTAAGCTCTAGTTGTGTGTCAAGATTGCTGTAAATGGAGAAGTTTGATATGACAACAGTAAGTAAATAATCAGTGAAAAATGTATCTGGTGGTTTGTATTTCTTTGTGGAGCTAACCTCTGAATCTGAGAGAACATCTTAGTGATATGTATGTATGTACTTATAATGATATCATACTTAGAAATGTAGCACATTAATTACTCAGAATGATAAACTCGCAATCAGAATCCTTCTCATAACAATCTGTAATAATACTTTGCAAGAACTACTTAAAGCTAATTTGTAACTGTCAACTACACAGATGGGTTATGGTATCATGGGTAGTTAAGGGGTTTTAGACATGCCCCAGCACTCACAACAAACTTAGCATGAAAATCATCTTCTGAATAAATGCAATCATCTACTTGAAAATATACTGTGGAAAATCACGAAGTAGAACCTGGACATACAACTGAATTCAAATCACCAACATCACTTTAAAACAATTCAAAACAACAGCAGAAACTTCTTGCATATGACATGGTAGTTTACTGTGTAGTTTTAATTTATCTCACGTTGATTGGTATATAATTCACTTAATATTACCTTATACATGAATAGTGTTTAAAGGTGCTAGCAGCTTTTTGGCACTCAAGACATAACTGTATTGCTCCTGGGTAGTCTTCTTCCTTAGAAACAGAATTTGTAGTTAGTTGCCAAAAAAAAAAAAAAATTAACACAACAATATTCATGGAAACAAAATGACTATTAAATGTTGTAATTTAAGAACATAGACACAACCTTCTTTCCAAGAAAATAGTTGAACACCTATTTTCACTTAAAACATACTGCCAACAATATAATCACCATTCACTTCAATCAACGGCATTTGGACATTGCTGTACATTTGTTAAATCACTTATTTTCAAAAGTTTTAAAAGCATTTAATAATAATATTAAATTCCAAGAGAGAGCAGCACACTTTTTTCTCATCTAGTCAGGAGCAATTTATTTGAATACATTTACAAATATATATTAGCACATTTAAACTCAGGATACAATTATAGCTGTCTCCTTAATTAATAAAAAACAGAATATAAGCAGTAAATATTAGTGTTCAAAATAAAATAAAAATAATATGTGTTCAAAGTAAATATTAGTGTTCAAAAATTAGTGTTCATCTTTCACACTCATGCCAATCAGCATTAAGTTTTTGCTCAACTGAAAAGATAATTATTTTCCTTTTGAACACTTACAAAAATGCAATGGGCCAAATATGAAGGAGAAAGTTGTTGAAAACTAGCATTGGTACATAAAATTAATTTATCTCACCTTGAGTGGTAAATTTATTGCCATCCCAGAAAAGCTCATCATCAGGTGATAGCCACAGATACAATCAGAATCATGAGCCACTAAAACTTTTTCTGCATTGATGATAAAATAAAGTAATAAACTTGAAGATGGGTACCGTAATTTTTGGGCTAAGAGCTGCGGCTCTTACGTTACTAAAAGTGAAATTTTTCGGGTGTGCGGCCTTTATGCCGAATTTGTTTTCAATAAGACTGTTTCTTCCCTCCCCCTTTTTTTTTTTCCATGCAGATGCTTAGTAAGTTTTTTCAAACCACGTCTTTTTTTTTTTTCACAAACTCGACTGTGATCAAGTTTCCCTCCCTTTCTACTCATACGTTAGACACGATAACTCCGCTGTCCTGATGTTGGTTTAGGAGGGAAAGTGGGGGAGGACAGGAATGCCTGACTCAAATGCCCTTTGCATGGAGGAATGGGGGATGGAAGGGGACATAAGCACACAGACGAGTAGCGTGACGTCCGAGGCTTCTGTGGATATCGCGCCTAGCGTATCTCTTTCGTTGGCTGCAGCATACATCATGCAGGAAGGTGCGATGATTTTCAGTGGGGTGGGGAGACCGGTTTGATGGGCACTTTCCTGAACAAAAGCTTAAGAACATGAACAATGCAAAAGCCTGATCCAGGATTATTCCATTAGCAGAGACCTATTCCAAACAATACTGGCGGGATGGAAAGACAAATTCTGTTCACTCTTCTTGGTTCATCTGGCATGCGATACAGGTGTTTCTTGGCTTGTGCTCCTGAGTTTTGCTTCGATTTTAATTTTTTTTATTGACTGACGATAGTGGAAGTTGAAGGCTTCGGCGGGAAAAGAAAAAAGAAGGGATTCATATAAAAGCGGAGCTCAACGTGAAGGCTCAGTGCGCAGTAAATGAAAGTAGGTCAAACCACTTGAAAGAGAGCGCCACCGCTGTTATGGAAGTGTTGGCGGCCAGATCCGCGAGCACGTGCGACGCAGCTGGTAAAGAAAAAAGCATAACATAGAAGGAACATATTATTAAAGAAAACATTAATCGAAAGCATTACAAGCGATAATTTATAAGTTAATTACTTCTAAGACGGATTCTATTGCGGTGAACAGAGAACCATCCTGTAGCAGACATCCACATTGAATGGAATTTAGACAATTGTGCGGTTTTACGGGCAATGCGATATTCTAACGGCAGTCTTAAGATTAACCGTGATTTATATTGATTACATAAATGGTTTTGAGCATTTAATAAAGGCAAACAAATAACATCATTAACATGATTAATAAAAAATGTATAAATAAAAAATTTTGCCAGTATGAAAAAATAAGTGCATAAAGCAGATCGACACTGAATTGCAGATTAGCCTTTGAAGTATACATATAATCACGCTGGGTGTGAGTTAATTCATAAAAATAAGGAAGATAATTTAGTTTTCTGAGCAGCACCACGACTTCACAGGTGCGGCCCTTACGACAACTTTTGCTTCCAAGATTGCAAAATTTTTAACCTGCGGCTCTTAGTCCGAAAATTACGGTAATCATTCTCAATGTTTTTTCTTGTTTTGATACATTATAAAAGAGAGCTTTCTTTACCCTAAGCTTTACACCAACATTAGTGGCTATCCTCTGAGGCAGATTTTTTACATTACTGATTGTTCAATGTTACTCTTCATGCTGTACTGCATAACTGCTTCATTAGTGTGGCAAAGAAGCCTTCTAAAGAAGTGGTAGATGTTATGTAATCCAGCACCAACAGCACCTTCTCTAACATTGCCTTGCAAATATTCTAAAAAAATTCCATTTATTCTGAATTGTTATCTGATTTTTTTCTGATTCAATTATTCTGCTATTAATAAAAATTCCCAATGATATAGTTAATTAATATCTAGCTGTTCCTTCATTAAAGGTGTTTCTTTTTTAATTTTTTGAAGCACTGATTCAACACAATTCATTTATTTATTCATTCATTTGTATATATTTATTTGAAGGTATAATTTTGTATTTTCTTCCTGAGATGCCAAAATCTTTGCTGGACTTGGTATAATTAGAAGACACACTATAATGCACCAGAAAAACAGTACATCGTGATGACTAACACTGAACCACTGAAGAAATCTACTCCAGAAGGAGGATGGGTATTTTGGCTAAAAATAGTAAAGCTTGAGTTAAACCACAAACAGAAGGAAATAAATTAACTGCATCTTTTATGATATAAAAAGAAGAAACATAACAAAAATAATAAAATTACATCCTTACAAAATTTTTACAACTTTATTACGCAATCTATCCGAAAAAGTTTCATGGAGGTCCATCATGTCGGTTGCTTTCATGGCTATCAACAAATAAGAGATATCTCAGATCAGCATAGGAAAACGGAATGGAAGAAACCCATGCAGCACAATAACTATTGGCAAAAAACATGAAACATTTCTAATGAAACAATGTTTAAATTGCATGAAAAGAAGCTGTAAACTTCGGACATTTTGGGAGTGATTTTTACTTTTTTCATTAGTGGAATGAACAATGATAAATATGAGGTGTTAACCCATGGTGAATCAGATGCTCCTAGATTTTAAAATAGGTTTTCAAATAATAGGACTTTGATGATATTAAAGGTATTTATAAGAAATGCAAATTTTAATTTTTTCATGGTACCTAAGAGATTTTCTATTAATGAACAAAGTAATGCTTTTGTGTTCTTCCAATCAGAAACAGCAGAAATATCACTGAAGGTTCATACTGAAAGAAAAGAAGGTGGGCTACCTTTCTTAATACCAAACATATGTTCTGCCTGATTCCAAATGATACTGCAGAAAGTACTTCTAATGCAGACTGCAACAGAACAAACACCAGAACTCTCAAGGAATTTGTTTAGATCTCTGTCTTTAAGAATAAGATTAATAAGTTGTAGAGGAGGCTCAACTGCAGCACTTTAACCAAAGGATTTGAAGATTGAACAAAGTTTCTAAGAAACAGATAACCTAAAAAGAACAGGACCAACAAATTGATGAGTGGCTGAAAGTTCTGGAGGTAAACAGGGCATCTTTTTCTGTGACTCAAATTTCTTAAACTATGGATTACATATGGTGGAAAGGGTGATTTACGAATGTTTAAAATATCAGTATATTCTTCATATAATGAAAGAGGGATACTGCAAATATGGTTGGCTCTGTGCATAAAATACTTGACGGTTGAAAATTTGTATTTCTCAAAGTTAAATGAATGGCATAGAATGATATCATGAGTGGCAGTATGTTTCCTGTATACAGACTGGTTAAGTGAATAGAGTCTGAGTTTATGTTTATGCTAACAAAAAAAATTACATTATTAACTTGTTCATTAAAAGTGAACTTAACACTGAGAAACTGGGAGAAATAAATGACTAAAAGTGCCAATAATGAGTTTTTCTGGTGTGGCCAGATAACGAAACTGTCACCTACACATTTACATGCCTTAGTCAAATCGTGGGTATAGAGCAATAACAGGGTTCCCACTCAAATGTAGAAAAAAATTCCCTGACTTTTCCAGGTTTTCCAGGTGGTCCTGAGAGTTTTTCCAGAGCGGCAAATCAAATCACATTGCGACAAATTATTGCATTTCCTTACATTCTTGCGTTCCTTACGAAAGCATACATTTGTTAATTCTTTAAATAACTGTCCTTTATACAATTACCTGCTTTTTTTTTTAATAACAATTAAATGCATGAGGCATATTATTTTTGGTACCATAATTCCATGATATTTTCTGAACATAAGTGGTATACTGCCTATGTAGAATTTGTTAATACATTTCCGTAGAAACAGATCATATGTAAGAAAAAATCTGTATGTTGAATAGTTTGTTTTCCTTTCTTCTATAGCACAGTGTAGATAAGCTTAATGACCGAATGGGCTCCTGCTCAGAGAAATGTCGAAAGAGAATCGACCAACAAAGGGCTTTGATCCATTGTTTAAGTGTTTCTCTTGTGATGTGTTTCTCCAAGTAAAAGTGTACCAGGCCATTGTGCCCAATTGTTCCATGTTACAAAATATGAAGCAAACTATCTGCAGAAATCGAATAGAACCGTAATGTCAACAGGCAATTTTTTAAATTCAGTTTTGATAATTTTTAGAGAATTAAGGAATAATGTAATGTATTGAAAGCAAGATTTATCAAATTCTAGACAGGCTGTAATTGCAAATAATTGCTTACCTGAAATTAATACTGATAATGTTATGTTCATCTCACATATGAGGGAGAATTAAAATGACACCACATAATGAATGTCCCGATTATACAGTCCATAAAGATAAACAGAAAATATGGAATATAAAGGATAAATAACTTTCATTTTCCCAAATTACTTTATAGTTACAAAAATGAGTGTATTTAACATAAATTTTACATAATTTTTAACAAAATCATGTCTTATTTTTTTGTTTCAGGTTTAACGACCACCATGAGCAACTTGTTGGGCTATAAAACAGTCATCCGCCCATCCCTAATTTAGGACCATTGGCTTCACGAAGAAGGAGAGCCAGTGCCGTAAGAGAAACACACCACCCATACCTCATCTGGGACTTGAATCCAGGCTCACTTGGACGAATAGTCAGAAGCCAGAGCTTAGACCACTGCACCACCGAGGTGGCAAACCATGTATTTACATGTTTTAAAGAATATTTGAACAAAGACTTAATTTAAATTCTACATATAATGAAATATTTCAATCGATTAGGTGAAATTATATAACTGATTTATCTGTATTTTAAGTGCACACAAGTATATAAATAACATTTTAAACGACTCACAACATTTAGAGTTCCAGTTAGGTTTAAAAATGCAAGCTGGGAGAATTGTGACTGAAGAGAATAAATTGCCCTTAAATGATACAATGCTGAAGCTTTAAATCCTTTAAGTGCTTATTTTACATAAATATTAAACAACACAGAAACTTTTGCTGAAATTGAAGTCTAATGGGAATGATAAAATGGTGAGTGTCTGACAGAGTCTCTTAACATTTTGTTAGAGCGGTTATATCAAATCGATCTACCAATTTGTATTTTCTATTGGAATTTACTTAGAATCTTTAAAGACAAAGCAAAGTAAAACAGTTATTAAAAAATAAAAAAAAGAAGAGAGAGAGAACAGAAATCGTGACAGCATTTCTGCGTCTGAGGAAAAACGTGTGCCAGTACCATCCCAACAATTTCTAGCAATCAGAGAAAATACTGCTGACATTTAAAAATCAAAATTGTAATTATTTTAGCTAAAGTTAGTTCTTGCACTTGGCAATGAGAACATCGAATCTATGCTATTTCAGAGGGGCCAACCACTAGCAGAACACATCAGTAATCAATAGGGGATTTTTCAGTAATGTTTCAGTAATCGAACACAAACTTTCACTAATGTAACACCCCATTTTTTTTTTCAAAGTTAAGGACAATATTATAGTATTACTGTGTAACCTGTAATACTTGTATGAGGTGCCTATCGGTAATCACCATACAAAGCCTCATCGCTAATGCGTGGAATGGGTATTTCATGAGAAATTAATGCGTGGAATGTGTAATAACTTTATATGTTTACACTATCCTCACAAAAAAATATTAAATTAAATTATCAATATTGTACTTACCTCATGTCATTGCTGACATAAAAACTCCCTTGTTGCTTGTTTTGCAGTGGTATATTCTTTTTCAGAAAACTTTTTATAACACAGCTCACCTGAGGAAAATGCTTTACTTTTCTGTACAAGAAGGGCATTAATGTTTTGGTGCTCATTGTTGGGCAAAAGTATGTGAGGTTTTTCCTTACTATACTAAATATTCTCTACGTAGAGGAATTGCTGTGAGGGATAGTCAATATTGCCAACATTAGTTTAGGCAATGCAGAATACTTGGGAAGGCCAGATGAATCCTTCATCTTAGATATTTCACTCCATGCCACATCTGCTCAAGGATATCCAGCTTCATCAATTTCAGAGTCTGGTAACATAGCATGAAAGAAGCGACCAGCATGATCACAGCTTGCTATAGGTAGGTTATGCTCCACAACGATTGCAGTAAACAGCAATTCAGCGTTTATCACGCTATTTTCATTCGTTTTTGCAAAAAAATTATCCAAAGGCTTTGATCGAGTCTTTAATTTTACACAATCCTGGTGTTTGTTTTGACTGGATATGCCTTCGGCAATCATCTCATCTCATCTTGTCCTACATGGGCTACTGATTACTCTCATATTAGAAGGCACGCAAGAAAACCTTTATTTCAGCATTTTCCATTTCCTTGCTCACGATTTGGGAGAAAGATTTGGATGTTTCTGGAGAAACCTCTTTGCATATTTATTTGTTTCAGAAACGATAATTCCAAGGATGAAATTGGTAAAAAACAAGTAAAAATATTCAATAGGTGCCACATCAGTTGCATGTTTGGGCCCCTGCATTTCATGACAATCAAAAGGATGCTGAGGTTGTTCATAACTTCCCTCTATTACATCCTCCCATTCACTTTCAGAACTTTCATGATCTGAAGATTCACTATGAAGATCTTCACCTTCTGAAGAAGATATGGTGTGCGTGGCACTGTGGCTAGTTTTCTGGCTTGATGTTGCTTGGCCAATATCACTCTCAGATGATTCAAAATCATCACCATCACTTGGCAAACTTTCACTCTCACTACAAGCCATTTCAAATAACCTTAGAATAAAATTTCACGCAGTAGGAAAACGCACGTCTGCTAGTCTGAGGAACAAGCTGTTAATAAAGTCATCCTCTGCTAACACGAGTTTGGAAAAAGAGGGGGATTCGTAATTCACGGAGTTTTGCGATTGTGTCTGTTTGTTTGGGAAACAGAAATGAATAATGCGAAGAGCTTCTAGTACTAAAACACCGCACTTCGTTCTTCCGCGCGGCGAAAGTCCGCAAGAAATATAAACATCCGTCATCGCGGGACCACGCGTTGCGACGAGTTGATCGTTATTGCACTTCGAACGAGGCTCGAAAAAGTGATTTCCGACAGTACGACGTCTTATAATAACACCAACAATGCCAAGTGAACAGCACTGCCTCAACTGCAGTAGGAAAAGTTTTGGCTAAAGTAACCTTTCTCCTGTCACACGGAGAAATTGCGTGGGGAACCGATAGCAAGCGCAAACTCTTTTACGATGACACTTACGGCATATTACCGTAATTTTCGTCGTATTATCCGCAGACCGCGAAATTCACATAAAAAAAAATCCTTCGTATAATCCGCAGACTGTGACATTAAGGAAAAAAAATCACCGTATAATCCGCACATCATAGATGTTGAATCAGAAGTGGAATTTCCGACAGAAAAGTCGGTCACATAAACACATCGCTCTTTCCACGTTCCAGAAACACATAGCAACCGAAAAATTGTTTTCAGCTGCCGCCGCCGAATTGAATCACGGATATCTCGATATCTAACCGAGCGCGTTAGCTTTACACCACGGTGGCCAACAATCCACGGTGCTATGTGCATCTTACGGATTTATGATGTCAGCTTCTGACATCATAAATCCGTAAGATGGGCTCAGCTACTGAGACGTCTCCATCTGGTGGGTATTAACGGCACTGGCTATATATATTATAACAGTTAATTCCAAAGGGCGAGATCCAAGGTGAAAATCCTCCAAATACGTGGCGTCAGTAAATAAATAAATACGTCGCTCTTTCCACGTTCCAGAAACACATAATGAGTCCGAAGAAGAGAAAAAAAAAAACTATTTTATTAAATGAAGAAATTCATTTTTAAAGGTTACTGTTTTATATTTTTATCTCCGAACAGATAAAGGGTGTGGCATCCATAGATCACGCCGATGTAGCTCCAGAGTATTGCATTACACTGCCAATGACGAAAGGCTGATACAGAACAAGTCGTGGAAATACCGTATGTACTTGCGTATAAGCCGAAAGTTTTGGAGGAATTCCTGCTTTCAGAGTTGAGAGATCGTCTTATACGTGGGCCAATAAAAAACTTCCGTGAATTCTCCCGCGGAATTTACCAACGGATTTGTTTACGTTTTAGATCGCGACACAGAGGCTTTCCGTATGTTGCTGCACGATTGTGTTCTGACCTCAAAACTATCGCACAGTGACATGATCATATCCTAAATTCTGTCCACCACTTCAAGTTTAAATTCGGCAGTGTAACTGAAACGTTTCCTTTTCAGAGACATCATGTTTAGCAATGAAGGAAAACAGCGGCAGCGACGTTCGCCAAAACAACGAAAGCAAACTAGATACAAGGTCGCGCACATGAAATCCGAAAGGAGAAACGCATAGGTTCGTGCAGCAAGTGCTGTGCGTACTTCTTTGGCTTTTTGCCAAAAAACAGAGCCGGCACGACAGTCAGAGCTCTTCTCAACAATATCAAAATGACCCCTGCCGTCCCTCCCCACAACTATCCCTATCTTTCGTTACGACATTCCTTCCCCTCCTCCCCGCTCCGTACAAACTCCTGAACTGAGGAAAATTCTTCCGAGGGAGTTCCTTTTCCAATTATTATACCCTTTCCTGAACAATCACGCTGCAGATTTTTTTAAATCGGAAGGTCTTATATATATATTTTTTTATTTTTTTTAAATCGGCGTGTTAACCGCATCGGTGTATAATCCGCAAAACCTATAATTTTAACTTTTTTAGCAGATAATCCGCGGATTATACGACGAAAATTACGGTACCATTCTTCCGATAATATCGCTGTTTGACGATATGATTAATGGACATTCCATTTCAAAACGATATGATTGATAAATGATATGATCATTGAGACACCGAAATCCGCAGTCTGATTCGGAAAATTGCGGATCAAAATCGAAGGCCGACAAATCGGCAGCGTCGCACTAAAAGGGTTTAACAAAAAGGATACAAAATTGAGATTCTCCAAAACACACTGAATTTCGTAATTCTTCCAACCTGTCCGTAATTCCGTAATCTGACAGTCGAAACCGTAATAATTACGGACAATTCGTAATAGTTGGCACCTCTGCTATTTGCTTCTAAATAACGCAGCATAGGATATTTAGACATTATGCTGTTAAATTTCATAACCAATAAGCTGGCACACAGAGATCCTAATGCCATAACGGCAAAAAAATTAAACCCAGGGATAAAGAAAAAATAATGGAAGCAACAAGTGGGGAAAACTAACAGTTAATACGGAATACCATTTTGCCTGAGAGGCTACACTTCATATTAGTACTTCCAAAATCCGGAAGTCTTAAAATTGATTGGCTACGTTTGTGACGCAAACATTAGTACTGAACTTTTCTCGCAGGTCACAGTTCATTTCCACGCTACGTCAAATTACTTGTACAGGAAACAATTAGTGGAAGTTTTGTGTGCATGTGTGCTCATAAAATCCTCCTAACACTTTTTTGTCAACATAATTTATCATCCTGCGGCGAGTGGCATGTTTATACTTAACAATATCTTTACGAAGGGCAATACATTTGTGCGATGTTGATCAGGCAAAGTGCGAGAAAGGTCTGGAGCCCACTCAGGTCATTTGCAGTAACTCCCCACAAATAACGTCATCCAAAACAGAGACAGAGGCTTTAGCGCCTGCACTGACAAACCTGAAACCAATAGAGCACGCACGGCAAAGATTTTCATCAGTAGTAACTAGGTAGATTTTTTTTTTTTTTTTTTTCGGCAATGTGAGGGTAAAGATGTGAAATGAATAATTTATGCAAATCTTGTGAGGTGCAGCAACGCAAGAAGAAGAATTTACGATTACAAGAAAATTTCTACCCCGTCTAACTTTTGTTCTCGCAATTTTTTTTTTTTTTTTTTTTTTCCTATGTATAAGCTGAAACCTTGGGAAAAATTACGAGAGAATGATGAATTTTATATTTCTTATTCTAAATAACGGAGATATTTGCGTTTTTACGGAAAACGGTTCTACTATGCACAAAAATTCAAAAAATAATATCTTCTAATCTATCAGTAACAAAAAAAGTTGAAACTTTCAGGTTTTTTTTTTTATAACTTGGAGGCAGCTACCTGTAAAAAAAAAAAAAAAAAATCGTACGAATCGGAGATGTGTTGGTGGAAAATTATTTCAATATCTGACGATTTTGCGTGGAATGACCCAGATGTGAAAATCTATGGTTCCGGACGTCGGACTACCCTATTTTTCGCAACCAGCCAGCTCTTGCAGTAATTGGAATATCGTCTTAAAATAGCTATAAATAAATTTCTTCATGCATTATGAAATAGAAATATGACAGAATAAAAAAAATCTCTTTCCGGCCGTAAAACCGGAAGACAACGAATCTAGAAAACGGCCGTGAAATCTGGGAAATATGGTAGGTATGCAATAGTACCAGCCAGCTTCATTGCATGGTATTTTTCATATATTTTTTGTCAAAATACTCGTAAGTACTATGAAAAAAATAAATCTTTTCCCCTCTTTGAAGAATCTTCCTATTTCCTATTTCATAATATTTTCCCTGTTCTAACATTTGAAGGTACATACTTTTCCAACTATACCAATTCTGCTACAGAATTACGAAAGCGAAGCTTTAGTTCGTAAGTGATACGAACCTTTTTCAAAATAAATTAAGTGCCCTCAATTTGCAACATTCATCCACGCTGCTGTTGAAGGGGAAGGAGGGGGATTTATTAGGATGACCAACATCCGGCAAAATAAATGTTTTTGTACGGTTTGATAAAAGACAAGTAGAACATGCAAAACGGGGGGGGGGGGGGAAAGCTCAACTTCTAAAGTTTCCAATGAATTTCGGCGAAATTTAAAATGGAACGTTATTTTCATATATCTTGCCCACTGTAAAAATTTCAGTCGGTTATATAAAAAATTGAGGAAATAGCTTCTTCATAATTTTTTCCCAGTCTACGCAGAGAACCAGGGGCACCTACTCAGGAACAAATGACTGCCTCTCTTCGCGAACGTCAGCAGATAAGAGCCTGCGAAATGGGTGCGTGATTAATGGCTTTCTTTCACGCTTTGTGACGTGTATGTTTGTTCGGTTGTAGTTTAGATCATCTGGAGACGGGGAAACCGCAAAGAGACGCACTCATCTGCACAGCTGCACGTTAATCGGTGGGTGGGTTGCGGAGTTGCCTCGAAGGATAAAACAACTCGGAATTATTTTAAAACTTAGCAATACAGAAATATATTTTACAAAAGTCTGAAACAAAATATTTTTCTGGCAAAATAAAAATTCCCTGCCTTTATAGTTCCCTGATAAAAAATTCCCTGATTTTTACGGAAAAACACAATTTTCCCTGAGTTTTCCCTGATTTTTGGAACAATTTTCAAATTCCCTGCGAATTCCCGGTTTTCCCGGTTTTCCAGGTTGCGTGGGAACCCTGAATAAATATATACATATACATTGCAAAAAACGAATTCCAAATTTTGTCAAAAGATCTCTCATCTATCTCTCTCTGTCTGTCTGTCTGTCTGTCTATCTCTCCATTCTCTCTGATATATCAGAAATACCAGGAGGGGGTGGGGAGTGGCAAGCACACTGCTCCACTTATAGAGAAAATCTGAGAATGCTATAGAGAAGCATCAACATATACAGGACTAGTTTTCTTTTCGGTCCAATAAAAAGAACAAACTGAAACCAACACATTTGATGTGACAAATTTCCTTTTCTTTCTTTCTTTTTTTTTTAATCAATTAATTGATTAAGGAACAAACATTCTGAAGATATTGTCAAAATGTGCTGTCCAAGAAAAAAAGGGAGGGTGGAAGGACAACTGAAAATGAATGCACACTTTTTTTTTTTTGGAAAACAGTTTGAATACAAAAATGCATTTCACTAATTATCAATGGCTCTGGTGAGTGTTTTACTACATAAAAGCATCAGAAAGATGTAGCTACTATTTGAAATATTATGTACATAAATTATTAATAAGAGAAATAAAACAAAAGGATGTGAAACGCATTTACATTTTTATTTTGATGTCAGAAACTTAAAATTCAGCTTTTTCCTCCTATTGTTTTTTCTTTGGGAGGGAGGATTTTTTTCTTGCAGATGATTACTCATGTTGGTCTATCAAAATTTTCTTCCCCAGAGCAAAGAATTTGATTTACTGTAAACCATGTAAATATTTTTTTTTCACTAAAACAAGAGCATATTATCATAACCAGTCACACAAAGGCCATTACTAATTATTTTCATTCCATAATATTACTACGATTTGGGTGAGAATAAAGCGAAAAAATATATATAAATTAAAATTTAACATGCTAAACATCCTGTAGTGCATACCTCAAGCAATTCTCGTAATCGAATGTCTGTTTCTTGCTGAAAAAGAAGAAAAACTGAAACAGACCATATAAAATTACATAACAAAACTCTAAAGCACAATTATCTAATAACTCACATTCATCATTCCTCAAAATTTCGCATTTAAGATATGTTTTTTATAAAACAAAATATGCTAAAATATCAAAACATACATGCTTCAACAAACATTTCATAAAAACTTTCAGTAACAGCACATAAGTTCAGACAATTTATGATCATATTTATAAGCTAACAAATATCAAGGGTAATGTGATGTGGTAGTATCATGTACCAGATCAACAGGGAAGAACATGTGGGCTTACAATAACTGCATATGTGTAAAAGTCCCAGCTCAAAAAAGATGTTCTGAAAACGATCAGTTATGTTCATTCTTGAGAAGCCACATAAAAAATCTTCAATTTGAAATAAAGGCGATGTGATCATTCTTATATACCACATTAAAAAGGATAAAAAAAAAGAGTAACAATTAGTGTGAGTGGAACAAATGACTTGAAATAAATAAAAAATTATACAACTACTCAGAAATCTGAATGATATATAAACCAAAAATGTGAAATTAATTAGTTAGAAAGGGCAATTCCAAACACTCCGTAGTAAAAGAAAAATTAAGTATGTTAAGAAATTTCTATTTGATTCTGGAAAAAAAAAAATCACTAGGATGGAATAAAACTTTAAAAAACTGCAAAGAGATTGCTAAAACAAAAGATACTAATAAAGTTGACAAAAGAAGAATCAAACAATTTTCTTATTAGTTAAACGGAACTGTACACCAATTATACTCAAAATGGTATAACTATACTAGGGATCCAAATTTCTTGATGTAGAATAGAAATCAAAGTTTCCAAGCTTTTGCACATCAACCAGATGGCTTTTTCAAGGAAGGTAGACAGCAAGCAGACTGCAAACTGTGAATAATAAAACAATTCAACAAATTGAATGCGGTGACTTGACTAGCTTGAAAAAGCCATCTTCTTGGTTGATGTGCGAAAGCTTGGAAACTTTGATTCCTATTTTATGCCAAGAAATTCGGATCATTAGCATAGTTATACTATTTTGAGAATTTTCTTATAACACACACAAGCCTAACAAAAAATAATTTACACTCTTTGGCTTCAATGACATTCCAAAATTATGTACTAGTGAAAAAATTATAACTTACATGTTAAATCAACTTTCTAGTAGTCAAGAAATTACTCTTTCTATTAGCAAAAAGGGAATGTATACACAAAAAAATATTTTGGCCCAACATATTATTCCAGTTCATGAAAGACTGTACTTAATATTTTTTTAGGACCAAAGATTTTTAGTAGCTGTCATTGCATCCAGATTAGTTTTTTTTTTTTCATATTTAAAATGTGCAATCAAATAAAAGTAATTTAAGCTGTTGAATGTAAAGTTGTAATAAAGTACTGGAATTTTCTTTAGTTAGTTTTTCATCCAGTGCATGTAAATACTTTTACAGGGGGGGGGGGCAACCTAAATTTTTTTGTATCAACAATAATGAAATGCCTAACATAAGTACTAATGAATGTTGAGTCTCCTTCCCCAAATCATTCCTCCTTACAGGACTGCAAAATAAAGTAATATCCTCATTGCTATCTCTGTTTTTGCCTCCTACTAAAATTTCTCGTCATTATGGATGTTTCTACTTCCTTCAGTTTAGAAAAAAAGTTGTGCATTACCACAGACTGTGAGAAATATTGAGTATTTTACTGATGGTTGTTCTGCACAATATAAAAACTGCAAGAATTTTCTGAACTTGTGCATCATGAACAGGATTTTTTTTAGATTGGTAGGGAAGTGATCATTTTTTGCAGCAAGCCATGGCAAGTCACCATGTGAGGGTATTGGCACTGATTGCAAAAAGGCTAACAACAAACCCCAGTTCGCAGCAACTTTTAGCTCAACAAATAACATCTGCTGCAACAATGTATAACTTCTGCAAAGACAATATAAAAGAATACAAATTTTGAAGATGACAATCCGATTTTTGGCGTAAATGTGACAAGGATGGTAAGTCAGATAATATTTGAAAACTTGAAAATTTTCATCGTCCTGGAGATGAAAATTTTCAAGTTTTCATTTCTTTTATATTCATAATATAAAAGAAATTACATTTTTCTTTGTGTGTGCAAAAGGGATGAACAAAGTGAGTAATCAGCTTAGTCTCTGTTTTGAGAAAGCAAAAGCTCTTCCTGGTGCACGCACAATACATCACTTTACACCACTTCCCAATTTCACAATTGGTGCTAAGAGATTAAGTTCTGATAAATATTACAGTATTATTTCCAAAATCAGTGTAACTAATTTTCAAGATGAGTTACAGTTACATGTTAACTACTGCATAGTATGTGTATATAATTCCTGTTGGTATGTGGGATTTGTTGAAAAGATTAACATGATGAAGGTGATGTGACTGGTTGATTCATACACCCATATGGGCCTTTTCCATCATTTTATTGGCCTAATAATGACTGTGAAGTACCTCTGACACATACATTATGCTTGGTTGACATAAACACTGCAACAGGAAGAATATACAGGCTATCCAAACAGGCTGAAAACCTGGCTCAGTCAAAGTTTTTTTCATATGAAAATTAGTAATTGTGTTTAGCTTTAATTCAAACTGACAGAGAAAGGAATTCATTTTTCTCTTATGCAACCAAGGAAAAGTTCATTTATAAATCATACATAAATGTATCATTCAATGTCAAAATAATTCATAAAATGGTTTGTTCCATTAGTTTATATTTTTATTAAAATTAGTAAAAAATTTACAGACACCTTATCTTTGCAGTTACTTGTATTTTTAAAAAAAGAAAAGAAACAGCTTGGGATAGCATAGGTGTCCCTGTCAGTCACTTTTTTTGCAACTGGCAATTATTTTTAAGCACAGCAACTATAAAAAAACTTTGGTGATTTGACTGGCGATTGTGAGCCTGGCTTTGCAGGTTACCATTTTGATTAATTACAAATTGAAATTGGTCAAAATATTAAATTCAACAGTAACAAATATAGTGAGTTCCAGTGCACTCACAGAAGTAAGGCTATACATCTAGACAAGTGTTGCTACTAAAGTTTGTTAATTGCAAGCTGTACAATATGTTCTGGTAAGTTGTTTTTTAGTTTTTTTATTTACCTTATGTATAAATTATACATATAGTATTTGGTAGTTAAAGGTGTTAAAATATAATTCCATAAGACTTAAAAAATAAATATCCATCAGTTTCTGTGCGTTTCGGAGTGTTGAAATGAATTACCATTTATTCACAAATATTTTAAAGCCTGTAACTTCTAAACCAGTTTGACCCACAAAATGAAACTCACAGGTTTTGTTGAGTACCAGTAAGGGTATCCTTGGCGATTTTTTTTTTTTTGTTCTGCAAAAGTTGAAAATTTAGCAACTTTGAGGGGGGGGGGGTCCAAACCCAGACTTAAGTTTTCCATAGCTGAAAACTCTACTAGCCGTAGTTATTACACAAAAATTCCCAACTTGGGGTTCCAACTCCCAGTCAAATTAACAGCCCATCAAAAATGGTGATTTATGCTTGCGGGTATTACAAATCTCAACACCATTTTAAGTAAGGTTAAAAAAAAAAAAAAATTCTATCATTTCTATGCATTTTCTGTAAGCCTAAAATGTCCTCTTTAAGGTAGTGAAAACCAAAACTTTCGATCTACAATAAGGGGAAAACAATTGCCTTTTTTCAAAAGCATTGTGAGGCCCTATTTTGCCTGCTGCAGAAAAGAAAAATGAGCTTATATCCAAGATGGTACACATAAAAATAAAATAAAAATTGTTTTGAGCAACTCACTGATAGGGTTAAACTATGGGGGGGGGGAGGTGTATGAAAGGTCAAGCAACCACTTAATTAAAAAATTGGGTAATATTATGTCGGTTCCACATATAAAACACACCATTTTGGATTTTTTTTTCCCCCTCGCCAAAATTGTGAATTGCCCAAAGTATTTTTTTCACCTAATGAAAGGTTACATTATAATACACACATGAAAATATTTTTAGCAAATTTGAAGTGGGGGCTCATTTTGAAAAAAATTGTTTTGTTTAATAAAAATGTGACCTTATTTTCCCATGTCTTTGGTCATTAAATTAAAAAAAAGTGTTCTTTTAATTCTGAAAATGTGCAGAAACAAGTTGTTCCCAAATGTATGGATCATGCAGATCATTTAAAAAATATATTATGTGTCTGCAACAGTTAGTTGTGAAGTTATGAATTTTTTTGTTCTACAGTGTAGTTATGAAAGCTCATAGTACAAAAACTTCAAAGGCAGAGCTACCCAATTTTTAAAGTGGCATTACTCAAGATCTACTGGACTGACTGACCTAAAATTTTAACTGGTGTCATATCTCACCAGTACAATACTTTGTGCCAATTTTCACAAAAATCTGAGGTGGGTGGGTGACATGCCCTGGGTGATCTGACATGGAATGACCCATAAATAATTTAAAAAAAGCTGTGAACTAAATAAATAAATTAAAAAAAGCTTGATTCAAGGGAAAAATCCTGCAACTCTTTCTCTGCAAACTGAATTTCTGAAAAGAGCACTTACAATATATGAAGGTCTGCACCATGATGGATGATAGTACATGTTACAGGGTTAAGTACTCTACTGTTTCCATTCAAAAGCGAAATTCAATAATTTTTGTTTTAAGAATTCTTAGCCATTAAACTTTTAAAGCGCTGACAATTTTAAGGTTGTGATGACAACCTGGACTTTTTTCCACATAGATAAACACAAATGTGTAACACCTAATTTAAGTTACTGACAGGATTGCATGCAATAATAAAATGTTATAACCATACTAAATATGAGCAACAAAGATTTTCGAAAGAAAACTTTCCTACTTGTGCCTAAATGGTTTCCTCAAAACACATTTAATCCCAGGAAAGGTTACCATTACAACATTCTTCCATTCATCCTGTCGACAGAGGTCAAACTAAGGTCACTATTTTCACAAAATGCAATGAGTTAATATAAATGCCGAAGAAAAATTAAGTGTCCATCACAAAACGGCACCAGCCGTTTATATCAACCCATCAGCAGATGCTGCTGCAGATTTTTTATTTCTGTGAAAACTAAAGTTTCCGAAATTCTGGCAGTGATTCACACTCAACCAATGTTATTTTCTTAATCTTTAAGGTATGTTTCCATAGTACCCCTTGGCTCGATCACTTCCTTCCCTCCACACATTCTACAGCCGTGAGCACTCCATAAAAGGGGAGAGGGGAAGATTATAGAGACTAGTGGGATTAGACCACTTCCCCCATTCAAAGTTCAAGTTTAAATCAGTCAGCTGTGACGTTTATGGCATTCCCCCAAGGCCATAAATATTAGTTTTCCACTGATGTCCAAAGCATTGCTGGTGTGAACGATTCACTTAATGTTACGATTTTTTGAGCCACAAAAGCAGCTAACTTTCGTTAGGATTTTGCTACAACTTTTGCATTTTTTGACCCAGCTTAAACTATGCCTGTCAAACTCATTATTCAAGTATATACATGTTCACTGATTACTTGTTTTCCACACCCTCCAAAAAGAACTGTACACATTTTCTTTAAATTTGTTTGACATCAACAAAATGCCTTCAAAAGAAAATTTAAAAAGACCCTGAGATTGAGAAGGGGACTCTATAAACAATAGCTGCTAAAATTTATGACATCAACAAAACATCTCCAAAAGAAAATTAAAAAAGGCCTTGATACTGAGAAGAGGAACTCTATTAATCAATGACTGCATGACATTCTGCTGCTAAGCATATGATCCAGTCTGGTTGATATTAACCACACTATAGTGGACAGCAATAAAGAAAGTTTACTGAAGGAGATGAGTTACCACTAAAAATTTTCTAAAAGATTTAAAAATAATTTCTAGTAAAAACGTATTTAAAAAATGAACCTAAAATCTACAAAAGATGAACCTAGTTTACTGAGTAATTTTATCGAAACAGATGTATCAGACATTTTAAAATCTCTTCTTTTCATGCTTTAAAAACGATATACATTTAAAATTACAACTGTCTCACACAATTAAAAACATCTCCGTCATGTACACCTGAGTCATTGGCAGTAGGTTTATTACAGTCAAGTCACAAAGTACAAATAAAAGATGATAGGTTAAAAAGGCAAGATCTTTTGAGCTCCCACTGGAGCTCATTCTCAAGCCATAATTGTGTGGACCCTCAGAGACACGCACTTATATATAAAAGTTCATGTCACATTGTCTTGACAATGTAATGCTGTAAAGTTACAAACAAGCTACCCCACTCTCAGGGAACAACAAAACATTAAAAAAAAATTAAGATGCTAAAGAAGTTAATCCGTAATTTACAAATGAACATATTATACAAATTATACAATGCAGTAACAGTAAGAGCTTGTGTAGACAAAAAGAGCTTGTGTGGACTATTTAAATCGGAAAGCGTATAATGCATACCAGTGAATGTCTAGAGTGCTTCACCTGATATTGCTCAGTAAGTTTCTTATAACTTTTAATACTACCCTACAAAGAAAATTGGTTCTTATGCAAGAATGACATATTAATAAGCTCAGACTTTTGGTGCATAATGCTGTACAAATGAAACCTAAACATGAGAGCCATGACAGTCATTCAACCATTAATAGTTTTATGCCATATATTAACTTAAGTTCAATCTCTCTTAACCAAATGCAGAGTATGGCACTCAATCGGGGTTACAAGTATAATTACCCCTCACCCCCACTCCCTTACATTAAATTAATCCCTCAAATTTAGGGTATTTTTAGACAGCTTCCTGGTGAGGAGCAGGAAGTAGTAAGGCTTAAAATGATTGATACATTGAAACAGAATTGCCAGATGATTACTGCAGATACTAAAAAAAAAAAAAAAAAAAAAAAAATGAGATACGAACGTGATAACGTGATAAACTTATTCGTCTATCAAAAGATCCACACATTGCGATTCAATCGGCCGATAAATCTAATCAGATTGTAATTATGGATAAAGAGGACTATATAGTAAAAATGACTGAAGCACTAGAAAGAACCCCCACCAAAATAGTCAAATATGATCTAACCTCGGCTACACTAAGGGACTTAAGTAAAATTAGGAAATTGGAATACTTGCCTGAACCAATTGGCAAATATGCTGGGCCTCCATTAGGACCATGCACTCCGCAAATCTTCGGAAAGTTAAAATCGCATAAAGAGGGCAACCCAATTCGCCCCTTAGTTTCTGGAAGACACAACTCAACACGAAACCTTGAGTCGGCATTGGCATCTTTTCTAAACTCATATTTGAATAAATCACCATATGCAGTATGTAGTTCGAGGCAAGCTTTAGATATAATTAGAAACTTTAAAATTGAAAGGCCTTATATACTGGCTTCACTGGATGTACCCAAGTGTGACTATCGATGACGCCCATAATGTTATAGCAGGCGTATTAACAAAATGCTCCACTCTACACCAACTTGAAATTGATGCCGTCTTACAAGCTTTAAAATTGGTGACAAGGCGATCTTACTTTTGTTTCAATAATATAACATATCAGCAACTGTCAGATACACCAATGGGATCGTCACTCTCCGCTATACTGGCTGAAGCAATATTACAAGATATTGAATATAACATTATTCCTAATAGCACATTTCGTCCTGATTTATTCATTCGCTATGTTGATGATGTACTAGTTATTTGGTCTCATCCTATCGAACTGTTACAATGCTTTTCAGAACAACTATCTGGCTATTATCCAACTATCAATTACACAATAGAATTTGAAAGCTGCAATTCATTACCATTTCTGGATATTTTGCTTACACATGATCCTGTAAGTAATTTGTTGACTTATTCTGTATATAGGAAATGAATTGCTAATCCCATGCTTATACCTTTTAAATCATATCACCCACTTGAGTACAAATTGGCAGGTTTGCGATTTTATGTGAATCGAGCATTCACACATACCTCTTCTAAAAACTTCGTCACACGGAGCTAGACTTCATTCAAGAACTTGCACATTACTATGGTTACCCCGATCATGTAGTAAAGAATCTTCTTACAGCTCGGCATAGGGCTGACTCCACTACATTACGATTGGACCACCCAAAACCACGTTATGTGGGATCTTTGGATTTTCAACCAGTGGTGAATCAACGGTTACATAATTTATGTAAAAGACATAAGTTGGCCTTTGGGGTTAAAACAACAAAACATTTTTGAAATGATAAAGTGCGACCGCGACCCCATTTCACATATAAATAGACATGGTGTATACATGATACCATTATTGCCAAGTACATCGGATCAAGAACCCAGGGTAGATATTGGATCAACTACAAGAACATTGGGAGTATGACATAAGGAGCACTAATATGATATCAAAAAAGATAATATGAATACAGCTTTGGCCAAATTTGTAAAAGATGAAGACTACAGTCCCCAATGGGAAGACATAAGACATTCGTCAACCGCAACGAATAAAAGTGATATGTGGTTCACAGAGGCAATGTATATCCTTCTATACGGTACCCAGTGTTGTAATGCGGACTAACCAACAATAATACCTTCATCATGGAGACAATGTATACGTACTATGCCAGCACCTGTTCATGAACATATATATCGATTGAACGATTTTGAAGATACATGATTGATGCAAAATGGATTTACGTGATAATTATGTATTCATTATTACTGTTGCTGCATTGTATAATGTGTTGATTTGTAAATTATGGATTAACTTCTTTAACATCTTTAATTTTTTTTTTTTTTTTAATGTTTTGTTGTTCCCTAAAAGTGGTGTAGCTTGTTTGTAACTTTACAGCATTACGTTGTCAAGGCAACGTGACGTGAACTCTTATATATAAGTGCGTGTCTCTGAGGGTCCACACGGCATTATGGCTTGAGAATGAGGTCCAGTGGGAGCTCGAATCATCTTGCCTTTTTATCCTATCATCTTTTATTTGTACTTTGTGACTTGACTGTAATAAACCTACTGCCAATGACTCAGGTGTACGTAATAGAGATGTTTTCAATCGTGTGAGACAGTTGTAATTTTAAATGTAGATGTATCAGAACTTTTGATGTATATTAAGGCCTGTCTTTGCTGCTTTACAATAACACTGTCAAAGATGAAAACATTCAAAAATTTTGAGTTTATCACTGGATCATGTACTCGAAGAACATTCTATCTACTGACCCGTTGTCAGTTCATGAGGCCAATGAAAGCAGAGCTAGCAGATTTATAAGGTTCACTGATAAAACCTGATTTTCTAATACAGATAGTTTCTTCAAAGTGTCTCTTGTTCAGAAAAGCTTTATAATTCAATATTCGTATTTGATTATAGATGCAATAGTAGAAGCATTCATTCGAGTGACTTACGATTAGACTACTGTTATCTCTTTTCAACTGCTATAGATTTCTCCCCAATTCTTGATTCCAATATCCAAGCTGTCTCTTCAATACGATGAATTTTTACATGTCAATGAAATTTTATAAATGACATTCCCTTTCTCCATAGAATTCTTTTATTCTTTTACTTTGTTTTTATTGGTGATTTTACCTGCAGTAGATTTTGCTGTGGTGGTAAATTCATTTTTTTTATTTATTTTTTTTTGTCTTTCTTATTGTCATTAAGCTTGTTCTTGATATCTTCAAAATTTACCAAAAGGACATCCCACCTTTTAAGCTGGCTGTCTTCTTACTTTTTTTTTTTTTTTTTTTTTTATGTTACCAGAAAGTGGCAAACCTTAGATTCTGCAGCTTTGCTTCAGTAAGTGCAGCTATGCAGATGACCATTTCCATCTCAATTCAGGCAGGCATGACCAACATGTGTCAGTTGACCACCTCCAATTTTTTTGAAAAAATTATGGTAGCTACTCCTAATAGAATGGTATAAAGTACTGCAAAAGGATTTTTCATAAAAAAATGTTTGGTCGAGTTACAACATTTTGAAAATAGGCAAAAAATGCACTCGTGACGAAAATCATGTGAAACGCCAAATTTTTAAGTGCACACTGCTCCTGAACTATAACAGGTAGAGACTCTATTTTTTTTTATTTTGAAGCTGTTGAATTGGCCTTCCTTCAAACTCACAGAAATTGGTAAAACAAATGTTACCAAATGGCAAAAAAAAATTATATTTATTACAAAAAATTTTAATTTTCTACAAATTTAGGACTTTTTTTTTTTTTTTAAGAGACTTATCAGGTGGGTAAGTGTGCCAACCTGCACCCCTACTAGGGTTGTCTTAGCAGTAATTTTATTTTTGACCTGTGATGCTTGTAACTCATAAAATTAATTTCTAAAATACACAAAATTTCAAAATATCAACATTTTTGAATTGCAATATCTCAAAAACCACATTTTTTAAAATTCTGAAATTTTGTCCAAACAATGTCCTAATAGTAGGTAGTTAACTGGGCGAATCAGATTACTGGATTTTTGCCTTGAAAATTTCTTACATATTTTTGAAAATGACACTTTTTTTTCAATTTCTTTTTTTTCGCCCAATTTTTGAAAAATGACACTTTTTTTTTCAAATTTTTGAATTAAGTGAAAAAATGAGAACTGTAGACATTATTTAATAAATTTTTAATAACAGAAGAACACAATTCCCGGCAGGGCTCGCACTAAGCATTCAACAAGTAGCCAAATGTGACTAAATATGAAAATGGCAAGAAAAAATTAGTAACAGTGAAAATGGTGGTGAATGATTTTATGAAACTTGGGCAATTTTTGACTCATGGGTAAACTGCAATTTGCAGTAATATTTGGGCTAAACTGCAGCTGATATGATTTCAAAGTTTGATTTTCCAAAGCTGTGGCACTGAAAATGGTACTGCCCAGTGCAATTTTTATGGAGTACTGTGAAACACTTATTAAGGCTGCTTGACAGTCATTGGGGAGTCAATGAAAGTAAGAGCTACTGAAGGTGGGGGATATCGAGAAAAAAGAAACTCTTCCGTAATTTATAATGAGCGAATCCAGAGAAATGGGATAGCAGAGGTTAAACAGTCTGCAACACATAGTCCAGTGTTGGTGTTGCACTTTGACTTTGCTCAGAACTGATCTGTAATTCTACCTGATGAAGTGCAAAGTTACTACTGGCAAACAATATCCAGACCTCACTCTTTACATGCATTGTATACTTTCCAAATGAGACTAAGTCTTTTGTGGTAGCATACAATGATATAAGCCATGACACAGCACATGCTCTGTGTGCCATTCTGCTCACAAAAAGTGAAATTGCTAAGATTTGCCCTTTGGAAGAATTTAAAACAATTATTTACGTCTCAGATGGAGCAGCCGGATACTTCACTTCAAAAAAAAAATATCAGTTCTGTGAACTTATGAAGGGGGACCCAAATGTAACAAGGAAGTGGATCTTCTCAGCCACAGGCCAATGCAAGAGTGCATGTGATGGTGTGGGTGGCCTGTGCAAACATTTTGCTACTAAATTCAGCTTACAGAAAGAAGCTTCACAAGCTATAAGAGATGCACCTTCATTTCTTGAAACTGTCTCCCCCTTGATTCCAAAGACTAAACTTCTACTCCTCACAACTTGTGAAGTTCAATCCTATCGAACCAGCAAAGTAGAAGAGTGGGATACAGTAAAATCTGTTGTTGAAATACAGTCACAGCATTCCTGATTAGTACAAGGAAATGAACCATCAATGGCCAGAACAGTCTGGCACAAACATAAAGCAGTGCAATTTTCAAGCCAACAAAAAAAGAACCCATTTTCTGTTAATGATTTTCAAATAGGAGAATTTATAGGATGCATTTATGACTATAACTGGTGGATGGATGGGGCAGATTACAAACATATCTAAAGAATTCGAGGACATAACAGTATCTTTCATGGACCAGCCAGAGGTTTTTGGTGGCCAGAAGAATGTGGCAAGAAAACAGGTCCAGTGCCCAGTGCCCTTAAAAAATGTACTTCTAAAGGTGAATTCCCCAACTCCTGTTGGATGTTCTGCACGACTTCATACCTTTGATGAGAAGGAAATCGATAAAATCCAACAGCTCTTCTCAGTTTGAATAATTTGTAGTTATGATGGTAAGCTCATAATTTTTTTAGGCTTTTTTCTTATGTAAATAGAAATTGAATCTTAACTGCAACTGAAATAATGTGTATTGACATAACCAACCTTAAAAAACACCATAATACCTTCAAATTGGAACTGAAGAACAGATTCTCTGCTTTAGAAGGCCTAACATCGGAAGAAGTGGATATTTCTGAAGTTAACAGAAAAGTAACCAAAGCTCTTATGGAAACAGCAACAAAATTAGCTGGGTCTAAGAACAAATTGCATGTGAACAAATTATCAGGAAAAACCAAAATGTTGATGCAAAAAAGAAGAGTGATGAGGACAACTAAAGAAGATGCGACTTCCAAAGTGGAATATATAGAGCTATGCAAGACAGTACGAAAAAGTATCACTGAAGACGTAAGGAAATTCAACTGTGAACTAGTAAGGAAAGCAATTGAAAACAACCAAAGCCTAAAGATAGCAAAGGGACATCTCAGTAAGGGGAAAAAACAGATTATGGCACTGAGAAAAGAAGATGGTTCTGTAACAAGAAATAGAGGCGAAATTTTGACAAGAGTGAAAGATTTCTACTCCAAATTATATGAAAGGGATGATACATGTACTCCAGACATCATGAAAGGTACCAGTACCAGAGTTCTTCCAGTCCTTCCAGCAGAAGTTGCACATGCAATCAAGAACATGAAGTGGGGAAAAGCTCCAGGAGAAGATGGGATTACTGTAGACATCATACAAGAAGCAAGTGGAGAAATCGAAACAGTACTCGCCCAAATTTTCACTCGATGCCTTAATGAAGGGAAAATTCCTGAGGATTGGAACAACGCTACAATGATCTTGCTACATAAAAAAGGTGATATTGATGATCTCAGGAACTACAGACCTATCAGCCTCCTATCAGTGGTTTATAAAATCTTCACTAAAGTTCTTTCACACCGCTTGAAGGTGACACTGGACATGGCTCAACCGAGAGAACAAGCTGGATTCAGGAGTGGCTACAGCACAATAGATCATATCCACGTACTGAGAGAACTAATTGAAAGAGCGAGGGAATATGAACTTCCATTGTGCATGGCTTTTATCGATTATGAAAAAGCCTTTGATTCGGTGAAACCATCAGCAGTTGCAATGGCTCTGAAATCCTGCGGTATTGAAGATGCATACATTAATATTATTAATAACATCTATGAAAATGCAAGTGCAAAGATTCGGCTGTTTGAAAATACAACACACATAAAAATTGGAAAAGGAGTGAGACAAGGTGACACCATATCTCCTAAGCTCTTTAATGCCACATTGGAAAATGTCTTTCAATCACTGAACTGGGAAAACAAAGGGATAAAGATTAATGGAGATTATCTAACCCACCTTCGTTTTGCTGATGACATAGTCATTTTTGCAACTACCCCATCAGAGCTACAGAGTATGATCCAGGAACTTGCTGACAAGAGTAAAGAAGTGGGATTAAAAATGAACTTTCAGAAGACAAAAGTGATGTACAATGCTTTTACAAGAAATGAAGATTTATCGATTGATGGAGAAAAGCTGGAGATAACAGACATGTACGTTTATCTTGGACAGCAGATATCAAGTGAGGGTCACATTGGTGAAGAAATTAATCGGCGTACAAAACTTGCCTGGAGAGCTTTTGGAAGAAACAGCATAATTTTCAAGAGCAATATGCCATTATGTCTTAAAAGAAAAGTGTTTGATCAATGCATCCTTCCAGTGCTTACGTATGGTGCAGAGACGTGGACCTTAGCTAAAAGAGACATACAAAGGCTGCAGACAACTCAAAGCAGCATGGAGAGGTGCATGCTTGGTGTAACCAGGAGAGATAAGAAGAGGAACACGTGGATCCGAAAAATGACAAGAGTGGAAGACATCATGATCAGAGTTAAATCCCTGAAATGGCAATGGGCTGGACATACTGCCAGAAGAACAGACCATCGATGGACAGCCGAAATTTTAGATTGGATTCCAAGGGACAAGAAAAGACCCAGAAGAAGACCACATGGAAGATGGGTGGATGAAATTCGAAAGTATGCGGGAGTGACATGGAGGAGACTGGCACAAGACAGACCGTTGTGGAGGAAACTTGGGGAGACCTTCGTCCAGCTGTGGATTGATAATGGTTGACAATGATGATGATGATGATGATGTGTAAGGACTATGGATTTAAAAAAAATTAAACATGTACATAGGTGACAATTATTGAAAATAATAAAAATGACTTTAAAATATAGATTGACACTGCAATTTGGAATATATACTCAGGCAAACTTTTCAGAAATATTTTTCGAAGTTTTTTTTTTTTTAATAATAACCCAACTGTGAGGTTCGAGCAGGAGAGAAGTGCATTTTCAAAAATTTGTAGGAAAATTTCAAGGTAAAAATCCAGTAATCTGATTCACCCAGTTAACTAACTACTATTAGGACATTGTTTGGACAAAATTTCAGGATTTTAAAAAATAGGGTTTTTGAGATATTGCAGTTCAAAAATGTTGATTTTTTGAAATTTTGTATATTTTAAAAATTAATTATATTAGTTAAAAGCATCACAGGAAAAAAATAAAATTACTGCTACGACAAACCTTATAGGGGTGCAGGTTGGCACACTTACCCACCTGATAAGTCTTTTTCTTAAAAAAAAAAAAAAAAAAATCCTAAATTTGTGGAAAATTAACATTTTTGGTAATAAATATATATATATATATATATATATATATATGGGATGTAAGGTCAGGTGATGCGTAACATCACAGCCTCTCCTTGACAAATGTCAACCCCGCCTTCTCGTGGTGCATCCTGTTCCCACTAAAGGGGCTCTGACGACCGCCCATAGCGGTATAACTATACCATCGGGATCAGAGGAAATGCTATCCCACACTCACCAACCCGCTTGGCCAGCGTGGTGAGTTATGGCCAAACCCCTCCAAAATGATTCCACAACTTAAATCTTGGCCCTCAGTCTCCGGCAGCTGGAATGTACCTGGCCAAGGCAGCGGCCAGTGCGACATGAAGGCAGAGGGTGCTAAGAATCCCCGGAGGACCGGACTAGGCTGCCATCTGATGCTGACCTTGGCTACTTACAATGGACGCTCCCTATCTTCTGATTCAAGGCTTCTTGAATTGGAAGAGGAACTACAAAGGATCAAGTGGGACATCGTGGGGCTAAGTGAGGTAAGGAGAAAAGGAGAAGATCTCATCGAACTGAAAAGTGGACATCTCTTCTACTATCGTGGGACAGATACTGGCAGAACTAGTGGTGTTGGATTTATAATAAACAAGAAACTGAAGGACAAAGTTGTAGAAGTTGAAAGTTCCTCTGACAGAGCTGCACGACTTGTTATCCAACTCTCGAAAAGATACCAGGCTCAGATTATTCAAACTTATGCACGCACCACAAGTCATCCTGAAGAAGAAATTGAAGAATTTTATGAGGAAATTTGTCATCTAAATAATAAAGGTAAGCAGCATTTGAAGATAATTATGGGAGATTTCAATGCAAAAATAGGGCAACGGCAACAGAATGAAACTTCAGTAGGTAAATTCGGTCATGGCAACAGAAACCAGCGTGGAAATACTCTCGTTGAGTTTGCAGAGGCAGAAGGGTTTTTCATCTTGAACTCCTTCTTCAAGAAAAAGCCACACAGGAAATGGACATGGAGACATCCAAATGGGACGACAAGTGAAATTGATTTTATTATGTGTAACAAAAAATTCGTCATAGAAGACTGCAGTGTGCTAAACAAGTTCAACACAGGTAGTGACCATAGATTGGTGAGATGTAAGATGCACCTCAACACTAAACTTGAACGTGGCAAGCTCATAGGACAAACAAAATCTATTGACATAACCAACCTTAAAAAACACCATAATACCTTTCAAGTTAGAACTGAAGAACAGGTTCTCTGCTTTAGAAGACCTAACATCGGAAGAAGTGGACATCTCTGAAGTTAACAGAAAAGTAACCAAAGCTCTTATGGAAACAGCAACAAAATTAGCTGGGTCTAAGAACAAGTTGCATGTGAACAAATTATCAGGAAAAACCAAAATGTTGATGCAAAAAAGAAGAGAGATGAGGACAACTAAAGAAGATGTGACTTCCAAAGTGGAATATATAGAGCTATGCAAGACAGTAAGAAAAAGTATCACTGAAGACGTAAGGAAATTCAACTGTGAACTAGTGAGGAAAGCAATTGAAAACAACCAAAGCCTAAAGATAGCAAAGGGACATCTCAGTAAGGGAAGAAAACAGATTATGGCACTGAGAAAAGAAGATGGTTCTGTAACAAGAAATAGAGGCGAAATTTTGACAAGAGTGAAAGATTTCTACTCCAAATTATATGAAAGGGATGATATATGCACTCCAGACATCATGAAAGATACCAGTACCAGAGTTCCTCCAGTCCTTCCAGCAGAAGTTGCACATGCAATCAAGAACATGAAGCGAGGAAAAGCTCCAGGAGAAGATGGAATTACTGTAGACATCATACAAGAAGCAAGTGGAGAAATCGAAACAGTACTCGCCCAAATTTTCACTCGATGCCTTAATGAAGGAAAGATTCCTGAGGATTGGAACACTGCTACAATGATCCTGCTACATAAGAAAGGTGACATTGAGGATCTCGGAAACTACAGACCTATCAGCCTCCTATCAGTAGTTTATAAAATCTTCACTAAAGTTCTTTCACACCGCTTGAAGGTAACACTGGACATGGCTCAACCAAGAGAACAAGCTGGATTCAGGAGTGGCTACAGCACAATAGATCATATCCACGTGCTGAGAGAACTAATTGAAAGAGCGAGGGAATATCAACTTCCATTGTGCATGGCTTTTATCGATTATGAAAAAGCCTTTGATTCGGTGAAACCATCAGCAGTTACAATGGCTCTGAAAACCTGCGGTATTGAAGATGCATACATTAATATTATTAATAACATCTATGAAAATGCAAGTGCAAAGATTAGGCTGTTTGAAAATACAACACACGTAAAAATTGGAAAGGGAGTGAGACAAGGTTAACACCATATCTCCGAAGCTCTTTAATGCCACATTGGAGGGTGTTTTTCAGTCACTGAGCTGGGAAAACAAGGGGATAAAGATCAATGGAGATTATCTAACCCATCTTCGTTTTGCTGATGACGTAGTCATTTTTGCAAATACCCCATCAGAGCTGCAGAGTATGATCCAGGAACTTGCTGACAAGAGTAAAGAAGTGGGATTAAAAATCAACTTTCAGAAGACAAAAGTGATGTTCAATGCTTTTACAAGAAATGAAGATTTATCGATTGATGGAGAAAAGCTGGAGATAACAGACACGTACGTTTATCTTGGACAGCAGATATCAAGTGAGGGTCACATTGATGAAGAAATTAATCGGCGTACAAAACTTGCCTGGAGAGCTTTTGGAAGAAACAGCATAATTTTCAAGAGCAATATGCCATTATGTCTTAAAAGAAAAGTGTTTGATCAATGCATCCTTCCAGTGCTTACGTATGGTGCGGAGACGTGGACCTTAACTAAAAGAGACATACAAAGGCTGCAGACAACTCAAAGCAGCATGGAGAGGTGCATGCTTGGTGTAACCAGGAGAGATAAGAAGAGGAACTCGTGGATCCGAAAAATGACAAGAGTGGAAGACATCATGATCAGAGTTAAATCCCTGAAATGGCAATGGGCTGGACATACTGCCAGAAGGACAGATCATCGATGGACAGCCGAAATTTTAGATTGGATTCCAAGGGACAGGAAAAGACCCAGAAGAAGACCACATGGGAGATGGGTGGATGAAATTCGAAAGTATGCAGGGGTGACATGGAGGAGACTGGCACAAGACAGACCGTTGTGGAGGAAACTTGGGGAGACCTTCGTCCAGCAGTGGATTGATAATGGTTGACAATGATGATGATGATATATATATATATATATTGCCATCTGGTAACATGTGTTTGACCAATTTCTGTGAATTTGATGAAAGGCCAATTCAATAGCTTCAAAAAAAAAAAAAAATTCAAGTCTCTACCTGTTATAGTTCAGGAGCAGTGTGCACTTAAAAACTTGGCGTTTCACATGATTTTCGTCACGAGTGTATTTTTTGCCTATTTTCAAAATGCTGTAGCTCGACCAAAAAATTTGTTTATGAAAAATCCGTTTGCAGTACTTTAAATCTCTATTAGGAGTAGCTACCATAATTTTTTCAAAAAAATTGGAGGTGGTCACCTGACACACCCTGCCTGAATTGAGATGGAAAGGGTCAGATGTGGAATTCCCAGATACCCATGTGCACAAACACAGAAAGCATATGTAATAATACATCTAGTATTATTTCCTTACAGTATTATCTAAGTGTGAACTAGAACTCATACATTAATAGTGATCAAGTAGGCTATCAGAATACTAGAGGAAACAGTGATCAATTTTCCTCGTCTAGTTTTCATGTGAACCTTTTGCTCCAACAACCATAATAAGTGGATGAAACAGAGAGAATATGAAATGGATTTATCATGTGTGTCTGATTTTCTTAATGGCACCTGACAACAACACACCTTGAAACAGATAAGATACCCAGTAAATCGCTACAGATATTCGCCAATAGCGGTATAACTATACCATCTGGATTAGAGGAAATGCTATCACACACTCACCAACCCGCTTGGCCAGCATGGTGAGTTATGGCCAAACCAATCCAAAATTACTCCACAACTTAAATCTTGGCTCTCAGTCTACTGCAGCTGGAATGTACCTGGCCAAGACAGCGGCCAGTGCCACATGAAGACAGAGGGTGCTAAGAATCACCGGAGGACCGGACTAGGCTGCCATTTGATGCTGACCTTGGCTATTTACAATGGACGCTCCCTATCTTCTGATTCAAGGCTTCTTGAATTGGAAGAGGAACCATAAAGGATCAAGTGGGACATCGTCACGCTAAGTAAGGTAAGGATAAAAGGAGAAGATCTCATTGAACTGAAAAGTGGACATCTCTTCGATTATCGTGGTACAGATACTGGCAGAACTAGTGGTGTTGGATTTATAATAAACAAGAAACTGAAGGATTAAGTTGTAGAAGTTGAAAGTTCCTCTGACAGAGCTGCACGACTCGTTATCCAACTCTCAAGAAGATACCAGGCTCAGATTATTCAAACTTATGCACCCACCACAAGTCCTCCTGAAGAAGAAATTGACAAATTTTATGAGGAAATTCGTCACCTAAATAATAAAGGCAAGCAGCACTTGAAGATAATTATGGGAGATTTCAATGCAAAAATAGGGCAACGACAACAGAATGAAACTTCAGTAGGTAAATTCAGTCATGGCAACAGAATGAAACTTCAGTAGGTAAATTCAGTCACGGAAACAGAAACCAGAGTGGAAATACTCTCATAGAGTTTGCAGAGGCAGAAGGGTTTTTCATCATGAACTCCTTTTTCAGGAAAAAGCCGCAAAGGAAATGGACATGGAGGCATCCCAATGGATGGACACGTGAAATTGATTTTATTACGTGTAACAAGAAATTTGTCATGGTAGACTGCAGTGTGCAGAACAAGTTCAACCCAGGTAGTGACCATAGAATGCTAAGATGTAAGATGCACCTCAACACTAAACTCGAGCGTGGCAAGCTCATAAAACAAACAAAGTGTATTGACGTGACCAACCTTAAAAAGCATCATAATACCTTCAAATTAGAACTCAGGAACTGATGCTCTATTCTAAGGTCTAACATCAGAAGAAGTGGACATCTTTGAAATTAACAGAAAAGTAAGCAAAGCTCTTATGGAAACAGCAACAAAATTAGCTGGGTCTAAGAACAAGTTGCATGAGAACAAATTATCAGGAAACCCCAAAATTCTGATGCAAAAAGAAGAGAGATGACGACAACTAAAGAAGATGTGACTTCCAAAGCTATGCAAGACAGTACGAAAAAGTATCACCGAAGACATAAGAAAATTCAACTGTGAACTAGTGAGGAAAATAACTGAAAACAACCAAAGCCTGAAGAGAGCAAAGGGACATTTCAGTAAGGGAAGAAAAAATTATGGCACTGAGAAAAGAAGATGGTTCTGTAACAAGAAATAGAGACGAAATTTTGACAAGAGTGAAAGATTTCTACTCCAAATTATATGAAAGGGATGATACATGTACTCCAGACATCATGAAAGGTACCAGTACCAGAGTTCTTCCAGTCCTCCCAGCAGAAGTTGCACATGCAATCAAGAACATGAAGCGAGGAAAAGCTCCAGGAGAAGATGGAATTACTGTAGACATCATACAAGAAGCAAGTGGAGAAATTGAAACAGTACTCGCCCAAATTTTCACCCGATGCCTTAATGAAGGGAAGATTCCTGAAGATTGGAACAACGCTACAATGATCCTGCTACATAAAAAAGGTGACATTGAGGATCTCAGGAACTATAGGCCTATCAGTGGTTTATAAAATCTTCACTAAAGTTCTTTCACACCGCTTGAAGGTAACACTGGATATGGCTCAACCGAGAGAACCAGCTGGATTCAGGAGTGGCTACAGCACTATAGATCACATCCACGTACTGAGAGAACTAATTGAAAGAGTGAGGGAATATGAACTTCCATTGTGCATGGCTTTTATCGATTATGAAAAGGCCTTTGATTCAGTGAAACCATCAGCAGTTACAATGGCTTTGAAAACCTGCGGTATTGAAGATGCATGCATTAATATTATTAATAACATCTATGAAAATGCAAGTGCAAAGATTCGGCTGTTTGAGAATACAGCACACATAAAAATTGGAAAGGGAGTGAGACAAGGTGACACCGTATCTCCCAAGCTTTTTAATGCCACATTGGAAAATGTCTTTCAATCACTGAACTGGGAAAACAAAGGGATAAAGATTAATAGAGATTCTCTAACTCACCTTCGTTTTGCTGATGACATAGTCATATTTGCAACTACCCCATCAGAGCTGCAGAGTATGACCCAGTAACTTGCTGACAAGAGTAAAGAAGTGCGATTAAAAATGAACTTTCAGAAGACAAAAGTGATGTACAATGCTTTTACAAGAAATGAAGATGTGTCGATTGATGGAGAAAAGCTGGAGATAACAGATGCATACGTTTATCTTGGACAGCAGATATCAAGTGAGGGTCACATTGATGAAGAAATTAATCGGCGTATAAAACTTGCCTGGAGAGCTTTTGGAAGAAACAGCATAATTTTCAAGAGCAATATGCCATTATGTCTTAAAAGAAAAGTGTTTGATCAATGCGTCCTTCCAGTGCTTACATATGGTGCAGAGACGTGGACCTTAACTAAAAGAGACATACAAAGGCTGCAGACAACTCAAAGAAGCATGGAGAGGTTCATGCTTGGTGTAACAAGAAGAGATAAGAAGAGGAACTCATGGATCCGAAAAATGACAAGAGTGAAAGACATCATGATCAGAGTAAAATCCCTGAAATGGCAGTGGGCTGGACATACTGCCAGAAGAACAGACCATCAATGGACAGTCAACATTTTAGATTGGATTCCAAGCGACAGGAAAAGACCCAGAAGAAGACCACATGGAAGATGTGCGGATGAAATTCGAAAGTATGCAAGAGTAACGTGGAGGAGATTGGCACAAGACAGACCGTTGTGGAAGAGGCTTGGAGAGACCTTCGTCCAGCAGTGGATTGATAATGGTTAACAATGATAATGATGATGATTCTATCAATAATAATCTACAATGCTTGTATCTGTTCAGTGACTTTCAGATCAAACATGAGTCACTTCTGGAAACCCACTAACTGCCAATGACATAGCACAGGTTAAGTAAACGGTTAAACAAAACAAAAAATCCAGCACTCGAGTAAAATGATCTAACCAGTGCCATCACTGATACTGATAAGAATGTACATATTTTTCAGTGGATTGTTTACAAATTGGATGGACTTAATGTATTATTCCATTTTAATTCTTCTAATCTGTAAACAATCCACTGTAAAAAACTATCAGGTATGCAGAGTCCATAATAATAAGAAAAAAAAACAACTAAAGGTTAATAACTGTAATATCAGTGGTGCAGTCAAGCTTCTACTCTCACAGAAAATGCTAATCACAGAGGAAAACAACCTCAAAAAGTAAAGCAAGTACGAAATAAAATGTTGCACAGATGTCAACACAATGCAACAATCAGTCTGTGGAACTGCCCAGACAGCAGATGGTAACTTGCGGACTTACAACATGGAAGATTTGGATTATGATGCTTGATGGGATGCGGGGTCTTTGGACATACATCAATTCACAGAAGACTGCACGAAAGGCAATAGGCAGCTCTTTGTCTCCGACAACAGCAAGCGGGAATTGCCAAAATGCATAGAATTAAACAACATGCTGGTCCATCCTTTTAATGTTTTAGTATCATTTATTGCTGAGTTGGTCATTCCATTTTAATCCTTCATTTTTAAACATCATCACTATCGCTGTCACTTTCATGAAATACTTCGTTGATTTTAAGCAAGTTTTATTCAAAAAATTAAAGCATTATTTTGTACTGTAAGTTGATTCATTTTTATTAAATTAAAACATTTTTTCTATCTAATGTAAGTCGCATTCTAACAAAGAAATGAAGCACTTGGGGAAGGGGGGCAAGAAGGCGTTGACCCCCCTACACCCCTGATTCAACTACATTTTAATCTGCCCTTTTCATTGCAAAAACTGGTGTTCCATGGTAATTCACCATCTGCCTTCCTGTGGTGTATATACCATTGTTTTGCGGCAAGCACATAATGGTTTCTCAAGAAATTCTTTTGTTGTTGTGGTTCCAATGGATGGTTTTGGACAGCGCTTTGCCCGACTTCTATGCCCTCCAGTTCTCACATGTAAGTAATCAATCAAATCTTATTAGTATTTTTAAAGTTAGTTTTCTTTAAAAAAAATGCTATTTTAATCAATTTTCTTTCTTTTAAAAGACCTACCCAGAAGCCATTGAAATGCATTGATTCCAAAGATCAGAACATTCAAAAAGTTTCAAATGTTCAATAATCTCAGCATATTTTGACAACCTGTTAATATTCTATTTACATACCAAAGTCTTAATCATGTGCAGAGAACCCAGTAGGCTTTTCAGTTGTTCTCTTTTACGGTAGCTGGCTAGTATTCCAAGACTTGCTGTAGTAAAATCTCGTTTTGTTTGGGCAAGTAAACTAGAAGACAAAGAAAACAACAATGACACAAAAGAATAATGTCCACTCAACACAGCAGCAAAAGAACAAAACAAAAAACATATGAACTAATAATTAATATGAACAGGAATTTCAACTCACAAATAAAAATACAATAAAACAATACAACTGTAAAATAATTTACAAATCCGTCAATAATGCATTTCACATGTCTCAAACCATTACCATTTGCAAAATTTCATTTTCTTAACTATTGGTGATTGGTTTGTGTTTGAAATTTCATAGGTAGTGGGACATGAGTGGTCAAAAATGCCATACAATAGGGAATCAAAAATATAAGATCAAGAGGCAATGATGAGAAAGTACACAGAAATTTGAGCAATCAGAGGAAATGATCCACAGACAGATGGTAAACTCATAACAATGTTTTAATGTCACATCATAAGCATGAAGAAGGGTCAAACATAAGTCACATCAGCCTTGGATGATACAATGGCTTCCAGGCTGGCTGGGGTGTACAGAAATGCATTGGGTGGGCTGCTTTCAAAATCAATAGTACGGAAGTTGTGGCAATCTATGAGGACTAGTACAAGATTCTAACTCTGAAGAGAAAAAAAGGCTATCTCTCTTTAATGATTTAGATGTGGTCGTTGATCTGATAAAGGGAAGAGGGTTGTTATGCTTGTAGACTTCAGTGGATGAATTGGAAATGCCAAATGGGAACTGAAGATGTAGTGGACAATTGTGGAGAGAACTGCACAGCAAACATGAATGGAAAAAGATTCACTGACTTATGTTTAGGCAATGACCTCTTAATCACTGACACTATTTTAAAGCACAAATGCATCCATATACACTGGCGGAAAGTGAAAAAAGAACACCAAGAAGGAGATGTCTGATACCAACGAAATTTATAAAGCATAATAACGGAATACAAAGGATAACGTGATCAAAACATTATGGCAAAATACAGCTGTATTTGCTGGTAAACTGAAAAATAACATTTCCATGTAACATGGTTAGTACGAGGTTGAGCCACCATGAACTGCGTCACACTGTGCAATTCTGGCATGGAGTCTGTCGTACAGATGTTGGATGTAAGTTTAGGGTATTGAGTTTCAAGCATTCTCAACCTGGACGCGTAAATCGGGGATGGTCGTGGCTGGCCGTGGAGACCGGATAAGTCGTTGTCCCATAAAATCCCACACGTGCTCAATGGGGGACAAATCCGGTGAACGCGCAGGCCATGGAAGTTATCTCACACCCTGAAGTGCATGTTGCGTTGCACGTGCCGTGTGTGGGCGTGCGTTATCTTGCTGGAAAACACCACGATGGACCGACCTTACAAATGGCACAACAATGGGCTGAATGATGATGTTGATGTAGGAGGTGCTGTTTAACGTACTCGGTACAAACACTAGTTGTGTACGGGAGTGATAGCTGATCGCTCCCCACACCAGGAGACCAGCTGTAGGCCCTTTGTGTCGCTGACGGATGCAAGAAGGGTGGAGACGCTCCCCTGTGCGTCTGCGAACACGCATACGGCCATCGGAGGCTCCCAAGCAGAATCTGCTTTCATCGCTGAACACGACAGATCGCCATTGCGTTCTCCAGTGCAGACGTTAGCGACCCCACTGCAGCCGTTCCTGACGGTGGGCTGGAGTCAGAGGTACACATGTCAGAGACAATGTGCACGTAGTCTTGCATCCAGTAGACGGTTGCGGATTGTTCGCACAGTCACCTCAGGTGCAACGGCAGCTCGGATTTGCATCGCAGTGGATGTTCTGCTTGACAACGCCACTCTTCTTATGCGTCCGTCTGTGACTCCCGGTTCCTCGTCTTCTCGTGTGGGAATGCTCCTTGGACCATCTACGCCACCATTGTACCACCACCGATACTTCCCGTCTAATTCGCTCCGCAATACGATGATACGACCACCCGGCCTCGCGGAGTCCCACTGAATGACCTTGCTCAAAGTCCGATAACTGCTGAAATCGTACACGTCTTCCATGTCCAGGCATTGCAGCTTCTCCAGGGTCTTCGCACGTGTCCATACGCCAACAACTGATTACATTCACTTCGCCGTACTCCTTAAATACCACCGACGATAATTTGTATATTATGCCCTGCTGTGGCGTAAGTGTTCACCGGTTGGTCCCGAAATTAACATCACACCTACGTAAACTCGACCCCATTAACATATGTAAATTTCATGATTGTCCGCCAATTCCTTCTTGGTGTTCTTTTTTCACTTTCCGCCAGTGTATTTACTTGGTGGGAAGAGGATAACAATAGTAAGAATATAACTGCTTCTACTATAGTGGAAAGATGTCCAAAAAACTTGATTACGGATACTAGTTTTCAGAGGTTTTGAAGTAAGTAGTGACCCTTTTTTCAGTAGCATCCACTTTTAAAATTCGCTGTCCGTAAGTTAAGAAACTAAGATATTAAGATGCAACAGGCTTGATATGCCAAATATGCAGAAGTGAGTCTGAATTTCCAGAAGCAAATTACTAAAAATTAGGGCAAAATCTAAGCCTTAAAGAATGAAAACACTGAAGTTGAATAGAATACAGGGTTCATACTCTTTTTTGAAAATGGAAATTAAAGAGTTCTTAAGGACCTTCAGGCTATTTTTAAGGACCTTTAAATATTTTTTAAGGACTTCATAATCGCTGTATTCAAATATACACAATATACAAAATGTGAGTTAACTATTATAACATAGGTCGTTTTAACACAATAAATCAATTAATAATCTAAAGCAACTTATGGGAATTTACTAGGAATTTTTTTCCATTTATAGCAAATTTTTGGAGAAAACTCTTCTCCTTCTTCAGGCTCTCTTGTTGTTGTCACTTTTTGCTTGTCACTATCATGGTTACGGTTAACCTTGACGGTTTAGGTTATTTTTCAACAAATCCTGCCAGATGTTAGGCAGGGAAAATCCTTTGCAGTCATTGATGATGGAATTTTGATTTTTCTCAATCTCTATTCCTTCTTTCAGTTTTCTTTTTTGGAAATTGCTTTGGAAACTGATTACTTTAAGGGAATTCCTATCCATGCTGTGCCCAGTTTCTCTAACATGCCTATCTAATCCAGTCTTGTTGGAGCAATTTTTTATAGCTGCTTTATGCTCAGCTATACGAGTTTCTAGTCTGCGACCTGTTTCACCTATGTAAGATAGTCCACAACTACAATTTACTTCATAAACTACTCCTTGCATTTTTAAAATATCTTCTTCTCTTTGAACTATTTTAGGGAAAAAGACCAATAATAGACTCAAAAAACTCTATTCTTTCAAATCTAAACTATTTTTTAAAGTCACACCTTCAGAATCTTTTAAAAGAGCCACCTAACTTGATTAAAAACTCAATGCAGCTAAAAAGAAAAACTAGAACTTCTTCCTAAATTAGATTCTCCTATTATGGGTAGTTTAGATATAGTGTCTATGTATACTCACATTAATATAGATCAACTTACAGACTTTATAGCGGAAGACTTGGCAGACCTAATAGTTTTTCACAACAAGGAAAAAAACATATTAGTAGGAATTTTTGAAATGCTTACTTTCTCTTTGCAGAACAACTACTTTCAATTTGGGAAAACTTTTTTCATTCAAAAATCGGGGCTAGCTATGGGCTCCCCACTCTCCCCACTCTTAGCTAACTATTATGTGGGAAAACTAGAAGAAAAGATACTAGTACAACCCACATACTTCTGCTTATATAGCAGATACATGGATGACATCTTATTTATAATAGATAGCTCAGAAATTGTTCCAGAAAGAATTCTAGACTCATTCAATGAATTAGATGATTCCCTTAAGTTCACTATTGAACTTCAAAAAGAAAGAAGAATAAACTTCTTAGATATTACTATCTATTATGAAGATGAAAAATTCCTCACTAGTTGGTATAAAAAACCAATGAATACAAAAAGACTACTGGATTTCAATTCCTATCATCCAGTTTCTATTAAGAAAAATGTAGCAAGTCAGTTTTTAGAAAAAATTAATAAAATAGTTTCTACTGCAGATAAAAAGAAGCCCATAAAGAAGAGCTTAAAGTCATACTTGCAGAAAATAACTATCCTAAAGAAGAAATTGAGAAGCTTCTGAATTTTAATGGTACGAAGAACCCACAAAAGCAAGAAGTAAAATTCACTAGAAAAATTTCTTATCACAAAGGTTTATTTGAGGCTTTAAAGAGAATTAGTAAAAAATACAATATTAGGCTAGCTCCAAGTTTAGAGAACGAAGTTAAAAATTTTTCCTAAAATAGTTCAAAGAGAAGAAGATATTTTTAAAATGCAAGGAGTAGTTTATGAAGTAAATTGTAGTTGTGGACTATCTTACATAGGTGAAACAGGTCGCAGACTAGAAACTCGTATAGCTGAGCATAAAGCAGCTATAAAAAATTGCTCCAACAAGACTGGATTAGATAGGCATGTTAGAGAAACTGGGCACAGCATGGATAGGAATTCCCTTAAAGTAATCAGTTTCCAAAGCAATTTCCAAAAAAGAAAACTGAAAGAAGGAATAGAGATTGAGAAAAATCAAAATTCCATCATCAATGACTGCAAAGGATTTTCCCTGCCTAACATCTGGCAGGATTTGTTGAAAAATAACCTAAACCGTCAAGGTTAACCGTAACCATGATAGTGACAAGCAAAAAGTGACAACAACAAGAGAGCCTGAAGAAGGAGAAGAGTTTTCTCCGAAAATTTGCTATAAATGGAAAAAAATTCCTAGTAAATTCCCATAAGTTGCTTTAGATTATTAATTCAATTAAACTAGGAAGCCATTTCTCAATATGAGCTTTATTCAAACAATAAATCAATTTTGTTGAAACTAATGAATATTCCAATGCACAAATATATGAATTAAAATTAGTTCTACTAAAATAAACCTAAATACTCCAACAGAAAAACCAACTGACTTAAAAGTTCCTTATATACATTACTTACTGGTAATACTGGATCCATTATTTGTCTTGAGGCATATCTTTGCATCTACAGAACTAACACTCTGCTTCTTCGTATTGTGGTGTGAAGCATAAAATTTATTTACTTTGGAATTTCAATTTTCAACAAATTTTCACCCATTAATTGTGGTTTCGGAAACTTTTTAAATTTACATTTGTTTTTCTTTCATAGTTTATCCGAATTTATATTGTTTTATTAATTTACAAAGTCATTTTAACAAAAACAGTATTACAAATACAGCTCAGAATTTCATATGGCTGTGATTGTCAGTCTTTAAAATTTTTGGTAGCTTTACCTTTCCATTCAATAACTTAATTCCTTCCATTAGAATTACTTTTACAAATATGTATGGACACAGGCTAAGAAACTAAATACATTAATTCTGTGGGTGGCATCACTACAAGTGCTGCAGCTGGGGAAATAACACTTTTAGTAAAATGCAGCACAGCTTGTTAGACCTGTTTTAGGTTAATGAAACAAGTAAACACACTATCTAAATCAAATTGAAACACACAAGTTCATCGTAACTTAAATCATATCATCGGAATTGAAAGCCCTAAGTTAAATAAAAATGCTTGCATAAATTTAAAAACTACATTGGCAGAATTCAAAGAATCAAAACTGAACAGTGAAGCATCACTTTCTTTTAAGTATTTATTTATTTATTTTTTTTATTTACTACACAGCTTCCGGATTCCCAAATCTGGAGAAAAATTTTGTTTTCGTAGATTTGGATGAATGACACATTTTTGCTTGTGTAACTGTTGCATTTTTATTTTTATTTTATTTTTAAATTCTACAGCTGTAGCACTTGTAGTAACTTCTTACATACACTTAATGCAGGTTGATTTTCAACATTTGGCAATAGTGTATAGGTGTAAAAGCTAAAACAAACTGCAGTAACAACAAGACACCTATGAAATTTCCTTCAGAATTTTTATTTCTATTAAACATCTTTTTGCTCTTAAACTTAAACAAGAAGAATGACACCGAACAGGTGTAATAAGCATGTCTTTTCAATCCGTTCTGATGCAAATTAAATTTATCAAAGCTATTCAAAGTCAATGGAACCGGTATGGAAAACAATAGTATCTGACGGAAGAAAGAAGTTTTTCAATCAGGTTTTTAATCCCTCAGATATTGCTGTAAATGGAATCATGAGCTTACGAACTCTTAGAAACAAAGATATCAACAAAAATAAGATGTGATTTTACGTCCCCTGGTGGGAAACCCATGCATTATTTTAGGAAGAAAGTACTCTCAAAAGGTTTATTCATATGAACGGTATCGGTCCAAGAAAAAAATATTTAGTCGAGTTTTCAGGAGCCCAGATTTAATTCAAATACATCAGAAGCAAAAATTAACACTTATGACCCCTGGTGGCCAAACCATTCTTTATCAAACATTAGAAATTATGTGAAAAATATTTTCCATCAGGACTTGTATGCAATGCAGGAAGAATTTTTCAAATCTGAGTTTTAGGAGCAGAAATAACGCAGAAAACGCAATTTACCTTTGTGCCCCCTAGCGGAAAGTCTATGATTTACTTGAAAATTTTGAATTTATAAGAAAAACATTTCGCATCGGAAACACTATCTAACAAAGAAGGAATTTTTCAAATCGGACTACTAGAAGTAGAGATATTGACAAAAATAAGATGTACATCTACGCCCCCTGACGTATAAACCATGCATTATTTCAAGAAGAAAATGTTCCTAAAAGGTTTGTCGACATGAGTAGTATCGGTCAACAAACAACTTTTTTTTCAATCAAGATTTTAGAAGCTCATATTTTGCTGCAAATACATCAGAAGCGGAAATTAGGACTTACGCCACCTGGTGGCCAAACCATTTTTTACAAAAATTAGAAATTATGTGCAAAGGATTTTTCATCAGGAGCTGTATTCAGTGCAGGAAGAATTTTTCAAATCGAAGATTTAGAAGCAGAGATATAGGGGAAAGCAATTTACTTTTACGACCCTAGCGGAGAGTAGGAATTACTTGAAAATTTTGAAATTATATGAAAAACATGTCACATTGAAAACACTATAAAACAAAAAAGGAATTTTTCAAATTGGACTCCTAGAAGTAGAGATATTCACAAAAATAAGATATACATCTATGCCCCTGGCAGAGAAACTGTGGAATATTTTAAGAAGAAAATGTTTCGAAAAGGTTTATCGGTGTGAGTGGCATCAGTCCACGAAAGAATTTTTTCAAATGATATTTTAGAAGCTCAGATTTTATGGCAAATACATCAGAAGCAAAAATTAATGCTTACGCCCCTGGTTGCCAAAGTATGCTTTACCAAAAATTAGAAATTATATACAAAAGATTTTCCATTAGGAGGTGTATCCGCTGAAGGAAAAAATTTTCAAATCGGAGTTTTAGAAGAATTATCGGGAAAAATTTAATTTACTTTTATGCCCTCTAGCGGGAAATCTATGCGTAATTTGAAAAAGTAACTATATCTAAAATACTCTTCGACATAAATGGAATCAAAAGATAAAAGAATTTTTTCAATTGGATGTTTAGAAGCAAATATGTGGAATAAAACATATTTTTGAATTCGACATCATCTGCATTTATGCCCTCTAGCGGCAAAATTGCACATCGTATAAAAAAAACGAAATAAAGGATCATCATTCGCATATTTCAAGCTTCCCAATGCAAAAAGAATTTTTCAAATCAGACTAATAGTTGCAGAGATTTCGTGGGTACAGACGGACGGACGGACGGAAGCACGATCTTTTTTTACAAAAGACGTGCTAAAAACAGTAATGCAATTTAACAATGACTGCAAGGAAATTATATTATGTACATATTCACTTTTTTGAGGTCAAACAAAGGACGTAGGCCTACAATGAAATCAATTTTTCAGCTCCTTTTTTCCAACTACTGAAATGGTAATTTCTGCCAATTCTTCATTTTTTTCCTTTATTAATTTTTCGAAAACTATTTTATTGAAAGAAGCAGTTCATATCTCTCATCAATTCCCCTTGGGCGGCAAGGTCATCTGCACATTTCCTCTAATTCGGCAATATTTTTCTACTTTCAGTTTTTTCGCACTAAGCATTTGCAATTCCTCCTCAATCAATGTACGTTTCCTCCCAGATGTTGCTTGGCACATTCTTTTTTTTTTTTTTTTTCGGCATCTAAATATTGAACATATTTTTGTCTAGCTGAAAAGACAGACGCTCTAAGATCTTTACTTAGTATCACATTCTCTAATAAATAACAGAAGATAACGATCTGAACTGCACTGACCCCGCGCAAAGAAATCAAGAAGCCATCAATAAATCTAATCTAAAACCAAAGGGATTTGAAGGTAGCTGGTTGGCAAACTGCCAAAAGCAATACAGAACATGGGTAAACTTTTGCAACATGCGATCTAGTGGATCTAGTGACGTAAAACACCATCATCAGTACGCTAATGAAACCAGCTGGACTGCGTAACGCGCGCATTTCTTTGGTTAAAAAAAAAAAAATTACGACCTTTTTAACGACCGAATATAATATAATTACGGTGTTTTTAAGGACTTTTTAAGAGCCCTTAAAAACAGAACAGAAATTAAGGAGTTCTTAAGGACTTTTTAAGGGCCCTTAAAAAGGCAAATGGAAATTAAGGAGTTCTTAAGGACTTTTAAGGACCGTACAAACCCTGGAATAGGTAAAAAGGTAGGTTACTGAGGCTGCAATGACAGCATGTAGAAGTATGTAAGGGCAGAAAAGTCAGGATTCCTTGATGAACAGTAAAAGTGAGTAAAGCTATAAAGGAAAGCTCTTAGGAAGTGTTTCAGCAGTTTGTCAGAGACTATCACGGAGGATTACAAAAAAAGACTGTTGAAAGGTAAACTGATGTGCTATGGATGCAAACAGGAAGGCATAGAAGCATGGAGAGATGCATGCTTGTTGTAACCAGGAGAGATAAGAAGAGGAACTCTTGGATCAGAAAAATGACAAGAGTGGAAGACATCATGATCAGAATTAAATCCCTGAAATGGCAATGGGCTGGACATACTGCCAGAAGGACAGACCATCGATGGACAGTCAAAATTTTAGATTGGATTCCAAGGGACAGGAAAAACCCAGCAGAAGACCACATGGAAGATGGGTGGATGAAATTCGAAAGTATGCGGGAGTAACATGGAGGAGACTGGCACACGACAGACCGTTGTGGAAGAGGCTTGGAGAGACCTTCGTCCAGCAGTGGATTGATAATGGTTGTTGATGATGATGATGATGATTATATGGACTGGGCATACTATTTGGAATAGATGTCCCTAAATGCTCTAAAAGCATTTTGGAATCTTATTCAATTTATGATAAAGAATGGAAATGGAATACTTGAAAAAGATTAGTAGCTTCTTATATCAAAGGAGGATATATTGAATAGATGGAGTGAATATTTTGAATACTTAAAAAACTGTTAAAAAATATATAAGCACCAAATTGCTTAAAAACTGTGATTTTAGCTTATTAAAATCCTTTAGGCAAAAATTCTTGTAGAATTTATTTTAACTTTTGAAGACTTGTTGAATGAAAATCCAGGCACAAGAAAGCAGTAAATAAATACTGATGTCAATTATGATGACAAGGACGAATAGAATATCATAGGTAGTCGTGAAGCAAGGATATTGTCATGGCGAAAATTTTAACCTCTGGTGAATTTCAGAGAGACCTGATCAATCTTTCTGGTGGTTTATCGGAGATTAATTAATGCAAAAATTTTCTTCCATGACATACGTTAGAAGAAAATTCCTGGTTGAAAGGCAGGGGAATTCATGCGCAAAATTCGCTTGTCTTAATCACAACCAGGAAAACAAAATTTCATGTTGGTAAAAAAAAAAAAAAAAAAAGAATAATATTTGATTTGACTGACTTTGGGGTTTTGAAAATAATTATTTTATCGGTTCTTATATCGCGATAGGAAAAGGCGAGTAGGTGTGCAGCTCAGAGAATCAAAATTAATTTTACTTTAACATCACGGAACGAGGGAAAAAGAAAATTAAAATTAGTGATTTTCTGCAAAGCAAGAATCCTCCATTTTTGCGTTCCTGTTTCCAAAGTCGCACAAAAGTAACATCTTTTTTCGTCTTTTGGGGTAGGGAATTTAGCAACGAAATCTATTTTTAGAACCTCAGGGTCGAGATGTGCCAGGGTCTGCACGTGTGAAGGTCAGAGGTCACTCGAGGCGTGGGAGTGGAAAAAGTCCGTTGGGAAGGAGTGAGTTGCTAGGCTGAAGTTTCGACCAATGAGAGGGGTCAGCGGTTTTCAAGCACCCCCTGAGTTTTATCCGTTGAGAGGCACTTTGACTTTGGCTCTTGACTTTTGCTGACCGGAGAGAAAGAGGGGACGGCCGAGTCTCTCCTCGCCTTTTTGGCAGAGGAGGGGGCGGCAAGAAGGAAAATTTCGTATTGTAATCTAAACGGACAACCGTTAAAATTGAATTTCAAGGATCTCATTACTGGAGAGGAAATGCTTGCAGATTCAACCCTCTCCTCCTCTCCTAGTGGACGACGGAGGAGTGAACTGCAATAAAAAGAAAAGTAATAACTACCGGGAATTGATCTCCGCAGGAGAATTTTCTGCCAGCGCAACCCGAATGCTGTTACTACTCGGTTCAATATGGAATGAACTCTTCAAGCCAGTTCAACCAGACACTGGAAGTTCCGAAAAAAAAAAGGGGGCATGCACGGCTTTGTAGAAGATACCGCCTTTAACTGCTGAATCGTCGAGTTGGGCCCTACTGATTACAACAAGGGGTCCACCAGCAGGGTTCCAAAATGCCCGTTTCCTGTATCGTTGGCCAAGCATGCTGCCTCAAGAAAAAGAAAAAAAAGAAAAAGAAAAAAACACCTTGGAAGTGAATATCTATTATTAGGCTGTGAAACTTTTTTTCATTATTATCGACGGTTAGTGTGAGTGGCAGGAAGTGTTGCTGCCCCCAGTCCTAAAGGTAAATTTCTCTCGGCATTTTCTTTTTTTGTATTATGTTGTGGTTTCTTTAAAATTATAAAACGAGTTGATTTTAAAATTGGGGCTGTCGGAAAAATATATTGCAAGACAAGGGAAAAAAGAGAGGGGAGTTGAAGATGCTTTCATTTATGTTTTTTTTTGTGTTGTCATGTCTGGTATTTTAGCAACTTCCCAGGCCAGTAAATTTTGATGTATCGGAAAAATTTAGTTTAATAGTTGGGCACAGTAAATTTTGGTGCATCGATAATAGTTTAGTTGGGCATGTGATAATTGAAAAGCAGTGTTATTGTGATGTCGTGGTTGATAAAATAATTGTAAGCATTTCTCTCTAGTCTTTTACAGCGTTGAGTTATATTTTTTTTATGAGTGAAGATAAATTATGGGATGATTTATATTGGAATTTTGGGAACATATTATAGTGTGATGAAATTGGAAACCTAAAGTGTTGTTTACATTCTTGGAGTGTTGAGTGTCGAAATTAAGATGGTAGGTGTGTTATTTGAGGACCAGTATTTTACATGCTCCAGATGAGTGTTAATCTCCCATTGGAAAGGGGTGATCTTAGGGCAAGCAGGGAACTTGTCCTAGGGCAGAGGGCTCTGAGTAGGGAATTTTCACCAGGATGCGATATGTGCAAAATAAAAGTTGAGGTATTTAGGTTCTCAAGTTTAGTATTTTCACAAAAAGAATGAACATCATGGGTTGAGAAGACACACTTTTGCTCACCAGTTCCAGTATTAATTGTTCTTTTCTTTGGCCTAAATTTTCTTGTTTCTACTATAAGGTTAAAAGTCTAAATGTAATTTTAATTTTCAATAAGGTGAAAATATTTAGTGGGTTATGTAAATGGTCAGTGTTATTGTCTGAAGTGGACCTGCGCATTGCCATGGTGCAGAGGAATTTCCTTGCTAGTGATTTTTCCTGGGATATATGTGGATATAGAGATAAGTGAATTTTCCTGGGACATATGTGGATATAGAGATAAGTGAATTTTCCTGGGATATATGTGGATATAGTGATTTAGGATTTCTTGGGATATATACAGAGATAAGTGAATTTTTCCTGGGATATAGTTGTGTTAGTTCTGGGCCAGATGTGCCTGGAGTATTTAGGGTTGAAGTACGACAGGCTCTTGCAGGCGTGGTTGATCAAGGTGGGATCATGCATTGGTTCGAAAAGGGGAGATCCTTGAAGACGTGGTTTTTGGGGGAAAACTGTCTTCAAACCCCCAGTAGTTTCGCTGCTCACGGAGATATGTACTGCCAGCGAGGGTCGGTCGAGCGTTGCTTCAAGAAATGTGGTGAGATCATGTTAGAGGAAATTCTGTGCCTGATGATGATGTGTCACACTTGAGGATTTTTCCTTTCCCTTTGCATAGGCTGAAAGTGGATTCACGACCCAATTTCACGCCTTCAGCCTGACTTGGTATTTTCTTCCTGTGTTGGTTCTCAAAACCCAGGGTAGTGTCTGAACTGAGAGTATTTGCCTCACCGCTACCTCAGTAATTCACTGCAGGTGTTAAATTTAAGTTTGTTTGGTGATTTAAAGTATCTAAATTTATTTGTTTATGATTTGCTGTAGTGCTAGGGATGTAAATTCTAAATTCTGGTTGTTGGTGTTAGTGAACTTGATATTTAGTTTGGAAATTTAGTTAATTGGTATTTTGAGCTTTTGTTTACAGTGTAGAGTTATTAAGTATCCTGAGCTATTATGTGAAGTGCAGAGTGAGGTGATTTTTATGAGCAAGCTAGTGCAAGAAGATTGTTTGAATTTCTGAATTATGTTGATGTTATGAATAGTGATAATTTTTAAGATTAGTTAGTGAGGTTTCTTTATAAGTGAAGTAGGTTCATTCAGGATAGTTCTATAGGCTATGTAATGTTAATTAATGCTTGTGCTCAGTGTAAATTCTGTTTTGAGGATAATTTACTTGGTTTGTTTACTTGCTGATAGTAGATTTGTTAAAGTATAATTTGTGGCTCTTAAAATAACTGTAAATTTAATTGAAGTCTTTGAATCTGGTCTGGGAGATTATGCGGAGTTTGCTAAGATTGTTTAAATTTAAATCAATAAGTGTAAAGTTGTAAATTGGTCATTGAGCTAACTGGGTGAGAGAGAGAAGAGAGTACGTTTCAAAAGAACAGAACTTGTCCACCTTGTGGAATTAAAAATAATCCAGTATCTTTTTCTTGTGTAAACCATGCGAATCATAGTATGATTTTGAAGGCATAAATTAAAAGCCTAGTGTTCAAACTAACTGTGTTGACATATGTAAAGTTGTGCTGTTCATAAGGCCAGTGGCCAAAGAGAAATAGAAAGTAAATTGAGATTCTGTTTTATACTGCTGTGTTTAAGCAAACAAGAAAAAAGGAAATACCATCTGTTTGTCCTCTAAATTAACTCATTAAGTTTTTAAAGAAAAATAATAAATACAGGCAGTAGCCTTTCAAAAAAAGTTCAAAATGAGTGCAGTGTGGAAAGTTTTTGTGTGTTGTTGTCTTCCATGACTTGGTCCCATGTACTCCCCCTTAGCTTGACTAAGGCTATCGATCCGAATCCTGGTTTTCTAAGGTATTTCATAACTGCAATTTTTGTCCTAACCTTTTTAAATTGACTTTCACCGCCTCCACAAGTTGTTGTTGAACGAGTACATTTTATCATATGTCTTATAGTGACACATTTTTATACACATGCAACAATATTCACTTATTTTTGCACTTTCAGGTGACTCAACTCTGCTTGAACACAAACAACGCAAACTTTACAATAACTTCTTGTGGAATGTAAATTTTCAGATGCATTTTTGTTTAGGATGTTCAGGGCCTTTTCTAGTACTTAGAAAATATTTTTGTTTCGAAATGCATCCACCCATCTCCCAAATTTAAATTTTCTATAATTTCCATATTTTGAATTTCAATACCAGCATAAATATAACGTTTTAATAAATAACAACCATTCAATAGTCTCAAAATAAATTAAATTAATTTATTTTTTTTCCACCAAAACAATATGCTATTCTGTCCTTTAATTAAGAATGGCAAAGCTTCAGATTTTGATGTAAGTAATACAAAATTAACTAACCGCAGCAGATGCACACATGCTTCTGGTTCCACAGAATCATTAAAGAGGCATAGCAAACTGATTCAGTTCCACAGGACTGGAAGAAGTCTGTCATTGTGATAACACAGGAGCAGATGAACAAGAAAGAAACTATCAAAGCATCTCCTTAATTAATGTTTCTTGCAAGGTTTACCTACGTATGTTGAGTAATGAACTGGTGCAAAATCTGTTGAATGAAGGACAGTGTGGATGCTACGATAACACAGTTGAACCCAGATATGTATAACAAGCTCCCATGATACAAAGTTATGCATAAAACAAAGTTTTTACATATACTTTGAACTTTGTAATGTTCTCCTTTGTTATTTGAACCGTATATTACAAAAAACATTTTTTGGGGGAAACCATATATGTCAAAGCTCAGAAAGCAAAATAAGTGGCAGTTTTTGTAATATTCTCCCTTGTTATTGGAACTGCACTTTTAAAAAAATGAGGGGGGGGCTGCATATATCAACACTCAGCAAGCTAAATAAGATACACTCACCCAGTTCAGATCAGTTTTGAAAGACTTCCAAGCAAACAATGAAGATATATCTGCAAATGAGACTGAAGACAGAAGAAAGAAAAGTAATAAAGATGATGGAACTTAGAATCATCTGAGTGAAAAAGAAGTAATTGCCTCCAATATTTCTTTTCCAGATTATGTGAACAAATGATGACGAGTTCTTGGTAGAATCGCTAAACGCAGATGTGGACATGGTGGAGAACATTCGGGGCATAAATGATGATCACGAAGAATACAATTTCAAACAGACTTGCTATTGAAAGTTTAGAAAACCTAGAGTATATTTTGCATCTAGAAACATCTCAACCACTGCACTAGAGGAAGTTAAAAAAAATTTAACAGCTGCTATCATAACAAGCACACAAAACAATCAACTGACTCTATTTTGACTCATGTTTTTGAAGTAACACATTAACAGCAAAACAAATGTAACAAGTGAAATTTCACTTTTTTGTAGTTACTTTAATTTTTACATTAATTAAAAGTTTTGTTTGTCACAGTTCTCATTCATTAATCATATTCTTATTGCTAACTACAGGTTTTAATTAATAAGTATTATTTACCTTTGATTAATTGATAAACGGTTTATGATTGACTAGTTTTAACCTGACATATAATCCGTGGATCCGAAAAATGACGCGAGTGGAAGACATCATGATCAGAGTTAAATCCCTGAAATGGCAATGGGCTGGACATACTGTCAGAAGGACAGACCATCGATGGACAGCCAAAATTTTAGATTGGATTCCAAGGGACAGGAAAAGACCCAGAAGAAGACAAAATGGGAGATGGATGGATGAAATTCGAAAGTATGCAGGAGTGACATGAGGAGACTGGCACAAGACAGACCGTTGTGGAGGAAACTTGGGGAGACCTTCGTCCAGCAGTGGATTGATAATGGTTGGCGATGATGATGATAATGTAATATGACAAAAATAGCCCCTTTTTTATCTGCTCCATTATAACAAAAGTTACATATAATGAATGTTTTCAAGCCTCCCTTTAACTTTGTTGCACACACGTTTAACTATATATTTGGCAGTATTTAGCTTTTTAAAAAGTTTCAAGAGGTATGAGGATTCATATATGGTATTCACTCATTCTGAAAAGGCTTATCATTGAGTACCCAGGAACACACTGTTTTATGTGCTGAAGAAATATGGAGAGAAAAACGGACACCTACTCAAATCAATCACAACTTAGTAGGTGGTTGTAACATTAGCAATTTTTGATATGCAGATGACATAGTACTGTTTCATAAGAGTGTTAACACATTGCATCGTAAACTCAATCAGCTGAAAATGAGGCGTGAAAAAAATTTTGGATGAAGATAAATGTTGATAAATTTAAATTTATTTCAAAATCATTAATTTTGTAGGACAGGGAAAGAGCGTATAACAGGCAACAGATTTTGATTATTTTGGTGCAATTACTGATGAGACTGGAATGTTTGGTAAGTAACTATTAGGTGTGCAACTTAATTCTCGGGCACAGGCACGAGACGTTGACAGCAAATTATAGCAAATCGAATACGTACCTAATCAGGGAAATAATCCCCATGGTGTTGTATACATTTGAGCCATCGCTCAGGGAGCTGCCGAATGCCACTGCAGAGAACAGAGGGCTGTTTCGAGTTGATAAAGTCATCAATACTTGTGTGGACCACCTCGACAGAAGTGAAGTGTGTATCACTCAAGTGATATTGCAGGGAGCAAAAGAGGTGATAATCCGACGGGGCGAAGTCTGGAGAATACGCCGGGTGGAACAAAATCTTGTGTTATCCTGAAGCAACAGGACCGACCATTTGTCTTTGTGGTGTATGGCCTTTTCGCCTTCGTTCCGTCACTGACAAGAATGAGTTGCTGACAATAACGCTCAGCATTAACCATTTCATTAGGTTTGAGCAACTCATAGTGTACGACACCACGCTGATCCCACCATATGCACAGTAACAATTTCCTGGCATGGATATTCAGTTTGGCGGTACTGGTGGTAGACTGACCTGGATAAACCCACGATTTGCGCCGCTTAGGATTATTGTAGAGGATCCACTTCTCACCTCAGGTCAAAATCTTGTGGAGGAAATGCTCCTTCTTGAATCTGGAGAGCAAGGACACAGCAACATCGTAGCGCCTAGACTTGTTCGCAGCTGTGAGTTGGTGGGGCACCCAACAGCCCTCCTTGTAAATCCGTCCAAGCTTGTGCAGGTGCTTTGTAATGGCTTGCCGTGTTACTCTGAGTTCCTGGGCGAGCTCTGACTGTGTGAGACAGGGATCCGCTTCCAACAGTTGTTCCAGTTCCTCATCTTCAACTTTCTGTGGCTGTCCCGGACATTCTGCATCACGGAGATAGAAATTTCCCTGCTTAAACCGCTGGAACCACTTCTTATACGTACTGTAGGACACAGCAGCCTCACCCAAATCAGCACAGATCATTTGCTGGGCTTTCGCAGCAGTTTTTTTTTCAGCTGAAACGCGAACAGGAGGCAGTGCGTCAAATGTTGCTTCTTGAACGACATTGCTTTCACCGTCGACTTTCGTCCCTTCTGTCACTACAGCTGTGAGCGGTTATGGTTCCCTGGAAAGCTGTTGGATGGCGCTGCAATCAGCCATTATCGCACACAGCTATTTGCATTTGCCTACGTTCTATGATCGCTTGCGCGGTTAGGGGCAGAGAATTAAGTTGCACACCTAATACATAACAGAATCAGCAAAGTGTCTAACAAGCTGCATAGGAATATTTTCACCACCTAAGAAGTTAGCAGGAGAACTAAACTTGTCATATATAATGCTATATTTAGACTTAACTTTTTTTTTCGTGTGTGTGGCAGTGAGAAGTAAGTGCCAAGTACAGGTCTCTGTAGGAGTTTAGAAGCTGCAAGCTGCAGACCTGATGGTAAATAAAAGAAAATGTCAAAAAAAAAAGGTGAGATATACAGTAGAAAAAAAGGATGAGTAAGTAATTACTGATTCTGTTTTGCCACTGAATCCACCTCAGACATCAGAACTGAGCCAGGTATTTCTTTGGTAGGAGAAAAAGCTAATGGAAATATACCGATAGGTTCAACATATACTCGTTTGTTGAGTGGAAGATATAAAAATTCTTCAAACGGTTGTTAAATTTTGCAATCCCAGGTTGCAGAATGAGAGTCAGACTTTAAATAAGGTGGACTGAATATGAAATCAGACATTAGTAATTGAGGAAACAATAGGCAGAAGGCACTTGAAATAGAAAAAAAAAGGGAAGAAATTTACTGAAAACAAGTTTTAGTTTTTTTTAATTGTGATTAAGAGGTTGGTGCTAAATGCATGCCTGAATGCCATACAAGTATACAATCACAAGAAGATGATGATGAAACATATATACATAACATAAAACTATTCTCTAAAGTTTAGAGGCTAACTCCTCAAAGCAACTCTACCAAATTTACTTGTAAGTTACATTTGATGAATCAAGCTTCTCCATTTACAGAAATCTTAGCACACAGCTTGAGCTTCTCTCTCTCTCTCTCTCTCTCTCTCTCTCTCTCTCTCTCTCTCTCACACACACACACACACACACACACACACACACACACACATATCCATGTCACACCTCACTATGAACTTTTGTACTTCATATCAGATATTATTCAGATGAAGAATGAACTTAATTTTTCTTTTTCCTCGAGTTCTTTGCTTTTTTTATGAACAATACCTGACAAAACTCAATTGCTGAGTAAAACTAGTTTGTACTTCATACTCATCTTTTTCACATACCGTATATACTCGTGTATAGGTCGACCCCCAATTTTACATACATACATCATACATACATATCACTAAGCTGTTCTCTGAGATTCAGAGGTTAGCTCCAAAAAGAAATACAAACTACCAGATATTTCTACTTACTGTTGTATCAAACTTCTCCATTTACAGCAATCTTGACATACAACTCGGGCTTCACTGATATCCATTACACGCCGTACATAAGATCTTTTATACTTCATACTCATAATCTTTTTCTCATGCAGACACTCCTGAATCTGATCCACCCATGTCTTCCTTGAACTTCCTCTGCCTTTCCTTCCTGCCACTTGGGCTGAGAAGATTTTCTTAGTAAGCATCTCATCACTCATTCTTTTAACATGGCCAAACCACCAAAGCATATTGGTCTCCACCTTGCTAACAACATTTTGCTTCACATCACACAACTGCAACATTTATTTGAATATTTGCAGTTTTTGTATATCCAATGTATAAGTCGACCCCTCGATTTTTATGTGAATATCTGCAGTTTTTGTATACCTACCTATCTTGTGTACAAAAAAAATTAAGTTTTTCTTTTCCGAGGATGTGCCCGCGTGTAGAAACGTGAACCTACTATTTATTGTTGTAGCCAGCTCTCGCAATGTTGCTTGTGACAGTTTCCCGCAAAATCTGGGTGGAATTGTGGCACAATTCTGGGAAGATGATAGGGCTCACCACCCTGGTTAGAGAGTTTTCAGGGGAAGGTTACATATTTTAGCAATATATGAACCCACTTTTGCACATAGTCCCCCCCTTCACGCATTCTCCCACTTTTTATGAGCAAGTTTTCTGCAGTTACTTCATTGTAAAGCATTTGTTTCCGCAGCAAACGAATTGTGATGAATTTACCAAACGTTGTAAGGTAGGCACATCGTTATCTAAAAAGAAAAAAGAAAGAAAAAAACTTCCTGAAACATATTTGGAAAGCGTAAATAGGTCTTGATGTCAACCTGATATCCCATAAAGAATATGCATGCCGTAAAAAATATGTGTGTAACTTTTGAAGTTTTCAACGGATTTATTCAAAATTTAAAATGAATCTTTATTTTGATGTATTGCGGACACTGTAAAATTTGCACGCAACTATTTAAAAAATTGAAGAAAATTTGTTCTATAAAATTTTCTCCCACTACCCTGTGCAGCGTACCAGCTGTCGGTCAACTGCTGAGTTGTATGAGCGTGTGATTAACAGAGGTTGTTTATCTACTCCCGAGTTTCATCCCCCCTGTCCACCGTGTTTGTGACAAACAATCGGCTTTAGTGACAAAATCAAACATTGCCCCATTCAGTAAAGATGCAATCCTGTTTTGCTCGCTCTTAGTCTTCAGAAAAGGTTACTGTTGTTTGATTTTTAGAGCCAGGGCACACTCAATTTAATAACAAACGTAAGTAGGTTGTTAAACTAATGCACTTTTTCACTATCAGTGGCAGTGTTCTTCTGAGCAATCGGCCAAGTTTAAACACTTTCGTTTTCGGCATGTATTGATCAAGTTACCACTGTCCTGTAGAATGTCACACCTCTCTTCGCCGTCGCTAAGAAAAGGCAGCGGTCTCCTTTTGCAATAGTCTGTCCTTTTCCCTCTTCATCCCCCCGTCGAGAATTGAGCACAGTCGTAGGTCACAGCACGGTTCAACTTAAACTACTGGCTGACGTGTTCACCTCTTTCCTCTGGGTGATTTACCAGCGGGGCAGTAAAGGCCATATCGACAGATCTAAAACAGACTTTGAGACATCCTTGCGAAATGAGTTTTTCTATTAGTGAATAAAAAAAACTCGTACATATAAAACCAAGAAAATTCTTAGCAATAATTTTCTTCTGTACCAGTAACACTTGGAAAATGACTAAATATACAACTGCAAATGAACTGATGGCGCAAAGCGCTAAGTATGCGCATTTCCATTAGGCATCAAAATTTTGGTTTTCAACCTATCAGAAATATTTTCCCTGTATAGTTTGACCCCCTAATTTCGACTTAAATATTTCATTAAAAAAAGTCGACCTATAGACGAGTATATATGGTATTTTTGAATCTTATCCTTCCCTATTTTGCTTGGCCTTGCTTTTAATATTATGTGTAGTCACTTGGGCTGAATATGTCACTCACTTAGTTGTCACAGCATTATTCATCTTTCATTATTTACGTCCAAAGCACCACAGAATATTTCTTCCACTGCACTAACATTTTAATATCTTCATTCTCATGACCAAAATGAATCTTAACACCTCCACCCTGGAGTAAGTAACACATCTCTCCAGCACATGAAAAGGAAAATTTCAGGAAACTAATACTGAAACATTCCATAACTCAACACATGTTGAGCTAAGAAATATTTCTTTCTGTTTGGAATGCTATGCTGATGTTCAAAAAAATTTTTTTTCACTAAACTTGCTTCCTTTACTTTTGTAATCGATAAAAGCCCAGACGAATTTAACATTTCATGCATTTGAATACAGTGGAAAAGTTTACTTATGGTCTTTCTTAGTATAACCAGAAAAGACCATAAGAGGAACAAATGGATCAGGAAAATGACAATAGTTGATGACATCGTGATCAAAATAAAAACCTTGAAATGGCATTGGGCTGGGCATATTGCTAGACGAACTGTCATTCATTCCTTACCACAGTTAGCAAGCTTTGATCAGCTGTTGTTTTTATTTCTGAGGGTTTATCTGGCCCAATTTCAGAAATATGCATTATGTTGCTCAATGAATCTCTAAATTTTGACTTAGTTCTGTTTTGTGTGCTAAAGCCACGTTCACATGGTACATTTGTTAAATGCAACAAAAGACCTACTTGCAAAAGAACCTTTGACACTAGTGGAAATGTGTGCAGATAGTTGCTTATAAAACTCTTACAAAACTTTGTAAATTGGCACACAAACTCTTCATTTACAGCTATGTTTGGAATAGTGAATGTGAAGAGTAAACATATTTCATACTACTAGTACGAGAGAGTATAATTAAGCTGTCTAAGTACGATATGTCAAACTCACCAAGTAGAAATTGCAAAGTTAAAAATACTTTATTTACAATTAAAACAAAGGTATTTTAACTTACCTTTGTTTTAATTGCAAATAAAGTATTTTTAACTTTGCAATTTCAACTTGGTGAATTTGACATATTGTACTTAGACAACTTAATTATACTTCCTCATGAATAGTGAATATTTCATAATTGCATTTTCCTCATTAATTTTTGAAAAGCAAAGTAAGAGAGAGAGAGAGAGAGAGAGAGAGAGAGAGAGAGAGAGAGAGAGTGTGTGTGTGTGTGTGTGTGTGTGTGTGTGTGTGTGTGTGTGTGTGTGTGTGTGTGTGTGTGTGTGTGTGTGTGTGTGTGTGTGTGTGTGTGTGTGTGTGTGTGTGTGTGTGTGTGTGTGTGTGTGTGTGTGTGTGTGTGTGTGTGTGTGTGTGTGTGTGTGTGTGTGTGTGTGTGTGTGTGTGTGTGTGTGTGTGTGTGTGTGTGTGTGTGTGTGTGTGTGTGTGTGTGTGTGTGTGTGTGTGTGTGTGTGTGTGTGTGTGTGTGTGTGTGTGTGTGTGTGTGTGTGTGTGTGTGTGTGTGTGTGTGTGTGTGTGTGTGTGTGTGTGTGTGTGTGTGTGTGTGTGTGTGTGTGTGTGTGTGTGTGTGTGTGTGTGTGTGTGTGTGTGTGTGTGTGTGTGTGTGTGTGTGTGTGTGTGTGTGTGTGTGTGTGTGTGTGTGTCTTTGAAGATTCAGGTTCTACATACTCAAGCTTCAAAAAGAATTCCATTGTGGAGGAAGGGAATCTGCAGTCATCTCAATTATGAAAGACGAAATAAACCTTCGCTTGACATTGTGATGTGCAAGTTTTAGCATTTCAAGGGTCAACTAATTTATTATTTTTGAACATGTTTTCCTTCAGCTCTGAAAAACATATCTCTTTTTGAATACTATGAGATGTTTGAAGTTCAATAATCAAGACTTAGTTGAGTCAACCATTCTTCTGATATGAGGAATGTCCAGTTTTTCACTTTACAACTATGTATGGGGGAAAATTAACATTTAACAATAATACAGAATGTGGGAACATCGAAAAAACAATTATTACTGAAAAAATCTTCGCTCCATCTGACTTCTATTTTTGGGAGTTTTCCCTCCATTTTCAAGCTGAAACACAATCGGTTATTTAAAAAATAAATATTTCACAATAATGCTGGGCAGAAGGAATATTGCGAGAGAAAAAAATTACGATTATGGATTAAATCTGCAGTTCATTTAATTTCCATTTCCGAAAGTTTTGAAAGACGAAATTCTGTCCCCAGAAGAAAAATGCCCCACCCCCTTCCACCACCACCACCACACACACACATACTCCCCCACCACCGCCACACACACACATACCACCCCCTCCAAATGATCTTTAGTTTTGCATTGTTCTCGAGAATGACATAATGATAACGAAGGCAGAGTTTCTCGAATACTCAGAAGAAACTTATGCCTAAAGTTTACAAGAAAATTTTCATTCTGTCGAACTTCCGTTGTCAGAAATTGTTGTCTACACTTTCAAACTGAAATACATTTATGCAATAAATTGATATTTAGTAACTATACTGGACAGAGACAACTTCACGAGAAAAAGAAATTACAATTGTGGGAAAAATTTTCACTGTGGAATTAACTTTTTTACGGGTCTTATAAAGGTTATTATTCAAAAAAGTTGGTTGTAAAATTTTCGAACTAGGCTTTAATTCGAAAATTTGACCACCAATTGTTTTGAATAATAACCTCTATAAGACCCGTAGAAAAGTTAATTCCACAGTACAATATGAATAGAGGTGCCATAAATTCATTTACGACTAAAATTTTCACTTCGTATAAATTCGTTTTCGGAAATTCTGTAAAACGGAATACCATTCCCAAACGGAAAACGACTCCCCTCCCCCAACACACAGACACAGACACCCACCCCACCAGCATTATCTTCAGTTTTGCATTGATCTCGAGGAAAAACCGAAATGATGGCGAAAATAACGGAATTCCACGAATCCGAGGAGGAATCTCGTGCCTGATTCGTAACAGTCTGCAATATGGTAAATGAACTGCTCATGCAGCTACACATGGAAGCTGATTCACGTGTCCAAAAACTGATTATATTCCCAACATGAACGATGTATTTTATTGCAATTTTCGTAAATCTGAAGGGTCTGTTTCTAACACACATAATTTTACAAAGAATTCGTTTTCAACACTTGAATTTTGCGAGTGGTTCGAAAAACGGATCCAAGATTGCATATTTATACATATATATATATATATATATATATATATTTTTTAAATTTCGTAAGGCAGGAGACTCCCTCCTAACAACTTTATTTCGGTCAGAGTTCAAATTTTTCGGCGGGTATCCCCCCATTCCGCCCTGAATTAAAAAGCCCTGCTAACAGCAGTTACTATTAACTTAAATAGTTATCATAAGTTCAGGCTGAGGTCTAGAGCATTTGAAAGTAAATAGCAGACAAGTTCCATGCCCAATCCAGTTTCACTACCTGCAGCTATATCATCTACTGAATGGTAGAAATTGACTCTGTAGCATACCTGAACAGACACTTTGAGCAATACTGTAAAGGAACTGTGCAACTGTTTACTTAATCAACTATTTACCATATTCTATAGTTTATCATCTAACATCACCTCCTTTGCTGAATACCATATTCTGTATGGAATTAAAGATTGTTTTTATTTGTAAATAGTATCAGCTCTATTCAAAAACATGCGACATTCCTTGACTACACCTCGGAAAAACAATCAACAGGTGTTAACTTCATCTTGGACTGGTGGCAGCTATTTTTAATTTTACAAATATTCTTTGGATAAAAAAATATGTTAAAAATTCTGACAAAGTATCTGTCAGAAAAATGTGTTTAACTATTCATCAACCATCACGAAACCAAAAATTTGACAGTGGGTGATCATCACTCACACCCCAACAAAATACGAAATACACAGTCGAGTCACGTTATTGTGACCAGCAGCTAATATCCAGGGTAACCGCCATGTGTAGCGCGGACAGCAGCTAGACAGGCTGGGAGTGACTCAATAAGGTGCTGGAAGGTGTTCACAGGTATGTGGAGCCATGCTGACTGCAGTTCATCTGACAATCGCCGGAGGATGTGTGGTGGAGGATCCATAGAGCGAACAACACAATCAAGGTGGTCCCACAGATGCCTAATTGGGTTTAAATCTGGGGAATTAGGGGGCCAGGGAAGTACTTTGAAGTCTTCAACGTGCTCTTCCAACCACTCTCGGACATTTCTAGCTGTGTGACACATCGCATTGTCGTGCTGAAAGATCCCATCCACCCCAGGGAAGACAATCAGCATGTATGGGTGTACGTGGTCTGCAAGGATGGATTTATAATGAATTCGGTTCATAGTGCCTTCCACAGGTATGAGTGGACCCAGGGAATAACACGAAAACATTCCCCAGACCATAACGCTGCCCCCACCAGCTTGTGTTCTTCCAGCAATGGTTGAAGAGTGTTTGTTCTCTGATGTTTCTCGCTTTATATGCCAACGGCCATCTGTTCAATGAAGCAGTAAACGTGACTAATCGGAGAAGGCAATCCTTTGCCAATCAGTGGAGGTCCAATTCCAATGCTGCTGTGCAAATGTAAGCCTTTTCTGCCGATGCACCTTCATTAGCATAGGTGCAGTGACCATCCATCTGCATCAGAGCCCCATATGCAGCAGGGTTCACTGAACTGTCATTTTAGACACACTTCCGGTAGCCCTCTGGTTCATTCGGCCAGTGAGTTGCTCCACTGTAGCGTTTCGGTCGGCCCTTAAGCACCTTCGCAGCTGACGTTCACCTCTCACATCAATGGCACGTGGTGCTCCGCTGTTTCCACATCGCTTATTCGCAGTGGTGCCATTTCTCCGATCATGATGCAGCAGCAGCATGCGAACAGTTCACAAACTGTGCTGTTTCAGAAATAATGCCACCCTTGGCCAGCTCATGACACGTTCCTTCTGTCATTGGCTACACGCTGTTGATGTCAAAAATAGGAGGTGATCACAATAATGTGACTCGACTGTGTATATAACACAGGTTTTTATGAAAAATAATTAATGCATGATCTTTACTCCTGATTTATTACAGAAAAAGATCTGAAACTTCATCACATATTTTACCAACACATGGGAAGGGTAAAAAATCTGAGATCTATAATTCACTTAAATTTGAAGGTGAAAATTAATATGTAGAATTTTTACTACGATCTGAACGACAGAAAAGCTGTTTTAGGTCACATTATGGTTCAATTTCGATAAAGTATATACAGCAATTGTCTTCTTTCAGGGTTACAGCAACTCCAATTCATACTTTCAAATATAACTACCAGTAGTGTTCATCTAACTATGTCACATATTATCTATAAAGAAAACATATACAGGGGAGCTTATAAAATAAAAACATAAGCAAATACTTACATTATTTGCATTATGTGAATGAACATTTGCGACTGTGCTGCAATATTCCTTTTCTGTGGATAGTTGATATTTAGGTTGCATGTCAATAGAATAAAGGAAATCTTGCAAAATTCAATTCCTGCAAAACTTGGTCCTGTTTTTAAAAGTGTAAAAGAAACCAGAATTTTGCTCCTGTTTCTATGATGTGGGTGACTTTTGGGCCAACAGCATGTTTTTATCTATCTCTAGCATGAGCATTTCCTCTTAACATTTCTTAAGCTCTTTAAACCTGCCTCAAAAAAAAAAATAGACTTCGTCTTTTGAACTATATGCTGCTATCACAAGCATTACTGATCGAATATGTTATCTCATCCTGTCTTTTACAGTTTTCTGACACTCTAAGAAAAATAGTCACCCAGTGCTCATTCTGTGCTCCGAAGAGTTATTTGCCCCACTGATCTATCTGCCAACTCTTCATACCATAACATCAAGAATTTCAATTTTTATGGAAGTTAATGAAGAATGGGAATCTTTCTAAACACACAGCAGAAGTACAACTGCAATATTTTTAAACATTTCAGAAAACTTGAAAACTACTGCCCCCAGAACAGTTTTGACTCCACAGAAATGTAATTTTCAAGTTTCTGAGGAGATAGCTACATGAGTAACAGCAAAGTGGGGCACCTCTATACTAAAAGTTTTGTTACAAAAAATTTTAAATTCCTTACCTGCAACATTTTTATGAATATAAAAACTGCCAGCTATTTCACTTTAAAATCAACAAGTAGGTTTAGAGCAGTCCATACCCCAATAAAAAATAAATAAAATTGATAATCGTGCTAACTCTCATAATAAACTAGAAATGGCTATGAGTATGAGCACTTAGTTTCTGTAACACTCAAAATAAAAACACATATGCATACATGCATATGATATTTAGAATGCATAGCATCCAATATCTATAAAGCATCTTTATACATTTAAAAACTTCTCTCACAACTAGAAAAAGAGGAAGGGGCACTTTTCAACTAATTTCTCTGTCTATTAACAACTTAAAACAAGAAAGATGACACTGAATTTTCGGTCATGATGAGCACATCTTTTGAATCCATTCTGACACAAATTGAATTTATCAAAACTATTTAGAGTCAATGCAACCAGTTAGGAAAACAATCAAATGGTTTCTATAATTGATAAAACATCCAGAAATAGAAATAGCTGCTTAGTTCCACCAGCAGCTAAAAAGCATGCTACGAAAATTAACAAATGGAGCACAAAAAAGTTTCTCATCACACAAGGAAGGTATCAGAGACAAAGAGATATTTAAATAAAAGAAAAAATACAGAAAATATAGAAAGAAACATGATATAAGTCTACGCCTACTAGCGGAAGAATTCTGCATAATGGAAAAGTTGACAGTAGGCAAAAAATATTCTTCGTGGAAAAAGCTATGTGAAGGAAAAAGAACTTTTACGTGACAAAGAGGCAGAGATAGTGAAAAAAAAAAAAAGTTTCGATTTTTGCGACCATGGCAGGAAATCTTTGCATAATTTAAAGAGGATAATACTCCACATCTCTATTGTAGCTAATGGCATATGTAAAAATGAAATTTCTCAATAGGGTTTTTAGAAGCCTACAGCTGCAAACTGAAGTACATGAACATCACCTACTGACAGAACTGTGAACTACAAAATTCCTCATATACTAGCCTAAAGTGTTCTACAAGGTAAATGGCATCCAGTGTTGAATTATTTTTTTAAATTGCACATGTAGAAGCACAGATATTGAGAAAAACAGATTAAACGTTGGCACCCTCTAGCGGCAAAATTGTGCATTATTTTGCAGAGTTTGCACAGTTCTCTGCCCAAGGAAAGTTTTTCAATTTGATTTTTAGTCCTGCAGACATTGCTGTAAATGGAAACGTGAACTTATGCCCTCTGGTGGCAGACTTGTGCATTAAGAAAAATTTGAAATTGTATGAGAAACATTTCACAGCAGAAACGCTCTCCAACAAAGAAATAATTTTTCAAATCGGACTCTTAGAAGCAGAGATATCGACAAAAATAAAATATGCATCTATGCCCCCTGGTGGTAAAACTAAGCATTATTTTAAGAAGAAATTATTCTCAAGAGGTTCTCCGACATGAGCGGTATCGGTCAACGAAAGAATTTTTTCAATCGAGTTTTCAGGAGCTCAGATTTTACTGCAAATACATCATAAGCAGAAATAAACACTTGGGTCATTCTGTGTCAAATCAATACGGAAAAATAGCATTTCCAACCTGACTTCTTTTGGATTTTTGTGAAACTTTGTAGTTTCATTGATATACACAAGAAATAAATATGTGCCAATTTTTAGGACAATAGCTTTTAAATTTTCTGAGATATGAGGTTATAAAATTCAAGATATTTGCCAAATTTTTGTGTTTTGTATGTTGTAAAAGTACTTATAACTCAAGATCGTTTTAACACAGAGTGACTATGGTTTGCTCTTTTAAAACCTCTTTTCACTGGCTTTAAAATAATATATTACTTAATGCATAATTTAAAAAATTAATTTCAAGGTCACACAATTTAAAATTTGACCTTGAATTTCTCAAAAAGTGATGTTCTGATTTTAAAATAAATGATATGTGAAATTACATGACATCATGATAAATGTGCTGTAAATTTGAGGGTGGTAATTGAAGGACATCAATGGTTATGAGGAATTGTTAAACTTATATGCTCGGTAAATTTACCATCATATGACTAAAATATGCATGCTCCACTGATCAATAGAGAAGCTTTATAATCTAGCCAACCAGCAGAATAAAAAGGAATGCATATGCACTACATTTGATGATGGGTTACTCTTGTTTATAAATCATTTTATGTAATATTTATAATAAAAATATGAAAACTTTCATACTAATACCTTCGCAGTTCCGCTTTAAACAAGGGTGCATGCTATTTGTTGAAAAGAGTTTACTTAATGCATTTGAACTTGGCCCTGATATCTAATTTTAAAATCTTCAAAAATTTATACCAATTAAAATTTATTTTAATTTTGTCACTGTTCAGTGATGACAATTTAATATTGTAACCATCATCACTAAGATGTTCTCTGAGATTCAGAGGTTAGCTCCACAAAGAAATACAAACTACCAGATAATTTTTACTTACTGTTGCCATATCAAACTTCTCTGTTTACAGCGATCTTAACATACAACTCAGGCTTCACTGACATCCATCACACACCGTACACAAGATCTTCTATACTTCATACTCATAATCTTTTTCTCATGCAGACACTCCTGAATCTGATCCTCCCTGACTTCCTTGGCCTTCCTCTGCCTTTTTGTCCTGGCACTTGGGCTAAAAAGATTTTCTTAGTAAACATCTCATCACTCATTCTTTCAACATGGCCAAACCACCGAAGCATATTAGTCTCCACCTTGCTAACAACTTTTTGCTTCACTTTACACAAATGCAACACATCTTCATTCCTCACACAATCAGAACGTGCCTTGCCACCCTCCATAAGTAGAGTGGCAGAATGTAGAAGTACGCGTGTACGCTGTACGTGGATAGTTTCCAAATTATTAGCAGATTTTGCAGATAGTTTTTGCTTGTAGATTAAAAAATAAAATATTTACAGGATTTAAAGCAGTTACTCAAGGCTTTACTCAGATTAATATACTTAATTCTATTTTAGCTTGAAGAATTTTCAATTATTTTTTTCACGTTTTCTGAGTTCTTTTGTTTTTACAGACATTTCAGGCCTCTAGATTTTATCAAGGCTTGTTCTTAATGTATAGGAACTCTATCAAAAGTTTCAATTACACAGAAATAAATTTAAAGTTTGCAGCCAAGTTCCCTTTTCAGTTGCAAGTTATTACATTAAAATCTTTTCATTATGTATTTTGTAAAAGTCTACTATTTTTGAATGAAGTTGTTGAAAATGCTATTTATGATTTTTGAAGGTTCATTGAAGGAAATGTTTTTCTAGATATAAAAACTTTCTTTATTAGTCTTTATTTTTATGAGGTTCATAGTCCAATACTTCAATATTTTGCCATAAATAGGTCCATTTCACACATATTGCTGCACATTCAATTGTAATGTACTTATTTTGTACTCATTGAAATCTGTAATGTTCTAATAAGTATTTATTGTTTTATTGATTTTTCTTTAAATTATCGTATTTCATTATCGTAGTTCACACTTTGCGGGTTTGCAGCAAGTTTTCTGTTTTAGTGGTTGTGTACGCAGATACCTTTTATTTTTATGCAACTCTGTTCGTAAGTAACGCATTTCTCCAGCTCACACAAACGACTCCTATGTTTCTTTTGTAGTACCCAGGTTTTACTGCCATACATCAGAGTAGGAACAATTACACTTTCATACACAGCCATGCGGGACTCTCTTGAGAAACCATCATTCTTGTGAAAACCTCCCAAAGCAGTCATGACTTTCAATGAAGAATTCACTTGCCTACTAATTTCACCATCCAATTTGTTCTCTCTGTCAAACATGCTTCCTAAATACACAAACTCATTCACCTGGTCAATCCCTGTGCTATTTAGGCTTCTATTGCATTCAGTACTACCAGTTCCTCTCTCAAAAACCATAACTGTGTGTTTTCCCTTATTTATACTCAGTTTGAATTTCATATTCTAACCACTGAAGAAAACTATTTTTATGTAAAATAAAGAGCAAAGTTTGCATCAAGTACATCACATGAAAATGTTTTCTGTGTGATGCTTTGTTATTTTGCATTTAGACTGCTCACTTCAAACTGGGAAACAATTGTACTCTGGTGTAAATGCCATAATCAGCATAGGTTTTCTCTGTCATTTTAACTGTGTTGGCAAAATTAAAATTTCTTGCACTGCAAGTGTTCCTGAGAAGTGTTCCAGAATCTTCTTGTATGCATATACCGTATTTTTCCGTGTATAAGATGCCCCCATGTATAAGACGACTTTTACGTTTTCGAACTGAAAATTAAGAAATCAATATTTTTATCCTAGTTGTAAATGCATTTATGGCACCTCTATTCATAGTGATTGTGGAATAACTTTTTTTTTTTTTTTTACGGGTCTTTTAGAGGTTATTTTTAATGAAAGTTGGTTGTCAAATTTTCGAACTAAAGCCTAGTTCGTCATCAGGACTATGTCACTGGAGTAGTTGCTGCCACTCAATTGGAAGAGACCATCCGCAATTATCGTTAATTGTGGTACTTCTTCTTCTTGCTATTTCGATCCCTTCTTCTAGTTTTCTCTTTACTAAGTTTGACTGGTGGGCGATTATTTTCACTGAGTCCCAATTTATGGAGTGTCCACTTGCTTGTACATGTCTGTCTAGCCCTGTTTTGTTCCCAATGTTCCTAATAGCTGCTTGGTGTTCTTTCATTCGGACCTTAATACTTCTCCCTGTTTCTCCTATATAGCTGAGTCCGCAGTTACAGTCGATGCAGTAAATTACTCCTTCCTGCAATTGGATGTCCAATTCTTTCTGCTTTAAAGCTGGCAATATTTTTATTACAAAAAAGGATGCATTTGATATTTTTTTAGGAAATAGGTAACATCATTGAAGTACATTTAGAAATTAGGTAATGTCACAAACAAAGTCTAAAGTAATATACAAAAAAAAAAAAAAAAAAGTTTGGAAATTTATATTATTTAGAAATTAGGTAATATTTTAAAGATACAATCTATGAAATTATGCATCACTTTCTTCAGCACTATTAGTTCTAGACATATCACTTTTTTCAACCTCAACTGCATCACTACTGTAGTTTGAGTCACTGTCTATATATATAAGATCATCCTCAGTTCCATCCATGGCATTGCTGATTTCACATTTCTTGAAGGACTTCACAACTACCTCTTGCTTGACTCCACTCCATGAGTTTAGGACCCAGTTCCAGACCTCAGTAATGGCTAGTTTTTTCACTTTCCCTGTCGGTGTCAAGTTGTTACCTGCTTTTTGCATCCATTTATTCCATTCTTCTTTAATCAGGGCTTTGAAGGGCTTGTTGATGGAAACATCTAGAGGATGTAGCTGACCTGTAAGTCCACCAGGAATAACTGTTAAATATGTTCACAAATCCACTGCAATCCTTTTTGTCTTTTCTGTTAAATGTGCTCGGAACTGCTCCAACACGAGCAAAGCTCGCTTCTTCGAGAGCCCTTTGCAAATTAAACAGCTCTTCATTCATCCAGACCTTCTCATGAACTTGGACAATAACTCCAGGTGGTATGGTCTCTTTAGGATACATTTTCCTCTTGAAAATGAGCATAGGAGGCAGCTTGGGACCACAGCATGCAAGGACAGCAGTCTAGTGTGTCTTTTCATGGCCACTTGTTTTGATTGCAGAAAAAAAAAGTGATGGTGATATAATAAATGCCTAAGAAAATGCCACTGAACACCAAAAAAGAATAGAAAATACATTTCACATTCTGCTGAAAAAGTGAGTTCTTGGAATCATCAGTTACCTTATTTGATATATTGTTTTCCATGCTGTTCATTGTTCTCTTCATTAATTTTGAGTTTATCTCATCATATAACAAAGTAAAACTAATTTAGAAATGAAATTTTAGTAAGCATCCACTTTCTTCACACCACTTTTGTGCAACACCAAATTAAAATCACAGTATTTCTAGAAACCATAATCATAACATTTACTCACTTTCTACTTTGTAAACATATAGAACATGCTTCTTCTAGGCTTCTTTGCAAATCAGTTACTCTTTGTAACTCTAAGGCATAAGCTGACTGATTTTGTAGAATCAAATCGGACACTTTTTTTGATACCTGTAAAAAAAAAAAAAAAAAAAAAGAGGAAGCACAAATTCAATTTCAAAACATCATTCCATTGTAAACCAGTAACAATTTACACAGCTGCTAACTTTGCACACATGAAGGTTTGCAAATGATGATAAACATATTTCCTTGAATGTGTGAACTTTTAAAAACTATCTGACAGTTTAAGGAGATGGAAAATCAGTTTTGCATCAAAATCAGTTCTTCAAGCTTGCTTACTGAAAAAAGAGGAAATCACACACAGTTGGGTTGTGCTGCAGCATTCAGAGGGTTCCAAAATGAGTTAATGATCAGACACACAAATCTGTTTTTCACACATTTAACACTCATAGATGATCTCTTCCAGCAGATTTCCAATGAAAAAAATATTGAAAAAATTTATTTTACATTTATTTTCATGAGTAGCCAAGTAGAAAGCCTTAAATGGAAATAGAAATCAAACCAGAAGTCACCAGAAGAGAAACAGATCACAGCATTAGGCATTTTATAAGCATGATCTTACTGCTCTTCTAAGTAACAACAATCAGACTGCTAGAAAATAAACAGACAATTGTACATTCTACTAAGCAGTTTATTTGAAAAGTGATAGTCACTTAAACTGGAAAGATACTCACATACTGAACTTTGGGAAATATGTGCAACTCACATGATGCAACCACACATAAACTAAGGTACTTGCTGAAAGCTGAAAGACATGGGGCTAGTGTTACACACAGTCTTTTTGCAGGAGCACTAAAACTTAAATCTTTCATTTTGCTAAAGAAAAATGGATGATGACATTTACTTTGCCCCAGCACTGCCTACTTATGGGCAAACATATATTTTATGTATGATTGATTCTGATGTAAGGGAAGGAACAGCACAGCTGGTCTAGCATTAGTCTTCAAAAAAGCAATGGCTTCCAGATTTGTGAGGTGGGAACCAGTACAGAAGCACACTGTGCAGGCTGTTTTCAAAGTAAATAACCTGGAATTATGTGGGAAGGAAGGGGGCGGGATTAAAGGCTGTGAACTAGTTGAAGGCTCAAGTTCTAAAGAGGTGGACTCCTTTTACAATGTTTCAATTAAGGCAGTTAAAATCCGACAGAGAGGTAAAGCTCTTATTGTTCAATATCTAATATCAGAATTAGAAATAAATACAAGGTAACTACAGATGAAACAGGCAAATCTGAAGGAAACTACTTGTCAAATGTGAACCAAAAGAGATTCAGTTATTTGTACTTAAGCAATGATTTCTAAATTACTAACATTATCCTTAGGCACAGAAGATTTATAGAAGAATCCACAAGCTCATATGTTAAGAGGTTAGAAACTGGAAAAGTATAATTCACTATATAATAGTGGAAAACTTGCTAGAAACTTGCTAGAATGCTCAAGTGTTTAGATGTTTTGAGACGAACAGAGATTATTTTTAGTAGTACCTACTTCAGTCACTTATTTTGTGGTAGCCTTCTTGTATGCAAGAACCATTCTGAAATAGGTCTTCATTTACAGCATCGAATTTAGCAAACCTTACCCTTATTTTTAACTTGTTCTAGCATAAATACAAATTTACCCATGTCAGCAACAGCCGAGTTTCATTCTTCATCTGAAAAGTTTGACATCGTTCTAAATGACCTATATAAAAGCATTCTACACTAATACAAAGCTTCCATCTTGCATACACACAAATTCTAATTTGTAAATGTGATAATTTCCTGAGTAATCAGGTCACCCTCAAAGAATGAAGTCACACAAATATATCAAAACATCCTGTGATAAACATAAAAAGATATCACTAGCACTATAGTGAAAAGAATTGGCAGTAATACACGTAGCACACAAAACATTAAAAGAATTCTTGAAATTGTCATCACACGCATCAAATTCCATGGCTGATGAAGGTAGAAGTCGCTACCGAAACGTCCCGCTTATAATTTTCAACGTAACTTACGCATGTGATGACAATTTCAAGAATTATTTTAATGTCACTAGCACTACTGTTATATACATATATTAATAATTTTTATAATATATATATTTTTTAATTTTGGGGGGACAGAATTTTATTGAAGTTTTTTATAACATCACACACAATTGCATTATGTGAATAGAAGAAAGACCTTACAGATAAGAACATTACTTTAAAAATTTAAGTGATTCATAAATGTTTTGTTTTTGCAGCAGATTGAGTTAAGCACTACATTCATAAACCAAACTACTACAAAAGCAAAATTAATCAGAAACCAAACATCAGCCTTTAATGCAATTTTAGCTTATGACTACAAATACATGCACAAACTTTTATTAATTTAACCAACTGATATAATAATAATAAAATAATTTCAACTTACCACATGCAACTGAGAACCCAGCTGAATTCTATCACTGTGAATTTGGTTCCTATCAGGGATTTCTGGGAGTTTCTAAATACAAATATTACACAGTACATTAACAGCCAATACAAATGAGCAACCATTTGAACACAAGATTCACATTACAAGTATTAAAGCTTTTACTTATTGCATGCTATGAGCTCCACAATGTGTATGACTGAAGCACTTATTAAATTATTTAAATTATTACTACCCACAATAATTGCTGAAAGACTGGCAACAATCAGAATCACAATGAAATTTGTGGATCCATATGCTGGTGTCAAAATTAGCTAATATACTTCTATTTTCAAAGTAAACATCTTTGTGTACACAAAGCTTTTCACAAAATTTATTTTATTAGCTGTGCATTTAGGAATAAGTATATGTAAAGTTTGGCCAAATCATTGAAAAGAAAAAGTACATAAAAGTGGAATGAGCACAAGAAGCTGTAAGGATTTCCTCAGCCTTTATGCACAAATCTATTGGGACTGTTAATATGATTTGTGGTGAGAAAAAGAGGAACTCTTGAATGTTTTTTTTTTTTTTTTTTTTTAAAGAGACAACATGTGAATGTTTTTCATTCCCTTTTTTTTTATGTATGTGTGAATAAGCAGATGTAGGCACAAGTTCAAACTTCAATACTAATTGTACAGTCCAACTTGGACCCTTAAGGTTTCACACACAGACAACAGATATTCAATACTGAACTCCTGGAATGGTGAATATATATCATTTCACAACATATTATGAATATTAGTTAAGTCTCCAAAAACGAGCACTGATGGAGCCACAAATGGATTATCACACATAGGATCCACGATGCTTATACGCTGGGCATGTGTGGTAGCTACACATTATGTTCAGTAAATAGTTTTTTCATTGAAAGCTAAATTGTCATAGACAGTAAAATGTGGACATGTTGACATGCATGAAATGGACATAACATAGTGTCAACAGAAATGGCAATGCACATGATGCAGCCATTCATGTTGCCTTTCCAAAAGCACTGTAGGATCTTATCAAAAGTTGTCACAATGTCAAATTTTGTCTCTTAGAGACGTGTAATGAATTTTGGTAATTCTGTATGAATTAGCAGCAGAGAAGCTATAAAGGTTGTAACATAATAAAGAATTACTAGGGACATTGGGATTGTGGACACGAGGTAGGTATTAGTAATGGTGGAGTTTATATGAGACAGACGAATGATTGTTGTTAAAAAATAAAAGTTTATGTTCTCGAATGGAGTTTGTTACTGCTTAAAAGTAAGTTTGTGCCTTTTATTAAGGCCTAATATGTAACATGGTGTCAGAATCATAACGGATATGTTTCATGCACCAGGAGAGTTAAGATTTTCAGGTAATGTGACCAAGAACTGGAAGAAGTGGAGACAGAAGCTAGAAATTTTCTCCTGGCTACAGAGAAAATCCACAAACTGGATAAAACAAAAGTCGCCATTTCACTAAATCTTATTAGTGACGATGGTGTGGAAATATTTAATACATTTAACTTGGACCCGGAGGCAGCTGATTATTTCACCAAAGTCATCGATAAGTTCGAAGAATATTGTTTGCCACAGAAAAATGTTGTGTTCGAACGATTCAAGTTCTTTAAGTGCACTCAGCAGGAAGGACAACCTGTTGATCAGTACCTTATGCAACTCAAAACCTTGACTAAAACGTGTGAGTTTGGAGCTCAACAAGAAGAGTTAATACGAGATCATGTAGTGCTGGGTTTGATCGATACAACGCTTCAAGAAAAACTTCTTCGTGAATCGGATCTTACACTCCAAAAAGTGGTGGAACAGGTAAGGGCTGCTGAGGTGAGTAGAGAACAGATTAAAAATATGAAAGATCAAAATGAAACTGTGAACGTAATTAAAAATAAAGCAGCTGGGAAAACGTTCATGAAAAGAAATATTAAGCCAAATGTAGTTTCTAAAACTAGCAGTGTAATGGAGCCATATCTTTGTAAAAAGTGTGGTAGAAAGCACAAGGTAGGAGAGTGCTTTGCATTTGGAAAAATCTGTAATAAATGCAAAGGGCTCAATCATTTTGCTGTAGGGTGCAAACTTAAAGCAAAATCTGGAAAAAGGGTTTATGAAGTACAGAGGGAAATTAAGGAAGATCCTATTACATTATCTACTCAAAGCAGCACAAAGCTCTATGCTGAATCGAGCATATTTTTTACGCGGCTCAAAGTATTACTATATTAACATATAAACATTTAACGTTTACTGTTCATCACGTTATTGTTGGTGTAAATATAGCTCTCCGGCATGACGTCCAACATATCATGTGCCGTAAAAGTTATTCATATAGACATACCAAGCAGCTCACTCCGAATTACATATATATATAAAACAGTGCTCTACCTTCGATGTCGATGAGTATGTCCCAAAAAACATCCACTGCCATGCTCAATGTAGGCCTAGTCAAATATTCCTCTTTCTTTCAACATCCAGGAATGCTGGTGGTTAAATCGTACGTGTGATAAAATATGCGGTCCCACTGGACGAAGTCAGAATTAAAATGAGACACTACAAACGACTACAAGACAAACAAAGACATAACAATATAAAATGGAACCAAGATTAAAATGAATTAAAAGCAGATGAACGGTCACAGTCGTCAAACTACATCACCATGTAGTTTGACGACTGTGACCATCCATCTGCATTTGCACCATGTAGTCTGGTGACTGTGACCGTCTATCTGCTTTTTCACCATGTAGTCTGGCGACTGTGACCGTCCATCTGCTTTTAATTCATTTTAATCTTGGTTCCATTTTATATTGTTATGTCTTTGTTTGTCTTGTGGTCGTTTGTAGGGTCTCGTTTTAATTATGACATCATCCAGTGGCACCGCATATTTTATCACACGTACAATTTCACCCCCCAGTGTTCCTGGATGTTGAAAGAAAGAGGAATATTTGACTAGGCCTACATTGAGCATTGGCAGTGGATGTTTTTTGGGACATACTCATCAACATTGAAGGTAGAGCACATTTTTATATATATGTAATTCGGAGTGAGCTGCTTGGTATGTCTATATGAATAACTTTATATGTTGATATGAATAACTTTTACGGTTCATACAATGTTCAGTGTATGTCGATATGAATAACTTTTACGGCACATTATATGTTGGACGTCACATCGGAGAGCTATATTTACACCAACAATAACGTGATGAACAGTAAACGTTAAACGTTTATACGTTAATATAGTAATAAGGAACATCCTATTTTATATGTGGATACTATACAGAACCCATGTGTAGAGAAAGTTGAAGCTGACAGTAAAATTTGTGAGAAGTCGTGGAATAAAAATATATGAGTTGAAAACTGTGAAGTAGAGTTTAAATTAGATACTGGAGCTGAAACAAATATTCTGTCTCTAGAAAAGTTTGGGGAAATATGTTCTCAGATTAAGTCTCAAAGACCAGAACTACAGCCTACTTCTACAATGTTACCTACATATGGAAATTTCAAGATAAAACCAAAAGGGAAGGTAGTTCTTAAATGCTCCACTGAGAAGGTGACACAACAGAATAATACTGTTTAATGTGGTGCAACAAGATTCTAAGCCAATATTGCGATTAAAAGCTTGTTTACAGCTTAATCTGCTGAAGAGAGTTGAACAAAATAAATCTACTTTAAGTAAGGAAGCTGTTATTTAGAATTATTCAGATGTTTTTAAGGGTCTAGGAAAGATGCCAGGTGACCCCTCATCACATAGAAGTGAACCCACGTACTGTGCCAGTGATAAATCCTCCAAGAAGAGTGCCTCAAGTACTACATAATAAATTGAGACAGTTACTACAACAATTGGAAGAAAAGAATATTATCTCTAAAGTAGACAAACCCACTAACTGGGTACAAAATTTGGTTATAGTGGAGAAGCCAGATGGAAATCTTAGGTTGTGTCTATACCCAAGAGATTTGAATCAGGTAATACAGAGAGAACACTATGCAATTCCATCCATTGAAGATATAATAAGCAGACTAAATGGAAAAAAAGTTTTTTCAGTATTAGATTTGAAGGAAGGGTTTTGGCAAGTTCCTGTTGTGGCGGAAATATCAAGCCACGTTATGGATATTTATAAAATGTATGGCCAATATAAAAATAGAAGGAAAATTTTGAATTTAGACTAAAATTAAACTTTGGGAGATGGGTAGATGCATTTCGAAACTACAAAAAATTAATAAAACAAAAACTTTTGAGATGTCATATTTGTTATAACACACGTAAGTTTTCACTTGTGATATTGTTTCTGTGAATACTGAACAATTTTTGTTTTTCACTCCCGAGGAATAACTATAACACTGTGTTTTTGGTACATGTGTAATATATTTGTCAACTCAATGAGACGTATTTCTGGAACTCGTGTTTGTAAGCATGAGAATTGACTATTAGACAGTAATTATTTTAACTGTTAGGACATTAACATTATTTTAACAACACCCAAGTGAGTTCCTAGCCAACGTCAGAGCGTTGGGTGATGAGTGCCATTGCTCAGAAATTTAGGAGACATCAAGATAACTGAATTGCCAATTCGTACCAAAATTTGGTTTTTGAAAGGCTAATGCTTATATTTATTTGTAAAACAATAACAACATGTGGTATTAAAAAAAACAGAAGAACAAAATTGTACTAATATTGTATCGAGATCAATAATTTTTTCTTATGTCATAGCAATTCCTGTTGATACATTTAAGCCTGTTTCAGTTAAACTCTGTTTCACATGCCTCTCACATTTTCAGAATTTTTGAGGCCATTACAAAAAGAACATCATGAGTGATTTTAATTATCACCCATTCTTATCTAAAGAATTTTCATTTTATTGAGCTACACACTAGATAAATGCTGTATTTTTTTCCCTTTTCAGCTACAGTTTCCTCCCCTCAGTAATGCTTCGTTCTTAAATTTTTCAGCAAATTTATACCCCCTAACAAAAAAAAAAACTATTAGCCATATTATGAGGATAAAAGCCAATAAAAGGACAACTTACATACGTAATCAAGGGAGACATCCATCGTGTTGTCCAGTAGTTTCTTATTGTTATTATTAGCACAGTCCATACAGTCAGCTCGCAGGGAGTAGTTGCAGTCCAGAAAGCTGATTTTCACCCAAAATTTTGGCAGGCCTGTCGGGTTCGGTGGTGGTTCTTCCAGCTGTCGTTAGGTTGACGTTTCTGTGTGATTGTATTTGATGACAACGCTCCTCCGCCTTTTTCTTCTGGTATCGCAGGTTCCAATGGTAAAAGCCTTCAGCGAGGCATTAGGGTTAGGTGCTATATGGGTGAGTCGGCTATTACTAGTCGGCCACGACGTGCTTCAGGGTGCTTATTTAACTCAAGGGTTAGCTCCTCTCGGAAACTATTATGGCATGGCCACTCCGGAGGACTTCAGCTTCAGAGGGCATCGGCTGCAAGAGGTGTGGTCGTAACAAAGACAGCACAAACCCCTGAGTTCTCGGTGGTGGTGTTATCAGCATCGTAGTGGAAATTTTTCTGCAGCATTCTCGGTGATGGTGTCATCAGCCTCCATTCTGCCATTTTCCGGCAAATTGTAGCTCCCAAAGTGGTGGGTACCCATCTAGCCTCACTCTCTGATGGTCAAAAGCGTTCGGAGCCATTTTTGACTCAACAGCCAGCAACCTTTTGTTGCGTCCTTTCACCAGCAGTCAATTTTTGCGAGCCTCAAGTCTCTCAAAGTCAAAAATGGACGCTCAGTGGCTTCTTCCACTTTGGAGGGGTCAAATGACCAATAGGAACAGCCAAAAAGGACGTCAGCAATCCCATTGGCTGCTTTCAGCCAACAGCATGCAGGATGCACGTGCAAGACACGTGATGGCCTCAATCGCCAAAGCATTTTCTGAGCCTCGCTTTAGCGTAAACAACCCATAAATTTTGGGGATGTCTGCTGTTTCCTACCTTCGGCCATCTCTTTCCCGAGTGTCTTCCAAGGGTATCTTTTTCACTTCGCTAAGCCCCTTCAGCTAGGGAGATTTGCCAGACCTCGGGGGAAAACACATGGAATGTTTGCAACATCCCGGTGGTCTTTTCTAGGAAGGAAATTTCCGAAAAATGGTTGAAAGAATTCGCTGCTTTAATCCCTTTTTTCTGGGAAACTTGGAGCATTGACCTATCTAGAGCTTTTAAGAGGGGGGGGGGGGGGACTGCTGTAGCTGGGTTACAAGATATTTTTACACGTTATCTCATACACTGAACAAAGCAAGAAATACAAAATTTTTTTTCATAATTATTATTTTAATGAGCATGCTCCAGGTTTATTCTCTTTCTATGATCTCTGTAACAAAAAAAAAAAGAATTAATTTATTTGGTTATATGCCAAGAGGAAAGGCCCTTTTTTTTTTTTTTTTTTTTGAATATTATATTTGCTCTCGCTTCCATATTTTCTACTTGGTGCCAACTCATTAAGTGAAACATTACTATTATAATACCTTATCTTTTGAATGGTGCGACATCAAACTTTGATACTGAGTCATATAAATGCTACATTTTTGTTCACACATTAAAGATATAAAGGTAAAAGAAAGAGAAAAAAATATTTACACTACTCTCCACTCAAAATATTACATCCCTTCTTTTTTTTTTTTTTTTTTTTTCCTTGTGTGCACTGCCATTTCTCTCCTGCTGGGCTGAGATTTTGAAAGCAGTCACTAACTCTTATTTCACAATTTATGTGCTTAATTTTGGGAACTTAACCAAAAATTCCTAGGCTAGACCCAGAGCGATGATAAACAATGAATCGGAGGGAGGGTAGCCCTGTGCTACTCTCCTATCCCTTAACAAAGTAAAAACACTCATTTTGTACATTAAGCAGAGAGAGAAAAAACAACAACGATGAGAAATAGAATTTCTGTAACTTTTTCTTGACTTTCTCTCTGGATCCAAAGATCGAACCCAGGGGAGGTGAAATCTAAGTCTACGAAAAGTTTAACAGCAAATCACTCCAAGGAAGAATCGTCACCCTTTCCTGAACTGATCACTATTATCCCTTTGATTTATTTTTTTCTTTCAAGAAAAAACGTGGATAATGTTGATGAAAATCTGAAAACATTGATCAGGTGTCCACAGATTTTCAGCAACATATCACTGCAAGTTCCTTTAGATGAAGAGAGTACAAATTTATGTACTTTTAACTCTCCATTTGGAAGATTCTGTTTTAATAGGATGCCATATGGAATTAATTTGGCACCAGAGGTCTTTCAGAAAAGAAATCTAAAAATCTTCGGGGATAAACCAGGGGTGAAAATTTATATGGATGATATTATTGTTTTAGGCATTGATGAAGGAGAACATGATAAACTTTTGACTGAAGTGCTAGAAAGGGCTAGAAAATACAATGTGAAGTTGAATAGTGCAAAATTTCAGTACAGAATAAATGAAGTAAAATATGCAGGACAAATTATACCTAACGATGTTATCAAAATTGATCCAGAACATGTAAAGGACATTGAAGAAATGCAAATTCCAAAGGATAAAATAGATGTTAGAAGACTACTAGGAATGATGAATTATGTATCTAAGTTTATACCTAATTTGCCCAAAATCCCTTTCCCATTGAGAGCCCTGACTAAGAAAAGCCAGGAATTCAAATGGAACTGGGAACATGAGAAGGCCTTAAAAGAATTAAAATGTCCTTTGATCTCAACACCAGTTTTAAAAGTGTTTGATAGTTCAAAGAACATTATAACACAATGTGATAGCTCTAGAGATGGAATGGGTGCATGTCTCATACAAGAGAGACATCCAGTTTTGTTTGCGTCAACAGCATTGACTGAAAATGAACAAAACTTTGCACACATAGAAAAGGAGTTATTAGCAATAGTTTTTGCCTTTGAAAAATTCCATTATTTTATTTATGGCAGGAAAGTAACAGTGCAGTCAGATCATAAGCCGTTGGAGTCCAATGTGAGAAAACCACTGCTTAAAGTCACAGCAAGACTGCAGCGTATGATGCTAAAATTGAGGAAATACATTTTTGTTGTGCAATATGTGCCAGGCTTCAAAATGTACATAGCTGATACATTATCTAGGGCATTTCCAAGTAGTGGAAAAACCCAGAGCAATCCAGAGTTGCAGAATGTGATACACAGTGTGTCTAAGTACCTGCCAACGAGTGATGAGAGAAGGACACAATTTAGATGAGCCACCAAAGAGGATAAAGTACTAAAAGTAGTCATGGAATATTGTACAAAAGGCTGGCATAAGTACTTTAAAGCTGAGAATGGGGATCTAAAGCTGTATTACAAATTACGAAATGACTTATATCTTGAGGATGGTATGATATTCTTTGGTGGCAAATTGGTGGTACCCAGGGATTTAAGGAAAGATATGTTAATGCTAATACATGAGTCACACCTTCGAATGGAGAAGTGCAAACTAAGAGCAAGGGTAATTATGTAGTGGCCCAGAATGAATTCAGAGATTGATCAAGTCGTGTCCAAGTATGAAGTTTGTTAGAAATTCCAATCTAGCAATACCAAAAAACCTTTCTTTCCTCATGCAGTTCCTCAAAGACCATTTCAGAAGGTTGCTGCTGACCTCATGGAGTTTCAAAATGTCACTTATTTGGTTTTAACAGATTACTATTCAAAGTGAATAGAGGTCTGCAGTCTGAAAACCAAGACAACACAAGAAGTGATAAGCAAATTAAAAGCTATCTTTTCTAGGTTTGGGGTTCCTGAAATTTTTGTTTCTGATAACAACCTTTTAACAGTTGGGAGTTTAAGGCATTTGCTAAATCATGGGATTTTGAGTTTATATATTCAAGTCCAAGATATCCTAGGAGCAATGGCATGGCAGAGAAGGGAGTACATATTGTGAAACAAATTTTCAAAAAAGCCAAGGCAGACAACAGGGACTGTTATGTTGGTTTGATGGAGTACCGAAATACACCAATAGCAGTAATCGTGCTCTCTTCGGCTTGCCTGGTCTTGTTGCCGGCTCAGAACCAAATTGCCGGTAATAGCAAAACTGTTAAATGCACAACTATTTGAAGACGTTGAAAAAAGATAAAGACTGAGACAATGACAACAGAAGCATCACTATGAAAAGCGGTCAAAACCTATTCCACCATTAAAGGAAGGAGACAGTATGCTTATAAGAAGCTTAAACAATGCTTCATGGAGCCATCAACAATTGTTGGAGTGGATTCTAGTCCTAGGTCTTATACAGTTCAGAAGGCCAATGGTGCTATTGTGTGCACCATTGGCCGTCGACAGCGTGGCGTGAGTAACAAGTATGATGCCACTAGTCACGCTAATAAACGTTTCCGAAACTAATGTGCCACCCTGGTGGCACAGTGGTCTAGCGATGGCTTCTGATCATTTGTCCGAGATGGGTACGGGTTCAAATCCTGGTGAAGCATGGATGTTGTGTTTGTCTTGTGTCGCCCTTCCCTGAAACCAGAGGCCCTAAATTAGGAGCGGGCGACTGTTTATAGCTCACTGAGTTGCTCACGCTGATCGTTAAACCTCCAATAATAATTAAAAAAAAAAAACTAATGGCAGCGAATGTGTCATAAGCTCCGATTTGAAAAATTATTGGGGTTTCCGGACATTTTAAAACGAATGATGACCCATGCATTTTTCAAAGGATTTAAGTCTAATTTAAATTTCATTCGGTAAAATTATCTACCACAATTAGACTCCTGGAATGCTAGAATGAAATAAATTATAGTTAATTACAGAATGTTTTAGCTGTTTGTTTTTCAGCCTCTCTGCCCCACCACTGTTTTCCAGGACTGCATCACTTTTGTTTGGAATGACAGGGGTGGGGGAGCCACCCAGCATTCTTTGCCTGCATTGTCGGAGAGGAAGGGGAAGAATGCAAAAAAACAGATTAAAATACCGAATAGAGTGTTCGGAACAGTGTCAAAGTCTGTAGACTAGGAGGGGGGAGGGATAAATCACTCAGAGCCAAGTGGTTGAAAGAAAGGGAGGTCAGAAATGTTGCGCCCCAATGTATCATTAAAAGGTTGACCCAAAGACCTTTCTTGTAAACACGAGCAAACTGTCCTTTGATCTAAAAGCCAGAACTATGGAGTGAAAATCCAAACTACCAGTGATCCCAATCAGTTCTGATTTTGGACGGTCTGCTGTATTTATATTTATAAGTTTAGATGCATAACACCAAGCTTCAACTTCAAGCACATGCACAGTCAGTGAGCTCTATTGTCAGCCATTTACCCGGGACACACGCTGTTCTTCAGTTGCTGTTTATGTGCTATGCGTATTATTCGTACCTTTGTTTGCGTGCAGTTTATTATTAAGTGTGTGGCGCTCTATATTTCTCCAGAATATTTCTCCTTGTTGTGTGTGCTCAAAAATACCGGGGTGATTTATAATTATGTCAACCTTTAAAAGTAAGCAAGAAGTGAACTGTGTTTATTGTGATTGGCATGGCAGGCGTGATAAACTCATAAGTCATGTTTCGAATAAACATCCGGATAATAAACCTAGAACCAGGGATCAGTGTAGTATTTCCAGATTTTTTAAACCTAAAACTCGTGATCTTGAAATTAATGCAATTGAAAATGTTTTGCCTTGCAGTAGTAGTTGTGCACCTCCAAACAAACAAAGAAAACTTGATGGACCGCTTAGTCCAGAATTACAGTCAGTCTCATCAGAATTACAGTCAGTGGACAATGTTGGTGTTGACGCCAAAAAGTGTACTGATATCAATCAGGGCTTGAAAAATATCTGAAAAGTTACATGCCCAGCTGGGCATGTGCAGAAAATATTTACTTGCCCAGAAGTAAAATCTACATGCCCAAAAAAACTTATCTTTTAAGATAACAAAACAGAAGCCTCATTTTTTTAAAGTTAAAAATTGTGATAAACTTTTTATACATCTTTTGCATGGCCATTTTGAAGTATCTGTATTAAATGCACAAAAGCATATATCTCAAGTTTTAAGAAAGGTAATCTATGGCATTTGAGAAATTTAGTGATGATGATATGTTCAAAATAATTTAATATATGTCCTGTGTTTTGCAAAAAAATTAAATAATCATAGTTAACTGTATAGCAGTTTAAATAGTTTTTAACAACAATTTTGAATGTGAAAATTATTTACCTTTTTCTCTTGTGCAAAAAGAAGTAATTTTGCATCATAAAATATCCCAAGAATTGTTGTTTAGAAACAAAGGCAATCCCTATATCTTTGACTACTGTAGTATGAACTTATAGTTATTAAATGTATATCACCACCTGACACCCCATATCCTTGAAAAAATTGCTAGTGATATCAGCAATTTTAGGATGGTTTTTGCAAACAGTGCATCACATAATAGCCTAGTCGTCATTTGACTTTAGCCAATTAAATGTTTTTATCCAAGATTCCTCAACTGTACGACAGTATGTTGTTGTTTTTTTGTTTGTTTGTGTTTTCGTACACTTTACCATAGCCCGCTTGCGCAAGTTTCTGTTTTGCCAACGATGTAGAATCCGATTCTGAAATTAAGTCACTCAACCATGAGAAAGACGAATTTGTAATTACCACTGACAGATCAGGAATTTCACATAATTGCTTACTATGAGATATACTGTCATAGCCGGATTTTTTTCCAAAATAAACATCTTATATCCATTACTAAATACAACTTATATCAGCAGCTCACACGAACTACTGTTCTCTCAGATAAACTAAGTTATTGGTGTTGGTAATTTTCGCTCCTCTCCCGGTTAAGTGGAACGCATTGCGCAGGCTCATTCTTAAACGAAATTTAGCTTTTGTTTCAGTAGTACCGCTGTCAGTTCATGTGTGCGTTTGTGTGTGGGCACGTGCGCGGGTGGAAGATTCCACTTAACCCTCTCTCACTCGCGCAAGTTATATCAGGGACCCCACTACACCCGTGGCTGTGCAATAAATATTCCATTGTCACTCCCTCCCATAAAGCACGGCTTTTTGCCCATCAGTCTGCATTCTCCTGTTTCATGGCAATTTACGCATTTGGCAACTAAACACTGTAGGCTAGTTTCATTAAAGGCATGCATCCTGTCGTTAACTATAAACAACAACTGGAGCAAAACTAAGTATGGCATAATATAATTGAAGCACTATTCTTCTGGCCTTGGCACTCATTACGTAACAATAATACAACTTCTGGTGATTTGCAGTAAAATGAAAAAAACCCGATATCCGTCTTTTTTTCTAGAGTAGAAAATTCGTCATTCCAATTCCAAATATTTTTTTATTTAAATCTAGTTGCCCGACCGGGCAACTAGATTTCAGTTTTACTTGCCCAGGCCAATAATTTACATGCCCAGGGCATCTCGAGCCTGGTATTTTTCAAGCCCTGTCAATGAACAGTTATCAACTATATCTCAAGTGTTATCTGGTCTTTCCCATAAAGTTGATAAGTTATTGAAACTGAATCAATTTGTAACCAAGTTTAAAATTCTTCCTTTTAATATAGAACATGTGTTAACTGTACCAAGTGTACCAGGCCCATCCAGTCCCAGCACTTTAGCACAAGAAAAAGAATAATTTAAAGTAAAACTTAAGTTAATAAGAATCAGCAAATCAGTTTCAGTAATTTGTCAACTGATGCCATGTTTAGAAGGGGGATAGAGACAGTGCAATGCTCTCCATGTGTAGAAAACTATAAAAACATTCTTAAGGAGGTAGTCGTTTTTAAAACCAGCACTTTTGGTATTTTTTCTCTTCCAAGTGAACACCAGTTAATGCAACCAAATCAAAGTATTGAATTTCGAAATTTTAAAACCCACGCCATTGATCATTTACAATTAAATGCACATAAATGGTGTATACAGTTTTCTGAAGCCATGGAAAAGAAAGAGATCTTAGTAAAGAAAGAACATGGCAAGGTGGGACTGCGGGTTGCCAGAGCTGGCTTACAGTGCAGTTAAAGAAGGTAAGGGGGACAAGTTTTTTGAACGTTTATTAAGTTTAAACGTTTTAAATTATGCCGATGTTGGTGAACTTAATCAGCCAAAAGAATTTTACACAGAATTTATAAAAAAAAACATATTTTTTACTATGAACACCAAAATATGCAATTTTTTATGTACAAAAAATCCAGTGACAAACCATCTACCTCTTGTGTCAGTCACAGTTGACAAAATCACAAAATTGCACCGGACATGCCAAATAATTTGTCTGATTACGCTTGTAGATGGGGTTCAGATGTATTGTGATTGACATTTCACCATGGTATCTCACACACTGGTGATGTTCTTGTTCAACAACTGCAATGTGCACTTGAAAATTTTTAAATTAAGTTAAAGAAACAGCTAAATGTTAGAATGGCTTTTGATGGCCAATATTTTGATCTTGGTGTGGATAAAAAATTGGCAAGTCTTTGTGAAAATGTCAATCATGACTTCTTACTTCCTATGTGGGGCTTAGCTTATAGGTTAGAGCGTGTTTTAAATGATATTCATAAAATTCAGTCATTATCATGGATTAACAATCAAGCTCAAATTGTAGGCAATCTAATGAAAAATTACAACTAGGGCATTGGCTATGAAGAATTGATTGCATTAACAGATGAAATGCAAGTGGGTGTTTTGAATCTGAAATCATTCCAACAAACCCATTTTGTTCACAGTGAACTAAGAGTATACAAAACATTCCTAAAATATTTTAACTTGTTTTTTATTGACTTACAAAAGAAGCGCACTGAATGCATCCGATGAGGTAACAATACTGATGCTAAAAATTACTCATTGGAACTCAAAAAAAATTCCAAACCTTGTTTTATATATCAATTCCTTGGGATGATTGACATATTAGAGTTGATCACAAAATTCAGCTGTACCTCTCAGAACGTTAACGCTTGTATTTGGACAATCTTTGATTATTATGCTTCAGTGAAAAGCACAGTTAATAACATGATAATCAAAATGAAAAGTGGAAAATTAACTGAAGAAAACTTTCCATTAGTTTTTAAGGAAATGGAGTCTTTAAGAAATTATGTTTACCAAGACTGTCTATTGGTTGATGAAAACTACCAAAGATCTTTTTTTTGATTGGAGGTTTAACGACCACCGTGAGCAACTCAATGGGCTATAAGCAGTCGCCCGTCCCTAATTTAGGGTCACTGGTTCCAGGGAAGGGAGAGAGCCAGTGCCGTAAGACAAACACAACATCCATGCCTCACCGGGATTCGAACCCGGACCCCTTCGGACGAATGATCAGAGGCCAACGCCTTAGACCACTGCGCCACCGGGGCGGCCTACCAAAGATCAAGCCATTCCCAGTCTCAGCAGCAGGCTGAGGATGAAGAAACAACCAGTGAAGGTTTCAGATGTTCAAGAAAAAATTAAAAAATCTTTGTGTAGCATTACTGGAAAAACTTGCACTTAGAATTTCTGAACCTCCAATTATAGAAGATATGCAGCAGTGTTTCAGTAGCAGATACATAGCAAGCCCTCCAGGTACAACATATGAGCATACAATTAAGAAATTTTTAGAAACACTTACAACATGGGTCAACAAAAACTGAGAGTGCAAGTTGGATAGTCAAGTTCTTTTTTCTCAGTTGAAAATTATGAAAAACAACCTTTTAAACACAGCTTTTTTTTAAAAGTACTTCATTCTTCTGAAGAAAATCAAAAACCAAACTTCATCATCCAGGATAACACAGTAATAAAAGAAACATTTACTAACCCTGAAGTGTATGCCCACATTCCTGAAATAATTTATGTACTTGAAAACTGTTTAAAAATCTGTAGTGAAGCTGTTTGTGAATCAGTTGGATCTGTAATTGGCAACCACCTACACAATCGGAACATCCAGTTCAACACCCTTTTTAATGAAGTCTTTATTTCTTGGAATGGACCTCCTGTTCATAAGGCTTCACAACTTTTAAAAGAATCCTTGGACAGGCATTTCCATGGTGGAAGATTCCATTTCACATGGTTTTCTTCAGCATCTCGTCTCAAGGTGTATAAGACGTCAAAGGTGATTGACAAGCTTCACAAAGAGACGGGAAGGCTGCCATTTCTTGGTGGCAACTGATGTCGCCCATCAATATAAGATTGTGTTTTATTTAATCATTGGAATAAACATTAGTTGTTTTTATTTTTATTTTTAATTAATAGGCTTTAAAGATAGTTCTTAATCATCGACATATACTCTAATAATTGCTTAAACTTGTATGAAAATCCGCTACAGTTTTGGGGGAAATTTCAGACAAAAAACATTGTGTTCTGGGGAAATATTGGGCCCTGAACATTTTCTGCACCCCTGGTTTCTAGTATCCCAGTTTACACTGAATTGGTAAGAAAAGTGGAATGTTGGCCTCAAATGACAGCTGCACCCTGAACTCCAAGAATCCCCTTTCCCATATTACAATTTATTGAATACAGCAAATATCTTGGTAGATTCTGCTACCAAACACATAAAACATAAAAGAGCAATATATAAAAAGAAAAGGAATAAGTAACAAAAAACCAGGCTTGACATGCAAATTTGTAGCCTAAAAATTAGACAGGAAAAATGGTAAGAGTAAGAAAAAAAAGATTTAAAATACACCAGATTAAAATCAACATGTTGACTTAGTAGTAGTCCAGGTACATAACAAACTCTTCAAAATTTTGATCATTCAGTACTGACTTAAAAATACCTGATCCAGATTTTCTTTACCATTGCTGTATCAAACACCTCCACTTACAGCAATTTTGGCACAACACATGAAATTCTCTGACATCCATCACACATCTTACAAAAGGACTTTGGCCATCATGCTCTCATTTTTCTTTTTTTCAGATGTTCCTGAATCTAGTCCACCCATGATTTCCTTTCGCACCACTTGAGCTGAATAAATTCTCTTAGTTTGTATCTCATCACTCATCCTTTTAATATGACCAAACCACTTCAGAATATAAAGAGTGGAAGAAACACTCTTTATATTCTATTTTATCCTGCTCCACGACGATGAAATGATTCTGATGTGATTTGATTCACGTGTGAAACAGTAATTACAGTCAACTCAGCGATGTCTGATTGCTGTGTTAATTATCATCACCTCAGAATATTTGTTTTCACCCTCCTAAAAACATTTTGCATCAAATTACACATCTGCAATACATTTTCATTCCTCACACTGCCATGAGACCCCCAGTATGTAATGCATCTCTCCAGTAAACAGATGACTTCTATGTCTCTTCCGCAAGACTCAAGGTTTTCAATACCATACATACATGTCACAGTATGAACAATTACACTTTCATAGATAGCCATTTGGAACCATTCCAAGACTTATCAGTCCGTCGTACTTATTACTGCTCGCATGTATTTTAAGGTGGCAACACTGCGATATCGCAGTACGAGACGCCAGCTGTCAGAGTCAGTATACGACGTTCGATTGAGCTGTGAAGACGTATTTGTTTTACTCGATAGAAAATGACAACTTTCGTCCCGACAAAACAGCATTTGCGGGAAGTGTTAGTGCATTACTTTATTGTCAAGAAAAGTGCTGCCGACAGCTATCGCTTAATGTCAGAAATCTATGGTGAACATTCCCCATCCATAAAAACATGTGAGTATTGGTTTAGACGATTCAAAAGAAACGATTTCAATGTCAGTGATAAAGAACGTTCTGGACCACCCAAAAAAATTGCTGATGCCGAATTGGAAGCTTTACTTGACAAGGCTCCGTGCCAGACCCAAAAGAACTAGCAGCAGCATTAAATGTTAGTCAACCATGCATTTCACAACATTTAGCTGCCATGAGAATGGTGCAAAAAGAAAGGAATTTGGTTCCACATGCTTTGCGGGAAAGAGACCTTGAACGTCGAAAAACCATTTGCAAATTGCTGCTTCAAAGGCAAAAAAAAAAGAGGTTTTTGCATCGTATTATTACTGCCGACGAGAAATGGATATGGAACAATAACCCTTAATGGTAGAAAGCATCGGGGTGAAGCCAGGTGAACCAGGTCCTTCAACGCCAAAACACAATATCCATGGTTCAAAAGTAATGCTGTGTATCTGGTGGGACATGAAGGGTGTGGTCCACTATGAACTGCTGAAACTGTCAGAAACTATTACTGGTGATCGGTATCGAACCCAATTAATGCGTTTAAAACGAGCTCTCACGCAAAAACGGCCGGAATGGGAGAATAGACACAACAAAGTCATCTTACAGCATGACAACGCAAGACCACATGTTTCTCGACCTGTGAAAAAGTACTTAAAAGGATCCAACTGAGAAGTTCTACCCCACCTGCCATATTCGCCAGATATTGCGCCATCGGATTATCATTTGTTCCGATCGAAGCAGTCAGCACTTTCTGGAGAACGGTTTAGTTCTTATGAAGACATCAAATATTGGCTGGACAACTGGATCTCTTCCAAGGAACCGGAATTCTTCCTTTGGGGCATATGTTCACTGCCCGAAAGATGGGGTAAAGGTGTAGCTTCAAATGGAACATACTTCAATTAATATTAAAATATTGTTTCTGTTCTCCAACAACGTGTTTTGTTCACCTCAAATCCCTCAAAACTTATTTATACACCCAATATATCATCATCATCATCATCATCATTGTCAACCATTAACAATCCACCGCTGGACGAAGGTCTCCCCGAGTTTCCTCCACAACGGTCTGTCTTGTGCCAGTCTCCTCCATGTCCCTAATGCATAATTTCAAATTTCATCCACCCATCTCCCATGTAGTCTTCTTCTGGGTCTTTTCCTGTCCCTTGGAATCCAATCTAAAATTTCAGCAGTCCATCGATGGTCTGTCCTTCTGGCAGTATGTCCATCCCATTGCCATTTCAGGGATTTAACTCTGATCATGATGACTTCCACTCTTGTCATTTTTCTGATCCACGAGTTCCTCTTCTTATCTCTCCTGGTTACACCAAGCATGCACCTCTCCATGCTTCTTTGAGTTGTCTGCAGCCTTTGTATGTCTCTTTTAGTTAAGGTCCACGTCTCTGCACCATATGTAAGCACTGGAAGGATGCATTGATCAAACACTTTTCTTTTAAGGCATAATGGCATATTGCTCTTGAAAATTATGCTGTTTCTTCCAAAAGCTCTCCAGGCAAGTTTTGTACGCCTATTAATTTCTTCATCAATGTGGCCCTCACTTGATATCTGCTGTCCAAGATAAACATACGTATCTGTTATCTCCAGCTTTTCTCCATCAATCGATAAATCTTCATTTCTTGTAAAAGCATTGACCATCGCTTTTGTCATCTGAAAGTTCGTTTTTAATCCCACTTCTTTACTCTTGTCACCAAGTTCCTGGATCATAACCTGCAGCTCTGATGGGGTAGTTACAAAAATGACTTTGTCATCAGCAAAACGAAGGTGGGTTAGATAATCTCCATTAATCTTTATCCCTTTGTTTCCCCAGTTCAGTGATTGAAAGACATTTTCCAATGTGGCATTAAGGAGCTTCGGAGATATGGTGCCCCCTTGTCTCACTCCCTTTCCAATTTTTATGTGTGTTGTATTTTCAAACAGCCGAAACTTTGCACTTGCATTTTCATAGATGTTTTTAATACAATTAATGTATGCATCTTCAACACCGCAGGATTTCAAAGCCATTGTAACTGCTGATTGTTACATCGAATCAAAGGTTTTTTCATAATCGATAAAAGCCATGCACAATGGAAGTTCATATTCCCTCGCTCTTTCAATTAGTTCTCTCAGTACCTGGATATGATCTATTGTGCTGTAGCCACTCCTGAATCCAGCTTCTTCTCTCGGTTGAGCCATGTCCAGTGTTACCTTCAAGCTGTGTGAAAGAACTTTAGTGAAGATTTTATAAACCACTGATAGGAGGCTGAAAGGTCTGTAGTTCCTGAGATCTCAATGTCACCTTTTTTATGTAGCAAGATCCTTGTAGCGTTGTTCCAATCCTCAGGAATCTTCCCTTCATTAAGGCATCGAGTGAAAATTTGGGCGAGTACTGTTTCTATTTCTCTACTTGCTTCTTGTATGATGTCTACAGTAATTCCATCTTCTCCTGGAGCTTTTCCCCGCTTCATGTTCTTGAATTGCATGTGCAACTTCTGCTGGGAGGACTGAGAGAACTCTGGTACTGGTACCTTTCAGGATGTCTGGAGTACATGTATCATCCCTTTCATATAATTTGGAGTAGAAATATTTCACTCTTGTCAAAATTTCGCCTCTATTTCTTGTTACAGAACCATCTTCTTTTCTCAGTGCCATAATCTGTTTTCTTCCCTTACTGAGATGTCCCTTTGCTATCTTTAAGCTTTGGTTGTTTTCAATTGCTTTCCTCACTAGTTCACAGTTGAATTTCCTTACATCTTCAGTGATACTTTTTCGTACTGTCTTGCATAGCTCTATATATTCTACTTTGGAAGTCGCATCTTCTTTAGTTGTCCTCATCTCTCTTCCTTTTTGCATCAGAATTTCGGGGTTTCCTGATAATTTCTTCACATGCAACTTGTTCTTAGACCCAGCTAATTTTGTTGCTGTTTCCATAAAAGCTTTGGTTACTTTTCTGTTAACTTCAGAAATATCTACTTCTTCCGATTTTAGGCCTTCTAAAGCGGAGAATCTGTTCTTCAGTTCCAACTTGAAGGTATTATGGTGTTTTTTAAGGTTGGTTATGTCAATGCATTTTGTTTGTCTAATGAGCTTGCCGCGTTCAAATTTAGTGTTGAGATGCATTTTACATCTCACCAATCTATGGTCACTACCTGTGTTGAACTTGTTTATCACACTGCAGTCTTTTATGATGAATTTTTTGTTGCACATAATAAAATCACTTCTTTGAATAAAGCTCATGTTGAGAAATGGCTTCCTAGTTTCTTAATTCAATTACTAATCTAAAGCAAATATTATGGGAATTTTACTAGGAAATTTTTTTCATTAATAGCAAATTTTCGGAGAAAACTCTTCTCCTTCTTCAGGCTGTCTTGTTTTTGTCACTTTTTCCTGTCACTATCACGGTTACGGTTTACCTTGACGGTTTAGGTTATTTTTCAACAAATCCTGCCAGATGTTAGGCAGGGAAAATCCTTTGCAGTCATTGATGATGGAATTTTGATTTTTCTCAATCTCTATTCCTTCTTTCAGCTTTCTTTTTGAAAATTGCTTTGGAAACTAATGACTTTAAGGGAATTCCAATCCATGCTGTGCCCAGTTTCTCTAACATGCCTATCTAATCCAGTCTTGTTGGAGCAATTTTTTATAGCTGCTTTATGCTCAGCTATATGAGTTTCTAGTCTGCGACCTGTTTCACCTATGTAAGATAGTCCACAACTACAATTTACTTCATAGACTACTCCTTGCATTTTTAAAATATTTTCTTCTCTTTGAACTATTTTAGGGAAAATTTTTTAACTTTGTTCTCTAAACTTGGAGCTAGCCTAATATTGTACTTCTTACTAATTCTCTTTAAAGACTCAAATAAACCTTTGTGATAAGAAATTGTTCTAGTGAATTTTACTTGTTGCTTTTGTGGGTTCTTCGTACCATTAAAATTCAGAAGCTTCTCAATTTCTTCTTTAGGATAGTTATTCTCAGCAAGTATGGCCTTAAGCTCTTCTTTATGGGCTTCTTTTTTATCTGTAGTAGAAACTATTTTATTAATTTTTTTCTAAAAACTGACTTGCTACATTTTTCTTAATAGAAACTGGATGATAGGAATTGAAATCCAGTAGTCTTTCAGTATTCATTGGTTTTTTATACCAACTAGTGAGGAATTTTTCATCTTCATAATAGATAGTAATATCTAAGAAGTTTATTCTTCTTTCTTTTTGAAGTTCAATAGTGAACTTAAGGGAATCTTCTAATTCATTGAATGAGTCTAGAATTCTTTCTGGAACAATTGAATGAGTCCAGGTATCTTCTCGAGAGTTGGATAACGAGTCGTGCAACTCTGTCAGAGGAACTTTCAACTTCTACAACTTTATCCTTCAGTTTCTTGTTTATTATAAATCCAACACCACTAGTTCTGCCAGTATCTGTCCCACGATAGTAGAAGAGATGTCCACTTTTCAGTTCAATGAGATCTCCTTTTCTCCTTACCTCACTTAGCCCGATGATGTCCCACTTGATCCTTTGTAGTTCCTCTTCCAATTCAAGAAGCCTTGAATCAGAAGATAGGGAGCGTCCATTATACATAGCCAAGGTCAGCATCAGATGGCAGCCTAGTCCGGTCCTCCGGGGATTCTTGGCACCCTCTGCCTTAATGTCGCACTGGCCGCTGCCTTGGCCAGGTACATTCCAGCTGCCGGACACTGAGGGCCAAGATTTAAGTTGTGGAATCATTTTGGAGGGGTTTGGCCATAACTCACCACGCTGGCCAAGCGAGTTGGTGAGTGTGGGAATAGCATTTCCTCTAATCCCGATGGTATAGTTATACCGCTATTGGCGGTTGTCAGAGCCCCTTTAGTGGGAACAGGATGCACCATGAGAAGGCGGGGTTGACATTTGTCAAGGAGAGGCTGTGATGTTACGCATCACCTGACCTTACATCCCTATATGCATATACGTACATATATATATAAGGACAAAAAATTAATGCGTGTGCCAGTGGCAGCAGAGACACACTCAAGGTCATGTACACGTTCTCAAGTGTCTCATTGTGACCCCTAGAAATATGACAATATTTTTTTTTCTTCTGATACACTCCCTTTGGAACTTTGACTTGATACCAACCACTGCAACTTAGACGGCGATGAAAAACATTTTGTGAAATTTTGAAGGGTCTAACAGAATTTCACGCTGAGTTATTATTGCGATACTCACACACTGGCATTCTCTTTAATAAAAATGGATTGCAAACATATTCAGTCCAGTTTTAATTTTGAAGCCATTATAACAATTTAGTTTAGAAAAATTGTTTTCCAAAATTTACCAACTTTGTAAATTTTCTGAACAATGATATCTGATTAAATGTTCTTTTCAAAGTAATTAAGTATAATGCACTACTCAATTGAAATGTTCAGCTTATTTTTGGGAGGGAGGGGGGATGCAGCAGAAAAATAAAATGTACCCAGTGGAGTGACTTCAATGATTTTTGGTGAATAAAAATTTACATGAGTTTAAAAGCGAAAATTTTGCTGTGCTTAGTAAGTGAAGAAATCAATTTTGTGCAAGTATTTCGCTGCATAAATTAGTCTATCTCTCTCTCTCTCTCTCTTTTTTCAATTTATCCAATACTGAACTCTATTCTTAATCGTAATTTGTTCACATGCCCATTTTGACCAGAAGAGAAAATATAAGTAAAACTATTTTGCAAAAGTCCCGGCAACTGAGTATTTGTTATTAACAAACACGAATAACTTCCAGTTCGATGAGAGTAACATTGTTGTTAGAATTATTACGTTGAATAAACGCAGGAACAAACCAAAAATTGGAAGAAGAAAAAAAAAAACAGGTTGAGTAATACATTCAAACATACTTTATTTAATACTTTACTTCAACATTCCTCATTATTTTTAATTCATTCCCCTATTTTATTTCTTATTCGGAAGCACAAGAACCATATTAATCAACAAAGCACACAGGCCCGGCGATGCATTCCCACCCAACGAGAGACTGCATTCGTGAGCAACCCTGCTAGCGAGAGCTGCCATCAATGCAGTCCCCAGGGAAGTTTTATTCAAAGGAAACAAATTGATGTGGGAATAGGCAGAGTTTCCCACATGAGTTGGTTTCAATAGCCATCAGAGCTTACAGCCCCATAGCAGGAGCCCCCCCCCCGCCTTGGATTCAATACTAAGAGTTCTTCACTCAAAAACCATAGCTTCGATTTTTCCCTTATTTATACTCAGTTTGAATTTCATTTCATACAAACTTTATACATCTGGGACAAGATACTCAGCAACTGATGTTTGCTTTCTACCAACAGGATTGTGTCATCAGTGTACAGCAATCTGCACACACTAGTATTACCAAGACATAAACCAATACTGTCTATTTTGGCATTATGCATGAATGCATCAATAAATATGCTGAACAACCATGGTGACATTACATAACCTTGTCCGTTTCTTGGGTATGCAGTACAGGCAGCAGAAATTGAATGCTGAGTACCTATGCAAACTATACCACAAAAATACATTACCATGGAAACAAAATTCTCAAGGTACAGTCAAAGACAATTCACAAACTGAGAAAATTGTTCCAATTGAATTAGTAGGAATGCTTGTAGATGCAACAAAATTTTGTTAGCTGCATGGGCAGTATTCCTGAATGTATAAAAATGCATGAATTTACTGGCTATAATTTAGTTTTATATTCACACGTTTTCAGAATCTAAGATTTTTTCCTAAGAGAACTGAAAAGAGAATCTTAACAAAATCAGATCACAGGAAATTAAAAACACAAAATAACAGAAATCGCAACACTGGATTTTAGTGTAAACTGCAGTTCTGTTATATCAAATAATGCATAGCATAATGTGTCCAACTCAGTGCTCTGTAAAACCAAATTCCAGTCTTTAGACCAGTCAAGTGCCAAGAAATAAGGAACACATACTGAATATAAACCATAATGAGAAGAAAACTTTTTGTTTTAATGTAATATAATAATGAACATACCTTCAGCTCATAAAGACTTGAGTCAAAGGATTCATCTGTAAAGTACACTTGTTCAATGGAATTTAAAATCTGTTGCTCAACTTGCGGATCACTAATTTTTAAAGGATGTTCCTGGAAAAAGCATAAAACAGCATTCATTCAATTCTATGTTTGATATTAGGTCATAAATCCATTTAAGAAACTAAAAAATATAGCAATTTTCATTCATAATGAAAGAAATTTCATTTTTGAACTCCAATATTACATGGGAAAATTATTCAAATATAACAGTGGATTTATCACTGTCTTCAACTTCTGTTCAACATGTACTGACTGACTAACCTTCGTCACGGTGTGACCATGCCCATCTGCAAGCCATTTGCTGGTTCATTATACTGATGACAAAAAACAACAATAATAGTATTTAAGTTCTTACCCTTTTTTATCCTTGCTGTCATTCACATGGGTACTCATACCTCTTCCATTATCTATTTCCAGCATCAGTGTTGTCTCATATGTGTCGTTCTTATGCCCGATAATCATAATGCCAATGACGTACAAGTATTCCAATTCAATAATATTATCTTGTTTAAAACGGTCTGCACTCTCAAGTTTTTTATTATATAGTTAAAATCAATTAAGTGTTAAAAAAAAGAACTTTAAAATGAGAAGTTAAAAGTACCTCGGACTTGTATCGACACCACGAAAAAATCTCTGAACATAAGAAACTAAACATCAGATAAATTTTCTTCAAATATTAAATATCTAGGACAAGTTAAAAGATTTTTGAAATGAAAATGTAAAACCAACGTCAAACTGGTATCTACACCACAGAATACTCTCGAAACCTATGACGTTCAGCTATTTGTAGAACACATCCAAACGCCTCGCAAACAAATTCACATGTACACCCCGTAACTTAGGGCCTAAAACGCCTTCTTCCTCCTTACGTGTTTCGCTCGTGATGATTTCATGGCATCTTCAAAGGTGTGACCGACTGCTCTATACATGTCTTCCTGAAGTATAGATGTTAATCACTGCACATGTAGAGAGCCTTATCTCTGCGTTGCTCTATACATGTCTTCCTGAAGTATAGATGTTAATCACTGCACATGTAGAGAGCCTTATCTCTGCGTAACCTCATATTGCCATCTGGTGGGCGAGACCACAATTATACTTGGAATTATTTCTGTATTTTTGTTTTAATCTTTCATCTATCATTATAAGATTTTTCCATGCTTCGGAAATAAAAGTAGGAGTATTACTATTGCAATTGTGTTGGAAGGTATGATGTATGACCAATGCTTCTGACAATAAAATGGCTTTCCATGATTGCAGTTGCACTATTAGTACAGTTCCTTCCCAATCAGGAACAGCTGTATTATTTAAGCAAAAATCTATTAGTGCTGTTTTAGCTTCATTTTTATGCCAATTACTTAAATGTTCACTAAGGTGCAATCTGACATTCCTCTTGGTACTTAGGTGCGTCGCATAAATATAGAGACAGTCGACTTTGCGCCATGAACGCAATGCGAATATAGGTAGGAAGCTGAAGTGGTACCTAATTAGACATAATCCTACAACAAACGTTTCAATCCGTCGAGATGAACGGTTTGTGTGGAAAGAACACCACAAAGTGAAAGTGTAATTTTAGGTGTCTCATAAATATAAAGACAACTATGTAAAGTAGCCACATGATGAGATGTACAAATTAGCATGTTGTATGCACGCGCATGGGCCGTAATTCGGTCCAGCCTACAAAAGACAGTGGACCTGCCGTCAGACATTCATTTGCCGAAATGCCATGCAACAGTCAACTTTCTAGTGAGGAGGTGTAGAAGGTTTGGAGACTGAGAGCAAATGGATTGCCTGTAGCAAAAATTTGTAAAGCCATGGGGAGGAGTAGGGCAATCATTTATAAGACTGTCGAAACGCGGTGCGTTAACTGCCAGAAAATGGCCTCGAAGGCCTCGAATAACAACCGAATGAGATGATCGTGCCATCATGCGTTTAGTTTCATCCCAAAGGTTATCACTACGCCAAGTTTCTCGGACTGTTGGTGTCACCGTCTCAAAGGACACAGTTCATTGACGAATCAAGGAAAGTCGCAACATTGTGCTCCGTAAAATGCGCCATCTGCCACACATCGTGTGGCGCCACAAGGAAGCTAGATTGCCATGGGCAAGCAGCCCATGCACTGGACAGACGAGTGGATCACAACTATTTTCTCCGATGAGAAAAAGTTCAACCAAGATGGCACTGACGGTTGAAACTGCTATTGGCATGATTTACAACGCGAGCCACGCACCTTCTTCAGCAGACAGAAAGGAGGGGATCTGTGATGGTCTGGGAAGCTTTTGCGTTCAATGGGACAATGGATATCGCTTTTCTGCAAGGCAGGCAAAACTCCAAAACGTATCAGGACATACTCAGCAGCCACCTTCTACCGTTTGCCGAAACTCTAGTGGGTGTTGATTATCTGTTCCAGCAAGACAATGTCTCTATCCATCGGTCTGCATCAACGAAAAGCTGGTTTAACACTCATCATGTGACCGTAATGGATTGACCAACACTCAGTCCAGATCTGAAGCCTATCGATAGATAACCTCTGGGGTATCCTAGCTCGTGATGTGTGTGCGAACGGACGGCTGTTCTCAAGTGTGGTGGCATTGAAAGAGCAGATTGAACGAAGCTTGTATGCAGTCCATCCAGAACACTTACATTACTTGGTGGATAGCATGCCCAATCGGGTTTTCAGTGTTATTCAGAACAACGGCTAAACTATTCGTACCGGAGGTGCTCATAACTAGTAAGTCTTTACATTTTTGAGACAGCATACTTCTGTTTTTTTCTTGTACTTGGCGTAGGAATTGTTATGTTTCCGTCAAACTATTGTGCAGCTGCGTGTCCTATGCTATTTTTGCTATAAATATAAGGTGTACATTTCAGCCCGTTGTTGTTTCTTTTTTATTCGAGAATTTGTTCTGTCTCTATATTTATGCGACACATTATACCTATGTATTGGGAAATAACTTGTGCCTCCTGATCAATTATTGGCATAGAGTATACTCCAGCTTGATCTAATATTGAGGTATGCTGTTGAGATTATGTTAATAATGAAGTAACAGGTAAGAATGACACATATGAGACAGCACTGATGCTGGAAATACATAATGGAAGAGGTGCGAGTGCCAATGTGAATAACATCAAGGATAACAAGAAGGGTAAGAACTTAAATACTATTATTGTTGTTTTTTGTCATCAATATATTGAACCAGCCAATGGCTCGCGGATGGACAGGGTAGATGGGCATGGCCACACCACAACGAAGGTTAGTCAGTATGTGTTGAACAGATGTTAAAGACAGTGATAAATCTGCTGTTATATTTAAAAAATATAGATTTAACTTTATTTTTCTGCTTGCAAATGATCTTGTATACTTGTTTAAAGCAGTTATGGTGTTATTTTTTCTGGGTCCTGATTTGTCTACCAATTTTAGCTCAATTACTTGTCAAACTTTTTGAAACTGCTTTAAATAAACAAACTCGAAATTTTGTTATACAATGAAAAAAATCTTGATTTCCAATTTTTTTTTTTTCACACAATGCCATTTTATTTTCTTTAGCATTTCTGAAACATTATTTAAGTATGCTCTCATGTAATGCTGTCTGCCATTCAACTGAGATTATTTATTTCATGTACAAACAAAGCTATGAAGTAAAAATCCCACAAACAGCTACACATAGAATACAGATGCAGTACCAAAATATATCCAGTAACTTTCAAAAGTCTACTATGGTTTTCCAATAAAAAAAATTATTCACGTTACGGTTAAATGTTCATCCAGTACTTAGCATGTTGTCTGGGATAAGCAATGGTCTCATTTATCTGAAAATTACCTTATTATTTCTTAAATTCATTGTTTTAATTATATTTTACCAATTAATTAAACTGTGTTGTAAAGACTGTCCAAACCAACAAAGAACACTGTTGGGTAATGCCGTTCACTTTATGAAAGTGTGACATCACTGTTTTCTAAACACAAGCAAGTTCAGAAAGTCAGTTCAACTACATATGGAAAACTATCCAAACAAACAAAGAATTATTTCTGACTTCACATAGGTCTGTTATTATTCTACTCTCACACATGCATTATTTTGCATTTCTTTTGGAACTATTTATATTGCATAGTGGCACAGAGCCACAAATGAAGAAATGTAAACAAACCACCAGTCTGTAGCACTTTGAAAGTGCATCCATAAAAACTTTGGTTTGTATGGAACTTTGCATTATGCAAGCTTGTCATATGTGAGCTCAACTGTGCTAATGACAGAAATCTTGAAAGAGACATAAATTGATGAAAAATTTGTAGCAAACAAGCTGTATTTTTTATTTTTATTTTTACTTTTCTATTTTTATTTATTATTCAACTTATTGAAAGCATCACAATGGTACAAATGTGTGCAATGATGATCAGAGACAGCGTTAAGTATTTGCCAGTTTCCCAAATACAGTGTAACCAAAAAATAAATTGTCAAACCAGAAATAAGCTGCCCTGGGGGCCAAATGGTCAGAATCTAGACATCTGAATTGGAGCCAGCTAGAACCAGACCCAAAGTAGGGATGGGTGCTGTGCTTGTCCCATGGCACTGGTTCTCTCCCTTTCCTAGAATCATAGACCCCAAATTATAGACAGGCAAGTTCTTATAGCCCTTAGAGTTGCTCATATTAGTTGTTAACTCACCCCCCCCCCCAAAGGAAAATTGGCTAAATTTCTTCTGGCAAATCCCCTTTATCTTAATGGCACTAAAATATATACAGAAGAAGAAGGGGGGGAGAGTTCTGAAAGCTCATGAAAAATTTTGTACTTCACAAACTGTTCACAAATCACTGAAAGCTAGAGCACAAGACTGAGGACTGCTGCTGTTGGCTGAATGACCAACTTTGAAAGAGGAGTTCAATGTGTACCTCTTCCATAGTAATCGAGGTAGTTGCCTTCAATGCACGATCTTAAAAAACAAGAGTCACTCACAATACAAATTTAAATTCGTTGGCTGAATTTAAAGATTTTATTGTATATAAGAACTTTCGGGTTTCCCTAGAACCCATCATCAGATACAGGAGAAGGAATAAATTTAAATAAAGTGTTACGTGAACATAATATAGATATCAGATATGAATATGACATAATGTCACGTGGCATCAAATTGTCAAACGACGTGGCATGTATCATGAAATAAAGAAAATAAAGGAAATAGAATGCAGGTATACATATAATACTGCATTGTAAAAATAAAGGAAGGTTAGTAGGTATAAATTGTGTTGTTCTCATCAGGAGCCACAACAAAGAGCACTACAGCAGAAATCGAGATTAAGTGATTTCGTCCTCAGTTTGCCTCGTATTCGGTACTGTAAACAGTTTCCAGATTGTAGGTACAGATACTGGAACATTGTCATTACAGCATAAATGTCTCTGAGTAGCAATTACAAGGCTCTCAGTGAACAGCAATGTAGAGACAGCACTAGGTGTTACGATGATGGAAGCATCATTCCAAATTGGATAGTGCAGGCCATCGCAAACGAGTCGAGACAATGCAGAGTTTTTAAGTCCATTCTTTACGGCGTATTTATGTTCATTCAGTCTTGTTGCTAGTGTACGTTTTGTAGATCCTATATATTTACTATCTGGAGTGTCATCATCAATACTTTTTAAGGGGATGCTGTAAACGCCAAATTTGTTTAGCTTTGTTACCTGGTCTCGATCTTTTTTAATTAACTGGAAAATGTTTGTAGTACGTATTCCAAAATCCAGGTGAAAGTTTTTGCAAATGGCTTTGAGAACAGGTGTTATGGTTGGATAATAATCTATTGAACCTATATATCTACGAGGTTGTTGGTCCCTTTGGAGAGTAGTTGAGTTTTCTTGGTGGAGCTTCTTAAGAGCTTTTTGTATGATAAAGGTGGGAAATCCATGGTTTAGGGTGATGTTGAAAATTTTGTTAATTTCACATTTTCGTCTGCTGAAACTAGATGAATGCGTGATGGCTCTGCGTAGAAGGTAAAAGATTGAGGAGAGTTTATAGCTTTTTGGATGAGCTGAAGAAGCCGGGATCAATGTAGGTACCGAAGTGGGTTTCCTATATACAGAGTGTTGCAAAGTGCAAGTGACAGCATCTCGTTCAAGTATAAAATGCAGGAATGGCAATTTACCTTCACTTTCCAGTTCAATGGAGAATTTAATGGTCGGGATTTGGGATGATAAGTGTTCAGCAAAAGTTCGTAGGTCAGCTGGTTCGTGATCCCAGAAGAGAAGTACATCATCAACATATCTTATGTAAAAGCACGGAGGTTGTTGATATTCTTGTAGCACTTTATTTTCTATGTGGTGTAGTAGAATTTCCGCTAGGATCGGAGATAGTGGTGATCCCATTGGGGCGCCCTCAGTTTGGCGATAAATAATGTTGTCGAATTGAAAATATGATCTGTTTTGAACTAGTTTTAAGGCTGTAATGATGGATTGGATCGTTTCTGGTTCGTATTTTAGTTCAAGTAGTTTTATCTGAATGATGTCATGAACAGTTTTAATCGGATCATTAGGGAACAAAGAAATGACATCGAGGGAAGCCATAATAAAGGTTGAGTTATTTGCATTAAAGGATTTGATCTTATTAATAGCTTGTACTGTGCCTTTAACAGAGTAGAGTGAATTAGTAACTAATGGTTGAAGGAAATTAGTTAGTGCCTTCTCTATAGGTCTGGTTGGTGCTGCAAATCCAGATACTAGCGGGCGTAATGGGTGTCCGGGTTTATGAGTCTTTAGTTTACCAAAAAGTTCAGGAACTCGTGCACCTGGAGGGCAGTATAAGCATTGTGAAATGGCTGTTGGGAGGCTTGAGATTTTCTTTAATTTATGTATGGCCGCTATGGTAGCGTTAATAGGGTTCGAACTAAGAGTGACGTGCGGGATAGTATCAATTGCCTCTAGCATTTTCTTCCGATAGTCTATTTGGTTCAGAATAATAATTTGCGAGGTTTTATCGGCGGATATGATCGATATATTGGGATCGTTGCGTAATACTAAAAGTTGCTTTTTCTCTTCTGTAAGACGAGTCAAATCCGTGTTGTGTCTTTGAACATGAAATTTCCTAATCGAATTGATTATTCGATGTCGTGCTTCGTTTTGTTTTCTTAATGGTAGATGAGAGATGATGGCTTCTGCTTGCGGAATGAGTTTCAACTTATTAATCCTGGAGTTCGGGAAGGCGAATTTTAGGCCTTTATTTAGTGCTGATATTTGGATTTGGTTTAGAAGATAATCACTGTAATTGATGAAGTTAATTGAAGGTTCTGATTGATTCTGGTTAGGCCTACGTGTACATGATGTACGGTTCCTCTCAACAACGTCCTGGTCCACAAGATTACGTAGTTTATGGATGTGCCTTTGTTGTGCTTGCTTAACTTCAGATTCGATAATAGCCGTAAGTACCGTGAGGTATTGATTAAAGTGAATAGCATGGCTAAAACCAGCCAGTCGCAGGTATGAGTCATAGGATCCTCTTTGTAGAGTGTCCAGTAGACATCTTTTGGCTCTGATTTCAGCTAGGAGTCTTTTATTTTCGGCGTATTTTAGCACTTGAGCGTCCCTCCATGAATGAGGTTTCGTCCTTAGTCTCAGGAATTTGGGTATGATGTGCAAGTCTCTGCAATTTATTAGAAAACACAAATGTGTTTCCTCCACGGCGAGTCTTATTCGGAAGCGTTTGAAAGCGTTAAATATTTCCTTCTTCATCCTGTGAGGAGTGGTGCAAAAATATATACGTGTAACTAGGATGGTATTAGGAGAATTCGAATTCGTGCAGAAATAGTCCAAAATAATCGAGGTAGTTGCCTTCAATGCACGATCTTAAAAAACAAGAGTCACTCACAATACAAATTTAAATTCGTTGGCTGAATTTAAAGATTTTATTGTATATAAGAACTTTCGGGTTTCCCTAGAACCCATCATCAGATACAGGAGAAGGAATAAATTTAAATAAAGTGTTACGTGAACATAATATAGATATCAGATATGAATATGACATAATGTCACGTGGCATCAAATTGTCAAACGACGTGGCATGTATCATGAAATAAAGAAAATAAAGGAAATAGAATGCAGGTATACATATAATACTGCATTGTAAAAATAAAGGAAGGTTAGTAGGTATAAATTGTGTTGTTCTCATCAGGAGCCACAACAAAGAGCACTACAGCAGAAATCGAGATTAAGTGATTTCGTCCTCAGTTTGCCTCGTATTCGGTACTGTAAACAGTTTCCAGATTGTAGGTACAGATACTGGAACATTGTCATTACAGCATAAATGTCTCTGAGTAGCAATTACAAGGCTCTCAGTGAACAGCAATGTAGAGACAGCACTAGGTGTTACGATGATGGAAGCATCATTCCAAATTGGATAGTGCAGGCCATCGCAAACGAGTCGAGACAATGCAGAGTTTTTAAGTCCATTCTTTACGGCGTATTTATGTTCATTCACTTATTTATGTTCATTCATTTCGGCGTATTTATGTTCATTCACTGAATGAACATAAATACGCCGTAAAGAATGGACTTAAAAACTCTGCATTGTCTCGACTCGTTTGCGATGGCCTGCACTATCCAATATTATGTTCATTCACTTATTTATGTTCATTCACTTATTTATGTTCATTCATTTTCGGCGTATTTATGTTCATTCACTGAATGAACATAAATACGCCGTAAAGAATGGACTTAAAAACTCTGCATTGTCTCGACTCGTTTGCGATGGCCTGCACTATCCAATTTGGAATGATGCTTCCATCATCGTAACACCTAGTGCTGTCTCTACATTGCTGTTCACTGAGAGCCTTGTAATTGCTACTCAGAGACATTTATGCTGTAATGACAATGTTCCAGTATCTGTACCTACAATCTGGAAACTGTTTACAGTACCGAATACGAGGCAAACTGAGGACGAAATCACTTAATCTCGATTTCTGCTGTAGTGCTCTTTGTTGTGGCTCCTGATGAGAACAACACAATTTATACCTACTAACCTTCCTTTATTTTTACAATGCAGTATTATATGTATACCTGCATTCTATTTCCTTTATTTTCTTTATTTCATGATACATGCCACGTCGTTTGACAATTTGATGCCACGTGACATTATGTCATATTCATATCTGATATCTATATTATGTTCACGTAACACTTTATTTAAATTTATTCCTTCTCCTGTATCTGATGATGGGTTCTAGGAAACCCGAAAGTTCTTATATACAATAAAATCTTTAAATTCAGCCAACGAATTTAAATTTGTATTGTGAGTGACTCTTGTTTTTTAAGATCGTGCATTGAAGGCAACTACCTCGATTACTTTGGACTATTTCTGCACGAATTCGAATTCTCCTAATACCTCTTCCATGAAACTGAATCATTCAGTCCCCTTCAATAGCTAGACAAATACTCTCTTCCACTCCTCTCTACACAGGTAGTACAATTAGAACAGGGACAATCTTGTGTCAACAAATGTGCTCATTATTTCACACAACATACTTCATTTGCTATGCAGTAATTTCCCTCTAATAGTATAAAAGAAATGGGCACTTGAATGACAGTTTTTTCCCCTGACAAACATAATTTTTTTATTTAGAGGGATAAGTACAAATTAATCAGAAATCAGTAAATTTAATTAGGTTTGGTACAAACACAGTACATATACTTTTAAGAATTCATTCTGACAGTCTCAATTATTTTGAATAACAAAATTTTTTTGTTAAATGATAAAAAATATCTGGCTAATGCATTGATTTTCTTAATGCTGCCCCTGGTGGTGATGGTTATGATAATCAAGAATTCATAGCAGAAGGATCAAACACTGCCAAAGAAGAAAGAAACAACCTCACAAATAAAACCAGTTTGTATAAAAGGATGTCAATCACATTTTGTAAATCGACAAATGTACAGTGAATCTGAAAATTTATTTTCACAAATTATTAAGCCTAAACTGTTACATTAATGAATGCATACAGAAACTTATTACCTTATCTTTCAAAATAACAGGATCATCAGATTCAAAAGTACTTGGCTCTGTGACTTCAGTGGGTGACTTTGTTCCCTTAAAATAATAAAGTACTTATTAATAAAAACAAGACAATCACAACATTATTGAGGGAAAGATTTACTAAAAAAAGTCCAGTAGTATGTACTGTAACTTCAGTAACACAATGAAAGCTAATATTTTTTTAATTAAAAAATCACAATTATTGATACATTTATAATGTGTATATAAACAAAATTTCATATTAGTTTCTTCATGACATCATAACAACAAATACAAAAAAGGATAAAAAGAAAAAAAATTATACTGTAAACCAAGACAAAAACCTTGTAACTGGCAAGGTCTGACTTGTTTCTTCTCACCACCTGCAGGAGCTAACATATTCCTAACATGTATTTGTTGGTATGTTTTGCTTTTACATCAGTTCTCTTCACTTCTGAGCTCCACAGCAAATGTGATTTGTATCAGTACACACTGAAAATTTTTGTTTGTTATTGAACTGTAGCTGCTGATTTTAAGCACTCATTAGTCAAGATATTTTCCTTAAAGTTTTCGTATCTGCAATGGACTAATATGGTTTAAAATTCTCATTGTTCACAGAATTTGCTTTTGGACCTAAAAATATTTTTTCTTTCTAACTACAATCTTTTTGACATGGAAAAGCAAGAAAGGAAAATATTTTCTAAGTTGGAAGCACTTGTTTTCATGACAACAGCCAATGCTTTCCATTTCAGATGGTGGAAATAATATTCCACATGCTTTTAATTGTTTTGTTTTTTTATTTATATTGGATCACTTATGCTTATATTGACAAGTCAGCAACATGATAAACAGGGAAGTCAACTTAAATAGTACACTGCCGTACAATTGCTAAGGACTGATGACAATAGCAACGATAGCAACCATAAAATGGAAGGCAGGAAAATGTGGAAATTAGCATAAGTGCGGGATACAGTAAGACGTGTTGTGCGTATGCAAATTTTGGATTGCCAAACTTGTTCGTGACGTCATAGCGCTTATAAGAGATATAAAGGATTTGACGCGTATTGACCGTTGTTGTTCAAACGCAAAGTTGAAAGGGAAAGAATCAATTGACAAACTTGCAATTTTCAGTATGTCTTCCCGACATCTAGATGATTTTACGCGTGGCCGTATTATTGACAAGATTGAAGAAGGGCGAAAAATAACAGATGTTGCCAGGGAGTTCGACGTCAGCCACAGTGTTGTTTCAAGGCTTTGGAAATCATTTCAAACAAATGGAGAGTGTAGCAAACGTCACGGGGGAGGTCGTGTTCGCAGTACGACACCTGCAGAAGATCGGTACATAGTGCTATCAACAAAAAGACACCGACGCAGCACAGCTAGTGAGGTAGCAAATCAGTTTATGTCTGCTACTGGCAAGCGGATCTCCCGAAAAACTGTCGCCAGACGTTTGCATGAAGGAGGACTATACGCCCGCCGTCCTTTTGTGTGCATCCCATTGTCCAGATGTCACCATACCGCCTGTTTGCAATGATGCCCACAACATCGCAATTGGACTGATAACGACTAGTCTGCTGTCCTCTTCTCAGATGAGAGTAGATACAGTCTATCGTCTGATTGTCGACGACAACTGATCTGGCGTGATAGTGGTACTGCATATTGTCCAGCAAACATACAGGAAAGGGACTGATATCCGACATGTAGTGTCATGGTATGGGCTGGCATCATGATCAATGGCCGCACGTCCATTTATGTGCTTTCAACTGGGACTATGACTGGCCAACGATACATTAATGATGTTCTGCTACCTCATGTTTGCATGTTCCGTGGTGCTGTGGGTGATAGATTCATTTTCATGGACGACAGCGCAACATGTTATCGAACAGTCGCTGTCCAGGAGTGTCTTGAGAGTGAGGATATTCAACGCCTCGTTTAGCCAGCACATTCTCCACATCTGAATCCCATTGAAAATGTGTGGGATGGTTTGGGGAGGAGTCTTGCTGGTCGCCAATGCCCTCCAACAAACAAGGACACCCTCATCCGTGCACTGACAGAGGAATGGGATAAATTACCCCAACAGCTGCTTGATAATGTCGTGCAAAGCATGACACGACGTGTAGAATCTTGCATCGCCCTCCATGGTGGCCATATCCCGTATTGACATCTTACGCCGGAACGCCTGCGGACGGTAATTGCATTTTTTTCATGTTTACGTATTCTGCACAAAATGGCCTGTTTGTCCCTTGAACACGTTCCAAAGCCTTCTGGATTTCAGAGCACAATAAATTGTCTTTCTTGTAATGTCCTGGCATTCTGACATTATTTTATTTCACTTGGCATCCAACCACACTTACTTTTTTAGGCGCTATATAGCCGTTTATGATCCGTCCTTAGCAATTGTCCAGCAGTGTATAACTATACTAGTGATCCGAAATTTCTTGGCATAAAATAGAAATAAAAGTTTCCAAGCTTTCGCATATCAATCAGATGGCTTTCTCAAGGAAGGTAGACAGCTAACTGCAAACTGAATAATAGAACGGTTCAACAATTTGAACGTGGTGACTTGACTTGACAATAACGAACAGATACGAACGTAATCAGGTATTCAAAGACACGAGGCGTTATGCTCGTTTAGCCCGCAGAATCATGGAAGGAAAATCAAGAGGCAATCACTATTTGAAGAACTGGTTCCAAACTTGTGGTAATTCCAGTGAGACGCTATCATTGCATGACTCGCTGTTGGTTACAATCTCCAAAGTTTCGCGAATGGCAGTAGATTTTTGGGTGGGTAGGAAGCTAATTTTCCATCAAATTACCTCCAGGCCCTCAGATCCCGAGGCTCTTCGGAAGACTTAAACATCACAAGCCCGATAATTCATTGAGACCCATCATTTCAAGGAGGTCCACACCGTCGTACTGTTTAGAGAAGGCACTATCCAAATTTCTGGCTAATCATCTCCCCGAATCAGACTTTATAATATCTTCCGCTGTAGACTTTATCATGAAAGTTAAGCAAAATTCTGTCCAACAAAGCGACATTATCGGCAGTTTCGACGTTCATTTCTCCTTACCCTTCGGTACCTGTGCTGGAAGCCATCGGAACGTTAAAAGAAGCCATAACTAATTTGTCACTTTATTCCCAGGAGTTATGCCACAGCATCTTCAAATTAATGGACTTGGTCTCAAATTCCAGCTACTTCAGTTTCCAAGGACAAATTTACAAACAGATAAATGGAGCTCCGATGGATCTTGCGGAAGCAATACTTCATCCAATTGAGCAATATATATATTCACTAACACCTCCCCGAGACCTACCGCCTGGCTAAGATATGCGGATGATATATTCTTCATATGGCCTTACGAAAAGGGTACCATCCCGGTTTTTCTAGATAAAATCAATGATATTCACCCTACTATCGATTTCACTATGGAGCTCGAACACAACGGCGCATTGCCTTATCTGGATGTTTTACTGAGTAAAGTACCTGAAAATCGCCTTCGCACACAAGTCTATTATAAGCCCGCATCCGTACCTAACCTGATGCTCCGCAACTCATTCTGCCCAGCTGACTACAAGACAGCTTTATTCCGTTTTTGAATCTGATATTCCTTCTAGGCAATGCGAATTGAGAAACGTTATTGAGCTGGCCACTGAGGCAGGATACGCCCCGAACCTGGTACATTGCTACATCGAGAAAACCCGAACCAGTCGTACTAATCTTTCTATGCCGCAGCTACGCTACCTGGGATCAATTCCCTATATACCAAATGTTTCCTATCAGCTCAAGAAAATGAACCTCAGTGTTGGCAACAGATCTCCGACATCTTTATATACCATGCTTAAGGGAAACACTGAGAAGTCCCTACCTTTCAATGAAGCAGGTGTTTAAGCCATTACTCTACTATATCCGAACGGATCTGCGCGATACTACATTGGAATGACTAAACGTTCATTTAGAATTAGAGTTAATGAACATAAAGAACGACAAAGTAACCACGGACCTATCCAGAGAAGTCAAGTTGAAGTTCATTGCTCCTATATGGAATGATGTAAAGAAATTAGCTTCCTACTTCACCCAAAATCTACTGTCATTCGCAAAACTTTGGAGATCGTAACCAACAGCGAGTCATGCAATGATAGTTACTGTCTTACTGGAGTTACCATGAGTTTGGAACCAGTTCTTTAAATAGTGATTGCCTCTTGGTTTTCCTTCCACGATTTCACGTGCTAAACAAGCATAACGCCTCATGTCTTTGAATACCTGATTGCGTTCGCATCTATTCGTTATTGTCAAGTCAAGCCACCACGTCCAAATTGTTCAACCGTTCTATTATTCAGTTTGCAGTTAGCTGTTTACATTCCTTGAGAAAGCCATCTGGTTGATGTGTGAAAGCTTGGAAACTTTTATTTCTATTCTATGTCATGAGATTTCGGATACTATGATAGTTATACTATTTAAGTACAGTTGGTGTATTGTTCCTTGTAATTAATTAGGGAAGGCAACATCTTCTTTGTCTACATTCGCACAACAATCAAGCACAACAGTAATAATATTTTAGAAGATAAACACACTTATTTTATGAATTCTAAGTAACCCAGTACATTAGTTTTGGTACTTTACTTTGTTTTGCTACTTAATTAAGCATTTCATACAGCGAAAATAGCATTGTACGTGTGTTTCCATTCATGAAACTCAGTTGAAAATATGTCAAGCATAATCCACACAAAAGCCATCATCTGGTTTGCTTACAACTGATAATTTGCAGCTAATGGTTATAATCCATATTCTTTTTTGGGGGGGGGGGGGGGCTGAGTGTCAAAAAGAAGCAGGCAGTTCCAAGTTTCTTGGACTGCAAATTGTGATAATTCTTTTGACCTTTCATCAGTTACAACACAGCTGCCAACCCCTTCACATTAGAAGTGTGTGCAGCTATATAACATAGAGATTTGAAATTTGGGACGTACAAGGAAAGGGGCATGTATTTCAGTGTCCTCTTTTTGAAATCTGAATTTGCAGAATTTCAATTAATTTATTTATTTATTTCAAGTTTTCAATCATTATTGAAATTTGACCATGCATAATGCTATTCCATTAGCTGACCCACCAATAGTTCATTTCATTATTACACAATAATATTTAATTACACTATTGCCCATCAATATTTCATTACATTTTGCATAAATGTAACAATATCCCATTGCATTCTTGCAGAAATTACAATAACCTGGTGCTAAACTTGATAGCAGCCATTACAAAAAATGTTTTTCATTGGTGTAGCAATTTGTATGTGCCAAATTTTCACACACTTACAGGTGGCTTTATCGAGGCAGATTAATACCACAAATGTGTTTGGTAGAACACCTATAAATAGTATACAAGCAACAATATCAATAGATTGGGCCAAACTTTTTTGGACTGCACTTTCAAAGTCTGACAAGTATCCTTTCACCACAGTTGCAGGCCAGTTTGTTTATGTTTTAAACCATGCTCACCCATGTGTTACCACATACTATAAGAAGCTCCAAGCTATTTCTACAGGAAGATTTTGACTAGGTTTCCTCAACCATTGTTTCGAATTCGACATAAAGCGCGCAATTTAAAATTTGATCTACACTTTTGAAGGGTGTCCTTCTGCTAAAGTTGTCAGCTGGTTTATTTACATTTGAGACAGTGGTTCCCATTGTGTAATTACACACTACACCAATGAGCCATTATACACTGCTGGACAATTGCTAAGGACGGATCATAAACGGCTATATAGCGCATAAAAAAGTAAGTGTATTTGGATGCCAAGTGAAATAAAATAATGTCAGAATGCCAGGACATTACAAGAAAGACAATTTATTGTGCTCTGAAATCCGGAAAGCTTTGGATCGTGTTCAAGGGACAAACAGGCCATTTTGTGCAGAATACGTAAACGTGAAAAAAATGCAATAACCGTCTGCAGGCGTTCCGGCGTAAGATGTCAATACGGGATATGGCCACCATGGAGGGCGATGCAAGATTCCACACGTCGTGTCATGCTTTGCACAACATTATCAAGCAGCTGTTGGGGTAATTTATCCCATTCCTCTGTCAGTGCACGGATGAGGGTGTCCTTGTTTATTGGAGGGCATTGGCGACCAGCAATACTTCTCCCCAAAGCATCCCTCACATTTTCAATGGGATTCAGATCTGGAGAACGTGCTGGCCAAACGAGGCGTTGAATATATTCGCTCTCAAGACACTCTTGGACAGCGACTGTTCGATGACATGTTGCGTTGTCGTTCATGAAAATGAATCTATCACCGACAGCACCACGGAACATGCGAACATGAGATAGCAGAACATCATTAATGTATCGTTGGCCAGTCATAGTCCCAGTTGGAAGCACATAGAGGGACGTACGGCCATTGATCATGATGCCAGTACATACCATGACACTACATGTCGGATATCGGTCCCTTTCCTGTATGTTTGCTGGACAATATGCAGTACCACTATCACGCCAGATCAGTTGTCGTCGACAATCAGACGATAGACTGTATCTACTCTCATCTGAGAAGAGGACAGCAGACCAGTCGTTATCAGTCCAATTGCGATGTTGATGGCACCATTGTAAACGGGCGGTACGGTGACGTTTGGACAATGGGATGCACACAACAGGACGGCGGGCGTATAGTCTTCCTTCATGCAAACGTCTGGCGACAGTTTTTCGGGAGATCCGCTTGCCAGTAGCAGCCATAAATTGATTTGCTACCTCACTAGCTGTGCTGCGCCGGTGTCTTTTTGTTGATAGCACTATGTACCGATCTTCTGCAGGTGTCGTACTGCGAACACGACCTCCCCCGTGACGTTTGCTACACTCTCCATTTGTTTGAAATGATTTCCAAAGCCTTGAAACAACACTGTGGCTGACGTCGAACTCCCTGGCAACATCTGTTATTTTTCGCCCTTCTTCAATCTTGCCAATAATACGGCCACGCGTAAAATCATCTAGGTGATGTCGGGAAGACATACTGAAAATTGCAAGTTCGTCAATTGATTCTTTCCCTTTCCACTTTGCGTTTGAACAACAACGGTCAATACGCGTCAAAAACTTTATATCTCTTATCAGCGCTATGACGCCACGAACAAGTTCGGCAATCCAAAATTTGCATACGCACAACACGTCTTACTGTATCATGCACTTATTCTAAATTCCACATTTTCCTGCCTTCCATTTTATGGCTGCTATCGTTGCTGTTGTCATCCGTCCTTAGCAATTGTCCGGCAGTGTATTATGACCACCCCCAGCCTAGAGAAATGGGGGCGCCTGGAGATCGAACGGTGGTGCAGGTGAAGTTCACAGAACAGTATATATACAACCTGAGGACCGGCTTTTCGTTAGTAGAGTGTTCGGAGTCAGAATGGAAAAAGCTGCCAATTTATCGGAGTTTGATAAAGGACAAATTGTGATGGCACAGTGCCTCAGAACTACGATATTCGAAATGCCACAGCTTTGGGTTGTTCACGTGCTGCTGCAGTGAGTACGTATTAAAAGTGGTGCACAGATGGCAAAATGATGAATTGTCGCTCAGACGTGTGTCATCCGCGGCTCATTGATGCCGGAGGGGTGGAGAGACTGTCGCGCATTGTTAACAGCGACTGCAGGGCCACAGTGCGACAAATCACCAGCAGCTACAACAGTGATGATCAGGGCATTGTGTCACAGCACAGAGTTCATCGCAGCCTTCTGCACATAGGCCTGTGTAACCGAAGGCCCAGCTGGGGTCGCCATGCTCACTGCATGCCATCGCCAACAATGCATGATATGGGCCCAAGATCACTGAGATTGGACTGTGGATGATTGGAAGAAAGTAGACTGGTTTGATGAATCAAGATTACTGGTGCATCATGTAGACAGGCAAGTGCAAATACGCCGATTACCAACAGAGGCAGTGTTACACTGTGGGCAATGTTTTCTTGTGACACTTTAGGCCTCATTATCCCAATAGCACAATACCTGACAGCTGTCAGGTATCTGAACATTGGTGAAAATCCTCTAAATACGTGGCATCAGTGAATAAACAAAAAATATTTGTTTATTCACTGACGCTACGTATTTAGAGGATTTTCACTCTATTGTTCTCGCCCTTTGGATTTATTTGCTGTAATTAATATATAACTTGTGCTGTTAATGCCCACCAGATGGAGACGTCTTAGTTACTGAATCCATCAAAGAATTTGTTATGTCAGAAGCTGACAGATAAACACACATTGCGCCATTGATTGTTGGCCACCATGGGGCAAACACACTCTGCTAGATATCAAGAGCTTTGGGTTACAATCCAAGGGATAACAATTTTTCAGTTGCTATGCATTGATAAATGTGGAAAGAATGATGTCTTTGTTTATTATCTGAACATTGTTGTGGACCAAGTTCACCCATTCATGGCAACTGTGTTCCCTGCTGGTGATGGCCATTACCAACAAGATAATGCGCCATGCCACACTGCCAGAATCATCAAGGAGTGGTTCGAGGAACATGTTGGTGACTTTCTGTTAATGCCCTGGTCTCCAAATTTACCCGACATGAACCAAATCAAAGATTTGTGGTTCAACTTGGAAAAGCGGGTTTGCACTAAATCACCACCACCCTGAAATGTACGGAAACTAGAGGATCTGCTGTTGACATTATGGTACCAGATACCCCAGGATACCTATCGCTCACTGAAACGATGCCTCGCCAAGTGGCCGGTCCTACAGCTTATTAGGTAGGTGATCATAATATAATGGCTTATCAGTGTACATATATTTCGAAGCTATTTTTTACAGGAAGATGTTGACTATGTTTCTTCAATCATTGTTTCGAATTTGACATAATGCAATTGCGTTGTTTTACAGTTTGATTTTGCGGTTTATTCTATTAGACTTCCAAAGTGTTCTGTGTTACTAAGTGATATGAATAGTTCCACTATCTGGAAAAACAATAGTTCCACAATTCTTTTAGAGGGGAAATATATTTCAATCAAATGTAAATTGATTACATGAATTTAAATGTGAGAAAAATGTGAATTTTTTCACTTTGCATTGTTTCATAGCTTAACATTGCTCTTCATATATATCATCATTGTCAACCACTATCAATCCAATGCTGGATGAAGGGCTTCCCAAATTTTTCCCACAACGGTCTGTCTTGAGGCAGTCTCCCCCATGTCACTACCGCATGCTTTTGAATTTCATCCATCCACTTCCCATGTGGTCTTCTTATGTCCCTTGGAACCCAGTCTAAAATTTCAGTTGTTCATCGGTGGTCTGTTCTCCTAGAAAGATGTCTAGCCCATTGCCATGATCATGATGTATTTTACTCTTGCTATTTTCCTTATCCATAAGTTCCTCTTCTTATCTTTCCTGGTTACACCAAGCATGCATCTCTCCCTGTTTCTTACAGTTGTCCTCTAGTCTTTGTATGTCTTTTTTGGTTACGGTCTATGTCTCTGCTCCATACATAAGCACTGGAAGAATGCATTGATTAAATAATCTTTTTTTAAGACATAATGGCATGTTACTCTTACAAATTGTACTGTTTCTTCCAAAAGCTCTCTAACCAAGTTTTATATGCTGATTAATTTCTTCATCAATGTGATCCTCACTTGATATCTGCTACACAAGGTAAATGTAGGTATCGGTTATTTTCAGCTGTTCCCCATCAATTGATAAATCTTCATTTCTTGAAAAAGCATTTTACATAAGTTTTGTCTTCTGAAAGTTCATTTTTAATTTCCCACTTTTTTACTCTTGTCAGCAAGTTTCTGGATCATACTCTGCAGCTCTGAAGGGGTAGTTGCAAGAATGGTGATGTCATTGGCAAAATGAAGATGAGTTAAATAATCTCCATTAATCATCATCCCTTTGTTTTCCCAGTTCAATGATTGAAAAACATTTTGCAAGGTGACATTAAAGAGTCTGGGAGATATAATGTCACCTCGTCTCACTCCCTTTCCAAATTTTATTGGTGCTGTATCCTCAAACAGCCAAACCTTTGCACTTGCATTTTCATATATGTTATTAAATAATGCTAATATATGCATCTTCAATACTGCAGGATTTCAAAGCCATTGCAACTGCTGATAGTTTCACAGAATCAAAGGCCTTTTCATACACAATAAAAGCCATGCATAATGGGAGTTCATACTCTCTTGTTCTTTCAATTAGTTCTCTCAGTACGTAGCCACTCCTGAATCCAGCTTGTTCTCTCGGTTGAGTCATGTCCAGTGCTACCTTCAAGCAATGTGAAAAAAACCTTAGTGAAAACTTTATAAATCACTGATAGGAGGCTGATGGGAATGTAGTTCCTGAGATCCTCAATGTCACCTTTTTTATGTAGCACGATCATTGTAGCATTGTTCCAATCCTCAGGAATCTTCCTTTTATTGAGGCTGGTCGAGTGTAGTTTCAATTTCTACACTTGCTTCTTGTATAATGTCCACAGTAATTCCATCTTCTCCTGGAGCTCTTCCCTATTTCATGTTCTTAACTGCTTGCATAACTTCTGCTGGGAGGACTCTGGAAATATTTTTCTTGAAGATATGTATGTATGTATGTATTTATATAGCAAAAATATAAAGGGAAAAACGAATAACCAAGAACAAATTTGAAATTCCAAAGCACCAGAGGCTGCATAGAAGAAAGATCAAATAATATAAAAATGAAAAACATAAAAGCAAATTTTGAACATAGAAAAAACAAAAAACAAAAATGGGAACGAGAAAAAGAACAACAATCACCACTTTCTAACCACCAGAAGCAGGCGAGCTTCAAGCGATGTAAATTTAACAAACAGAATAATGCAGAGAAGCATATTAATGACTGATTCCTCATCGGCTTCGTCAAGGGCAAGCAATAAGAAAATCACTCATCAATCTACTGAGACCAGATAATTGTGGGTTTCTGCTATTTTAGTTTGCTATAGGGACCAATTAAATTTAGGGGGGAAATGTCAAAATAAAAGGAATATTTAATAAAAACCCAAACCCAGCAAACTAAAACACTTTGCCTGACCACACAACACTGTTAAGCGACCGAAAAGACCCAGAAGAAGACCACATGGAAGATTGGTGGATGAAATTCAAAAGCATGTGGGAGTAACGTGCAGGAGACTGGCACAAGACAGACCGTTGTGGAAGAAACTTGGGGAGACCTTCGTCCAGCAGTGAATTGATAATGGTTGACAATGACGATGATGATGATATATATATATATATATATATATATCACCCATCTCCCATGTGGTCTTCTTCTGGGTCTTTTCCTGTCCCTTGGAATCCAATCTAAAATTTTGGCTGTTTATCAATGGTTTGTCCTTCTGGCAGTATGTCCAGCCCATTGCCATTTAAGGGATTTTACTCTGATCATGATGTCTTCCACTCTTGTCATTTTTCGGATCCACAAGTTCCTCTTCTTATCTCTCCTGGTTACACAAAGCATGCACCTCTCCATGCTTCTTTGAGTTGTCTCTTTTAGTTAAGGTCCACGTCTCTGCACCATACGTAAGCACTGGAAGGATGCATTGAACAAACACTTTTTTTTTATGACATAATGGCATATTGCTCTTGAAAATTATGCTGTTTCTTCCAAAAGCTCTCCAGGCTAGTTTTATACGCCTATTAATTTCTTCATCAATGTGACCCTCACTTCATATCACATGTCCAAGATAAACGTACCTATTTGTTATCTCCAGCTTTTCTCCATCAATCGATAAATCTTCATTTCTTGTAAAAGCATTGTACATCACTTTTGTCTTCTGAAAGTTTGTTTTTAATCCCACTTCTTCACTGTTGTCAGCAAGTTCCTGGATCATACTCTGCAGCTCTGATGGGGTAGTTGCAAAAATGACTACGTCATCAGCAAAACGCAGGTGACTTAGATAATCTCCATTAATCTTTATCCCTTTGTTTTCCCAGTTCAGTGATTGAAAGACATTTTCCAATGTCGCATTAAAGAGCTTCGGAGATATGGTGTCACCTTGTCTCACTCCCTTTCCAATTTTTATGCGTGTTGTATTTTCAAACAGCCGAATCTTTGCACTTGCATTTTCATAGATGTAATTAATAATATTAATGTATGCATCTTCAATACCATAGGATTTCAAAGCCATTGTAACTCCTGATGGTTTCACCGAATCAAAGGCCTTTTCATAATCGATAAATGCCATGCACAATGGAATTTCATATTCCCTCGCTCTTTCAATTAGTTCTCTCAGTACGTGGATATGATCTATTGTGCTGTAGCCACTCCTGAATACAGCTTATATCATCATCATCATCATCATCATTGTCATACATTATCAATCCACTGCTGGACGAAGGTCTCCCCAAGTTTCCTCCACAACGGTCTGTCTTGTGCCAGTCTCCTTATGTCACTCCTGCATACTTTCGAATTTCATCCACCCATCTCCCATGTGGTCTTCTTCTGGGTCTTTTCCTGTCCCTTGGAATCCAATCTAAAATTTCGGCTGTCCATCGATGGTCTGTCCTTCTGGCAGTATGTCCAGTCCATTGCCATTTCAAGGATTTTACTCTGATCATGATGTCTTCCACTCTTGTCATTTTTCGGATCCACGAGTTCCTCTTCTTATCTCTCCTGGTTACACCAAGCATGCACCTCTCCATGCTTCTTTGAGTTGTCTGCAGCCTTTGTATGTCTCTTTTAGTTAAGGTCCACGTCTCTGCACCATACGTAAGCACTGGAAGGATGCATTGATCAAACACTTTTCTTTTAAGACATAATGGCATATTGCTCTTGAAAATTATGCTGTTTCTTCCAAAAGCTCTCCAGGCAAGTTTTGTACGCCGATTAATTTCTTCATCAATGTGACCCTCACTTGATATCTGCTGTCCAAGATAAACGTACATGTCTGTTATCTCCAGCTTTTCTCCATCAATGGATAAATCTTCATTTCTTGAAAAAGCATTAAACATCACTTTTGTCTTTTGAAAGTTCATTTTTAATCCCACTCCTTTACTCTTGTTATCAAGTTCCTGGATCATACTCTGCAGCTCTGATGGGGTAGTTCCAAAAATGACTACGTCATCAGCAAAACGAAGGTAAGTTAGATAATCTCCATTAATCTTTATCCCTTTGTTTTCCCAGTTCAGTGATTGAAAGACATTTTCCAATGTGGCATTAAGGAGCTTCGGAGATATGGTGCCACCTTGTTTCTCCCTTTCCAACTTTTATGTGTGCTGTGTTCTCAAACAGCCGAATCTTTGCACTTGCATTTTCATAGATGTTATTAATAATATTAATGTATACATCTTCAATACCGCAGGATTTCAGAGCCATTGTAACTGCTGATGGTTTCACCGAATCAAAGGCTTTTTCATAATCGATAAAAGCCATGCACAATGGAAGTTCATATTCCCTCGCTCTTTCAATTAGTTCTCTCAGTACCTGGATATGATCTATTGTGCTGTAGCCACCCCAGAATCCAGCTTGTTCTCTCGGTTGAGCCATGTCCAGTGTTACCTTCAAGCGGTGTGAAAGAACTTTAGTGAAGATTTTATAAACCACTGATAGGAAGCTGATAGGTCTGTAGTTCCTGAGATCCTCAATGTCACCTTTTTTATGTAGCAAGATCATTGTAGCATTGTTCCAATCCTCAGGAATTTTCCCTTCATTAAGGCATCGAGTGAAAATTTGGGCGAGTACTGTTTCGATTTCTCCACTTGCTTCTTGTATGATGTCTACAGTAATTCCATCTTCTCCTGGAGCTTTTCCCCGCTTCATGTTCTTGATTGCATGTGCAACTTCTGCTGGGAGGACTGGAAGAACTCTGGTACTGGTACTTTTCACGATGTCTGGAGTATATGTATCATCCCTTTCATATAATTTGGAGTAGAAATCTTTCACTCTTGTCAAAATTTCGCCTCTATTTCTTGTTACAGAACTATCTTCTCTTCTCAGTGCCATAATCTGTTTTCTTCCCTTACGGAGATGTCCCTTTGCTATCTTTAGGCTTTGGTTGTTTTCAATTGCTTTCCTCACTAGTTCACAGTTGAATTTCCTTACGTCTTCAGTGATACTTTTTCGTACTGTCTTGCATAGCTCTATATATTCCACTTTGGAAGTCGCATCTTCTTTAGTTGTCCTCATCTCTCTTCTTTTTTGCATTAACATTTTGGTTTTTCCTGATAATTTATTCACATGCAACTTGTTCTTAGACCCAGCTAATTTTGTTGCTGTTTCCATAAGAGCTTTGGTTACTTTTCTGTTAATTTCAGAAATATCCACTTCATCCGATGTTAGGCTTTCTAAAGCAGAGAATCTGTTCTTCAGTTCCAACTTGAAGGTATTATGGTGTTTTTTAAGGTTGGTTATGTCAATACATTTTGTTTGTCTTATGAGCTTGCCACGTTCAAGTTTAGTGTTGAGATGCATTTTACATCTCACCAATCTATGGTGACTACCTGTGTTGAACTTGTTTAGCACACTGCAGTCTTCGATGACGAATTTTTTGTTACACATAATAAAATCAATTTCACTTGTCGTCGCATTTGGATGTCTCCATGTCCATTTCCTGTGTGGCTTTTTCTTGAAAAAGGAGTTCAAGATGAAAAAACGTTCTGCCTCTGCAAACTCAACGAGAGTATTTCCACGCTGGTTTCTGTTGCCGTGACCGAATTTACCTACTGAAGTTTCATTCTGTTGCCCTATTTTTGCATTGAAATCTCCCATAATTATCTTTAAATGTTGCTTACCTTTATTATTTAGATGACGAATTTCCTCATAAAGTTCTTCAATTTCTTCTTCAGGATGACTTGTGGTGGGTGCATAAGTTTGAATTATCTGAGCCTGGTATCTTCTCGAGAGTTGGATAACGAGTCGTGCAACTCTGTCAGAGGAACTTTCAACTTCTACAACTTTATCCTTCAGTTTCTTGTTTATTATAAATCCAACACCACTAGTTCTGCCAGTATCTGTCCCACAATAGTAGAAGGGATGTCCACTTTTCAGTTCAATGAGATCTTCTCATTTTCTCCTTACCTCACTTAGCACGATGATGTCCCACTTGATCCTTTGTAGTTCTTCTTCCAATTCAAGAAGCCTTGAATCAGAAGATAGGGAGCATCCATTATACATAGCCAAGGTCAGCATCAGATGGCAGCCTAGTCCGGTTCTCCGGGGATTCTTAGCACCCTCTGCCTTCATGTCGCACTAGCCGCTGCCTTGGCCAGGTACATTCCAGCTGCCGGAGACTGAGGGCCAAGATTTAAGTTGTGGAGTCATTTTGGAGGGGTTTGGCCATAACTCACCACGCTCACCAAGCAGGTTGGTGAGTGTGGGATAGCATTTCCTCTAATCCCGATGGTATAGTTATACCGCTATTGGCGGTCGTCAGAGCCCCTGTAGTGGGAACAGGATGCACCACGAGAAGGCAGGGTTGACATTTGTCAAGGAGAGGCTGTGAGGTTACGCATCACCTGACCTTACATCCCCAGCTTTTATATATATATATATATATATATATATATATATATATATATATATATATAATATTCTATAAAGAAGATACCTAAACAAAAAAATACATATATAATTTTGACTCACACCTAGTACAACATAGAAAAGGTTATGTATCTACCTGTGTGAGTAAAAGGAGAAAAAGATAAAAAAATAAAATAAAACAACTGAATGTAGAAGGTGTCGAGAATACTGAGCCTTGGCTTTATCAAGGACCAGCAAAAACTCTGCATTTTTCTCACTTCTACAAAGACCTAGTTGGAAATGGGTTTCTGCAAGGCCATAGATGCAAGTAACATTCCCACCTAAAATAGTTTAAAAAATATATATATAAGTCATGTCCTCCGTAGAGTAGCATGACCTAACACTAGTTAACAATTTCGCTTGCATCCATTAACCTTCATGGCCCGACCCATGCTCTTCATCTGTTACTATTAAACAGAGAGAAGAAGATTAAAGAGAACTCAAGCTGTGAGAGTGACATAATAAATAGAAATGATTTTCAGCTATAACGAAATTCCAAGTTCGTTTGAGAGAGAATTTAAACCTGAAAAACAATGCAAAAAGAAATCCAAATTTTACATTGCAATTAAAAAGGAAATGTTAATTTATAACGAACAGATTTTTGAAAGAAAACTTGAGTCTAAAACCCCCTACTCTACAACTTATGACAGCACGAAACGAGAATAAGTTAAAGATAATAATTAACTAAAGAAAACTTTGTGAAAGTTATATACCTTAAACAGTTAGTTGCAATATGTACAAAGTATTTCAGCAGTGCTTTAAGTGCATAATTAATTGAAGGTTATTAAGAACTTTACTACTTTGAAAAAACAGCGCATAGACAGCGCATAGAACAGGAACAAGCTTAGCCATCTTCTGTTCCTAGGTACCCCAAAAGACGCTCAAAGTTACAAAGAAAAGTAAGAGTTAAAACCCGCATAAATGTTAACAGACAAACCAATGCTTAAAAGCTGAAAAGCTAAAAAACGACAGAGAAAAGGTACATAAAGTACAAACATTGAACTTATAAAACCTAGAACCCAAAAACAAGGAAGAGAGCTTACCTCTTGTGTGACAAAACTTTTCTCCTCACAAGAGGAGAACAAGGCTGACCTCTTCCGCCACTCCCTAGACGCTGGGGGCAGTGAGGGTGGGGCTGATGGCCTCCTCATACAGCAAGAAACCAACGCAGGAGATTTTAACCAGAGAAAAATATATAAACTTAAGACTGTGGATCTGTATGATCAGAATGAGCAGAATTAACTCTCCAGAATACATGAGAAATATTATAAAATACACGAGCAGTTTATTTAATAATCTTTGCATGTATTAAATCACCTTAGTGAGCTTCTATAGATTAATCAGAATCTTATTAATTTTAATGTTGGTTTTACTATTTTTAGTATAGCTATCCTAGTGATGAATAACTAGTTTTCTTTTTTATTTGTTTTTATTTTCTTTTATAAACAGATTTTTAAGCTTTTTTTGTGATTTTGTTTATATTATTTAATTTTTTGTTTTAATAGGACCGTCATATCCATAGCACTAAGGTTCCTTTAGGTAGTTAATAGGCATCCTCTAGCCAACTTCCTTACGGCTTTGATTGGTCAGAATCATATTATTAACTGTGTAGAAAATTAAAGCAGATCTGCCAACCTTACTCTATTATTCAGAATAATTTTTCTTAAAGTTCTTTTGATGAAAGAAGAAGGAATTTCGTTCTCTAGAAAACTTTCTAATAGTATATTAATGTGGTAATTGAAATCCAAATTGTTGCTGCAAATTCTTGAAATTCTTAGGACCTGAGAAATTAGTACATTCTCAATTACTTTGGTTGAAATGTTATTATTCCAGTGTAGATATTTAATTACTTTGAAAGGAAAATTAACTCTTTTATCAAAGAGGCTAATAGATGGGTTACCTCTGTTGAGCTTAATGCTTAAGTCTAGGAACTCAAGTTCCTGATTACTGTGGTTGGTTTTACATAAGTTAAGAGAGCTAGGATAGATATTATCAAAATCACTCTCTATAACTTCTGAATTATTGATACACAGCAGATCATCAATATATCTAAAAGTGTAAAGGTAGTTATCTGAGCAGGTGGGGTGATTTTTAATGAATTTATATTCCTTAAAGAACAGGAATAGATTAGCGATATTTGTGGACGTTGATGTTCCCATTGGAATACCGTTCACTTGCTTATAGAGAGTATTATTATATAAGATATGGTTATTTTTTATGCAGCAATTGAGATAAGAGTTCCAAGTTCCTACATCAACAAATTGGTTAAGTTTAAATTCTGCATACAGCTCTTTAAAGGTATAAATTATATATATATATATAACATTACTATTCTCAACTTAGAATGCATGAACCTCTGTGTGGATCCCCAATACTCTACAATGGAACATGACCGACTGTCATGATGTCAATGACAAATTTCATTGAAGCTACTATCATGACTGGCCATGCTACATATCACATTTTTATTCCACACATTCCAATCCCCTCATCTGATCTTCTATTTTAGTTTAAGTGCCTATAGTTTCCTGTTGTTTCAGCTTCATCATGAGTATCAATCAACAACACATGGGGTCAACTGTTAAAAGTTGTTGAACTCAACAACCTGCAAAACTCATGCTTTTCCATGTCAGTTTTAAACATAGCCCTTAGAGTTGCTCATGATGGGGAGTTATTGTTAATCCCCTGCCAGGCTCCTTTTGCAGTTGCCAGTTATTAAATTAAAATAAATTTGTTATGTATTTTGTAAGTCCAGTATTTTTGGATTAACTTGCTGAAAATGCTATTTATAATTTTCGAAAGTTCACTGATACAACTGTTTTTCTGAATATAAAAACTTCCTTTAATAAGTATCTTGTTTCTATGAGATTCATAATCCATATTTTAATATTTCGCCATAAAAGTCCATTTCACATACATTGCTGCACATTTAATTGTAATGTACTACTTATTTTGTCCTCATAATTGGAATCTGTAATGTTCTAATAATTATTTATTGTTTTATCAATTTTTCTTTGAATTGTCTTATTCTATTGTTATCGTGGTTTAGGCTTTGCAGGTTTGCAGCAAGTTTTCTGTTTCAATGGTTGTGTACGCAGATACATTTTATTTTTATACAAGTCTGCACCGACCTTCACAAGTAAAAAAAAAAAAACAGCTCTATATATATTTCACAGAGAGTACTTGTTAGAAAATGACTCCACAACTTAAATCTTAAATCCCTCCAAAATGACTCCACAACTTAAATCTTGGCCCTCAGTCTCCGGCAGCTGGAATGTACCTGGCCAAGGCAGCGGCCAGTGCGACATGAAGGCAGAGGGTGCTAAGAATCCCCGGAGGACCGGACTAGGCTGCCATCTGATGCTGACCTTGGCGACGTATAACGGACGCTCCCTATCTTCTGATTCAAGGCTTCTTGAATTGGAAGAGGAACTACAAAGGATCAAGTGGGACATCGTCGGGCTAAGTGAGGTAAGGAGAAATGGAGATGATCTCATTGAACTGAAAAGTGGACATCTCTTCAACTATCGTGGGACAGATACTGGCAGAACTAGTGGTGTTGGATTTATAATAAACAAGAAACTGAAGGATAAAGTTGTAGAAGTTGAAAGTTCCTCTGACAGAGCTGCACGACTCGTTATCCAACTCTCGAGAAGATACCAGGCTCAGATTATTCAAACTTATGCACCCACCACAAGTCATGCTGAAGAAGAAATTGAAGAATTTTATGAGGAAATTCGTGATCTAAATAATAAAGGTAAGCAGCACTTGAAGATAATTATGGGAGATTTTAATGCAAAAATAGGGCAACGGCAACAGAATGAAACTTCAGTAGGTAAATTCGGTCACGGCAACAGAAACCAGCGTGGAAATACTCTCGTAGAGTTTGCAGAGGCAGAAGGGTTTTTCATCTTGAACTCCTTTTTCAAGAAAAAGCCACACAGGAAATGGACATGGAGACATCCAAATGGGACGACAAGTGAAATTGATTTTATTATGTGTAACAAAAAATTTGTCATAGAAGACTGCAGTGTGCTAAACAAGTTCAACACAGGCAGTGACCATAGATTGGTGAGATGTAAGATGCACCTCAACACTAAACTCAAACGTAGCAAGCTCATAAGACAAACAAAATGTATTGACATAACCAACCTTAAAAAACACCATAATACCTTCAAATTGGAACTGAAGAACAGATTCTCTGCTTTAGAAGGCCTAACATCGGAAGAAGTGGATATTTCTGAAGTTAACAGAAAAGTAACCAAAGCTCTTATGGAAACAGCAACAAAATTAGCTGGGTCTAAGAACAAATTGCATGTGAACAAATTATCAGGAAAAACCAAAATGTTGATGCAAAAAAGAAGAGTGATGAGGACAACTAAAGAAGATGTGACTTCCAAAGTGGAATATATAGAGCTATGCAAGACAGTACGAAAAAGTATCACTGAAGACGTAAGGAAATTCAACTGTGAACTAGTAAGGAAAGCAATTGAAAACAACCAAAGCCTAAAGATAGCAAAGGGACATCTCAGTAAGGGGAAAAAACAGATTATGGCACTGAGAAAAGAAGATGGTTCTGTAACAAGAAATAGAGGCGAAATTTTGACAAGAGTGAAAGATTTCTACTCCAAATTATATGAAAGGGATGATACATGTACTCCAGACATCATGAAAGGTACCAGTACCAGAGTTCTTCCAGTCCTTCCAGCAGAAGTTGCACATGCAATCAAGAACATGAAGCGGGGAAAAGCTCCAGGAGAAGATGGAATTACTGTAGACATCATACAAGAAGCAAGTGGAGAAATCGAAACAGTACTCGCCCAAATTTTCACTCGATGCCTTAATGAAGGGAAAATTCCTGAGGATTGGAACAACGCTACAATGATCTTGCTACATAAAAAAGGTGACATTGAGGATCTCAGGAACTACAGACCTATCAGCTTCCTATCAGTGGTTTATAAAATCTTCACTAAAGTTCTTTCACACCGCTTGAAGGTGACACTGGACATGGCTCAACCGAGAGAACAAGCTGGATTCAGGAGTGGCTACAGCACAATAGATCATATCCACGTACTGAGAGAACTAATTGAAAGAGCGAGGGAATATGAACTTCCATTGTGCATGGCTTTTATCGATTATGAAAAAGCCTTTGATTCGGTGAAACCATCAGCAGTTGCAATGGCTCTGAAATCCTGCGGTATTGAAGATGCATACATTAATATTATTAATAACATCTATGAAAATGCAAGTGCAAAGATTCGGCTGTTTGAAAATACAACACACATAAAAATTGGAAAAGGAGTGAGACAAGGTGACACCATATCTCCGAAGCTCTTTAATGCCACATTGGAAAATGTCTTTCAATCACTGAACTGGGAAAACAAAGGGATAAAGATTAATGGAGATTATCTAACCCACCTTCGTTTTGCTGATGACTTAGTCATTTTTGCAACTACCCCATCAGAGCTACAGAGTATGATCCAGGAACTTGCTGACAAGAGTAAAGAAGTGGGATTAAAAATGAACTTTCAGAAGACAAAAGTGATGTGCAATGCTTTTACAAGAAATGAAGATTTATCGATTGATGGAGAAAAGCTGGAGATAACAGACACGTACGTTTATCTTGGACAGCAGATATCAAGTGAGGGTCACATTGGTGAAGAAATTAATCGACGTACAAAACTTGCCTGGAGAGCTTTTGGAAGAAACAGCATAATTTTCAAGAGCAATATGCCATTATGTTTTAAAAGAAAAGTGTTTGATCAATGCATCCTTCCAGTGCTTACGTATGGTGCAGAGACGTGGACCTTAGCTAAAAGAGACATACAAAGGCTGCAGACAACTCAAAGTAGCATGGAGAGGTGCATGCTTGGTGTAACCAGGAGAGATAAGAAGAGGAACACGTGGATCCGAAAAATGACAAGAGTGGAAGACATCATGATCAGAGTTAAATCCCTGAAATGGCAATGGGCTGGACATACTGCCAGAAGAACAGACCATCGATGGACAGCCGAAATTTTAGATTGGATTCCAAGGGACAGGAAAAGACCCAGAAGAAGACCACATGGAAGATGGGTGGATGAAATTCGAAAGTATGCGGGAGTGACATGGAGGAGACTGGCACAAGACAGACCGTTGTGGAGGAAACTTGGGGAGACCTTCGTCCAGCAGTGGATTGATAATGGTTGACAATGATGATGATGATGATGACTTGTTAGAATAACAATGAGGACACATTAATAAAAAAAAATTTATACAAAATCTGCAGATTCTTTTACACAATGGAAAAGAATAATAATGTTAGAACAGCTTTTTTTTATGCAATGCTACATTTTTCTTTGTTCCTTGCTTCATTTGCATTTTTCATGCACTCTTGATTGCTGTGAATTCATGCTTAAAAGAAAAAAACTTGGGAGAGAGGAGTAAAAAAGCATAACCTGGGTGGGCATTATTGGGCCTTTGTGGGTGTTTATTAATTTTTTGTTGGTTTATTTATTTAACATGGTTCTTTAGTAATTTAACATTGATAGGAAAGTTACATGTGGGTCATTCCATGTCAATTCACGTAGGACATGTCACCCACACATCTCAGATTTTTGTGAACCTTGGTACAAAGTATTCTGTTTGTGAGTTATGAAACCTGGGAAAATTGTATGGCAGTTGGTCCAGTAGATTTTAAGTAATCCCACTTTAAAAACTGGGTGGCTCTGCCTTAAAAGTCAGTCATGGTACCAGTTTTCATAACTACACCATATGACAAAAAGATTAAAAACTTCAGAACTAACTATGACAGCCACATAATTATTTTTTAAATGATCTATATCAGTGGTTTCCATTTGGTGATTCATGAACCCTGTGGGGTTCACAAAGGTGTTCCAAGGGGGTTTGAAGTAAAAATTCTGCAAATGGCATCTCCATAAAATTACAATAAAGGTATTTTTTTATACCACAAGTAAGTTGAAATGCATTAACAGTTCACTTATTTCTTGCAGATGTTTGGGACATGCATTTTTACACAGCCAACATGCATGAGAGGGTGATCAGTGCTGCATTTCTTTTCAAAAACATCAGTGCGTGACAGACACCACACAGCAAGTGAAAGACTACTCTGTGACATCACAAGGTCAGGGAATAGTTCGTTCTACCTGACTCTGATGTAGAAAGAAACTGGTTAGTTTTTAGCTTGTGGAATGACCTTACCGAGTGCACATGTGCTGCTGTTGTTCATCGGAACTCACAGAGCATCGAAATTCTGTGCATCATTAAGGTGGCATTAGGGTTGTAGGAGCTTGTAAAAACTTAAACTTCCAAGTCAGAAATGCCTGCCTTTAGTAATTTTCCACTGTGAAATCATGGATCACTGGTTGAAGACTGTGACCATGGTAAAACGTGGTAATGAAGAGCCAAAAACAAAATCCTTTCTTCAACTGTGCCACAAGATGATCTTCTAAAATCCCGTAAAACACATTCAACTGACAAAAATTCCGAAATAGTGCTTAAAGATGTTCAAGATATTGGCATTAAATCTAGTACTAAGAAAAAATAAAAAAATAAATAAAAAAAATACAGTGCAGATTGTAAAAAATTTGGCTTTACATTTACAGGAGGTGAGGACTATCTATGCCCACAATATGTCATTAATGGAGAGTCCTCACAAACAGCAGCTTGAAAACTTCACTCTTGTCTGATCATTAGAGACTAAGCACCAAAGTCCTGCAAATGGACCAGACGATTTTTTCAAACAGAAATCGAAAGAACTTGAAGTATCTAATATTAGTTCGTATATTTCACTTCATAATCAAGATGTGAAAAAGCAATTAAAGCATCATACTTGGTTAGCTACCAAAAAGGAAAAGCTGGGGAAGCCCATACTATTGCGGAAAATCACATTTTACTGTGCACGAAAGCAGTTGTCAAGTGTATGTTTGGTGCCAATCCGGCAAAGAAATTGGACATGATAATCTTTTCTAACAACAGAGTGCCTCGCCGAATCAACAATATGTCTGAGGAAGTTAAATTTGTTATTACAGAATGGGTACAGAAAAGTACAATGTGCGCTCTGCAGTTAGATGAGACCACAGACGTTTCTAATCTAACAATGTTAATTTAATTTGTATGATACCTGAATGGTAGTAAAGTGGAGTAAAACAAGCTATTTTGCCAACTGTTAAGACAGTGTTACAACTGGTGAGGACATTTTTAATTAAATCAACTCGTATTTTGAAGAAAAGTAAACTGAATGGTTTCTTGTTGTGGAATTTGTGCAGAGGTGCAAAATAGATGACAGAAAAATTTGTGGGCTTAGTTATTTAAAAATATATGTGCAAATATTTCTTGGACTCATTCATACATGAGACTGACTAAGGAACAAAAAAGCTGAACTTTTTAATCGAGCAAAAAAATCAGAACATGCGACAAGAAAGTGTGAATATAAAGCAAGCATGAGCAAGATGGAATTGTTCAATGTATTCACAATATAAAATTACTAAATTCAAAACAAAATAAAGTGGTTTTAAAACACACTGCTTCAAACACATCTCTCTCTCTCTCTCTCTCTCTCTATTTTTTCTTTCTTTCTTTTTTTTTTTTTTTTTTTTTTGTGCTTGCTAGAACATCAGCTTAATTTTCCTCTTGTGTTGCTTTCTTCTCAGCAAGTTCCATGGCCATAGTTGTCTTATGTTGACTTTGCAGCTGCACAGCAATCTTTGCTTAGCTTTCTTTCTGTTGATAATTTTCTTCCTATTTCTTCACCAATTTTCTTTCCTCCTCCCCTTTTATTCCCTCAGATGACAATAATTTAACCATCATGCTGAAAGAACTTTCAGCCTGAGGATCACGAACACATAATGTCAAAGCTTTCGCTACTTTAGATAAATGACTTTCAGAATATGAATACTTTTAAACACCATGAATCAATTCTAACATATTTTCAAACGCAGTCACTTCCGTTTTTTGGAAAATTTCCCCTCCCTTACCAAGCTTAAGTGCAGACATTTATGGGAGAAAGTAACACTTAACAGCAACACAGGATAGTGAGAACATTGCGCGAAGAAAAACAAATGCGATTTCAGGAGAAATCTTCGCTCCGACCGACTTCCGTTTTCGGAAACTTCTTCATCCATTTTTAGGTTGAAATTTAGTATTTGTGGAATAAAAGGATATTTAAAAAAAATACTGGGCAGAAGGAATACGTGAGAAAAAAACAATAAGATTACGGGAGAAATCTTCGCTGCATCTAACTTCCGTTTTCGAAAGTTTCGTAAGACGGAATCCCGTCGTCAAACGAAAAAACGAATTCCACTTCCCCACCATTACCCCCAAAAATTCTGTTCAGTAGTGTATTGATCTCGAGATTGCCCAAAATGGTAACGGAAATGATGGAATTCTTCGAATCCACGGAAGAACATTTGCCTGAAGACTACAGGGAAATCTTCGCACCGTCTTAACTTCTGTTTTTAGAAATCATTGCCCACAGTTTCATGCTGAAATACAAACATTTATACAATAAAATGACATTCAAAAACAATATTGGGGACAGGCAACATCGTGAGAAAAAAGAAATTACGATTACGGGAAATATCGTCACTCTGTTTAACTTCAATTTCCGAAAGTTTTAAAAGACAAAATACCATCCAAAGACGGAAAACGACCCCTCTCTAACACCCTCCCGCCATTTCTCTTCAGTTCTGCAACGATCTCAAGAATGGCCCAAATGATTAAAAAAAAAAAAAACGGAATTCCGCGAATCCGCGGAAGAATCTCATGTATGACTCATTGCAGTATTCATAGACAAGCCTCGGCCTCAAGATGAATGTTGCAACAATTAAAATGTGTGTTTGATGAAGCTATCAAAGAAGTCAACTTTATAAAATAGAGACCAACTAATTCCAGACTATTTACTACCTTATGCAAGGATACGGACAGTGAGCATGTTATTGATTTGATGCACACAGATATATTAGATGGCTCTCGCATGGCAAAAAGCTCAGATGTTTGAATTAAGATAAGAATTCACTATTTTCTTTGAAGATCACCCTTTTCATCTTAGTGAGTGTATAGCAGATCACCCATGGCTTCAAAAAACGGTGTATTTGGGAGATATCTTTTCAAAAATAAATGAACTTAATTTACCATTACAAGGTTCAAATATGACCATTTTCATTATTCAAGATCCAGTGGAAAGTATGCTAAAAAAGTTAAAATTCTGGGAAGAAGTTATTGAGAACAGAACTGAGTGTTTTAGCACCCTATACAACTTTTGACAGAAAATGAACTGACTTTAGACCACAATGTTAAAAACAATATCAAATGTAACTTGAAGTTCCTAACAGTATCTTTAATGGAGTATTTTCCACCAGTTTCCAAGAAACTAAATTGGATTTGTTATCCATCTGACGAGTTTAACATGCTGTTGGCTGCTGGCCTCTTTATGACAGTAAAAAGCAGATCTTATTAGTATTTTGACTGTTTTGGACTTAAAACATTATTCAAAAGTAAAAGGCAAATTTTTGGCTTGTGCTAAAATCAGAGTATCCTTTCCTTAATGACAAAGCTGTTAAAATTATTTTGCCATTGTGTGTGAGATAGCTTTCTGTGCCTACACCTCACTGAAGTCAAAATATTAAAACAAACTTTATGCAGAACCAGATCTGAGATGTCTGTGTTCTCTCGAACCGAATATTGATGCACTTTGTTATACTAAACAATCCCAGAAATACCATTAAATTTGTGATTTACTTTGATTCATTAGTATTAATAACATTATTTATTTTGCTATATTTATTTGTAACCATTATAAATCAATTAACATTAGGGTTATTCCGAATCAAATTAACACAGCACTCAACCTTGACATCTTCGATTTTAACAAAAATTGGTGAGAAGCTAATACTTACATCGGAAAATAAAAATATTTTTTCAAAATTTTTCATTGGATATTTTTGAAAATAAAAAAGGTCAAAATTTTGAATTTCTGCATTTTTTGAAAATTTTTACCCATTTAACTTTTAATATCTTGAGATAAAAATGTGCTATCCAGCAGTGGCGGCTCATGGTTGAAAAAATAGGTGAAGAGCTATAAGAGCAATATGAAAAGATATCTGTCTTCAATGAAACTCACTATATGAGGACTGACCTATTTTTTTGTATATTAGATCAATTCTTCTTTCTTTTAAAGCTGCAAATTTGTCGATTATATCATCATAGCATGGTTGTTTCTTCGTGAGCATCAATAAGATATCTTTCTGAATAGAAATATTTGCCAAAGAAGCAAGTCTATCTTGAGAAATAGTGTTTCTTGAGTAAGTTTGTATTCTTTTAAGGCAAGAAAAACTTCTTTCCACTAGCATACTTGTAGATGCAATGGTTAAAATGAGGGCAACCAATTTATAAGCTTCTGTAAAAATGTCTTTATCTTCATGAAGCACTCGAAGAAGTTCTTGAGTCGATATATTCCTTAATTTTTCGTTGGCATATACAAGACTCAGTTCATTTTTAAGGCGCTGGATTTTAGTAAATAGTTTTCTGTAAAAATGTTGTAGATTTTCAAAAGCGTGAGAGGGAAAGCTTGAAGTAAATTGTTCAAATTTGGTTGTGTCAGCAAGACAAACAAATTGAAGTTTTTCAGTCTTGAAATCTTATATATATTTCCATAAGAATGTGGTATAAAATTTCAAAATACAATTGTTTATAATTTTGAAAAATTGTTTCTTGTGTAAGAGCAGCAGCATATTTCCATTTAGATTTGCTTATTTTTGTGATTTTGCTAGCTTTTCCAAACAGTGTTTCAAATACTTCATCGTTCCTTTTATGACTCAAAATTTCACAAGTTTTTTTAATTTGAGTTACACAGTAGTTTATGTCTAGTGATTTTTTCTGCAAAATTTCGAATAATAGATCGGTGGGGCCAAAAATTTCATTAAATATTATTGCCAAAAATGTAAATTCAAAGGTGTTCATATCGTTTAAAAACCCCTTAGCAAGTTGAATTGATTTTTTGTCTGATTGCTTACTATTTGTCAGAAATTCGAATACTTCCTTCAATTTACCCCAATCTTCAACAATTACACTTACTAACTTCGAAGTGGAGGACCAACGAGTTTCTGCTATGGTTGGCATGCGTCTTGCGGTTGTAGATGTGAGTGTATAAGATCGCTTCACTGTGTGGTGAAAAAACAAAGGAATTCCAGTGAGGCTTGCATAAAATATACGACACTTTGAAATTTTAGAAAAACTCTGCTGTAATACAAGGTTCAAACAATGTGCTAAGCAATGAACAAAAACAGCTTGAGAAGCTTTATCCTCGATTTTTTTCTGGAGCCCATTCAAGTGTCCAGACATTACACTTGCCCCATCGTAACATTGTCCTATTAATTTGTGTTGATAATCGAATTGTTCCAAAATTTTGTCTAGCATTTTGTATAAAGTTTTGACGTTCGATCTCCACTCACGTCGTGGAAACCCAAAAATCGCTCAGCCAATACACCTTCCGAATCAACAAATCTTATTATTAAAGAGCACTGAGAAGTCTGATTTATGTCTGTGGTGTCATCTACTTGAATAGAAAAGCATTGAACTTCATTTATTTCATTTTGAACGTGATCATTTATATATTCAGAAAAACATTCAATTAATTAATTTTGAATAGTTTTTGAGTCACCTGTGAAGACATTTTTTACCTTTTCCTATTGATTTTGAATTTCTAAAGAACTTCTTGATATCAACAATGAAAGTAATTCCTTGAAATTTCCATGATTTTTGAGTACATGCTTTTGTCATGGCCACGGAATGCTAGTTCTTGTTAGCTCAAATATAATACTGCATCAATCACTGTCTGCAGGAAAAGTCTATTTAAACAAACATTTTCGTTAAAATGCATTTTCAAAAGCCTAGCATTCTCCCTCAGGGCATCCGCAATGGTGTTCTGATTTTTTCAAAATTCCTTAGCATTAAACTCGCATTTCAGGTGTTTGCTAGAATCAACATGTTTATGAAATGAGTGTGTTATATTTAATAAATCTAGGAATCCGTCTTTATTCCACGCCAAATGTTTATAACTGAAAAGTAAGCAGGGCCAACAAAATAATTTTTGTAACACAGAAGTACTACAAAGCCATTTATATTCAGTAAACCAACAATTTTTAAAATTAATATTGTAAGATTTACTGCTCTTCTTGATTTCTTTTTTGGCAACAACTGTCAGTGAATCCGTTGGTCATATTTGAGGTAAATGTCTCTTTTATCTTCATCTTTCCACCGATTAAATGGAGTTTGTAATAAATTATAATAATACTTTAATTAAAATTATCACTAACTGTTAAACTGTACACGAAACTACAATAACAGCTAAACTGTTTGACAAATAATCACAAAGAACAAAAAAACAAATCTCTTTCGGAAAGCATGTACCACAACACCGCAAGGAAAAAGCCCTAGTGATTGGAAGGTACACTGGGTAAACCGTCCTGTTTCATCATGATTTCCTTCAAAAGTCACGAGGAACTGCAGAGCCTCGGCACTGAAAACTAAAACACTTGACTTGTGCGCCAGATAGGGAGGTTGACGTCACAGTTACCATAGCAACTCGGTCGAAAGCTGCAGACTTCCAAGGGTTTTCATTTCAGCTCTTCACTTGCACTGTTTTGCATATGAGGACTTGTTTTCCGTATTGAACGCGCTATATGAATTGATATCTAATCAAAATTTTGAGTATTTTGGAGCACAATAGAGGCAAATATATATATATATATATATTATACAAATTACTGAGTAAAACTTTATTTTAAGTAATATAGGTGAAGAGGCACTTCACCTGAAAAGCCGCCACTGCTATCCAGTTGATTCTGGTTTAAACTGAAAGTTCCTTAACAAGCTTTAAAGTTAATACAAAACTCATCATCATAAAATTTCCCTTCTAATTTTTTTCAACCTAAAAATTTAAATTTTTCAAAAAATTATATGTTGAACGGCTTGATATTTCTTGACATATGATAAAATTTTGGGATGGCAATCTAACAATTTATAAAGTTACAAAGAAATTTGTTTTGAATAAATTTTAGAATGTATGTGATCACATCTATTCCTACCTGTATTCTTCAAAAAAAAAAAAATTACAATACATGGATTAAAGTTTATTATGTAATTTTTTTTTATTGGGGTTGATGTTTACCAATATAAGAAATCTTTTTACTGCTTAATTTCTTCATAATGGTTAAATAAGATTTATTATTATTGCTTTATTCACAGTAAAAAAAAATATCTGCTTTAGCCAATGTGACAGTGGTCACAGTGGTCTTTCTTTCTAAAAGCTAATCAGATTTGTCCTTAACCTAAATAATGTACAGTTACAGTTCAGATTTAAAAATCAGGAACTTAGAGCTAAGTTTTGGGGCATGTTTTGACCCCCCCCCTTGTTTTTTTGTTTGTTAAAATGCAACTCGTAAAGCGCATTTTTTTAATGTAAACATTAGAAAAAAATGCTTTAATTTTTTCTTCTATTTTGTTCTGGTGAATTTTAAAAACTTCCATTTTTTGCATCACTCCAATTTGCAGGAAGTAAAACATATTTTGCAAAGCAAAATACTCCACTCTGAAAATTGGATTTTCCAAGTTTTTGGAATGAAGGTCTAAAACCTGTGCTCTTGCTAGCAGAAGTGGCACTCACATCATCTTTGTAGTACTATTCAGCAAAATGTCAAATTAATGCTAACTGGATACAAAATGAAAAGTTATCTGCAAAGAGTGATGCAGGACAAAAATTCAAACATGTAAAGACTACACAGTGAATACTATAAGTGAATCACCTTCACCAGTTTGCTACTTAGGTAAATACAACAAAATGTTCAGGAACTGAAAAACCTGAAACTATTGGGTTTTTCTTTTTCCTTTTTTTTATTGAGGGTTTAACGACCACCATGAGCAACTCAATGGGCTATAAGCAGTTGCCCATCTTTAATTTAGGGTCACTGGTTCCAAGGAAGGGAGAGAGCCAGTGCCATTAAGATAAACACACAACATCCATGCCTCCCCAGGATTCGAGCCCAGACCCATCTTGAACAAATGATCAGAAGCCATCACTTAGACCACTGTGCCACTGGGGTGGCAAACTAATTTTAGTGATTCGTTTTATTCTAATGTAATTGATTAATTATATAACTTACGAGCAATGAATATCCACAAATATTCAACACTTACACTAACAAAAACCATTGATAATTCTGAATTTTTTTTTCAAACATTTGTTGTTCATCTAAAGCATTTCATCATCATCATTGTCAACCATTATCAATCCACTGCTGCACGAAGGTTCCCCCAAGTTTCTTCCACAACAGTCTGTCTTGTGCCAGTCTCCTCCATGTTACTCCCGCATACTTTCGAATTTCATCCACCCATCTCACATGTGGTCTTCTTCTGGGTCTTTTCCTGTCCCTTGGAAACCATTCTAAAATTCCGGTCCACTCTTGTCATTTTTCTGATCCACAAGTTCCTCTTCTTATCTCTCCTGGTTACACCAAGCATGCATCTTTCCATGCTTCTTTGAGTTGCCTGTAGTCTTTGTATGTCTCTTTTAGTTAAGGTCCACGTCTCTGCACCATATGTAAGCACTAGAAGGACGCACTGATCAAACACTTTTATTTTAAGACATAATGACATATTGCTCTTGAAAATTATACTGTTTCTTCCAAAAGCATTCCAGGCAAGTTTTATGCGCCGATTAATTTCTTCATCAATGTGACTCTCACTTGATATCTGCTGCCCAAGATAAATGTGGGTATTGGTTATCTTCAACTTTTCCCCATCAATTGATAAATCTTCACTTTTTGTAAAAGCATTGTACATCACTTTTGTCTTCTGAAAGTTCATTTTTAATCCCACTTCTTTACTCTTGTCAGCAAGTTCCTGGGTCATACTCTGCAGCTCTGATAGGGTAGTTGCAAATATGACTACGTCATCAGCAAAATGAAGGTGAGTTAGAGAATCTCTATTAATCTTTATCCCTTTGTTTTCCCAGTTCAGTGATTGAAAGACATTTTCCAATGTGGCATTAAATAGTTAAATAGCAGGCAGCTTTTCATAAAGAACTAAAAGCAAATTAGCAAGCTGGCAAATTTTTGGTAATATGTGATCTCTCTCTAAGAACTATTCATTTCTGTTGTAAGATTCTGCTTAAGGATTCTATTGGAATAATTTCAAGCCACGATTCACCCATTTGTTGCATATTACAAAAAATCAGGAAAAAACTGTTCAAATGCACAAATTATGGCATAATTTTAGAGAGATTGTAACATAACGCAGTGGCAGTTCATCTTTTTCAGCATCACTTGCATACCTCAACAAAAGTTTAAAAAAGGACTGAAACATTTATTATTATTCAGATGGATCAGCAGCTCAATATGAGAACAGAAAAAGATTTGACGAAAATGTTTTCACTGGACAACTAAAAACATGGTGGTCTATGATTTTGAATACCTCAGTGAAAGTCGGTATGAAGCTGAAAAAAGGCTATTACAGCCACATTTTGAAACATCAAGGACAATACCCAACACTCACAAACTTCACTGTTTTATCCCAGTTGACAAAATCAGAATATGAGTTATTTAAATTCTACAGTCTGTGAAAAAAAAATATTTTATTTCTGATAAATGTGATACAGCACTTGCAGATACATCCATCTTTGTGACATGTCTCTGTGCAGAACACTTATGCGGTTGGCTGCATATTGAATATGTTTGAAGACACTGATGAAGAGAAAATTTCATTTCATTATCTTCAAGACCTGTAGCAAAAATTGGATATAAAGACAGCAACTAGGCAAATTTACAAAATCTTACAAGATACTGAAAAACTCGTGAAAAACTCATGAACACTTCCAGCGTAAGAAATTTTAATTTTGCCAACACAGTTAAAATGACAGAAAAAACTTATGCTGATTATGGCATTTACACGAGAGTGCAATTGTTTCCCAGTCTGAAGTCAGCAGTCTAACTGCACAACTACATGAAGCATCACACGAAAACATTTTCATGTAATGCATTTGATGCAAACTTTGTTCTTTATTTTACATAAAAATAGCTTTCTTCAGTGGATACAATATAAAATTGTTATCACTGAACAAGAAAAATCTTTGAAGATCTTAAAATTAGATATCAATGCCAAGTTCAAATGCATTAAGTCAACTCTTTTCAGCAAATAACATGTACCCTTGTTTAAAACTGAACTGCTAAGATAATAATATGAGTTTTCATATTTTTTATAAATATTTCATAAAATCTAAACTAATATTATAATATTATAAAGAGAAAAAGTTAGTATGTTTGTAAGCGGTAATGTCGGAAACTACTAAACAGATTTGGAAAATTCTTTCGACATTCAAAAGCTTATTTCTTCCTGATGGACATGGGCTATGTATTATTATGGTATGAAAAATTGGGGATGAACAGCAAACATTTATGTAAAACACTGCCATGTCTCGCACCGGTGCCATGCAAAATAACGGGTGAGGGAAGACACACTTACTTTGATATCAGCAGAACACCATGTTGCGAAGGCACAGCCACGCAAAGTGGTACGTAGTGCAGATGTATGCACTGATATTGCTTCGTTGATTGCTAAGGTCTCAATTTTAAGTGAATTTTGAGTAGGTACCTACCTATATTATTATTTGAGCGTTCATATGCTTAAGTAATAAATTGAAACCAAACTAGATATGCAGTATATGCAGAAGCATTGTAACTACATATGATAATATATTCTGAGATAGTATGTTTCGATCACAACCCAACATGATTCTGGGGTTTGCAAAATTTCAAGTGTTTTATAGTGCTTTAGGTATGCTGATCACGAATATTGCATCCACTTTTCTCTGTCACCGACAGATTTTTCCCAATTTCCCATGTTATTTTTGTTTATATATGACAAAAATGAAAAATATTATGAAGTAATCTGTTATTTTTATATTCTAAAAATTTAAATTTACTAGCTAATGCAGATCGCGGCAGTTGAAAAATGATACAATAGATGGGTAAATTTTAATTAGAAAGTGATACGATAGATGGCGCCTTTATATCAATGAATAAAACATTAAGTGTTTTTGCCATTTCGAACACTGTCTTTCAAGCATAAGACCAAAGTGTATTTCGCTCATTTTAACTGTTGTGTTGTTCGTTATTACTGCATTATGGCGTCAAGAGGCTGTGTTAATAGTCCTGATTCGTTTTTGTTATATATATATGGTAGTTGTGTGGTTAAAAAAAGGCAACGCAAAATAACGGATTTTGTCAAAAAGGCGTATCAGGTTTATTTCGGCATAAAGCTTGGAGACCAGGACAAGAAATGGGTACCACATCAAGTTTGTCAAACGTGTGTTAAGAAACTGAGAAAGTGGACTAAGGTAAGAAAAAATCTTTTCTATTTGCTATTCCAATGGTATGGCAGGAGCCAGTGAGTCATGGGGAATGTTATGTTTGCTTAACCACACCAGTAAAGGGCTACAATTGCAAAATCCTAAATATTGTCTATCCAATGACTCCCTGTGCTATCAGACCAGTACCTCGTGGTCCTGATTTACCTATTCCATCACCTCCTACATCATCAGATTTTTCATCAGCTTCAGAAGTTAAGTTAAATTGCAGTGAAACTGAGGACTTGTACAGCAATCTTGAAACTAGCAGTGAACCCCAGAAATTTACACAAAGTGAATTAAATCACTTGGTACGGGATTTAAATCTGCCGAAGGAAAGTGCACAACTTTTAAGGATCAAGACTCAAAAACAAAAATCTACTTGCTCCAGGAACAACATTTTCATGGTACAGAAACCGAGAAAAGGAATTTGTTGAATATTTCGCCCAAGAAGAATTGGTTTTTTGCAGAGACATTCCTGGACTTATAATGCATTTGTCTTCTACTGTTCATGACCCATCACAGTGGAGATTGTTCATTGATTCTAGTAAGAGAAGCTTAAAAGGGGTTATTTTGCATAATGGGAACACTTCCCCCTCAATACCAGTGGCTCATTCAGTACATCTGAAGAAATCTTATGAAAATCTTGACGTTCTCCTTCATAAAATAAGATATCAGGAATACAACTGGCAAATTTGTGCAGATTTTAAAATTCTGGGCATGATATTAGGGCAGCAAAGTGGCTATACAAAAATGCCATGTTTCATCTGTGAATGGGACAGTAGAGCTTATAAGCAACATTGGATCACCTAAAAAATGGCCTAACAGAGAAAACTTTATTCCAGGATCAAAGAACGTTCTCCACCCGAACCTAGTGGATCTGGAAAAGTTATTTTACCACCCTTGCATAATTAAATCAGGATTAATGAAAAAATTTGTCAAGGCTCCGGGCAAAAATGGTGAATGTTTTCACTATTTGATTAATGTTTTTCTACATTTATCAGGTGCTGTGAGTGAAGGGCAAGGTGAGAGATTTCACCAAGAATATCAGAAGCAAAAATAAAAGAAGGAGTATTACTATATTAACATATAAACGTTAAATGTTTACTGTTCATCACGTTGTTCTTGGTGTAAATATAACCCTCCGACGTGCCGTCCAACATATAATGTGCCATAAAATTTATTCATATCGACATAAACTGATCATTGTATGAGCCGTAAAAGTTATTCATATGGACATACCAAGCAGCTCACTCCGAATTACATATATATAAAAAAGTGCTCTACCTTCGATGTCGTGAGTATGCCCCAAAAACATTCACAGCCAATGCTCAATGTAGGCCCAGTCAAATATTCCTCTTTCTTTCAACATCCAAGAATGCTGGAGGTGAAATCGTACGTGTGATAAAATATGCGGTCCCATTGGACAATGTCAGAATTAAAACGATACACTACAAATGACCCCAAGACAAACAAAGACCTAACAATATAAAATGGAACCAAGATTAAAATGAATTAAAAGCAGATGGACGGTCACAGTTGTCAAACCACATCCCCAGACCAGTTTCAGCAAGTTTCATGCTATCATCAGTGGTACTCCCAACAGTGCTTCTTCATCATATGAACGTGCACACATCAATGCCGAACTCTTCAGACATGGAGGTCACACCCTTGGTCTTCTAAACGCAAAGTATCCTGGGATCACAAGAACACAACAACCATGGTGCCATCTATGGTGAGATCAAGGACTTATTTTCTTCTGGGTCTTTTATTCTGTCATTCTGTATTTTCTTTGTTTTATTATAATAATGTTTCTTCAATTTCCATCAAGTACTTCCAGGCATACGGTAATTCAACTGGTACATTATTGTTACAATTCCTATTTTTTGTTTTTTTATTACAACTGCTTCTGAAATAAACTGCTGGTTGTATTTTTTATGTGATGTTATTAATTTGATATTTGACCAATCAGGTGAAAAATTATTTTCAGAGCAGTTTTATGCCTGGTAAAGGCTACATTCTGCACGATGATTGAAAAGTATCTGGCTGTTGATAAGAAAGTTTTTGCTGCCTTCATAGATTTAGAGAAACCTTACGACCGAGTAAATAGGACACCTTTGTGGAAGGTATTGAATAAATATGGTTTTACTAGGAATCTACTTAATAGTGTAAAAGCCATGTATGTGGGTAGTAGAGCTTATGTATGAGTGAATGGTGTTTTATCAAAATGGTTTTCTATTGGTGCAGGAGTCAGACAAGGTTGTGTAATGTCACCATGGCTGTTTAATATATTTCTGGACGTGTGCATGCATGATGCCAAAATAGATAATACTGGTTTATGTCTTGGTGATATCCACGTGTGCAGATTGCTGTATGCTGATGACACTGTCCTGTTGGCAGAGAGCAAAAGTGATTTGCAGAGTATGTTGTCTTGGATGTATGAAGTTTGCATGAAACTCAAACGGAATATAAATAAGGGAAAAACCAAAGTTATGGTGTTTGAGAGAGGAACTGGTAGCACTGAATGAAATGTAAGTATAAATGACACTGTGATTGACCAGGTGAGTGAGTTTGTGTGTTTAAGAAGCATGTTTGACAGACAGAACAAATTGGATGGTGAAATTAGTAGGCGAGTGAATTCTTCATTGAAAGTCGTAGCTGCTCTGGGAGGTTTTCACAGGAATGATGGGTTCTCTAGAGTCTCGTATGGCTGTGTATGAAAGTGTAATTGTTCCTACTCTGATGCATGGCAGTGAAACCTAGGTACTGCAGAAGAAACATAGGAGTTGTTTGTGTGCTGGAGAAATACGTTATTTATGGTTGGGGGTTTGTGGCAAGACACGGTCTGATTGTGTGAGGAATGAAGATGTGTTGCAGTTGTGTGATGTGAAGAAAAATGTTGTTAGCAAGGTGGAGACCAATATGCTTCGGTGGTTTGGTTATGTTGAAAGAATGAGTGATGAGATGCTTACTAAGAAAATCTTTTTAGCCCAAGTGACAGGAAGGAAAGGCAGAGGAAGGCCAAGGAAGACATGGGTGGGTCAGATTCAGGAGTGTCTGCATGAGAAAAAGATTATGAGTATGAACAGATTCTCTGCTTTAGAAGGCCTAACATCGGATGAAGTGGATATTTCTGAAGTTAACAGAAAAGTAACCAAAGCTCTTATGGAAACAGCAACAAAATTAGCTGGGTCTAAGGACAAGTTGCATGCGAACAAATTATCAGGAAAAACCAAAATGTTGATGCAAAAAAGAAGAGAGATGAGGACAACTAAAGAAGATGTGACTTCCAAAGTGGAATATATAGAGCTATGCAAGACAGTACGAAAAAGTATCACTGAAGACGTAAGGAAATTCAACTGTGAACTAGTAAGGAAAACAATTGAAAACAACCAAAGCCTAAAGATAGCAAAGGGACATCTCAGTAAGGGAAGAAAACAGATTATGGCACTGAGAAAAGAAGATGGTTCCGTAACAAGAAATAGAGGCGAAATTTTGACAAGAGTGAAAAATTTCTACTCCAAATTATATGAAAGGGATGATACATGTACTCCAGACATCATGAAAGGTACCAGTACCAGAGTTCTTCCAGTCCTCCCAGCGGAAGTTGCACATGCAATCAAGAACATGAAGCGGGGAAAAGCTCCAGGAGAAGATGGAATTACTGTAGACATCATACAAGAAGCAAGTGGAGAAATCGAAACAGTACTCGCCCAAATTTTTACTCGATGCCTTAATGAAGGGAAGATTTCTGAGGATTGGAATAATGCTACAATGATCTTGCTACATAAAAAAGGTGACATTGAGGATCTCAGGAACTACAGACCTATCAGCTTCCTATCAGTGGTTTATAAAATCTTCACTAAAGTTCTTTCACACCGCTTGAAGGTGACACTGGACATGGTTCAACCGAGAGAACAAGCTGGATTCAGGAGTGGCTACAGCACAATAGATCATATCCACGTTCTGAGAGAACTAATTGAAAGAGCGAGGGAATATGAACTTCCATTGTGCATGGCTTTTATCGATTATGAAAACGCCTTTGATTCGGTGAAACCATCAGCAGTTACAATGGCTCTGAAATCCTGCGGTATTGAAGATACATACATTAATATTATTAATAACATCTATAAAAATGCAAGTTCAAAGATTCGGCTGTTTGAGAATACAGCACACATAAAAGTTGGAAAGGGAGTGAGACAAGGTGACACCATATCTCCGAAGCTCTTTAATGCTACATTGGAGGGTGTCTTTCAGTCGCTGAGCAGGGAAAACAAGGGGATAAAGATTAATGAAGATTATCTAACTCACCTTCATTTTGCTGATGACGTAGTCATTTTTGCAACTACCCCATCAGAGCTGCAGAGTATGATCCAGAAACTTGCTGACAAGAGTAAAGAAGTGGGATTAAAAATGAACTTTCAGAAGACAAAAGTGATGTTCAATGCTTTTACAAGAAATGAAGATTTATTGATTGATGGAGAAAAGCTGGAGATAACAGACACGTACGTTTATCTTGGACAGCAGATATCAAGTGAGGGTCACATTGATGAAGAAATTAATCGGCGTACAAAACTTGCCTGGAGAGCTTTTGGAAGAAACGGCATAATTTTCAAGAGCAATATGCCATTATGTCTTAAAAGAAAAGTGTTTGATCAATGCATCCTTCCAGTGCTTACATATAGTGCAGAGACATGGACCTTAACTAAAAGAGACATACAAAGGCTGCAGACAACTCAAAGAAGCATGAAAAGGTGCATGCTTGGTGTAACCAGGAGCGGTAAGAAGAGGAACTCGTGGATCAGAAAAATGACAAGAGTGGAAGACATCATGATCAGAGTTAAATCCCTTAAATGGCAATGGGCTGGACATACTGCCAGAAGGACAGACCATCGATGGACAGCCGAAATTTTAGATTGGATTCCAAGGGACAGGAAAAGACCCAGCAGAAGACCACATGGAAGATGGGTGGATGAAATTCGAAAGTATGCGGGAGTGACATGGAGGAGACTGGCACAAGACAGACCGTTGTGGAGGAAACTTGGGGAGACCTTCGTCCAGCAGTGGATTGATAATGTTTGACAATGATGATGATGATGATATATACTATACATGTATATATACCCACTACAAGAAGAAGCATTTTCAATGAGGATACATATAGCATATTCATGATTTTGTTTTCACGATTGTGAAAAATCCTGACGTGACAGAGAAAAATAAATATTATTTTTGAAATCAGCATAGTAAAATTAATCTAAATCACTTGAAGTAATCTAAACCACAGTCAAAAAGTTAAATTTCGTAGGGTAGTGTAATACATGTTCCGAGTTCTATGTGAACAAAGGAGCGGGCAGCTAAGCTAATAATTTGTGAAAGTAGTAAAGAGTAACCCATCACCAAACAAAGTGCATATGTGTTCTTTTTTATGATGCTGGTTGGCTAGATTATTAAGCTTCCCCAGTGATTGCTCTGGCTTTTTTACAGTTTTCGCCAACTTATTATAATGCCAAATTCAATTTTTTTCATCAAAGTGTAATAACAGTACAAAAAGGTAATCGCCAATTTTCTATTGCCAAAATGACTTTGTTTTAGCAAATTGTGAAGAATGCGATTGGCAGCGCAATCCCTGTTTCTCTATTGATCAGTGCAATACGCATATTTTAGTCATATGGTAAATTTACCGAGCCTGTAAATTCAACAAATACTTATAACTTTTGATGCCCTTTAATTGCCACCCTTAAATTTATAACATATTATCACCATGTCACATAATTTTACATCATTTAAAAAAAAAAATCTAAATGTTACTTTTCAAGAAATTCAAGGTCAAATTTTAAATTATCTGCCCTTGAAATTTAAAATTATGCATTAATATATCCTATTAAAGCCAGTAAAAAGAGGTTTTAAAAAATCAAACCTCATCACTCTGTGATAAAAAGAACTTGAGTAATAAGTACAGGGTGTCTGTCCCACTTGGCACCAGTTTTTTCCACGTAACTTGCGAAATAACCAACTGACGGACATGTAATTAAAGGTGGACTTACCTTGGTACATGGGATAAATGTTATCAAATGAAGTGCTGGAAGTGGCTGCTGTCGGCATGCAGACATGTTTAAATGTGACACTCCATGTTACCAAAGATTCTCACCAGTTGTTTGGCAGTCACAAGCTTCATTTTGCGGCAAATGTTGTATTCCAGTGCCGCGAGAGTCTGTGGCTTGTTTCGGTACATTGTTTCAACATGCCTCACAGGAAGAAATCAGGGGTGAAAGGTCAGGCGACCTCGGTGGCCACCGTCCCTTTGAGATGACACGATCAGGGGAAAGAGACTCGATTAGAGCCATGCTCGCTTTGGAAGTGTGACACGTTGCCCTGTCTTGTTGGAAGTAGCTGGTAGTGAGCTCCTCGTCATCCAGTTGCTGCACAAAAGCAGCGAAGATGTCCAAGTACACAGACGTATTCACCGTTGTGTGGGAAAAGATTGGCCGAATGATGCAGCGCCGAGAGACAGCACACCAGACTCCCCCCCCCCCCCAGTTTTTCCGCATGAAGAGGTCCCTCGTGCAGTGCATGTGGATTAGCACTCCCCCAAACACGAGTGTTTCGGGAACTGACATATCCACTGAGGTGAAACCACGCTTCATCGCTAAACCACGCTTTGTCTAGTATGTTTGGATTTCTAACGACGAGTCCTGAAAACCAATGATGCTACGCACTATGTGACTCTCTTTGCGTAATTTATCAGACTGCAATTCCTACACAACTGTGATGCAGTATGAGTGAAGCTTGCTGGCTTTGACAGCCCTTTGGCAAGTGCTTTTGGATGTTCTCATTCCTGTCCCAGTTTCTGCAAAAACTTCGTCAGAGAGGCCAGCAGTCTTTGTGTAACGTCCTCCACTGTTGCCTGGGACATCTTCGACTGACTTCTGCCATGCACATTCAGCAACGTTCCCGTCTTTCCCAGTTTTTCAAAAGATGCTCAATGCAGAACTTTGCTGGTGGTTTGCGACCTCCAAATGTTGCGAGGAATTGGATTTGGTTGGCCTTAATAGACCCAGTTGTCCAATAGGTCCGAACCAGAAAAACACGTTATTCAATAGTGTACCGATTCATGTTTCAACGGAAACACAGAAACAAAGCACAGCACTCCTGTCTGAGAGGCGCACACAACCCTTGTTAATACCAGACTGACCTTGGCCACAGGCCTCGTGTCTGCCAGCGAATAACGTACCTGGCGTTCCGCAGAGCCACCTGTATTCGGAAAGATCAAGTCTTGCTCCTTACGGCATTTCTTTTTCACACTCTCCCATCCCTTTTCCCAGTTTCTATTTCGTACTCGTTTTCTTTCCAAAGTTATAACTGAAAACTCAGGGGCCAATAGCGAGTGGGACACCCTGTACTTTTATAACATACAAAACATTGAAATTTGGCAAATTTCTTGAATTTTATGATGTCCTATCTCAAGAAATTAAAAAGCTATTTTGCTAAAAATTGGCACACATTCATTTCTTGTGTATGTCAACAAATCTACAAAGTTTCATAAAAATTCAAGGGGTCAGTTTGAAAATGCTATTTTTCTGTGTTGAATTGACATGGAATGACCCATTTGTTTCAGTAATAGTTCCTACTTTTTTCTGGGTTATTTAATCATTAATTTACATTTTATAATACAGTGGGTATACTTTTTAGTGTTAAAATCCTTTTAGTTTTATAAAAAATATATACTTGAAACATTTTTTTAATGAATTTACAGGAATTTCTATTAAAAAAATGTAACTTCCGTGAAAGAAACCTTAAGTACTAGAGGCATGTAAGAACATACATACAAAACTGTTATATTACTTATTATATGAATAAAAATATGTGCAGGGGTTTACGATAACAATAAATGTTGAAAGGGGTTTGTCAGTCAAAAAAGGTTGGGAACCATTTCAAAACAATTTTAAAAGATTATTTTAGACACACATGCATAACAAAAACCATTAACATATGTTACTTTTCAGAATTTTTTTCTCCAGCATTTTTTTTTTTTTTCCGCTGCTGAAAGGTACACACATAAATAATTTTATTTATTTTTTTCCTGCTCATGATACACACATAAATAAATTTTGAACAAATTTGCAGAGGGAACACATTTTGAAAAAAAAATGTTTTGTTTCATGAAAATGTGATCTCATTTTTTCATATCTTATGTCACAAAATTGAAAAAAATGCATTACTTTATACCTGAAAATCTGCAGCAACAAGGTGTTCCTAAATATATGGATCATGTAGATGATCATTTAAAATTAAAAAATTATGTAGCTGCCACAGTTCTGAAGTTTTGAATCTTTTGTTTTATGGTGTAGTTGTCAAAACTAGTACCATGACTGACTTTTAAGGCAGAATCATCCCATTTTTAAAGCGGCATTACTTAAGATCTACAGGACCAACTGCCACAAAATTTTCCCAAGCTTCATAACTCACAAACAGAATACTTTGCACCAAGTTTCACAAAAACACAAAAATCTGAGATGGTTGAGTGACATCTGCAAATGCTGGATGAGTTGACTTGGAATGACCCATGTTCTACTTATACAAAATAACCATGAATATATGTTACTTGTAGTTGTTTTGCACAACATAAAATAGACACAGAGTACGAGGGACTGTGTGTCAAGATGAATTTCCTCTCCCTACTTAACACCTCAGTTGCATGTGTTATCATACATGGTACATGTATCCATCAGTCTGTCAAAAAATAACATAGAGACTTATGTAGAATACCATGAAGACAGAGCTTCTTTAATGGGTTTCAGTAGTGGTTTAGCTCCTTTATTTATTTAATTTTTAAATTTGCATTCCAGTGAACTGTTCTTAACTGCAGCTTGTACACATTTTGGCTTTTCACTTTAATAGAAATGTGTTCTTCAGTGTTTCCTTCTCTTTCTGTTTCTTCTTGCTTGATTCTCATATAAATTGCACTTGAAGGGAAGGAGTCTTTTACTTTTAAACTAATTCCCCAAATAATGTGCTATAAAATCTTTGACAAAATGAATGAAAAGATCAATGAAAGTTTTTAAGAATGCCTGAATATAATTTGACAAGCTTAATTTTGAAAGTTCTCAACACCAATTAGGGCACAATTTTGTAGATGAATTTACATTAACAAATAAGTGGGTATTCAAAACAGTTGAATTATCTCAAACAATTACAAAAATATTTGTTTTTTTATTTTACTCATGTTTGGTTATTCATGGGTATAGAAATAGTTTAATTTTACTTTACTTATGTTTAGTAATTTCTTAACAGAACAAGACAGGGTAATACGTGGAACTATATGAAAGTGTCAAGATTCAGAAGTCCGCCAATCATTTCCACTAAAAACACATTCTCTGAGTTTCGTACATCAGCCAAACAATTCCTTTTTACAGATCAGATTCCAAAGTGGGCACAACACACAGTACAATACTCTTAACAGTGGTACTTTTCAATTCACTGTCTTCAAATGTTTTTCTTTCGTGGTTTACCGACCAATGTGAGCAACTCTAACAGCTAGAACCAGTCGCCCATCTCTCATTTAGCACCACTGGCTCCAGGGAAGGGAGAGAGACAGTGCCTTAAGACAAATACACCACCCCTGCCTAGAACTTGGTCCTCAGACAAACTGTCAGAAGCCAGAGCTTAGACCACTGGAGCACCAGGCTGGCAGATACGTATTACTTTCGGCATGTACATCAATTGCAACTTTTGCTATGTACTATCGAGGTTTAAAAACAAAAACCATCGAGGTTTAAAAACAAAACAAAAACTTTTAAGCAACACAACACTGTTGGAGAATTAATATAAATGTCCATAAATAAATTCTACGGACATACATATGAGACAGGCATCTTTAGAATTTTATGGTACTCCTCACATGACAACCAGCATCAAGGTGGTGATGGATCACACTGGACCATGGTACATTAGTTTTCCAGAATCTGGTCCATCAAGATTTTTGGGGCACATTTCAAAGCATTCTTATGAAGGTCTCATTGGCAGGAGTGAATCACATACTCATGGAAAGAACTGCTACACTATTTATACATATCCTGTCTAAAGTTGACACTGGAATGACAATGTAGATCGCAACCTGAATGACGTCCACGTAAATTATTTCATCTTGATTTTTTTTTTACTTTGCACGTGTGTGTGCGTTTGATCGTCAAGGGATTCGAGTTCTGCTCATTTCTATGCGTGAATTTCCACCGCATCAGATTTTCCTGGCATCAACGTGACGACGATCTACAAATTCTATACCGTGACATGTGCTCCGTCATCACCCAGTCACTGTTTCAAAATCTGGATTAATCAACATTCATTACATGATCATTGTAGTAGTTCTCCATTCCGAAAATAATCACAAATGACATATTACATTAAAATGTACAGGTGCCTTTGAACAACACTTACCTGCCTTGAAGCAACAAAAGACTTAATTTTTTTGGTTATGTCCATTTTGGTGTTTTAAAAGCAAACTATTTTCAAAAAGAAATCATGCCGATACCAAACACATCGTACTTTGCGACTAAAAACTTACAAACTGGAGCAGTAATTTGCCATGTATGGCTTTGAATTTCCGTGCTTCACTGAAAATCAACAAAAAGTTGATAAAAAACTGAATCAATCCCCATTCTTCGTTTGCAATATATTTTCATAATTTAAATAGCCAGGTCCCATCGCACTCACGAAAACCAAAACACAACAACGGTGTCAAGCAATAACCCACCTCAGTCACTGAAGTGATGCCAATTTTAAACTCCAATGTAGGAACATTTACAAAACAGAGGGGTTTTTTTGCTTTTTGTTTTTTTAATTGAAGGTTTAATGACCATCGTGAGCATCTCAATGAGTTATAAGCAGTCGCACGTCCTTAATTTAGGGTCAATGGTTACAGGGAAGGAAGTGAAGCAGTGCCGTAAGACAAACACAACATCCATACTATAGCGTCTAAAAGGGGAAGTGTGCCGTGCGAACTCAAAATCTGCGTTCGAAATATGTCCCACGCCGCATCGCGGCGCTGCAGACGGCGTCTGTGTCAAAGATTGTGTGTACTGTTGTGCAATGTGAACCAAACAACAGGGGTTGGATTAGGATATGTACGATTTTCTTAAGTGTGTGATTATGGAAACACATTTTATGGTTCAGTGAAATGTCTACGTCTGGCGCAGAGTGCAGCGTCGGCAAATGTAATTGAAAGTATAATTATGCGTGATTTAAATTGATATGCTACCTCCTCGAAGAATGCCTACCAAAAGGCTAACAAATGGCTTGTATGTGCCAAGTAAAGAAGTGCTGTTTGGAAAATTTAAATGTATGTCACTTAGTAGCGGCTAGTGGTAAGCTGAGTCGAATCTGACGAAAAAGACAGGCTACGGTGCGAAGATAGTCACGTGCACAACTTAGTGCTGTCGCCAAGTCAATCGGTTGAACAGCCATTGCGTTTCATTGTTGGTTCACATTTGTTTGTATTGAGTGAGTGTTCCGTTTATTGCCATTTGGATACACGTATAGTTTTGTAAGGTAGGTATTATTATATTTCTAAGGTAAGGTTAATTCTTAGTAAACGTTTTATTTAGTTTTAGTAATAATTATAGGTTTAATGAGTAGATCTTAGTTTCACACGTGTTGAAATCTGTTCATGTCTCGTGAATAGTGAAGTATAAAGAAGTGAGTTATTCTGTAGTGTTGAATTCTTATTTCAAATAGAATAATTAATATATTTTGCCAATGCCGATTCACATAGAGCTTGAATATTACCAGAAATCAGGGCAACTTTTCAGGAAATTAGCCTTCGTAATTTGTATAACATTTGCATCTCCAACAATCGTTAGCCCTTTCTTTACGAAATTAATGCTTGAACTGTTGTTGCATTGTAATGTGTCTCTGAATTAAAGAGTACATTTTTTAATTTCGTAACTTAATGCAACTGTGATATAGCATTTGTCTGATTGAATTTACTAAAGCTGTCTGAACAGTGTGGACAGATTATGTTGAAAAACTTGCATGATCAACTTTATTCTAACTGTACAAAACATAGGGAACTACTTTCGATTAAAAATTTCATATCTAGTTCTTCACTTGTATTAAAAGGTGTAATTCTTTTTACAGGAATTGCCAAAATTTGCCATGCCACAGTGTTGCAGTGTTAGTGGCTGCTAGTTAAATTATAGAAGTCAAAAGGAGACTTACAACTTTTGCCATACCAATTGTCTTATACAAAATCTGCTGCATACATTTAAACAGACAAAGTTCTGATTTTAGATTTCCTTGTTCATTTTCCGTGGAATGTTTGTGTATGAGTAGCTTGAAAAACTAAATAGGAAAACATAACTCTCCTCAGCTGGAAAATACTCTTGAACAACTTAGTGAAAGCCAAACATGACAACTGAAATTATTTGAAATCACGTGAAAGGAAAATTAAGAAGTTGAAAGTCTGAACGCTTAGTTTTGTGTGCCTCTCCTTAGTGCATAGTGTGCACAGAGTAAGTCCTGAGATAGGAAAAAGAGTTCAAACTTATCAAATATTTTATATGCAAAAGTGTATAGCCAGGTTGGTTAAAGTATTGAAATGTATTTTTCTTCTGTAATAAATGAAGATAACATTTCTGAAAAGTTATCTTTGAAACTGGAAAGTAAAGATCCGTCATATTTGGTTTAATTTTATTTGAAACTTGTATACCAGGAAGCAGTACTTCAGTTAGCTTCTCGTAACATATTTCCAATCTTTTTTCTGCTTCATCACATATTCACACAGTGATGCGGAGTGGTTGGTGGCATTCTGTACTGAAGATTTGTATTTAATATTTGGTGGTGTCTTTTTTTTTTTTTCAAATTGGAACTAATACTGTTTGTGCAGTGGTTGCCCGTCTTCAAAATGGACCAGAGGTCCTCATTTACTAGCAGGTTTGATTTCATCTGTCAAAATTCATTTGAAAATCTATGGACTATTTTCTTTCCGTGGAAGATGATGCTGTACTCCTTCGCGTCATGGGGTCCGGCTAGTCCCTCAACGACACCATACCCGTACGAGTTCCATGTCACTTATTTTCAGATTAATAAATGTTAGCAGTAATATTGTAGCATTTTTGTTTATGTTTCAATACTGTACCAAAAATTCCAGGAAATTTCTCTTATTTTTCATACTTACCACTATGACTTCATTGCCATAAAATTTTTGATAAAAACACCTGTGAGAAATTAACTGAAGTGTTACTGTGTGTGTGTGTGTCAGAGCTGAGTTCGGGCTGAATTTCAAGATCCTGAGCCTGAAGTATGTCAGCTCGAACGAGCCCGAAAACTATGATTAACCTGTTAAGCATTGAAAAAGTCTTCCAGACTTCCACTCTTTCCTACCCATGCAATTAACTGATGTCTTTCTCAACTGCGGAGTGGAGAAGGGATGTCTATCTATTTCTATAGTTACCTTTAACCATTCATTTATTCCCGAAATGTTTTTTGGGGGAGGGGGGAGGGGACATCTGGAGGCACAACAAACTATGTCGTATGTTGCTCAATAGAATTAGCAGGGAGCTGCCCCTTTGAGGTAGGGAGCAAAATTCCGTCAGCTTGCTATCTACTATCTATGCTTCTTAAAACTTATCCTTGGCAGAAATCCTGTAATTCATGGCCTATGGTATTTTGTTATCCAAGCCCGGAATGGATAGCCCTGCAGAATTCCTACTCCCCATTTGACCCAGTTGCTGAAGAATTCTCTTTCACAACTAGAAAGTGTAAAAAGTCTCGTGTGCTAAATTATATAAAATCACATTAAAAGAAAAAGGAAGAAAATTCTTCCCCTCTCTCCAAGCCCGAACTCCAGTAAGTATTACACAGCCAGCGCCCGGTTCGGGCTCGGCCCGTCTCAGCACTGGTGTGTGTGTGTACTAGTGCTTAGCTTGACATTTATAGTAGGTATATTGAAAGTAAAAATTTAATTTTACTATAATGAGCAAATTTGGCTTCTAGTAAAGAATGTTAGTAAAATGTATAAATTCCCTAGTGTTATGAAAAACTACTAACCAATTCTGCTTAATTCCTTTAGAAATGTGTGGGAAATATTTATTTATACTGTTAAAATGTTGTCTAATCTAAAAAGTGATATCAAATATGTTTTATAAAAAAGTAGATCACAGGTATGAACATTACAAGAGTAGATTTTAGGTAAAGAAAATAATTGACATAACTCATACATAAAATATTCAGATGGTAACACACACTGGAGGATCTAAAGCTGAGATAATTTTGATGTAACTTGTGATGATTCAAACTATTTGAAACAGATGTCTTAATTTCTGCCATTGGTTAGCAAGAATTCTTTTTTTATTTTGTTGTGTGTATCTATAACTTTGTTGCAGATGCTATCACATAAAGGAAGTTTGGGTAACAATCTGAAGCTGAATACTGTTTAGCTTGTGATGACTTCCTTCTTTCAAACTATTTGAAACAGACATTTGAGGTACATTTATGTAAAAGAATGGACCCATTTGTTTATTTTTAATAGTATTTTTACTTTGTTCCGCTTGAAGATACAAGACAAATTCATAGTCAATAGGTAAGTTGATACTTTATCCAAATGTAGTATTTATGCTAATTTTTAAAACAAACTAAAAAATTAATTTCTGAATTGTAGCAAAGTGCTTTAATAATATGAGGGTGGATCAAAAAGTTAGTTACACTGTTGAATAAAAAAATCAAGGATATACTCAGGGGATGTATGTTGGTTTACAACATTAATTCATTTTTCGACATAGTCGCCTAAGGACTGTAAACATTTATCGGAACGTGCGATTAACTTTCCCATACCTGTACAAGAAAAGTCCAGTTTGGTGCAACTAGTTAAGGACCGCACTTTTCACAGCCTCATCCGTTGGGAATCATTGTCCACTAAGCTCCTGTTTCATTTTACCGAACAAATGGTAGCCGCATGGGGATAAGTTGGGGCTGTAAGGTGGATGCTGCCACAATTCCGACTTGAATTAATGCAGCAATTCCCTTAGTTTTCCGTGCTGTGTAATGTTCTTGGACATCAGTGTGACACCTTCGCTCAACTTACCCCGGCATCTGTCCTTAATTGAATTTCGCAAATTTAATGGTGTTTGGCAATATGAGTCACTTGATGGTTGTCTCTTTTGACAGAAATTCTGTGTAAACAACAGATTCACAGTCATCATGACCACTCCCGCAGACAGAGACAGTTGGACTTTTCACGTCTTCCTTGTTGGGGAGGTGACATGTTTCCATTCCATGGACGATCGTTTGATTTCAGTTACGTAACAGTAAATATGTGATTTCAGATTGCTTATAGAGATATATTTCCCACGTATAATAAGAAGAAATATTTCTTCCCCAGTGTTTACCTGTATAACTGGGAATTTGCTAAGCATCGACCTGACTCTAAATAGCTGAGCTACGATGAAGCAAGGCTCGCTTTGACTGGCGAAAATCTGATATGAAATGTAAACTAGAACAATCTGTAGGATGCATAATGCTGTATTTAGTTCCAGAACAGTCTGCTGATATACCAAATGTCTTCCACATATTCCTGGTCCAAGAAGCCCCATCACACGTAATGAAATTAACAAACAGACCTGCATTTTCAGTGAGAATAACAGCTTTAATAATTAATTTTGCTAGCAAAGTTCCACTTATATTGTTACTTGTGGCAAAAACACCAATTATTTGGGTCCAATCTCCATTTAATGGCTGAAACACCATTACCAGTCCGTGATTACATGGGGTATACTTAACAGTTTTTGAAGTGTATGGCCCAATATGAACAAACCCTAATATTTCACCAGATGATTTTGCATGCAGTTTTTCTGTAAGCTTCACTTCATCTATTAATATACCACCATGTCTTGCAAAGGCTCCATTTCACTTGTTTTCTTTGAAATAGTTTCAAACGTCAGTGCATTGAATCCAAAACTGCTGTTGTAATTTGAAATATACTTTCTAATAGTTGTTCTATTAGGTAGGATCATGATTTTGTGTTTCCGTATGTGCTCGTACAATTTTGGACTTTTTATGTGCATTAGTAAGCATTCAAGTAACCATTCTTTGGTATATGACATACCTCTTGCAGATTTCTTTTTTGCTGCCTTATAACAATGAATAACCATTTGCTGCTGCTTAATGCGTAATTCTGCTATTTTTTCATTAATGGAAAGTTCTGTAAAATTCCTTTTTTTTTTTATTTAAGTTTAATTAGAGAGCGAAATAACTAGTTTCTTCAGCCTGTTGATTTTCCGAACTGTATTTTGATACTTATTTTTAAATGTAGCCTTTCTTCTATGATAAGCTATTTTGTGCAAAAGTAAGCCCTGCAGATACTTACATCTGAGGCAAGTCTTTGTTGTTCCTTTCGTTACACAATTTTTGCTGTACAAATTATTCTAAAAAATAACTCCACTTTCAAGGTACTTCATGTTATTTTCAAATTCTGAAATGGAGCCTGTGCCATGACATACTGTTAGCCTATCAGTGTCTCGAATAATGGATTTTGATTCATCTTTAGAAGTAATATTAGAAACTGAGTTAATTTTTATTCCACGTAAATACACTTTACAGGTAACCTCTGGTTAACTTTTGGTAACAACAACCAGTTTTTCTGTTGTCAATGAATTTGACAATTCACATTTGAATGAATGAACATGGAAAATTATGCACTTTGAATTATTTGCAGGAATTTGCTTACCCCAAAATACTGAAGGCTGTGATATTCAGAAGGCAGTTCCGTGTAACTCTTTGGGAAGTGAATTCCAAGCTATTTAAATTACCATCAGGCTTATCATCGGTTTCCCTAACTTTCCTGTATTTTGCCAGAGTTTTTGACAAATAATGGGGAAGGTTTGGAAATATTGTTGGAATTGCATCTGGTGTCAAGATGGGCGATCTCTGGGTATTAACACAGTCTCCTCATTTATTTTATGCACAAAATTTCGAACCACAAATCTCTCAAAGTGCAGTTCACATACAGCACTAAATTTGTCGTAAGTTTTTATCTGCACATCTGCACAGGGAATCAATCTTTGCCACTGCTGTAAAAGTTTATCATTTTTGGGTATTCCAAAGAGTGACGGCTTACTGTTTTTGTACTGAGTATTGCAACCTGGCACAAAACTATGGTTATTTCTCTTCCGCATAATGAGCTAAGTATAACTTATATACAATATTTAGGTAATCCACATTCCTTCTAAAACCTAAAACATAACACGTTTTCGTCTAAATTACCGTTCTTTTCACAGTAAGCAACACGAATTTAGTTTCCCGCTCCCATCACAGTAAGAAAGAGGGAAGGGAAGGCGATCGAAGCGCCATCTACGAAGGGGACAAATTTCGGTATCCACGCCAATCATTACGTACGCTAGGCGCTCGGCACACTTTCCCTTCTAGACGCTATATCCATACCTCACGGGACTCCAACCCTGACCCAACTCGAACGAATGGTCATAAGCCATCGCTTACACCACTGCACTACCGGGGCGGCCGGAACAGAGTTCACGCAAGGTTTGGTACTGACCACTTGATTCAGACCGTGCAGGCAAACCCAAGAATGGGCAAACCCCAACTTAGCGCACCGGCCTTGTTTGTACGGTGGTCTCACGCGCTGGACCCAAAGACCTTGAAGGATTGGCAACCTAAATGACTTATAGGGGGCGCTGCACAAACGCAAACAAACTTCTTTTAGTACGGATAACGTTTCACGTGTTTCCGTAAAGTCGTGTGCAGGAATGGCTGGTTTAACACTCTCAATCCTTGAGATAACGAAATTTGTGAACGCTACAATTTTTTTTTTTTTTTTTAATTGGAGGTTTAACGACCACCGTGAGCAACTCAATGGGCTATAAGCAGTCGCCCGTCCCTAATTTAGGGTCACTGGTTCCAGGGAAGGGAGAGCCATTGCCTTAGACCACTGCGCCACCGGGGCGGCACAAAAATTTCACGATGCATGAAAGAAGAGAAAGTGATTTTTAATGCAGGTCATATAATTTCATATGAAATCAATAAGGAAGATAAAAAATAAATCCTTGCCGCCCCGGTGGCGCAGTGGTCTAAGGCGCTGGCCTCTGATCATTCGTCCGTAAGGGGTCCGGGTTCGAATCCCGGTCGGGCATGGATATTGTGTTTGTCTTACGGCACTGGCTCTCTCCCTTCCCTGGAACCAGTGACCCTAAATTAGGGACGGGCGACTGCTTATAGCATATTGAGTTGCTCACGGTGGTCGTTAAACCTCCACTCAAAAAAAAAAAAAATAAGTAAATAAATCCACATGGTCTCGCATTACATTCAATCCACCGCAAATACGTCGTCGCCTCGATCGATCAGCGGTGTTTTAGACAGAAATAACTGAGAAATTTCTGGTCTTTTGAGTACCCTCGCAAAGCAAGCAGAAGTGGAACGTGTAAGCACTGTGTAGCAGTAATGCTTTACTGTAACAAGTAATTTTTATTTTTACATTTTCAGACAAGTGATATAGTAATACCGGCAGGGGTGTAGCAAGAATTAGTGGGACCCTGGGAAAGTCACATTTTGGTGCCCCCCTAATAGTGTAAGACCACCATTTAAGCTCTGAGAGGCGTCCAAAAGGAAAAGAAAAACTCAAATGTAAACATTATTTATTTTTGTACATCGAGAGAGGGCGCTCCGATGCAACTAGCTCTCTCGCGCTCGGACAGAAACATCGAGCTTATATTCGTAAGTTAACCGGGCGACATTTGAAGTTCAGTGTTGTACATCAAGAATCTGTCGCATCTCGTCTATGCTTCTCACCATCTTTTCTAAAGTTTCCCTTAAAATAATATAGGTGTTTTATTATTTTAAGTGCAGGATAGTTAGCTAGTAACCTTTTGCACTTACTTTATCTCTAAACATTAAGTTAAGGTACTCAGTTCTTCCTAGAACCTTGTCACATTTACCGTGACTTGCAGTTTCAATCTAGGCTTCTCACCTCCTTTTCTAATCTTTCCCTTGAAATAATATAGTTATTTTAGTATTTTAAGTGCAGGATAATTAGCTAGTAACCTGTTGCACTTACTTTATCTTTAAATATTAAGTTGAGGGACTAAGTTCTTACTTCTTTTTTTTTTTTTTTAATTGGAGATTTAACGACCACCGTGAGCAACTCAATGGGCTATAAGCAGTCGCCCGTCCCTAATTTAGGGTCACTGGTTCCAGGGAAGAGAGAGAGAGCCAGAGCCGTAAGACAAACACAACATCCATGCCTGACCGGGATTCGAACGCGGACCCCTTACGGACGAATGATCAGAGGCCAGCGCCTTAGACCACTGCGCCACCGGGGCGGCTCTTACTTCTTACTAGAACCTTGTCACATTTACCGTGACTTGCAGTTTCAATCTAGGCTTCTCACCTCCTTTTCTAATCTTTCTCTGGAAATAATAGAGTTGTTTTAGTATTTTAAGTGCAAGATAGTTAGCTAGTAACCTTGTTCACTTATTTGATATCTAAATATTAAATTGAAGGACTTATTTTTTACTAGATCCTTGTGTCATTCACCAGAGTATGTATGGCTCTAAAGTGAAGGTTTCTGGTTGAACCTACACATGGCTTGCTAACTCGTGTTTCTTTCCCGAGACTTTTCATCCTCGAGATTTGTATTTGTCTAAACTCTAAATTATATGAAGAGGGAATTTCGTTCTATCATATTTAATTTTACTTATTTTTTTTCCCCGTTTAGCAGCTATTACGAACTCATAATACTGCGGAAAACTTCCAAAATTAAAAGTTTTGTTCTCGGCAACTCCTTCTAAGAATAAACAAATGGCCACATTAAAATGTTTTTTGGCATTACTTAGAGTGTGAAATACGAATTTCATGCAACTAATCCCGCAGTCTGCAAGCAACTGAAGCCGAAATATATTTTACACGTAGGACAAGGGACGTTTCCCTTCGGTTATTTCATATACCCCAACATTACGATAATGATGTTTTCTTTAATCGTAAGTTAAAAGGCGCAATGTCTAATTTATACCCCATTTAAAAAAAATTAAAACGCAGTATTAAAACAACGTAAAATGTCTTCTTTCGTGCAGGTAAAAGAGCTTAATTAACGTTGCTTACATAAGACATACGCCGTTTTATTCGTACAAGCTCTGTGATCAAAATGTCGCCAGCTGCTGCCACTCATTTGCACAAGAACTTCAAGTCTATGTATCTTAAAGGTCTTTGGAGAAACCACCCCTATCCACGTGGGCCGCGGGTGGCCTAGTGGTCAGCGTTCGTGACTGCCATGGAGATAACCTCAGGTTCGATCCTGGGCAGGTATGAACGCTCAAACCACTAAATGCCCGCCGTGCGTCGGATGGGCACGTTAAGCCGTCGGACCCCGGTAATAAATAAGGGTGTCTTCCTCCCCCTTTCTACCTCGCTTTCGTGTCACTTTCCTATCTGGCACTCTAGCCCAAATCTCCTAGCATTCTATTTCTAAGGGTTGTTTAAGACCTGGGGTCAGACACTCCCTACCTAAAAATCCTCTACTATGATCTGATGACTCCTATCCACGCAGCATTGGGCGCCATGAGTCACCGCCCGCGCTGCGTGTTACGTCAGAAGCAGGCAAAAAGCTACTTTGAAACTACGGAAACCACTGAAGCTACGAGGCGTTTAGACAGATAAAATGAGGGATTTAATAATTATCAATTATACAACCTTACTGTTTGATCAACTGTGTAAATAAAAATGTTTTTTTCTTCTTAATTTCTCAAGATTTCTAAATGGAGAAAAAAAAGAAAGAAAGAAAAAGCCAGCATTTCGGGAATCTAAACTCGGAGACGTTACGAAACAAAAATCGGAATGCGATTTTTTCACAGAAGGTTAGGTGCTGAAAGAATAGAATTACTTGCCTGATATGTGCAGATAATTTAATATTTTCAGTAATCTCACTAATATTTAAGTTTTTGAAGTTGAAAATATTTCCGTACTTCAAATTTTACAGCAAGTGACGGGTCGCTATTGAAAGGTCATATTTTTGAAATCTCGCTGCTGTATTAAATCATTCAAACTTTATTCAACCAGAATAAGGAGGAAATAAAGAAATACGAAACAAATAATAAACATGCATGCATATATATTCTCCAAACAAATGTCATTCTTATGCTCACATCACATCAGCTTTCAAAGAGATTACCTTATAACACAAAATGCACAGCTGTCATACCAAGTCACTTATTTTTCATTACATTTAAAATTACATTCAGTATCGACGAACATAGAATCAAATCTGTTTATGTCCACTGCTATACTTACAATAAATAATTAATACAAATAAGGAAAACAGCTTTAAAAAAACGATTCAACACTTTTGTGTATACATATGTGACATAAATATAAACTCCACGTTTTCACAAAAAAAAAAAAAAAAAAAAAAAACATTCAAAACACAGCTCCTAATAAAAAAAAAAACTTATGCATATCACTCCAGAGTGGACCCCCAATGCTTAATGAGCATATATGTACCTATACAGGATACAGTTATTATACTGTATATATCCAAAAAACATAACATTAAATTCCACCACAGTTCAACTACAATAAAAAAAATAACATAATATGTTCAATAGTTGGATCAAACTATTGAACCTGTAAGTGTTCGTTTCAATATGATTATCCCCAAGGTAAATCTTTACAAATCTCATTCAAGATAGCATTAAGGACATTCTTTGCCCAAGTAACGCCTATTATAATTACATACAGTTGTAACAGCACTTTCTGTTAATTCAAGAATTAAAATAAAACGACAGAAGGTTAATACTGGTAACTATAAAACCTAGCCAAACATATTATTCTCACATAAACAGCGATACATCCTCCTGCATATTTAACAACTACTAAATAAAATACTCAACAAATGTACAATAATTAATTTACTCATAAATATATAAACTACATGTTTCCACAAGAAAAAAACATCCACAAAACACAGCTCCTAATATAAAAAAAATTACACATATCATTCGAGAGGGGACCCACAATGCGTAATGAGCATATATGTACCCATACAGGATATAGTTATTATATATATCCGAAAAACATAACATTAAATTCCACTACAGTTCAACTACAATAAAAAAAATGACATAATATGTTCAATAGTTGGGTCAAACTATTGAACCTGTAAGTGTTCGATTCAATGTAATTGTCCCCAAGGTAAATCTTTACAAATCTCATTCAAGATAGCGTTAAGGACATTCTTTGCCTAAGTAACTCCTATTATAATTACATACAGTTGTAACAGCAATTTCTGTTAAATCAACAGTTAAAATAAAACGACAGAAGGTTAATACTGTTAACTATAAAACCTTGCCAAACATATTATTCTCACATAAACAGTGATATATCCTCCTGCATGTTTCACAACCACTATGCGGGAGTAACATGAAGGAGACTGGCACAAGACAGACCGTTATGGAAGAAACTTGAGGAGAACTTCGTCCAGCAGTGGATTGATAATGGTTGCCAATGATGATGATGATTAAATAAAATACTTAATAAAATGTACACTAATTAATGATAGGTCATCTGACATTAAGTTCACTTAGCATTTGGATGTTTTTCATGAGCTCTTTAACCCACAGGAATTTTTTAAGATTTAATACAGCTTGGTATCATGGTATTAACAACATTAGTAAAGAAGTCATTGCAGTACGTGAGCATTACTGATGACAATTTCGTTAAGGAATTTCTTCCGTCATCTGCAGGTAAGTCCTTTTCTACTAAGACTACTGCTCCTTGTTAACATCCCCCGAGGATACGGAGAACCAGTATTCTCAGGTAATGTTGCTACGGTCTTCTCACAAATGTGACAGCATAGAATCCATGGAGACCTATTGGCCTTAACATAGTGCGTAGGGAAAAGTTGTTCCAACTCATAAAAATCACACACAAGAGAACTCACAAGCCCCCGCTAGGAAATTATAGTCCTTAGGGACAATGTAAAGGCTCTAGATTACAATGATGCATTTCTCAAAATCGTATTTTTCAAAGTTTACTTCTGTATTAGTGAAATATTTATCACATTAATGCAGATGCATTAGATTTATGTGTTTTTTTAAAAACACACAACACATTAATTAAGAACAACAACAGTAACAATTTCTATTTTTTTACCATCATGAATATTCATTACTATGGACAGAATTATACTCAGAATGGACTGATAATATATATTCCTTAAAACAATGACCAGTTTTTTTTTATAATTTTACTTTAGTTTTACCGTTAATAATGGTGCAGCTCATGTGTCTGAAGCCTAATTTATTCTGTACATTCCCCCATAGTAGTATTGCATTAAAATATATATATGTTATACCAATGTGTTCATCTACATTTACCAGCATCAATAAACAAAATGTTATCACACAAACAAGCAATAATAATATACATGATACACAGTTTAAATGTGTTCCACACTAATTTAATGCATGGGAAACCTTAGCAGCAGAAGAAAGAACTGATCCCAAGATCTAATGAAATATTGTTGTTTTCTCAAGTTTGTTTAAAACTATAACCAAAACACTGTTAAATATAAATGTACAACAAGTAATGTATCCTGCAAATCATAATAAACTATGATTTGACACTCTGTGCACTCCGTATAAACCAAGCTATTTAATAGTTAAAGAATGTATGAATTTTCACTTTCTTTTTTTTTTTTGGTTGGAGGTTTAACGACCACCGTGAGCAACTCAATGGGCTATAAGCAGTCGCCCGTCCCTAATTTAGGGTCACTGGTTCCAGGGAAGGGAAAGAGCCAGTGCCGTAAGACAAACACAACATCCATGCCTCACCGGGATTCGAACCCTGACCCCGTTCGGACGAATGATCAGAGGCCATCGCTTAGACCACTGCGCCACCGGGGCGGCATTTTCACTTTCATACCATACAATATTTCAAATAAAGAATTTGCATTTGTCTGTTCCACAACAATATGAACTTAATCAATATGTACCAGTACTATATATGTTATTCCATGAATACACTCCTGCTAATTAGTAAAAAAAAATCCCAAATCAATCAAACTAACTTTCCCCTGAAGTTATTCTTCAGATTGAAAAAAAAAGTACAGAATACAGCAATTTACCATTATATCTTAAAAGAAACATGTTTAATCACCAGAGACAAGACCTTAACTAAAAAGGGCATGCAGATACTGCGAACAACTCAAAGCAGCACGGAGAGATGCATGCTTGGCAGAACCAGGAACTCATTAATCCGAAAAATGGCAACAGAGGATGACATCAAAATAAGTCTATAAAGTGGCAATGGATGGGACACATTCCTAGAACTGACCACCATTGGACAACTGAAATATTAGACAGGATACTAAGGAGCAGAAAAATACAGAAAAGAAGACCGTGTGGGAGTTGGGTGAATGAAATTTGAAAACTTGCTTAAGTAACGCGGAGAAGACTAGCTTATGACTGAAAATTGTGGTTGAAACTTGGGGAGAGCTTCACCCAGCAGTGGACTGATAATGGTTGATGATGACATGCATATAGGGGAGGAAGCATTAACAAAAAAAATTCTGATATAAATTAACACGCCCACCATTCCTACATTTACTGATTTTTGTGCAGTATAAGTTTTGTTAGATTTGAGCGTACATTCATTCCTATCATTTGCTGTGTAGCTTGTTTAACTGCATGGTGTAATCTAATAGTTGCATATTCCCTTATAATTAGTTTTTTAATGTTGTGACATGATTATCTAATGTAATGTCTACCTCATTATCATCTAAATGAGAGTCTAATGTATTAAATACAGACATTTGTTCTATTGTCAGATCCAGGTAAGTGGCCGCCTGTTTTAAACAACACACGGTTTGACAGTTTGATGTAATCTTGCAAAAGGGCCCGATTTGAGTGATAAACTATGATTACTCAAGTGATGACGAGAAGCGGCACTTTTCGCCAGAACACTATAAGCGTATTTTACACAATGGAGAAACAGTAGACAGGAGGTGGTTGATTTACTCAAAGAAAAAAGATAAAGTATTCTGCTTTTGCTGTAAATTATTCGGAAACACAAATGGGGGGCATGTTAGCACATGAAGGGTTTTGCAACTGGAGACATTTATGTCATAGGTTGAAGAGTCATGAAATTTCCCCAAATCACGTGGAATGTATCTAAAAGTGGACTGAGTGCGAGCTTAGACTTCCGAAAAACCTCACCATTGGCGACAAACAAAGGTCACTCAATTTTCAAGAAAAGCAGCATTGGCGCGAAGTCTTGAAACGCATTTTATATGTTATTCAGTATTTGGCTGAACATAAACTTGCATTTAGAGGTGATAACAACACTCTGAACTCATCCAACAATGGCAATTTTCTTGGATTGATACAAATGATTGCAAAGTTTGACCCTGTTTTACAAGTGCATTTAAAACGCATCAAAAATAGCGAAATTCACGACCATTATTTGGGTAGGCAAATTCAGAATGAACTCATTAATCTAATGGCATCTAAAGTAACAAAATCAATTGTCGACCATGCAAAGTAGTTTTCAGTTATACTAGAATGCACTCCCGATTTAAGTCATCAAGAGCAAATGTCGTTGGTCGTTAGATTTGTTAATATTTCAGAGGAAAATTTTAAAGTTGAGGAACACTTCATAAAATTTATAGAAACTGTGTCATCTACTGGAAAACACCTCTCTGACTGTCTCTTGGTAGCCCTGGATGAGCTTGTTTTGAACTTAAATGACGCAGCGGTGTGAAAACGGGGCTAATATGAAGGGTGTAAATAATGGTGTCCAAGCTCGAATTCTTCAGTTAAATCTTACAGCATTTTTCATGCCATGTGCATGCCACAATTTTAATTTACTCTTGGGAGACATGGCTGAATGTTCTGCAAAGGCAATTACTTTCTTTGGTGTAATTGGAAGAATCTATTCTATATTTGCAGCATCTCCTACTCGATGGAACATTGTGCTGAAATATTTTTTTTTTTTTTTTGACTGGAGGTTTAACGACCACCTTGAGCAACTCAATGGGCTATAAGCAGTCGCCCGTCCCTAATTTAGGGTCACTGGTTCCAGGGAAGGGAGAGAGCCAGTGCCGTAAGACAAACACAACATCCATGCCTCACCGGGATTCGAACCCGGACCCCGTTCGGACGAATGATCAGAGGCCATCGCTTAGACCACTGCGCCACCGGGGCGGCGTGACACTAGATGGGAAAGCCGTGTAGAAAGTGTTAAACCCATCAGATATCAAACAAAAGAAGTAAGGGACGCACTTCTTCAAGTTGCGGACACAGTAAATGATCCTAAAATCAAATGTGAAGCTCGCTCATTGGCAGTACATGAATTTCAGAGTTATGAATTCTTATTGGGTATTGTTATATGGTATGGCATACTCATTTCTGTAAACAGTGTGAGCAAACCACTTGAATCAGAAAATGTGCAGCTTGACATGGCAGAAAATATGCTTCAGGGGGTTATTAAATTTTGAACCAATTTCGAAATGAAGGCTTCAGTTCAGCAATTCTGGCCGCTCGTGAAATTTGTGAACAGTTAGGTGTTCAACCAAACTTTTCTGAACATAGAGTGCCTAAAAAAGAAAAATCTTTGATTACGAAGTAGACGATGAGCCCTTGAGAAATACAAAATCTGCAGAGGAAGTCTTCAAAATAGAGTATTTTTATCCTATTACAGACACTGCTTTACAGCCTCTGAAATCTCGTTTTGAACAATATAAGGAGTTCAATGACAAGTTTGGATTTTTATACTCTCTACCGAAAATGAAGCAAATGAATGACGAAGATCTAATGAAATATTGCAAAAACCTGGATTTGACCCTTCGTTCAGGAAATTCTATATGCGGAGAGGAGCTATTCACAGAATTGAAAATAGGCAGAGAAGTAGTTCCGGACGACATCAATACTGCCATCCAAGTATTGCAATTTTTAAACGGAATGCAAAATTCCTTCCCTAACGTAGCTATCACGTACAGAATCATGTTAATTGTGCCGATAACAGCCGCAAGTGAGGAAAGAAGTTTCTGTCACTTGAAATTAATCAAATCGTATCTGAGGACAAGAATGTCTCAAGAAAGGCTAACTGCACTCGCTACGTTGTCAATAGAACGCGATGTGGCATCAAAACTAAATTACGATGATATTATTGAAGATTTTGCTGGACAAAAGGCGAGAAAAATCTCCTTTTGCGTGACAGGTAAAACGTGAAGTTTTCCTTTTACATAGCAGTATATTCATGAAATACAATGACTGTTTCTCTAACTTTTAAAGGGCATTTTCTTAATGTGTTACAATTCATTAGGACAGTGTTTCTCAAACTTTTTTACCTCACGTACCCCTTTTCGTGGTGCAGCAATCATGCGTACCCCTTTTTTTAAATACAAATACATAAAAGTTACTTTAGCAAGTAGAGGGTTAGACTAGGTATTTTAAAAATGAAATATGTAATATCTTTATAAAAACTTCGTTTTTTGACATACACTGACGGAAAAAAAATCCCAACACCACGAAAAAATAGTTGTAGAGGAATGAAATGGCGGCAATACATTTGTATAGGTAACATATGTAATCGATTAAGGTTTAAGATCACAGCTTAATGTAAGCGCGAGAAGAGCCATTTTAAATGTGAAATGCTGGTGCATTAATAACCGGTGTAACCGCCAGAATGTTGAATGCAAGCACGCAAACGTTCATGCATTGTGTTGTACAGGTGCTGGATGTCAGTTTGTGAGATGGAGTTCCATGCCTGTTGCACTTGGTCGGTCAATACAAGGACGGTTAATGCTGGTTGGGAGTGACGCTGGAGTTGTCGTCCAATGATGTCCCATACGTGCTCGATTGGTGAAAGGTCTGGTGATCTAGCAGGCCACGGCAACATGTCGACACTCTGTAGAGCATGTTGGGTTACAACAGCGGTATGCGGGCGAGCGTTATCCTGTTGGAAAACACCCCTGGAATGCTGTTCATGAATGGCAGCACAACAGGTTGAATCACCAGACCGACGTACAACTGTACCGTCAGGGTGCGTGGGATAACCACGAGAGTGCTCCTGCTGTCATAGGAAATTGCTCCCCAGACCATAACTCCAGGTGTAGGTCCAGTGTGCCTTGGCCGCAGACAGGTTGGTTGCAGGCGCTCACCTGGCCTCCTTCTAACCAACACACGGCCATCACTAGCACCCAGGCAGAACCGGTTTTCATCAGAAAACACAACCGATCTCCACTGACGTCGCAAACGACAGTGGTTTGCAGTAAGTGGAATGCCCGCTACAGGGCGTCTGGCTCGGAGCTGTCCTTCAAGTAACCGATTTGTAACAGTTCTTTGTGTCACTATGGTGGCAACTGCAGCTCGAATTGCTGCCGCAGACCCGGTACGATGCGCCACGGCCATACGCCGTACACGGAGGTCTTCCCTCTCAGTAGTGCCACGTGGCCGGTCGGAACCCAGTCTTCTTGAGGCAGTACCTTCCCTTGACCACCGCTGCCAACAATCATGCACAGTGGCTACATTCCTGCCAAGTCGTTCTGCGATATTGCGGAAAGAAGACCCACCTTCTCGTAGCCCTATTACACTACCTCGTTCAAACTCCGTGAGCTGTTGATAATGGCTTCTTCGTCTTCTTAAAGGCATTCTTGACTAACATTAACACCCTACGTCGAATCTCAACGATAACTAACGCTCACGAACGTTACAGCGCGTATTTACAGCAAACCTGCTTTGCATGTTCCGATGGGCGCTACTAGCGCCACACGTATGCGCCGAGCGCGAAATTTGCATAGACGTCATCTTACAGATGTACTCTCACCGCCTACCAACTTTCGTTTATCTAACAAAACCCCTTCTTGGTGTTGGGATTTTTTTCCGTCAGTGTATATAGCAATAACAAACTCAGTAATTAAATTTTCAGACAAAAAAGAAAATCAACTTAGCCTGCGCCTACATCATATATTTTGATATTGTTTTAAGATGATTACTAATTACATAAAAAAGTGTGCAGCTAAAAAGTAAACCCAGAAATTAAATTTATTTCTAAAATCAAAAGCTTGTAACAGCTTTCCGAATGTAAACTCTATTACCAAATACAAAACTAGTTTAACAAAACTCAGAAAATCATGAACCGTAGATCTTAGATTGGGTTTATGTCTGTATGTTCAAGTTTTGCATAAGAGTAAATAAAACGAACAAATATGTACGGGTGAAAAACTACCCCTCCCCCTAATAAAATCAGTGAGAAGGGGGCGCTTGTTTGCGCCTACAAAGTTCGTCAATATTTGGGGCGATCTTTGATAGATAAAGCCTTAACTCATCCTCAATATCAAGTCTATTTCTATACTTATTTTTCAAGTAAGTCAGGGACGAAAAACCACTTTCACATAAATAAGTAGTTATGAAGGGAAGAAGATGTTTTACAGCGACTTCGGAAAGCACTGCATATTCCTTTCCAATGCCAATCCAACAGTTAACTAAAGATTTATTGGCATGGATTTTTTTCAAAGAGGGATCACATGACAACTCGATCAACTGTTCTTTTTGGGGTAGCGGCAGAGCACAATTTTCTACTGCGACAGAGAAAAAGAGAAAAGGTCACGGATCAAGTCCGTAGTTTTGTCTGGAGGTGGAAAATACCCCCTTATACGTGTCCTGAAAGTGCTCATATGAAGCGCCATTTCAGATTTCATTGTAGAAAAGTACCTTTGATTTTCTTTTAGAAATGAGTCCATTCTTTCAAACTGTTCAGATTTGTTGTTTTTTAATGCAATTTCCCAAAGATTCAACTTTTTAATTATTGCTTCTGCTTTCTTTTCCACATTGAAAATATCAACACTTTCACCCTGCATAGACAAATTCCAAGCGGTTTTTTTTTCAAAGATATCAGATAAATATGCTAGTTGTAGAAGCCATTCAAAATCATTCAGTACTGACGCTAAATGAGAACCATGGTCCATGAAAACATGTGCAGTTACAAGTAACTGAGCTAGACCAGCGACATCTGTAGTTATGTCCAGCTGCAAATCAAACAACGGGCTATTTTGAATGGCCGTTACCAGTTAGTCTTTAGTATTTAAAGCCATATCTTTGATTCTCCTGGAAACAGTGTCGTTTGACAAAGAAATGTTTGTAACTATTTTTGCTTCTTCCTCGCCAAACATACAAGAAGCGATTTCCGCTGCAGCAGGGAGAATAGGGTTTTGCCAATTGTGCGACTTTTTCCGGATTTAGCAATATGAAGGCTAACCTTGTAAGAGGCTTTGAGGGCATTTTCGTTTTCTTCTTTACCGGAAAACTGCACAATTTCATTTTTCTACTCTGCAAGTCATCTAAAAGACGCTCAAAATACTTCACATCTTTGTTTTTTAAATGCATATGCTTAGTTTCCAAATGCCGTCTTAAAAGTGACGGTTTCATTGCGTTTTTTGAAAGATTTCAGCGCAAACAACGCACTGTGGATTAGGTTTAACTGAACTTCCCTTCCCGTCCAAGTAAATCCTAGCTTCAAATAAGACTCGTCATATTTTCTTTTTTTAATTTTTGTATCTTTTGACTGCTTGTCAGTTTTTCGTCTTTTATTTTCGGATAGTCCATCAGGATTGGCTTCTTAACTTGCCTCATGGGACTATGAGTCGGCCGTACACGTCGTAGGCTCCTGGTCCGCGCCGGACGTACTTTTCTTTATAAGCCATTTATGCATTTTTTCTTCAATTTTACACACACTCACTCAGAGAAAAACACTCGTAAAAGAGTACTAGAATTCTTAGATAAAGTATAATCGTATGCTCCCTCGCGACGCTGATAAAAGAGTCGGTGATAAACGAGCACGTGCGCGAATGACAACAGTAAACAATGGCATGGAAGAAGGGGCGCGAATGGTGGGAGGAGCGTGAGCCATCTCCCTCTCTCTCGCACAGTTGCACAGGCGCTTTTTCTCAGAACTCACACTTGAGCTGTCTCGCTTTATCGGGCGCAGCCTTGAGGTTGACAAATGCACTTTTGTCTCGGGAGCCTGGATTACGATCCGTTAATTTCGCCTCTCTTGGCTATCGCTCACTTTTTGAAATGAATCTAACAATAAGGAAAGATAATATTGTAATCGGATTAAGAAGTTTATACAGTTAGTAAGAAACAAATCGTCCAGTGATACCTTCTCTTTCAATGTTTGTTTTCCTGGACCTCAACTGTGTTCAACCTGAGACGCCAGTCTACTATCAACAGCATCTTTACCTCAGTCATCTGGTCAGCAAAATATTGGGTGGCTGCTATGACTCTTGCTCTCCCTGCCTATTTAGGTGTAATTCTTCTACCGGATGTTCGCTCTTATTACCGCGCCTCTCGCATTGCTTCTTTCTTACGCTGCCTTCTCTCCCACTCTCATCCACTTTCTTCTACCTTCGATGTTCTTATCTCTCTTCACGATCCATCCTTTTCTTTTCTCTTTTTTCTTCGGATGGATTCCTTTCTTTTTACTATTACCATCTTCTGCCCGTTATTTCTGAAGCTCTAGCATTTCTCCGTTCACTTTCACTTCTCCGTGCACCTCCTTCTACTACCCACGATCTCCTCGCCGAACCGCTTTTCTTTTCCACTCTGATTCACTCTCTCGATCAACCCTATTTTATCTTCCCCTCTTGGGTCCGCTCCGGGATTTTAACTGTGCAAGCTCTGGTTAACACCGACTTATCCTGGAAGCCCCTCTCCTCTCTTTTCTCTAATCCTTCTCCTTGCGAGAAGGACGATTTTGTTCTCCTTCGCTCTACCCTCCGTTCTCTCTTCCCCTCCCTTGTTTCTGAGACTGGTCTTATCTCTGTTTCTGGCCCTAGCCTTTCTCTCCCTTTCTTCCTCTCTCTTCGAGATTTCACTGTCCCCATTTCCTCTTTAACTGTTGCTTCGATCTATAATTTTCTCCGAACACCTTTTGCTCTTCCACACCCACTCCTGGACGTTTCTCCTTCGCTTTCTCTGACCACCTGGACTGCTTCCTCTTCTCCTCTCTGCTCCCCGCTAGAGCGTAATATTCAATGGCGGTTTCTTCACCGTCGCCTTCCTGTTCCTTCTTCTCTCTTCCGTATGTCCCTCTTTCCTTCTCCACCCTGTTGTTTTTGCGATTCCGAAGGTGACATCGGGCACATATATTGTCATTGCCCAAATTTGTGGCCGCAGTTTCACACTGCCGTTCAACTTTCTGGCGCTATCTGCTCACAAGATCTCCCCTTGCAAGCGTATTCCCGGTTGCTCCTTACAAAGCACCCACCACTTAAACTTCCTGATGTCTGCGCCTCGCGAAACATGTGATCCACCTTTACCGCCTCTCTTACGCTCCAATTCTACTACACCCAGCATCATTTCTGCTGGTAGGATTTTACGGAAAATCTTTCGGAACCGCATCTTGCCTCAGCTCCGGTTGGAGTACTTCACAGCGTCTACTCCTCAATCTATGGCCTCTTTCCGGTCTGCCAAGGCGTAAGATGCTGGGTGGTTTCACGTCGATGGTTCAACACTTTATCTTTTGAGTTGAAAGACCCATTTCCTTATGTCGCATCGTGTATATGAGAAACGCATTGTGTTTTATTGTGTATATATTTACATTTAGGTATAGCATTGTACCTACCTTCAGGCAATTTATCCTGAGTAATATGTTGTGTTGTGTTAAGTTAGTTAACTATATGTTAGTTTTTCATATTCCACTTGTATGCTTCGCTTCCCTTTGCGATCACTGTACTGTAACTGTGTTTTATATTCATGTTGCCTTGTTTGGCTTTACACAGGTTTATATTTGAGTCTAAGGTAATCAGACTCTAGTTTCTACTCATTGGCTTGTGTTTTTGTATGCTGCCTAGTTGCTTGCCTTACTGGTTTTGTTCTACTCTACAAATTGAGTTGTCTGCTTACTGGATAATTTTGTATATCCCGTACCCTGCTCCTCATCTTAATTTCGCCAGTTGAGGCGAGTTTTTTGTGTACGTTTTACATGCAGTGTGTCACGTTATTTATCTTGTAAAAGTGTACCATGTTGTTTCAGCCATGTTCTTGCTATTGTACAATATATGTTTGTTAATATCTGTACTATTTTACTACATTTGTGTTCAGTGTTCGATTTGTATTTCTGCGTTCGTTCTCGCTCACAGATTGCTACTTTGTTCCATTTGTTAAAGTGTACCGTGTTGTTTCCTACGTTGGTTTTGCATTGTGTAAGCTTATATTTTTCTTTTCTTCTATGTCCCAACCTCTTATGTGTGCATCGACTTGTCATCAAAGTACTGTGCTCTGTTTTGGTACTGTGTTTGTTTGTAATTTTTCAACTATGCAATTCTCACCTTCTCCTGTTTACAATTTATCGTGTAATTCTGTATCTGTTTCATAGCCTGTTTCTCTAGCCAGAGAACTAGGGGTGTTATACATTACCGACTCTCCCTCTGATTGAATACTATGCCTATTGCAAGTTTCTTCTTTACCTCACGAGTTCCTGATTGCGTTCAATGTTCTATAGTTGTTTTCTCATTTGCCGCATACCCTCTAGATATTCTGTGTACACGTTTGTGTATTGATTATCTGTGAATGGTGAAAACCATTTTTCAGTGATTTTAGCATTTTTCATGTTATTTTGTGGGCGTTACTGCACTCATTGTTATCTTTCTTGATTTCACCACCTGTGGTGCGCCTGTATCTTCTTTCATAAATAAAATTGTTGTTGAACTCCAGGAAGAGACACATAGATACAGACTTCAAAAATAGAAAAGCTAAATATACTGGCTTAAAAAAACGGCCGAGAATGAGAACTGCTATAAAATATTGCAATTAGGAATTTGCTTTTATGTAATAATACGGATGAAACAAACAAGATTAATTCACAAAGAAAAATGGACAAATAATATGTATTTTATGAAACAGTATATTTCAGATCATTATCATATAAACATAATATATATATTTACATGAAAAAGCTAAAGTAAAATAAGGGCAGTCTACCGGCCAGCCGCCCTCCATGTGACCGCCGACTTGGGCTCAAGCCCACGTCGCCCATGCCTAGGGCCGACCCTGCATACTACTGTCAAAGGTAGGAAAGCCAAATCCCAGTGCCTCTGGGCGGAAATGTAACAACGGTATTGGTTCCAGTCACTCCCTAATAAACCTCCCGCATTTACCCACTTGTAAATTTACTGTCTTTGTGGTGCCACAAATGGAAAAAAGGTTCTCCCCACTCACCTCACAGGTTTATTGCCAGCTGGTGAATGGGGTGCCGAGACAACTCACTATGTAAGACGGTCATTGGGTATGCACAGGTAACATGCTCTTCTCATCTCCCCATTCTAGTTACTAAATAAATGTCTCCCCTATTTACTTCACTAAAGCAGTATTAGTGATTACAGGTACCCTAGCAAGTTTGATACCAGTGTGGGCTACAGTGACTTTATTTATATATAGTCCCAAGTACAGCAAAAAATACCCAGTTTTGGGATTAAATGCCAACACATGTCATGCAACCAATGTCATCTACTGCTTTAACTAAAAATTGAAACAGAAGGTTTCAGAAATGACTAACATATTAGGTAACATGAAAAATTTGGTTAAGAGTGTAGTGAATATTAAGAAATATATATTTCAATGAACTTTACTCAACTTTAAAAATAACTCAGAAAAGCAAATGAACATTAAAATTATTTAGAAGGAAAATGCAAGTTTATAAATTGTCTGTGTTAAGTATTGCTCAAAAACATGTGAACAAGTGCAATATTAAATGTTTTCCCTCCTGGTAGCACAACCTAGAAGTAAAATAAATGATGTGTTGTAACTTTCAAAATGCAACTGGTGTATACATTTCATTTCGTCTGGTTTCCCACTGGGGGGTCAAGTATTTTCCCTGTGCTACCTTATTTTCGCCTCTATGTCTGACCAACATTCTTCCCATGAGCGGCTGGCTATGTGGACAAATGCTGTTTCACTAGCGGCCTCGAGTTTTTGGCGTTCCCCCTTGAGAGGAGGGCCAAGACGGTACTGATTGACATCCATGATAATGGGATTAGACTAATAGCTCTGTGCCTCCGGTAAGAGCAGAGAGGGGTGTTTGTTTTTCCTTGTGTCGCACACACATTCCTGGGGTCATGAAATACTTACATATAAAGTTAGTGTCGTAGCGATTGTAATTGATTCCTCCAGCATAAGCATACACAAGCCGGAATCACATCTACAGTGCAAAAATAAGCGTTTATTCACTAACAATTACTCTAACCTATATTTGGTCGATCGAGGTTTATCGTTTTCATTTAATTTCCTTCTTTATATGACTTGGAAAAAAACACATATCGTTCGCTGAGGCTTAGTAGGCAGAACGTTTTGCGAACATGAATATATTTCTGTCCTCTAAAAATACAATCAACACCCAGCCTCCCCTTCGATAGAAAGGGCACATTTATGTGATCTCAAGCGAAAAAAAAAAAAAAAAGAAATGTGGTGTAGACTTAAAATTCAAAATTCTTTGCATTGAATAGTTTCATTGCCAGTTATTGCTATTTATTCGGATCAGTACTACGTGCTCACTATTGTAATGCGTGTTATACACCAAACAGTCATCAGTAATTTAAATAAATGCCGAATAGTCTGAATGTTTACCCTCTAGAAGTCTTAAATTTATATGCAAGCATTAGTTATAAAAATGTGTTTATCTGGAAAGCGAGAAATAACACCAACCCGCTAGACCGGCGTGGGGAGGGTAATCGGAAAAGTCCCACACAAGAAAAGTTCCAAAGTCCCCCACTTTCGGAAAAGTTCCCCATAGGAAAAGTCCCCCACAGGAAAACTCCTCCACCCTTTTCAGTCAGGGGCCATGCACAAATTGCATTTGACACAAAATATCAAACGTGGGGGAGATTTCCGGGGTGTTTAAAACAAGTGCAGCAAAACAGCGTGCACAAATATGTGGAGGGAAATTCCGAGTCCGGCATTTCAAACATTTATCGCTGTTTATAGTAAAAAAAAAGTCTTGAAAGTAGCTGAATGAGGTGGAAGAAATTTCCGGGTTAGTATTTCCACTCTTACAGTGGTTTTTAATGGAAAACGTGTCTTACAGTCAGCAGGCTGACGGGTGGAGGAAAATTCCGGTTTAGTATCTCAACTCGTAACGCGCTTTTTTGTGAAAAACCGTCTTACAATCAGCAGGCTGACAGGGTGGGGGAAAATTCCGGTGTCATCATTTCTATTTTCATCCACTTTACAACAACATTCAGCCGTACAAGTAACACAAATATATGGTGGAAATTTCTGGGTCGTCATTTCAAACTTTTATCGCAGTTTACAGTAATGCATGTAGCTGGATGAGGTGGTGGAAATTCCCGGGTTAGTATTTTGACTTTTTCGTGAAAAACGGTCTTGCAATCAGCAGGCTGACATGGTGGGGGAAATTCCGCCGAGTCCGGCGGTAAGCAATGATAATTTGAAAACATAGAAGATTTGAAAGACATGGAAATTGTCGTTTACATGCAATACTTTTGAGTATACAAGTCCCCCCCCTCCAGACGTCACTTGACTTATACAGAGTCACAGAAATATTAAGAATTAACGTTTATTGTAATAGAATACGTGCAGCAATTAAGAAAACGAAAACTCTTCAGGAGTCAAATGACCGACGAGTGCACCAGGTGTCAAATTCGTGTTTTAGTAATTGTTGAAATTTCACGGGCGGGCCCGGGCCTTGGAAACAGGAGAAATATACGGGCATGGCCGGGTCCAAATTAAGGCACATGCAGACCTCTAGGCGGATCCTCCCCCTCCCCCTGGAACTTTCCCCAACCTTGTCAGCCTGCTTATTGTAAGACTGTTTTTCACGAAAAAGCGCGGTAACAGTCAAAATACTCACCCAGAAATTTTCCCCACCTCATACAGCTACTTGCAGTACTGTAAACTGCGATAAAGGTTTGAAATGCCGACCATAGAAATTTCCCTCACTTATTTGTGCTACTTGTACGGCTGCATGTTGTTTTAAAGTGGATGAAAATATTAATGATGACACCAGAAATTTCCCCCACCCTGCACCCTGCTTGCTGACTGTAAGACACGTTTTCCATTAAAAACCACTGTAAGAATGGAAATACAAACCCGGAAATCTCCCTCATTTAACCCTGCTAATTGTAAACCTATTTTTACCCTAAACATCAATAAAAGTTTGAAATGCCGACCCCAGGATTTTCCTCCACTCTGTCAGCCTGCTGATTGCAAGGCCATTTTTTCACTAAATAGCACGTTAACAGTTGAATTACTAACCCGAAAATTTCCCCTACCCCCATCCAGCTACTTGCAAGACAGTTTTTTACTATAAACAGCGAAAAATGTTTGAAATAACGACCTAGGAATTTCCCCCACATATTTGTGAAAGTTGTTCGTCTGCTATCTTGTTTTAAACAGCTGAAAATGGAAATGATTACCCCGGAAATCTCCCCCACATTCAATATTTTGTGTCAACTGCAATTTGTGCATGGTCCCTGACTGAAAAAGGTGGAGGGAGTTTTCCTGCGGTGGCTTTTCCTATGGGGGACTTCTCCTGTGGGGGACTCTTCCGTCCATCGTGGTGAGTTATGGTAAAGCCTCCCTCTCCCCTTCCCCAAAATGTTCACGTGGGAGATGGGTGGATGAAATTGGAAATCAGGCTGTATGGAGGAGACTGGCTGAAGACTGACAGTTGTGTTAAAAGACATGGCGAGACCTTCGTGACGATCTTAATTATTCCTGATGATTACACACACACACACACACACACACACACAAAATACGCTACCCCGATGGGGTCCCCTAAAACGTTTGTGGCTAGTTTTCTGAACCCCGATCTTGACCAGATAGTTGAAATTAAAGCCTTTCTTGATGAAATAATGAAGAAAAGGCCGCCGCCCCGGTGGCGCAGTGGTCTAAGGCGTTGGCCTCTGATCATTCGTCCGAAAGGGGTCCGGGTTCGAATCCCGGTGAGGCATGGATGTTGTGTTTGTCTTACGGCACTGGCTCTCTCCCTTCCCTGGAACCAGTGACCCTAAATTAGGGACGGGCGACTGCTTATAGCCCATTGAGTTGCTCACGGTGGTCGTTAAACCTCCAAAAAAAAAAAAAAAAAAAAAAAAAAGGCCATGATTTTAGCAGACGTAAGAGATAGTCGATAGTTGATATTTTCGAGAAGTGGGCATTTTTCCGTGAGGATTCTTTCATACATTGAAACAATAGGTTTACTTTCAAGACAGTGGAAAATTTTGAAGTGCAGAAATTAAAAGAGCTTTTTCTATATAGACGTACGCGTTGTTATCCAAAATAGGCTGTCTACGGAGCGCGCAATCAATACTGGTTACAGGGATTTTCATAATTAAGTTTCCGATATTTTTTTTATACTGGAACGTTAGTTTTGCAGTTTATCATTTAAAGTATTTTACTATCTAGTCCTCATGCCTCTCTGGTTTGCTGTAAGTTACAAGGTAAATACTTGTTATGTGCACATATGTTAACGAAAGGTATAGTAAAAACCTGAGAAGAAATTAAAAAATTTCCGTGCGACGCAATTCTACTTCTGCCATTTTACACAGCCCTGGTATTTTCCTTTAAGAGCCCGCCATAGGGGATAGGGAGTAATCGGGGGACCTTTGTTCGCACTCCTTCGGTCACAGGATTTTGTTTGGTTAAACTCCATTCATCAACTAACAACTGACATGGGGGCGTGTCTTAGGTTACCACGCAGGGGAAAGGAACAAACGTCTTAACTCGCTCTTGCGATGTTGGAAAATCTTTTGCAGGCCGTCTCAGCTCGCTCACGCCGCTGTTGGGACACCGATTTCAGGACGAGTTTAGACGCCTTTGGCGCTTGCGGGACGGACAATGAAAACGCTTTAACACGCTCTTGGCGCCCAGAGGGCTAAGACAACTGAATTAAGAAATGAAACTATTTCTACTAACAGTTTACACAAGTTCTGAAAGTGTACGATTTCAAAGGAGACTTTAAAATCCCCGATTTGTTTGTTGAACAAGGTAGTTTTGAAGAGGTGTCATAATGATCGGTCATGGTGATAAATATATATTAAATAACATCTGATTTTTATTTCAATGACAGGAGTTTCGTGTCTTTTACATACCTATGAAATGCCAAATCACTTTCTTTTGTATTGCGGTTGGTACAACCCTATGCACAACACGACGCTACCATCTGTTTACATTATCCTTTCACTTAAGAATTTGATTTTGCCTGCTTATGACGTCACGCCAAAGATTAGCTGTGACCTATGGCGGCAGAGCCAGTGGTGTCTCCACCTAATACAAGCTCGATGGACAGAAACATCAAAACAATACTTTCTCTTAGTGTTGCCAAATCAGCGGGAATTCCGTTGAAACCCACGGATTTTTGACGCCGGCAGCGGAGAAAAATAAGAACCTATCGGAATTTTTTTTTCTAGCGGTATCTAGCGGATTTTCATGAATCAATATTATTTATTCAATTGCATTTACACCTTCGGTAATTGGCAATGTTTTTAACTATTCGATATGAATCAATTTTAACTATTCGATATGGGTTGAAACGTCTTGACAAATGATTAAAGAAGATTGGAACAATGGCTACGTACTCTGCTGCTGGCGCTGCAAGTATAACATCAATGAAGAAGATGAAACCTTCAATGATGGCCTTATTTTATGTTTTTTTTAATTGTTCTTATAATTCCAAATAAATGGCTTATACTGCTGTTAGGTTCCTTTGATTTATTACTGTGCAATAATACAATAGCAAACATGCAAATGAAAATTTTAATACAAGCGCTGAGGTAAAATTAAAAGTACCGTTGAATTGTGTTTGAATGTAGAATGGGTTTTTGATCATTCGTTTGAAAGGGGTCCGGGTTCGAATCCCGTGAGGCATGGATGTTGTGTTTGTCTTACGGCACTGGCTCTCTTGCTTTCCTGGAACCAGTGGCCCTAAATTAGGGACGGGCGACTGCTTATAGCCCAAAGCTATACGCAGGAGTGATGTTCCTGGCCTGAAGAGCCGTTGATTACGTATATTTTTTAGAAGTGTTTGTTTTTCTTTTTTCCACTCAGCATACAATGGAACTCTCAAATTTACAGAGGTTATATTTCTGGTGTAAACATTCGCTTCCTTCTGCAAGAAGAAACCTTTTTGGGGGATTCTTGTAAGTGACTGAGAGTGAAAATTATACGTTCGCTTTTCACCCGGAGAACCAGATGGTTTGTGGAATGCCTCTTTCGTTCACAAAGGAACTATTATTCTTAATATTACTATCAATCATTCTTCACATATTCAGTAATTAAGTTCTTTCAAGTATTTTGTTTATGTCCATTAAAAAGAAGTCATCTTTTTTGCAAAGGTATGTTTTGTTCTTTTAGCGCTATTCTAGTTATTTGAATCAAATCATCAGATATCTAAACAACATGAATACAATATTGAATATGCGAGGCAACAGCGCCTTTAAAGTTTTTGAGCATTCTGTTCCTAAAACAGTGTTTTTGAATTGGTAATTGTTGATCATCATTCTCTTCTCAAACAGTGTTTTTGAACTGGTGACTGTTAACAGAACATTGCAAATCTTGTGTCCTTAAGGTGGACATCAAGTAATTTTGCTTCCTATACTTCCAATGGAAAAACTTCTGTACACATTTTCTTCATAATTAATGCGTTCCCAAGGATGAAAATTTGAACATCGATTAAAATAACTTCATATTATAGCTTGGAATACTTAATATTTTTTTAAACATAGCCACAATTATAATAAAAATCAATAACTTTTCCTTTGGTGGTGGTGAAACCAGAAAAAAGATGGCACGACCTGTACTTTGATGACGTCAGTAGACAAACAAATGTTGGATTGCATAATTATGGTTATGTTTTAGAAGATATTAAGTATTCCAAGTTATAAAATGAAGCAATTTTAATCGATGTTCAAATTTTCATCCTTGGGAACGCATTAATTGTGAAGAAAATGTGTACAGAAGTTTTCCCATTGGAAGTATAGGAAGCAAAATTACTTGAGGTCCACCTTAATGGAGTTTAAATTTATATGGATAACAGCAATTACCTGTTTTCAAGAGCATGTAGAAATACAGAATTTTTAATTATTACTATGCAATAAAAACATTTCTTGTTTGTTATTCATTAAAACACGTTACTAGGTTAGTAGTATTTCACCGGAAGAATTTCAAATGCAAGGCACAAACGTTTATGAACGTTGTGCCTTGTGAAAAACATAGAACCTTGGGAACTTGTGAAAAACATAGATCCTTGGGAACTTGTGAAAAACATAGAACCTTGGGAACTTGTGAAAACATAGCTGGAACCTTGGGAACGACACTGTGGGACGCAACAATATGAATTGATCTTCTTCGCGGAATTCTCCATTATACTACACTCTAATTCCAGAATGAATGCAAAAATACCCCAAAACAAGCCACCCGAACCTAAGCAACGATCTAACAGCAGCTAAGGATGTTATCCGTACCATGGCTTTCTGCGATTAATCGTCGTTGGAGGAGAATAGACTGGCAAATACCTTGCTACTTCCGTCAGTGTTTGAAAACCGGATTCTTTGTTCCGCTATTAGCGAGGACTGAAAGCTGTTGGTGAGTATACGCCGGTTGCGTGTGTTGAAAATCATGCTTTAAATAGTTGTTACAAATAGGAAATATGGTCAGGTTTGCGTCAAGTACTGTGTTAGCTATGGAGGGTAACACTAAGGCGCATGCGTCCGACATAAAGAAGGCATATATTTTCACAAGTAAGTTAAATGTTTTGCTCATTGTTGTTCATAAAGTATTTGGCTGTAACTGCATAGATGATGCTTTTTATCAATATGAAGGAATATATGTTTTAAGTATGAAGGAATATATATATATATATATATATATTTTTATTGAAGGTTTGACGACCACCGTAAAAAAATCAATGGACTATTATAAGCAGTCGCCCGTCCCTAATTTAGGGTCACTGGTTCCAGGGAAGGGAGAGAACCAGTGCCGTAAGACAAACACAACATCCATGCCTCACCGGGATTCGAATCCGGACCCTTCACGGACGAATGATCACAAGTCAGCGCTTAGACCACTGCGTCACTGGGGAGGCGAAGGAATATATATTCAAAATATAATAATTTTTTATAGAACAATGTTTTTTGGTTTGAGTATAGGACTGTTAACAATTTTTGAACACCCTCACTTGACCATTTCAATTTTTTGTATTCCATGTTCAAAAATCAAACCTCGAAACATATCTTTGACATCCAAATAGTCACATTTGGGGCCAAAGGATTGTTTGCAATTGAGGTTTTCGAACATGGGATACTGAAAATATCAAAAACTGTGGCCGGCGCAGTGGTCAAAACGATGGCTTCTGATCATTCGTCCGAGATGGGTCCGGGTTCGAATCCCGGTGAGGCATGGATGTTGTGCTTTTCTTACGGCACTGGCTCTCACCCTTCCCTGGAACCAGTGGCCCTAAATTAGGGACGGGCGACTGCTTATTTCCCACTGAGTTGCTTATGGTGGTCGTTAAACCTTCAATCAAAAAAAAAAAAAAACTTTGTGTTTCGAGACATCAGAATTTCTAAATTGTGCCTGGGAGCACTAGAAATGCAAATACAATTCCTCGACAATCATACTTGTGAAAAGTGACATGCTGTTCCTGATGAAATATATTTATTGTCTTACATTTTTTTTTATTTGCTGAAAAACACCAGTTGGAAACTGTTTTCTCTTATGGATTTAAATTTTTAATCACAAGTATTTGAACTTACCGTTATGTTGGTGAAGTTCGATTAACACTTACCGCACGTGGTTCTTGGCTATATTTTCGTATTTCCGTTATGTAGATGCGGCATGGGGTTCTCTTCAGTTTTTTCGTTTGTTTTAATTCGCCTCGTTACTAAATGAGTTTTTCCTTTGCTGCTTCCACATATACATATACGTTTTTACCCGAGTACTTTCAGTAACATCCCGTTACCGCCATCTAGGGGACGTTTGCTCCGACCAGCACGGACCGTGTCAGTAGAGCATTTCGGTGGTCCTCGCGGGCTGCAGCTGTTATCGGCTATCGCTTCCTCTTGGGCGTTGTGGCGTCATCTCTTGTTGGTCACCGAACTCATTTTTCGAAAATTTCCATTTTTTTGCTCAATTTTAATTAAATTCCTCCAACTGTTGCCGACTCTGCTACTCTGAGGTGTTTTTCGGATAAGCTGTAAATCCGAAAAACACCTCAGAGTAGCAGAGTCGGCAATGATAGAAAAAATAGAGCAAAAGTTTACAATCATAATGACCCTAATATTTTAAGAAACAGTTGGAGGAATTTAATTAAAATTGAGCAAAAAAATGGAAATTTTCGAAAAATGAGATCGGTGACCAACAAGAGATGACGCCACAACGCCCAAGAGGAAGCGATAGCCGATAACAGCTGCAGCCCGCGAGGACCACCGAAATGCTCTACTGACACGGTCCGTGCTGGTCGGAGCAAACGTCCCCTAGATGACGGTAACGGGATGTTACCGAAAGTACTCGGGTAAAAAACGTATATGTATATGTGGGAGCAGCAAAGGAAAAAACCCATTTAGTAACGAGGCGAATTAAAACAAACGAAAAAAACTGAAGAGGACCCGAAACTGAATGAAAAACCCCCATGCCGCATCTACATAACGGAAATACGAAAAATAGCCAAGAACCACGTGCGGTACGTGTTAATCGAACTTCACCAACATAACGGTAAGTTCAAAAATGCAATTGCATTAATGCACGTCAAAAAAATTAACCTCCAATATCGGAAGTAATTGAAATTTTTTGAATAAGATTGCCCAAAACCTGATGAAAAGTCTCCTAGGCTCTCTGCGTGAACATCTTTTGCACGTTCCAGCCCCCCCTTTTTTTTTTTTTTTGATTGGAGGTTTAACGACCACCGTGAGCAACTCGATGGGCTATAAGCAGTCGCCAGTCCCTAATTTAGAGTCACTGGTTCCAGGGAAGGGAGAGAGCCAGTGCCGTAAGACAAACACAACATCCATGCCTCACCGGGATTCGAACCCGGACCCCTTACGGACGAATGATCAGAGGCCAACGCCTTAGACCACTGCGCCACCTGGGCGGCCCAGCTCTTTTGGACAGATTATCAAAATTATTACCCTACTTTTTTTTTTTTTTTGTGAAACACACCAGTTGGGCCGCCCCGGTGGCGCAGTGGTCTAAGCGATGGCCTCTGATCATTCGTCCGAAAGGGGTCCGGGTTCGAATCCCGGTGAGGCATGGACGTTGTGTTTGTCTTAAGGCACTGGCTCTCTCCCTTCCCTGGAGCCAGTGACCCTAAATTAGGGACGGGCGACTGCTTATAGCCCATTGAGTTGCTCACGGTGGTCGTTAAACCTCCAATCAAAAAAAAAAAAAACACCAGTTGGAAACTAAAAGGATTTGTGAACTCCAAAATGTTAACCATATTTTGAATTAAATTGCCAGAAACGTGGCGAAAAACATGCAAAAACTTTCTCCTCTTCTCTAGACAGTGTATCAACAACGTTCATTGAACATTTCAAAGTTCGTCTCCCCTCGGAAACTCGAAATACACTGCATTTGTGCCCGCTGAAAGCTAATTCTTATGTGACGTGCAGTATTCTTTGGTTTAATAACCCAGTATGTCATGTTTGTAAGCCTTATAACGAAGTAAATTTCTATGGCATTTTTGGTCTACGCCGGGATTCGAACCCGAGGCCGCTTATTGCGGAACAAGTCGCTCTACCAACTGAGCTACGCAGACCTTTATTCTGATTCCTATCTGCCTTTATGTCGTGTGCGTCCTGCTGGCAGGTACGTCCCATCTCCCCCCCCCCGAAAGAGGGCCGGGGCATGGCCCACGGGTCAGCCGTGACCATGAATCGTTGCAGGCAGCCATCCACTGTAGAACGTGCACTTGAGAACTCCCAGTCAATCTGCTGTGTGGAATGCAACATCACACATTTTTATTTTTCGAAGCGCTGGAGAAGGAATTCTCTGATTTTTCCTGTCTCGCGGTGTGGAAAGAACATCACACCAATGCGAGATTTTGAACTGCCGGGTCATCCGGACAGTTCGGGTGCCATTATAACGAAGTAAATTTCTCCGTCATTTTTGGGTCTACGCCGGGATTCGAACCCGAGGCCGCTTATTCCGGAACAAGTCGCTCTACCAACTGAGCTACGCAGACATTTATTCTGATTCCTATCTGCCTTAATGTCGTGTGCGTCCTGCTGGCAGGTACGTCACAGCGTATGTGACATGGTTATCAAGTAACGCTGAGCCACTGCACAATATCAAAATGTCAGTGTGTTAACATAACAATTTCAAATGTATGGTGTGCTCATGTCAAAGTGCCAGGTGGTCGTGTAATTCTCATTTTATTCGATCACAGCTGAGTGAAGTGAATTTTGTGTTGTATAACAACCAGAACAATTTCAAATGGAAGATGTGTTCATGTCAAAGTGTCACACAATTTCCATTTTATTTTATCACAGCTGGGTGAAGTGAATTTTCTCTATTTTTACTCATTCAGTTTGCCGTGGTTGTGATAAACACGGCTAATCTGTGCTTGCTTACAGCATACAATCGTTGAATACAAGGTGCCAATGGGTAAGAGCTTGGGGAAGTGAATTTTGTCAAATGTTGTTACACAATCTTTGCATACAAGGTGTACGATTGAAAATAACTTAGCACATTCTCAGATTGGCTATCGAGAGAAACATCCTACAACCTCATCGGTAAAAGTTACACTCATGGGGATCGGCGTATTCCGTGCTGAATGGGTCAAAACATCACTTGATCACAGAACAGTTTGTTGACATTCAGTTCACGTTAAAGCTAGTAGCATTTGACTAAATCATAATTGCAGGAAAAAACAAAACAAAGCTTGTTCACCACTATTTTTTTGAAGGTTTTTTTGTTTTTGTTTTTTGATTGAAGGTTTGACGACCACCGTGAGCAACTCAATGGGCTATAAGCAGTCGCGCCGCCCCGGTGGCGCAGTGGTCTAAGGCGTTGGCCTCTGATCATTCGTCCGTAAGGGGTCCGGGTTCGAATCCCGGTCAGGCATGGATGTTGTGTTTGTCTTACGGCACTGGCTCTCTCCCTTCCCTGGAACCAGTGACCCTAAATTAGGGACGGGCGACTGCTTATAGCCCATTGAGTTGTCACGGCGGTCGTTAAACCTCCAATCAAAAAAAAAAAAAATAAGCAGTCGCCCATCCCTAATTTAGAGCCACTGGTTCCAGGGAAGGGAGAGAGCCAGAGCCGTAAGAAAAACACAACATCCATGCCTCACCGGGATTCGAACCCTGACACTTCACGGACGAATGATCATAAGCTAGCGCTTATACCACTACGCCACCATGGCGGCATGTTAGGAATAAACCGTGACCAAACGCGGTTAGCGACAGGCGCCAATCAACGTGCCATGTTCTGCACACGCGAGGTTGTGACGTCAGATGGATGAGCACACGTAGGACAGCAATACTTTTGTAGTAGTTGTTGTTGTGAGTTTGAATGAACTAAGATAGTTTTTAATCTATGACAACCTGTACACCGTCACTACGAAATGTTTTTTTTTTAGTAGTTGAAGTTATGTTTCAAATGGATCCAATTCTATATATCAGAATCTACAACCGCAGTGGTCTAAGCGATGGCCTGGCCGCCCCGGTGGCGCAGTGGTCTAAGGCGTTGGCCTATGATCATTCGTCCGAAGGGGTCCGGGTTCGAATCCCGGTGAGGCATGGATGTTGTGTTTGTCTTACGGCACTGGCTCTCTCCCTTCCCTGGAACCAGTGACCCTAAATTAGGGACGGGTGACTGCTTATAGCCCATTGAGTTGCTCACGGTGGTCGTTAAACCTCCAATAAAAAAAAAAAAAAAAAAAAAAATAAGCGATGGCCTCTGATCATTCGTCCGAAAGGCGTCCCGGTTCGAAACCCGGTGAGGCATGGATGTTGTGTTTGTCTTACGGCACTGGCTCTCTCCCTTCCCTGGAACCAGTGACCCTAAATTAGGGACGGGCGACTGCTTATAGCCCATTGAGCTGCTAACGGTGGTCGTTAAACCTCCAATCAAAAAAAAAAAAAATCTGCAACTGTATTTAATAAAGGCTCCATTTTTGAAATACGGGCATAAGGTGAGGAATTTTTCGAATCTTCTTGTTTATGTTCTATTCAGAAGTTCTGCGTTGGCCCTCGTTACCGAAGGAATATACAACATATTTTCGATTATGAGACTGAAAAACTGACTTTTGAATGAAACTCTGATAAAGAAACAATGGCTACTCAACTAAGTATAGCAAAGTTAAATTCGAATAATTATTCGTAGTGGAAATTCAAGATGCAAATGTTCCTAATTAAAGAAAATCTCTGGGATTTGATCTCAGAAGAACTATCAGAAGTTAAACATGTTATATGGATAAAAAGAGACGGCGTTTGCAAAGCTAATATAGGTCTTTTAATAGAAGACGATCAAAACGTGAATGTCATAAATTGCACTTATTTCAAAGATATATGGCTCGCATTGAAAAACCTATACGAAAGAGAAAGCTTTAACGAGTAAACTTTATTTGTTACGTAAATTATACAGTTTCCGCTTTAACGAAACTAGCAGCACTATGCAAGAGCATATTAATCGTTTTTTGGAAGTCGTAATAAAGCTGAGGTCAATCGGCGAAAATGTTGATGACTCACACCTGGCAGCTATGTTATTGTGTAGCCTCCCCACTAGTTATGACACACTGGTTACTGCTTTGGAAGCAAGGCCTGACACAGATCTAACGGTAGAATTTGTGAAAAATAAATTCGTTGATGAATACAATAGAAGATGGGAAAGTTCGAAGTAACACGCACAAAATTCGAACACAATGCCTGCATTTAAATCTGTTGATAGAGCACGCAATGAAGGTAAATATTGTACACATTGTCGTAAAAGGAAATCATACTATTAGTGAATGCTGGTATTACAAAGAAAGAAATAAAGGTAAAACTGAGAAAAATAAAAATGGCGGCAGAAACGTACAAATGCAAAATCACAGAGCTAAATTTGCAGCTAGAGAAAAAATTGCTGAATTCAATATAATGGAACCAAATATCAACCGTTCGTACAGAGCGAAAGACGGGGTGAATAGCACTTTATCGTGCACACATTGGTCCATAGATTCAGCAGCAACTGCACACGTGACTAATAACAAGAATTTTTTCTGTCATTTAGGACCCCATTCAAATGAAAACATAACAACTGCAGATGGAAGAAAAATAAAATCTCTAGGCTTAGGTTATCTCAACTGCAAAACTGATACTGAAGTCAACAGAATTAACGTTAAGAACGTTCGCTACGTACCTGAGCTGGAAAGTGGTTTGTTGTCAGTCAAGAGAATTACAGATAATGGGTTTGTAGTCCTATTCAAAGGAAATCGCTGCTTAATTAAATATGACAAAACTGGTTTTTCTGTTGGCATATTAGATGATAATAGTCTGTATAAGTTACAAACTGTTGAAAAGGATCAACATGCACAAGCAATAAAGTTAGTGAAATTTTGTGATAAAAACAATTGCATCAATCTATGGCATAGGAGACTAGGTCAAAAGAATATACAAGCAACCAAAGAATTAGAGAGCAAAAATCTAGCCTATGGAATAAAATTGTCTAATTGCTAGAAAGACACCTTTTGTGAAAGTTGTATCAAAGGAAAAATGATACAGAAACCATTTTCGAAATTAAATCCAATCCGGACGAATGAAATTTTGGAACTTGTACACAGTGATATTAGTGGACCCATGTAATCAGTTACTCCAAGTGGTAAAATATGCTGCATAACTTTTGTAGATGATTACAGTAGGTTTACATACACATATCTTCTTTCTCATAAAAATGAAGCAATGAACAAATTCAAAGAATATGTGTCAAGTGTAAACAATAAATTTGGAAAAAAGCTGAAAATTCTAAGAACTGATAACGGCATTACCTAAAACCAGGGGCGGCTCCTGCTATGGGGCTGTGGGGCTGCAGCCCCCACCCCCCTACCCAAAGCAGTTTTATTTTCATGCCGTACCAAGAGGGAGAAGTTTTCTGAACTCAACTGGAAGTTTTACCAGCAAAACACCACTGGGAGACCAAGGAACGTTGGCGGACTGCGCTGCTTGCAGCCCTGACGGGTATTCAAACCAACTCATGTGGGAAACTCCGCCTATTCCCACATCAGTTCGTTTCCTTTGAATAAAACTTCCGAGGGGACTGCATAGATGGAAGTCTCGCTAGCACGGGTTGCTCGCGAATGCAGTCTCTCATTGGGTGGGAATCAATTCTATCTCGTTGGTGGGAATGCATCGCAGGGGCTGTGTGCTTTGTTGATTAATACGGTTCTTGTGCTACCGAATTAGAAATAAAATAGGGGAATGAATTAAAATAATGACGAATGTTGAAATAACATATTAAATAAGGTATGTTTGAATGTATTACTCAACCTGTTTTTTTCCCTTCCAATTTTTGGTTTGTTTCTGCTTTTATTCAACGTAATAATTCTAACACCATCGAACTGTAGAATATTTGTGTTTGTTAATGACAAATACTCAGTTGCCGGGATTTTTGCAAAAACGTTTTACTTATATTTTCTCTTCTGGTCAAAATGGGCATGTGAACAAATTGCGATTAAGAATAAAATTCAGTATTGGATAAATTGAAAAAAAAAAAAAAAAAAAAAAAGAGAGAGAGAGAGAGAGATTAATTTCTGCCGAGAATACTTGCACAAAATTGATTTCTTCACTTACCAAGCACAACGAAATTTTCTCACGTGAATTTTTATTCACCAAACATCATTGAAGTCACTCCACTGGGTACAATTTTTTTTTCTGCTGCTTCCCCCTCCCTCCCAAAAATAAGCTGCGCATTTCAATTGAGGTAGTGTACTTAATTACTTTGAAAAGAACATTTAATCAGATATCATTGTTTAGAAAATTTACGAAGTTGGTAAATTTTAGAAAACATATTTTTCTACACTAAATTGTTATCATGGCTTCAAAATTAAAACTGGATTGAATATGTTTCCAATCCATTTTTATTAAAGAGAACGCCGGTGTGTGAGTATCGCAATAACAACTCATCGCGAAATTCTGGCAGACCCTTCAAAATTCTACAAAATGTTTTTCATCGCCGTCCAAGTTGCAGGGGTCGGTATCAAGTCGAAGTTTCAAAGGAAGTGTATCAGAAGGAAAAATATTTATTGTCATATTTCTAGGGGTCACAACGAGACACTTGAGAATGCGTACATGACCTTGAGTGTGTGTCTCCGCTGCCACTGCCACACGCATTTAATTTTTTACATTTTTTGTCCTTATATACTTGTATATATACACATCAGAGCTACAGAGTATGATCCAGGAACTTGCTGACAAGAGTAAAGAAGTGGGATTAAAAATGAACTTTCAGAAGACAAAAGTGATGTACAATGCTTTTACAAGAAATGAAGATTTATCGATTAATGGAGAAAAGCTGGAGATAACAGACACGTACGTTTATCTTGGACAGCAGATATCAAGTGAGGGTCACATTGGTGAAGAAATTAATCGGCGTACAAAACTTGCCTGGAGAGCTTTTGGAAGAAACAGCATAATTTTCAAGAGCAATATGCCATTATGTCTTAAAAGAAAAGTGTTTGATCAATGCATCCTTCCAGTGCTTACGTATGGTGCAGAGACGTGGACCTTAACTAAAAGAGACATACAAAGGCTGCAGACAACTCAAAGAAGCATGAAAAGGTGCATGCTTGGTGTAACCAGGAGAGATAAGAAGAGGAACACGTGGATCCGAAAAATGACAAGAGTGGAAGACATCATGATCAGAGTTAAATCCCTGAAATGGCAATGGGCTGGACATACTGCCAGAAGAACAGACCATCGATGGACAGCCGAAATTTTAGATTGGATTCCAAGGGACAGGAAAAGACCCAGAAGAAGACCACATGGAAGATGGGTGGATGAAATTCGAAAGTATGCGGGAGGGACATGGAGGAGACTGGCACAAGACAGACCGTTGTGGAGGAAACTTGGGGAGACCTTCGTCCAGCAGTGGATTGATAATGGTTGAAATGATGATGATGATGATACATATATATATACGTATATGCATGTATATAAAATTTGCAACCACTAGCAATCCACTGCTGGATTGCTGGTCTCCAAGTTTCTTCTTCCACAACAGTCTGCCTTGAGCCAGTTTCTTTCATGATTTCGAATTTCATGCACCCGTCTCCGTCTTGTCATCTTCTGGGTATTGTTTTTTCCCTTGCTATCCAGTTCAATATTTCAACTCTCCGTCAGTGGCTCTTTCTTCTAGCAATATGTCCATCTCATTGCAATTTCAGGAATTCTGATTATAATGTCTTCCACTCTTGTCATTTTCCCGATCTACGAGTTTCTATTTGTATCTTTCCTAGTAACATCAAACATGAATCACTGCAAACTTATTTCAGTTGTCTATAACATCTGTATGTCTATTTTAGTTGAGGTCCATGTCTGTGCTCCATGCGTATGAGCTGGAAGGATTCACTGATTAATCAGTTTCTTTTTAAGAAATAATGCATCTGACCAAGTTTTATAGTTCGATTATTTTCTTCATAAATGTGGCCATCGCTTAATATCTGTTGCCTAATTTAGGTATCGGTACCTCTACATTTTCCCTATCAATCGCTAAATATAAAATCTAAATATTCATTTCTTGTAAAAAAAAGCACTTTCGATCAATATATATACACTGCTGGCCACCCAAAATGAAACACCAAGAAGGAAGCATCCGATTGGCCTGAAATTCGTAGCATGCGTCGCCTGCGAGAGGACATGCAAACGATTAGCATTGCAGGGCATATGCAAATCATGTGCGTCCGGCACGCCACCGAGAAGCACTATAAGAAGGGTGCACAGAAGGCGGGGTGTAAGTAGTGGAAGTGTGTTATGCTGCCGGACCTGTGCGTGGGAAGCTTCCTGATGACTCGTCACAGAATACGGCAGTCATTCCAGCACGTTTCGGAGTTCGACAGAGGACGAATAGTGGCTTATCGCGACAGTGGTTTATTGTACCGAGACATCGGGGCCCGTGTGGGACGACATCCAGCCACAGTGAGGTGAATATGGATTCGGTGGGTGCAGGAAGGACGGACGGACCGACGTGAGCGATTACCGCAGCCGCGACACACCACCGAACGAGAAGACCGGCATGTTGTGCGGCGGACATTGACGGCTCGCACCGCCACATCACGAACGTTAGCGCAGGAATGCCCATGAACGCCGCACCTGGACTACGGAATGGCACCACTTTGTCTTCCCCGACGAATCGCGCTTCTGCCTGCAACACCACGATGGTTGGATCCGCGTGTGGCGGCACCACGGCGAGAGAGTGTGTGACGCCTGCATTATGCATCGCCATACCGGTCCGTCGCCTGGCGTTATGGTTTGCGGCACAATTCGATATGACACTCGCACCCCTCTTGTACGCATCACTGATACACTCAACAGCCACCGCTACATCTATGACGTTTTGGACCCTGTAGTCCTCCCTCACCTGCAGGACCTGCCATCGGTCACGTTTCAACAGGACCATGCGCGCCCGCACGTGGCACGCATCGTGCAACAATTCTTCACGGCCCACCAGGTGTCACTGCTTCCGTGGCCCGCCTGTTCTCGCGATATGTCGCCCATCGAGCACGTCTGGTCTCTGATCGGCAACCGAGTGGCCCGGCAAGCAGCACCCGCGTCTACGCCTGATGAACTGTGGCAACGTGTGGAAGCAGCCTGGACCGACATACCCCAAGCCCACATCCAAAGCCTCTTTCGTTCGTAGCGGCCGTTATTGCCAGCTATGGGGGCAACACGAACTATTGATGTCTGCGTGTTCCGCAAGTCACACGGGCCTGTAAGCTCAATAGTTTCATCTTTGTATCTGTTGTTATGTATTCAGTAAATCTCGCTTTGCTATCTCGTGTCCTCTTGGTGTTGCATTTTGGGTGGCCAGCAGTGTATATATATACATTATTATTATTATTATTATTATTATTATTATTATTATTATTATTATTATTATTATTATTATTATTATTATCTTTATTATTATTATTATTTTCTTTATTTGAAATATACGAATCACAGCCTTTGACAAACAAAATAAACAGCAAATTATCATTGACTGGTATTGTTGAACTGATACGAGTTTCCACCGGAGACCTAGGTATCAGTCAAGAATCGGTGTAAAATATATGATGTCCCAAGTAAAGCTGTCTTCTGCAGTTCTGTAGGTGGCATATCAGAAAGTTTAAAATTTTCAAAATGATTCATAACATTTTTTGACATTGTTCCAAGTGCCCCGATGACAATGGGGACTACCTTTGTGTGTTTAGTCCATAACCGGGTAACTTCTATGGCCAGGTCTCTATATTTAGTCATTTTTTCCAATTCTTTTTCATTGACTGTGGCATGTCCAAGGATCGCTATATCAATTAGCCAGACTTTCCGATTTTCTATGACTGTTATGTCTGGTGTATTATGTTCTATGTGTCGATCGGTTTGAATTCTGAAATCCCACAAGATCTTGACTTCATTATTTTCTATGACTTTCTCAGCCTTGTGTTCCCATGAGTTTTTCGATGCTCGCAGATAGTGCTTTCTGCATAATGACCAATGAATCAATTGTGCAACCCTGTCATGTCTAACTTTGTAATCTGTCTGTGCAATTTTTCTACATTCACATATTAGATGAGACACAGTTTCATCTTTTTCTTGACAAAGTCGACACTTTGGATTATCACTGACTTTCTGGATCTTAGCCTTCATAACATTTGTTTGCAATGCCTGTTCTTGTGCAGCAAAAATCAGACCTTCTGTTTCTTTCTTGATGGAACCTGATTTCAGCCATGCCCAAGTCAAGTTGTTGTCACTTTTCCCATCAATATTCCTTAGAAATTGTCCATGCAGTGGCTTGTTCTTCCAGCCGTCTAATCTGCTTTCAAACTGTTTCCTCTTGTATTCAGCCTTGTTTTCTGTTGTTTTAAAGATATTTTCATTATTCACTGCCTGAAGAAGCGTTTCTCTGCTTCTGTTGACGTAATCATTCAGGCTTCTTTTTTCTTCCTCTACTACTTGTTGTACTTGTAGTAGCCCTCTGCCTCCAATCTTCCGAGGTAAATACAATCTGTCAACATCACTTTTTGGATAGAGTGCATGATGCATGTTCAATAACTTTCGAGTTTTCCGATCCAGTATTTCTAAGTCACTTTGGGTCTAATCAATTATTCCAGCTGGGTATCTAATTATTTAGTTTTGATTTCAGTATTTTTCTTACTCTCTTGATATACTCACTCTGAGTCAGACCTTTGACTTTTGAATGTAAGATGTTATCTGATTCAAGAATTCCAAGGTATTTATAATTTTCATTATCTGACAATGATTTCATTATATTACCATTTTCTAGTTCTATTCCATCTATATTCTGGACTTTTCCCCGGCATATGGATAGTACTGCACATTTTTCCAGTCCAAATTCCATCTGTATATCATCACTAAATATTTGCACTGTATGCAGCAATGTTTCAAGTTCGGCGGAAATTTTTGCATACAATTTAAGGTCATCCATGTACAGCAGATGGTTTATTTTTCCATGTTGACCCGAAATGTGGTAGCCCATTTTTGTTTTGTTCAAAATCATTGACAATGGAATTAAAGAGATATTAAACAATAAAGGCGACAAAGAATCTCCTTGAAATATGCCTCTCTTGATATTAACTTCTCCGAGTTCTTCACCATATGCATGTAACACTGTTTTCCAGTTTTTCATATTTTCTTTGAGGAATCGGCAGATGTTTTTGCTAACTCCAAATATTTCCAAACAAGTGTTAATCTAGCTGTGGGGCAATGAATCAAACGCCTTTTTATAATCTATCCATGCCATATTCAAATTCGTTTTTCTTCTTTTGGAGTTTTTTAGTACCATTTTGTCAATTAGCAGTTGGTCTTTTGTGCCTCTCGACCTTTTGAAGTACCCCTTCTGCTCTATTGGGTACAAATTGTTTCCCCATAAGTAGTCATATATTGATCTTGCTAGTACTCTTGTGAAAAGTTTGAATGTTGTTGGGAGGCATGTAATTGGACGATAGTTAGTAAGTTCATTGCTTTTTTCTTGATTTTTCATTATAAGGAATGTGCGACCTGTTGTCATCCAATCTTCTATGACAGAATTCTGTAGCATTATATTGAACTGCATAGCTATTCGTTGATGAAGACTTGTAAGATACTTCAACCAAAATCCATGCAATTCATCTGGCCCAGGAGCGCTCCTGGCTTTCACATTCTTTACTTGCTGTGTAATCATATCAGTTGTTATCATCAGATTATCCACGTGTATTCCTTTCAAATCTTTACGAACATCGTTGATTCACAAGGCATTTTTATTATGTTCAACTGGGCTTTCCCAAATTCCTTTCCAAAATGTCAAGGCATCTTTCTTGCATGGGCTGATGTTTGTTTGGATTGCCTTTTGTCTCAATGATTTATAAAATGCTTGTTGCTGATTCCGAAATTGCGCATTTTTTTGTACTGTTTTATGCTTCCGTCATATCTTTCAATTTTCTTTGCAGTAGCTGTTACTCGTTGTTTTAATTCTTCCATAATTTCAACAATTCGTTTTCTTTCCAGGTCGTATTTTTTGCAGATGCCATCTTTTATTTTTCTACTTTTAAGCTTCCCATCTTTCAGGCATTTTAAGTTACTAATGTCACTACGGAGTTTATTTATTTTATTTTCTAGCCGAATTTTCCACTTAGGAGTGCCAGGCATTTTCTTCTTTGGCATCTTGTAACCAAGTTCCATGGTTACTATGGCAGCTGTACTGTACATGAGCTGGTTTGTTTCCTTTAAAGTATGAGTTGGAATTTTGTCCACGACAACATTTGCAGTCTTTAACAAATGTTTCACTTGTTTGCTTCGTATTTGGCGAATTACAGGAAGTCTTTGTCGTTCCTCACCTTTTATCATATGGATTAAAATTTTCTCTTTTAGGAGATTTTGCTGTTGTGTCAATTCATGGCTGTCATGTTGTTTCACAGATTGTTCTTCAGGTAAAATATTTTCCGCTACTTGATCTTCAGTATTTACCAGCACAAAGTTTTCCACAACGTGGTCCTTATTTTGTGTTGGTCCTTCTTTTGCCAATTTCTCCATCTTTTGCAATTCCAGTTCTGTAAATACCTTGTTCCTGATGATAAACCTTCTTTGATTCATTATTCTTTGTTCTGTTATTCCACTGTCTGGATGTTTTCCTTTCCAAATTTGCATCATTCTTTTTTGAAAACCGCGGGCTGATGGATTTGCCTGGCAAAAGCATTCTGCTGAGCCCTGAAGCCCATTGGTCGACAGGTGTCCAGGAACCAAAGCACCTGACGCGGTCCTTGTTGACCCGGGCGACGACCGATCCGGTATGGAATTCTTTTTCTTTCGTCTGATCATGATTGATGGTTGTTGGGTACTCTTAATCTGGCTCCTCAGTCAAGACCTGTGTGGCTTGGGTGGCCCTGCTGGTAGCTATGCTACCGCCAGATTAGCTCTCAACCTCATCGGGACACACAAGCCCCACCACCGCGACAAGGTGGCACCCTCAGTGGGGATTATTATTATTATTATTATTATTATTATTATTATTATTATTATTATTATTAAACGGATAGCATCAGCACAGGCTCAGTAACTTAGCTTACTCAAAGTGATATCTACAAAATTGAGATGCAGCCCCCCATCTCAGCTTATCACGAGCCGCCATTGCTTAAAACAACATGGAATCGAACATCAAACTGCTGTGGTATTCTGTCCTCAATCAAACGGTGTAGCAGAACGAAAAAACAGATCACTCCAAGAAATGACTAAAGCCATGTTGTTAGACGCTAGTCTGGAAAATAAATATTGGGGTGAAGCAATGATCACTGCTACGTACATCCAAAATAGAGTTCCCACTAAAAACATGGGTAAATCTCCTATGGAACTGGGAACTGGTAAGAAACCTTATTTGGGTCATATGAAAGTCTTCGGATCCAAAGCTCTGCCATATGTACCTAGACAAACAAGAAGAAAATTAGACGATCATGCAAAGTCTGGCATATTCGTTGGATGCGGTGAGAGACCTAGGGGGTATAGGATATTGCTTCCAGAGAATGAAAGAATCGCAATAAGCCGCAATGCAAAGTTCGATGAAAGAAAAAGTACCGTAGAAGCATGCGAGCATAAAACGATCACTAATGATCCTGAACCTAGCGTAGCGACACAGGATGTAATTTCAGAAAGTACTAATATTATCCAACCTATAAGAGAAGAAAATGCTTCTGAACCTGAGAATAACTCAGAGCTCATGAGAAGATCTGCAAGGTCAACTAAAGGAATACCACCTGAATGGTACAGCTGCCTTACTAAACAAAATAATGCAGAACCTAAAAATTGGAACGAAATGCAAAACTTAGAAGGATCGCAGAAATTGCGTTGGATGACAGCAACAGACGAGGAAATGGAATCTTTACAAAGGAACAACACTTGGGATTTAATAAGCCTACCACCAGGAAAGAAAGTAATTAATTGCAAATGGATTTTTAAAAACAAACATACAAGTGATAATTCTACGAAGTACAAAATACGTTTAGTGGCTCAAGGGTATATTCAGAAGCCTGGAATCGACTACGACGAAACGTTCTCACCAGTAGTAACTCACACTACGATCAGAACTCTATTAAAGATAGCAGTATATAAGAAAATGCATGTGAGACACATAGACATCAAAACTGCTTATTTACATGGTAATTTGAATGAAGAAATTTACATGAATCAACCACCTGGTTATAAGATTAAAGGTGAAGAAAATAAAGTGTGTAAATTAAAGAAAGCTATTTATGGTCTGAAACAGTCAGGAAGAATATGGAATCAAACGCTAGTTAAATTCCTAAATGGACATGGCTATAAATAAGCAGTAGCAGATCGATGTTTATTTACACTCATTGATTCAAAATCTGCTACGTATTAAATTGTCTGATATTTTGATATTCAGCAACAAATCAGAAAATATAGAAAAGGCTAAAGAGATGCTGAAAGATTATTTTGAAATTAAAGATCTAGAAGATGTCAGATACTATCTAGGGATAGAAATAGAAAGAAAACAGGATGGAGGTTTTCTACTGCACCAGAATAAGAAAATCTCAGATGTCATAGAGAAATACAGTGAGAAGAAAATCATGAAATCTTACGTTCCGATGTCTACTGAGTACCTAAAATTGTCAAAAAATGACGAATCGATTTTGAAATATAAGGAAGCATATCACGAAGCAGTGGGAGCACTTCTGTATATTGCCAATGTCAGCCGTCCTGATTTTGCAACAGCAGTTGGATTGTTAGGAAGGAAAGTGCAAAAACCTTCAGTCAAGGACTGGAAAGCTTTACAAGGAGTAATCCACTATACCTACAAGCTACTTCAATCTACAAACTACACACCAGCTGTGAAAGTATCAGCTTATGACGATGTGGATCACGCAGGTGAAGACAGAAAATCAACAGCCGTTTTCATAATAAAACTGGGAGACACTACCGTTGCCTGGAGCAGCAAGAAGCAGAGCTGTGTCGCTCTATCATCTACACAGGCTGAGTACATTGCAGCTTCAAATGCTACCAAGTTTTTTTTTTTTTTGATTGGAGGTTTAACGACCACCGTGAGCAACTCATTGGGCTATAAGCAGTCGCCCGTCCCTAATTTAGGGTCACTGGTTCCAGGGAAGGGAGAGAGCCAGTGCCGTAAGACAAACACAACATCCATGCCTCACCGGGATTCGAACCCGGACCCCGTTCTGAAGAATGATCAGAGGCCATCGCTTAGACCACTGCGCCACCGGGGCGGCGCTACCAAGTTCATCGTATGGATAAGAGATCTGTTAAATGACCTACATGTCCCTCAAACTGCGCCCACTGTACCTCATGAGGACAATAATGTTGCATTAGTTTAATAAAAAACGAGAAAGCTCATTCAAGAGTGAAGCATCTGGATGTCATGATCCACTTCATAAGAAGTTTATATCCTTCAACGATAAGACGAAATTATTGTGAGAGTAAGAAGATTGCCGATGTTCTGTCTAAACCACTTTCCAGAGGTATGCTTGAGACCCATAGAACTGCTATGAGACTCCTACCATCAACCGATCATTGTTCCTTGCCACCTGCCGAGTGAGAGACTGTTAGGAATAAACCGTGACCGAACGCAGTTAGCGACAGGCGCCAAGCAAAGTGCCATGTTTTGCACACGCGAGTTGTGACGTCATACGGATGAGAACACGTAAGACAGCAGAACTTTTGTAGTAGTTGTTGTTTTAAGTTGAATGGACTAAGATAGTTTTTAATCTATGACAACCTGTACGCCGTCACTACGGAATGTTTTTAGTAGTTGAAGTTATGTTTCAAATGGATCCAAATCTATATATCAGAATCTACAACTGTATTTAATAAAGGCTCCATTTTTGAAATACGAGCATAAGGTGAGTAATTTTTTCGAATCTTCTTGTTTACGTTCTATTCAGAAGTTCTGTGCTGGCCCTCGTTACTGAAGGAATATACAACACGGCAAACCACTATTTTTGCCGCCCCGGTGGCGCAGTGGTCTAAGCGATGGCCTCTGATCATTCGTCCGAACGGGGTCCGGGTTCGAATCCCGGTGAGGCATGGATGTTGTGTTTGTCTTACGGCACTGGCTCTCTCCTTCCCTGGAACCAGTGACCCTAAATTAGGGATGGGCGACTGCTTATAGCCCATTGAGTTGCTCACGGTGGTCGTTAAACCTCCAACCAAAAAAAAAAAAACAAAAAAAACCACTATTTCAGTGCCTATCCGGTGCTATGTTCTCCTTTTAGAACTTTTAGAAGGTAATTTGAAAAAAATGTTTTTACAGCCATCTTTTCTAAGCAAAAAAAAAAAAAAAAAAAACAGTTCTCACAGGTCTGTAGTGAAAGAAAAAATTAACTTAAGAAAAGGATTTTTGTATGCGTGTATCAGTTAGAGGGAGTGATGCAAAGACCTTGGAGAGTCGCACCAGTGGCGTAGTGGTCTAAGCGATGGCCTCAGATCATTCGTCCGAAAGGGGTCCGGGTTCGAATCCCGGTGAGGCATGGATGTTATGTTTGTCTTACGGCACTGGCTCTCTGCCTTCCCTGGAACCAGTGACCCTAAATTAGGGACGGACGACTGCTTATAGCCCATTGAGGTGCTCACGGTGGTCGTTAAACCTCCAATCAAAAAAAAAAAAAAATACCTTGGAGAGAATAGATTGGCAAATATCTAGCTACTTTCGTGAGTTTTCGAAAACCGGATGTTCCGCCATTAGCGAGGAGTGAAAGATGTTCCTGAGCATGTGCTGGTTGCGTGCGTGTTGCAAATCGTGCTTTAAGGTGGTTCCACCTAAAATCTTTGCCTTATGTTTCTAATGGTAAAACCTCTTTACATGTTTTCTTCGCAATTAATGTATTCCCAAGGATGAAATTTGGCACATCGGTAAAACTAACTTTAAGTTATAGCTTGGAATACTTAATACTTGCTAAAACATAACCATAATTAAGCAATCCAACATTTATTTGTCTACTACGCCATCAGTGTTACAGGTCGCGTCATCTATTAACAGGTCTAAACATTACTCAAACAAAAATGATTGATTTTTAATATAATTATGGTTATGTTTTAGCAAGTATTAAAATCTTAATTTTCAATTTACTGAAAATTAAGATTTTCGAAAAAACAACTAAATAACTAGTCAGAGGTATTTGAAAAAATGACACCACAGATAAATATTTACATTCTTTAGAACACAAAAAGACCGAAATGAGTACTTTATATGGCCACCTTTGTTTTTATAACGGACAGAATACGATGTGCTAATTTCAAGTGACTACTGCAAATTTCTCAATGAGGGATTTGCAGTAGTCACTTGAAATGTCTTTGCTCCACACGTACTTCATCGCGTCAATCAAAGCTTGGGAATTTGATGGCTGTTTTTCTACTACCTTGTCTTTTAAAATGGTTCACAAATTTTAGATAGGGTTAAGGTCGGGACTAATACCGGGACAGTCAAGCACAGTTATGTTTTTCGTCTGCAGATAGTTCTTTACTGTCTCTGATGTGTGACATGCAGAATAATCATGCATAAAGATTGTGCATCTGTGCACTTACATACGAGTTAACAGCTTCCCACGTAACATTTCCACATAAAAAGGACCAGTCATGGTAGTGCCTGTCAGCAAAAAGAATAATGAAGCAGTACCGGATGCTGGCATAGCACCCCATATCATCTGACTAAGCGGATCTCTCACAGTGCTAACGGTATTTTTTTCATCAAACCTTTTGCCTTTTGATCGTCGAACGTGTGCTTCACGTGATTCGAATTGAAGCGAAGTTGATTCATCGAAAAAAGAACTTGGCTCCAATTTTTAGCAGTTCACGATTGATGACTCTTCGCAAACTGGAGTCTCTTTTTTTTCATGACAGAGGTTAGTCTAGGTTTATGTGCAGGTTCACAAGACTTTAATCCAAAATCTTTGCTAAGTCGTCGGGACATAGTGCTGGTACTAATATCAGACCCTTTTGAATGTAGAAAGGGCTTGATTTTCTTTCACGAACTCCTTGGGGAACGCATGCCTATTCGCCTTATGGTATTGTCATCACGTGGGGGTGTTTTTCTTGGACGTCCACTTCTCTTTCGGTCGCTAAATTCACCTGTATCTTGATAATTCATGATCATATTATGAAGAGCAGTCTTGCTCACATTCACCTTTCTCCTTATGCCACGTTCTGAGTATCCTACATGACATAAAGTCACTATTTGTGCCCTCTGAGTAGCACTTAATGACGCTTTTTTGCCCGTTTTTCGCTACATAGAAAGCACGTACAAAACCTCTGAGCATGAAAGCCAGAAGCAAACTGACGCTCGCACTCTTCTCCCAACTCTATCAGCAGCTGCCGTTATAGGATGACGCAACACCGACAGGAAGTCGAGTAATACAGACAGTGGCTGACGCAATCGCAGAACTCTCCTAATACTTACAGGTGTTCTTAAACTTTTGCAAATGACTGTATATAAAGCTCTTGGCGCTTCCTTTGTGAACTTCGTAACGATTCCATTAAACCTCACATTCATATTTCCTGCCGATCGTAGTCTTGCCCCCGCATTTGAGTTTTCGAATGTTTCCGGGTCACGTGTCCCTCCGAGCTCCGTGCTCCCCGACGTTACGCCTATGAACAGCACAAATGGATGGGTTGCAGCTGACTAGCGGCAATTGTACGAGCTGGTGAAAGCGGTGTAATGATCTGGAACCTATTTCCATGGCGGCTATTGAGTTCCTTAATAGCTTTGGGGTAACATTTAGATGCTACAAAGCATCAACATCGTTGCGGATCACACACACCCATACACGTGCATGGTGCTTCGTGAAGAACCATATATACATTGTGGGAACGCATTAAGTTCTGAGTTACGTCTGCAACAAGATCATCATATAAATTATCCGTAATCTATGTAAGAATTCACTGTTTACCTTGTGTTACATAATTTTTTTTGCTGTGTTTGAATTTGTTTAAATTGTTTCAATCCCTTAAGCAGAGGCGATTTTAAATCTTTTGGGGCCCTAGGCGCTAAATGATTCTGGGGCTCTTCCTTCCCACCCTTATCCCTTCAGAAATTTTCATCCGTCAGATTAACAAAAAAAAGTAAAGTCAAGAACATTTTGTTTGCGTTTTGTAAAATACCATTCTATCATAGATTATTAGAACGTTTCGTAAGAAACATCGCCAATGTAATTGGTTTGTCTGCCCGTGCACAGCGAACTTTTTGTTTTTTTCAGATATTTCAAAAACTATTTTTACGGTTAATAGTAAATCAGGGGGCATTAATTTTGGCACTTTAAACATCCCATGTGCACTCATGGCCAATGAAATTTGCGCACCTAGAATAAAACATGCTACAACCGCGAGACTTCGCAAATAACTAGAGTCCGTGCTGGTGCGCAAATGATCCACGTTTGGTGCGATTTCGCATGCCCGCACACCCTGTGATGGAGCTACCAGCACGAACCGGCAGCCTTATAAACCGGCGTATAGTCGATGTCCCATGAAAGTGAAAAGCACCGGCCGACACAAGCAAGAGTGCAGAGTGACAAGAATGCCGGGTAGACACCAGAGACGTCGATTAACTCAACTTACGGATTTTGAAAGAGGCCGGATCATTGGGCTAAAAACCGCAGGGTGCTCGACGCGCCGTATAGCCCTCCACGTGGATCGTTCTGACCATACCGTCCGACTATTTTGGGATCAGTGGACACGTGACGGCACTGCCACACGGAGGAGCGGCTCCGGACGGACCAGGAGGACCACCGGTAGAGGGGGTCGACGGATCGTGCACCAGGCACGAACAGAACCCACGGGGGACCCGGTCCACTATACAGGCCGATGTAGCGTCTCCTGTGTACTCACAAAACACTTCCCGATGCCTTGCAGATGCGAATCTGCTATCCCAGCGCCCCTAACGCGTACATTGACACCGGAACACCACCGGCTCCGTTTGCAGTGGTGCCATGCCAGAGCGACGAGGAACGCCACATACTGGTGAGTTGTGGTGTTTAGCAATGACTGCCGCTTCGTTTTGGGGACAAATGATCATGGTGTGCGGGTGTGGAGGTCCCCAGGTCAACGGCACAATTCCAACCTCGCTATCGAGTTCCACACTTCCCCCACTGCAGGCATTATGGTCTGTGGAGCCATAGACTAAGATAACTGATTAGCTGTAGTAGTTGTACGTGGATCATTGACGGGCCAGCGGTATGTGGATGAGATCCTACTGCCCCATGTGCTCCCATACCTAGCCGGGATTCCAAGTGAGCTATACCAGCAGGAAAATGCCCCCCCCCCCCACACACCCGCCCACACACGGCTAGGGTTGCCCAGGACTGCCTACGTCATGTACAGACACTTTCATGGCCTTCCCGCTTCCCGGACATGTCCATTATCGAGCATGTGTGGGACCAGTTGAAACGCCGGCTGCCACCGTGTCGCAGTATCCAGGATTTGGAGCACACCGTGCAACACGTGTGGTCCAGTCAGCCGCAGGACATCAGGCGTCTATTCGCCTCCATGCCGGACCGTATTGCAGCATGTATCGCCGCACGAGGCGGTGCGACGCGCTATTGAAGATGACCGGACTGCGTGCTACAGATCCCTATGTAATTGTTCTGCAGCTCTGTTTTTGCCATCATGTGTATCATTCATCTGTATCATTACGTTCATAAACTTTCAGTTCAATCCGATGCTTCTTTCTTAGTGCGCAATGAAGCATCGGATTGAACTGCCAAAGTCAAAATTTCAATAAATTAAAATTCTCTTGAGAAGAAACTATTCGGCATAGAGGATAAAAATATTTTTGTGCCTCGCAGATTAGGCCTAACAGTCCTTTCTCAAATATTTAAATTTTACAATTAGTTCATTAATTTGCTGCTTTTTTGCTGCACTGAAGGCCAAAAAATATGGTTTCCACAAATTCCTCACAAATGATTTTTGCGAATTGATAGGACATAAAATTTCATTAAATTTTGCCCATTTTAATTTTCACTACTATTTCATAAATTTCCCTCTAGTTCTCGAATTTGAAATTTGGTAAATTTTAGCTTTACGCTACAAAGATTCCATTTGAGTAACAGCAAAAGTTCTTGATACGTTTGGCAAAACTGGCTACATTAGCAACATTTTCAGTTGCTAGTAGTTACTCGGCAAATTTAGTGTTAAAGAAGCTGAAAATGGAATTTTGCTAAATTTATTGGTACATTTCGTATAAATTGTCGTGAAATTGGAATGAGTTTCAATTACAGAACATGCTCTCTCCATTGCTTCAGTTTTGGAAAATCACTTTGTTTTTACGTTTTGTGCAAATTAGTCAAATTAGTAGGCAGCGAGCATGGTACCTCGGGATCGAATATGCAAATGATTAAAAATTAATGACCAAGGACTAAATAGCGGCCCGCGACAGCGCATGGGAACCGCGCATCGAGGAGGGTATACCAAGAGCAAAGGGTAACAAAACAGGTCATAGAATGCGTCGACGTGCTGGACAATTGTGACCGTAGAATGCGAGTATATTGACCTCCAGACTGTAAGAATGCCTAGGTGACGGACCCGTGCAAACTATGATGAGCGAGTTTAAGAGAGGACATATAATTGGGCAGAGAGAGAGAGAGAGAGAGAGAGAGAGAGAGAGAGAGAGAGAGAGAGAGAGAGAGAGAGAGAGAGAGAGAGGCCAAGTCGCCGTATCGCCGGGCATTTGGATCAGAGCGACGCAGCAATCGGAAGATGTTGATACCATTGGATCGAACAGAGCACCACAATCCAGCGGCACACGGCGAGTGGACGGCAGAGGGCAACGGCAGAACGCGAGGATCGAGCGATTGTGAGAGCCGAACGAACAGAACCGAATTCGTCGCTCTCATCAGTGGCCATGTTGCTTCGACCACAGGTACGCAAGAGGCCATTCGGACCGTTGCCAGACGAGTTACAGCTCGGAGATTACATTCGAGGAAGCCAATCTGCCGCCTACTACTGACCAGAGAGCATCGCCGGCATCGGTTGCAGTGGTGTTGGACCCGATCAAGAAAGGATAGTGTCCAGTGGTGTTATGTTACCTTCAGTGATGAGTCACGATTTGCAGTTGGCGCCGATGACCGGCGCATACGTCTGGAGACGAGTCGACTAGCGTACGGATCCTGCCTTTACTGTGAAACGGCATAGGGCACAGACACCCCGACTGACTGCCTAGGATGTATTTCCTACAATAGCTGGACACTCTTCGTAGTCCTCCGTACGATCCTACCGACTCAACGGTACGTTGACGCATTCTAAGACCTGTTGTGTTACCCTTCATGTCTCACATCACCGAGAAATTTTTAAACAGGATAATACCCGGCCACACATGGCACGGCTCTCCAGGGCCTGCCTCTGTAATGTCGACACCCTTCTATTGCCAACCCGATCGTCCGATCTTTCACCGAACAAACATGATGGGACCCCACGTACGCCTATCTCTGAATTTCGACGAACTGGTCCGCAATTTGGATACCATCTGGCATGCCATACATTAGAACAGTATCCGTAAACTGTATGTGTCTATACCAAGCTGGGTTTCTGCTTGTATCCAAACCAGAGGTAGCGCTGCAACTTATTGACTTGTTCCATTCATGTAGCTGTTTTATCCGAAGAAATGGCCTAACTGCTGTGGAATTGTAATCATTTCCTCTTTTATACATGTTACATTGCACATACCAGTTTTCATCTCGATTGGATGATTCTTTCTGGGAGCTTCGTTTTTCTTTACTTTTCTTTCTTTCTTCTTTGTGTGTGTGTGTGTGAAGATTGTATTAGCTGTTTTGGTTTAAGAGGATTAGGGCTGAGGAAGAACTTGATTATCCTACCCCAAAAAGAAATGGTAATAAACAGCAAACAGCCCCGATCGTCAGGACAGTTTCTATACAAGCACTCTTCATCGCAACTCAGGGGAGACAGAGAAAAGATTTCAACACAGATGTTTTTCCTTGGCTGGAAGTAGCATGAAAGTTTTATAACACAGACAGTTAAATATTCGCCTTAAACAACGAAAAGTGTGGGAAGCGTGAATCATTGTTTCACCTACCACTAAAAGGAAGGCTAAATTACTTTAACAGTTCTTTTCAAAACAAGGACATTGTTAAGAACTCGAAAATTTGCAGTATCAACAACAACAAGAAAATATATATATTACTAATATGAGAAAGTAAAATAACACTTGACAATGCAAATGAAGTGATCACCAAGAATTGATCTGTTTTAGTCCGTGAAAACCAAAACAAACTGGCAGTCCAATTATAGGTTTCCCGGGCCCCTCAAGCTCTGGGGCCTTAGGCGCGCGCCTAGTGCGCCTAGTGGGAAATCCGCCCCTGCCCTTAAGTAATCAGATCTTGGTACAGGTGAGTAAAGCACCTATTAAATTTTCTATTCATAAGTAAAATACCTGGACAAAACTAAAGGCGATATTCGGTTGTTACCAACCAGCAATAAAGCTAGAAACGGCAAAAAGAATAAAAAAAGCTATCTCATACTTCATGCACTTTAAAAAGCCTACACTTCAGATGAAAACTCTAAGCAGTACACAAGTAGGAAACTTTATCTCATTATCAAAAATTTTTCTGTGAAAAGCGTTGTAAAATGCAAACATATGTAAAACCTAGCAATAAGTGTAGCGAATGTTACAAAAAGTTTTCTGTTTTGGGTGGCATAAACCTATAGATTTTCTTGAACGTACGTTATATATATTTTTTCAGAAAAAATTAATTTGAAGCGATTGTAAAACATGAATTTGGCAATTACTAAACATCCTATTAAGCAGAAATTTTGTCTATGAATTAAAAGTGAAAAATATTCTTTATTATCACAATATTTCCATCAGGTGCAATATGTTTATTGTCACAAAATGTCAAGCGGCTAACAAAAAGGAAAACTCGTCTCTGACCAAAAATCAAAGCTGCAAGTCAGTTTGTTAAAAAATGCTAATAATAATGAACATTTTGGGGTTCGCTGGGGGGAAAAACATCTTGTGTGACAGAGCAATAGTAATGCACCTTATCACCAATCAAAAGTGACAAAACAAAATTAAGCATTCATTTCAAGCAATTTTTCAATTCCTAGTTTGATAATTATCGAATCGAAATGAATAAAAAAAGTGTTGAAAGTTTTTTGTTATAAAAATGAAAACATTATGTTACTAGTAGATGAAAATTTAAAGCTTTGACGCAGAAGCAGTTCTTAAATCTAGGAACTTCATCATTCCGGCAGTACCTTGAAGTTTGACTTTACCACTTAAAGATTCTTTTCCAGGAGTGACGGTCTTCCGTATTAAAGTGCCATCATTCCTTTTAGTCGCGACACAAAACATATCCAGTTTTTCTCCGTTTCTTTTATTTATGTCATCTTCTTCTGCGTCATCGTGAAGGATTTCCTCCGGATGGTTTGCATTAGAGGGCCAAGAAGATTTCATAAGTTCAGAAACACCCCTTGACGCAGAGTAACGTAGTGATGAATTTTTGTATGATGTTTCATCTCCAGATGCAGGAAAACCAAGCTTGTAAAGTGCCACGACAACAGCTCCTCCTAGTCCTTGATTATGTTGCAGAGCGAGTTTAGCCCCAGGAACCTGCCTATGGCCAGCTTCATGCCGCAAATGCCATGAGAGTTCAACACACTGAGCAATGCCAGTAGCTCCAAGAGGATGCCCTTTGGAGATGAGACCTCCACTAGGATTGACGACGTATTTGCCTCCATATGTGTTGTTTCCGGAATCAACTAACTCACCTCCCTTCCCGATATCGCAAAGTCCCAAAGCTTCGTATGTAATCAACTCATTCGTCGAAAAGCAGTCATGAAGTTCTACAACATCAACATCTTTTGGCCAGAGGTTTGTCTCCTGGTAAAGCTTTCTTGCTGCCTTCCTTGCCACGTCAAACCCAGCCATTTTAATACAGCTTTTTTCGTTGAATGTGCTAGGTTCGTCAGTTGCCATTACCATGCCAAGAATTTCAACAGCTTGACTCTCTAATCCGTGGGAATGGACGAAATCTTCAGAAACTATGACAACAGCTGCGGCGCCGTCAGATGTTGGACAGCACTGGAGTTTTGTTAGTGGATCGTATATCATAGTGGAGCTAAGAATTTGCTCTACAGTGAATTCATCTTGAAGCTGTGAATACGGATTGTTGATGGAGTGCCTATAATTTTTTTCTGCTATTTTGGCAAAATGCTCTGGCGTGGTGCCATATTTTTCCATGTGCTCTCGGCCAGCACTGCCAAAAATCTGAATTGTGACAGGAGCTGGTTCAAAACCCCGAACTGCTTCAAGAACATGGATATGCTTTTCAATTGGGTTAGTACGATCATCAAACAAAGTAGTGACTGTTCCTTTAGGCATTTTTTCAAAGCCTAGAGCGAGTATGCAGTTCGAAATTCCTCCCTCGATCAGTTGTTTGGCTATGAGCATTGCAGTAGTACCAGTGGCACAGTAGTTATGAACATTATAGATAGGAATTCCAGACATGCCTACTTCGTAAAGAGCTCTCTGGCCGCTGGCAGAATCGCCGTACACATAACCAACACACGCTTGTTCAATTTCATTGTAGTTAATCTTTGCATCGCTTAAAGCTTTGGTAACAGCTTCATATGCAAGGTCGGGGTAATCGTGCGCCATTAATGTGTCAGTTCTCAAGAATTTTGTCATGCCAACTCCAACCACGAAAACACGCTTGCTTTTGGGTTCTGCTGTAGAAGCCATAGTTTTCACTCTTCCAATTAGTTCACTAGTATTGATTAATCTGGAAAGATAAAATCATTACACTGATTAATATAAAGAAGAGCCTTCAATTAAGTGAAACAATTACTTCAATAAGAAATACAAGTACACAATGAATTCTATTCTTCTCTACCTTCCCCTTCCATTTCTTTGTTCAAAAAATCGGTAAGCAATGTAAGACTGACGAATATCCCTTATGTAAGAAAATTCATTGCAAAGAATGCGAACGATGCAATTAGTTCCAGTTGATGTAAAAACAAAGTCATATCGTGTGTTTTCTGCAAATCAATGCCATACCGTCTACAAAAGGTGTTGGACAGGTGAATCACGTATCCCACAGAAGACGGAGCTGCATTCGCAAATCATGTTCTATTCAAAACGGAGGGACAGAAAAACAGTGCTCCATTCAGAACGATGCTAGATTGACAAATTGTGTTTCATCCATGATAGACTTAGGCTGGTGTGCAGCTCTTCATCTCGGATGGAATGCTAATCCATAAATCATGTTTTTTTCATTATTGAGCTATGTTCATAATTTTTTGTAGTGGAACATATATTGTAAGTGTTGCTTCATTGTTAATCGAACGTTATTTTTAGATTTGCCAGCCTGTGTAGGTAAACTTACAATTCAGTTTTTTATTGAAAATGGATGTATTTTAATAAGTCATATACCTTCCAGAAAAATTAGGAATCTGCTATCAGAGAATAGTAGCAAACTGACAAATTTCCTGAATGGTTTATGAAACTCTCTTCACTGTACATGAACTTTTAAATCTACCACCTAGGGTACAGGTACTTTTTATTTTCGATCTAGGATAATATGTCTAATCCAGGATTTTTTTTTTTCGTTCTAGGTTTAACGACCAACTCAGCGGTGCTACAAGCAGTCTTCCGTCCACAATTTGGAGCATTTGGAAACTGCTGTAACACAAACACACCATCCATGTCTCATCCGGGTCTGTAATCTTGGTCCAACTCCGGCGACTAGCCAGAAACTATATACTCTACTGGCCACCCAAAATGCAACACCAAGAAGGACACGAGATAGCAAAGCGATATTTACTGGACACATAACAACAGATACAAAGATGAAACGATTGAGCTTACAGGCCCGTGCTACTTGCGGAACACGCAGCCATCAATAGTTCGTGTTGCCCCCATGGCTGGCAATAACGGTCGCTACACGCCGCGGCATCGAACGAAAGAGGCTTTGGATGTGGGCTTGGGGTATGTCAGTCCAGGCTGCTTCCACACGTTGCCACAGTTCATCAGGCGTAGCCGCGGGTGGTGCTTGCCGGGGCACTCGGTTGCCGATCAATGACAAGACTTGTTCGATGGGTGACATATCGGAAGAACAGGCGAGCCACGGCAGCAGTGACACCTGGTGGGCCGTGAAGAATTGTTGCACGATGCGTGCCACGTGTGGGCGTGCATTGTCCTGTTGAAACGTGGCCGCTGGCAGGTCCTGCAGGTAAGGAAGGAATACAGGCTCCAAAACGTCTGAGATCAAGCGGTGGCTGTTGAGTGTACCGGCGATGCGTACCAGAGGGGTGCGGGCATCATATCCAATTGCGCCCCAAACCATAACGCCAGGCGACGAACCGGTATGGCGATGCATAATGCAGGCGTCATAGAGTCTCTCGCCGCGGTGTCGCCACACGTGAATCCGACCATCGTGGTGTTGCAGGCAGAAGTGGGATTCGTCGAAAAAGACAATGTGGTGCCATTTCGTAGTCCAGGTGCGGCGTTCAACGGCCCACTGCCACCGCACTCGCCGGTGGTGTAACGTCAATGGTAATCGAAGCAATGGGCGCCGTGTGACAAGTCCCTGCTCCTACAGACGACGTAGAACGGTACGTGCTGACACAGGTTGTTGCGCAGCACACCATAATTCCTGCGCTAACGTTCGTCTTGTGGCGATGCGAGCCGTCAATGCCCGTCGCACCACATGCCGGTCCTATCGACAGGTGGTGTGCCGCGGCTACGGCAATAACTCACGTCGGTCCGTCCGTCCCTCCTGCACCAGCGAATCAATACTCGCCTCACTGTATCTGGATGTCGTCTCACACGGGCGACGATGTCTCGGTACGATGAACCGCTGTCACGATAAGCCACTATTCGTCCTCTGTCGAACTCCGAAACGTGCTGGAATTACTGCCGTATTCTGGGACGAGGCATCAGGAAGCTTCCCACGCACAGGTCCACTAGCACAACACACTTCCACTAATTACACCACGCCTTCTGTGCACCCTTCTTATAGTGCTTCTCGGTGGCGTGCCAAGCGCACATGATTTGCTATGCCCTGCAATGCTAATCGTTTGCATGTCCTCTCGCTGGCGACGCATGCTGCGAATTTCAGGCCAACCGGATGCTTCCTTCTTGGTGTTACATTTTGGGTGGCCAGCAGCGTACACACACACACACACACACACCCGCACACACACACGTTCGAGTCAAATTATTGTGACCACCAGCTAATATCCTGAGTAACAGCCGTGTGCAGGGCGGACAGAAGCTAGACGGGCTGAGAGTGACTCAATAAGGTGCTGGAAGGTGTTCACAGGTATGTGGAGCCAAGATGACTGCAGTGGATCTGACAGCTGCTGGAGGGTGAGTGATGGAGAATCCACAGAGTGAACAACACGATCGAGGTGGTCCCACAGATGCTCAATGGGGTTTATGTCTGGGGAATTAGGAGGCCAGGGAAATACTTTGAAGTCTTCATCGTGCTCTCTCGGACATTTCTAGCTGTGTGACACGTCGCATTTTCGTGCTGGAAGATCCATCTGCCCCAGGGAAGACAATCAGCATGTATGGGTGTACGTTGATTCATAACGAATTCGGTTCATAGTGCCTTCCACAGGTATGAGTGGACCCAGAGAATGCCACGGAAACATTCCCCAGACCATAACATTGCCCCCACCAGCTTGTGTTCTTCCAGCAATGGTTGAAGAGTGCTTGATCTCCGATGTTTCTCGCCTTATACACCAAACGTGACCCATTGGAGAAGGCAATTCTTTGCCAATCAGCGGAGGTCCAATTCCGATACTGCCGTGCAAATGTAAGCCTTTTCTGCCGATGCACCTTCGTTAGCATAGGTGCAGTGACCATCCGTCTGCATTGAAGCCCCATACGCAGCAGAGTTCGCTGAACTGTCGTTTTAGATACACTTCCGGCAGCCCCCAGGTTTATTCTGCCAGTGAGTTTCTCCATTGTAGCGTGACGATCGGCCCTCACGCACCTTTACAGCCGACGTTCACCTCTCACATCAATGGAACGTGGTGCCGCGCAGTTTCCATGTCGCATATTCGCAAAGGTGCCATTTCTCCGATTACGATATAGCTTAACCACAGCAGCACGCGAACAGTTCATAAACTGCGCTGTTTCAGAAATACTGCCACCCTTGGCCTGAAAGCCGATAATCATCCCTTTTTGTAAATCTGATAATTCGCTTCTTTTATTCATGACAGTAACGAGTGATATGTTTTCAGAATGCATACAGCACACCTTATATACCTTCCAATCCAGCTCACGACACGTGCCTTCTTTCATTGGCTACGCGCTGTTGACGTCAAAAGTAGGAGGTAGTCACAATAATTTGACTCGACTGTATATATACAGTATATATACTGTATATAGGAGGTAAGAGGATGTGTATGTGTGTGCAATTCGTCATGAAAATAGCCGAGACAAAACATTTAATTCACTTTGAATGTGATGAATGGCAGATCGGCCCACCGAGACACCGAGACACCGAGACACTTACCGGTGGGCCATTCGAGAAATTTTCCACTTTCAGGTATTCTTTTTGTCTAGATTTTTGGGAATGAAAGAACAATTAATTTCGCTACTTATGAATAATAATAGTTAACTTCATTTGAACTGTATATCTGTGTATAAAGTTATTTCCTTGAAAAAGTTTCTTTCTATCTATATGTTGGGTACTTGCGGTGAAATGGCCTAGCAAAATTCTCTGTACTTATGTGAGAAGAGTGCAGCCGGACCAAGCATGCAGTTATAAATTAATTAAGCTAACTGCAGTTAGACTCAGGTTGATGAACTTGGAGCCTATTTAGGGAGGTCATACCCTCTTTTCGTAATCTTGAAGGAGACATTAGTGCCCATTGTGATGGCCCATTATCCACACACCTTTACAAAAGGACTGACACAGAGCATTAAGCGATTCTTCTGCAGAGATTTTCCGAAAAGCGTGTCTCGCCCACATTTATCTTTAAAAAAATAATGACTTAACAATATTGGTTCATGAGTCAATTTAATGGGTAGACTTAAAAACGGTCCCTACTCGAAGAGGAATTACTAATACCGTTGTGCACTACGTGATCAGTAATAAATGAATTTAAAAATTAAATGCGTAGGAAAATTACTATATGACATGTGCAGATTTCAACTTGCAGAATCAATTTCATAGTTTAGTTGCAAATGCGGTCTTCCAGAGATTTATGATTTTGACAAAACTTTTCAGAGGAAAGTAATTATCTGGCCCAACGTCTTGAGTTTATTTTTTCTTTTGTCCAACGTTTTTAATTTTTTTAGAGCAGCGGTTTTTTTATATATACACTGAAGTGCCAGAAAAACTGGTGCACCAGTCTAATACTTGGACCCGTCATAAAGGATGCGCACATAGCTTTGGCCGGTCACAGACGTTTGTAGACGTACCAAGGGTCCCAGTGAAGTCCAGATAAACACACCCCATACCATTACAGACCCCCCACCAGCCGGTACAGTTCCCTGTTGACAGACGGGATCCATGGATTAATGGGGTTTGCGCCACACACGAATCCTTTTATCTTCCCGATACAGTTGGAAACGCGACACGTCAGACCAGGCTAATTGTATCCAATCATCAAGTGTCCAGTGGCGGTGTTGCCGTGCCCAAGCGAGGCGCATAGCTCTGTGTCGTGCACCCATCAAGGGGACTCGAGTTGGGCGTCGGCTCCCAAAGCCCATAGCATGCAGGGTACGTTGCGCAGTCCAGACGCTGATGCTTGTTGAGTCTCCAGCATTGAATTCCGATTATACCTGCGAGAGTGCTGCACGCCTATCGCGTGAAACGGTTCTTGACAGACGACGATGGCAACGTTCACCCAATGTCTTTTTACGGCCTCGCTGGTTGGAGGTTTTGCCAGAATTCTTGTAGTCACGGTACACCCTTGCAATGGTCGTCCGTGAAAATCCGAACTTCGTTTCTGCTCCGAAATACTGTGGTCCATCTCACGAGCGCCAACTATGACACTGCGTTGAAAATCGCTTAAATCGTTATTACTTGTCATTCACATGCCGAAAACAGCTCTGACAGCTGGCAAGGATGTCTATCGCTTTATACACGCACTGGCGGACGCTACTGAGTACGTGCATAGATGACGTTGCTATGTATTTTGCATAAGCTCGTCTGTACCAGTTTTTCTGGCACTTCAGTGTAGGTTTTGCCCGTGGTTTGATGCTACACTCAATCATGAGCGGATTTTTAAAATTCTTTCACCGTTAAATTGTTGTTAAAATTTGCTCACGTGCACAACTTTCGCCGTTAAATTGTTGTTTATTTGAATTCGTGCAAAACGTACATTTCAACAGTTTTCTTTCATCCAGGATCTAACAGATTTTTCTTTTATGTGAAAATTTATGAGGTACTTGTGTTTTTGTAGTGGACCCGAAGACTAAAATTCCTGGTCTGGTTTGGTCGTCCTACTCCGCTCTTGAATGTGATATATGTACAATTGGAACGAGAAACCCCGGTTCGATTATTTGGGAAACCGCAAAACAACAGTCCTGCAGTGGTTTTCACACATGGCAGTATCTACCATGTACTGAGAATGACTCAACACCTAACGTATCACCCAGTCAAAGGCAGTCCCTTTGATCGGAAATGGCTTGCTAACAAAAGTGGCAAACTGAGGATGACACGACAATCAATAAATCAATTAAATAACAGCCCATTACAGCATTGGCATAGAAAGCAGCACATCAAAATGCACATCTAGTCATACCTTGTCGCGGATGAAATATGGTACAGTTACGTAAAGCAGAACTTTCGAATACCATAGAATATTAAAATACGTTTTCCAATCAGATTTATCAGTTCATGGCAGTTGTGTATGCTAGGATCATCAGTACCTGAAAAGCAACCTCCTAAACTGACATTTGAATTCCGTCAAGGTACGACTCGGCACATCAGAAGTGGAATTTTTTACACTATCTATAGTTGATAGCCTCTTGAGTGTTGCCTTCAAGTTTCGATCACTTTCAGTCTACAGCCAGACTGTGGAACCCGTGATGTACAATATACTGCCTTTTTAACCTTCCTTTTTGTTGATTTTCCACTTGTAAATATTGGTTGCTTCTCATTATGTTTTTTATACTGAGCGTCTCATCTGAACTCCCATCAGGCTGGTATAATTGGTATACGTACAGGAACGACGCAAGTTGAAAGCTCTCATTAGGAACTCTGCTTACGCCTGTGTTTAATCCGGCTATGAATGCGTATTATGTGTTAAGTTTACTTTACTACGAGTTTGTAGAGGTGTTAAACCGTCTACTTTTCTACAAGTTGTAGTTACCTAAGGAATAAACCAATGAATCCGAAAACCTAATTATAAGTGAAGTGATTGATTTTATGCTCTGTTAGTGTAGTTCCGAACTACGGACGAAGAGATGTGGAAAAAGTTGGGCCGGAGAGAGAAGGGATATTATGGTTAAACAAAATATTTTAATATATAATAATTGCTTTCATTAAAAATTTACCATAATTACTCTTATTTTAACAAAAATCAGTGCAATATTTTGTTTCATTCGGGCAACTAAAGAGCATAAATGACTGAACTTCATGGCAAAAATAATAGTTAGAAATTGTAGCCTACGGTCATTCTCATTGTGGTTAGTGGTAAAAAGATGACTGAATGGAGGGCTAATTGAATGACATGCCTGAGGACTCTGATGTCTGAAGATTACGTAACACACACGGAGCAAGCAAGAAGAATTACTAAGAGTGTAATGCAGAAGGGCAGAAGCTCAGAGTTTGGGCCATGCCCTGCCTACTCATATCATCCAGCAAATTCCATTCCCATGCGATTACATTATACACGTAGATATGAAGACAAAAATAACAGCGCAACTAAGCATTTGGTATTAACAAATATAGACCTCAATTATTCTGAATTTAAATTTAAATTCTAGATAAAATGAGCTTTTGAAATTGAAAAATTTAGGGAAGCACAGAAGCATTTTTAAGCAGGCAAAATTTAGCATGCTGGGTGACAAACTAAAGTCACAAGCTGAGCGGGCAAATTCATCTTCAACAAAGAGTCGGAAGAAAGATATCAATGTCGTTTCTTGAGGAATATGGGCTCGTTCAATTGCATTATCTGTGGTGAAGTAAACTCTCTGTCCATCCCCAAGGTGGTCGCTTAATTGGATCACTGTGGGGTTCATGGATTTGAAAGTTCAGTATTCTCCAGACAGCTTCATTGCTGCTGATGTATCTTCCCATTTCATATCGATGAACTTCATTCACATCACTTTCAGAAGTTGTCAGATCAAACACAGTCATGTCGAATCCTTTTTTAACGTATTTGCATACATACTTTATTGATTTGATTGAATTGCAGTACTCTATATTTATATGAGCATTGAAAATTTTTGATAACAGAGGGCAATATGAAACAATCCATCTATTGTCTACTAACACCTCAGATCCTCGAATAAGAATGTTTGCTACAATTCCCCTGTCTTCTGGACTTCTCCGACGATAAAGTGGGTATCCATCTTGCCCTGTTTGTGTTTCTTTCAAAAAACCATATGGGTATCTTTTGGTACATTTTCCATCCTTCATGCATGGAGAATTCGGATTAATGTTCCCACAAGGACCATGTATCATCTGCGTTGTTATACAACGAAACAAATGTGGGTCTTCTTCTGGACTTGGTATTTCGGCACTGATGAAATCATCAACTCTCTGTACGTATATCCTACCTTTAAGCCACACCAGAATGTGGGAATGAGGAAGTCCTCGTTTCTCCCACTCTATTGTATAAATGTAACATTGTGCACTGCCAAAAACTTGGCCTTGCGTATGAGATTGATGAGTGCCTTGTGCTTTTCATGAAAGACTCTTGCCAACAAATCGTGACGATCTTGTGGTTTTTGCCCTGGAAACAGTTCATTCTTGATTTCATCCCAAGCTGGATTACATGTGAAAGTAATGAAGACACCAGGTCGAACATACATCCGCACATAACTCATAGCAACTTGAGTACGTTCATGCATATACCTAGGACTGCCAGTGAAGCTGGATGGCAAGATGACCAACTGACCAATGTCAGCAAAATTTCAATCACTGTTGACAGCGTCTCTGAGATGAACATATTGTCCCACTCTCAGTGCCCTTTGATTAAGTTGAATGTACCTCAGCCTTTCAGATTCAATTTTGGCATACATATCCACAATAATTTGGTGGAAAAGGTGTTTGCTTCGCAGTATGATGTTGAAACTTGAAGAACACACCATAATCCTAAAAGCATAAAAATCCATAGCAGATATCTTCTTAGATGACAATATTCCAGTAGACGCGTTTTTTAAACAGTTGGAAATAGTATCCATCTTCTCCTTGCCAAAACATTAATGGATACTGTAGAGCATCGCAGGACCTGTGAGTATCGGCAATTCTCTTGATGGTGCTGTTTTTCAATTCTAAGACTATGTCTCTCGTTCCATGTTGTTCTCCCAACATGATTGCTGCCACTTCTGATGTCGTCAGTGCATTGAATCGTCCCTCGTGCTCACCTGGTGGAGTTCTGTCTGCTAAAATAACCAATTTTAATTCAGAAGTAATTTTTTCTAGAGCCGTTTTAAAGTTCTTGACATAAGCATTTTCTCGATGAAGCATTTCTTGCAGCTTCAATATTATTTCTCGTCTTGTTTGCGGCACATTCCTGCAACGTTGGTCGCCTTCCTGTGTATCATCGCATACAAAATGAGATCTGCAAAAATTTTGGCTGTTCATTGGGTAAATGATGTAGACTACCGATTCTATGATACACTTGTCCTTGTACCTTTTATGTGGGCATGTAACCAGACTGTCTAAATTTTTAGTTGTGCCAAGTGATGTCATCTGAAAACCGGAATTATAACGGCGTAAGTTGTTTTGAAAATGTTTTGCATCTGATGAGTTGTCAGTCAAAAACATACGTAATATCTCCGGAGGATCCTGCAATAATGGCAACTGAACCTTCCCACCATTACAACACATACCTGGGGCTTCACCTTTTCATTTCATGGCTGCACAGTATTAACACGTTAATGACGTTGATCCAATGACACATGATGGATCAGAGGCGTAATCCACGGACGGGTTGTAGACGAATGCTGCATTTTCTTTTTTCTCCAGATGTTCAACCGAGCATTAGCCGTAGTGAGTCGATTATGTTGAAGTCGTGTGTCTCGTTGCTGGAGTGTTTCCTGTGCCCTCGATTGCGCCGTAGAAGTCCTATTGTGTTCCAGTCTTCTTTCTCGCTGCTGGTATGATTCCTGTGCCCTTGATTGTGCTCTGGAAATCCTATCTTGTTCCAGCCTTCTTTCTCGTTCTTCTGCTGTTTCTTGTTCTTTTCTCCTTCTTTGATTTTCTCTATCCATTCTTTGTGTTCTTCTTACACATTGTTTTTTTCTGGGAGGTTGAGGCATAGTATGATGGCCTTCTGACGTATGACCCTTTTGAAGTAATAACGGAGATTGAAAAACAACGTTCTATTTTCTTTTTTTTTCTCCGCCCTCAAGGTCATAATACAATTGGCAAACAACGCTTAACAAAAAACATATGCCTTTCCGCTTTCTTTACATGCAACCTGATCACACCCAACGCGAAGGCGCGAAGATAAGTAGTTCACGATAAATTTGAGCCATTTCTTTTTAGAATTACGTTAAAACAACGTTAAATTTTCTAGCTCACAACGTCGTCACAGTATGATGACCTTCTGACGTATGACACTTTTGAATTAATAACGCAGATTGAAAAACAACGTTCTATTTTCTTTTTTTCTTCTCCGCCCTGAAGGTCATAATACAATCGGCAAACAACGCTTACAAAAAAGGGCGTAATAAATGTATTTACGAATGAAAATAGTCGTAACGGAATTCTAAAAGAGAAACGCCTAAAATTTATGGTGAACTACTTTTCTGCACGCCTTAACGTTCGGTGTGATCAGGTTGATGTCAACAAAGCGGAAAGACCCACTCAGATCATGTAGAAACGCGTAACGGTAAATAACTAAAAATCAAATTCAAATAAAAAATCGCTTCTAGGTGCCCCAGAAGATATCTGCAGGTACCTTCATAACAAATTTCGTCGCTCTAGGTCGCCTAATTCTAGGTGAAATCCGACCGACAGACACACAAACAGTCTGTTTTATAAAAGAAGAGAAGAGAAGATAATAAATGTATTTACGAATGGAAATAGTCGTAACGGAATTCTAAACAAGAAAGATGACACCGAATTTTTGGGTGCAATAAGCACGTCTTTTGAATCAGTTCTGACGCATATTAAATTTGTCAAAGCTATTCAAAGTCAATGGAACCGGCATGGAAAAAAATAGTATCTGAAGGAAGAAAGAAGTTTTTCAATCGGGTTTTTAAGGCCTCAGATATTGCTGTAAACGGAATCGTGAGCTTACGCCCTCTGGTTGCAGACTTGTGCGTTAAGAAAAACATGAATTTATATGAGAAACATTTCGCACCGAAAACGCTCTCCAACATAGAAATATTTTTTTAAATAGGACTCTTAGAAACAGAGATATGGACAAAAATAAGATGTGACTTTACGTCCCCTGGTGGGAAAACCATGCATTATTTTAGGAAGAAAGTATTCTCAAAAGGATTTTCCATATGAGCGGTATCGGTTAAAAGAAAAAAAATTAGTCGAGTTTTCAGGAGACCAGATTTTGCTACAAATACATCAGAAGCAGAAATTAACACTTATTTCCCCTGGTGGCCAAACCATTCTTTACCAAACATTAGAAATTATGTGAGAAATATTTTCCATCAGGACTTGTATGCGATACAGGAAGAATTTTTCAAATCGGAGTTTTAGAAGCAGAAATAACACAGAAAACGCAATTTTCCTTGTGCCCCCAAGCGGAAAGTCTATGATTTACTTGAAAGTTTTGCATTTTTAGGAAAAACATTTCGCATCGGAAACACTATCCAACAAAGTAGGAATTTCCCAAATCGGACTCCTAGAAATAGAGATATTGACAAAAATAAGATATACACACGCACATCTACGCCCCTGGCGTAGAAATCATGCATTATTTCAAGAACAAAATGTTCCTAAAAGGTTTGTCGACATGAGTAGTATCGGTCAACAAATGACTTTTTTCAGTCGAGATTTTAGAAGCTCATATTTTGCTGCAAATACATCAGAAGCGGAAATTAAGGCTTACGCCACCTGGTGGCCAAACCATTTTTTACAAAAATTTGAAATAAAGTGCAAAGGATTTCTCATCAGGAGCTGTATCCGGTGTGGAAATAATTTTCCAAATCGGAGATTTAGAAACAGAGATATAGGGGGAGGGGGGTAGAGCAATTTACCTTTACGCTCCCTAGCGGAAAGTCTATGAATTACTTGAAAATTTTCAAATTATATGAAAAACATGTCACACAAAAAGCACTATCCAACAAAGAAGGAATTTTTCAAATCGGACTCCTAGAAGTAGAGATATTGACAAAAATAAGATATACATCTACGCCCCCTGGCGTAGAAACCATGCATTATTTTAAAAAGAAAATGTTTCTAAACGGTTTGTCGACATGAGTACTATCGGTCTACAAACGACGTATTTTTCAATCGACATTTTAGAAGCTCATATTTTGCTGCAAATGCATCAGAAGCGGAAATTAAGATTTACGCCCCCTGGTGGCCAAACCATTTTTTCACAAAAATTAGAAATTATGTGCAAACGATTTCCCATCAGGAGCTGTGTCCGGCACAGAAAGAAATTTTCAAATATGAGATTTAGAAGCAGATATATAGGGGGATACGCAATTTACCTCTACGCCCCCTAGCGGAAAGTCTATGAATTACTTGAAAATTTTGAAATTATATGAAAAACAAGTCACACTGAAAAGACTATCCAACAAAGAAGAAATTCTTCAAACGGACTTCCAGAAGTAGAGATATTGTCGATGATAAGATTTACGTCTACGCCCCCTGGCGGAGAAACTGGAATATTTTAAGAAGAAAATATTCCGAAAAGGTTTATCGATGTGAGTGGCATCAGTCCACGAAAGAATTTTTTCAATCGATATTTTGGAAGCTCAGTTTAATGGTAAATATATCAGAAGCAAAAATTAACACTTACGCCCCCTGGTGGCCAAAGTATTCCTTACCAAAAAAAAGTAAATTACATTTTCCATCAGGAGATGTATCCGCTGAACAAAAAATTTTCCAAATCGGAGTTTCAGAAGAAAAGTTATCGGGGAAAATGCAATTTACTTTTACCCCTAGCGGAAAATCTATGCGTAATTCGAAAATGTAACTATATCTAAAATACTCTTCGACGTAAATGGAATCGAGAGATAAAAGATTTTTTTCAATCGGATGTTTAGAAGCAAATATGTGAATATTTTACGTATTTTGAATTCGACATCATCTGCATTTACTTCCTCTAGGGGCGAAATTGTACATCGTAAAAAAAAAAAAAAGAAATGAAGGTCATCATTTGCATATTTCAAGCTTCCCAATGCAAAAAGAATTTTTCAAATCGGACTATGGTTGCAGAGATATCGTGGGTACAGACGGACGGACGGACGGACGGGCAAACCGATAACATAAGCACGATCTTTTTTTACAAAAGACGTGCTAAAAAGAAACTCCTAAAATTTATGGTGAACTACTTTTCTGCACGCCTTAACGTTCGGTGTGATCAGGTTGATGTCAACAAAGCGGAAAGACACACTCAGATCGGGTAGAAACTCGTAACATTGAATAACTAAAAATCAAATTCAAATTTAAAAAAAAATCACTTCTAGGTGCCCCAGAAGATATCTGCAGGTACCTTCATAACAAATTTCGTCGCTCTAGGTAGCCTAATTCTATGTGAAATCCGACCGACAGACACACACACAGTCCACAGTCTGTTTTATATATATAGAAGAAGAAGAAGAAGAAGAAGAAGAAGAAGAAGAAGATAGAAAAAGATAGAGACGATGATCTTGGCATCAGCACCTCCCGTCATTTAAAAAAATAAAAAAAGGGGGGGGGGGAGAAGCAGAGTAAGAAAGAAAGTTGCTGTACACTCGACGATGCTTGACTACTTGAGTCACAGACACATAGGGTATAGGTCAAGGCTGTTCCCAAATGACACAAAGAAAATGTCTTTCCCACAGACTTAATTACCGTAAAGTACGTGCCTGACGCCGATAAGGTTATATGAATGTTTAAAGGCCTGTTCAAAAATAAAATGTGTTTTTCTTAAAAAGTCCAAAAGGCATTTTCTTTTGACCTTATTCATCATCCCCAACCATTCTGAATCCACTGCTGAATGAAGGTCTCTCCAAGCTTCTTTCACAACTCTCTGCCTGCATGCTTTCGAACTGTGATTTTCTGCCATGCGATCTTTTTCTGGGTCTTTTCCTATCCCTTGCCATCCAGTGTAGTATTTCAGTTGTACCACGGTGGTCAATTCTTCCAGCAATATGTCTACCCATTGTCACTTCAGGGTCTTTACTTTGATCATGATGCCATCGACTCTTGTCATTTCTCTAATGTATGTTTTCCTGTTTCTGGCTTTCCTACTTACACCAAGCATGCATCTTTCCTTCTTTCAGTTGTTCGCATCCTCAGTATGTCTTTTTTACGCTTTCGAACCGTAGGTTGAAGAAGCGTATATGCTCCAGCTTTGCCCGCCCGCCCGTCCGTCCGTCTGTCTGTCCGTCTGTCTGTCCGCACGATAACTCACGTAAAAATGGTTCGATTTCGATGAAATTTTAGCATGTGGTAGGGGATCACCAGGGGACGAATCCCCTTGAAAATGGGACAAATGGGGTCAAAGGTCACGACATAGAAGCGGGATCCATTCCATTGCCCTTATGCGTCATAACTTTCGTAAATATGGTTCGATTTCAATGAAAATTTAGTATGTGGTAGGGGATCACCTGGGGAAGAACCTTATGGAAAATCAGTGAAGTGGGATCAAAGGTCAGGACATAGGAACGGGTGCATTCCATTGTCCTCATGCGTCATAACGTGCGTAAATATGGTTCGATTTCGATGAAATTTTAGTATGTCGTAGAGGACCACCTGGAGACGAACCCTATTTAAAATGGGTGAAGTGGGATCATAGGTCAAGGCATAGGAGAGGGATGCATTTCATTGCTCTTATGCGTCATAACTTGCGTAAATATGGTTCGATTTCGATGACATTTTAGTATGTCGTAGAGGACCACCTGAGGACGAACCTATTGAAAATGGGTGAAGTTTGGTCAAAGGTCAGGGCATAGGAGCGGGATGTATTCCGTCAAATCTTATTAAAGAAGCAATTGTTGTATATATATATGTGTGTGAATTTTATTTTGAAAACGGCTCTAAGGATTTTGATGAAAGTGGTTAACCTACCGTTTTCTGGTACTAGAAATCGATTTAGCTTGATCTCGGCTTTGGAAAAATTCGTTTAGTGGGTTAAATAACCACACCGAGTTACCACGTTTTTAGTGTTATGGCGTCGTCCTATTAATGTTTCCCATTCTTAGAAATATTATGACGTCACTATTAAAGTTTTATGACGTCACACTCTCGCGACCATAGTCCACTGGAAACAAGAGGCCCTGAAACAAACGACTGCCCCTGAGGTCATGTGACCAACTTAGTCCCAGTTGTTAGTCTCATTACCGTGTGTGCGTCGTCTCAGCTATCAGGAATGAGCTGATGGGCTGACAGAATAATGGGAGAATTTCATAAAACGTGAGCACATGGAAACTTTGAAGATTGTGTTGCAATATGGGTAAAATGAGCTAATATTTAGTTCATAAATTACTTTGAAAATTTTACGCAAAATGAAAGAAATGCTAATGTTTTAACGAAACTAACAAAGTATTTGCGAAGTTTTCGCTTAAGAATTCCAGTTGATGGGAACTTTGAAATTTGCCACACAAAATAAATAAAATCTGCTGTTGTTTTGTTGACAAATTACTTAAAAAGTTGTGGCACGAAATGCGAATATTTTAATGTTTTGGATGGCATATGTCTGCATCGAATTCAAAATGGCGGCTTGTTTACAATTTTTGTTTCGTTCCTGGTGAACTCCCTGTTAGATTTTTGCGGAACTTTTTTCAATTTCCTTCTATTTTTATTAAAGGACTTTGCTCCGCCGCCATTGCCGAAGTTCCTGCGTCAGTATTTTTGGTTTCGACCTATGGTTGGTTGGTTGGTTGGTTGATTTTTATGGCGCAAGGGCCATGTTTGGCCAAAGAGCGCCAGACACAAGACAAACAAACAGTATTAAAAAAAACGTGGCATAAATCCCAAAATCTGGCTGACCAAGTAAAACCGAACCATGAGAATGATGGAAGGGCCAAAAAAGACAATGAAACAAACAGTATTAAAAACATGGTACAATGGTTAGAAACTAGCCGATTAAGTAAAACTGAGGAGTGAAAATATTAAAACACATCACGGAAACGAACACAACTACACATAAGATGAGTCACAGGAGACGGACGAACTGTCACTCTCCTCCCCCTTATGTTCCTCTATAATGTTGGTTGAGGGTGGGGACCTCGCTGAGTCTGGGACAGTTACAATGTTGGTCAGTTGGACAGCGACAGTTGGATGGACACTGCACACCTTTGCGGATTTAGGGCCGGGTCTTCCACACGTGCAGGCTTTCTGCTGGGAACTGGAAGAGTCGGTCGTCTTCAAAAGAGAAGGCGCAGAGGCAGCTGGTCGAATAAGCTGGAGCTCGGAGAAATCCACCTGTGTCGCTTGTTCAGCTGTAGATCTCTTGGCAAGTCCGGCGAGAGCTACAGGGCGCGGGAGAAAGGGCTGTGCGGGTTGTGGCAGAGACTGAACTACTGCGGCAAAAGTACGCTGTCGGTTGTTGGGAATACCCAACTTGGCCTTGGCAGCAGGGTACGAGAGGCCTTCCAGGGTCTTGAGGCGCTGGATCGCCATCTCGTCCTTCCATTTCATACAGTTGCGGGAGTAAGCTGCATGGGCCTCACCACAGTTAACACAGCAGGCCGCAGAAGTGCAACCTTCCCCGTCATGTTCACTGGAACCACAATTTGCGCAACGAGCGGAACTGTTACATGAACGTTGTGAATGCCCGTACCTCTGGCACCTGAAACAGCGCAGAGGACTGGGAATGTACGGGCGAACTCCACAGACCAAGTAGCCAGCCTTGATTTCGGTCGGAACTTTCGGGGAGTTAAAAGTCAAGATTACATTTTTAGACTTAATCAAAGAACCATCGCGCCGGAACATCATACGACGTGCAGCAATAACACCCTGATCTGCAAGTTCACTCACCAATTCGTCCTCACTGCATGGCAAGAGATCAAACTCCGAAATAACACCCCGAGAGGTGTTAAGAAACGGGTGAGGTGTCACTTTTACAGGAATGCCTTGAAGACTAGTGAGGTGCAGAAGAGTGTTACTCTGCGAAACACTGCAAGTTTAGACAAGCAGGTCCCCAGAGCGAAGCTTCCTCACAGACTTCAAGGAGCCAACCGCAGCGTCCAAAGCTTTAGAAATGAAAAAGGGAGATCTGGTGGACAGTCTCTCATTCGGATCGATGGATTCTACAACTAAGTGTGTAGCATGCGTATTCACAGCAATCGAGGGGAGACGACGCTTCGGAGCGACTGGTACAGCTGCCGAAGAAGAGGTTCCACGTTCTTGGTCCAGGTCATGATCTAAAGATCGTTTAAGGTTATGGGACTTGGTAGGTTGAGAAGACGAAGGAGAGTCGTTGTCAACTATCATTTTCTCAGGTGACTTGAGTTTGGAGTTTTTGTTTTTGTTTTTACATATGGAAAAAAGGAGGAGGATTCGTCTGCCGACTACTCCACCCACCACCGAGCCCTACAAGGGAGAACTGGAGGTCTGCAAGCCAAGAAAATGACGCTGGACACAGTTCTGGAACTTATACGCTGCAGATATAGTCCGTTGGCTGTGATCACACGCACTCGGCGGACACTTCGGCCTCCGGGTACCGTCATGCCAACGCCTTTGGCATGATCCCACAGCCCCCGGGCTTACCCTGCCGTGCTATACGACAATAAAGCCGCTAAAACCCTGTACACAACTTGGTACAGGACTTCTGACTAGAGGTGGGTTAGTCTCTAGCCTCCCGTTTACAGCGAAGCCGGGGTCGAAGAGGAGTGTTGGTACACAGGAGGCACTTCTCCGTTCTCCTGCGACCTCAGCCACCAGACATCCCATTTCCGCCTCACGGGTCTCCGCACGCGGCAAACATGCAGGTAGGTCTAGTACCCAAACCAGCTAAAAGGGAAAAAGTAATCCAAGGAAGACAAAACCCTGGAGTGGAACCTAAACGGAATCTCAGCAACCTACGAACTGAGCGGTTAATATAAACAGTTAGTAGTGGAGGGTAACAAAACCACAAGACTGGGGTGTTAGTACATAGCGTGGTAGCGATTAGGTAGAGTATACAACACGGGCAACTGGCCAGTGCAGAAAATAAATAAAAACGAAAAAGCGAGACACAAGACCAGCTCGGGATCGTGGGGCCGCGACTCCCCAACAGCTGAATGAACAGCCGTCCCTGCAAACTCCAACAGCACCGGAAAAAAAAACAAAAAAAAAAAAACAAGCGGTGGCATGACATCAGATGTTGACCAGTCACAAGGTCAGAGCTCGGGCCGTGGGGGCGCCGCTCCCCAAATAACTGGAAAACCAGTTATCCCCGTGCGGGGGTTTCGACCTATACCTATAATGTTGACATTACCGGTGTGAGGTGTCAGTGTGTTCCTTATTTATGGATTACTCAAGGAAGAAAACTTAAGTATTTTTTGTATTTCTTTTGCTTGACGTGAACATATTTTCAAAGTTTTTTTACTGTCGTAATTTTTTGGAAAGGCGGACTTTTGTCATTTGAACTTATAGCACATAATACATCTACCACTTGGAAAACAAAAGCAGTGTAAAAAACGTTTCCGTAAGATGTATACATCTTACCGAAATGCTAAACCGTTAAATAACTGAGATAGCTTTACCAACATAACATATGAGTAACAAATCCTTTTTTCAATGTATATATGTATAAATAGCTAAACTTTACACGTCATATTACTTAAGACAGAAAAGGAATCTTGTATATTAGTAACAGAAGGAACCGGCAGGTAGAAGTAAATAAACTTTTTTTTTTTTTTAAACGCTTTAACATTTTCTTCTGTTGTAGTTGTAAATTAACGTTATATGTTATTTTGAGTGTTAATTTGTTTTTCTTTGGAAAGAAAATCACAATAATAAATCAAAATAATAAAATATAAACAACTTCACAGCAGCATACTAATGGACTTCATTTGCAGTTCAGAGCACGGAAGTTGAGACCTTCTTGGTCACATGACAAAATCGTTTCATTGTCTCTTCTTCCCAGTGGGATATGCTCGCGACCATCTGCCTCATTACGTCACGCGTTGTGTGCGTATTACGCATTACTTCTGTTTTCTTCTAGAACAAAAAGTGAGTTGTGCCAGTGGCTTAGATTTGATGCGTAGTACAGTATAAGCAGCGGAACGCTGATTGCGGATGTTTTTCCCTTCAAACTTTAAACTTAATACAGCATTTGTTTTGTTACATTTTTGAATAGTCACTTGATGACGAGCGTATCCGCTGTGCTAAAGTATGGTTAGTCCAGTTTTATTAATTACAGTTAACAAAGTGTCGCGTGGATGGTAAAACAATATAAAAAATGTATCTGGTCGACCCCCTACAAACGTGCACGTTTCAACTTTAATAAGAAGAATACGGCAATGTCGAAACAAGAACAAGAGGAAGAAGTAAATATGGAACAGCTTGGACATTCAAGAGCAGATGATTTCCGATCATATTCCAGTCTCGAAACATATGACCTTCCATTGGAAGAATATCAGCCCACAAAAAGACCATTCCGAGCAGCTAAGGCAAGGAGCATGGAAATAATGTGCGACGTTATTATAACCCTCAATGAATCTATATCGGGAGAAAACCTCGATCATATGCGGCGAATAAATAGACAGCGATGAAGAACCAATGTTACCATGGGGTTCGATGAAGAACCCCATGTTAACATTTATTGTTTGGTGTTTCATGTTCGGAAATAATAAAAACAATTTTAAAAAATTTCTTACTCTAACTCAAATAAAAAATTATCATTCATCTTTGTTTTGATCTTTATTCTAAATTAATTTGTCTCTAATTCGTATATCATTATTAATCTTGATGGTTTAGACTTAGTATTACAATACTTGGAAATAACATATCAAAATATAAATTTTTTGGTGCCCTCATTCCCCTTTTACCCGAGCGATGCTCGGTGTTCCTGATATTTGCCCTTATGCGTCATAACTTGCATAAAAATGGTTCGATTTCGATGAAATAAAGTATGTGGTAGGGGACCATTTGCGGACGAACCCTATTGAAAATGGGTGAAATGGGGTCAAAGGTCAGGACATAGGATCGGGATCCATTCCATTGACCTTATGCTTTATAACTTACGTAAAAATGCTTCGATTGAGACAAAACTTTTCATGTTGTTCCGGAAGGATACTTTACCGGTTCTGTTGAATATCATCGAAATGGGGTCAAAGGTCGGGTAAGAGAAGCGAGATTTATTCTACAGCCATTATCCTCATAACTTGAGTAATGATTTCTGGTATGTTGGAAAGCGTATCATAATCAATACATTACATGATTTTACTAACTTGTTTCGTTAAGGTCCATGTCTTTGATCTATAAGTAAGAACTGGAAGGACACACTGAATAAACACTTCTTTTAAGACATAATGACAAAGTTTTCTTGAAAATTGTAGTTTCTCCCAAATGAACTGCAACCAAATTTTACACACTTATTAATTTCTTGTTTGATATGGCACTCGCTTGATATACGGTGTGTTATCCAAGATAAATATAAGAATCAGTTACTCCTAAATTTGCCCCATTGACTTTTAAATCTTAAGTTCTTGTAAAACCACTGCACATAAATTTCATTTTCTGAAAGTTCACCCTAAATTGAATTTCTGCTCAGAATGAAGCAAACAAGTTATTGGCAGATGAAGAAACATGGAAGCTCCTGAACCAGTTCAATAGCTTTTTAAATCGAATATCAAGATATGAGTATTTTACGAAACAGAAAGAAGTGAAAACTTATCCAGTGGAACGCTATTGCCACATACGAAGGCTGTTTGACTCTAGTAAATGTTAGCGATTGCCACTGTCTCTTTTGAAGAGGGTTAAACATGTTTCTCTCGTTTAAGATCAAGTTGAATAAAGATCTGCTGGCTATCGAGCAAGTCTGTAGAACAGCGATAATTGATTAGGTGTAAGAGAGTACTATGATATTATTATTTGTCAAAAAAAAAATATCCTGTATCAGGGCGAAAGGAGGTAATAGAGAAATCGAAACGTTCTTGTGCAAGGGGCTTATAAGAAAGGGGATTCTGTGTACGTGGAAGTGTCTCATGGGAGAGGCAGGTTGTTTGTATGTGGATGGATCACATGGTTTTGTTCTTTCATTTGATCCTGGACAAGGCCTTCGACAGGGTGTTTCACGAGTTTCTCATGACGATGTTAGCCCCGTAACTTTATTTCAGACTATTTATAATACATGATGCAGGTGTTGTGTACTAACATTCTTAGTTTTATTGGAATTAACGAGCAGCGCGCACCGACAGTTTTCTCATGAGGGAAATGTGTTTTCCGCTGCCAGATGTCATGTTTGCATTTTATCTTGAAACCTTGGTGGGGGAACTTCATCTTACTTCCAATATTTTCAGTATTCGTGTTTTAAGTGCGGGCACAAGGGCTGAAAAGTTAAAATATGACGTCGTCCTCTCTTGGAAAGGGGAATATTTTCTATTTTGAAGCTATAAAAATCATGCATTAGCACAGGCGCATCGATGAATGCAAAAAAATAAGAAAGGGGCTTATAAAGAGACGTAATGCTCTGCTCAGAGGAAGCTTTTACCGAAATGTGTAAATTGGGGAGTTGGAATGTAAATTCAACATTTCAATAAGACCAAACTAGATAACGTCTTTTTGGTTTCTAGAACAGCATTTCGTGGTACTGTGCTTAAAGGATTCTTTTTGTTCTGAATTTCACAGCCTTTAGATTCGACTGGAGGTAGGCGTGAGAGATCATTCTGTAGATTAAGCCTGTGGTTGATCAGTTCTGTGGCGCAAAAGTCTGGCACATTTCGACTTGGTGTAACGCGTCGATAGTTTCAGACAGCCTGCATTCTGAAGAACGTTTTAAACCTAAGTTTTCAGTCTACTGTGTGCTATTTTTTTTTTTCATACAGTTCGTGGCGTTTTCCTTTTTCCTGCAAATGTGTTTGCCATAGAGCTCTGAGTCATTGAGGTCCATGACCACACAAAGCCGTGCTTTTGGTGAGTTCGGACTTCTGGCCAGAGAAAAAGTTGTTTTTACAACTTGGCGTTAAGTTGGTGTGCCATATGGTGTATTTTTTACGTAAGAATGATTCGGCCATTCAACAAAGGTTCGCTGATGATCGCATGTGTAAGGCCGCGTCTGCAGGGAGATGACTCTGGAGTATTGGTTGCCCTTGTGAGTGTTTCGGATGCTTCATTCCCATTTCCCTCGCGGTTTCTATCCCTTTCTCCCTTCTTTTAATGTAAAAATAAAAAGCGCTCAGATAGTTTAGATTTAAAATATGTGGTTATTTGCCAGGCATTCCTTTTTTTTGACGAGTTTAGCCAAAGAGTGCTCATGTAATGTCTTTCCATCCATCAGTATGTTTCTGCACATCGATTTATTTTATTTATTTATTTATCTATTGAAATTTTAAAGAATTTTTTTAAAGAATTCTTTTCGGTTAACAGGATACAAAATAATTTTTAATGAGTCAAAAAGTTCGATGCATTTAAATTTTATTATAGTTTATAGCTATCCCGCCAGTGGTTCCTTAGATTCTTGTTTAAATCGTGCAAAGAAGTACTACGTTTTCATGTAGTTCTTGGTGTTCCGTTACCAATCGCTCCAGGGACGCGCAGAGATCGTTCTGAGAGCAGAAGTTTCTTGGAGTCAGTCTAGGAGATAGTGAATATTGTGACCTTTTGACCCGGCCATCCCTCCTACAGAGAAGTGATAAAGTGTTAAAATCCTGGGCTAGAGTGAATGACAGTTCTTCATTTCGTGGAAGAACCGTCATAACAAATCCTCTGGTAACACCTGCTCTATGACACATGTGTGCAGTATCACTGGCTCTATAAAATTATCTAAATATTTAATAATTTATGCATTTTGAATATCAGCCCTGGAAATGTCTACCTACTGAATAAAAGTTGGGACAAAGAAATAGTAAATAACCATCTACTTTTTTGACTCTGGACCGTTTTTATCCTAATCCTATTCAAGTGTATAGTTGAGCTTGATATATTGCAACTTACAAAATCTACAACGTCGACCAGTAAGTCAAAAAGTTACATTTAGACTTTATAAAGTTTCACAGTGACCAACTCTTAAAGTTTTATATCGGTTGGTAAATAGCTGCTGAAAAAACGGGTATTTTGATATTGTCCATGCTTTAGAAGAACTTGTGGCAAATTAAAATCGCAAACGGGGCCAAAGACGCAGGATTCCACGAAGTTGACACAAACGATGTAGGTAGAAGTGTTACTCAATTCGGCCAACTAGCTGTTGAAAGAGAGACACCTGATAAGGATGACGATATGTCAGATGTCCAAAGGCAAAAAAACGAATACTAAAGCTATTAAAAGAGGTATTTCGTTAATAATACGATATCACGAGATATTTATTTTTGATCACAAAAGATATTTTTGCAATAATGCTTATGAAATGTTATTTGAAAAGTTACGACAAAGATAACAAACAATACCCGATTCGTATTTCGAATTTCAAGCACATCCTTCTCGAGAGCATACATCTCCCTCCTTCCTATCCATCTAATACAGTAGCATTAATTTGCATTTATATTCAGTTATTTTCATGAAAGGTACCAAAATGTTGTTAAAAATAGTACTTGGATATTTTTGCTATTATCTTTGGTATCGTTTATTGTGTTAACTTCCCACAAGACCTTGACGCACTTTATTTATTTATTTATTTATTTATTTATTTTTTTTGATTGTAGGTTTAACGACCACCGTGAGCAACTCAATGGGCTATAAGCAGTCGCCCGTCCCTAATTTAGGGTCACTGGTTTCAGGGAAGGGAGAGAGCCAGTGCCGTACGACAAACACAACATCCATGCCTCACCGGGATTCAAACCCAGACCCCTTACGGACGAATGATCAGAGGCCAGCGCCTTAGACCACTGCGCCACCGGGGTGGCGGACGCACTTTAAGAAGTTCTTCTTGGTCCTAATTACCTTTGGACAATAGGAGTATTCTGTATTTGTGAAGGGAAGATAAGGAACAGGTACTCATTGTGTTAAAACGTGCATATTCCGTAACAGCCGATGTGCAGTTGGCACTAGAGAATTACTACCACTAATGAGCGTGCAGTTGCGGAGAGTTGATGTTATTCCACCGAGGGAGTGTGGGAATGGCCGTTACAAAACGTTTCTTAATTTATATTTTGAAATAATTCTTTTGTATGGGCAAAATTCTTCCATTCATCTGGTAGACGGCGCAAAAATCTGATTTTCAATATTAGTAATTCATCAAGCTTCACCCAAGACTGGGAGTTGGAACCTTGGAAAACGAATTATCGTTTTAATGAAACTGTTTTTAGGTACCTATATCTCTCCTAAAATATTCCATATCCATATTACAAAAAAAAAAAAAAAAAGCACTTGCGAAGACAGCTTTTTTGTTTGTTTTTGTCACTTACAGTTCATATTTTTCTGTAATTGCGCGCACGATTACAGAAATTTTGAATGAGCGTTAGGTAAGGATTATCTGAACTTCAATAGATTTCACTTGAAGGACGGTGATCAAGGACGGATCCGAAAATTCTATAAGGGGAGACCATAAAAAGGAAACTTAAATTTACAGAAATTAAAATATGATCTGGAGAAATAACGAATGCACATCGTTTGAATAAAAATAAATTTTACACTTTGTTTATAGCTTGAAAGAAAACTGAAAGAATTGTCAGAATTAAAATGTTTGCAATAAGTGTAAATACACTGACGGAAAAAAAAATCCCAACACCACGAAAAAATAGTTGTAGAGGAATGAAATGGAGGCAATACATTTGTATAGGTAACATATTTAATCGATTAAAGTTTCAAGATCACAGCTTATTGTAAGCGCGAGAAGAGCCATTTTAAATGTGAAATGCTGGTACATTAATAACCGGTGTAACCGCCAGAATGTTGAATGCAAGCACGCAAACGTTCATGCATTGTGTGGTACAGGTGCTGGATGTCAGTTTGTGGGATGGAGTTCCATGCCTGTTGCACTTGGTCGGTCAATACAGGGACGGTTAATGCTGGTTGGGGGTGACGCTGGAGTTGTCGTCCAATGATGTCACATACGTGCTCAATTGGTGAAAGATCTGGTGATCTACCAGGCCACGGTAACATGTCGACACTCTGTAGAGCATGTTGGGTTACAACAGCGGCATGCGGGCGAGCGTTATCCTGTTCGAAAACACCCCCTGGAATGCTGTTCATGAATGGCAGCACAACAGGTTGAATCACCAGACTGACGTACAACTGTGCCGTCAGGGTGCGTGGGATAACCACGAGAGTGCTCCTGCTGTCATAAGAAATTGCTCCCCAGACCATAACTCCAGGTGTAGGTCCAGTGTGCCTTGGCCGCAGACAGGTTGGTTGCAGGCGCTCACCTGGCCTCCTTCTAACCAACACACGGCCATCACTGGCACCCAGGCAGAACCGGCTTTCATCAGAAAACACAAAAGATCTCCACTCCGTCCTCCAATGAGCTCTAGCTTGACACCACTGACGTCGCAAACGGCAGTGGTTTGGAGTAAGTGAAATGCACGCTACAGGTCGTCTGGCTCGGAGCTGTCCTTCAAGTAACCGATTTGTAACAGTTCGTTGTGTCACTGTGGTGGCAACTGCAGCTCGAATTGCTGCCGCAGACGCGGTACGATGCGTCACGGCCATAGGCCGTACATGGCGGTCTTCCCTCTCAGTAGTGCCACGTGGCCGGCCGGAACCCGGTCTTCTTGAGGCAGTACCTTCCCTTGACCACCGCTGCCAACAATCATGCACAGTGGCTACATTCCTGCCAAGTCGTTCTGCAATATTGCGGAAAGAAAATCCACCTTCTCGTAGCCCTATTACACAACCTCGTTCAAACTCCGTGAGCTGTTGATAATGGCTTCTTCGTCTTCTTAAAGACATTCTTGACTAACATCAACACCCTACGTCGAATCTCAACGATAACTAACGCTCACGAACGTTACAGCGCGTATTTACAGCAAACCTGCTTTGCATGTTCCGATGGGCGCTACTAGCGCTACACGTATGCACCGAGCGCGAAATTTGCATAGACGTCATCTTACAGATGTACTCTCACCGCCTACCAACTGTCGTTTATCTAACACAACCCCTTCTTGGTGTTGGGATTTTTTTTTCGTCAGTGTATATAAAGTAAGGTATTTCAGAATTTAATTCAAAAACTCTCAAAGGGGAGGTCATGGCTTCTATGGTCGCCCCCACTGAATGCGTAAGGGAAAGATGGGAAAGAACAAAAACTGCAATTTCACCACTCGTATAAAGTTGCAGAAATCAGCAAATTTGAAAATTTCATCGGATTTTTAGAGGAGATTTATCCAAGATAAAATATAGAAAATTCTTTTTCACCTGTACTACGAGAATAACTGACACTCATAATTTGGACCACTTATTGTTGAAAATATTAATGAATATTCAAAGACAAAGAGCTCTGAAAATAACATCATTCAAAATATGACATCGCTTCTGTTTGTAGCCACCCCAGAAGATCAACGAAGCGAAATATTGAAAGTGATCAGCGATGAACTTATACTTTAACACTTTTGTTGCTTTGGATTCGCATCTATGGCAAGAATTTAAAAAATGCTGTTGGTGTTATGGTTCAAAGCAGCATGAACGTGAATAACAAGCATAGTTTTGATGATCTTCAAAATTCGGTTATTCCTTTAGACCTGAAAGACTATATTTGAAATGATGTGGCAGCAAGAAACCATAGCGCCAAGTCCCATAATTCACTAAAAATTCATAAAAGATTCATCTCTTAATTGCGCATTCTGAAATAATAATAATAATAATAACAATAATAATACATGTTGAATAATAAAATGTCAACAAAATTTTTTCAAACTAAAACTGCTTTTTTGTTACGATGTTAACTTTTCTCCTTAGGCTAATGGAAAGCGCTCAAACAAACTAACGAGGAGATTGAAGTATCATTCTTAATTCTGTTATTTATCAGTTTTTGTTCCTAAGACAAATTACTGGTAGATATAATTTGGAAGAAAATCTCTTGTAATGAAACAATTCCGCAGGATAAACAGACAAAATAAATTTCCGGGGTTTGTACATTTACATCGTTTCTGAGATAAAGAGCGATAAAAATAAGCCTGGCTGAGGACGGACATGCTGCGACAAACAACTGGGCTGAATATAATTTTTCGTGTTGTTCTAATACAAGTTCCCATGGCACGGACATAGGATTCGGAAAATTTCCTTTGCAAAGCGGAAAATTTTGCATGCACCATGTTGTCAGGCTATTTGCCGGAGGTGTTTTTCCCCTTTTGATAATCCGTGCGGATCCCAATCGACCCGCAGTTAGGAATCCGCTGAACCGCATCCGATGAAGTTGCGTTGAATGTGGCTCAGTGACTCCTCGCACTTATTCTCCGCGAAACATTAGCCATCTGGGTGGAAGAAAATTGCAGCCATTTCGGAAATGTGTTCTCGGGAACTACGACATTTGAGTAAAATAAAGACAAATGACCTCACCTTAAAAAAGTCTTATCTTATACAGCGCCATGGAATGCCTTAGACACCTCCTGCCAGTGCAATGGTGAAATCATTAATCAGAAGTTTTTGAAAACCTGTAATCTGCGATCACTACTTTAAATTAATGTTTGTAGTCCACTGATAACACAGGAACATTTCTTTGAAAAGAATTTACAATAAATTTCCGACTCTACTTAAAACACGTGATGAACAAAGACTTCCTGTTTTTTTCGTCATACACACAGGCAAGGAAAGTCCTGGGCCTGGTCAATACTTTTGAAACTTAATTTTTTTTTATTGTGCGCATGGTTGTCATCATGTGTATTGTACATAGCACACATGCACAGAAAAAAATAATACTAAGTCAGTTGTGTGGCTTAGAAGGTGGTGTACATTTCTAAGATATTTCGGAAGTGACACTCAAGCTTCTCTCTGATGTCGTAACACACCCACTCCTCGACTCTTCCAAGTCAAGATAGGAGCAGGGCTCAAGTAGAGCAGGCAAGGGACGGGGGGGGAGTTAGTAATCAAATGTCTTCTTAATGTTATTTAAATTTCAAACTAATTATAATCACAAAAAGAGATAGTTATTTTTGAAACAAATATGTTTTTAAAATTTCCAGAATTCTTGAATAGACCAGTAATCCCGATGTATTTAATGAAATCAGTGTCAGTGTCTTTATATGTCTAAAGATGTGCTTTTAATTAATTTATTTTTCTTTTTTTAAACAATGGCGTACCGTCCCCACTTACTATCGCTCACCTAATGAGCCCAATAGGAGGCAGCGACACATAGAATTAGGTAAATCTCCGCAGTAAGGACTAACAATTATTTCAGTAAAATAAAAATAAAATGTTAATAAAATGAACGTTAAGACGGAAGAACTATGGACTTGCAATACACCAATTTATAAACAGGATACTAAACGTCTATACCTCCGTTTATTGGTGTAGAAAAACAACAGAGAACAACAATTCTGCTAGCTTTTACCACCTACGGGTGGCTTCATCAGGCAGCTGTTTAGTAAACGATAAACAGTTTGGTTCTGTTTGTCGTTTACTAAACAGCTGCTTGATGAAACCACGACGCGTATAGGTGATGAAAGCTATCAGAATTGTTGTTCTCTGTTGTTTTTCTACGCCAATAAACGGATTTATATGCGTTTAGTCTTCTTATTAAAATGAACGTTGCTATTACATTCCTACGGTATTTTATACCACAATTCAAACTTGCTGTCAATGAATTTCATCTTCCTCCGTCCGTGGTCTTACTTATTTAAAAAATATTTGTTTTTGTTTTTTGCATACTTTATTAACATGTGCACAAATATGCACGAGTTTTGAAACAAATATTTATTTTAGGAATGTCCCATAAATTCATCAGGTAAACTAATATTGCACAACATTGTGCAATTTATATGTTATGTTCTGATTCTTTCTATTGGAAAATTAAGTTTTCCAATATAAGGACTGGCATCTCCTATTGTAAAACTAAGTTTTCCAATGGGAGAAATTAAATTTCCGATAAAAATTTATATGATAGTAACATATCCTTCATAACTAACTCGTGGTCATTGGCATATCCGCGTATTTCAACTGTTGCATCTTTGAGGAATTTAGTATGCTGCTAATGCCTTCCTCTTAATGTCCTGTTTTGCTGATACTGACATAGTTTTTTTCTCCCCACAAGTTTGATTTGTGAAGGAAGGCATTACTTAATTTAGTCATATTACTGCGGTTTTGATGAGTTTTTATCATAACTTTTCTCAAATAAAAGCTTTTACGATGAACAATCACAGGAAGTGAAGTGAGGGTGAACGTGTGTGATCGAAATCTTTCATTTGTTGCACAATTGAGACCCTTTTAAAAGCTACAAGGTTAAGAAAATAATTTGATTTAAACTTTCTGCAGATGTAAAATAAACATTTTCTTTAAAACTTTGGAATTTTTTATTGTTCATAGGAAGAAATCCAGCAATGTACAGTAATTTTATAGTAATGTTTGTTGAAGTACCGTTATTAAGCCCGACGTTCTCGCAACCTAAAGAAACATTTCTGATGAAAATCTTCCAAATACGTGGAGACAATGTAAATAGACAAAGTCATCGCTCTTTCCACGTTTTTCTTTAATTAATACACAGCAACCGAAAACTTGTATTTCGACAAACCTGGGATCGAACCCAGATCTCTCGATAACTAGCCGAGTGCTTTCGCCTTACGCTACGGTGCCAAAAATCCACGGTGCTATGTGTGTTTATCTGTCAGCACCAGATAAACACACATATCACCACAAATCCATAGGGTTGGGCTCAGCAACTGAGACGTCTCCATCTGGTGGGGCTTAACGGCACAAGCTATTTAATTATAGTCAATAAATCGAAAGGGCGAGAGAAATGGTGAAAATCTTCCAAATACAATTTTTCGGTTCCTATGTGTTAATTAAAGAAAAACGTAGAAAGAGCGATGGCTCTGTCTATTCACATTTCTGATGCTGAACATAGACTAATTTTAGTGTATCCATAGGTTCAAGCAACAAAAAAAAAAAAAAAGGGAATTGAAAATTCTGTTTACGTCTACTAGCTGTGAGAGACATTTTCTCAATTTCATTCTATTTTTTGCTTTAGACTCTGATTTGAAATCTTGAGAACAATCAGAATCGCAATAAATTTAGAGATTGTTTTATCAAAAGAAAAAAATTATGCTTGCTACAAAAAAGAATTAATTCTGTTTCGATTGGCTGCTACTTACTTGCACATATGAAAAACTACAGCAGACACACATTTTCAAAGGCAACACGTGTGCTATGAGTAAAGAAAGCACAGCTCAGAGCGAGAACACATCTACATTACTGAAGTTTTGCTCGGAAAACGGCACGTTAAATACGTATGTCACCTATGAACTATGCTGGAAAACAAAAAGGAAAAAAAAAAAAAAAAAGAACAGTCGCTGACATAGCCCTATGTCTAAAATTTTACTGAGAAAAATGCGTAATAAAATGCATTTAACTAATCACCTATGCTGTAAGGAAAACAAAGCTGATGACAAAGATTATTCAGTTCCAGGTAGAGATGTAACAAAGGGGAGAGCCGTAGGGGTCCCAACCCCTTCCTAAATTTTTCATTCTTTTTAGCTCATCTTTTGTGAAAAAAGATCGTGCTTATGCTCTCACTCTGCCCGCCCGTGCGTCTGTGGACTCCATATATCTGCGACTATTAATTCAATTCTTTTTGAATTGGGAAGCTTGAAGTGTGAGAACGATAATCTGTACTTTCAAGTTTTCTACGATTAACGCCACCAGAGGCCGTAAATGCAGATGCTATCGATTTCAAAATACGTTTTATTCAATACAATTGCTTCTGAACAACCGATTAAATTTTTTTTCTTCCGTTCGATACCATTTATAACGAAAACTGTTTCCGGTATATATATACTTTTTTTTTTTTTTTTTTTAATTGGAAGTTTAACGACCACCGTGAGCAACTCAATGGGCTATAAGCAGTCGCCCGTCCCTAATTTAGGGTCACTGGTTCCAGGGAAGGGAGAGAGCCAGTGCCGTAAGACAAACACAACATCCATGCCTCACCGGGATTCGAACCCGGACCCCGTTCGGACGAATATATATATACTTCAAAATACATTTTATTCAATACAATTGCTTCTGAACAACCGATTACAATTTTTTTTCTTCCGTTCGATACCATTTATAACGAAGACTGTTTCCAGTGCAGTTTCTTTTTCAAGTAATGCATAGTTTTTCCGCGAGCGGGCGCAAAATTAAAGTTCGATTTCCCCGATATCTCTGCTTCTAAAAGTCCGATTTGAAAAAATTCTCTTTGCTTCGGATAGAGCTCCTGGTGGGAAATGAAGTTCAAATTTTTGTAATGAAAGATTTGACCACTAGTGGCTAGATTAAAAGAATTCCTTAGCGGTCAGATGCCACTCACCATGACAAGCTTTTTAAGAATACCTTGTGTTGAAAACAGTGCATAATTTTTCTGCCATTCTGCCAGGAGTGTAAATGTACATCTCATTTTTGTCTATATCTCCGCTTCTAATTGCCCGATTAAAATTTTTATCTTTGTCGAAGAGCGTTTCGGGTGCGAAATATTTTGCATATAATTTCAAATTTTTTTTAACGCACACATGTGTCACTAAGTGTGCGATAAAAAAAAACTTTAACGTTTCCATTTGCAGCATATTAGCAGCAACATCTGTAAGTCTAAAAAGCCGGTTGAAAAATTCTCTTTCCGTTAGATACTACTAACTGCTAAAACATTTTGTGTACATCTATTGCCAAAAATAGTGCACAATTTTCCTTCTAAGGTTGCAAATGTCTTGTCGGTTTTTTGTTAATATTTCTGCTTTTAAAAGTCCGATTTAAAACATTCCTTAAACGACGCTGTATACAATTACTTTGTGGAACACTTTGCCTCTATTCGTGGGGTTTTGTACTTTACAGTTCTGGCGCTAGATGGTGTTAGTGTGTACTTCTGTTTGATGCGGTATCTCCGCCTCTAAATCTCCTTTTGATTTTTTTTTTTTTACTGTATGCCGTTTGTTGCAGCAAAGATGGAGAATATTATCTTTTTAAAATAGTGCACAGTTTATCCTCTAGGGGTCAGAAATGTCAAAACCTTTTTTTGACTTCTCTGCTTCCAAGAGATGTATTCGAAAAATTCTTTTTTCTTAATATAGCTTCTGCTGTGAAAAATACCTTTCACATATTTTCTACTTTTACATGGTTCAAAATTCTTCCGCTAGGCTGCGTAAAGATGGATCATGTTTTCCTCTCTATCTGTTCTAACTGTTTGATATAAAAATAGCTTTGTCTCTGATATGTTCCTTCAGCTAAGAAAAATTTTTTGAAGACAATTTGGTAATTTTCGTAATAAAGTAACTGTTTCTAGATGTTTAATTGTTTGTAAAAATGCGGTTAATTTTTTTGTATTTTCTGTAATGGATTCCTTTGACTATGAATAATTTTGAAATATTTTATTCGTGTCGTAAAAGATTCGAAAGACGTGCTCATTACAACTGACAATTCGGTGTCATCTTTCTTGTTTTTATTGTTTTCACACAGTCATTTCCAAATACATGATTTTGACTTTTGACGATATAAATTCATGCATTTTGTGCCTTGTTCCTCTCCTTCAGTTTGTAAGATTAATCAGGCTAGCTACAGTGTATTATTACAACTGAATTTGAATATACATTATATGTTACACATTCAACATTTTTTCTCTGATCATTATACTTTTTATATATGTTGACTTCTCATCGTTCCATCTCTTTGTACTCGTGCAAGAACACTGCGGACTCTGTGCAGTAGGGACTGTAATGTACCTCTGGACAAAGTTAATGTACTGCATTACTTCCAGCATAAGTTTGAAAATCTGATTTGGAAAACAGTAAAATCATATCTTATGTAGTCTGATCAATGGAAACGGAAAACAACGCCAGAAAATGTGTACCCATTCGACACTACTAGAGCTCATGTTGCCTCTGAATTAATCCTGGATTCTACCCTCACCTCGAAATGAAATCCTGGCTACGTCACTGGTGCCATGCGAGTGAAGTTTGTAGAAAAGACTTTTGCTAAATTTTATGAAAACACTTTTAAACACGAGGAACCACTACATGAACTTCAACAAGTTTCTGTGTAATCACATTGTAAACACTCGATCGCTTTTTGAATATCTTTGTTGAAAACCATATTGATAATCATTAACGTGTTCGGAAAATTCCGAACAGGAGTTTGCCAGTTGTCTTTTCCATTGCTTTTTACAAACAGACGTCAGCGCTCTTTCACAGAATTTGCCACTAGACAAACGATAAATTTCAATTCCCTTAAGGATTTTGATGCTATCGGGCTTAGAGAATAAAATACACTGGTGGACAAAAGCTAAATTACAAACATAAAAACTGATATGCCAACATACCGTAATGACTGGCTAGGGTTTAATGAAATTCAGCAGAAAGGGACATCAGCCAATGGGAAAGAACATATGCAAAAAGGAATGCCACCTGAACAGGGTTTGAGTTGCAGAACGCCATCCATGCACATAAGGCAGGGTGTAAAAGACTACGCAGATAAGGCACTCGTCATACCATCCCCTCCCATTCCAAAGCCTGCAAGATCTGTTGAAGAACATGCAGACTTAACCCGAAGTCCCTTGGAGAGATGGATAGCCTTCGGTCCTGAAGATATTAATAGCCTTCGGTTCTGAAGAGATTAATAGCCTTCGGTCCTGAAGAGATTAATATCCTTCGGTAGAATGTTGACAGGAAATAAAGCTGATGTAGCCAAGGCACAAAATGTCTCTCGGATCATCATCTCCAGTCTACGGTGACAATATAATAACACCGCAGACCATTTTCGATGATCATTTCCGGGATGATATGAGAGGTGTCTGTATACGAAGAGAACGATTATTTGTCTCCTCCTAATCCCCTCTGAAAGAAGACCTCAAAGTACTTGGTGCAAGCAGCATCACACCCACACTGAACTGTAGTAGGCTCGTGTGCTCCTCACGGGCGAATCCCCTTTCAGTTCGACAACAGACTGCCGACGTGTCCTCATTTGGAGAGAACATGGAGCGAAAAACACTAGCCACACAACATTACGGAGCGAAATTACTAAGAAAGAACAGATCTTCTGGGGAGGTATACTGTTCTGCTGGATAGACGTACGCTACTTCACGTGTATGAAAACGACACAGTGCATGTTCAAAGGTACATAGAGAAGATCTTTGAGTCCTACATAAGAATTTACAGGAGTGCTGTAGGCCAGGAGATCATTCTTATGGATGATAAATGTCACTCGACTAGAGTTTGGCTGGTAGACGATTAGCTCTAGACGGAAGACACTCACAGGATGGAGTGGCCGAACAGATCTCCGGATGTCAATCCTATTGATCATGCTCTACCGCTCTTTTGCAACTTAACTTTTATTCACCAGTACAAAATGCATCCAGGAGAAATGGAAAGGTATACCAGACACGCTGATTAAAATTCAATACGTAAGCCATGAGCAAAGCAAACAGATCGAATGTCTCAAAAATATTATCAATACCACACAGAAAGTTCGAGATTTCACCTCCAGTTGCCGAGTATATTTTTCACAAGGGTCGTCAAATTTTCGAATATTACAACAAACTAAAAGGGAATTTAAAAGGACAATTGGAACTGAAAATAAAATAATATCTTTGTTCACAACTAGATACTAAAGAGCGTAATGCAATTTTACAATTACAGTAAGTCCCCGACTTAGGCGGTTATTTCGTTCCGATGATTCCGCGTAAGTCGAAAAACTGCATAAGTTGAAAGGTGCTTAATTACAGTGAATCACCAATATGTATGTTTGTTTCAAGAGGCAATTAAAGCTAAAAAACTATTACAAGAGTATATGAAAGGATCAGCGAAAAAGCGCAAATTAATCCTGAAATATAAGAGCACATGCAACTAACTGAAAGGAAACTTGAGCGCTTACAGTGGTATAATGCAGTGGTGCACCCAGGATTTTGACCAGGGGAAAGGCAGGGGGGTCCAGAAAACATCTTCTCGTAAAAATAAATGTGTGTGTGTGTGTGTGTGTGTGTGTGTGTGTGTGTGTGTGTGTGTGTGTGAACTTAGTATAGATAAATACTGACACTAGAAATATTATCATGGATTGGACACTTACCTAATACTTCGTTGAACCTCCTCGGTCGGAGACTTGAAATTTCCGCCTGTTTTTGATAAATATCTAGCTAACCGTTGGAGATAGATTTTAAAATTTGGGGATGGTTTTTACGGACTGCACATAACTGTCACACCATATTTACACTTTATGTGTCTGTTCGTCCGTCCGTCTATCCTATGCTTTCGATGAATATCTAGCGAGTAGTTTAATATAAAAACAAAAACATTTCTGGATAGCCATTAGCAACCTGAAGTAACTGTGACCTCTGATCCTTCGCCTCTTAAGGGCGAAGGATCAGATGTCACCAGCCTAGGGCCGCGGATTGCCTAGTGGGCAATGTTCGTGACTGCCGTGGAGAAGACCTCAGGTTCGATCCCAGCAGGTACGAACGCTCGATTCACTAAATATCCGCCGTGAGTCGGATGGGCACGTTAAGCCGTCGGATCCCGGGTACGGTCCCCCCGGTAATAAATAAGGGCGTCTTCCTCCCCCTTTCTACATCTCTTCCGTGTTACTTTCCTATCGGGCACTCTAGCCCAAATCTCTTAGCTTCCTATTTCTAAGGGCTGTTTAAGACCTGGGGTCAGACACTCCCTTCCTAAAATCCTCTACATATGATCATATGGTCACCAGCCTTCAGGGCGAAGGATCAGAGGCCACCGCAGCCTTCAGCAAGGTCACAGGCTCTTTTACCGCGCTACGCATCCCTTACAGCCTACCCCCCGACCGATTAAAGCAACATCATTAAGATACCGCGAAAGTCACTAACCCACTCCCACACCTCCCCGTAGACGCAAAATAAACACTCAGACCTTAACTGAAGCTCATGTTTTCCCAGGATGAACTCTTCTCAAGAAGGACTGAAAGAATACACATGCTTTAACTATTTTTTTCTTAATTTAAAGAACATATTTGGCCTGTGCATGCAATATAGTATGCTGTGACGTACCTGCCAGCAGGACGCACACGACATAAAGGCAGATAGCAATCAGAATGAACGTCTGCGTAGCTCAGTTGGTAGAGCGACTTGTTCCCGAATAAGCGGACTCGGGTTCGAATCCCGGCGTAGACCAAAAATGACGGAGAAATTTACTTCGTTATCTATCCGGATGACCCGACCGTTCAAAATCTCGCATTGGTGTGATGTTCTTTAAACACCGCGAGATAGGAAAAATCAGAGAATCCCATCTCCAGCACTTCGAAAAATAAATGTGTGTGACGTTGCATTCCACACACCAGATTGACTGGGAGTTCTCAAGTGCACGTTCTACAGTGGATGGCTACCTGCAACGATTCATGGTCACGGCTGACGCGTGGGCCATGCCCCCGGCCCTCTTTCGGGGGGGGGGGAGATGTGACGTACCTGCCAGCAGGACGCACACGACATAAAGGCAGATAGCAATCAGAATGAACGTCTGCGTAGCTCAGTTGGTAGAGCGACTTGTTCCGGAATAAGCGGACTCGGGTTCGAATCCCGGCGTAGACCAAAAATGACGGAGAAATTTACTTCGTTATAATGCATGAATTAACTATGAATTATTTTTGTAATAGCACACTGCTGTTATTTTTAAGGGGAGGGTCACTGCCATTATTTTTAAGCTGAGAGTCTTAGGGTCACTGCTATTATTTTTACGGGGGGGGTCCGGACCCGTAGGACCCCCTCCGTTGGTGCGCCACTGATACTGTATACACAACATACTAGAACATATGTCTGTCTTTGGACATTACACTCTTACATACTATGTGTTAGTACGTACATACCCTGGCATAGTTCGCCCTTCTTGCGATATGTAAGAACGATCTGGCATTTTCTTTTAAAATAACCCACTCTCATCCACATTAAACACCTGTTGCGGTAAGTAATCTTCATCCTCGATAATTTGGACATTACACTCTTACATCTGTATTTGGACATTACACTCTTACATCGGTATTTGGACATTACACTCTTACATACTATCTGACCGGCCGATTCGTCATCGAGCCGGGGAGCGAGTTTTGTGAGTTTGATTGCGACTTTCAGTTCGTTGCGTTTGAGCAAAAGAGAGCACCGCTAACCCCGCGAGAGAGGATTCCTTCCTCCCTCGCAAAAAAATTTTTTTTCTTTTTTTTCAAACTGAAAGTGTTTCGGTGCAGTCAGATCAGTTAGGGACTTAGAATAAAAACGCCCTTGTCAGGGCGAAGTCCCAACTGACCGAAAACTCGTTTGTGCCGAATAGCGAGTACGTCGACGCCGTGCCGGTTCGGCCAGTGATAGGACTCTTTGATCCGTCACTGGGCTGAAGCTCACGAGCCCGGGTTTTCTGAGCGTTACCTTGAGTGGGAGTACCCCAGGGTGCCCACTCAGGACTCAGAAAACTTTGCATCTCTCCCACAGAGATGCAAACCTCCCAAAAGGGAGTGATGTTGAAGGGGGCTTCCCCCAAAAGTGCTTTGAAGTCAAAGCAAGGCACAGCCTTACCCACCAGGGTGAAACCCTCGGAGGTCCAGGTAACGGAGACATCCTTTCCTAAACCCGGTACCTCCCAGTCACCAAAGGCCTCACCAATGGTGACCTCGGAGTCCACTCCGAAGGCCAATCGGGGGATGAGACTCCCCTAACAGGTGCCTCTAGGGAGTTTCTAACCCTGGTGGAGGGTTGCGTCTCAGAAATTGGAGTGGTCTTGAGCTCCCTACCCAAGACGGCAAGCCAGGCTGCGGTGGGTAAGATCGCGGCGGTGTTGAAAAAATTCAACATGCCTGCACTCAGCAAGGGATGCTGACCTCAAAGCTTGAGGGCAAGCTTGAGGAGAGGGTGGAGCGGCAGGGCCCCCCTCAGTACGACCTATGTCCTACGCCGCCGCAGCCAAAATGGGTGCCACGAAGGCGCAACGGTCTGTGCCGGCACCCAAAGAGAAGGCAGCCAAGAAGGTGGTGCCAGATAGGAGACACGTGCTCCTTATCTTTCCCACCGATGAGGGCAAAACGTCGGACGACGTAAAAGCAACACTCCTATCCACAGTGCAGCCAGCAAAACTGCAGATAGGAGTCAAAGGCGTACGTAAGGTTCGGAATGGAGGGGTGGCGGTTGAGTGCTCGAAGAGCGAAGACATCGCCAAGCTTGAAGGCGAGCTGCGGAGCAATCTCCTGACCAAGGATTGCACAAACTCTAAACCCCCGCAAAAGCGACTCCCGCGTCTAATTGTGTATGGCGTTGACGGGGAGGTCTCGCGAGAAGTCTTCGAGGCCGGGGTTAAAGAGCAAAACCCGGACCTCGAAGGGGATTTTAAGGCGCAATTCGCCATTAAAGCCAAAGGGGGTAAGGCCAACTGGGTGGTGGAAGCCGAACCCCTGGCCTACAGATTACTGATCAAGCGAGGTCGACTCAACTTGGGGTGGTCGATCCTGCGCTTGAAAGAGTTTGTGAGAGAAGTCCGATGCTTCCGGTGCAACGGCTTCGGCCATTTCAGGAATGGTTGCAAGGAAGCAGAGGACAAGTGTGGACAGTGCGGTGAGACAGGTCACCGGCACAAAGATTGCACTGCTGCTCCGAAGTGCAATAACTGCACTTCCGCGAACAGGCGGTTCAAACTGAAGCTGGAAACCGCCCATTCTTGCTTCAGCAAGACTTGTCCCTCCTTGATCAGGGAGTTGGAGCAGCAGAGAAGCCGAACCAATTATGGTTGATCGGCCAAGGACAAGTACCGGTCTTAGAGTACTCCAGCTCAACGCTCACCACGCGAGAGCCGCAACACAGCAGATTCTTAAAACTGCCAGTGAAGTCGATGCAAAAAATACTGTTGATACAGGAACCGTACCACTCCCATGGTAGGGTAGCGGGGTTTCCCAACTCCTCACGGAGGTACTACTCTCGATGCGAAAAACCAATGGTAGCCACAGTCGTTCTTGATCCAGATCTGGGAGCTCTGGAGCTGGAATGCACATCCAATGTGGTGGCATTGGGCATTGAGAGCAGTAACAGAAAAATATTGCTTGTCAACGCATACTGTTCACCGTCAGGTGCTCTCTCAGACGTGCTAAATACTGTCTCGCGGTTGCTGGATTCCCACCCGCAGCACGAGACTATCATTGCAGACGATTTTAACGTGAAGAGTCCCCTCTGGGGAGACCAAGAAGAAGATGGGCGAGGTAGTGAATTCCTTGACTTCGTCATTTCCTCAGATCTGACGATCAGGAACGACCCCGACAGTGTTCCCACGTTCCAAGCTGCCACTGGGAAGTCGTGGGTCGACCTCACTCTCACGAGGACATCGGTCCTCAACCTCCTCCAGAACTGGCAGGTACTGGACGATGTGAGCTGCAGCGATCACCTTGCTATAACCTTCACGATAGGATTTGAGAAAATTGGGAAAAAACCCAGGTCTAGGTTCGACGCCTGGAATCTCAAATGGTCGGAACTCCAGGGCCGACTATCAGATCTGCTAAAAGACAGAAGTGCAGCAGATCTCGATGAGGTAGATCTTAATGAATATCTCGGTAATCTTACCAAAGAGATAGTAGAGACTTGTGAAGGTTGCAGGAGAGCAGGGAGAAGGGCAAGACCACTGCTTCCCTGGTGGTCGGAAAATCTGAGCCTTCTGCGAGGGAAGGCTAGACGCAGCAGACGTAGAATGCAACGCGAGAGATTTGACCTAGACAGGAGGGAGCGCCTAAAACGGGAATATAATCTCTCCAATGCTATGTATCGCAAAGCAATGTTAGCATCGAAGAGAGAGCATTGGAGACAGTTGTGTGAGACCATCCCTGTCGGCAATTCCTTTGGGGTACCGTACAAGGTGGCGAAGTGCTCGATCACCGGCCCACTGTTACTGGCATCCGTCAGAACAGAGAATGGCACCAACACCGCCACTCTGGAAGACACAGTGGAAGTGCTCTTAAACCACCACTTCCCATCCGATGAGGAGACGGGAGACTCCCCGGATCAAACATCGATCAGAGAGCACTGTAGAGAACCACCAGACACGGTTGACGACCCGCCCTTCACGGAGGCGGAGATAGGTGCTGCAATTAACAGCCTAAACAAAGGCAAGGCACCAGGCATAGATGGGTTGGACCTCTCGATCATCAGAGAGGTGTTTCTAGCCAACCCTGGGTACTTCGCTGCCCTGTTTAATAAATGCTTGGAAAGAGGTTGTTTCCCATCATTGTGGAAAACTTCGCTGCTCGTCCTCTTCAGCAAAGAAAACAAGAGCCGAGCAGATCCCGCAGCCTATAGGCCGATTTGCCTGTTAACAGCATGGAGTAAGGTGCTGGAAAAGGTCCTTGTGATCCGAGCAACCCATTACCTAGTTGGCCTAGGTAAGCTCTCCAGCCGCCAATTTGGTTTCACGCCGGAGAGGTGTACCGGCCAAGCGCTGCTCAGCCTTACTAAGCAGGTAAAGCAAAATCGTGCACAGGGAAAGCACACCTGTCTCGTCTCGTTGGATGTGCGGGGCGCTTTCAACAACGTCTGGTGGCCACTGGTTTTGGACCTTCTGAAAAGACTTGGCATCTCCAGGAATCTGTTCCTGTTAATAAGCGATTTTCTCTCGCATAGAAGAGTAGAGTTTGAGGTCGGAGACAAGACCTATAGCAGGGAATACACCAAAGGGTGTCCTCAGGGCTCTTGCTTGGGCCCCTTGTGGTGGAATGTGGTTGCAGAAACCGCACTTGCGCTTCCTCTGGAAGACGGGGTGCAGTGCAAGCCTACGCAGATGACCTCATGCTAATACTGTCAGCATCTGGTAGGCACGTGATTGAGCGGAAGGTACACACCGCTCTCTCACAACTAGATAGTTGGAGCAAGGAATGTAAGCTCTGCTTCGCTCCCGAAAAGACGACACTAATGTTAATAGCAAAGAAGGGGGAACTGGTCCCTCCACCAAAGTGTCGCTTCAATGGGCATACTATTAAAGCGGTGAGAGAGATGCGGTACTTAGGAGTCATCCTTGACACCAGATTGTCGGGGCTACCGCATCTTCGCTTCTTGAAGGACAGATGCACTAGCATTCTAAATAAGATCAACGGAATGCGGCTGCCTGGGCCAGCTAAAAAGGTGCTCTATAAGCGAGGGATGGAGCGCATATTAACATATGCGTGTCCCGCCTGGTGGTCAGATACCGTCAGGATGAGAAATGGTATTAACCAAATTCAGCGCAGGGCGCTATTGGGCATGACGAGGTGCTTCCGCACGACCTCCACAGCAGCGCTCCAAGTGCTGGCTGGGTGCGAACCGGCGGACCTGGTCGTAGCGAGGGAAGCAGTAATGCAGACCCTCCGCTACGGGGACGATGTTTCCTTCCTAGGACACCAGTATCAGTCGTCCGAGGTGAAACTTCTGAGAATGGACTGGACTTGCCACCCAGCCAACGAGCTTTGTCTGAGTTGGGATAAAGCCCTCCCCACAGGTCAGGGGAAAGAACTGTACACGGACGTTTCTAAAATAGGAAGTAGTGTCGGCGCAGGTTTCTGCGTGATCTCGGATGGCAACGAGATGCACGCGGAGCGAATGAAACTATCGCCCAATTCCTCTGTGTTCCAAGCAGAGTTATTGGCGATCAGAGAAGCACTGCGTTGGGTGCTTGCTATGAACGGTGAAGGGGCATATAGCATATACTCTGACAGCCAAGCGGCCCTGAAAGCGCTTGGCCAGTTCGGGAGTAAGACTCCCCTTGTCAGAGAGATAAAAGTGCTATTCAAGTCAATGGAGAGTAGGAGGGTTACCTTCCACTGGATCCGAAGTCATGTCGGTACAGTTGGAAATTAACGTGCAGACCAGCTAGCGAAGGAAGCTACTGGTAAAGATGACATAGATTTTCAGATGCGAACGCCGCTGCAAAGCGTGCGGACGCAACTGAAATCAGCCACATTGGTGGAGTGACAACAGAGATGGGATGAGGGGGATACGGGCAGAACATGTCGTATCTTCCCCGAATCTCGATAAGGCGTATTGAGAGTAATGGCTTCCTCAACCAAGTACTAACCGGGCACGGAGTGTCGCCGGAGTACTTCCGCAGATTTGCGGTTAGGGTGCGAGTGTGCATGTGTGGTGCCCAGACTGCAGATGTCGCACACATGATTCTAGAATGTGCTTCTCTGGCAGGGAAGAGAGCAACATTAGTGCCAGAATTGGCAAAGACGAGGGACCTCTCGATCCTGCTCGCGTACCCAAGAGCGCGACAGGGGCTCATCGAGATGGTGAAGTACCTCAAAACGGAACAGGCGGTCTACCTAATAGAGGGGTGACCGAAGAAGAAAGAAGAGGGATGAAGAAAGAAGAAAAGAAGAGGGAGGAAGAATTGAAGAAGAGAAACCGATGACTCGAGCCCAGAGTCATCACCACAGAACCGACCCTAGTCCTGTGGCAATGTAAATAATAATGTAAATATTTAATATTTCTTAGTGTGAGAGGGCCCATTGAGCAAAGGACTTGTTTCCTACGCGGAGATGGGTTCCTCAGTGTAAATAAATGTGTCTGTACTCTGTTTGAATAAAGGGCAGACGCCCCAAACAGTTCGCGCCAGCAATTATTCTCCCAGTCAGGGGTAGAGAAATTTCTTTTCTAGCCTCTGCCCAAATGGTACGCACACCCGGGTCATGATGGAGAGGTGGGAAGTGCCGGCAAACGGGGGTAGCAGCGCGCTGCAAATCTACGGACCGATTCTGTCCGGATGGGGGGATGTCGGATCCTGGCAGGATTACTCGCAACGCCGTCACTAAAATCTTTTGAGAGAGTTCTTTTAACCCTGTGGAGTCCGCAATTGGACGGAACAGGTTAATGATCATCAGCTTGTCTTTACATACTATCTGCTAGTACGTACATACCCTGGCATAATTCTCTCTTCTTGCGATAAGTAAGAACGATCTGGCATTTTCTTCCAAAATAATCCACTCTCATTCACATTAAACACCTGTTGCGGTAAGTACTCTTCATCCTCGATATTTGCGCCAAAGCAAATTATCGAGGATGAAGATTACTTACCGCAACAGGTGTTTAAGCTTTCCTACAGTTATTGCGTCTTCACCAGCTGCCTCACTAGTCATTTTGATATTCTGCAGTTTCGCTCGCCCCTTAAATCTATAAAACCATCCGCGGTTTGCAATACATATTGCACCTAAAGTACTTTCGCCATGTTATTGCATTACTTCTTCAAAGATAGCTGGAGTAAGGAGTGTAAGCTCTCCTTCGCTCCCGAAAAGACAACACTCTTGATGATAGCGAAGAAGGGGGAATTGGTCACTCCTCCTAAGGGTCGTTTCAATGGTGATACTAATAAGGCGGTGAGGAAGATGCGGTACCTAGGAGTCATTCTAGATACTAAACTGTTGGGACTCCCTCACCTGAGATACCTGAGAGAAAAGTGCACCTCCATCCTAAACAGGATTAACGGGATGCGGCTGACTGGGCCAACCAAAAAGGTGCTCTATAAGAGAGGGCTAGAGCGCATTCTAACATATGTTAGGCAGCGGGTGGCCAAGTGGTCAGCGTTCGTGACTGCCATGGAGATAGCCTCAGGTTCGATCCTGGGCAGGTACGAATGTTCGAACCACTAAATACCCGCAGTGCGTCGGATGAGCACGCTAAGCCGTCGGATCCCGGGTACTGTCCCCCCGGTAATAAATAAGGGCGTCTTCCTCCAGCTTTCTACCTCGCTTCCGTGTGACTTCCCTATCGGACACTCTAGCCCAGATCTCCTAGCTTACTATTTCTAAGGGTTGTTTAAGACCTGGGGTCAGACACTCCCTTCCTAAAATCCTCTACATATGATCTGATCTAACATATGCGTGTTCCGCTTGGTGGTCGGACACGGTTAGAATACGTAATGGTCTTAATCAAATTCAGTACTAGGTGTTTGCGCACGACCTCGACAGCAGCGCTGCAAGTGCTAGCTGGATGTGAACCGGTGGTAGTAGCGAGGGAAGCTGCAATGTAGTCTCTTCGCTTCGGGTGCGATATCGATCTACTCAGGCACCATTTCCAGTCGTCCGATATAGAAATGTTGAAATGTTGACTGGGCTTTCCACCCGGCCAATGAACTCTGTCCTACATGGGACAAGGCCCTCCCCATGTGGAAGGGGAGGAAGCTTTTTACGGACGGCTCCAAATTAAGTGGATGCGTTGGTGCAGGGTTCTGAGAATTCTCGGATGGCGACGAGACTTTCGCGGAACAGTTGAAACTATCGCCCAACTCCTCTGTCTTCCTAGCATTGCTGTTGTCGATCAGAGAAGCGTTGCACTGGGCTCTGCCAAGATGCAACGTAGGGGTTCTATTAATTTTCTCTGATAATCAAGCGGCATTGAAAGCGCTTGGTCAGTTCAGGAGTAAGACTCCTCTTGTCAGAGAGATCAAGTCTTTCCTGGAGACTGCAGGCAATACGGTGGTTTCTTTTCACTGGGTCCGAAGCCATGTTGGAACCACTGGAAACGAGCGTGCGGACCAGCTGGCTAGGGAAGCAGCTTAGGAAAGGGGCAATAGATTTTCAGCTGCGGACGATGTTACAAAGCGTGCGGACACAGCTGAAAAAAGCCACGATGGTTTAGTGGCAACATAGGTGAGACGAGGGGGATAAGGGTAGAAGGACAGACCGTATCTTTCCCCGAGTCTCAGTAAAGCGTATTGAGAGTGATGGGTTCCTAAACCAGGTACTTACCGGCCATGGCGTGTCGCCGGAGTACTACCGCCGTTTTGCGGTTCGGAAACGAATGTGCGGCTGCGGATGTCGCACGTATAATTTTTGATTGTGTCTCTCTTACAGGTAGGAGACAAGCCCTCGCCCCATGCCTGGGAAAGACGAAGGACCTCTCGGTCTGCTTACGCTCCCCAAGGCGCGACGACAGGAACTGTCTGAGTTGGTCAAAGACTTCGTTGCGAGGCAGGAAGAAATCATAATAGAAGGATGAAGATAGAAGACAGAAGACATGAAGAGGTGTAAAATCGACCTAACCCAAGGTCGCTTCCGCAGCACGAGACCCAAGTGCTGCGTTGTAAATACCATATAAATATTTCTTTTGATATCTGTGAGAGGGCTCCTGAAAACAAAGGAGTTTTTTCCGATTGCACGGGGCCCCCAGTGCATATATGTGTTCGTATCTATTTTAGCCAGGAACTAACAAAGGGCCTGGGCCCCATACACCTTCACGATGGCAAATAAATATCCCAGGAAGATGAAAAATTAGAGCCCCGGCCCATTAGCGCCTCGCACGTACGGGCTACGGTAATGGGGCGGGAAGTGTAGGCCCCGTAGGGGCGGCAGATCTCTGTTGGTCTCTGGACCGATCTTGCTCAGGTGAAAGACTGTTGGATCCTGGTAGGATTGCTCTCGCAACGCCTTCACTGAATTTTTTTTTCGAGAGAGTTCAATCTATCCCTGCGAAGTCCGCATTCGAACGGTGCAGGTAATGGTAATCAGTTAGCTTACTTCTTCAGACTTCTGGCTTTTTCTCGTATAAGCGTAAGACTTATTGGCACTCGTGCTGCGGCATATCTTCTACCAAATTATCAATAATTTTTCCATTTCTTCTATCGATGTTCCTCTTTTCTTGGAAATAATTGTGAACTGCATTAGAATAGAACTTGACACGTGCTCCATTATCCTAGTCTCATCCTTTACGATTGTTCTAACAGTCCACTCGTTCATTTTGTAAGCAAGTGCAATGTCTACGAATTTGAAAGCATCTTCATGCCGTTTAATAATCTCTACTTTTGTTTTCACAGTCATATTACTTCTCTTCTTTCCACGTTTCTCTGATATATTTCTTGACGACACGCGGCTACGATCCGAATGGACAACCAATACACAACTCCGGAGAAAAGAAAAACAAAATGGCGTAACTGGGTGCCGATACACGCCGTCGATAAACGATAACAGACGGTCACTGTCGCAGAGTCGGACACTCAGAGGTAACACTTCCATAGAGGCTCATGACAACAATTTGGTCCCGAAGATCTCAACAGAACATCGCGCCAGTAGACGGACATGGAACTAAAGCGTCGAAACCGTAACCGTGAGAGTCTACCTTTTTTTACTTTTGTTTTCAAGTTTATAACTCTTTCTGCGGTCCCAGTTACATAACCACTCGCCATTCGCACGGTATCACGTGACAGACGCTATCGTAGTTTCATGTCCGATTACTGGGGCGCTGTTCAAAACGCGAGAGTTGAACCAGCGATGTAGAAGGTTTCAACATCGCTTTAATAGTTCTCTTGGAGCGTTACATTGAAATAACGGGAAAAACATGGCAATACAATAAAGTAGAACAGAACATGAAAGAAAAACTGCGCATAACAAACCGTGGCAGGGGAAATATTACAGTAACGTGAATACACAATGATGAGCATGCAGCACAAGGCAGGACACAATCAGTCAATAGTGCCTTAGCGGCGCTAAGGCACTATTTTCCTAGGCTTAGCGTCTCTAACGCACTTTTCGTGGTTAGATGGAAAGAAAATCAAGGGAAAGGAATTTGTTTAAAAGATCATCTCCGCAAAAATAGGGAAAACTGTGTTCAGTATGCAAACACACTGTATCTTAACCAAATGTTCATACTGCAGAAACAGCCGCTCCGGTGGTCGAGTCCGAGCTGAGCCCAGTTGGGCGTGGGTTCGAGGCATGGATGCAGTGTGTGTGTGTGTGTGTGTGTGTGTGTGTGTGTGTGTGTGTGTGTGCGTGTGTGTGCGTGTGTGTGTGTGTGTGTGTGTGCGTGTGTGTGCGTGTGTGTGCGTGCGTGTGATGGCGCTGAAACTGTCACTTTCCAGGAACCAGTGTACCGAAATAAGCGGAGGACGACTGCTTATAGCCCTAGAAATTGCTCATGGTAGCCCTTAAACCCCCAAACTACACTGCTGGCCACCCAAAATGCAACACCCAGAAGGAAGCATCGGATTGGCCTGAAATTCGCAGCATGCCTCGCCCGCGAGAGAACATGCAAACAATTAGCATTGCAGGGCATATGAAAATCATGTGCGCCCGGCACGCCACCGAGAAGCACTGTAAGAAGGGTGCACAGAAGGCGGGGTGTAAGTAGTGGAAGTGTGTTGTGCTGCCGGACCTATGCGTGGGAAGCTTCCTGATGCCTCGTGGCAGAATACGGCAGTCATTCCAGCACGTCTCAGAGTTCGACAGAGGACGAATAGTGGCTTATCGCGACAGCGGCTTATCGTACCGAGATATCGGCGCCCGTGTAGGACGACATTCAGCCACAGTGAGGCGAGTATGGATTCGGTGGGTGCAGGAGAGACGGACGGATCGACGCGAGCGATTAACGCAGCCGCAGCACACCACCGAACGAGATGACCGCCATGTTGTGCGTCGGGCATTGACGGCTCGCACTGCCACATCACGAACGTTAGCGCAGGAATTAGGGTGTGTTACGCAACAACCTGTGCAGCACGTACCGTTCGACGTCGTCTGCAGGAGCGGGGACTTGTCGCACGGCGCCCATTGCTCCGATTACCATTGACGTTACACCACCGGCGAGTGCTGCGGCAATGGGCCGTTGAACGCCGCAACTGGACTACGGAATGGCACGACATTATCTTCTCCGACGAATCCCGCTTCTACCTGCAACACCACAATGGTCGGACCCGCATGTGGCGGCACCGCGGCCGGAGACTGCATAACGACTGCATTATGCATCGCCATACCGGTCCGTCGCCTGGCGCTATGGTTTGGGGCGCAATTGTATATGACACCCGCACCCTTCTGGTACGCATCGCCTGTACACTCAACAGCCACTGCTACATCTTCGACGTTTTGGAACCTGTAGTCCTCCCTTACCTGCAGGACCTGCCAGCGGCCACGTTTCAAGAGGACAATGCGCGCCCGCACGTAGCACGCATCGTGCAACAATTCTTCACGGCCAACTAGGTGTCACTGCTGCCGTGGCCCGCCTGTTCTCCTGATATGTCGCCCATCGAACACGTCTGGTCGTTGATCAGCAACCGAGTGGACCGGCAAGAACCACCCGCGGCTACGCCTGCTTAACTGTGGCAACGTGTGGAAGCAGCCTGAACCGACATACCCCTAGCCCACATCCAAAGCCTCTTTCGTTCGATACCGCGGCGTGTAGCGGCCGTTATTGCCAGCCATGGGGGCCACACGAACTATTGATGTCTGCGTGTTCCGCTAGTCGCACGGGTCCTTCTTGGTGTTGCATTTGGTTGGCCAGCAGTGTATTACTGTAGAGGTGAAACGATAAGTCATATCACGCAGCAGGGAGTCTCACGTATCATAAGGGTTCTAGTGCAAGTAGAATGAGAACTTCTTTGGCTCACGATAGTCAAGACGAAGTTGTTGGAGGTGGCTAATCCCTGAAGTTAGGATTGTACTGCTTGTACAGAAAACAACAGAGAAAGTTTAAACAATCGTAAAGGACGACTGACAACTGTTTTTGTAGTGGGTGAAGGGTATCTCTATTTGAGCTCTGGATACTGACTTTCGGCTCTAATAAAAGTAATCCCAAGAGCTCACTCTGATTCCTTTTTGGTAAATCAAACGAAATCTTTTACGGCCACCTCATAACCTTAAGAAAAGCGGCATGTTAGCCCTACTGAACTGATATGACAATGTTAGTTTCATCTGCTCCTGTAACTGATATGCATTATCATCCTTAATAGAGGAATGTGTAGAACTCTATAAAGGTATTTAAACACAAAATTGATATTCTTATCGTATAACAGTCACGTAACATTCTTTTATTTGAAATTTTACGAATTAAGCAATTTTAACGTAAATTGGTAAAAGAAATTAGTAATGAAAATTTAATAAAACAGTAGTAAATAATAAAAACAATAATTTTGAGGGTATTCTGCCCGATTTTTTTCTCCAATTCGTTCACCGCTAAGGAACTTTTTTGTTTAGAACTACACCACTGAGTTGATCCTCTGTATCTTCTCTGTGGTCACTGTTTTCGCATCCAGCGGGCAGCCCATCCACTACCGGGCCGCGGATAGCCTAGTGGTCAACGTTCGTGACTGCAACGGCGAAACCTCAGGTTCGATCCCAGGCAGGTACGAACGCTTGAACGACTAAATATCCGCCGTGCATCGGATGGGCACGTTAAGCCGTCGGACCCCGGGTACTGGCCCCCGATAATAAATAAGGGCGTCTTTGTCCCCTTTTCTGCCTCGCTTTCGCGTCACTTTCTCATCGGGCACTCTAACCCAAATCTCCTAGCTTCCTATTTCTAAGGGTTATTTAAGACAGGGGATCAGAAACTCCTTTCCTAAAATCCTCTACGTGTGATCTGATCTGATCATCCACTACCGAGCTCACCAGCGTCATCTTGTAGTCGTAGTGAAAGCGGAAGATGCGCTATAACATGCAACCCCGTATGTCCGAAACCGCGTAACTCGAAACCGCATAATTTGAGTACTTACTGTATTTTGTTTATTTCAAGCTAGGATCCTTTGCGAAACGTCCGCCTCCATGCATGATTAATAAATTATTTGCTATCAAAAAAGAAATTAAGATATCTGTTTCTTTGTGTAACTTCTGAGTGATACGAGTTGTAAGTCGAGTGTTCAGTACACTTCCATGCTGTTTTGTGAAAGCAAATCGACTGAACTCGCAGAAAATTTTCTGTATGAATAATTAAACAGGCCAAGTCATCTTAAAATCAGGTTAATAAATTCTTTGTAAGTTCTTAAAATTATAAATGAATTTCTAGATGAAACGACGGCGTTTCCAAAACTAACTTTTCAGTTCAAGAATTTAGATTTTGACCAGATTTTCCCACTTCCTTCAAGTACTAGATCAGTCAGAATCTTAAGGAAGCCTATGTTGGCTGAAAGAAAAGAATTTCAAAACTTCCTTTTGTCAGTCGGTTGAATACTAAGACTGTTTTCGAAACCTACTGGGGTTGATAGATTATGTTAATCCAAGGCCATCTTGAAAGTACACAAGGCTATGATATTAGACAGATGAGTTCCCTCCGTTTGTGACATCACTCTCGTATTACACTGTCTGATACGTCGGTGTCGTGTTTGACGTCATACACGAAACCAATCAGAAGCCTCGGTTTCGGCGTGACGTCACTAAAAGAGGAAACTCATCCTTCTAACCAATTTCAACATATAGCCGTAGTTGCACTATCTAAAATTTGAATGATTAGCCCTAAATAGCGATGATATATTAAGAACTTTAATCCACCAGATTCTTAGTTAAAAAACTTCACATTTACACTTAAAATTAAAAAAACTAGTACATGAGACATAAAACTATAGGGCCATCATCAGATGAATAAAACACCCAAGTTACATGGAACAAAGCTATATATATCAATCAAGGTTAAAGTTTAAGTGTGACGTCTATAATGTGTCTTAAACATATGCGCACGTCTCTGTGAAATGTTGCTTAGCAACTGAGATCCTGAAAATAACAAAAATACAGAATTAAATGAAATAAAATAAGAATTATCATGTAGACTGTATAGTCCAAGAGTACTTTTAAAAAAAATATTAAATCCGCTTCCAGGATTGAGGAATGAGAAAAAGAGCATCATCATTACAAGTTGTATCAGCAAACTTGTGAATGTATAGACTTTCTGCAAACAAAGTATGAAATTTCGTAGTAGGGATAGATAGAATTTTCGTATCTTCCCATTTAGGGTAACGTGTCCCTTAGCTAGTTAGACTAGCAAGAGCTGTTGATTGGGAACTTGTTTTTAAACTGTATTTGTGTTCAAATAGTCTTGTTTTGATGGTCCGTACAGTAGGGCAAATGTAAACTTGATCCGGGGTTAAATCGTCCATGGATTTCAAAGGGATATGATAAACTCCATATTTCTTGTCCAAAGTAGTTAAGTCCCTGTCATTCTTGACCACAGAAAGAATATTTTCAGTCCGGATCCCGACATCTAAATGGTTTTTGCGGCAACTGTTCTTTATAACCTCTACAACTGCAGGAACATAGTCCATGGACCCCACATATAGCGAATCTGGGCTCGTTCCCTTCGTGGAGTAGTTAGGTTTTGTCTACGTACTTTATTTACAATCTTGTTTACAGTTGAATTTGGGTAACCCATAAGTTGAGGCAAGAGCATACATTCTGGATATTTTAGATTGACGAAATTTTGTAGTGGAGGACTGTGAGAACGCACGAACCAAAATATATAAAGCAGATAATTTATAATTAAGTGGGTGTGCCGAATTCATAGGTATTAAAGTATTATTAGACGATGGTTTTCAGTAGACTTCAAAGGATATCTTATGTGAAATTGGATGTCTATGGAGCAGGAAGTCAAGGAAGGGCAAAGCATAATTATTTTCAGTTTCAATGGTGAAACTAATAGAAGGAAATTGTGTAGATAATAGTTCTGTGAAAACTTCTAAATCTGCCCTGGTCGACCCAGAAAATTAGCACATCATGTACGTAACGTATGTACAAGGTAGGAAGGATGTTGCATAGATTGAAAACCCTCTCTTCTGCTTTTTGCATTAGCACAAATAAAAGCACAAATTCCCCTTAAAATGCATATTTCAAGGAAAACTTTGTTACAGTTTATTTCATCTTTTACCAGACGCTTACTTAAAATGTTTACTTTGAAAACAACCACAACAACAACAACACAGACTTCAATTTCCCGAGACCTAAAAAAAGTAATTCCTAATCTCAAAGAACTTCTGGGATCCTCGATAGATCTAAAGGATGCTGTCCACTGAAACCACGTAAATGATAAAATAATGAACAATCTTTTTCATACGTGGCTGTAAGAATCGCGGCATCAGGAATGTGATTTCCCGGCCTCGAGTGAATGCAAGGGCATGCGTCCTTTGTTGTTTGAGTCTCCTGGTTGAAATTTCTTTCCAATTACCACAAAAGCTGAGGCAGAATTCGCACGGATATGCGCATAAACATAACATGCCATATTTAGTTTCGTGAATTAGTTTTCAAACCTAATGATCTCGTCATACCAAATGTTTTTATCTATGTTAAATCAATATAACAGAACTCTGGGTGTACGTGCGTTAAGTTTGTTCTGTGAATAACTGAGCTTTATGGAAACGTGGTTTTGATAGTAAAAATCAGCAACTAAAATGCATATGATTAAATCAAGTAAGGAAGTTTTAATCAAATCACGGATTTCCGACTGCAGCAAGGATTTAACAACAGACGGAAAAATTTAATATTGTGCAATATGTGGAAAAAAAAACATCGCTTGTGAGAAAAAGAATAAAATTGATCATTTTGTAAAAATCGTCGTTCACACTGAAAAAAAAAACTGAAGAAAAAGAAGGACCATATCCCAGTACAAGAGTTGTTACCAACGGCATCGTTTTCCTCGTAAAAAGGTAGAAAAGATGTTGCAGTGGATTTATGCAATGCTGAGTTGCAAAATTTCATTCAATAAATTAAACAACGGAATTTTAAAAAAAATATTGAAAAAATGTTGTGTAAATCAAAATGTGCCAGATGCATCAACAGTGAGGGAAAAACATCTTGATATTTTACGATTAGGTTTTTAACGAAATTCGACGCGCTACCTGAACCGGCCGCATTTGGGTCGGTTCAGGTGGAGGGGAGGGGCACCATGTATAACTCGATGGGCTATAAACAGTCGCCCGTCCCTATATACTTTCGAGTCTTTAGTTCCAGGGAATGGATAGAGCCAGTGCATTAAGACAAACACATTATCCATGTCTCACCGGGATTCTAACCCGGACCCATCTCGTGCCAAAGGTCTGAAGCCAGCTCTTAGACCACTGCACTTACTGGTATTTTACTGGTGCTACAAGTCAATTTGGGTATACGCCGATGAAACAACAGACAAATGTGGTCGTTATACTATACATTTAATTTGTGGAAAACTGGACGTAGAATCGTCTTGCTCACATATGCTTGAAAGCGAAAGACGATAAATATTGTACAATAATGTTGTAGATATAGAGAGATGACGCCCTTCAGAACACAGGGTCGATAGAATTTTAGTGTCTTTCACTGAGGAAAGTGTTCATCTCCAGCAACAACGTATTCCTGTTAGCAGTATGTCGTGGTGAAAATCAGTATTCAGGAATTCAGAAAGTGTTATGAACCAGTAAGTGCTATGAACCAGCTTCACTGAAGTGATTTGCAAAGTTTATTGAAGAGAAAGGAGAATGGAAGGACACACACACACACACACACACACACACACACAAATGATCCTAAATCTTTCACACAGATCTATGGGCATCAGGGTCAACTGGACGTTTTCTTTGACCAATTCATACGTATGACAGTGAAGACAACTGAATACTAGTAGACTGGCTATGACATTTTTTGAGTATTTTACTGGTGCTACAAGTGCACCCTTAAAATGTCTTGTAAGAAGCTTACAATACCGGATCTGAAGTCAGTGTCAGTGATCAAGCCTACCATTAACGTAACACATTGAGTAAAGTCACATTTTCTGATGCTGGTTCTTGTGAGAATTTGGGATGCCAGGAATGGATTTTGTTTTCTTTAGTTTCGTGACAAACGGGCATCGAGGGCTAAGTGGCATGGTGAGGTCTGCCCACTTAAATTTAGCGGAGAAAGGAGTCAGAGCAGAACACAATTTCACAGCTCGGTCATTTAAGTACAGGGCGCTAGAAGTTTGCGCCATGATTACTCAGCATGCTGATGGCATGAATCTAATTCACAGCTGGTTTCATTCCTTGTTACTCCCTTACAATTTTCTTAGTTTTATTTAAACAGTTACCTGAGTACAGCTGCCAGTGTCGTCCTGCGACGTATTTGATTCCTCTTCGGATCTCCTTTTGTGTCCCTCCCAGGAAGGGCTATATCAGAACACTGAACCTCCGAAAAATGTCATCGGACGTAGACATGAATTAGGATGTGCGTTGGAATGAATTAAGATGTGCGTGGGAATGAATTAGGATGTGCGTGGGTATGAATTAGGATGTGCGTGGGAATGAATTAGGATGTGCGTGGGAATGAGTTAGGATGTGCGTGGGAATGAATTAGGATATGCGTGGGAATGAATTAGGATGTGCGTGGGAAGGAAGTGCAAGTTGATCCCTGGGGAGGCACATCTGTCCTTGGTTTCTTGACGGTTTTTTATCTGCTATGCGTTGACATTTCTTCTACGGTTAAAGTTCTGGTCAGTTCTTATAAGTGCTGTAGATAGCACGAGTGAATGATCAGTAATCAGTATAACTAACGCAGTAACCTTAGAACTGTAGAGAAAAGACAGGAGGTGCCTAATCTCTAAAGTCATTAATCTATGAGCAAAACAAAACTCTGCCCACCCAATTACGTTATCACCAGAATTCAACAGGTGATTGAGAGCACGTATAGACACAGGTTACGAGGGACATTTTGACAATTACATACCTTGCTACTAAAAATGTACCCTCAGTTTATGTTTATGGGTTATATTGCCATTCTCTCTACGCCCAGCGTCATGGAAGCTACTATAGATGTAACGTACCAGGAGATGTGACGTACCTGCCAGCAGGACGCACACGACATAAAAGCCAGATAGCAATCAGAATAAACGTCCGCGTAGCTCAACTGGTAGAGTGACTTATTCCGGAATGAGGGGATCCGGGTTCGAATCCTGGCGTGGACAGAAATGACGGAGAAATTTACTTCGTTATAATGGCGCCAGAACTATCCGGATGACCCGACCGTTCAAAATCTCGCATTGGTGTGATGTTCTTTCCACACCGCGAGATAGGAAAAATTAGAGAATCCCTTCTACAGGGCTTCGAAAAATAAATGTGTGTGACGTTGCATTCCACGCACCAGATTGACTGGGAGTTCTCAAGTGCACGTTCTACAGTGGATAGCTGCCTGCAACGATTCATGGTCACGGCTGACCCGTGGGCCAAGCCCCCGGCCCTCTTCCGGGGGGGGGAGATGTGACGTACCTACCAGCAGGACGCACACGACATAAAGGCAGATAGTAGTCAGAACAAACGTCCGCGTAGCTCAATTGGTAGAGTGACTTATTCCGGAATGAGGGGATCCGGGTTCGAATCCTGGCGTGGACAGAAATGACGCAGAAATTTACTTCGGTATATAGAATTAAAATGTCAGTCACTTTTCCATAAATAAAGAGTTTGTCACATATGCTGGACATCAATTTAGGCGTTACCTTCAGTCCTACAAGATAAAAAGCAAGTACTCACGCACAACAGCTGGTACGGAAAGCGCATTCATGGTCATGTAAAACCATTTAAAATTCTTGTGTATTTACCTGAACCGTCGCACACATGCAGAGCACTCAAGAAATTATTACAAGAACTTGCCGTTATTATTGGCGTGTCCGGAGAAAAACTGCATTTTATTGAGTTGTCTGAAAAGTCATGACGTATTTTAGCCATGTTTTGCAAAGGTCATTTATTGATAGAAAGAACAAAGATCAATCAATGATATAATGCCCGTTTTGTTCGATAACCTTTAGCCATCTTTCAGTGAGCTGCAGAATGCCTCGTTCATGGAAGGACCTGTCTTTCGTGGCGAAAAACTGTACAAGGTGCTGATTTACGGCCTCATCTGAATTGAACGTTACACCACGCAAAGACTGCTGAAGAGAGCGAAACAAGTGGAAGTCTGACGGCGCAAGGTCAGGCAAGTATGCTGGGTTTAGCAACACATCCCACCCAAACTCCAATAATTTTTGGCAGGTGATCAAACTTGTGTGTGGTCTCGCGTTGTCGTGATGGAACACAACACCTTTACGACAAACAAGAACTGGACGTTTCTGGATGATGGATTCATTCATATTGTCCAATTGTGGACCGTACACATTCGAATTAATTCTTTGGTTCCGTGGTAGGAGCTCGAAAAACACGACACCTTTAAAATCCCACCACACTGAGACCAGAACCTTCCGCTGATGAATGTTTGCTTTGGATGTCGTTTGAGGCGAAGCAGCACGTCGAGACCAAGACGGTTTGCGCAGCACATTGTTGTACACAATCCACTTTTCGTCACCAGTTATCAGTCGCTTCAAAAAAGGATAGTTTTCCTCACGTTTAATGAGCATATCGCAGATGTTCATACGCGCCGTCAATTGAGCTTCTTTGAGTTCATGAGGAACCCACACATCGAGCTTGCTTACATATCCCAGCTTCTTCAGGTGGTCGTGAACGCTTGAATGATGAATGTGCAATGTGTCTGCAATCTCTCGGGTCGTGTAACGTGGGTTTGACTCGATCAATGCCTTGAGTTGGTCGTCATCAACCTCGGTGGTCCTCCTCGACTGAGGAGCATTGTTGAGGTCCAAATCATCAGCACGGAATTTTGCGAACCATCGCTGGCACTGACGTTCTTGTAGAGCATTATCACAGTACACTTTACGCAACTTTTCACAAGCTTGACGCGCATTCTTCCTTTTACGGAAGTAAAACAGTAAAATATGGCGAAAGTGCACAGTTTGGTCTTCCATCTTCAACTTGATGTCAAATCTCCGCAAATCAACCAAATTGCTCACTATTCCTTTTAGACTGCAGCTAGAACTGGCACCTGTCGAATGCCACAGCGATAACAGAGCTGCGCATGCCTCTAGTACTTCCAAAACCGCCCAACCGCCATCGGGTGCCAAAATACGTCATGACATTTCCGACAACCCAATAGTATTGTGTTCCTTGTGCCGCTAATTTGTACAGTTTCAATGGAATAGGTTGTCGGTGGTGCAGATCGTATGAAAGCTCGTTCCGTGGTGAATCGGTTCATACTATATGTGCATATGTGTTTCAAAACGTACATTGAACGTTTGTCATATTGTACAAATGCACACGATTTTAGTTTTGGTTCTGTTGCACCATTACTAGAAGAGAGGGTTTAAAGCGACTGAAGCAGTCCGAAAAATAAATAAAGTCAAAGGTGAAAGTGTTACGGTCACTCGGACAGCGCAAATCTGGTTCAAGCAGTTTGCTGCTAGTAACATGAGCTCGGAGAAGAAGAACGGATCTGGAAGGTCCTCTGTGGTTCATTTGGACGCCCGGTTCACGGCTGTTGAAGCAAATCCAACCACCAGCACTAGCAAATTGTCGGACGAACGAGGAACTTCACCATCGCTTACCATCTGCACCTCTTGATGTCGGCCGACTTAGGAATTCCACCATCGCTGACCATCTGCGCAAACTCGGAAAGGTCTAAAAACGATGGCGCTAGGCACCGCAAAGGGCTAACACTAATTGAAACTCAACGACGCTTCGAGGACTGCAATAAACTGCTCAAGAATATGCGTGACACTCACTCCATCATTACTTGAGATGAGAAGTGGATCTAATTGCGTAATCCACACACTTACAACCACTGGTTGGACCGAGGTTTATCAGCGTTACCTGTCCCCAAAATCAGATGTATCAAGGAAAAGGTGTCTGGTGAAATTACGAGAATGTGATCCACTTTGAGCTCGTTACGGATGGCCCGGTTATCAAGTAAGAACTGTATTTTGAGCAGCTGGATCTGATGAACGAGAAATGAAGCAACGGTACTCTCCTTTAATCAACCGAAAGTGGGCGCTCCTTCAATAGAGCAAATCCCGTGTCTTGTGCCGCCATACGAACACAGGTAGAGCTTCACGAACTTGTTGGAACTGAGCTCCTATCACACTCTCACTTCGCCATTTTGATTATCACCTATGTCTGGTGATGGCTCATTTTCTCCTTGGTAGACGCTTCGTTGAATCGTATCACGTTGAAAGAGGATGAAAAGATTTCTAGCTTTTAAGCCACGGTACTGGGTACTGTGCAGGGATTGCACACCTTACAGAAAGATGGGCACAAAGTGTAAAATACGATAGTGCATACAGAAGAACCTCGGTTATACGTTTTTCTCGGAGATGACCTTAAAAAATGTATAAAAAAAGTTCAGAATGTTAAATACTATTCTAAAATGTTTACTGCCTAGAAAAAAAAAGGGTGAAAAAACTCGTAATATTACATTACACTATTATTATTTAAGACACACAAACACACTTTGTTTCAGACATTAAGCCTATGTCTACTCGTATTTTGCTTTTATATTAATTTTTTATTCTAATTTAATTATGATAACTAGGTTAAGAAATCCTGTACGATTCCATATTTTCAATACATAAAAAAAAACCCACCTTACATTTGAAATACTAGGTCTGAATATGTCTTTTTTTAGCTATTCAATACCTCTATTACAGATTCTTTACTTATAAGTATCGCTCTTTCCCAAGCAGTTGTCCACTAGTTGATTTAGCGTTAGTGCCGAGTAAAATATTCACTAATGTTTGCTTGTTTCAGATTTTCAGATTTCTTGAATTCAAAGCAAAAAAGATAGCTGTAAACGTCTTTAATATATTTTCAGTTGCATCACCTATTTCATAGCTAAAAAAACGCCGTCACGATTATCTCAATCTTAACTCTTAACTACCACGTTACGTATATAATAATAAAAGAACCATGAATTTTTGATAATCTTAAATTCAAAATTTAACATGTAATCGCAAAAAGCATATAAATGAATTGCGTATAATTGAATTGAAAAAGCGATAGAACCTACAGTAAAATATCGGGACCAGTGGAGAATTACGTATAAAAGTGAAAAACGTATAACCGAGGTTCAAACCTACTTTGAAAAATAAGTATTGATTGTTACAATTCTGAGTAAGTACATTGTTTTATCAAATAGGAATATTTTTCGGACACTCCAGCGCTCCATTTAAGTTTGCACTTTAATCAGACACAGTAGTTGTCAGCTGGTCTCGCACAAAATTTCCCCAAATCTATTCGTTTCCTCAGAAACTGGAATATTCGCTTTTGCCTCAAGCGTATAGTGTCTCGTGACCTTTTACTTTAACGCGGTAAGCAGTTATTAAATACGATTTATTTACGTATTTTGATTACAGAGTAGCGTATATGCAGAAAGAAAACTATTTTCTTTTTTTCGTTTTCTTAACCACAGAAGGAGGTTTTTCTCCATTTCAACAAACATCACTGTCAATATCATTGTTTTGTATCATTGCCAGAAGTTATTTTTGAGTTCGCAAGACGGGCGTATGCATGCAATGTTTAGTTCCATGGGGAAAATCGAGGAAATAACTAATTACGACTTCTCAGCTCCACTGCAGTGTTCAAGGCTCCAATTTAAATATTCAAATATACAATAAATTAATAGCCACGCGCGTTGATCTCAAGGTTAACACACAAAAAAAAAAACGCTCCCTTTTTTTTTGGCCGACATTTTATTGACAGTTGGGCAGCTGCAACATAGTGCTGGGCTAGACATATTACTGGGGAGAGCTATAGACGTTATCATTTTAAAGCTCTATTGAAGGAAACTTTAAAATGATGTATAACTCTTTGGGTTGCAGCCTGTATACATATCCTAGACCAAAAGTTATCAATTTCCCTCAATAACACAGTTGCAATTCAGCTTTTCTTTCTATCCTGAGGTCAGATTTTGGCTTGCGCATGCGCAGATGGAATTTCGTAGTTACATCACATTTCTTCGGTGTGGGTCGCTTCTTACGTTCGTCTAAATGTTAATAATGTAGAAAAATAAAAATAAATATGGTTTTTGAAAAACCAAACTGCTGAAATACTATTGGCGCAGCATTTTAGTAAATACAGCGTTTCAGAAATATCAGTGCGTTTCTCTCTTAACAAAATGTACAAAGCTCTGGCTTTCAGCCTGTGCACTATCTTTTCAATTAAAAGCTGATTTTCATGTCTTTATTATTTTTCAAATTTCATTCTTTTATCTAACGAAAAACAAGTTGAATATACATCTGTTCCTGGAGCTTTTTTTTTATTGGAGGTTTGAAAATTATTTATTGGTCCCAGGTAACACATACAACTTGAATTCATACATTGGTCGTGGTCAACGCATATATCTCGAATTCAGACAAATACAGTATTGTGCGTCACAGGGTACGAATATTATGCAATACATTGAAATCATCAAAGTACAGATTGAACATGTGATACAGTATGCCAGATTTGCAAATAACAAAGAGAACCAGTGCCGAAAGACAATCACAGACATCCATGCCTTACCCGGGATTCGAACCTAGACCCCTCCGTTGGGCGAAGGATCAGAAGCAATCGCTTAGAGCACTGCGCCACTGGGGTGGTAAATACGTATATTAATAGCTCAAATCTGTAACCCAGCTTGAATTTGTGAACTCACAGAACGAAATAGTAACGCTCTTTTTTTTTAATTGAAGGTTAAACGACCACCGTGAGCAACTCAATGGGCTATAAGCAGTCGCCCGTCCCTAATTTAGGGCCACTGGTTCCAGAGAAGGGAGAGAGCCAGTGCTGTAGGACAAACACAGCATCCATGCCTCATCGGGATTCGAACGCGGACACGTCTCGGACGAATGATCATCGAAGCCATCGCTTAGACCTCTGCGCCACCGGGGGAGCGTTCTTGGAGTTCCTAAGCCAATATTGAATTGTGTGTTGAAGACATTTCGAAAATAACATTGTTTAACGAGTAAACTGGCATCATTTATTTGAGATTAATAAAAAGACCACATTTTTTAATGTTAACTTCTGAGCTTAAATACATTCTCTCAGAATTAGTTTTGCTCCTACAACAGTGACTTTCAATCGCAGGAAAACTAGAAATAAATTTTTTAACTGCTTCAAATTTGAGTTTGTAATACTTTGATCTTGTATTACCTCCACGGTCCTCTTTTGGCTTACAGCCAGACGCATTAAATCTTTGAATCACACCTTGCACTCTATATTTTGTGATACCAAGAATGCCTAAAAATGCGTTTCTACACACTGTCACTTTTCCTTTATATTTATATTGTCGAACAAAGTACTTGATTGAAACACTTTTGTTATCCCTGATAAATGTTGACTGTCGTACTGGAACAGGCTTACTCTTCGATGTGTACTTTAATAAAAAAGTATCTTGTTCCACCTTGTCTGTTGATTCATAAAAACAGTAATGAAAAAAATCTATGTCCTTCTTTGTTAGTGAATTACAACCTAAAGCTTTACCTTTATACCAGCAGTTAGGTATCTTAGGTTGACCATGAATATCGTTCCCGTTTTAAAACATTTTTCTTCCAATTTCTAGCATCACGTAATTTTTTCTCGCTTTGTTTGCAGGAACAGTTGAGGGATAACACCCCATTTGCTTTTCGATCAAAATACATATATTGATAGCTCAAATCTGTTACATAGCTTGAATTGGTGAACTCATAGAACAAAATAGTAACGCTCTTTTTTTGTTGTTGTTGGAGGTTTAACGACAACCGGGAGCAACTCGATGGGCTATAAAGTGGTTGGCCGTCCCTATTTAGAACCACTGGTTCCAGGGAAGGGAGAGAGCCAGTGCCGTAAGACAAACACAACATAACATCCATTCCACACGGGATTCGAACCCGGATGCCTTTCGGACGAATGATGATCAGAGGCCATCGCTTAGACAACTGCGCCACTCTCTGCTCCTCACGATTGACTAAATAAGAAAGTCACGTGATTGGTGATAGTGGTGCCATGTAGTGAAAGCTATAGGAACTTTTGGAGATGGCCGGGTTTGGAACAGAACCTTGACTTGAACGTTTCATTTCTTTATGAAAAAAGCCGGTTTTGGAGTAAATGAACTATTCTATAGTTGTTCTTGATTATTAACTTAACATACATGAAATAAAACATATTTTGAAATTTTTTGGAGATGGCCGGGTTTGGAACTATAGGACTCATATACAAAATATTGTCACACATTTCTTAGCATGATGTATAAGTTAGGCGCTCGGTGGGTAAATGTGCATTTCAACCCGGTGATATAAATATACAAAGGCCGTTCCATAAAAACTGAGAGTAACTTTCTTTTGAGCTGGCAACAGTGCGAAGGGGAAAATAACCACGCAGACGACTAACTCAATTAAGGAAGTATCTATGGCAACAGTTATTAGCCGTGGCAGACGATTCTGGTTTCGTTATTGCGAAGTTGTTTATGATACGTCTGCATTTTGCCATACAGCTATGGAGGTGAGTGATTCAGAGTTAGGAAATGAAATGCGTGGTGTGATAAAATTTTGCTATCGTTTGGGTAAAAAGGCTCCCAAAAAAATTGATTTAATGAAAAAAGCTTACAAAGATAAATGTTTGAGTGAGTCAACGATTTTTAGATGGCACCATGATTTTAAAAAAGGGCGTTTGCCGACAGAACTAGCTCCTAGGCCTGGTCGACCTGTAAGTATTGTTATGGAGTGTATTGTTAACACTGTTTGGGCAATCCTGCAAGACGATCTACGAATGACGTGTGAAGTCATAGCGGTGTCAACTAATATTTCAAAACGTCGGCATTTCGCATTCTACGCGACAAATTACTGCTTCATCGTGTGTGTTCCAGATAGGTACCTCATCACCTGACGAGAGAACAATTGTTAGCCAGAGTTCGGGTATGTCATGAGTGGAAACAAATGATCTCAAATGATCCGAACTTTCGGAACACAGTAATAACTGCCGATGAAACATGGGTACACTATTTCGACTCCCTCTCGAAGCGCGCAACGAGTGTCTGGAAACACACAGGTTCGCCTCCTCCGTAAAACGTCCGCCAAACCAAATCATCTGGGAAGGTGATGATGCTCATTTTCTTTGATCATAAAGGTATAGTCTACCAGCGTGCAGTTTCTCCACAAATTACTGTCAATGCTGAGTATTACATTTTATTCTCGAAGCGTCATATCGATTAAGCTACTGGAATTAGTGGGCAAGTGGACCCTACACCATGAAAACGTCCGCCCACATGTGGCTTGTGTTCAACAGTTTCTTACGAAATGCAGTATTGAAATCATGCCACAGTCTGTCTACAGTCCTGACCTCGCCCCGTGCGATATCTGGTTGTTTTCAACAATGAAGGCTGACGTCATGCAAGCTGTGCAAGGGTAGCTAAAGCAGCTTCCGCAAAATGTCTTCGTCACATGCTTTGAAAAGTGCACTGAACGATGGGACCGTTGCATATCATCCGAGGGAAGATACTTTGAGAAAGAATAACATATATTTTGCTGTATCTATTATTCTTCATTTTGTGTGATTTTACTCTCAGTTTTCATTGAATGACCGCTGCACATTTGAACTTGGTATTACGTCACCGTGTTCGTTACGCCTGACAAAAAATTAACAGAGGTAATGAACACGTCTTTTGACAAAGAATCTTGTTCACTACAGATATTATAATATTTTTGTTAAACATACAGTCAGTAGCTTTCTGATGAAAGTGGAATTTAACAACGCTTAGAAAAGCCGGAAAATACAAATCAATTTTCATATGGTTACCCTGTAAGAGCCATATATTACTTTATAACAGGGTGGTTCAACCAGCAGCCCTCGGCAACGTTAAAAAAACATCTTAAAAATTAAAGTCTGATTATTGTTAACATTTATTTCATTATTCATTATCTACATAAAATTTTATTAGAAGCATTAGTCTTGCTGTACATGTAAGTGTTTGTTTTCGGGCTGACCCATTTCTTACCCAACGGACTGAAACAGGTGCAGAGTTCTTCAAATTACTTTCAGAGGAGCGATTTCCATTGCTTCGCATACTATCGATGTTTGGCTTCACATACCGTTGCGAACAAGCGTTTTCAAACATGAACTTGATCAAGTCGAAAACTTGTAACAACTTAGACAGTTCCATCGAGAGTTGCCTGTGGATGTCAGCAACCGAACTCAAGGCGGACATCGATCAACTTGTGAAGAATTTTTAAGCTGACATCAGTTTGAAGTTGTCAGTAACAAAGGCGTGGTTTTCACTCCTTTCGCGTTTGCGAATAATCATACATGAATATATTTTTTGTGTCACGCGTTGTTAACGAAAGCCCATATATCTGTTTTTGTATTAAATTTGTTTAATAATCAAATACATGAAATCTTTTCATTGTGTATTTACGATGTGGAAATTTAATTCGGTGTGTGGCCCGCGGGTTCTGTGTCGAAGTAGTGTTGCGGCCCACTTGGTATGAAAAGTTGGACAGCCCTGTTCTATGATATGAAGCCCTCTTCCCAAAGGGCCAAAAGTGCCTGAACAATCGTTCCTGTGCCCCAGTCAGTTCACACGAGCAAGTCTTGCCAACTTCAGTTAATGAAAATTGAGCTGTAAAAACAACCGTGTCAACTTTATAACGAAATAGAAAACTGGCAACGGACTGAAATGTTACACGAGGATACAGGCTGTGGGTATCCTAGTAGCTAGAGCACCTGGCTGTCCATCTGGTGGATGGCTGTCAATCTGGTGTGAGTTAAAAATCTTCTACTGTAGCGCTGAAGCTGTAGTCCACCGCGCCTCGGAGAGCGCGCAAAGTAGGTGAACCAGGGGTGGCGAGGACCACTAGTTATAAATAGGGTCATCACCTCCAAACACACTCCCCCTGCCCTCTACCCCCACCTACCTCATAATCCTTCCGCGTTAGGGTGCTTTAATCCACTTCTTCGTCCTTTCAGCTCTGATACCTAACAAAAAAAATCTCTTTAAACTAAGGAAGTCAGAACTAAACATAACTTTTTTTTTTGGAGGTTTAACGACCACCGTGAGCAACTCAATGGGCTATAATCAGTCGCCCGTCCCTAATTTAGGGTCACTGGTTCCAGGGAAGGGAGAGAACCAGTGCCGTAAGACGAGCACAACATCCATGCCTCACCGGGATTCGAACCCGGACCATTTTCGGACGAATGATCAGAAGCCATCGCTTAGACCACTGCGCCACCGGGGCGCGAAACATAACTTTGGAAGTAATCTCTTCGAAAAAGAAGTTCCATCGGAATAATTCTTAAAGTTAGAGGTTGTGATTTAGCGAGAGGAGGGTGGGGGACAGCCTTTTTCACGGATCTGGAAAGGGTACTTTTAAGTTGCTGGGTATGTTTTTTTCGCTGTATTTTTCTTTTTTTTCTTTTTACAGGTGTCGGCCTTTGCTAGTTTCTTTTCTTTTCACTTGGTTCTAGCGTTGTGGCTGGTAAGAGCCCTGTGTGCAGTCCAGGTGAGCAGGACTGGTGCCAGCTACTTGGTGCCCTACGCCAGCCGTCATCCTTACGCCCCAAAAATTTATGGCGCCCTACGCCAGCCGTCATCCTTACGCCCCAAAAATTTATGTTATTCCTTTGTGTGGATGGACATAATGCATTTATTCAATAATTTCAAGATTCAAAAAATGCAATGTAAACTAAATAGAAAGAAATGAAAGGAAATCAAATCTCTATTTACATGCTGGTCCAGCGTAAATTGAAATTAAATTAAAATTTAATTTTTGCGCTTCATTGCTCCAAAATTGCCAACAAGTGCCTTCAAATCTTTGCTACGGGGAATTTCTTATTCGATCGATAACTTAGATAACCCCAGAATATACAGATTCCTCCAATATGCAGATGAAAAAAAAAAAAAAGGAAAAAATAATTCCACCAGCGGAATGAGTATAGTGGCAGATCCTTTCTTACTCCCCCCCTTCTCATTAAGTCTGAGTGTAACTTTTACTAAACCTTTAGGCGTTGAGTATTGCCACTATTTCTGATAGAAGAAGTGGACAGTCTTGATATTTCCATTGAAATGTTGGTAATGCAGAATCCATTTTCTTTAAAAAATTTGTGCCTCCCTCAGACGTTGCCTGAATTGCCTGTTGCATTGAGACGGGCCTGGGTTATGGTAGTTTTTCGAAAGATGTGAGCTTTCGCGTCGGCGTCGGATTTACTAGCTGACTTACCCAGGGTATAAGCCAGGGCTACCAGCTCTGGTATAAGCGCAGGCCTGCGTTTCTCGCTTACTCAAAAAATAAGAATTCGCAATATTGATTTAATCGGCGCTGCAGGTAAGTACGTATACAGGTAGATTACAGTTTCCTTACTAAGGAGAAACCGTAACTATAAAATATATATATATAGGTATACTTCCTCAGCTCTAATATTTCACCCCGTTTCTTTTAATCTTTGCAACCAATGCACCTTGTTCCCACATTTCAATATTTCATTTTTTTTTATTGGAGGTTTATCGATCACCGTGAGCAATCCAGTGGCATATAAGCAGTCGCCCGTACCTAATTTAGGGCCACTGGTTCCAGGGAAGAGAGAGAGAGAGCCACTGCAGTAAGACAAGCACAACATCCATGCCTCACCGGGATTCGAACCCGGACCCATCTCGAACAAATGATCAGAAGCCATCGCTCAGACCACTGCGCCACCGGAGAAGTTATTTCATTTCTCCTCCACAGAAGATTCTTTGACTATCAGGTTGTTGGGACAGGATCCGGGATAGGAAACTTCGTCATCGTCATTGTGTATCATGACAAGCAAAAAGTGCAAGAATTGTTGCTATTTTACTCATAATTGAGCTATCAAATGCAGAAATAATGTTTTCAGCCCAAATTTAGAAACGCAGAATCGTGGCAAACATAAAAATGCGTTTACGCCACATAGCGGAAGCATTATGTCTCTGCATAGTAGAAAATATAAGGAAAGTTAGGATCATAGTTCCAGCTATCCAATACAAAAATATTTTTTTCAGTCTCACTTGTAGTTGTGGTGATATCGTGCAAAGTACAAAAATGTCTTGCAGAAAAACCGTATGGGAATGCAAAATGAATGTTTAATATCCGACACACAGACACGTATTTACTTGGCCGACACACAGACGGAATGACAAAGTAATGTTTTAAACAAGTGTTTCTTTTACCTTTTTCTTCAAAGGGAGTGCAAAATAGAAAGAAAATCACACAAATTTAAACATTTATACACCATTTCTTTATCATCTGAAAACTGCAGAAGGATTTTAAGGCAGCAGAGATAAGGTTTTCCCCATACAGACATAGTGTCGTTGAAAAATCTTAGACCTACTGATCTCTGTCTAACACAGGGATTCTTAACTTGGGTTCCCGCACCCCCAAGAAGGTACGAGAGCAATTTATAATCTGTAGTCAAATAAAAAATAGTGACCAAATTGCTATTTATTTATTTTAGCAGGAGGTATGGAGCTGCCATAGTTTGATGGGAAGACAAAGAGCATCCGAAAGGTTGAGAAATCCTGGTCTAATTCTGAAAGTAACAATGATCTCCAGTCCGTTTGCTGCATAAGTATTTCTTTATGTCATCAAAATAATCCAGTGGGCGAATTGCACACGAAGAAAAGTTGGGAAATATTAGAAAAACGGTCAGCATGTTTCCCTCAATACGATAAGTAGATACTCTGGTGAAAAATCGTGCCCCAGGAAAAGCCAAAAAATATTTGGGAAAAAGTTTTCAGATCTGTCTTCTGTAAATAGAAACATCGTGGCAAATACAGTATATACTGAGACCATCTGCTGGTAAAATGTTACACGAGGGAAAGGGGAAAATATGCGGAAAATTTTGATCACGGCTACATTTATGTGGTACAAAAATACCCTGCCGAAAAAGAAAAAAAAATGTATGCACAATCTACATAATAAATTGCAGAAATATCAATGTTAAAAACGCCTCTTTAGAAGAAAACCATTTTATTCATAAGTCTGCATACAAAATCGGAAGACAGTTTACGTAAAAACGTCGTTGGAAGTTTGTGAGTGAACCTTAGGAACAGTTTTCTCAAATTTCTGCAGTCGAAATTTAATACGGAACTGAACGCAGTTTAAATAAAAAAAGAAATGAAAAATAAAATGTTGCGTGACTCTCCAGTGGAACTCACTCGGGAAAATGAAAAAGTTCAGAAAACGAAACAAAGAGACAAAAAGATAAATAGGTCTGCGATATTTGGTTTCTTATTTAAGTTTGATTGCTTTCCTTTGTCTTACAGATTATTCAGAGAACCAGTAAAGAGGCAAGAAAAGAAAAAAAAATAGGAAAGAAAATCTCCGACTCGTTTAACTAACCGGATGTTAGCCATTACTAAATCCTTCTTCAGCGCCACAAACCCAGAGGATTGGGAAATCCAGTAAGGATCTTGTGAAGGACATTCTTTCTGAGGGGATTTCCTTCACATTCACATTATAATGCTTGGTGGGACGGATTGTTTGCAGTTTTCTGACTTTTGTAATCACCTCAAAGTCAGCTCCAAGATGCATCCCTTCCAAAAAAGGGGAGAGATCTAGAACGATATTAATGATATGCCATTCAGGTTCTGCATGGGTATTTGAACCGATACTTCGTGGCACCTGTAAATAAAAAAATACCGGGCTTTTTTTTTTTTTTTTTTTTTGGGTACCGCTTTGCTAAGTATGTTTCAGAATATGCAAGTGCAAAATTAATCTTTAATTCATTTCTGATTTGATGTTATATTTCAGGCATGAGTTCTCTCCTGCGCGTGCTCATTTAGCCAGAGGAAAACGTTTTGCTCCCAGTGAATTGGGGATATCCCCTCAAATATACTGTTACACACGTATCAATATAAAAAGTGCCCACCGATTTGCTAAAGCAAGTGTAAAACTGTCCTGAATCTTTCATTTATTACTGCCATACGTTATATACCCATGTCGTAATCAGAAGATGAAACCAAAATACTAATTAATAAACAATATGTAATGTTTGCAATATAATAATATAGACAAATTCGGAATTTCTACGGAAAGACATTACCTCAGAAGTATTCAAAAGTCCTGATGTGTACAATTCCACAAAATCTTTATCAATAAAATACACGGGAGCTTGTTTTACTGATAAAGATTCTGTAATATTCATAACCTCCAAAAGAAATTAACAAGCTCTCCTTTAAAGATATTCACAAGTTTCCGTGTGTATAAAGATTTTGTGGAATTGTACACATTTACAGTGCGAGCCCGTGCATCAGGACTTCCGAACATTTCTGAGATCATGTCTTGCCGTAGAAATTCCGAATTTGGCTATATTGTTATATTATTGCAAACATTACATATTGTTTTTTAATTAATATTTTGGGTACATCTTCTGATCACGATATGTGTATATAACGTATGGCAGTAATAAATGAAAGATTCAGGACTGTTTTACACTTACTTTAGCGGATCGGTGTGCACTTTTTATATTGATACGTGTGTAACAGTATATTTGAGGGGATATCCCCAATTCACTAGATTTGCGTCCCACGTTGTAAATGGTTCAAATTATTATTTATGTTAAACCTTGTTTTATGTAATGTTCACATTTTGAGATCTGATAATGCCCAGCGAGCAATATTTTTCATACGATGCTCTTTTTTCCACTTCAGTTCGGGAGGCATCTCCTGTTAAAAAAAATCCGCAATCCAGCCAGCCGAGGCTTAGGGATTACAGGTTTAAAATAATGCGACCACAAAGCAATACATGTCTTTTTTTTTATATATATAAATATCAGAGCTGCATTGTGGGTACAAAACGAAAACATCAAGTTCTATTGACATGGGTCCTGTGTAGCAATAGACTCTTGAAATTTCGCTATTTCTATGCAACCGCACAGAATCAGCTTCTCCTTCCAGTTGACTGGGCGTTGATCAAGTTGTCCACATCTATCACAAATAAATACAACTTGAGGGCCCCGATACAACAACAGATTGTGTCCACCATCCAATTTTAAACGTATCATATTTATATTACCAACTAGTGGAGGTACTTGGCGTTCCCCGAGTTTAACAAACAAATAAAAAAAAAACAAAAAAACATGTGAATCAGCTTCGAGTCCAACATTTTCGAGCTTTTTTGAAACTATGAATAGGATATATTGCATGGAAACCTTTAATTGAAATGTGCCAGTAATGAAAAGAAAAGGATTGAATAAACGAAAAAAAAAAATCATTACTGGTGCCAGCACAGTTGGGTTTCAACAGCAGTCGTTATTCACTATAAGCATAGGAAATTTGAAACATCAATATTTTTCTATCGTGTTATGATCAACGTAATGTACAATTAATTCGAAGAGCAAGTTTATCCTTGAAGAGTCTCTGGGTCAATGAGGTATAACATAATGTCTTTTTCGTGAGCAAGATTGGTTTTACGTTATGTCTAAACCAGGACTAAGGAATGTTGAAATAAAATAAAAATACGATGCAATAGTTCCTAATTAAGCTTTTACGGCCAGGTGAAATATAAACAGAAGTCAACTTACGGTAATTCTTTCTTTATTCCAGCACCAATTCGATAGAACTCTACAACATGGCACTAAAATTGTTAATTTCACATTTAACTTAGCAATCGAACGTCTACACACACACACATCCACACGAGCAACTGTCGTATCGTCCTTTTTAGCACGTCTTTTGTAAAAAAAGATCGTGCTTCTGTTATCGGTTTGTCCGTCCGTCCGTCTGTACCCACGGTATCTCTGCAACTATTAGTCCGATTTGAAAAATTCTTTTTGCATTGGGAAGCTTGAAATATGCAAATGTTGATCCTTTATTTCGTTTTTTCATACGATGTATAATTTTGCCGGTAGAGGGCGTAAATGCAGATGATGTCGAATTCAAAAATACGTTTTATTCCACATATTTGCTTCTAAACATCCGATTGAAAAAAAAATTTATATCTTTCGATTCCATTTATGTCGAAGAGTATTTTAGATATAGTTACTTTTTCAAATTGCGCATATATTTTCCGCTAGAGGGCGTAAAAGTAAATTACATTTTCCCGGATAACCTTCTTCTAAAACTCCTATTTGAAAAATATTTTCTTCAGCGGATACATCTCCTGATGGAAAATCGTTTGCATATAATTTCAAATTTTTGGTAAAGAATACTTTGGCCACCAGGGGGCGTAAGTGTTAAGTTTCGCTTCTGATGTATTTGTCATAAAATCGTAGCTTCTAAAATATCGATTAAAAATTTCTTTCGTGGACTGATGCCACTCACATCGATAAACCTTTTCAGAATATTTCCTTCTTAAAATACTCCACAGTTTCTCCGCCAGGGGGCGAAGATGTACATCTTATTTTTGTCAATATCTCTACTTCTAGGAGTCCGATTTGAAAAATTCCTTCTTTGTTGGATAGTGTTTGCCGTGTGACATGTTTTTCATATAATTTCAATTTTTTCAAGTAATTCATAGACTTTCCGCTAGGGGGCGTAGAGGTAATAAGCGTTTCTCCCTATATCTCTGCTTCTAAATCTCCGATTTGAAAAATTCTTTCTGCACCGGATACATCTCCTGATGGTAAATCGTCTGCACATAATTTCTAATTTTTGTAAAAAAAATAGTTTGGCCACCATGCGGCGTAAATTTTAATTTCCGCTTCTGTTGTATTTGCAGCAAAATATGAGCTTCTAAAATCTCGATTGAAAAAAACGTCGTTTGTTGACCGATACTACTCATGTCGACAAACCTTTTAGGAAAATTTTCTTTTTTGAAAAAATGCATGGTTTCTACGCCAGGGGGCGTAGACGTATATCTTATTTTTGTCAATATCTCTACTTCAAAGAGTACGATTTGAAAAATTCCTTCTATGTTGGATAGTGTTTCCGATGTGAAATGTTTTTCTTATAAATTCAAAATTTTCAAGTAAATCACATACTTTCCGCTAGGGGGCACAATGGTAAATTGCGTTTTCTTCGTTATTTCTGCCCTAAAGCTCTGATTTGAAAAGTTCTTCCTGTATCGCAAACAAGACCTGATGGAAAATATTTTTCACATAATTTCTAATGTTTCGTAAAGAATGGTTTAGCCACCAGGAGTCATATGTGTTAATTTCTGCTTCTGCAGTATTTGTTGCAAAATCTGGGCTCCTGAAAACTGGACTATTTTTTTTCTTCGACCGATACTGCTTATACGGATAAACCTTTTGAGAATACTTTCTTCCTAAAATAATGCATGGTTTTCCCACCAGGGGACGTAAAGTCACATCTTATTTTTGGCGATATCTCTGTTTCTAAGAGTTCATAAGCTCACGATTCCGTTTACAGCAATATATGAGGGATTAAAAATCCAATTGAAAATCTTCTTTCTTTTAATATCAGATCTATTGTTTTCCATACCGGTTCCATTGACTATGAATAGCTTTGATAAATTGAATTTGCCTCAGAACGGATTCGAAAGACGTGCTTATTACACCCGAAAATTCGGTGTCAACTTTCTTGTTATTTATCGTTCTTATCACATTCATACGTTACTTTCTCTCTGACCTCAAATGTGTTGCCAACAGTATTCTCGTGAGCGAGAAGATGTAACGTTAAGTTTGGAAATATAACGGAGAACAAACTCAAATTTACATAGGAAAAGAAACAAAAAATGAAAGTTAATTTAGAATATACGTCACAGAGATTGGGTGTTCTTTTATTTGGAACTAAGCTGAAGAGTTTTTTATTTTTATCAACTCGGGAGCAACCAATCATGGGAAAAACAGGAAATTTGCAGGTTGAGGCCAACAACTTTTAACGATTGAACCTGTGTCTTGTTGATACGTACTTATCGATAAACTGAAAACAACAGGGAACTGTAGTCGTTTAAACTAAAATGGAAGATCAGATAAGACGACTGGAATGCGTGGAATAAAATCATGGTCACCTGCAGCATGGCCAGTCATGATAGTAGCTCCCACGACATTTAACATTATTATCTTCATAGTCAATCGTGTTCCATTGTAGAGTGCTGGGGGATCCAGATTTCATCACGGTAAATTAAATAATAAATAAAGAGTTAAGATGATGTGAGAGAATGCGCGAAAGGAGGAATAGCAATGTTAAGCTTTAAAGAAATGAAATACGATAGAATTCATGTTTTTCTCACTGTAATTTCTTGTATTCAGTTTGCATTTCTTTAAAGTACATTTCCTTTCTAAAAGAATAGCTGAACTGTTGTTTTTTAAATAGTGGAAATATGTGCTGAGCGTACTAACGCACGGAGAGCTGCGATGTTAAACCCAAACAAACCCGCCGGTAAATGCGGGGAAGGATATATACAACATATCGGAAGTTTAACACAGTAAATAGCAAAATCAAATTTCAAATTACAAATCGCGCGCATTATATCAAATTCCGAACAACGATTGAAGAAACCTAATTAAAATCTTCCCGTGGATGTAGCTTGGAACTACAGTGGTTTCCATTAATCAAGATACAAAAGGAAAAATCGCGATAAATTAGCTAATTATCTTTAAATATACACAAAATTTGCACATTTTACAGCCAAAGAACAACAGCATCAATGAATGGTATGCAAATGAGTGACACTGGCATAACTTTATGCCAACTAACAGCAGCATAAAACTGGTTGTTTCTCAGTGAGTCCCCAATTCACATGTAAAGATTAAAGAAAGGATTTCGGGATACAGATTGAGTTGATATGACTTCGAAACGTCATTTACCAGTGGAATTACGCTACAGAGCTATAGGCAGACTCAAAGCAGACCAAAATTAGGCGAACGTAGCCAGATAACTGAACGTAAATTGGTCTGTGATCCAAAGACTGTGGAACCGCTCCCAAACTACAGTATCATGTTCCCACAGGTACAGCCAAGGCAGGCCTAAGGTAACAACTTCATCACAAGATAGATATTTGCGGCTATTTGCGCGCTGAAACAGGACTGGTACGCCGACCCATCTTCGATCTCTGCTTGGTGCAGCTACCGAAAGGGCGATATCAACTTCTACGTATGCAGAAGGCTATATGAAGAAAGGCCCTATGCTGGGCGACACGTAACGTTCGTTCCCTTAACCTCCCGCTACAGAAGGTAATGTCTGAATTGGACGCGAATGCATGTCAATTGGAATCCAAATCAATGGAAATCTGTACTGTTCACGAACGAGTCGAGGCATGCTTTACAGAGTGATTCTCGATGAATTTTCATCTGGAGAGAGCCAGGGACCAGATACCATCCCTCTCATATCCGTGAAAGGGACATGTATGGTAGAGGTAGTGTGCTTGTATGGAAAGACATCTCTTTAGGCTGACGTACCGACCTCTACGTGCTGCCAAGTGGTAACTTGAACGCTCGGAGGTGCAGAGATTACATCCTGGACTCCTTTGTACGGCTATACGCAGGTGCAGTTGGCGATATTGACAGCTATGTGCGTTAGATGAGTGTAACAATGAATATTGCGAAAAGTATAAAATTGGTGGTGAAAGATTAGAACAAAATCTAGGCAACACTGGTTTACCTAAATTCGCTTCAGATGTTTTGTACTGAACAACAAATATAACACACAAGCCAAGAAAACGAAATCTTACGTTTGAAACCTTTCTACCAACTTTCATTGAAGCAAATTCGTTAGTAATTGGTGAGACGTGTATTGGGAAGGTAGCACTCAGTGGGGAAGGTAGCACTCAGTGGGAAAGTAGCTTTCACATGGTATTCTCTACATTCAGACTTGTCCACCGGACTTCCAGATGGTAAAGCGTGATTCATCACTCCAGAGAACGCGTTTCCACTGCTCCAGAGTCCACTAGCTCTGAGTTTTACACAACTCCAACCTATGTTTTCTGTTCATCTTGCTGATGTTAGGCTTGTGTGCGGTTCCTCGTCCATGGAAACCCCATTCCCTTAAGCTCTCGAAGAACCATTACTGTGCTGTCGTTGCTTCCAGGAGCATTTTGGAAATCAGTGGTGTGTACTGCAACCGAGGACAGGCGATTTGGTCGCACCACCTGCTTTAGCACTTGGCGGTCCGGTATTGTCACTTTAAGTAGCCTAACAGGTCGCGATTGTGCTGTTGTTGCTCCAGGAGTTTCCACTTCACAATAACATCACTTGCAGTTGACCGGGGTAGCCACAGCAGGGTTGATATTTTCCGAACTGAATTGTTGAAGAGATGGCATCTTTGCCGTACACATATTCTACTGCTCATGCTTGTCTATGATATTTGCCAGGCCAAATATGCATGGACCATAGCTGTGACGTTTATAGCCAAATCCACTACTCAAAACGGGTGTCCGGATACTTTTGTTCTTATAGGGTGTGTGTGTGTGTGTGTGCGTGTTTACGTCATTATATTGGGCTGTTCAGTTGAGCATTAATTGTTAAGCTATACAGGATTTCAATTAAATGTAACCAAGCTTTTCGTAATGTTGATGTTCTAGGTAAACTGACATTTTCACTAACAGTTACTCTTAAAACCTAAGAACATTGCAAAGTCTAATGAAAACAAATACGAAATGGCACGAATATAAGCTAAATCATATTGCAGAGCAGGCGTGATGGGAGAGGGCCAAAGAAAATCACTATCAATCGGAAAAACAGAAGACGGCTGTTAACGCGGGGGTCGAGAGGCAGTATGGGGAAAACTTTTGTTTTTGTTGTTTCTAATCCACTTCCTTGTTTTCACATTTCCTTTTTTTTTTTTTTTTTTTTTTTAAATCTTGACGGGGCTTTTTGCCGAGGGCCTAGATCAGTGTTTTTCAAAATTTGGTCCCTCATGGACCACTTTAAGCATTTCTTTACTTATCGCGGACCACAAACTTTCCTGGGAGAAATTTTAAATTGTAAAATATATTTTCTGAAACTAAGGTTGCCAACCCTGACTAATAATATTAAGATCTACCCTGCCACCCTCATCGCCCGCTGAGTGAGGACTCCTCCCCTCCTTCCGCTCCGAGGAAAGACACAGCCAAAGCATCCCCCAATTTCTGTGATTTACAGGCGGGCTTATAGATATCAGATCCCTCTCGATTCACCCCTTACCCCCTTGCCCTTTAAATGTAATTTTTAGTTAATTTTAGCCTCTTTTGGTAAATTTTAAGCATTTTTTCAGCAAATTTTTTGCTGTTTGTTACTTGAAAATAACACCTTCCCCAAATAGGGCCGGTAAGCAGTTGCCACCGGCCTTATACAGAAAATCGCTAAAAATTCCGACCAGATGCTTAAAATATCGGTCGGTTGCCAATCCTATCTGAAACAAGGTAGTTTTTAGAGTGCCTACATTTCGTAAAGAAAGAAAGAGTTTGGTGAGTTATGATTTTATTTTGTCAGTTGTATAACGAACAAGAAAGATGACACCGAATTTTCTGGTGTAATAAGCACGTCTTTTGAATCCCTTCTGACGCAAATTAAATTTATCAAAGCTATTCAAAGTCAATGGAACCGGTATGGAAAACAATAGTATCTGACGGAAGAAAGAAGTTTTTCAATCGGGTTTTTAATCCCTCAGATATTGCTGTAAACGGAATCGTGAGCTTACGCTCTCTGATTGCAGACTTGTGCGTTAAGAAAAACATGAATTTATATGAGAAACATTTCGCACCGGAAACGCTCTCCGACACAGAAAGAATTTTGAAATCGGACTCTTAGAAACAGAGATATCGACAAAAATAAGATGTGACTTACGTCCCCTGGTGGGAAAACCATGCATTATTTTAGGAAGAAAGTATTCTCAAATGGTTTTTCCATATCAGCGGTATCGGTCCAAGAAAAAAAAAATAGTTGAGTTTTCAGGAGACCAGATTTTGCTACAAATACATCAGAAGCAGATATCAACACTTATGCCCGCTGGTGGCCAAACCATTCATTACCAAACATTAGAAATTATGTGAAAAATAGTTTCCATCACGTCTTGTATGCGATACAGGAAGAATTTTTCAAATCGGAATTTTAGAAGCAGAAATAACGCAGAAAACGCAATTTACCATTGTGCCCCCTAGCGGAAAGTCTATGATTTACTTGAAAATTTTGAATTTATAGGAAAAACATTTCGCATCGGAAACACTATCCAACATAGAAGGAATTTTTCAAATCGTACTCTTTGAAGTAGAGATATTGACAAAAATAACATATACGTCTACGCCCCCTGGCGTAGAAACCATGCATTTTTTCAAGAAGAAAATTTTCCTAAAAGGTTTTTCGACATGAGTAGTATCGGTCAACAAACGACTTTTTTTGCAATCGAGATTTTAGAAGCTCATATTTTGCTGCAAATACATCAGAAGCGGAAATTAAGATTTATGCCCCTTGTTGGCCAAACTAATTTTTACAAAAATTAGAAATTATGTGCAAACGATTTTCCATCAGGAGCTGTATTCGGTGCAGAAAGAATTTTTCAAATCGGAGATTTAGCAGAGATATAGGGAGAAACGCAATTTACCTCTACGCCCCCTAGCGGAAAGTCTATGGATTACTTGAAAATTTTGAAATTATTTGAAAAACATGTCACACTGAAAACACTATCCAACAAAGAAGGAATTTTTCAAATCGGTCTTCTAGAAGTAGAGATATTGACGAAAATAAAATATACATCTACGCCCCCTGGCGGAGAAACTGTGGAGTATTTTAAGAAGGAAATATTCTGAAAAGGTTTATCGATGTGAGTGGCATCATTCCACGGAAGAATTTTTAAATCGATATTTTAGAAGCTCATCTGCAAATACATCAGAAGCGAAACTTAACACTTACGCCCCCTGGTGGCCAAAGTATTCTTTACCAAAAATTTGAAATTGTATGCAAAATATTTTCCACCAGGAGGTGAATCCGCTGAAGAAAAAAAAAATTCAAATTGGAGTTTTAGAAGAAGAGTTATCGGGAAAAATTCAATTTACTTTTACGCCCCCTAGCGGAAAATCTATACGTAATTTGAAAAAGTAACTATACCTAAAATACTCTTCGACAAAAATGGAGTCGAAAGGTAAAATAATTTTTTCAATCGGATGTTTAGAAGCAAATATGTGGAATAAAACGTATTTTTGAATTCGACATCATCTGCATTTACGCCCTCTAGCGGCGAAATTGTACATCGTAAAAAAAAAGAAATAAAGGATCATCATTCGCATATTTGAAGCTTCCCAATGCAAAAAGAATTTTTCAAAGCGGACTAATAGTTGCAGAGATATCGTGGGCACATATGGGCGGACGGACAAACCGGTAACATAAGCACGATCTTTTTTTACAAAAGACGTGTGCTAAAAAGAGATCATTCGCTTAATTAAATAATTGGCAATGTAGTCACAGCGTGGGCGTAGTCAGAGAAGGTAGTTTTTGGGGTTCAAATTCTCCTCGAAACGTCAGAAAGTAAGATTTATAACAGGTAATACTTATGGGAAATCACTTAAACCTTCTCCGAAAATCGCAACCTCCCCAACCTAAAATCTAGCTACGCCCATGAGCCACGCTAAAAATTTTCTCCATACAATTCAAGTTACAACATATGCAAAATGTCATATGGACAATTATACTTTGATTTTCACTTTTGATTTTAATGCTTTCTGGAAAGCTCACATATAAAGATTCAGTAATTAATAACAAAAATAATAACTACAATAATAAATAATCATAGCATCTGTGAGAGGGATGCTGCGGTTTGTGATCTTTTACCAAGCTCTGTATATCAGGTTGGATGACCGATAGTTTGAGTAGTAGAGTAGCTTCCACATCTAATCTCTTTCTTTTCCTGCTCTTAATTTCAACTAAATTCGAAAATCCAAACTCACAGTTGTAAGTCGTCTGGAACGGAATATGTTTAATGGCTCTATCTGATAGCTCTGGATATTCGTGTCGACCATACACTCGAAATTTAAGAGGAGGGATTCTCACATTCTTCATTAATTTTTCTTCTGAAATTTCCTGAGGACATCCAGTGGTCCGTGAACCACAATTATAAGATCATATGTAGAGGATTTTAGGAATGGAGTGTGTGACCCTAGGTCTTAAACAACCCTTAGAAATAGGAAGCTAGGAGATTTGGGGTAGGGTGCCCGATAGGAAAGTGACACGGAAGCGAAGTAGAAAGGGGGAGGAAATCGCACTTATTTATTACCGGGGGCCAGCACCCGGGGTCCGACGGCTTAACGTGCCCGTCCGACGCACGGCGGATATTTAGTGGATCGAACCTGAGGTCCTTTCCGTGGCAGTCACGAACGTTGCCCAATAGGCCACCCGCGGCCCGTGAACCACAATTTGAGAAACACTGGTCTATATGCACCGCATCGGCTACATTTGCATATTTACGCCACTAGCGTTAGCCGAACTTTCTCTTTATGAAAAGTCTTACAGCCGCCCCTGCCCGGTAGCGTAACGATAGTTTCTGATCATTCGTCCGAGATGGGTCCGGGTTCGAATCCCGGTGAGGCATGGATGTTATCTTTGTCTTACGGCACTGGCTCTAAATTAGGGACGGGCGACTGCTTATAGCCCACTGAGTTGCTCACGGTGGTCGTTAAAGCCCCAATAAAAAAAAAAAAAAAGTCACAGCTCTTTTATCATGAATGGCTTTCGTATCGGCAATTTTCGATAAACATAACAAAATTTTTATGTATATGGTATCATCCCGAACGTCACCTTGCATGGCAACGAAACCGAAGTGCTACTGATCGTTTTCCATTAATTAACACGTATGTCGCTGCTAAGAAACTTGCGCCTAAAAGACGTAATAATTGAACTACTTGTTCTTGACCTCATTTATGAATCCATAACAAGTTATATCTCGTTTTGAAAATGCTTGGTCTTCTATGCTGATGCATAAAATTGGATCTTTTCCAAAGTTATTGTTTCATAACTTCCATCAGGAAAAGAACAGAGTGCGTAGGGTAGGATGTGGCAGCGTGCGGTATCATCTTAACCATCTGAATAACTTGCGAAGAATTTGGATAAAGGTTGAAAAATCAAAATCTATGCTTTTTTTTATATAGGGGTTTAACGACCACTGTGAGCAACTCGATGCAATATAAGCAGCTTCCCCTGTCTCTAATTTAGGTCAACTGGTTTCAGGGAGGAGAGAGACAGTGCCGTAAGACAAACACAACATCCATGCCTCACTGTAATTTGAAACACACCTACCTCGGACAAATGGTCCGAAGAGAGAGCTTAGACCACTGTATGTATGATTCTAAGTAGAACTGCTAAAAATATATGTAATTCAGGAAAAGTTGCTTGAAGAGGCAACGGATTTTTTTCATATCGGTTGTACGTATTGGGATTTAACGATCACCACGAGCAACTCTAAGGGCTACAAGTAGTCGCCCGTTCCTGCCTTAGTGTCGCTGGTTTCAGTAACGGTTAGACCAACACCATCAGATAAACACATCACCCATGCCTCATTTGGGATTTGAACCCTGTCCCACCTGGGGAAGCTGGCCAGAAACATGTGCCTCTGACTACTCGAACATCGCAGCGGCTAGCGGATTTTAATTCTGTGTTATAATTGGCCAGAAGGGAATGCTTGACAAAAAATTCATCAACAGAATTAGCAAACAAATCAGGGAGAGTCTTATAGCAGTTGATCAGATCACATCATATATACAGGATTTTAGGAAGGAAGTATCTGATCCCAGGTCTTAAACAACCCTTAGAAATAGGAAGCTAGGAGGTTTGGGCTAAAGTGCCCCACAGGAAAGTGACACGGAAGCGAGGAAGAAAGGGGGAGGAAGACGCCCTTATTTATTACCGGGGGCCAGTAGCTTAACGTGCTCCTCCGACGCACGGCGGATATTTAGTGGTTCGAGCCTGCCTGGGATCGAACCTGAGGTTTCTCCGTGGCAGTCACGAACGTTGACCACCAGGCCATCCGCGGTCTTATAACAGTTGATCATGATCAAATGATCATATGTAGAGGATTTTAGGAAGGGAGTGTCTGACCCCAGGTCTTAAACAACCCTTAGAAATAGTAAGCTAGGAAATTTGGGCTAGAGTGCCCGATAGGAAAGGGACACGGAAGCGAAGTAGAAAGGGGGAGGAAGACGCCCTTATTTATTACCGGGGGCCAGTACCAGGGGCCCAACGACTTAACATGCCCATCCGACGCACGGCGAATATTTAGTGGATCGAGCGTTCGTACCTGCCTGGGATCGAACCTGAGGCCCTTTCCGTGGCAGTCACGAACGTTACCCACTAGGCTACCCGCGGCCCTTATAGCAGTTGATCATGATCATATGTAGAGGATTTTAGGAAGGGAGTGTCTGACGCCAGGTCATAAACAACCCTTAGAAATAGGAAACTAGGAGATTTGGGCTAGAGCACGGAAGTGAAGTAGGAAGGGGAGAAAGACGCCCTTATTTATTACCGGGGGCTAGTACCCGGGGTCCGACGGCTTAACGTGCCCATCCGACGCACGGCGGGTATTTGGGGGATCGAGCGTTCGTACCTGCCTGGGATCGAACCTGAGGCCCTTCCCGTGGCAGTCACAAACGTTGCCCACTCGGCCACCCGCGGCCCTTATAGCAGTTGAATACGACTATTTTCATTAAAATGAAGGGTTTTCAAAGAATACACTGGCTGTATCAATGAGGTATTTAGACCTTCCCTCTCCTATAGTAAATTTGGGTGTAAGATAAGAATCTTATTATAGCCTGTTAGATGTGGGGTATATGAAAATGATAAGATGAATTCTCTGGGGAAATTAATGGATTTAATGGAGTTAGAAGATTAGTAATGCAAATATTAGTTCTGACTTTCACTGATTTCGAAATTAATAAAAGCAGACTTAGGTGTTTTTGGTGCGCGTGTCTTATGAGAGAAGAAATTCTGCCACAAGAAGTATTATATTCTACAGCAGCTGGTAGCAGACGAAGAGGAAAGCCTAAAACTACCTGAACTAATGATGTAAAATCGGTTGTTAGAGTAAGAGGCAGGAAATATTGAAATCATCGAACCACATTGAAGAAATTTGGAGGGAAATTAGCGTTAACTTTTATTTCATTTTGAAGCATTAATTCCAATTTTTTAGTCTATATAGTAGGAGGAGATTATGTTTTGTATCTCACTGCTGAATACCTTCTGATTATTCGGTGTGGTACTATACAATGAATGAATGATGAAAACTTTGAAGTACAAAAAATGGATAGAAAACGTAAGTGCGTTTATTCTAGAATAACTCACCCAGATCACGTGAAAAAGGAAACGTGAAGGATACACATAATGGTTCGTGATCACGATTTTAACTAAAAATAAAATAAATTTAAAGTTTAACTTACTTGGGTAATATTACCTAGGAGCATAGCATAATCCGTCGAAGAGAAATACGGAACGTTTGCCTGACGAAAAGGTTTGAGCCTTTGTGGTGTTGTTACTGGCGTCCTCCGTCAGCGCTCAGAGCGGTTCTTGCTCCATTTGCTGTCTTCCTGTCACAACAGTCTGAGCGTGGAAAATGCGTATGCCCCGCAACCCGCAAACGATGCCGCAGCGGTGATATTCATTCAGTCTGCTTTCATTACGCCTTTACTCACTAATCTGGAGAATTGTCATCGAACAGGATTATATCAGCTTACTTCGTAAACGCACGAATGCGAAATGGGCCATCTCCTTTATTTTTATTTTTATTTTATTTTCTTTCTCGGGTAGCAGCATATGCCTTTCCTACGTGTGCTACAAATTGCTGTGGGTTGGCCTCTACAAAAGACCCAGAGAAACTAGATTCTCTTTCTCAAATTATTCATTCACAGAAAACAAGAAAAAAAAAAAACTCCTTGTCATTAAATTACCACTATGTAAATATTTTTCTTTGTTTATCTGTTTATCGGCATATCGTGGAAACGCTACATTTTTAGCTGGCTTGTTAAAGTTCAGGGATGAGAAAATGTTTCGGCCGGATAAGCGCAACGACCGTGAAGAAAAAGCCAAATTCCACGAACTGCCGTTCTTACATAATTATCCACCTGAACACGTTAGGAAATAACCACAGTTTTACCTCGGGAATGCCATAATAAATATGTAATAACTGTTAAAATAACATTCCGCAGAATTAAAAGGAAAAGAAAGAAAAACTTTTCTCACTGAAGCAAAGGTTCAATTCGATCAAGTGCGCTTAAATAACCCCGATTACAATCATTTCTTAACAAAATTTCAAGAACACGGAAATCACAAACATGGGATAAGTTTCTAAAAGTTAAATCAATTTATCTAAATTTAGACTGAAAAATAAGCAAGGATGCTGCAGTCGAAGAAATAAGTTCGTATAGTAAACACATACTTTTATTTTTGACTAAGAAAAAAAAAGGAAAGAAAGAAAAGCCCGAGAGAGACTTACATTCAAAATATTTCACGATATTCTTCAGAACAGTATGAAGTCATACCAAAGAAGATATCAGATCCGTAGGCAAAAAATATGCTTTTTTTTAATTATTGGATTGCATGTCAGTGCGTGGTCGTCCTGTCTCTATCGGACACAACACAGATTTTTTCAGTACTCTTTTACAGCATTGACACAACGCAAATCAGAATTTGATCCAACTAACGAGAAAATTTTGCAAAATAAAAAGCTGGAAAACAGAAAATATTGGACGTGTTTGTCTCTTTCAGATCAAAAATTAGAAATTTCCGAATGCGTGCCAGAAAAGGCAGGTGAAAAACATAGAAAAAAAAACAGAGATGCCGCGACAAATACAAATCTCACTAATTCTTCGCGAAATAATTGCTCACCAGATGAAGCTAAAGTTATATGGAAAATCCCGATCAGCTCACATCTACAGGATTTGGAAAATATTGTTCAAATCCTCCTTCTGGAAACGACAATCCTCCCTCTTGACAAACGCAAACGAACGAACTCACGACAGTAAAAAGAAAACTTTTACATTAGGTAAAACTGGTAAATACATTGTTCGAGAACGAAATTACCCCAGTCACAAAGAGAAGTGCGAAACATCTGAAAGCAAACCCCGTGGCCGAATGGTCTGACCTGCTGGCCTGCTTATAGCCCTACTAGCTGCTCATGTCGATCCCCCCCCACTAAACGAAAGTCATCTGAAAATCACTACAGGCACAAATGATCATATCCATAACACATGACTTCATTCTGAGCTCAAGGCTGCAATTATTAATCTAACTAATAAGAGATAAAAAAATAACATCTGTCAATACGTCGTTAGCCGTGCAGATGCCTTATGGATTGAGAAATTGCACTCTGTTCCCATAGCGCCGCTATTACTAGTATAATACTTTCCGAGCCACTTGAGGAACGGCTTGCAAGCCACATGTGTTGTTGTTCCATACAAGTTCGATGGACGAGACATTTGACCTCTTAGCATTTGGATTACTTACAGGAACGCCCTGGTGATGGCAGCAGTATGTGGACAAGCCTTTATCCTCTAGAAGATGACACTCCGGGTTCTCTTCAGTAATGATGGAGCATTGTCCATGGACCATCATTTTCCATGATGGTGCGTTGTCCATTGTCCGGATGGCGCAGTTCCTATAAGGAATATCAGAGTTTATATGATGCCGTAATTAATAACACCCAAAACAAGGACACCCTGCGGAGCAGAAGTTGGCACTCGCAGATCAACGTTGCATCCTACTTCTGCCCACGTCATCTCTAGTCCTGGGTGAGATGATTCTCAGAAGTTAGGTAGAACGGGGGCTCGTTTCTGAATCCAACATTATGTCATTCCATTCACCACACGGCTGTACTCTGACAGTAGTCCACTCGAGTCTTCGGTGACTTGCGGTGAAAGGCATTACATTTTATGGAAATCAGAACTGTAGCCCTCCCACAGTCAGTCTCCTGCCAAAGGTCAGGGTCGTGATGTGAATATTTATGGTGGCGGTGACAGTTCGTCGAATGTTCGTTACATTTGCCACTGGTTTCCTAATCACCTTCCGAAGAAAAAGAAGGCGATCTACCCAGGGTGGTGTGTGTATGACACTGCCTGTTTTTCTGCAACGACTATAAAAACTTCCTGCCGTTCTGGCCACGCGGTGGATGAACCAACCAGCCTCACACAATAATACAATTCGACGACGTTGAAACGCATCCAGATGTTGATAGGGTTTGTGGCCTACTCAGCGAAGCATCTTTTATACTTCTGAGGTAACATCCACTTTCGACACTTTCGGAGCATATTAGAGACACCTACAGCAGCTTCTGCAGCATAAGGATTAGCCATTATGTTTTTTTCTTCCCCATAGACCACGTGGAAATCGAATGATCTGCATCCATATGCTGATATACACCGAAGAGCCAAAACATTATGACCAGCGCATCTTTATAGAAATTGAAGTAACTGCAGGTAAAACATGGCGTGCTTAAAGGTCATGAAATGGTATTAATAACACCTGATACTGAGCTTTGTTAATCAGTGTTGTTTTTGTTCTTCGGATGGGAAAAGCAGCGGATATAAGCGAATTTGACAAAGGCCAAATTGTAATGGCCAGACGACTGGGTCAGAGCATTTCCCAGACGGCAAGGCTAGTGGGGTGCTCAGAGTCAGCCGTGGTTAGTACCTTCGAAAAGTGGGTCAAGGAGGTAAAAACTACGAACCTCCAGCAAAGTGGGGGCCGATCACGGCTCATCGAGGCTAGAGATGAGCGAAGGCTATCCCGTATAGTACGAGCGATCAGAAAGAATACCGTGGCCCGATTCACCGGTAATTTGAATGCTGATAACTGGAATAATGCGTCACAACACAGTGCATCGAATCCTGCTGGCAGCTCCGAGTGCCCATGTTAACTTTGCTTGACCGTCGAAAGTGCTTTCAATGCAAGCATCAAAACTGGACACTGAATGATTGGAAGGTTCTCTGGTCCGATGGATCTCGTTTCCTGTTGCACTGTGTGGTAGGCCGGGTACATGTGCGTCGTCTACCAGGGGCCGTGTTGGCACCAGGGTGCACCGTGAGACGAAAACAAGCTGGTGCAGGAATAATGAGGCTTTGAGCAACGTTCTTCTGGGAAACTCTGGGCCCAGTTATTCATGTGCAGGAAACTACTATATAACCTACTTAAACATCATTTCAGATCAGGTACATCCTTTCACGGCAACGGTATGCCCCTCTAGTAGTGCCTTCTTCCAGAAGAATAACGCGCCATGAACACTGCTCGGATTCTTCGAGAGTGGTTTAGGAACTTAAGGAAGATTTCCAGGCATTGCCGTTGCCTCCAAGTCTCCAGACACCAATCCAATCGAGCATCTGTGGTTTGTGCAGGAACAGAACATGAAGTATAAGCATTCTGCCGTAGGTGCATGATACAAAAAGGCTCAAGGTTGCAGGTGAAAGCAAGATATTTAATAAAAATCCTTAGTTAGAAAGTTAAAAACACCATGAGACCTTTCGTGGCTGCAACAGCCACATCATCAGATGGAAAGACCCAAGTGATCGAAATCTGACAGTTAAATACAAAAAAAGCAGGTATTTTATTAACAGGTCGTTGCCATTCAATCTAAATAAAATACCTGAATTACAAATAGAATGACGCCACCACAGTAAGGTAACTTAAAGCTCAATGATATCTGTTGTTAAATAATAATCTTCATGGTTGATGTAAGAAGGTAGGGAGTTCTTCATTACAACTAATATTGCGGTTATGAAAAATATACATACTTTCGGTGAGAAGCAATGAAGTTCTGGAGGCAGGAACAGCAAGTCTGGTAGTCGCGCTCCAAATGGGAGAGTGTGAACCCTTATTGACCAGGCGGGAGAGGGCTGCAGATAGTGAACAAATTTTAACACTGTACTTATGTTCAGAGAGCCTAGTTTTTAATCTTCTTGATGTCGAGCCAACATATATATATACACTATACAGTCATTATCAACCTCTTCTCTCGCCTTAAGGGGAATACGGTATACCACATTTCTGTCAAGCACATCAACTTCATCTTGATCTTTTTTAACTCTAGTGGGGATGTTCCGAGTTCGGGTGCCAAAAGACAAATTAAAACGGTGGCATACTTTCTTCAGAATCTGAACACATTGTAGAACGTAATCCATGGCTCCAACTAATTTAGTGGGGCGGCTCTCACTTGTCAGTGTTGTGAATGCCCATCTCTGAACTTTCCTTAAAATGCGATCTACGTAGGATAACCATGTGCAATAGAAAGGTCATAAATCTTCTGCAGCTCAATTCTGCGTTAATGGAGAGTAGATGAATGGGAAATGGCCCGGCGGACGAGGAAGTTGACGGAAGCCAGTTTGTAGTTTATAGGATGAGCTGAAGCAAACAGAATCAAATTGGGAGTAAAAGATGGTTTCCTATAAACCGAATATTGTAAAGTGCTGGAGGAAGGGTCCCTTTTCAGAAGAAAATCTAAAAAAGAGAGAAATAAGTTAACGTCTACTTCAACGGAAAATTCAATAATAGGATAGAAAGAAGATAAAAAATCAGCAAAGTGAGAAAGTTCATCAATAGACCCTGGCCAAAAAATGAGGATGTCGTCAACATACCTTAGATACAGAAGGAGCCGCACAATGGGGACAAGGAGAGCACGGGATTCAATATCCTGAAGAATTATCTCGACTAACAGAGATGAAAGTGGAGACCCCATTGGGGCACCTTCTAGTTGACGATACACTTGAGCCTTTAACCTTAAAAATGGACGATTTCTGATCAAACGGAGAGCCTGAAGGATAGAAGCAACTTCATCAGGGGTAGCTAACCCCAAAAGGTAAAGTTGTTATTCAATAAGGTTATATACTAAAGGAACAGGAACATTCGGATATAATGAAATCATATCAAGCGAAGCCAAAAAGAATGGCTTCCCGAGAGATTCAAAAGATCCGATTTTTTTGATAGCTTGAACAGAATTAAGAACAGAAAGTCTAGAAGAAGATGACACAAGAGAGGAAAGGAACTGAGCTAAACATTTCTCCAAAGGGCGAAAGGGGCTGGCGTACTTGGAAACTAAACTAGACCGATGAGCCATTACTTTATGACCACCTACCTAATAAGCTGTAGGACCCCCTTAAGCCCGCAGAACAGCGGCCACTCGGCGAGGCATCGATTCGGTGAGGTGGCGACATATATCCTGGGGTATATGGTACCATAATGTCAACAGCAGGTCCTCCCCTCCAGTTCCCGTACATTTCTGGTGGTGGTGATTTAGCGCGAGCCCGCTTTTCCAAGTCGAACCACAAATGTTCGATTTGGATTCCTGTCAGGTAAATTTGGAGGTCAAGGCATTAACAGAAAGCCACCAGCATGTTCCTCGAACCATTTCTCGACGATTCTGGTAGTGTGGCGTGGCGCATTATCCTGTTGGCAATGGCCATCACCAGCAGGCAACACAGTTGCCATGAATGGGCGAACTTGGTTAACAACGATGTTCAGATACCTGACAGCTGTCAAGGATTGTGCTATTGGGGTAATGGGGCGTAAAGTGTCACAAAAAACATCACCCACAGCATAACACCGCCGCCCCCGATTAGTTTTTTTTTTTTTTTTTGATGATTTTCCTTCATCTAATTCAGATAAATTGGCAGCTTTTCCCATTCTGACTGCAAACACTCTACTAACCAAAACCCGGTCCTCGGATTGTATATATACTGTTCTGTGAACTTCACCTGCGCCACCGTTTGGTCTCCAAGCGCGCTCATTTCTCTAGGCTGGGGGTGGTCATAATGTAATGGCTCATCAGTATACGTAACTTACACGAGTTAAAGGAATTGCTGGTACGTGATGGTACCAGATGCCACAAAACACATATAGAAATCTTGTAGAGTTCCTGCTTCGCCGGATCAGAGCTTTTTTGGTGGCACGTGGAGGACCAACATCATATTAGGCAAGTGATCATAATGATTTGGCTCTTCGGTGTACGCATCAATCCGTCTATTCCTTCTGATTGGGACAATGTCAGTGTCGAGCAGTGTATGTGAATAATCATGGTATGGTTTCAGCATTAAGTTTTCGGAAAGAATTTTTTACTCCAAATTTTTTGGGGGGATTTGTAATGACCACTGTGAGCAACCCAATGTGCTGTACGCAGTCTCCCGTCCCAAATTTAAGGCCACTGGTTCCAGGGAAGGGATAGAGCCAGTGCCGTAAGACAAACACACCATCCATGTCTAATCGAGATTCGAACCCGGACCCGTCTCGGACGAGTGGTCAGAAGCCAGCGGTTAGACTTCTGGGGCACCGATGAGGCCCAATCCAACTTGAAGTGGAGGTATGTTGTTAAATGAAATATTTTGTCGCACAAACTTGAGATAATTTTTTTTTTAATTTTTAGTTTCAGGTTTTAAGCAGCAGCATAAGTAAATCTGAGGGCTATGAGTGGTCATACGACTCTAATTTAGTGCCACTGGTTTCAGAGAGAGGACAGAGCCAGCATAATCAGACAAACATACAACCACGCCTCATGCGGGACTCTAACGCGGACTCATCTCGTGTCAAAAGTCAGCGCTTCAAATCAAGCGCCCACTGGGGCGGCAGAAATAAAATTGAGTACCTGGAAGAATTAGGCCGCCCCGGTGGCGCAGTGGTCTAAGCGATGGCTTCTGATCATTCGTCCGAAAGGGGTCCGTGTTCGAATCCCGGTGAGGCATGGATGTTGTGTTCTTCTTACGGCACTGGCTCCCTCCCTTCCCTGGAACCAGTGACCCTAAATTATTGACGGGCGACTGCTTATAGTCCACTGAGTTGCTCACGGTGGTCGCTAAACCTGCAATCAAAAGGAAAAAAAAGTAGAATTAGAAAATCATGGAAAATAATGCTGATGGTTGTTGAGAATCCGATGGAAAAAAGTTATCGTGCCCAGTCCAAATATACACTTACAATCAAAGAGAAATTTTTCTTGAACTAAAGCACGAAATGTTTTGGCTGACTCTGATGGTGGAAAATAAAATTACCTATCGTCAAGCGAAAAATAAAAAAGTTTTCAAGTCGGATCTTTAAAAGCTCAAATATTCTCACCCAATCTGTTTCCACAGATTGGGTGAGAATATTCATCCAACCTATGGTAACAGCACATATGGAAAATCAGAAAGCATGCAGTAATATTAATAGTGGTTACAGCAAACTGTTGTGAACTGAACTAAAAATCTGCACTTAATCCACGTAGCCGGAAAATTCTTCATTAGTAGAGCTAAAAAATACATGGAAAATATTGGTGGTGATTATAATCCGGTACGAAAATAACTTTTCAAATCGGAAATTTAGATGTCAATATATGCAAAACCAAACACAAATTTGTTATTACGGCTCCTACTCGGAAATCTCTGCATTAAAAAAATCAGAAAACATGTGCATAACACAGCTAGCAGAATGTATTAAATCCACCGCCTTAAACTCAAAATTTTCAAATGTTAAGAAATTCGGAGAATTGAAAAATGCATGAAAATTTTTGTTCGTAATTACAGGTATCGGGTACGAGGATTTCTCAAATCAGATACCAAGAACTGCAGATATAGCAAGAAATGCTTAAGCACCTAGCTCGAAAAATATTGATATTTTAAAAGAGGAAAACACATGGAAAGTTTTGACTATGGTATCAGTCATTCAGTATAAAGAAGCAGAAGTCCGTTCAGACGTTTAGAAGCATGCATATCGTACAAATTACATTTACGTCATGTAGCCGAGAAATGCCGAGTTCATCGTTCTCGTAATTTGAGTTCCCGAAAACTGAACTTCAAACTTTTTAGTCTTTCCCAATTAATTTATTGAGAAACAGACAACCAATAAACATATCTGATAAAATAAAATCTTTCAATGACGTAGTCTCGTTAAGAGATTTAATGCAGGAAATATACGAGTATAGCATATTAGAAAAGCAAAGCAATTATCAAATACATGACGAATGAAAATAAAACCCACTGTAATTAAGGCATTTGAAAAGTGAATCAATCACTAATTCACGAAAAATATATCATGAAATGTATTCTTTTAAACTCACTCGAAAGGACAGTCCTCAACAGAAAAAAAAAGGAAAGGAATATAAAGAAAGGAAAAGAATCAGGTAAAACTTTTGATCCTGGGTGGTACTCTTCTGTCTAAAAATCTACAAGAAGATTTCCTATGCATACGTTAAAGTTAAAATATATATATATATGTATATGTTACCGTTAAAGTGTATAATTCAGTTATTTCATAGAATACCTAGTTATTTCATGAAATAACTGATCAAGTTAGTTAAAGCGTGTAGTAAATTAATAATTCCACACTTTAACTAGTTATTCTATGAAATAACTAGGTATTCTATAAATTAACTAATGATAGACAGTTAAAGTGTAAAATAAACAATTTGACTGAATTATACAGCATACGAAATGTTATTTCTATAAAGACACAATAAAATCATTTGTTACAACAGGGATTACTAAAATGGCATTTGGAATTGCATAGGACATTATTTCTAAAACAAATACATTTTTTGTTGACACACTGCGTTTTACATGAACATTTTTTAAATCACCGACCGATACCTAAACTTTAAGCTGTAGCAACCGACCGGAGCGATTTCTCTATGTCCGGCACTTCTTCGATCTGAATTAGTTTTTGTTCACAGACGCTGAACTGGGATCGGGAATATAGCTGTTTTATGCGGCCGTTTATTGTCCCAAATTGAAAAAATCCTTCTTCGGTTATTTTCATGATAACAGCTAAAATAGAACTGGCGTCACCCCTTCCTCTGTCAACTTCAGGTACTGGGATACGGACTGTAAGCCCCACTTCAGAATGAGAATTATCTGACAATAATTTCATCTTCTTAGCTTGAATTTCCAAACATTCTTTAGAGTTTTCTCTTTCCCTCTGGACATTCAGTTCATTAAAACACAATTTGCAGATCTTCTATACAACTTATTTCCGAAAAATTTATAAATAACAAAACGAAACATAAAAGTTAATATCATTATTATTATACATATAACACTTTACAGTGGGTTGAAAATGGTGTGCTATTTCTGACCAGTAGTTCTCACTTTACAGCCTTTTGAGTTTCGGATTTATTTACTCGGTTATTTTACACTTTAACGGGGTGTAGATCGTTATTCTATGAAATAACTAGTTAAACCATAGAATACAAGTGAGTTTTACGCTTTAACTAACTTGATCAGTTATTTCATGAAATAACTAGGTATTCTATGAAATAACGGATTTTATACTTTAACAATAACATATATATGCATATACACTATCTGTAAACAAGTAATTGGACACCTGTGATAGCAAAGGAAAACGAAGTTTATTCACCTTCAATAGTTGGTGGAGCCTCCACGAGCGGTGATTACAGCTGCGACCCTCCGGGACATACTCTCAACCAGGCGTTGTACGACGGCTAGCGGTATTTTCTTCCACTCGACTTGGAGAAGAAAGGTCAGTTCCTTCACCGATTTTGGACAATGACGGCACCCCTTAAGTCGACGCTCCAACTCGCCCCAGAGGTGCTCGATAGGGTTAAGGTCCGGGGTCTGCGCAGGCCAGTCCATTCGATTAACCCCATTGTCACCATACCAAGCCATGGTAGACCTCGCAACATGACAGGTGGCATTGTCATCCTGAAAGTAACATGGGTCTACCCCGTAAAACTGCCACAACGTAGGAAGCGCATGGTCATCCAAAATGGTGCAGTAAGTCTCCGCGTTGAGTCTACCAGGAATTGCGACCAAGGGTCCAGTGCCATACCAGGAGAAACACCCCTATAGCATAATTCCACCGCCGCCGAACTTCACATTTGGCACAATACATTCCGGCAGGAGGCGTTCTCAAGGCAGACGCCAAACCCAGACCCCGCCATCCGAACGGTAGAGGGTGAACCTTGATTCGTCGCTCCAGAGAACCTGTTTCCACTGTTCAACGGTCCACTGTTGACGTTCTTTGCACCACGTTAGCCGAGCAGCGCTATTGGACTTGGTGATCAAAGGCTTGTGGGCGGCAGCACGTCCATGATAACCGAGCAGATGGGTTTCCTTACGGATGGTATTCATCGAAAGAACACTCCCGGATGCCTGTTGAAAATCCTCGCGGATGTGGCCCATCGATTTGGTGCGGTTCTTCCGAATTTCTCTGGCCAGCACCCGTCGGTGTCTACCTCCCAGTTTTGTGGGTCTTCCGGGTCGGGGCACATTCCGACAGTCACCTCTCATCTTCCACTTGCCAATCACGTAGGCAACTGTAGATTTTGGGTACTTCAACTCGCTGGATATGCCACGTATGGATCGGCCATTTCTATGATACCCGACGATTGCACCTTTCTCGAAATCAGAGAGCTCCGACCTGCGTGGCATCTTGCATGCGACTGGTTGCGTTGTTGTTTCCCTCACAATATTTAACGGCGGCGGCAGTGACGTGTGTCAGGACCGCAGATATCGTCGATTGCAAGGGTGTCCAATTACTTGTTGGTAGATAGTGTATGTATGGGTTGATGCAATGTTTCTATATACAGGGTGCATATGAAAGTCCTTTTAGCCTGAAATAACTTGCGAACGAGGGAGGTACAGTTTTGCAAGGGAGTAACGGTATAGTAAAGCGACTACGCCCGATAGAATGCAACCAATAGCAGCGCCCCTAGTGGCGAAATGCGGAAGTTAGCCATTTCAAATCGAAAACGAAAAGAGATAGAGCAAAATTTCTAATTACAAAGTTGTAGCGCATCCATTAATTAGTACAAAACGACATTTGTTTCACACGGATAAGATAAATTGTTGCCTGAATACCCTAAAATGTCATAAATCCATGCGCGACGATTCGAATCTGCATATTCACATTTCGCAAATGTAGCCGTATGCACAGGGGCGGCGGAAAGTGAAGTTCGTTAACCGGGCCAGAAATTTCGAATCGTAGTGCACCTTCTCCTTTCCCGCTTCCCTGAACAAACAGAAGAAAAACAATGCCTAAGGAGCTTTGGTGGGAATTAGGACCACCCAACCATTTACCTAGAAGAACTTTCTGAGGCACATCACAACAACCGCACATATGCTAAATACAAAAATAAAATAAAAATAAAAACCTTGGCGGAAATTGTTGAAATTATTGACTGGGCCCGGGCGGTTCCGCCGCCACTGCGTATGCAAAAGCAGATTGTGACGTTCTACCGTACCTACGATATGAAAACCAGTAGCAGGATGTACTCTGATCAGAAGTTTAGGTCTACGTACGCTGTGTGAGAATGGCGAGCTTCACTCACTCCCAATATTTCGAGATGGTGCTTATTTACGGCGAATGCCAACGAAACGCGGCTGCAAGGTAATATGCCGATCGTTTTCCAGCTGGACCACATACAAGTGCGGTTACCATCGCAAGTTTAGTGAGACGGCTCAGGGAGACAGCAAACACTAGAAGTCGTTCTCGTTCTGGCAGACCAGTCGGTGCAGGTATGCGTATAATGGCAGAGGATATTTTGGCATATGCACTAGCCCATCCACAAAGCAGTACAAGAGATATCAGCAGGGCGAGTGGCTTAACACGGGGCCGTGTATGGCAAATACTGCATGCTCAAGGTGCACATCTTTCATCGTGTCACTCCGCAGCAAGAACTGTTACCACGGGACAATGAGCGTCGATTTGATTGGTGCAACTGCGCGTTGATTAATGTTGAAGGGGACTCAGACTCTTTATCCAACATTCTTTGGTCAGACGAGGCAGTGTTCCACCGTACCGGATTACTAAACCGACACAACGCCCACTACTGGGCGATGGGAAATCCCTCGTGGGGACGATCCACCAGACATCAAGTGCGTTGATCCATTAACGTGTGGTGCGGTACTTGGAAGAACCGCTTAGTGGGACCTGTGTTCTACGAAGGCACATTAAACGGACAGATATACCTTCAACTATTACAGGATATCATACCTGACTTTTTAGATGACATTCCTCTGTCCGCATTACGTTCATTGTAATTCAAACATGACGGTGCCCCTGCACACCAGCCAGCAGCAGTGCGACGCTTCCTCACAGATTGTTTTGGGCAACGAATCATCGGGTTTGGTGGTGCTATTTAATGGCCTCCACGATCGCCGGACCTCACTCCGTTGGATTTCTTCCTCTGGGGTTACGTACAAAATCAGGTGTATGCAACAGCGCCAAGTCTGCTGGATCTACGTCGTGGTGTTACAGATGCTTGCAATAGTGTGACACCTTCCATGCTGAGAAATGTGCATGCAGAGTTACTTTCACGAATACAAATGTGTATCGCGGGCAATGGCGAACTCTCCGAACATACGCGACATTAACTTTTTATCACTGTGCGCCAGTTTGCCTTTTTTATTTTTGCCTTGTCTGACGTCATCAAACTGTGTTGACATAAGTACGCATTTGTATAATAAATTGTGTGTATTTGCTCATACCTATGCCTGTTCCCTTCAACGGGCCACTCGGTTGCCAATCAGCGACCAGACGTGTTCGATGGGCGACATATCGGGAGAACAGGCTGGCTACGGGAGCAGTGACAGCTGGTGGGATTTGAAGAATTGTTGCACGGTGCGTACCACGTGCGGGCGCGCATTGTCCTGTTGAAACGTGGCCACTGGCAGGTCCTGCAGGTAAGGGAGGACTACAGACTCCAAAACGTCGGAGATCAAGCGGTGGCTGTTGAGTGTACCGGCGATGCGTACCAGAGGGGTGCGGGTGTTAGATCCAATTGCGCCCCAAACCATAACGCCAGGCGACGGACCGGTATGGCGATGCATAATGCAAGCGTTATACAGTCTCTCGCCGCGGTGCCGCCACACGCGGATCTGACCATCGTGGTGTTGCAGGCAGAAGCGGTATTCGTCGGAGAAGACAATGTCGTGCCATTCCGTAGTCCAGGTGCGGCGTTCAACGGCCCACTGCTGCCGCACTCGCCGGAGGTGTAACTTCAATGGTAATCGGAGCAATGGGCGCCGTGTTACAAGTCCCCGCTCTTGCGGACGACGTCGAACGGTACGTGCTGACACAGGTTGTTGCGCAACACACCGTAATTCCTGCGCTAACGTTCGTGATGTGGCGGTGCGAGCCGTCAATGCCCGCCACATAACATGCCGGTCCTCTCGTTCGGTGGTGTGCCGCGGCTGCGGCAATCGCTCACGTCGGTCCGTCCGTCCCTCCTGCACCCACCGAATCCATACTCACCTCACTGTGGCTGGATGTCGTCCCACACGGGCGCCGATGTCTTGGTACGATAAACCGTTGTCGCGATAAGCCACTATTCGTCCTCTGTCGAACTCCGAAACGTGCTGGAATGACTGCCGTATCCTGTGACGAGGCATCAGGAAGCTTCCCACGCACAGGTCCGGCAGCACAACACACTTCCACTACTTACACTCCGCCTTCTGTGTACCCTTCTTATAGTGATTCTCGGTGTCGTTCCGGGCGCACATGATTTGCGTGTGTCCTGCAATGCTAATCGTTTGCATGTCCTCTCGCGGGCGACGCACGCTGCGAATTTCAGGCCAATCGGATGCTTCCTTCGTGGTGTTGCATTTTGGGTAGCCAGCAGTGTATAAACATTGGGTTGATGCATGAGTCCATGCCGTTTTATTTCAGGAGTGTTTCGCAGGTTCGTAGTAACGGTGCAGATGGGCAGTTGTATATAAAAATATAACCAGTAATATTGTGTATCTAAATCATATTGCGTTGCGTGATTGTGGCTAATGTTTTTTGGTTTTCAGGTCCGGAAGTATGGAGTGTCAAGTAGATAGGAATGAACATTTCCGACATCAGCTCCTCTACGAGTTTAACAAGGGATCCACAGCCGCCGAATCTACTGGACAAATTTTTGCTGTGTATGGAGAGAATGCTATTGCTCCGAGGACAGCTCGCAAATGGTTTAAGCGGTTCCGAGGTGACAATTTTGACCTTAATGACTCTCCACCCTCAGGTCGTCCATCTCACTTTGATGAGGATCGTTTGAACCATCTCATCCACTTGGATCCGTGCCAAACCACACGATAATTAGCCACTGAGATGGACTGTGATCAAGCCATAGTGGTGCGACACCTGGAACGTCTGGTAAAGGTCCAGAAATTGGGGTCTTGGGTGCCTCACACTCTCACTGAGAACAACAAGAATCAGCGTGCTGCCAAATGTGGTTCCTTGCTCGGCTGCTACAGCGAATATTCTCAGCAACACGAACACTTTCTGTCACGTGTTGTTAATGGAAATGAAAAGTGGTGCCTGCACGTGAATTTCAGGCATCAGAGAGAATGGTTAAGCCCAAACAAGACGCTCACACGAAGTCCAAAACATGACCATTCTGTGAAGATCATGTTGTGTGTCTGGTGGGACATAGAAGGCATTATCCACAGGGAAATGCTACTGCGAAATTGTTCCATCAACGCTGCACTCTATTGGGAGCAACTCCACCGTGTGGAGGGAGCACTTCAGTAGAAACAGCCACATCAGCTCCATGGTGTCCTTCTCCAACATGATAACGCACGCCCTCACAGTGCAAGCATGACCAAAACGGCCATTCAATACATGAAATGAGAGATCCTTCCACATCCGGCCTATTCCCAAGATGTCGCCCCTTCAGACTATCATATGTTCCGATCTCTGTCTAATGCACTCCGTGGCAGAACGTTCAACAATGATGTTGATCTCCAGAATTTTCTTGATGATTTCTTTGCAGCCAAAACTTGCAGGTTTTTTCAAGAATGGAATTGCAGACCCATCTAGACGTTGGTACACCATCGTAAACAATGAGGGAAGGGATACATAGTTAATTGATTCCGTTTTCCCTTCTGGTGTAATACATTCCTGTAGGGCGGTAAAAAAAAACGACAGGAACTTATACGCCCAATATGGCCACCGAAACTGGAAAGGAAAAAAAGGAAATTCTTTAAATGGACAAATAAGAGTAATAGGGCAAAAAAAAACTGTACCAGAAACTGTTAAAAATAGTTTCAATTCCAATTTTAATTAGATTGTAAGCAGGGATTTTACTGCTTCCTGAGTTGCACTCGGGTCAGCTGCCCTATCTAGGTTACGTCTCTGTTGAGTACTAAAGATAGCAATAACACAATTGGATAGAGTTCGTGAGCCAGAGAAATAAACTACTTACTGAAACAACAGTGTTCTCTTTATTTATCATTAGTTGCTAATACATACTCGGTGAAATACAACTTTGTGAAGCACACTTCACTTGAAAGTACTCGTCAAATAGCAAATCAACCAGGTATCACATATCATTAAATCAAAATTAACATTCGTTACCTCTTTTACACCCAATCTCGTAATCTACTCGTCGTCTCGTTATACAATCGTCGACTCTGTTTTTTACTGAAAGTACCACCTTTCATTTACAATCTGACTAGATTGCAGTTGTCGACAGAACGTAACGAGGAATTGGAAGTTCCGATGGCCGTTCAGAATAAAAATACAACTCAGGAATAACTTACAGTGGTGGCCAAAATTGTGGACACTTTTCCAAAATTTCGTGTTTTACAAATTTGCAGGCTTATAAGAAATTTTATGTTTCTCTAAATGCAAATGTTTATATGTCCGTTGAAAGAAAGTTTAATGCTGAATTCAATACAAACAACAGAATTCAAATACTTGTAGCACAAAACAAAACTATGCTACGAGTTAGTGATGTAGAAGAAGCTTAGCGCGCGTTAGCCGCGCTAAGGTGCTATTTTTCTAGGCTTAGCGGCGCTAAGGTGCTTTTCGTGGTTACATGGAAGGAGATTATGGGCAAAGGAACTTTTCAACATGATCATGTATGTAAAAATAGGATAAATTGTGTTCTGTATTTCAAACATACTCGCATCTCAACCGAATGTCATATACAGAAATGACCTCCCCGGTGGTACAATTGTCTGAGGCGCAGGCTTCTGGCCACTCTTCCGGGCTAAGACTGAGTCCCAACCTCGGATGAGTCACGGATGGGGTGCAATGCCAAAGATGTTGGTTCTGCCTCTTTCCTGGAACAAGTTACCGGAAATTAGGGACAGGAGACTGTTTATAGCCATACGAGTTGTCCATGGTAGTTGCAAAACCCAGAAACAAAACAGAAAAACAAAAAATACCGTATAGATTGATCTACATAGTTGGATAACGCGGTAGGGTGTCTCGCAAATCATAAGATTCTATCACGAAGAGAATGTGAACTCCTTTGTCCAGACGGCAGTCAAGATAAATTTGTAGAAGATGGCTACTCACTGAGGTTAAGATTGCAATGCTCACAGAGAAAACGGTAGTGAACAACTCGCCAGTACTATTATCGGCTCCAATAAAAGTAATCCCCTGAGCTCACTCTCTCTTTTTTTTTTTTTTTTTTTGATTGGAGGTTTAACGACCACCGTGAGCAACTCAATGGGCTATAAGCAGTCGCCCGTCCCTAATTTAGGGTCACTGGTTCCAGGGAAGGGAGAGAGCCAGTGCCGTAAGACAAACACAACATCCACGCCTCACCGGGATTCGAACCCGGACCCCGTTCGGACGAATGATCAGAGGCCATCGCTTAGACCACTGCGCCACCGAGGCGGCTCACTCTCTCTTTACGGGCAACGCAAAAATTTTCCACATATACCATATAATCTTAATAAAGACGACGCATTAGTCATATTGAATTGATGTTACTCTGTTAGTTCACAAATTTTACGAATGCATATTTAAAATCGTATAGAACGACGCAGAGCAGTATTTAAATAAAAGTTTTATAATCTTGGCATATATCTCTCACTTTACATTCTTCCTGTTACTTAAAATTGTTCAGATTACGGAGTTATAATATAAATTGATATTGATAATTAGTAACGAAAATTTAAAAATAATATTAATAAAAAACAAAAAACAAGGAATCAGATTTTGAAAAGTTTGAGGGGATTTTTCCTAGTCCGTTTACCGTTAAGGCACTTTTTTATTTAGAACTACATCACTGCTACGAATACGGCAATCATGATAAATCTACGCTACAATCCGATAAAATGATATGAGATACTTACGCTTGCAATGTACTATCAGTATTCAGTAGGGTAGCCTTTAGTTTAAAACAGTAGCACAGCGACGTCTCATTGAGCCAAGCTCTGCCTCCGCTATTAGTGTTTGAAGCTTTGCCTTCGCTATTACGTGGTGCCAGAAAGCAATTAATTGCCTTATATTTGATGGACGTCTCACTGAGCCAACAATTGTTTGAAGCTCTGTCTTCGCTATTACGTGTGCCAGGAACCAATTATAGCCTCAATGTATTGTCTTTTATTTGATGGACGCCTCATCAGTATAATGCTTTTCAAACGGTGCCACAAATTTCCTATCGCTTTCATGTCAAGGCTGTTTCCTGGTAAGGTCATCAGTGGAATGTCATTTGTTGTTAAGGACTGTATGAATATTTGTGCTGTGTAGCAGGGAGCTGAATCCTGCTGAAAACGAAATGGTGCATTACTGGGAAAGAGATTCCTGTTGCAAGGTAGAAGTAAGTTCCAGGGAGGTGTCAATGTATTTTCTTGCGTTCAGTATGCCGTCGATTACACGAAGGTGGCCAACACCATCTGCTGCCATACATGCCAAATCATAACGCTTGTTGGGTGTTTTACATTTGTCCATGCAGTCAGGATGTAGCTCTTCTCCCACTCGACGTCTCACACATTTTCACCCATCATTACCAAATAAGGGTATCTTACTTTCGTCACTACAAATAACTTGCTTCCACTGAGCTTCTGTCCATTCAATGTGTTCTTTTGCCCATTGTAGTCGTTTCTTGCGCTGTTATAGATTCAGATATGGCTTTTTTCTTGGAATCCCACCTCTTAGTTTCGAATCCGATAGTTTTCTCCTCATCAAATACCAGTTGTATCTAGTTCACCTCTGATGGCCTTAGATGAAATTCTTCTGTCCTTGAGACACAGTCTTTTTATTCTTCTGTCATAACACATTTTGTGCGTTTCTGTTTCAGCCTTTTCCTGCTTTGGTTTTCAGTGACTTTCTTTCATGATAACGTAAACACAACTTTCGTACTCCAGATGTCGTCACTGTCCCACCTACTGGCTTTGCAATTTCAGCATAGAAAAAACCCATTTCACGTAATACACCAATCCTGTTTCTTTTCATGGGTGTCCTATCAACTCTTTTCTTTGATGTCATTTCTCTATTTCTTATCTACGCTTTACAAATCTCAAGAAATACTAAAAGTACGCACACAACCACCAAGTGCGCTTCACTTACACCCATAACCATCTTTCTTCTACAGAACAAACAGCAAAACTGACTTCCCTAACTTAACATATATGCAGGGGTCGCGCTGCCGATCGCATTCTTCGCATTTTGCAAAAAGAAAAATATCGTTTTGGCGATGGAAAAAAGTTTTGGTGATTCCTTTTTGTACTGTTATAATACTTTGGCTAAAAAAAACATTTGAATTTGGCGAAAACTTTAAAAAAGCCAGCGCAACCCCTGCATATGTATCGCAGCTACTGCCTTTCGATTGGCCCCCGAAACGAGGACTGTGATTGGCCAGTAGGGTTCGCACTCACATTCCGCCAGAGTCGGGCAAAAACGTAATTGAATTAATCGGTAATGCATTACAGCGTAATGGTAATGGGAACAAGATCTTAGCGTTACCATTACATGGTAATGGTGAAATGGTCATTAGAATTACATGGTAATTGTAATGACATGTAGCAGTTACCCATTATAACCGTAATGGTTAATGGTTAACTATATGCTGCTAATTAACCATTAACTTATGGGTAACAATACAACGTGAATAAACTAGCAACCAGTACACTCTAACTCGCTGTGTAGGTTATTTGAAAATTGTTCCATTCCTCGGACCTCAAATGCGTGTATGTAGGTATTGAAGATTGTACGTGTATGACATGAGTAGTTGCCCCGTCTTCGCCGCAAGTAAAGTGATTTGACCGAAATATTACATATGAAGTAAGTACGAATGGGATGTTTATTTCGATTAGAGATGCTCATTTCGTCCATCTCCAGTACAGTATTCTCGTCCATCACATACGTTTCACTGTCCAAATTAATTGTCCCATTATAGCCATAAGCACATATTAGCACTACTCTCACAGTTGAGCAACTCAGGGTTGCACTGCCGAATATTACAGAAATTTGCGAACTCTGAGATTTTTGCCATACTTCTCAAGTGCTGTTCCAAGACTTGTCCGATACGAACACTGGACTAGCGAGAGACTGACTCCTTTATATATACTTCACTACAGGACCTGAACCTTCTGGAATATTTTTCATTTACATAAAGCTCTCCAACTTCCCACTGTGCGATCATTCTGGAACATTCTACAAACGTCTAACCCATTCTTGCCGCTTCTCGAACATTCTACACGACATTTCGGTCTCTGTCTGCTAAGTCACATGGCCGACTTTTCTAGGCATAGCTTTTGGCACACGTACATTCCTATAAACTATTAGTATGTAATTAATATTTGCAAATTGTGTAATTTCATTACCAAATAATTCCATTGCGTTTGAATATAATTATTAAATAATTGAATTATATCATCTTCATTGTAATGCATTACAGATTAATTCCATTACCTTGTGCAAACCATACTTGGGATTACCTTGTAATGCATTACCTGTCACTGCATTACCTGTTACTGCATTACCTTGTAATGCATTACACTTTAATTGTAATCTGTACTTCCATTACTTTGTAACGCGTTCCTGCCCAACTCTGCATTCCGCTTCTTAACTGAATCACACCTGTGTTTGTTTTCTAGATTATGCAAGCATAATTTTTTTGTACTGCAGATATTTGAATTCCGTTTGTTGTACTAAATTCAGCATTAAATTCTCTTTCAATTGGTATATAAACACTTGCACTTAGTGAAACATAAATTTTCCTGTATGCTTGCAAATTTGCAAAACGAAAACCAACATCACGTTGACCTTTAAACCAACAAAGTAAAGCTTCATCAATATCATTTTTTCACACTTTTTCATTTTTTTGCAATCTGTAAGATTGTTTTCAAATGCTGACAAAACTGCATCTTTGTTCTTCCACAATGTCGATACGGTAGATGATGAAAGCCCATACTTTTTGTACTGTAATTTGCATAAAAGAAAGGAAATAAAATGGAAGGTTCACATAAAAATATACGTCACAATATCCTAAATTTAAGTCTCAAGACAACAGAAGTTTAATATTTTTTTTATTAAAATCTGTTTGCGGAAGAGTTTTTATCACGGTGAAAAGGAATCCCTGAAATTCACGAAGGAATGGGCTCCGGTAGGGAGAGGAGGAGGCAAACACACGAAACTTCTTTCTCGGGCATGCATGTGCAATCTATAGGTAAAAAGCAACCAGTGGTCAACAAAGACAGCGAAAAAAAAAACATTGCCGCACAGAAACGTTCTCGAAAAATTTCTCATCACCCATCAAAGTTCAGAGTAACACGTTACCAGGTGCAGAGTCAGTAGGAAGTGAGGAGCACCGTTTGTACTTTAATGCCGTTGACATCACCTCAATGACATTGTCACACTAACTCTGGGACCAATACCATAAAACCTTCCTGCAGAAGTTCACATAAATTTACACTACCATTATTGCCCCTTACTCTAACACCCATTGACGGTTTGGTCTATTCGATGACGGCAAAAGGATTAAAGATTTAAACACATGAAAATCTGGAGATGCTAGGTCTGATTACACGGAAACAATGGTAGTACCGTTCACTACAACTCTGTGAGTTCCTGTGGGTTCGAAGATTGAAGGGTTCTCATGGCTTAGCTTTGAATGGTAATTAATTTTCGGGACACCTACTGGACATACATTTCCGAGTAACAAAGTTTGTCAATAATTGGTTTCCAGCAACTTGTCCAAAAATTAAGCACTGAATTCACAAGATATAATTTGTTGATTATTTGTGATAAAGACATTAATGTCTTTCGCTGCTATCTCAAGCGTTTGTTTCAGGAGCCTTACTTTATGCTTGTGGATATTCTTAACGTGTTTTGCCACAATTTTAACAATGTTGGAGTGACACACATGTTACGAAAAGTAGCTCGTTCAATGAAAACGATTACAAGTCTCTAAAGATCTTAACGCTTTTGGTAAAAAGAAAGACACCTACATACGTTTGTCTAGTATGCGTATTAACGACAGCAATCATACATATAGAGTGTCCATAATTAAAATTCATATTTCTAAGGGCGATTGAACTATTGCTCGGAATGGCGTAAAACTTAGTATAAGGACTCCTGAGGCGATCGAATTTTATTTAAGGGGTAAAAAAAATTAGTTCCAAAACTCTTCTCCAGCAGGATAAGTGGCGCTTTACTATAGTTGAAAAAATAAAAAAATAAATAAAAATAAAAAAAAACTTAAGAGTACGGAACGCACATTTTGTGGTTACACAACAATATGTTCGATTTATATGCTATCCTCCATTTTCTGCAGCATGCTGAAATCGCACAATAGCTTGAGCAAAAACAGATTGGAGTGTTCCGCTGGATATGGTGTGTATATGGCGCGTAATGCATCCCTTGAGGTCCACCAAGTTTGCTATGTGAATACGATAAGGAAGATCTTTAGATTTACCCAAATCCAAAAGACGCACGGGTTCAGTTCCTCTGAGCGCGCTAGCAAAGTTGTAAGACACTGACGGCTAATTGCTATTTCGTTAGTAAAATGTGTCTGCAGCAACTGCTTGACAGGCGTTCCTATGTGAGGAGCAGAACCATCCTGCAAAAAAACTGTTGAATCCAGACACTGACGTTGTTAAAGTATTGGAATCACCTGGTTTGCCAAAAGAGATACATATCGCTGGCCACTGACAGAACATGCAACCAGAGCAGCAGGACCGAATTCCTCGAAAATGGAAGGTGCAACGATAAATTTCGCTATAAAACCACACCAAACAGTGACTGTAGAAAATGGAGCGGAATCTCGGGCACGTTGTATGAATTTCTTGTTACCCAAATTCTGTGGTTGTACGTATTAACAGCACTACACAGACGGAAAAGGGCTTCATCTGCTCACAAAATGTTCTATGGCCATTCGTTGTCCAGTTCAACCCGAACAAGAAACCGCAATGCGAATGCTTGTCGTGTAACCTGGTCAGGGGAAATGTAGTGCTGAGCGTTGAAAACATTATGACGATAACAGCTAAGTATTTCGTTTAGAGTTCTATGGACCGTGCTTGAGGTCTTGTCCTGAAGACCGAGCAATATGTCGTGCGCTACTGCTTCAAACGACACTTGACATCCTGTCTTCCTCTAACGCTATATTTTCTATTGCACTGTTTCTCAAACTTTGGTCCCCCATGGACCACCTTAAGCATTTCTTTACTTATCGCGGACTACAAAGTGGGAGGGGGGGGGGGAGAGGGCGGTCCGGGAAACTTCCCTGGGAGAAATTTGAAATAAAAAAATACATTGTCTGGAATTCAGGCTGCCAACCCTGGTTAATAATATTAAGACCTACCGGCCACCTTCATCGGCCGCTGAGTGATGACTCCCTCCCACTCCGTACCAAGGAAAGACACAACCAAAGTATCCCCCGATTTATGTGATTTATAGGCAGACTTATAGATATGATCTCTGGCTCAACCCCCCCCTCCCCTTGAAATGTAATTTTTATTTAATTTAAGCTTCTTTTGGAAAATTTTAAGCATTTTTTCAGCAAATCTTCAGCTGTTTGTTGCTTGAAAATAATACCTTCCCCAAATGGGGCCGGTAAGCAGTTGCCACCGGCCTTATACAGAAAATCGCCAAAAATTCCGTTTAGGTTCTTAAAATACCGGTCGGTTGCCAACCCTATCTGAAACAAAGTAATTTTTAGATATTTGATAAAGAAAGAAAGGCAAAGTTTGGTGCGTTATGATTTAATTTTGTCAGTTGTATAACGAAAAAAGAGATCATGCGCTTAATTAAATAATTGGCAATGAAGTCAGAGAATGGGCGTAATCAGGGAAGAGGGTTTTGGGGGTTCAAACCTCTTCGAAACGTCTAAAAGTAAAATTTACAACAGGTAATATTTATGGAAATTACTTAAATGTTCTCCGAAAATCGCAACGCTCCCCCCTCTCCCAACCTAAATTCTAGCTACCCCCATGAGCCACGGTAAAAAATTTCTCCATAGAATTCAAGTTACATCATATGCAAAATGTTATATGGACAATTATACTTTGATTTTCTCTTTTGAATTTAATACTTTTCTGAAAGTCCACGTATAAAGATTCCGTAATTAATAACAAAAATAATAACTGCAGTAATATATAATCATAGCATCTGTGAGAGGGATGCTACTGCTTGCGATCTTTTATCAACCTATCTATATCCAGTTGGATGATCGATAGTTTGAGTAGTAGAGTAGCTTCCACATCTAATCTATTTCTTTTCCTTCTCTTAATTTCACGTAAATTCGAAAATTCAAACTGACAGCTGTAAGTCGTCTCGAACGGAAGATGTTTGATGGCTCTAACTGATAGCTCTGGGTATTCGTCTGGAGCGGAAGATGTTTGATGGCTCAATCTGATAGTTCTGGATATTCGTCTGGAACGGAAGATCTTTGATGGCTCTATCTGATAGCTCTGGATATTCATTTCTTCAGATATTTGTGACGCACAATATTCATCTTCAAAAGTTCATAGTAATGATGCCACACACAAATCATTACAATAGTATTAAACTGATAACTCATGCAATTTTATTCATTCATTATCGAGAGATACTAATAATAATTTTAAATTGCCATCCATTGATTAAGGATTTTTTTAATCTCCATCAGCTGTACCTGAAATTTTCGAGCCTTTTCCCCGAATAATTTTGTCTGTGATGGCAACATGTTTGTCTTTTGTTTGTTCTTTCCACAACAGTAAGGCTTACTCCAGCTTATCATGTTTGTTATTTTTCATATTTTTTACTAAGTCTAACAGTTTTCCAAGCCCACTCACTTGCTATTTATCATTTAGGATAGTTTACATTGTCCCTACTAATATACTTTTCGATTAAACTTGAAACCTCCCCTGTGGCTCAGTGGTCTAAGCTCTGGCTTCTGACTGTTCTTCTGAGGTGGGTCCACGTTCGAATCCTAGTGAGGCATAGATATTGTGTTTGTCCTACAACACTGACTTTTTCCCTTTCCTGGAGCCAGTGGCCCTAAAGTAGGGACGGACAACCGCTTATAGCCCACTGGGTTTCTCACGGCAGTCGTCCCCCCCCCCCAATTGAAAAATGATTCGCAATACATTGCCGGCTTGAAGAACAATTTTTTTCCTTGAACTCACAAATTTCATTTTTTTTCATGGACACTCACGACAGTTCTGCTCATTACTGCAGAATTCGGTCGAAAACAAATCTGAGAGAAACGAGAATCACTCTTGCAAGAATTACCTGCCCATGTGATAAACTGCGTCGTAATGCAGTAAATGCCTCGAACGGTAATAAGCAATAAGCGGTTGTCCTTTTCCAAACCACCGAAGTGGGGGTGGCTTTGTCCCGTTTAAGGAGAAACTCATTTCGTAGGGCAATACTCCTCTTTCCCATCACCCTCAAGGCACTAATGTGTGTTGGTGAACCATCGAACACACACAGATACACCTTAACAGCCATCTAATTTAAAATTATCCGCGTGCTTCAAATACAGTAATCCACCCTTGAAAGGGAAGTGACAAAAAAAAAAAGAGAACAATAAAGACATGGGGGGGGGGGCAAGTACTTGTGGCCAAGTTTCATAGGAAATTCAGTGAACTACACTGCTGGCCACCCAAAATGCAACACCAAGAAAGACACGAGATAGCAAAGCCAGATCTACTGGACACATAACAACAGATACAAAGATTAAACGCATGAGCTCACATGCCCGTGCGACTTGCGGAACACACCGACATCAATAGTTCGTGTGGTCCCCATGGCTGACAATAACGGCCTCTACACGCCGCAGCATCGAACGAAAGGAACGAAAGAGGCTTTGGATGTAGGCTTGGGGTATGTCGGTCCAGGCTGCTTCCACACGTTGCCACAGTTCATCAGGCGTAGCCGCGGGTGGTGCTTGCCGGGCCACTCGGTTGCCGATCAGCGACTAAACGTGTTCGATGGGCGACATAGCGGGAGAACAGGCGGGCCACTGCAGCAGTGACACCTGGTGGGCCGTGAAGAATTGTTGCACGATGCGTGCCACGTGCGGGCGCGCATTTTCCTGTTGAAAAGCGGCCGCTGGCAGGTCCTGCAGGTAAGGTAGGACCACAGGCTCTAAAACGTCGGAGATGTAGCGGTGACTGTTGAGTGTACCGGCGATGCGTACCAGAGGGGTGCGGGTGTCATATCCAATTGCGCCCCAAACCATAACGCCAGGCGACGGACCGGTATGGCAATGCATAATGCAGACGTCATACAGTCTCTCGCCGCGGTGCCGCCACAAGCGGATCCAACCATCGAGGTGTTGCAGGCAGAAGCGGGATTCGTCGGAGAAGACAATGTCGTGTCATTCCGTGGTCCAGGTGCGGCGTTCAATGGCCCACTGCCGCCGCACTCGCCGGTGGTGTAACGTCAATGGCAATCGGAGCAATGGGCGCCGTGTGACAAGTGCCCGCTCCTGCAGACGACGCCGAACGGTACGTGCTGACCCAGGTTGTTCCGCAACACACCCTAATTCCTGCACTAACGTTCGTGATGTGGCGGTGCAAGCAGTCATTTTTGGCTACATATTTAAAATTATTCATATGTGTGAGTGCACGCGCGCGTGTTTGTGTTACTCTGCAGAATAGCAATAGTTCGATCTTCACGGAATTAATTTGATTAAATCTTCGCAACGTCCTAGTGGAGTATTGGCCAAAACATGTCGAACAGCATCTTCCTATTCAAGCAGATTGGATAGCAGTGGATCAAGTTGTCTAATGTTTCAGTGTTTTCCATCTCCCAAATACTCCAGGGACAAAGGATTGAGGTAGCTTACTAAAGCAGGGAAGAGTCTCCAGAATTTTCCTGAAAGCCCTCAGAGAGATACTGGACACCGTGGCATGGTGCATTGTTCTTCAGGAAATATCCACCACCACAGCGATGTATAGTGGCTAGATAAACTCGATCAACAATGATGTTTAAATAAATAAATCCATCGCTCTTTCCACGTTAAGCAACGCACAGACACCGAAAAATTGTTATTAGGCCGCCGATGGATTTATTTATTCAGCTGACGCCACGTATTTAGAGGATTTTCATGTTTAAATATACTTAATCATTGATCCAACTGAATCAAGGGTCCTAAGTCTTCCACGAAAATATGGCCCATACCATAGCACTGCCTCTGTCAAACCGAAGAGTCGTAATCGTGCAAAATAGATCCAAAATCTCATGCTGTGATATCCAAATTCCCACGTACCCATCGGCATAGTGCACTTGAAAACACGTAATTCAGACCACGTGACCCTTTTCTAATCAACTGTTTTCACCTCCGGTACTCTCGAATTCACTGAGATGCTTTTGCCTTGTTCGACGCAAGAGTGTTCGGACAGACATTGTGCTGTTGGGAAACGATTGGTGCATCATGCGATGTGATCAAATCCTCTGCTATTTGACTCACCAATGTGCGTCTGAAGTCTAGTTACCCTCCGCTTAACTAGGGTGCCGACTATCCCTTTCTGGCCACAGGTCATGGATTCACTGTCATATTTTTATCTAATTATTTATTGCTGAGTTTACTACTGTTTCACATCCATAATCCAAAAGCCCAGCAGTTCGGATATTCTATTCGCACCACTCCTGCTGTGACGTACTACAGAGGTAGAGCAAATGTCAAGACGACAAATCTTCAGCGATACATTCTGTCCGTATAGCTTAGTTAGGAGAGCAACTTACTCCGGAGTGAGGAGGCGCGAGTTCGATTTTCGTCACGGACAAATTTTTGTTTTCACACTCCGAACATTCGCTCTCATCCCACGTACAAAGTTCGTTAGATCAAATCGCTTTTCCATTAGACCAAAAACATATCCAGAACTACTACTGGGCACTGGAAGTCCTCCAGTCGAAACTGAGCGATTAACACAGCGAAACTGCAATCGACCAAAATAAAAAATACGGTGAATATACGTTGGTATGTTAAACAGAATACTGCTTGGAGTGTCTCCGTTTGCTTGAATATGTCGACGTAGCGACTAGACGACAACGGATGAAGTATCAGCCTATTTGCATAAAATGGTCTATTGGTCCAGATAAATTGACCACTCAGTATGCATATTAAAATTATAGCTTGTAGTGAAAATAAATGAATTGTTTGCTCTGGGGAATGACACAGTGTGTACATTTAAAGCCCAGGAGAAGTTTTTGCAAACCTCTTAAAAACATCATTTCAGACTTTACGACCCTAAAATAATTCATCTCCTTTCACCACTGCATATCATGCTGGTATATTTCCATGATAAAGTGGTTTACAGATAAGCTGAAAATTCTTTTGAAGTTGAATGGTACAGAACATCATTAGTATGCCGTTCTGATGAAGAATATTATGCAGTATTAGTTTGATATTTTATATGTGGAAAAGGAAACGCTAATATGATACAGCCTTCTAGTCAGAACGGAAAATCTTTCTTGAAAACACTTAGAATCCATTGACTATTTCCTACCTAATCCCACAGAGTAACCATCGTAATTTTTTCACCTTGGGTTCTGTATTTTAAAAACTATCCAGCAACATTGTTAACAGTTCGAGGTTCCAGCTTGCAAGGTAATGTAAGGAATGATAAGAAGGCAAAATAGTCGAATATGAATATCGCTTATATTAGGTGAGCAACTTAATTCTCGGCCACAGGCACGACACGTTGACAGCAAATTATAGCAAATCGAATACACCTAATCAGGGAAATAGTCCCGTCGTGTTGGATCATTTGAGCCATCTGTCAGGGAGCTGCCGAATGACACTGCGGAAAAAGAGGGATGTTTCAAGTTGATAAAGCATCTATACTTGTGTGGACCTTCTCGACGGAAGTGAAGTGCGTATCACTCAGGTGATGTTGCAGGGAGCGGAAACGTTGATAATCTGACTGGGCGAAGTCTTTAGAATACGCCGGATGGGACAAAATCTCCCATCCCAGGTTGGTGATCGTGTTTAAAGTCGTTTTCACGTTGTGAGGACGCGGGTTATCCTGAAACAACCGGATTGACCTTCTGCCTTTACTGGTGTATGGCCTTTTTGCCTCCATTGCGTCACTCACACGAATGAGTTGCTGACAATAACGCTCAGCATTGACCGTTTCACCAGGTTTGAGCAACTCATAGTTTACGACACCCCGCTGATACCACCATAAGCACAACAACAACTTCCTGGCATGGATATTCGGTTTGGCGGTACTGGTGGTAGGCTGACCTGGATAAACCCACGATTTGCGCCGCTTAGCATTATTGTAGAGGATCCACTTTTCATCACAGGTCTAAATCTTGTGGAGGAAATCCTTCTTCTTGAATCTGGATAGCAAGGACACAGCCACATCGTAGCGCCTAGACTTGTTCGCAGCTATGAGTTGGTGGGGCACCTAATGGCTCTCCTTGTGAATCCGTCCAAGCACGGGCAGGCGCTTTGCAATGGCTTGCCGTGTTACTCCGAGTTCCTGGGCGAGCTCTGACCGTGTACGACATGGATCCTCGTCCAACAGTTGTTCCAGTTCCTCTTCGTCAACTTTCTGTGGCTGTCCCGGACGTTATGCATCACGGATATCAAACTTTCCCTGCGTAAACCGCTGGAACCACTTCTTACACGTACTGTAGGACACAGCAGCCTCACCCAAAGCAGAACAGATCATTTGCTGGGCTTCCGCGGCACTTTTTTTCAGCTTAAATGCGAACAGGAGGCACTGCCTCAAATGTTGCTTCTCGAACATTGCTTTCCCCGTCAATTTTCGTCCCTTCTGTCACTACAGCTGTGAGCGGTTATGGTTGCCTGGAAAGCTGTTGGATGACGCTGCAATCAGCCATTATCGCACACAGCTATTTGCATTTGCCGACGTTCTATGATTGCTTGCGGTTAGGGACCGATAATTAAGTTGCACACTTAATACATTCACCCTGATACACAAATTACCTCAACGAAATATCGTAAAAACTACAATTAGAGAGATCTAATTCATCCGCTCAATTGATTCCTTCCCCATATACAGATCGGTTCCATTTTATGCGAATTTAAAATAGCGCTTTACCAAAAATAATAATAATAAAAATCTTTTCTTGTACGCAAAATAACATGCTGATGCACATGAACATGCCATTTTCGCAATAACATGCTAAATTAAAAAAATTCTCCAGGAATCGCGTAATTTCAAAGCTGATAGGTCAAGTGAAAATTAATTGTAAGCTGTCATATGTTTGCATCACTTTACTATAGCTAGTGAACAGAAATACCAGCCATCTTTTAGTCGGCACAGATCATAAGAACCACTTTGTTGTACGTGCATCATTTGAGCTTCTGCAAGTCGTTTTGATTTCTATAGTGCTGTCATTTTAAGTTTTACTGTTATAAGTGAGTTTAATTATTTTCTCGTGCGCTATATCCTTGTCGTCACTTTCGCGGCCACCTCTTTATCGTAATCTGGAAACAGGTGTGCACGTAGTGGGAAACAGACAAACCTTTTGTTTTTAACTGAGAGCTAGAATATAAGTTTTGAAGCTGCTACCTAACCTTCACCCTTTGCCCAGCTTTAGGACCGGCAGCGGTATTTTTAGAGGGGTTTTTCTCTCTCGCTTTGGGTTCGATTATTGTTGCAACATTTACAGAGTGATTGGTTCCCAAACCCTAATTTGAACAATTTTTATTCGTATTATACAGATACATAAAGTTTACTTACAGCTGTGATACATCTTCCATCGACATTTGTGCAACTGATGTTGACCTAAATGTTTTTCGTAACGCGTTTCATCATGGATGGCGTGATTTACGCTATAGCCTGAATAATGTTTATTTTCAAGGACTGCAGGTCATGCGGGTTGTTTGTATAAACACTGTCGTTTAAATATCCCCACAGGAAAAAAGCATTATTCTGAAAAGAAAATATTGTTCAATAAGCCCTTGTTGTATCGAGTAAATTTACGAAACCAACAGCAATACAGCAGGCGCTTATGCGTATCAGGTTCCTTCAGTTCTTAGACAACTTTCACTTTGTATGCATGAAGCTACAATCTTTTAGTCGCTTTCTGTACAGAACCGTAAGAAAGTTTAACTTGCTGAGATAAGCGACGAAGCGATTTTATAGGTGACTGTTGCAAACGTTTTTCAACATCGTTTATCACTTCCGGCGTTAACACACTTGGCCGGCCATTTCTAGGCATATCATCAACACTTCCAGTTTTACGAAATCGTACGAGTAAACTGTGTATCGTTGATTTATTTACCCCAGTATGCTGCGGAAAGTTTTTCCTGAGCTCTTCTATACACTCTTTCCACGTTAAGCAACGCACAGAAACCAAAAAAATGTTATTCGGCCGCCGTCGGGGAATCGAACCCCGAATCTCTCTATATCTAGCCGAGCGCGTTAGCCTTACACCACAGCGGCCAACAATTCGTGGTGCTATGTATGTTTTTCTTTTTCAGTCAGCATCTGACATCATAAATCCGTAAGATGGGCTCAGCTACTGAGACGTCTCCATCTGGTGGGCATTAACGCCACTGGCTATATATAATTATAGCAATAATCCAAAGGGAGAGATCCAAGGTGAAAACCATCTAAATACGTGGCGTCAGTTGAGTAAATAAGTCCATCGCTCTTTCCACGTTAAGCAGCGCACAGCAACGCGTTGCTTAACGTGGAAAGAGCGATGGATTTATTTACTCAACTGACGCCACGTATTTAGATGATTTTCACCTTTTCATCGTCTATACACTATTTGTAAGACTACGTTTGCAAATAAGTTTCAACTAAACAAATTATCTGTTTCCTCTTCAAACCCATGCTTCTGTGCAAATGGTGACGCTAAAGTGGGCAAACTGCGTAGTACACATGGAACCGGTTATTCATTTCTGGCACTCTGCCAATTTCCTTCAGGCATTCGACAAGCGTAGTATTTGATCTCGATGAGTTGCTGACTCCTGTTGCCAAATCAATTGGTTGAACTTTTGCTTACAGCATATGCAATAATTTTTGTAATTCAGGGTTCGGGAACTTTACGATCACTCTGCATAACGCGAAAAAAGCAGTAAACGCACCTCGGACTTTTAATCTACTGTTTACCATTAGCTAACGGTTATTACTCTACGGATTATGATTGGTTTGTCCTGAGATTCATTTAGTTACTTATTTCACTTTCATTTATCTCACTACTCATTCTCTTTCTTAATCATCATTATCCTTTCATATTTTCCTGATTTCCGTAAATTCTTAATTCCCGCACGCGTCTCAGATCTCAAAACTCACGCCCTTCTTTCTTCTCCTCCCTGGAATTCTGTCTGACTACTCTCTTAATTTCTTCTTTATTTGGTTACTTTGCTCCCTTTGCTTTGAAGAAACGCCAGCTGGATTCGCAACAGTAATAATTCAATTACGTAGTCTGGGATCACTTTCGCTCATCGTGCTGTTGACTGCTGAAGGCATAATTAAAACGACTGCAATAAAACGCTTAGCTCAGAAAGGCGTCCCTAACATAGAAAGCTGGATTTCTCTGGGAAATGCTGTAGAACGATTATGAATTATTATTGGCTTTGCTGATATGCCTTTAATGGCATTGTGAAGTTCTATCTTGTTGACTCTATGATGGTAACAAAGATACCTACTATTGAATATTATATTATTCTCGGTAACGAATCCTTCCCAGTGCGATGTAATAGTTTACACTCATAAGAAAACTCTGGCTTGTTTAAAAGTCATATATTTTTTCTTTTCAACTCATTTTTCATATATTCTGTGACCTTTTATATTTATGCTATTACAGTTTTGTTCTACTGAAACTTCTCTATATGCCATAGTTCTGGCATAGTCTTACAAAATTAAACGAATACTTCTAATTCTATATGCACTTTTTTTCTTTTGTTTCCTTTCATTTGGAAGGCATTCCTATCTTAAATTTGGTCATTACGTTTAACTTCAATTTTTAGACTCAATCAACATGCAAAAAATTGGAATGTGGTTTCTTAAATTATGAGTTCAATCGGAAATTTCAACTATCCACAGCATTCTTCGGACGGTCGTCTATTATGGCAGTTCCAAACACCATGCTAAATGTTAGCTTCTCCAACAACTGCTCGGTAAAATAATTATAAAGAAACCGTAACTTCTCATCACTGAGCGAGTCTTTTTGTATGGCTAACCAGCCGTCGTCGACATCATCGACTAGAAGATAAGACAAGGCAGAACTCATGCGTTAGTGAAGTCTTCTTCACTGCTGGTGTGTTCACTGACTAATCCCAAGTTCTCAAAGTTGCGCCAAAGACACTGGGTAAAATGGTAATTGTATCCACCGATATTTATTAATACAGTACAATAATTTCCTTAATAAATTGACTGCCGGTATTTCAAAGTCCATTTTCACTGTTTTCGGATTCCACTCAATGATGGTGCTGCTTCACAAGGAAGAATAGCCGTTCGTACGTTTGCTTTTTCTTATTTGGTGTTGAGCCACGCACCGCAGAAATTTCATTCGTTTCTTCTTATGAGCTTCCAATATCTACAGGAATAGAATAAATCCGACGGAACTCTTACTTCAGCTCTTGAATGTTCCGTTCATGAAGAAGGCTTCACATTTAGTTGAAGTACTTTTCACCTTTCAGCGGCAAACACGAATATTCTTTCTTGCGTTAGGTCGTCGAATAAAACTCTTTTTCTTCACTAAGCATTAAAATATCGTCAGTCAGTATAATTTCTTTTATACCTTTGAGGTGCCTTAAAGTACCTGGCACTTTGCGCCAAATTCTATTCAAACCGTGTTTCACAGTAGAACACAGCGGTACTTCAGTCACGAAGTCATAACCACTATTCATTAGAGCAGTAATTTCTTCATAATAAAGTGTTTGATCTTCAGGAGCCAACTTTTTGCGTTACAACTTCTTTTTAACTTCATTCTCTACCAAATATGGTTTACAGGTATGATCCATTGCTTGCTTAAGACATTCGACATTGCACTTTTCACTCTTTTTTCTTGAGCAATTCCACATTACTAAGCCATTTTATTCTTTCTTTTTATACTACATCGATTACCATTATGTAATTATATAATGCACACTTATTTTTGTTGTTTTAATGACTTCATTGCTAAGTGAATTTAAATAAAACATGTGAAATGATGTGCACTCTAAACGAATTATTATGAAATGACTGTTCAAGAGTCAGATCACATCAGATCATATGTAGAGAATTTTAGGAAGGGAGTGTCTGACTTCAGGTCTTAAACAACCTTTAGAAATAGGAAGTTAGGAGATTTGGGCTAGAGTGCCCGATAGGAAAGTCACGCGGAAGCGAGGTAGAAAGGGGGAGGAAGACGCCCTCATTTATTGCCGTGGGTTCAGTACCCGTGGTCCGACGGTTTGACGTTGTAACGTACCAGGAGATGTGACGTACCTGCCAGAAGGACGCACACGACATAAAGGCAGATAGGAATCAGAATAAAATGTTCGCGTAGCTTAATTGGTAGAGCAACTTATTCCGGAATGAGTGGACCCGGGTTCGAACCCCGGCGCGTATAAAAATGACGGAGAAATTCACTTCGTTATAATGGCGCCCGAACTATCCGGATGACCCGACCGTTCAAAATCTCGCATTGGTGTGATGTTATTTCCACACCGCGAGATAGGAAAAATAAGAGAATCCTTTCTCCAGCACTTCGAAAAAAAAAAAAAAAAAAATAAGGGGGAGATGATGTAACGTACCAGGAGATGTGACGTACCTGCCAGAAGGACGCACACGACATAAAGGCAGATAGGAATCAGAATAAAATGTCCGCGTAGCTTAATTGGTAGAGCAACTTATTCCGGAATGAGTGGACCCGGGTTCGAACCCCGGCGCGGATAAAAATGACGGAGAAATTCACTTCGTTATAACGTGCCCATCCGACGCACGGAGGATATTTAGTGGTTCCAGCATTTGTACCTGCCTGGGATCGAACCTGAGATTTCTCCGTGGCAGTCACGAACGTTGACCACTAGGCTATCTGCGGCCCTTCAAGAGTCCCGTCAGACTGGGTGATTTACAAACCTCCCTCAGGCCATCGTGGTATAGGATCAACACAAAATGTACGGAAACTTGGATCTTCATCTTTGATTGCTGGTGGAAAATAGCTGAGTGTGACTGAGACCAAAGGGGAGCTCTGTTTTATCTCTAAGAAAGAGTCAAAGTACCAGTGTGGAAGCATAAGCTATGGATTTCAAAACTGGCCACAAAGGCGACTACTGCGTTATATCAGTGTCATCCGAGCGATATAATTAGATGTTAAAAGAAATCCTCAAAAAAATCCTCAAACCACATTAGATTATATTTTCAGCAAAAGATTTTCAGTTGAATCAGATCAACCTTCAATATAGCTTGCCCCTATTTGGTGCTATTCCCGTTCCTATAGTGTCGTCGCATTCAAATGAAGACGACTCCCTTTCCACGAAATATTAGTTTCCTTTTTAGGGGCTGGGACGTGTTGGAAGCTAGAAGACTGCGGGTGGAAAGCAATCTGTTGTACTTTATTTACTATTTTGTTTCAATTTTGCGATTTTTTTAACGAGTGTACTAGATAAATTAATAAAACTGCCATTGAATTAATTTTCATTGTTTACTTAAATATATAATATTTTTCATTGTGCTTAAAAAATACGTAAAAATATTTGAAAAATAGTGTGGACTTACATTGATTCCTCTTCATAACTATCTCATTTAAAGAAACGCTATTCCACTTCCAAATTTCTCAAAAGAAAGTCTTTCCCTACCGTTCCGACCCTTTTCAGCACATATGATATCGCATTCTGAGAGTATTATGCAAACACTGGTGAAATTCTGACTATTGAATGATAATCCAATAATTCGATTCACCACGTATCTTGTGGACGCATGAAACGAAACATGATGAGCTTCCAATCAACTTTTCTCGACGTGGAATTCATATTTCATTTCTTTCCGCATACCACCTATTCAGAAATGAGATATGCAGTTAGTATTTATATGGATCGTTAATATTTGATCAGTTGTATTATTTGTATTGTATTTCATCCTTGGACTTAAAATAAAAATGTATAACTGTGATTATAGCAATTTCTATTAATGCAGCTGCAAATGGAAATCCATTTCCTCGTCACAGGAATTGGTAATACACCTTCCTCTTCGCTTCAGAACTAATCTTCACTGTTAACATTTTGCTGGCACTTTTCCCCATTGTTTTTAAAAACGCAGCGTCGTTTTTTTATTACTTGTTACGAGTTTTTGAAAATAACCGGTAGCGGTACACGTGGAGGAAATGAATAACGGCGAGCGGTGCAAAAGAAAAAGAAAGGATAAAACTGACCAATTCAACTGCCGTCGTAATAAAATCACTTGTCCGAAGAGCCTTTATTATTAGCACGGCAGCATCACCGACACAAAGAACAATCGCTTAAAATGTTCCGAAGGCGAAGTGCACTGAAGCGTTGTAATGATCTTAGTGTGCCAATCTTCCTAGCATCACTGGATGCTGTAACTCGTTTGAGATTTCATTTTAACCGCATTAGGAACGTACCCCGCAATCGTCCGACATCTCCGAAATCAGGACAAAGTCTAACGCTTCTATAACCGGCAGTATTCATTTAGTCACGAAGTTGCAGCTCAGTAATGACACCTCCCGTAATTATTCATTGTTGGGGAAGTATCACGATGCACAGCAGTGATGGTAGATATCACAGTTTGTCAGATACCAATGCATGTGAATTTAGTTTCGTTTTCTTAGCCTGATGGCTTATATTCACAATGAATTGTTTCTGTTTCAGTTTTGGGGCTTCATGACCTAACGGCTGTAAGCCGTCTCCCATCCCTAATTTGGGGACACTGGTTCCAGGAGGGAGGGGGAGGAAGTGTACTTGTCCATGTCTCAAGAGGAACTCGAACCCAGCTCTGGCTACTGGTCCAGAGGGGATGCACTTAAAGTTGTATAAGAAAAATGAGATACGGAATAGCGAATCACCCTGACTGGATAGTTCAAGATCAAAAGGTGTGAAGTTATATGAATTTAAGGACTGCTATTGAACACACTCGTCAAGGAGTCACACTCTTTCGTTTACAAAAAGCATCAATCTTGAAGCAAACATTATGGAAACATCAGCAGATGAATGCGCTGAAGATGGCAAGAAGCTGGTAATTCCTGTGCACGATCTCATAACTCTGGGAGATTAAAAACACTTTTTGGCTTAATTCGGAGAGAATGGTCGCGGGGTGATTTTTACCATCTAGAGATCTAGATTTTTTCTGTTTCCCCTTCCCCCTCTAGATAGTGGTGTGAATGTTAGTACTTACAGTTTTAGTGAATTTTTATATAACTAAATTGTGTAGAACAGGAATATATTATGTACACTACAAAACTCCCTATGCTTTCAATTATATTATTTTGAAAACACGAATAGATGGATCAGAGGGTTTTAAGAGATGCTAGTTAGACTCCTGATTGATGTAATAGTTTGGGGAATATATGATACCTTAAATAAGGCTCAATCAGTCGCAATCAGTCAAGCATAAAGTATTGGTATTATAACTGAAGGTGGAAAGTAACATTCATTTTTCTTGGAGATGAAGAGAAGTAAAACTCGAGGTGAGAAAAGGTTAGAAGTAGAACAGAGAATTTTAAAAGCTAGGAGTAGAACAGACAGTTGGAAGCTACAGGAATGGGATTTTAGAAAGCTCGTTTATTGTAAAATTGACAGGAGAGGAATCGTTTGATAATGATAGTGAATAATTTTAAACTGTGTTGACACCATCAGAAGAACCAGGAAAGCATCTGCTTAACTTCGGCAATCGGACGCAAAGCGTCAAAATAAATGTTTCTTCAAATGAGAGAGAGATAACGAAGATAATGTTAGTAGGATTGTTTTTCCCGTCCGATTTTGGGGAATAATCTAGAAAACAGAGGAGGAATTTCTAAGTGTAGCGATTTCTGCTATCATGAAAATGGTCAGCTCATTTGAGGTGCATTTCTTTTTGTAAGTAATTTTGAAGCTGTCTTTGATTTGAATAACCTGAGGTAGAGAGAGTGATTTCCACAATATTTACATATTTACAACATTTAGAAGGCAGATAAGCAAATGGACCAAAATTGAACAGCTGGAAGGGGGAGGGGGAGAGGTAGTCCAGTTTGGGCATAACAGAACTGATAAGGCGCAGTACCTGCTGGAGATAATGTAAAATACATTTCGAGTCGGTGGGAGCCTGAAGTACCTGGGATGAAGTGGGAGGGAGGTAAGTGAGGTAGGGCTAACTGGATCTCGAGGATGTTTACTTTTTTCGTGGAGTTTATTCATTTGGATTTCTTGAGGAGATTTGAGAGAAAATATTCAACTGGGTAGGAAGGGATTTTAATGGGAAAAATAATTGTTTGAACAGGAAAATAAAAGATACCCACTTGACGTGGTTTCCCATTCGTAGAGTTCATCACTTCATGACATTCACTGATGGGGTGTCCAGATGCTGAAGCGCGGTTGTGATGCCATCGTTGTAAACACCTTTAGGGATCCTCCCTTAATGAGATATTTCTGAGGGACGAGAGTAGGGATATGTGAAGTGAAAATACTTGGGTTTCAGATGGAGGTTGCATGGGAGAGAGGGAAGAAATGAGAGAGCGCAGATCCTGGACCGTAGCTAGAGGAGCCGACTGGGCACTCAGCCCTTCCTCTGGGAAATAAATGTTATAAATCTAATCAAGCAATTCATTAATGCTCAATGAAAATTGCTTTGGTATTTCATTACGAGCAAAAACACCGTACCTTGTTCATTTATGCATTGTTTTTAAAGCATAATGCAGATGAAACAGCACAAGCGATGCAAATTAAACACAAACTTTGACTTCTCAAAATGAATCAGTAGGAATGGTTGTACCAGAATTCTTTGTCACATGACCATAATACTTGTTGATGTTAAGGCTCAAAAGAAAGAGAAATGGGTGTCTTTCTTCGAGAAAACGCAAATTTCGAAGAACATAAAAAAAATGGAGTGCAGGAAGAGTTATTCTGAAAACTGTAACAACTTAAGAAACAGCGAGATATAAAGTTGCATTTATAAAACTTTCAGAGATAATTCCCCACAAAGAAGTGTTTCTTGATAAACGCAAATTAGCAGATTTTTAGAGAAAATCTGAATGTAATATTTTCAAGGGTGAAGAAAACGGTCTCTGTCTGCAGCAATTGGAAGAGCAGTTTTATTTTTCTGCATGTGAGAAAACCGTTTGCAAAAGCTTTGCGAACTAAATGCATTATAGTTCACGGAAATTTCGTTCACCTAATTACAATGGTTTCCATAAATTAAGGAAAAAACACAAAAATCGCGATTATTTCTGGAAGAAGAATTGGAAATGCACGAAACTTGAGTATATGACGTGAAATGTAATGGAAAGTCAGCTATAGTATGCAAATGAGTAACCATGGCATCAGTTTATGCAATGAAAACGATAAAAGGGTGATGCAAGAAAAGCATAAAAGGGGTATGCAAATGGAAAAAGATAAAAAACATAAAAGGGCTGTTGCGGAGTGTAAATAAAGGATTTTGAGACAGCAGATCTGTTGAATTGTTTGCGAGACCACATTATTGAACAAATGAAGTGAGGTGGAAAGCGATCAAAGGACTAGAAGCGGGCCAAAGTCATTTGGAAGCTGCAAGATTGCTGTATGTGAGTCCTTCTGTGGTCCACAAATTGTAGAACTAATTTTAAAATACGCAATTAGCTTCCTGAAGGTACAGCGAATTAAGGAGATACATGTACTTGGAGTGCCACTTTTCCAAAATAAGAAATCAACGCTGCCAGCGTTTTGTACTCGTTTTGTACAGTTTTGTACACCCAAAAGAAAATTTTGTACACCACCGGAAGTAGTAGTTTTCGGCTCTCTAAAAGTGGCACTCCAAGTACATGCTGAGTGCCACTTTCTCAAAATCGAAAATAACTACTGCCAAAGTTTTGTACTAGTTTTGTACAGTTTTGTACACCCAAAAGAAAATTTTTTACACCACCGGAAGTGGTATTTTTCGGCTCTTTAAAAGTGGCACTCCAAGTACATGCTGGAGTGCCACTTTTCCAAAATCGAAAATAAATACTGCCAAAGTTTTGTACTAGTTTTGTACCGTTTTGTACACCCAAGAGAAAATTTTGTACACCACCGGAAGTAGTACTTTTCGGCTCTCTAAAAGTGGCACTCCAAGTACATGCTGAGTGCACCTTTCTCAAAATCGAAAATAACTACTGCCAAAGTTTTGTACTAGTTTTGTACAGTTTTGTACACCCCAAAGAAAATTTTGTACACCACAGGAAGTAGTACTTTTCGGCTCTCTAAAAGTAGCACTCCGAGTACATGCTGAGTGCCACTTTCTCAAAATCGAAAATAACTACTGCCAAAGTTTTGTACTAGTTTTGTGCAGTTTTGTACATCCAAAAGAAAATTTTGTACACCACTAGAAGTGGTACTTTTTGACTCTCCTTTGTAGCCCTCGAGCATGTACTTGGAGTGCCACTTTCCCAAAAACGAAAATAAACACTGCCAGAGTGTTGTCCTAGTTTTGTACAGTTTTGTACACCCAAACGAAAATTTTGTACACCACAAGAAGTGGTACTTTTTGACTCCCCTTTGTGGCCCTCGAGCATGTACTTGGAGTGCCACTTTTCCAAAAAGGAAAATAAGCACTGTCTTAGTTTTTTACAGTTTTGTACACCCAAAAGAAAATTTTGTACACCACCGGAAATAGTTCTTTTTGACTCTCCTTTGTGGCCCTCGAGCATGTACTTGGAGTGCCACTTTTCCGAAAACGAAAATAAACACTGCCAGAGTGCAGTCCTAGTTTTGTACAGTTTTGTACACTCAAAAAGAAAATTGTGTACACCACCGGAAGTAGTACTTTTCGGCTCTCTAAAAGTGGCACTCCAAGTACATGCTGAGTGCCACTTTCTCAAAATCGAAAATAACTACTGCCAAAGTTTTGTACTAGTTTTGTACAGTTTTGTACATCCAAAAGAAAATTTTGTACACCACTAGAAGTGGTACTTTTTGACTCTACTTTGTAGAACTCGAGCATGTACTTGGAGTGCCACTTTTCCAAAAACGAAAATAAACACTGCCAGAGTGTTGTCCTAGTTTTGTACAGTTTTGTACACCCAAAAGAAAATTTTGTACACCACAAGAAGTGGTACTTTTTGACTCCCCTTTGTGGCCCTCGAGCATGTACTTTTAGTGCCACTTTTCCCAAAAGGAAAATAAGCACTGTCTTAGTTTTGTACAGTTTTGTACACCCAAAAGAAAATTTTGTACACCACCGGAAATAGTTCTTTTTGACTCTCCTTTGTGGCCCTCGAGCATGTACTTGGAGTGCCACTTTTCCGAAAACGAAAATAAACACTGCCAGAGTGCAGTCCTAGTTTTGTACAGTTTTGTACACTCAAAAGAAAATTGTGTACACCACCGGAAGTAGTACTTTTTGATTTTTCTTTGTGGCCCTCGAGCATGTACTTGGAGAGCCAATTTTCCAAAATTGAAAAAAAAAAACACTGTTAGAGTGTTGTCCTAGTTTTGTACACCCAAAAGAAAATTTTGTACACCACCGGAAGTGGTACTTTTTGACTCTCCTTTGTGGCCCTCGAGCATGAACTTGGAGTGCCACTTTTCCAAAATTTAAAAAAAAACACTGCCAGAGTGATGTCATAGTTTTGTACACCCAAAAGAAGATTTTGTACACCACCGGAAGTGGTACTTTTTGACTCTTGATTTTCGAAGCAGTAGCTTAAATGGTTAACTAATTTGATTAATATTCCTAGTTTGTTGCATATAAAACACACTTTTGTAATAACCTAGAAGCCGAACGGCCAAGTTGGAAGAATCACCAAAAGAATTTATGTTTAAAATCTCCTTTCCCTTAATTTTCCACTCAATGAAAGTTCGAAGGTCATCTTTATAAAAAATCGTCACATTGTGATTCATCATTTGACACAAAATAGCTCTTAGATCAACATATAGCAACAATACGTACTCGTTTAAATCTCTTTCTTTATATCAGTTCCCCACAATTACTTGCAATCTTTCTCTCTACACCCCCCCCAATTTTTTCAATCAAGGTTGTATATAAATTTTGCTGTGACTCACTGTCAGTGTCGCTAAAATGTACAAGCTGTTTAGAGAAGTAGCGGACTCTTCAGTGGGAAAATGTTTAGTTTAGAAGCAACTCGAAAGGAGGGTTAAGTTACAGGTATAAGTCACAGACTGAAATTCAAGCAATTTGAATTTCTGCGCAATGTTTTTTCAATCTAGTGGTTTTCAGTTTAAACAAAATTTTTATATTTAAGCATTGCTTTGTAGAAATAAAAAGATATTCAGTGAAACTTCGGCTATGCGTACTCCAGTTATATTTTTTGACATTTATACGTAATTCTGCATTAGTCCCGATATTTTACTGTATTTTCTAAGCTTTTCCAATTCGATAATAGCTAATTAATTCATTTATACGCTTTTTTTGATGTACATAAATTTTGTAATTTCTGATTATCACAAACTCACAGTTCTTTGATTCGTTTACGTAACCGGTATATCACAAGTTTGAGAGAATCGAGACAGTGTTACTGAGTTCTTGGTGCAGCCAAAGTTGAACCTTCATCCCATCAGAGAAGGGAATGCTGTTTACTTTCGGTTAGCGTTCTTGTGTTCCTTCTTCATGCAAAGTTGAACCTTGATCTCATCAGAGAGGGATATGTTGTTTAGTTTCGGTTTGGATGAAAAATTTATTTCGCAATCTTTACTCTGAATAAAACGTGCACTTAGGCAAGCTACAACTCTTGGCATGGTGCGGACGTTTTTTTGTTGTTGTAGTTCAGACATGAAATAGATGGTGCAAAACTTAATAACGTTCATAGTTATGTTTTTTCTCTGACTTTGACAAATTTTAAGCAAGCAAAGATTAGAGAATATTTTACTCAAATACTATTGAGAAATCAACTTGTAAACAATTTGCTTTGAAAAGAGCGATGCTAATAAAGAAGGAGTAATAGGGGTATGAATATAAAACAAAATAACATTCGGATTTACAACAAAGTTTTTAAAAAGTAAAGATTTTTTTTTCATGTATTGAAAATGCGAAATTGTACATAATCATTTTGTCATGTAGTTTTTAAAATATTTGGCCAAACTTTGGGAACTTGTTTAACCGCCATTTTGGTGATAAAAAAAATCATATAAAGGGCCGGAAACTTTTTCCCGCTGCGTTATCCACCATGAGCATGGGCGTCCGCTGCAACTTTTCCGGGGAGGGGGAAAACTGGTATACTCCCACTATCATAATTATTGCTTAAATTTATAGTACCCCTGCGTCTTTATATGGCATAGTGGGGGTTGGGTCAGGCGAGTGCATCGAGCCCCTAAAGCTAGGGAGTGGGTTCGGAGCACTGTTAGCCCCCCCCCCCCCCAGCCCCCAAAGTTTGGGAACTTGGACACATCTTTCTTTCTATAGTCAATATTTAGTATTGAAATAACGGACAATAATAATAATTATGTCATTTACCAATTACTGGCCACTGATTATTCATATCTGAGTCAAAAGTTTAACCTTACTGTAGGCTTCTTGCTAAATTTAATAATCAACTTAATAAAGTCTTTTTGTATGGAAACATTCACTTGGGGTTACATAAAACAATTGCACTGCTCCATCGTCCTTTATTGAGTATGAGTATAAACCCCCTTTTTTTATAGACATTTATCTGTTAATTTTATATCCCCTTCAATTTTCTGTTTCTTGCACTTTAGAAGAGATACTATGAAATAAAAACTGCAAACGTCTTGGGTTTTGTCCAAATCTATCAATTACATTTTGAATGAGTTCATGTTTATTCTCAAAAACCTTTTCTCGATGAATACTCATCATGCACAGTCCAGATAAACGTCCATCTGCCATTTTTGACCTTAACCAGGTTTTTAACCGTTCTCATAGTGCTGAAGGACCTCTCCACTGCGCAGGTTGTTACTGGTAATGTTTGAACAATAAGAATAGCCTGTCGAACAGAAGGAAACAGATCACTGTGTTTGAGCACGCCTAAAGTTCGTCTTCACATCCATCATCTTGTTTTTTCCTTCCTGACCACATTTCAAACTGTTATGGATAGGTTATGCTCATGTGTGTAATTAATAGTTAAATTTAGCAAATGTTAAAATTAAGGTAAATATTGACTTTAGGTGAAAATTAAAATTTGGGAGACGGGTGGATGCATTTCGAAACAAAAAGTAAATTCAATCAATTAAGGCCATGATAAATGAAAATAAAATGCAATGGAATTAGGACATTCCAAAAGTTATTACGACATTCCAAAAGTTATTATTGAAAGTTTGCGTTATTTGAATTTACGATGAGCTGTGACACCTGCAAGTGTAAAATAAGTAATTATTGTTTACATGTGTACCAAATTTTTGAACACTAAAAAATGGATGGTACACTTTGGAAGCACTGATATCCTAAGTGAAAATCCCCCAAATACGTGGCGTCAGTTGAATAAATAAATACATCGCACTTTCCACGTTTTATCAACACACGGCATAACAATTTTTCGGTTGCTGGATGTCCTACACATTGAAGCTATTCGACCCTTTGGCTCCGGGTTGTGATACAATCGCTCTGCAATCGCCTTATTGGTGCACTGCTGAAGGAAAGTGCGAGGCCACATGGAGATTCCTCGTGGAGGATGTGGATCCTACAATTGTCGGTGGTGTAACGTACCAGGAGATGTGACGTACCTGCCAGAAGGACGCACACGACATAAAGGCACATAGCAATCAGAACAAATGTCTGCGTAGCTCAGTTGGTAGAGCGACTTGTTCCGGAATAAGCGGCCTCGGGTTCGAATCCCGGCGTAGACCAAAAATGACGGAGAAATTTACTTCGTTATAATGGCGCCCGAACTATCCGGATGACCCGACCGTTCAAAATCTCGCAATTTCCACACCGCGAGATAGGAAAAATATGAGAATCAATTCTCCAGCACTTCGAAAAAAAAAAAAAAAAAAGATAAGGGGGAGATGATGTAACGTACCAGGAGATGTGACATACCTGCCAGAAGGACGCACACGACATAAAGGCACATAGCAATCAGAACAAATGTCTGCGTAGCTCAGTTGGTAGAGCGACTTGTTCCGGAATAAGCGGCCTCGGGTTCGAATCCCGGCGTAGACCAAAAATGACGGAGAAATTTACTTCGTTATAGTGGTTGTACTAAACTATGTAATTATTGCCTTGATGTTTTTCTTAACACTCACGGCTACCCGTCACAGTAGCATCTGTAAAGAGATCGTTTTCCAAATTAAAATTTGTAAAAACTATTTGAGAAGCATCATGTCACAAGATAGGCTGCAGGAATTGTCACTGCATAGAAAGGCAGTTTGCCAAAAGAATGGACCTCAACGCTTAATAATTTCGCCAAAAAATGAAGGCTGGAAAGAAAGACTTAATCCTAAAAACATGAAAATGTCCACTTATCGCATAATTAATTTTCCACTTGTATTTTAATCATATAATTATAATTTATATTATATCTATATTATGTAGTTATGTGGTACACTCAGTGGTCGAAGTGGCACAGAGCTACTGCCAGTATGGTGTAGACCATAGATCCACATAGTATAAATAGGAGGTTTCGAAAGAAATACATTCCATTCCGTATAATTGCTTTTTTTTTTTTTTTTTTTTTTTGGTATTGAAAAATTAATGTATATAATTTTATAAAATTAATGTAAAAATTAAAAAAACTTCGTTGAAGGGTTTGTGGTCGGTCTCTTTCAGTCTCAGCTGCTAATTATCAATTTTATCCGTTAAAAATGCCATTTGCCGTTTTTTGCGTTAAAATTTGTTTTTTCATCCTGATATCTTTACGTAGTTTGTGAAGGGTTTATAATTTATTACATACCGGGATGGTAAATAACGTTTTTTTTAACTGCCGGTATGCTCACTTCCATTTTGTTAACTACCGATATGCCATACCGGCCCATTTCGAACACTGGGTATTATAGTACTCGTATATTTGTAAACAACACATACCTGCACATTACATTTCCACACGCACTTCTTTTTTTCCTGGCCTGCATTGAAGTTTTGTTGTACATGCAAATTAATATCTGCAGCTACGAAATCCATATTGCATTCTTGCAGTGTAGAATACTGAATTCTTTGTTTGTATACAACCATATCCAATAACGATCACTAAAGTCTCATAGTTGTTAACCTTAAACATTTAAATATATTTTACCAAATTCGTTTCAATGCGATAAAACGTATATTCATGATTATGCATCTGACAGCTCACCGTGTTAAATCTGACTGGCTGATTGATAACCTTACATTATGTACTTCTGTTCCAAAATTTATTTTAAAAGTTAAAACTACAGGGCTCTATAGGTAGTTCCTTTACTTTACCAGACATCAGTCTCCCTAACTTCCTGACATCCCCATTTTCCCAAAACAAACACCGTGAAAAACACATCCTCCCTGGTGTCCGAAATTCTGGAAAAATTATTATGCTTAGGGGTGCTGAAATAAACTTTCCGGGGTTGCACAAGTGGTGCTAGTTACGCCACTGCGAATGCGCCGAGGTGTTTTGCAACTTCCCTCTCCCCCAACCTTGCTCGGCATGGCTGCTAGACTGGAAGCGATGATATGCGCTGATTTGAATTCCTTTTCCTCGCATTTCCGAAATGCTTTTGCCGAAAGCATTGCTTAACAAAGCAACAAAAAACTGTTTCTTTTCTTCCTTTGCTATAAAAATGAAGGCTCCGACAATGTCTTAGTTTATAAAAGACAACCGCACGAAAATTTGCGACCTTGAACAAATAAAAGTTGCGTATAATGAACACAAAAACAGCTGGTTGTGTATAATTAACAGGAGTAAAAGTATGTAATAAACTGGAAAGAGATAGTAGTGTTAACTTCTGGATTTCGAAAGATGACACTCTAAGAGCATGCTGGACAACCAAAGAGAACCATTGCCGGAGGAGTACATAACTCTCTTTTGTCTGTACAAAACTAGTACACCATTCTGATAGTGTTTATTTTCGATTTTAGAAATATGGCACTCCAAGTACATGCTCGAGTGCCACAAAAGGAGAGTCAAAAAGTACCACTTCCGGTGGTGTACAAAATTTTCTTTTGGGTGTACAAAACTAGGACAACACTCTGGCAGTGTTTATTTTCGTTTTTGGAAAAGTGGCACTCCAAGTACATGCTCGAGTTCTACAAAGGAGAGTCAAAAAGTACCACTTCTAGTGGTGTACAAAATTTTCTTTTGGGTGTACAAAACTGTACAAAACTAGTACAAAACTTTGGCAGTATTTATTTTCGATTTTGAAAAAGTGGCACTCCAGCATGTACTTGGAGTGCCACTTTTAAAGAGCCGAAAAATACCACTTCCGGTGGTGTACAAAATTTTCTTTTGGGTGTACCAAACTGTACAAAACTAGTACAAAACTTTGGCAGTATTTATTTTCGATTTTGAAAAAGTGGCACTCCAGCATGTACTTGGAGTGCCACTTTTAAAGAGCCGAAAAGTACCACTTCCGGTGGTGTACAAAATTTTCTTTTGGGTGTACGAAACTGTACAAAACTAGTACAAAACGTTGGTAGCGTTGATTTCTTATTTTGGAAAAGTGGCACTCCAAGTACATGTATCTGAAGGAAGGCCTAGGTCTACAACGTCTGTGGATGACTGATCATCATCATCACAAACCATGGGTACAATTCCCGTAGGTATCTGTTGCCATTTTAACTATATTGTCCCATTGAGGTCTGCTCGTTGCAGATATCTACGATTAACTGAGCGGAGGAACAGGAAAGCCACCCCGATACAGCTGCGATCTGCCCTTGCTGCGGCTACAGGATCGGTGGTATCTGCTTCCACTGTGCGCACGGACGCCTTCATGCTGGGAGGCCAACACTCTGCGAGCCTCTCTTAACCCCCGTCACAGAGGGAAGGGGGACATTTGAATTGATCAAGCCTCCACATCAACTGGACTGAAAACCAGTAAAGCACAGTACTCTTCACAGATGAGTGCAGATTTGCTTTGCAGAGCCATATCAAGCGTGCTCTGATCCGGAAAGACAGAGGGACACGCTGCCATGACTCGTGAAAGGCACACTTATAGTGGTAGTGTGCTGGTTTAGGGTGACATGTCGTTAGATAAACTCCTGGAGCCCTGTGTTCGCCTTTATGCAGGTGCCATAAGAGATACATTTTTCCTACAAGACGGTAGCGGTCGTCCCCACCAACCAAGACTGGTAGAACAACATCTTTAAGAGCAGACCATTGTCCGTAAGAATTGACCAGCCAGGTCTCCCGACAATAATCCGATCGAGCATGTATGAGATGCTCTATGGAGACATATTGCTTCCTCAAACTCTCTTTACAAGATCTATTCAGTGCAACTGTCATTCTTCTATTCTCTCTCTCTGGAACGCTTGAGTCACAACAACGTCTGCATTGTTGCGCCATCATGTATCGATCAATTCGTGTGAGCTCTCGAGATGTCAAAGTGATTGCCTGCTGTATAATAACTAGAGTTAGGATTCTTGCGTGCAAATTTTCTTTCCTATTGCGTGTGATATTAAATGTAGAGCTACACAATATTTTAACGTTCCCAATCTTTTAATGTAATAAAAATAAATGGCTTACCAGTTATTTCTATATCATTTTTCCTTTTCATTCCATAAAAAGTAATTATGTCGCACAATAAACATTTTTTCAATGTTCTGGAAAATCATATTCTGCCGCTTGTCAGTCAAAAAGTCTTTGTACTGAGAGAAAGATCTCTCCACCTCCACGCTCACTAGAGGTGCAAACTTGGTCTTTATGCGAATGTCAAGATCTTGGTTCTCACTGACGAAGGCAATGGCATCTGGGTTCTTCCGAAGAGAATTTTCCAGCTTTGTCTTGGCAAAGTCATCCACACGGCTTTCCACTTCCTTAAAAATCCCCCACTGTATTTGCTTTTCTATAGGTTCCGTTCTTCAAGCTTCTTGATGCTGTCTACAATGAACTTGTAGTTGTATGCCTCATACAACTCTTTTTCCAGATGCTTACTGCCCACGAGACTCTTGATTTTTGTAACTACTGCACTACCATCTTCTTCAAGTTGGGCAATGTAATCTTTGATCTTGGCAAAGTTTAGACAGTAGTATACCACAGGGGCGGAGGAAAGTGAAATTCGTTGACCGGGCCCAAAATTTCGAATCGTGATGCACCCTCTACCTTCCCGCTTCCCGGAACAAACAGAAGAAAAACAATGCCTAAGGACTTTTGTTGGGAATTAGTTCCACCCAACCACTTACCGGGAGGAACTTTCTAAGGCACAATCACAACAATCGCACATATGTCAAATAAAAAAATAATAAAAATAAAAATCTTGGCTGAAATTATTGACCGGGCCTGGGAGGTTCCGCTGCCACTGGTATACCACAGCAGAAATCCAGGTGCCCCACCTGACGATCACAGGCTCTGGAGGAAGGGCAACTTGGGTGGTTTCCTGGAACATATTGATTCTCGCTAGGGCCTTAAGCAGCACTTTCTTCATTAACCCAATGAACTGGTTTGCAACTTCGTACTTTTTCTTTCACGGCTTCACAAACTTTATGCAAGGAGTGCACCAAGCAAGTAACGTGGTGTAAGTTGGGATAGAGAGGCTTCAGGTGCGAAAATGCTTTCAGCATGTAAGACGCCTGATCTGTGGCCACCAAACATACCTTGTCGTAATGAATTTCTGTTCACAACTTCGAACAAGCATCGTTGAATTTCTGTTCACAACTTCGAACAAGCATCGTTGAATTTCTGTTCACAACTTCGAACAAGCATCGTTGAATTTCTGTTCACAACTTTGAACAAGCATCGTTGAATTTCTGTTCAAAACTTCGAACAAGCATCGTTGAATTTCTGTTCACAACTTCGAACAAGCATCGTTGAATTCCTGCATTATGGTGCAGTTATTTGTTTTCTCCAAATGATACATTTTGAATAGCATGAAGCGAAATGGTCCTCAAAAGAGCAAAAAGAATGTAAAGGACATACCTCTTTTGAGCATCTGTTGTTTCGTTCAGAATGAATGCTACTGGAGAATATCCCATAATGTTCCCATAATGTTTTTGATCTTAAGTATAGTGGCATCATAGTTCACATCCACGTAGTTCTTCCTGAGAGTGCTCTCATCGGGGATTTTCCTTTACGTGTATTTTTCCAGAAATCCTTTTAGAGGAGGATAGTTGACTTTAGACAAAAGGATTCCTGATTCCATTAGAGCGGCGGCAATATCAACATTAAACTGGTTGACTTGATCAGCTTTCTTAGATGCTTGTCGAAAAGCGTTCCCAATGAACGGACAGTATGTACAGCTTTCCTTGGTTTTTGTTCTAATTTCTTTGTTCTTTTTGTGAGTGACGGATTCCACGTGTCTCTTCAGTGGCAGCTTTTGGTGCTTATCATCCACCATGATTTTCTTGTCACAATACGTACACAAAATCAGAGTACCATCAGTTTCAAACCCCTCATTTTGGAAATCCTTTAGAATACTGTAGAATTTAGATTTTCCGATTGTACTCATTTTTGCTTTGTGTCTATTTGCTGCTGAAGGGAGAGAAAAAGAATGCGAACTAACCTGTGAGTGCGCTGCTTTCGCTCTTCTTCCTTCTTCTTCTGGACTCCGCCTATTTCATTGCGCGGGGGAGGGGGAGAAATGAATGCACTAATCCGTACTTCTGCAACTTTCCCTTCCTCGTGGTTTCCCTCTCAGAGATACATATAAAAAAAATGGTAGATTAACTGTAAATTTTGCGTTCATTTCGGGTGCAGATATTTGGCTTGCGTGCAAGATTCAAGATTGCGTTCGAAAAGGGCTTTTGCATGCTAAAGAGTGCTCATAAGGGGTGTTAAAATAAGTTGATTTTACATGTTTATGATCAGATTTTGGATCTATATACGTGCCCGCATAAAATTTTGTAGTGGGTGCTGAACGCAGAAATCCTATCTCTAATAATAACATGCAATCACTTTTAGATGTCAAGGTGATCGCGTGCTAATTTAAAAACATTGTATTATCAAAGACTCGAGTTCTATTTTTCCGTTCTACAAAATTCGAATTGAATTCTTAATAACACAGCAAGTTAAATTTGCACGCGATCACATTGAGATTGCAAGGTGATCGCGTCCTAATTTATAAACACTAGATTATCAATGACTCGATCTCTGTTTATCCGATCTACAAAATTCGAATTGAAATCTTAATATCACGGCAAGTTGCGTATGTATAGTAATTTAATTTAGCACAATTCGAATATTAATTTGTACGCTTTATTTATTTTTAACTTTTTTAATTTAACTAACTTTCCGAGTTTAGTGCTGATTATATTTTACATTTTGCAAAATATCGATCTATCTAAACGCTCTAACCTACAATAAAAACTGAAATCTTGAGATGTCAAAGTGAGCAAAATTGCATCTAAAAGCAGATGTCGCCCCAATAGCCCAATGTCGAGAACTTAGACAGTTCCGAATTGCAACACCAGATGTCGTATTATTTTGTAGAAAGTTTCAAACTAACCATCGAACAAGACAGTCTAAAACAAGCTGAGAACGAAATAACAAGTGTGTCTGAGAAAAAGTCATTTAACGCGTCTTTTGAAAAACAGAAATAAATAGCATGTAAATTTCAGTTTTAACATGAATGAGTTCGTATACGAAAATATAGGAAAAACTTATATAGTATACTATATAAGTTTTTGCTATATTTCCTTACAGAAATTGGGCGTCTATTTGATTTGTTTTCAATCTGCTTCATTTAAAAATTCCACTCCGTCATAGGTCGGGCACCATTCCCCATATATTAATATTTATTTAAAGCTTAAAAACAACCGTCCTAGGACGGGCCATAAGCGATTCTAATATAATTTGGTAACGAGCGAGCATCATAACGGTATCAAGTTGTGTATGAAAAACTTGGAGTACATCTGCAGTTCAACGTTAACTTCTGATTAACGCACGAAATTTTCCTGCAACGTTTGACATGCATGGTCTAACACGCTTTCTATTTAATTTTTTTTCCTACACTTTTTTTTTTTTTTGGTTGGAGGTTTAACGACCACCGTGAGCAACTCAATGGGCTATAAGCAGTCGCCCGTCCCTAATTTAGGGTCACTGGTTCCAGGGAAGGGAAAGAGCCAGTGCCGTAAGACAAACACAACATCCATGCCTCACCGGGATTCGAACCCAGACCCCTTTCGGACGAATGATCAGACGCCATCGGGGCGGCTTTTTTTCTACAATATATTCATTAAAAAAACGGTCGCAAAATTTTTAAAAATCAGTCTTCAAATGAGAAACATCAGTTGACTTCAAACCGAATATGAATAAATGTCATCGAAATTCCTTCAGCTGTTTCAATACACGTTTTCCACAGGGTGTGAGGAGTTTTTCTTTTCTATTCCCCCCCCCCTTTTTTTTCTATGGTTTTCAGTGCACCAGTGTGTAAGCAAATCTCTGTTATTTCAGTCTTTTTGTTCAGTCATTGTACATACAAGGGAAACTCCACAAATACATAGACCAAATAGCTTTCAGATGAAATTTCAGAGTAAATGTTCTCTTCTGTCAGAGAAAGAAAGAAATAGAAGAAGAGGGGAGAAAAGAATGAAAAAAGAGAGAGATAGAGAATGAGGAAAGAAAAGAAAGAAAAAGTTATAGAGAAAGAGAAGAATAGAAAGGAAAAAGGGGTAGAGAAAGAGAGAAGAAAAGAAAGAAAAATGGATAAGGAAAGAGAGAAGAAAAGAAAGGCGGGGGGGGGATGCATAAAATCTATTTTCACGTTGTTTCTTCCGTTTGATTTCGCTTTAACTTGGATGTACAGCCAACAATATATGCATTCGGAAAATATGCTTTTATCTGATGGCGCTGGCCTTGTCCCTCCCCTGGATCCAGTGGTCCTAAATCAGAGACGCACGACTGCCTCTAGCCCTAGATGCTCGTGCTGGTCGCTAAACCCCAAAATGAAAAAAAAAAAAAAAGACAGGGAAGATCATTCCCACTCTCGTGATGTAAGTGAAAACAGGATGACCTTTAATGCCCTAATTCTCACATTCCTGTTTTATTATAATAGTGTGTGATAAAAAAAATCACTGTTAAACTTTCAATCAAAGGGGAGTTATGTCCGCACCCAAACACCTAACCTGGTTAAATTTATGGTACGCCGGTGTTTCAGTGGATGGTCTTGAAGAAGATCTTTCAGCCTCGCGTTCTATATTTTTCCAAGCTGAGGGACGGGAGATGGCAACCTAGTGCGGACCCCATTGTGACAAATAGGTTCAACTCACCTAATGCCGGCCCTGCTTCCATTTCAGGTAAATTTCGCAGAAAATCAGCTTCATTCGTCACGCAGGACTGTTCTGAATTCTACCAGTGCTGTTATCCGCCAAGGACGATTAGTCATGCATCGTTCTACGTTGTTCATCTCACAAGTATTGAATCGGATTTAGACCGTGAATCTGAGCTGGCCACTTTATTAGAGGCATGTTTTTATCCTCAGGTCAAGCCATAGCCACCTTTTGCTGTGAGCGTTGATTGCTGAAACACTAGAATTCCGTAACTACAGGGCGATTCCATCACCAAAGTTAAGAAGTCCTTTGGACAGTTTCGTGACGTAATTGGGATGAATCACGAAGGATAAGCCATAAATGATCTGCGTCTACGTGATTTGCTCAATCACGTCTATTGATTCATGAGTTGTTGCGTTGTTGAGCTGCGTGTGTTCAGAAAATGTTATGTTGAGCTGAAAGTTTGATTTGAATATTTGTTCATGGGTTAAGAAAATGCACCGAATATATTTTATTCCTATAAAATTCATCATCCCTTCAAGCGAAAAGGAATGGACGAACTGTTAATAGGTTGTTCAGTGGCCGAATGGACAGAGGTGCAAGAGGATCTTCCGACTTCTGGAACCGCTGCCTTTGGTCCTAAATCCCGGTAAGGCATTGATGTTGTGTTTGTCCTTCCACTGTTGCTCCCCCAACGCGCCAGGAATCGTAACTTCTTATATTTTAAGAGGTGGTTAAATACCCCCCACCCCCTCACCCCACCCAAAAGAAAAGAAATCGAAAAGAAGGCTGTTAATGAACCAATTGCATTTTTCACTCTGTAAATGAACTCCAAAATTATAAAAAAGGTCAAGACTTTTAATAGAACAACTACCATTTTCGTATCAACGGGATTTGAAATTTGTTTTAATAAGCAATCTAAAACTGTTTTAGCCACCCGGGGACCCAGTGGTCTAAGCGCTGGCATGTGACAATACGTCCGAAACGGGTTCGGGTGTGGCATAGTTGTTGCTCTTGTCCTAGGGTACTGGCTTTCTCCGCTTCCTGTAACCAATGGTGAAAAATTAGGGACGGGCGACGGCAGTGGCGTAGCCAAAAATTTCTTAAAGGAAGGGGGGCTTCAGGGATTTTGTTCATCAGTGAAAGCTTCCCGGAAAAAAAATACTCCAAGTCAGAATCAGCCCAAAATCTTTAAAAGTCAAAAAATGATAAAAAATTATTGAGAAAAGACTTTTACTAATATATCATCATCATCATCATCATCATTGTTATCCATTATCAATCCACTGCTGCACGAAGGTCTCCCCAAGTTTCTTCCGCAACGGTCTGTCTTATGCCAGCCTCCTCCATGTTATTCCCACATACTTTCGAATTTTATCCACCCATCTCCCATGTGGTCTTCTTCTGAGTCTTTTCCTGTCGCTTGGAATCCAGTCTAAAATTTCGGTTGTCCATCGGGGGTCTGTCTTGCCAATATGTCCAGTCCATTGCCATTTCAGGAATTTATTTCTGATCATGATGTCTTTCACTCTTGTCATTCTTCTAATCCACGAGTTCTTCTTATCTCTCCTGGTAACACCAAGCATGCACCTCTCCATGCTGCTTTGAGTTGGCTGCAGTCTTTGTATGTCTCTTTTAGTTAAGGTCCACGTCTCGGCACCATACGTAAGCTCTGTAGGGATGCATTGACCAAACGCTTTTCTTTTAAGACATAATGCCATATTGCTCTTGAAAATTATACTGTTTCTTCCAAAAGCTCTACAGGCAAGTTTTTTATGCCGATTAATTTCTTCATCAATGTGACCTCACTTGATATCTGCTGTCCAAGATAAATGTAGGTATTCGTTATCTCCAGCTTTTCCCCATCAATCGATAAATAATTTCTTGTAAAAGCATTGTAAATCGCTTTTGTCTTCTGAAAGTTCATTTTTATTCCCACTTCTTTACTCATGTCAAAAAGTTCCTGGATCATACTCTGCAGCTTGGACGGGGTAGTTGCAAAAATGACTACGTCATCAGCAAAACGAAGGTGAGTTAGATAATCTCCATTAATCTTTATCCCTTTTTTTCCCAGTTCAGTGATTGAAAGACATTTTGCAAGGTGGTATTACGGAGTCAACTTGTCTCACTCCCTTTCCAATTTTTATGGGTGCTGTATTCTCAAATAGCCGAATCTTTGCACTTGCCTTTTTCATACATGTTATTAACAATACTAATGTATTCATCTTCAATACCGCAGGATTTTAAAGCCATTGTAACTGCTGATGGTTTCACAGAATCAAACGCCTTTTCATAATCGATAAAAGCAATGCATAATGGGAGTTCATATTCCCTCATTCTTTCAATTAGTTCTCTCAGTACATGGATATGATCTATAGTGCTGTGAGCACTCCTGAATCCAACTTGTTCTCTCGGTTGTGCCATGTCCAGTGTTACCTTCAAGCGGTGTGAAAGAACTTTACTGACGATTTTATAAGCCATTGACGATTTTATAAGCCATTGACGATTTTATAAGCCATTGAGGATCTCAGGAACTACAGGCCGATAGGTCTGTAGTTCCTGAGATCCTCAATGTCACCTTTTTTATGTAGCAGGATTATTGTAGCATTGTTCCAAACCTCAGGAATCTTCCCTTCATTAAGGCTTCAGTGAAAACTTGGGCGTGTAGTTTCAATTTCTCCACTTGCTTCTTGTATGATGTGTACGGCAATTCAATATTCTTCTGGAGCTTTTCCCCGTTTCATGTTCTTGATTGCATGTGCAACTTCTGCTAGGAGGACTGAATGAACTCTGGTACTGGCACTTTTTGTAATGTCTGAAGTACATGTATCATCCCTTTCATATAGTTTTGAGTAGAAATCTTTCACTCTAGTCAAAATTTCGCCTCTATTTTTTGTTACAGAACCATCTTCTTTTCTGAGTGCCATAATCTATTTTCTTCCCTTACTGAGATGTTCCTTTGCTCTCTTCAGGCTTTGATTGTTTTCAATTTCATTTCTTTCCTCACTAGTTCACTGATGAATTTCCTTACATCTTCAGTGATACTTTTTGTACTGTCTTGCATAGCTCTATATATTCCACTTTGAAAGTCACATCTTCTTTAGTTGCCCTCATCTCTCTTCTTTGCTGCATCAGAATTTTGGGTTTTCCTGATAATTTGTTCGTATGCAACCTGATCTTAGCACCAGCTAATTTTGTTGTTGTTTCCCTAAGAGCCTTGGTTAGTTTTCTGTTAACTTCAGAGATGTCCATTTCTTCCGACGTTAGACCTTCTGGAGCAGAGAATCTGTTCCTCAGTTCCAATTTGAAGGTATTATGATGTTTTTTAAGGTTCATCATGTCAGTACAATTTGTTTGTTTTATGAACTTGCAACACTGGAATTTAGCATTGAGGTGCATCTTACATCTTACCATTCTATGGTCACTACCTGTGTTGAACTTATTCAACACACTGCAGTCTTCCATGACAAATTTCTTGTTACACATAATAAAATCAATTTCACTTGTCAACCAATTGGGATGCTTCCATGCCCATTTCCATTGTGGCTTTTTCTTGAAAAAGGAGTTCATGATGAAAAATCCTTCTTCCTCTGCAAACTCTACGACAGTATTTCCATGCTGGTTTCTGTGAACAAATTTACCTACTGAAGTTTCCTTCTGCTGCTGTTGCCCTATTTTTACATTGAAATCTCCTATAATGATCTTCAGGTGCTACTTGCCTTTGTTATTTAGATGACGAATTTCCTCATAAAATTCTTCAATTTCTTCTTCAGCATGACTTGTGGTGGGTGCATAAGCTTGAATAATCTGTGCCTGGTATCTTCTTGCGAATTAGATAACGTGTCATACAGCTCTGTCAGAGGAACTTTCAACTTCTACAACTTTACCTTCAGTTTCTTGTTTATTATAAATCCAACACCACTAGTTCTGCCAGTATCTGTCATGCGATGGTAAAAGAGATGTCCACTTTGCAGTTCAATGAGATCTTCTCCTTTACTCCTTACCTCACTTAGCCCAACGCTGTCACACTTGGCCCTTTCTTGTTCCTCTTCCTATACAAGGAACCTTGAATCGAAAGATAAAGGAGGCCCATTGAAAGTAGCCAAGTGCAGCATCAGATGGCAGCCTAGTCCGCTTCTCCGGTGATTTTTAGCACCCTTTGCCTTCATGTGGCACTGGCCGCTGTCTTGGCCAGGTACATTCCAGCTGACAGAGACTGAGGGCCAAGATTTAAGTTGTGGAGTGATTTTGCAGGAGTTTTTCCATACTTCACCAGGCTGGCCAAGAGGGTTGGTGAGTGTGTGATAGCATTTCCTCAAATCCTGATGGCATATTTATACCGTTACTGGCGGTCATCAGAGCCCCTTTAGTGAGAACAGGATACACCACGAGAAGGTGGGGTTGACATTTGCTGTCTTTGCTCAAACTTCTTATGCGGCGCTCTAATTCATTCCATAAGTGCTGTATGGGATTAAGATCAGGGCTCTGTGCTGGCCAGCCCACACATGATACGGAATTATCGTCAAACCACGCCGCAACAGTCCTTGCTTTATTCCATTGTATTGGCACAAAGTTGGTAGGGCATAATTGCCCAGAATATCGAGATAGACGTGCTGGTTAACAGGTTTGGCCACGATAAACAATGGTCCGCGACCGTACAACGAAAAACACCCCCACACGAGTAATCTGCCAGCTTCAAACTTCACCGTAGGAACAGTACACTGTGGTAAATACCGGTTCCTCGGCTGCCACCATACCCACACACGGCCATCAGACTGATAGATCGTGTATCTGGATTCATCAGTCCATAGAACCCGTTTCCATTGATCTACCGTCCACGATAAATGTTCTTTACACCATGCTAAACGACGAGTAGCATTCCGAGTGGAGATGAAAGGTTTATGAGCAGCCGCATGAGTACGGTACCCCATGGAATAAAGTTCTCTTGGAATGGTTCCTGTACGTACCTAGGTTCCAGCATTGTTACTCACCTGTACACTGAGGTCTTGTGCAATAGTTCTCCGTCGATTAGCTGTAAAGGCTCTCCTGAGGCTTTACAGCTAATCGACGTTTTGTTGATAAAAATCGCCCACCCCCCTTTTTTTTTCAGTGCATTTCAGACCAGAGAGGTAAACAGGATCCTTAGAGACTATCGGGGTAGGGAGCCCCGAAGCTCTACGGAAGTGTGGGAAGTCGCTTCTCAAGTACACGGAAACATTACTGTTAGAATCTATACTATAATACTGAAATGGACCATTTTCGGATTTAACTTTTATCCGGTGTTTAATCTTTAGACCAAGTGCCGCTTAGAAGTCATAGGTTATCGAAAAAATTTGAAAACATATGAAGATTTGTTTCTATATTTATATCTTTGACAAGTGACCTGTTGAAATTTCATAGTAGTAACCTGCAAGGGATTCCTTTCTTAACTTCAAAGCAGCTTTGATTTGGAAAAAAGAAATTAAGAACAAATAAAGCCAAAATTTGCGCAATGTACAGAATTAGCAAATTTGTCAATTTTTGAAGATTTCATCTACGAATTTCCCAGAAGTTTTCACAGATAATATCAATCACTTGTAAACAGAGGCGTAACTAGGGCGGAACAGACGGGGAGGCTGCCCAGGGCGCAGCTCAAGAGAGGGCGCAAAACTCACTACTTACACTAAAGTAATTCACCGATGCTGTCACACTTACAGTCATTCACAAACATAATTTTCAAATTGTAGGTCAAGATTAAAAACACGTTATTTACAATTAAAAATTAATATTTACACGAGAGATCTTTCGGGGCTGAACATAGCACCCATCATCAGGCTCAAGCGCCACGAAACACAGGAGCAGACATTATATACTGTCAAACACGACCCACAATTCACTCGGTTTTCTCAATCACCGGTGTAGCCATCAACAAATCGTTAAAGTCCAAGAAATCAAGTCTTAATATCTTATCCTATAAAGTCCTCTTCTTCAGAGTTGTGTGAGGAGGGGGCAACCATCTTTCTCCACTGTCTTGGAACAAATGTCGGGAGTTCAATGTTACAGCATGTTTCCCCATATGCAAGAATGAAGAGGCTTTCCGTAAGGAAGACAGTACGTTTATTAACACTTGAGTTAAGTACCCTAACATTTGTCCAATCTGGGGAGTAACCTCCCTGGTTAACAGCTTGAGTGAAAGCTGTGGAAACCGTTCCAGAACGAAGAGCGTATTTATGTTCACCCATTCTGACATTAACGGTTCTTAGGGTAGAACCTATATAGTATTTAACTGCAGTATCTGAATCCTCATGAATTAATGGTATGCAGTAGACGCCTGTTTTGTTAAGTGCTGGGACTCTATCTCTATCATTTCTTATCGTGGAAAAAAGGTTTCTGGTGGACACTCCAAACGTTAGATTGTGTTTGTAACAGGCTTTTCTTAAAATAGACACAAGAGGTGGAATGAAATCAACTTTGCCGATGTACTTAGTAGGTTTTTTCTCTGTGGACAAAGTCGTGAATCTCAGTCTTTGAAATTGTTGTAATAGTCCTTGGAAGAGGTTGACAGAGAACCCAAACAATAAGGCCAAATTTTGAACTCTAGAAAGTTCATCACGTCGAGTTTTACTTGTCGAAGAATGGGTGAAGGCACGTCTTATTAAGAAGCGTAAAGCTGAAGCTTTATGTTTGGGAGGGTGAGAAGAAGTGAATGGGATCATACAAGGTATGAACGTCGGTTTACGGAAAACACAATGCTTGATTTTATTGGAATTCGAATCTCGAGACAGTAAAAGTCCAGGAATGGCAATTTTCCCTCTTTCTCAAGGTCTTTGGTAAACTTTATAGTTGGAAACTGGGTAGAAAGACAATCTACAAATTCGTTCAGTAAAGGTAAAGCATGGGGCCAAAAAACCAACATGTCATCAACGTACCTAATCAACAGTGACGGTTGATAAGGGAAGTCCAACAAGACCTTGTTTTCTAGATGCTGCATGAGGATCTCGGCTAAAACGGGGGAGAGGGGGAACCCATTGGTGCCCCTTCCTTTTGTTGATAGAACTTACCATCAAATTTTAAGTAAGTTCTCTTAGCTACGAGTTTGAGACCAGAAATTATTGCATTAGCTTCAAGTGGAGAGATGGAATTGTCTTCTTGTAATTTGTCCTCAATAATTGAGTGAACGGTGTTGAGTGGTATACTTGGAAATAGTGATACTACATCCAGCGAAGCCATTATGAACTCAGTTCCCCCAGAGTCAAAGGTTTTGATACGAGATATGGCCTGCATAGAACTTTTAATGGATACAGAGGAATTTGAGGTGAGAGGTTTTAAAAATGAAGCCAACGCTGTCTCGAGTGTGCGAGTAGGGTTAGCATATCCTGAAACAAGCAACCTAAGAGGTTGGTCCGGTTTGTGAATTTTCATTTTTCCAAAGACCTCGGGAACCCTAGGTCCTACTGGAGGTCTCATTTTTGTAGAAATAGATTTAGGTAGGAAACCTTGGTTTCTTAGTTTACTTAATTCTGCAATAGTAGCTGAAGTTGGGTCAGACCTGAGAACACGGTGAGGAACTAAATTGATGGCCTGTTTCATCCTAGCGTAATAGTCGTCACGGTCCAGAATAATGATTTGTTGTGTTTTGTCTGCACAAATGATTGACAAGTTTGGATTTTTTGCTAGCTCCGCTCACTGAAAGTGATGCCAAAGTTTCTTAGAATCATATTTTTCGCAATATCTCAAAGAGATGCCTGGGTCATCGCCAATGCACAACAAAAAAGGTTAACAGCTGAAATAAGGAGGAAACGAAGCTATGTGGACATGCTCAACCGTAAGTCATATAATGCATATGCCTACCTGACGAGACATGCTCACCAAATTATCTTGGGTAAGCGTTTAATGATTTTCTTTTCTAATTTACAAAAAGAGGTGAATGTGGTTAATCAACGACATATACGGAAACTCTGTGACCTGGTTCTGGTATCAAACCGACCCTTACAAATTAATCTGCGAAGTCAAAATTTTGAACATGCTGATGAATACTGGCTACAAGAACCATTCCTTAACTACAGTTCTGTAGAACTCTCGGACAGCCAACGTTCTGCCCTAAGTCGAGGATTTAAATTTAGCTTTCCAGTGTCTTCTTTTCGACCTCTAAATACCATCCCACAGGTTGAAAACATTATCAGTGCATTTCCCGAAGAAGTACGTGATTCTACTCGTTATACTTTGGCCAAGACTCTTGCAGGGCCTAATAGAACATCACCAGCTCTAAAATACGAACGAGAACAGTTACTACAGCTAGCAAAAAATCCAAACTTGTCAATCATTTGTGCAGACAAAACACAACAAATCATTATTCTGGACCGTGACGACTATTACGCTAGGATGAAACAGGCCATCAATTTAGTTCCTCACCGTGTTCTCAGGTCTGACCCAACTTCAGCTACTATTGCAGAATTGAGTAAACTAAGAAACCAAGGTTTCCTACCTAAATTTATTTCTACAAAAATGAGACCTCCAGTAGGACCTAGGGTTCCCGAGGTCTTTGGAAAAATGAAAATTCACAAACCGGACCAACCTCTTAGGTTGCTTGTTTCAGGATATGCTAACCCTACTCGCACACTCGAGACAGCGTTGGCTTCATTTTTAAAACCTCTCACCTCAAATACCTCTGTATCCATTAAAAGTTCTATGCAGGCTATATCTCGTATCAAAACCTTTGACTCTGGGAGAAATGAGTTCATAATGGCTTCTCTGGATGTAGTATCACTATTTCCAAGTATACCACTCAACACCGTTCACTCAATTATTGAGGACAAATTACAAGAAGACAATTCCATCTCTCCACTTGAAGCTAATGCAATAATTTCTGGTCTCAAACTCGTAGCTAAGAGAACTTACTTAAAATTTGATGGTAAGTTCTATCAACAAAAGGAAGGGGCACCAATGGGTTCCCCCTCTCCCCCGTTTTAGCCGAGATCCTCATGCAGCATCTAGAAAACAAGGTCTTGTTGGACTTCCCTTATCAACCGTCACTGTTGATTAGGTACGTTGATGACATGTTGGTTTTTTGGCCCCATGCTTTACCTTTACTGGACGAATTTGTAGATTGTCTTTCTACCCAGTTTCCAACTATAAAGTTTACCAAAAACCTTGAGAAAGAGGGAAAATTGCCATTCCTAGACATTTTACTGTCTCGAGATTCGAATTCCAATAAAATCAAGCATTGTGTTTTCCGTAAACCGACGTTCATACCTTGTATGATCCCATTCACTTCTTCTCACCCTCCCAAACATAAAGCTTCAGCTTTACGCTTCTTAATAAGACGTGCCTTCACCCATTCTTCGACAAGTAAAACTCGACGTGATGAACTTTCTAGAGTTCAAAATTTGGCCTTATTGTTTGGGTTCTCTGTCAACCTCTTCCAAGGACTATTACAACAATTTCAAAGACTGAGATTCACGACTTTGTCCACAGAGAAAAAACCTACTAAGTACATCGGCAAAGTTGATTTCATTCCACCTCTTGTGTCTATTTTAAGAAAAGCCTGTTACAAACACAATCTAACGTTTGGAGTGTCCACCAGAAACCTTTTTTTCCACGATAAGAAATGATAGAGATAGAGTCCCAGCACTTAACAAAACAGGCGTCTACTGCATACCATTAATTCATGAGGATTCAGATACTGCAGTTAAATACTATATAGGTTCTACCCTAAGAACCGTTAATGTCAGAATGGGTGAACATAAATACGCTCTTCGTTCTGGAACGGTTTCCACAGCTTTCACTCAAGCTGTTAACCAGGGAGGTTACTCCCCAGATTGGACAAATGTTAGGGTACTTAACTCAAGTGTTAATAAACGTACTGTCTTCCTTACGGAAAGCCTCTTCATTCTTGCATATGGGGAAACATGCTGTAACATTGAACTCCCGACATTTGTTCCAAGAAAGTGGAGAAAGATGGTTGCCCCTCCTCACACAACTCTGAAGAAGAGGACTTTATAGGATAAGATATTAAGACTTGATTTCTTGGACTTTAACGATTTGTTGATGGCATCACCGGTGATTGAGAAAACCGAGTGAATTGTGGGTCGTGTTTGACAGTATATAATGTCTGCTCCTGTGTTTCGTGGCGCTTGAGCCTGATGATGGGTGCTATGTTCAGCCCCGAAAGATCTCGCGTGTAAATATTAATTTTTAATTGTAAATAAAGTGTTTTTAATCTTGACCTACAATTTGAAAATTATGTTTGTGAATGACCGTACGTGTGACAGCATCGGTGAATTACTTTAGTGACCTTTCGTACGATAGACTTTTAGCATTTATCACTACTTACAATTTGATTAAAATTGTAATTGAAACTTTTGCGCCAGTTTTTGGTACAGTTTTCTCGCACCGTACTTTATCATTTGCCCATTTACAGAATTTGCTTAAATGTGGTTCTCCAGTTTCGGTAACCTTGGCAAATTTAAACTCATATTTCTTCCACGAAATGTTCAGGGGATTTTAATTGCTCACATCTAGAAATCAAGGCGAGATTGTACGTACGTTGCTAGAAAAGAATATCGTTCACACTGCTGAAGATTCTTTGAAGGTCAAAGGTTATTTGATATATATATATATATATATACACTGTATTGACAAAAGTCATCGGACACCCCTTCAAAAGCAAATGAATGGATCCGCTGCGTTGTTAAGAGAATGGTATAAAAACAAGCCTGCAGCTGACCGTGATCTTATCGCACTGTGAGGTTGAGTGAAAATGTCGCGGCGAGAAAGAACTGACTTTGAGAAAGGGAAGATCGTTGGTTGTTATATTAATGCGTTGTCCATAAGAGAAACGGAGAAGCTTTTAAACATACCCAAGTCAACTGTTTTGGATGTACTGAATAAGTGGAAGGCTCATGGCATGTCTGAAGCAGCAAAGCGTACTCGCAGACCAAAGAAAATTAGTGATAGAAGACGTCGAAGCCTCAGGAGAGCCTTTACAGCTAATCGACGGAGAACTACTGCACAAGACCTCAGTGTACAGGTGAGTAACAATGCTGGAACCTCGGTACGTACAGGAACCATTCGAAGAGAACTTCATTCCATGGGTTACCGTGGTCGTGCGGCTGCTCATAAGCCTTTCATCTCCACTCGGAATGCTACTCGTCGTTTAGCATGGTGTAAAGAACATTTATCGTGGACGGTAGATAAATGGAAATGGGTTCTATGGACTGATGAATCCAGATACACGATCTATCAGTCTGATGGCCGTGTGTGGGTATGGCGGCAGCCGAGGGAACGATATTTACCACAGTGTACTGTTCCTATATGGTGAAGTTTGAAGCTGGCAGAGTACTCGTGTGGGAGTGTTTTTCGTGGTATGGTCCCAGACCATTTTTTATCATGGACAAACCTGTTAACTAGTACGTCTACCTCGATATTCTGGACAATTATGCTCTACCAACTTTGTGCCAATACTATGGAACTGAGCCTTGTTGGTACCAGCAGGATAATGCACAGATCCATAAAGCAAGGTTTCAAAATCACTTTAATATTATTCATCATAAGAAAACATAAGAGGACTGTTACGGTGTGGTTTGACGATAATTCCGTATCGTTTGTGGACTGGCCAGCACAGAGCCCTGATCTAAATACCATAGAGCACTTATGGAATGAATTAGAGCACGGCATAAGAAGTTTTAGCAAAGGCCTACTACTAAACAACAGTTAGCGGCAGCATTAAGTATCAAATGGAAGCGCATACCTATCGCTGTGTTTCAAAATCTTGTCGAAAGCATGTCTCGAAGGGTCAGTGCATGTATTAAGGCCAAAGATGGACCGACACCGTACTAATGTATGTAAATAAATGTTGTGTTTCTCTTCTAGGTGTCCGGTGACTTTTGTCAATATAGTGTATATATACATGCCCTTTTCAATAACATATGTATATAGACAAACGGTTGTCGTAATATTTTAGCACGTCTTTTGTAAAAATGATCTTGCTAATGTTAATGTTACCGGTTTGTCCGTCGGTCTGTCTGTCTGTGGGCACCATATATCTGCAGCTACTGTATTAGTCCGATTTGAAAAATTATTTTTTGCATTGGGAAACTTGAAATGTGCGAATGATAATCTTTCATTTCGTCTGTTTTTTCTTACGATACACAATTTCGCCGCTGGAGGGCGTAAATGCAGATAATATCGAATTCAAAATGCATTTTATTTAATATATTTGCTTCTAAACGTTTGATTGAAAAAATTATTTTACCTTTCGATTTCATTTATGTCGAAGATTATTTTAGGTATAGTCACTTTTCCGAATTACACTCAGATTTTCCGCTAAAGGGCGTAAAAGTAAATTGTGTTTTCCCCGATATCACTGCTTCTAAAATTTCGATTTGAAAAATTCTTTCTGCGCCGGATACAGCTTCTTATTATAAATGTTTTGCATATAATTTCTAACATTTGGTAAAGAGTACTTTGGCCACCAGGGAACATAAGAGTTAATTTATGTTTCTGATGTATTTGCAACAAAATCTCAGCTTCTAAAATCGCGATTGAAAAAATTCTTTCATGGATCGATACCGCTCACGTCAATAAACTTTTCCGTGGTATTTTCTTCTTAAAATAATGCATGGTTTCTCCGCCAAGGGGCGTAGATGCATTTCCTATTTTTGTCAATATCTCTGATCCTAAGAGCCCGATTTGAAAAATTCCTTCTTCGTTGGATAGCGTTTCCGGTGCAAAATGTTTTTCATATAATATCAACATTTTCAAGTTATTCATAGACTTTCCACAAAGGGGCGTAAAGGTAAATCGCGTTCCTTCTGATATCTGTGCTTCTAAAACTCCGATTTGAAAAATTCTTCCTGTATCGCATGCAAGCTCCTGATGGGAAATGTTTTGCATATATTTTCTAATATTTTGTAAAGAACGGTTTGGCCACCAGGGGGCGTATTGATACTTTCTGCTTCGGATGCATTTGCAGTAAAATCTGAGCTCCTGAAAACTCGATTGAAAAAATTCTTTCGTTGACCGATACCGCTCGCATCGGATAACCTCTTGAGAATACTTTCTTCATAAAATAATGTACAGTTTTTCCGCTAGGGAGCGTAGGTGTATATCATATATTTGTCGATATCTCTGCTTCTAAGAGTGATTTGAAAAATTCTTTCTTTGTTGGAGAGCATTTCCACAACGAAATGTTTCTCATATAATTTCAAGTTTTTCTTAATACACAAATCTGCTAGCAGAGGGCGTAAGTTCACATTTCCGTTTACAGCCATATCTGAGGGACTAAATATCCGATTGAAACACTTTTTTCTTCGGTCACGTAGTACTAACTATGCAAACTGTGTGCGTATTTCCTTCCCAAAATATGCACAGTTTCGCCTCTAAAGGTACCAAGGTTTAATCTGTTTTTCTTAATATCCCTGCATCTGCATGTGCAATTTCAAAAATTCTTTCAACACCGGATGCCATTCATTTTGCATAACACTTTACGCTAGTATATGGGGAATTTTGCAATTCACACTTTCGTTTGTAGGTGGTGTTTGTGTATTTCAGTTTGCAGCTGTATCTCTGCTTCTAGAAACCCTATTAAGAAATTTCGTTTTTACTTTATGCCATTCGCTACAGTAGAGATGTGGAGCATTATCCTCTTTAAATAATGCAAAGATTTCCCACTAGAGACGTAAAGGTCGAAACCTTTTTTTCGCTATCTTCTGGGTGACGTATTTGAAAAGTTATTTTTCCTTAGCATAGCTTTTCCCATGAAAAATATTTTTCGCCTATTTTCAACATTTCCATTATCCAAAATTTTCCCTCTACCAGGCATAGACTTACATCAGGTTTCCTTCTATATTTCTTCTTTTAACTGTTCGATTTGAAAATCTCTTTGTCTCTGAACAATAGCGCGTCCAGAATTTTCCGAAAGAGGGGGGGGAGGCGTAGGCCGTGGTGTTGCAGAATTTTCCCAAGGTGAGGGTGACACCCCCCCTAAATTTACCAAGGAAAATAGTCAGGTGCCATAACAATTAAGAAGGAAGTTGATTTTTATTCATTTATTCTTATCCAGTCACTAATCATGTTACAGTACAAGAAAGTTAAATGATTAGAAGCAGCAGTAAAGGAAATTCTTTTTCTGGTTAGATTTTTTACTCCCTTATGGTAATTGTATGTTATAATTATACGGTACATGATTAAGAAGTATATGAAGATCGCGTGTCGTGATTTTTGTTTTAAACTTCGACGTAATCATTTTCAGCTCTGTCAGCCCAGAAGGAGGGATCCCATCGGCCCTCCCCGTGGGTGCGCCACTGTCTCTGATACTTTCTTTGTGCTACGAGAAACTTTTTGTGCGCCATTTGTTAATTTTTGTAACATGCGTTTTAGCCGCTGGTGGAACTAAGTACCTGTTTGTGTGGAACTAAGTACCTATTTCTGAATGTTTTATCGATTGTAGAAACCGGCTGATTGATTTCCTAGCCGGTTTCATAGACTTTGAATAGCTTTGATAAATTTAATTCGCGTCAGAACGAATTCAAAAGATGTGCTTATTACAATTGAAAATTGTGTGTCATCTCTATTGTTTGGTTTAGTCTAGGGCACAGAAATGCCTAGTTACGCCTCTGCTTGTAGAGGCCTTGCTTTGTATGGCTTCTACAAGCAGAGACGTAACTAGGCATTTCTTTATGCATGGCTTACATGCATAAAACACACACACGCACGCACACACACACACACAAACGCGCGCACACACACACACACACACACACACACACAAGGAAAACAAGCTGGAAAATACCAGTGTAAAGGTGTGAAACACATTTTACCCCAGAGCTCCGCCCCCAAATCCAGCTGGAGGAAATCAGAACTTTCCACCACACCTCGGGTTTAACAAAGAATATCTTCAGAGCATGACTTTCATGAACTGGCATTAACGCAAATTGTGTTTTTAGCTCTTACGTTAAAAATTTATCCAGATAAAATAATAAAAAAAGAAAAGACAAATGTGTATCAATAAATTTCATCGTAGCCTTGGACTTTCCAGAAGTCAAATGGGTGATGCATCTCTTCGCATGACGCCCACACCGAACAGGAATGTGTATCATCAACTCCGCTCTGGATGAAAGTCTCCCCAATTCTCTTCCGCAACTCTCTGGCTTGTCTTGAGCAATTTTCTTTCATGCCATTCCGGCATGCTTTCGAATTCCATCCAGCTATCTCCCACGTGAACTTCTTCTAAGTCTTTTCCTGTTCTCTGGTATCCAATGTAGAATTTCAGTTCTCTAACGGTTGTCAGTTCTTCTACTAATATGCTCAGCCCATTGCCACTTCAAGGTCTTTAATTTTATCATGATATCATCCACTCTTGTAGTTTTCCTGATTCACGAATTCCTTCTCCTACCTTTCTTGGTTACACCAAGCATGCATCTCATCATACTGCTTTGAGTTATCTGCATACTCTGCATGTCATTTCTACGTTAAGGGCCATATATCTGTTACATAAGCAAGAAATGGAAGTACTCAATCAATGAACAAACAGTTTCTTTTAGGACAGAATGGCAGATTGATAAATTGCTCTTGAAAATTGCACTGTTTCTTCCAAAAAGTTGTCCAATCGATTTTCGTGAAGCTATTTATTTCTTCTTTGGTGTGGCCCTCCTTTGACATCTGTCATCTAATGTACTAGCCATTAGTATATCAGTTAAAATATACGTATATATATCATATATATGATCAATCCGTCTTCCACGTGGTCTTCTTCTGGGCCTTTCTCTGCCACTTGGTATCCAGTCTAATAGTTCAGATGTCCATCATTGCTGGGCTGTTCTAGCAATATGTCCAGCCGATTGCCAGTTCAGGGATTTTACTTTGATCTTTCTATCTATATAAAATGTATCAGACATCTCTAACAAAAAATCTTACGAAGGCCCTCATGGAAACAGCGACAAAAATAGGTAATGCTAAGAACAAATTGCATATGAAAAAAACATCAAAACTAACAAAACTGTTGATGTAAAAAAGGAGATGAAGATAAACAAAGAAAATGTAACTTCCAAAGCGGAATATATACAGCTATGCAAGACAATGTGAAAAAGTACCATTGAAGACTTGAGGAAATTCAATTGTGAACTAGTGAAGAAATCAAATGAAAACAACCAAAGCCTGAAGAAAGCAAAGGGACATCTCAGTAATGGAAGAAAACATAATTTGACACTTAGAAAAGAAGATGGTACTGTAACAAGAAATAGAAACGACATTTTGACTTCAGTTAAAGATTTCTACACTAAACTTTATGAAAGGCATACATATCTATTCCGGGCCTAAAGAATTGTACTGGCACCAAAGTTCCTTCAGTCCTCCTGGAAGAAAGTTCAAATGCAATTAAGAACATGAAACAAAGAAGAACTCCAGGAGAAGATAGAATTACCCTGGACATTGTAAAAGAAGCCAGTGGAGATATAAAAACTACACTCGCCCAAATTTTTACTAGATGATATGAAGGGAAGATTCCTGATGATTGGAACAAAGCTACAATGCTCCTACTACATAAAAAAGGTGACAGTGAGGATCTCAGAAACTACAGACCCATCAGCCTTTTATCAGTTGTTTATGAAATTCTTACCAAGGTGCTATCACATTGCTTAAAGAAAACACTGAACGTGACTTCACCAAGAGAATAAGCTAATAATAATAATAGAATAAGCTGGATTCATGAATGGCTACAGCACTATAGATCATATCCACGTACTGAGAGAACTAATTGAAAGCTCAAATGAGAACGAAATCCCACTATGTATACGGCTTTTATTGATTACGAAAAGGCTTTTGATTCGGTGAAACCATCAGCAGGTACAGTGACTTCGAAATCCTGCGGTATTGAAGATGCATAGATTAGTATTATTAGTAACATCTATGAAAATGTAAACGCAAAGGTTCGATAATTCGAGGACACGGCACTTATAAAAATTGGAAAGGGAATGAGATAAAGGGAAACCATATCTTCTAAGCTCTCCAATACCACTCTGCAGAAAGTTTTCCAATCACTAAACTGGGAAAACAAGGGGATAAAGATTAATGGAACTTACTTAAACCACCTTCATTTTGCTGACGACATAGTCAGTTTTGCAAGTACCCCCTCAGAGCTGCGGAGAATGGCCCAGGAAATGCTGACAAGAGTAAAGAAGTGGGATTAAAAATGAACTTACCGAAAATAAAATTGATGTACAGGGTGTTTCACTTACTCTCGGCCCCTGAATTTCCCTAATAACTTGCAAACTAATTGACGTAATTCAGTGACATTAGACCCGGACCTACCTTGGTGTATGAGAAGCATGATGATTTCAGGTCAATTGTTGAATGTGGTCACCATTAGCATCAAGGCCTGCTTGCACACGCCACTCCATGTTACGGAAGTTATTTACCAACACATCGGTAGTCACACTCTCCCCGAATGTCATTGGGAGTCACAGCCTCCCCGAATGTCATTGGGAGTCACAGCCTCCCCGAATGCCATTGGGAGTCACAACCTCCCGAAATGTCATTGGGAATCACAGCCTCCTCAAATGTCATTGGGAATCACAGCCTCCTCGAATGTCATTGGGAATCACAGCCTCCCCGAATGTCATTGGGAGTCAATTTCCCGCCGAACGTTTTCCTGCAGTTTTATGAGTGTCCATGGCTTGTTGCGATACACTTTCCCTTTCAGCATGCCCCCATAGGAAGAAATTTGGTGGGGTAAGGTCAGGCGACCTTGGGGACCAAAGTCCCTTAGGAAGGACACGATCTTCAAAGAAGGAAACAATTTCAGCCATACTAACATTGGAGGTGTGTAACAGAATGCCAAGAAAGCATTTGCTTCTAAACGTCCAATTTCAATTGGACGTTTAGAAGCAAATATACATGATATGCACTTTCAGACTAACGTCTAAGGGTACGAAATGAATCAACTTGGTTTACATATAATCCACTTTATTTCTTGTTATGACACGTCATCAAAGTTGAACGCACTTAGCCAGAAAACACTTGTTAATTATATATGACTGGCACATTCACACGAACGTCCGAGGGTACGAAATGAATCAGCGTGACTAACATATAATCCGGTTTATTTGCTGTTATAGCATGTCATCCAATTTGAACACTTAGCCAGAACACTCGTTGGCATTGAATCAAATCAACACAACTTGCTGAATCAAACATCCCGTTACAGTCATCTCTCTCTGTTATTAACAGTCGTGAGCTTACAACCTTTTGCTGGCTATCTGTTCGTTACATAGACATCAATCATTGATGAATCATTTAAAAAACATTTCTCAAGAATCGTTTAAGAAGAACTGCTCGTCTTGTATTGCACAATGAGCTCTTATTTCAGCAGCATTACTACGTACGTTGCCCATTGACCAGCTGTCAGAAGTTGCCAACATCAAATTATCAAGAGAAACACTGTGGCGTTAAGTTAAAAAATATTTAAAGAAAAGGAACCAAATCTACCTAAGAACACAGGAACTGATAAGGTTAAATTATAGGTATGCGTCATAGTCTTTTATGTAGGTTATATGTTTTTGTATATTGATTGCTTTTATATAGGGTATATATTTTTGCATAATGATTACCGTTAAATGCCTTTTATGTGGGATATATGTTTTTGCACAGTGATCGTCTTTTGCGTCGGATATACACAGATAACCCATTACATTATGACCCATTACATTATGATCTAATAAGCTGTAGGACCCCCTTTAGCCCGCAAAACAGCAGCCACTCAGCGAGACATCGATTCCATGAGGTGGCGATAGGTATCCTGGGGTATCTGTTACCATAATGCCAACAGCAGGTCCTCCAGTTCCCGTACATTTCGGGATGGTGGTGATTTAGCGCGAATCCCTTTTCCCAAGTCGAACCACAAATGTTCTATCAGGTTCATGCCAGGTAAATTTGGACGCCAAGTCACTAACAGAAAGTCACCAGCATGTTCCTTGAACCACTCCTTGACGATTTTGGCAGTGTGGCGGGGCGCATTATCCTGTAGAAAATGGTCATCACCAGCAGGGAACAAGTTGCCATGAATGGGTGAACATTGTCACACACAACGATGCACAATCCCTGACAGCTGTCAGAGATTGTGCTATTAAGATAATGGGGCCTAAAGTATCGCAAGAAAATATCTCCCACAGCATAACACCGCCACCGCCGGTCTGTTTCCGCCCAACAGTGCATCCAGATGCCACATCTTCCATTGGTAATCGGCGTATCCGCGCTCGGTCGTCTACGTGATGCACCAGGAATCTTGATTCGTCAGACCAGGTCACTTTCTCCTATGATCCAATCTCGATGACCTTGAGCCCATTTCATGCGTTGCTGGAGATGACGTGCAGTGAGCATTGTGGACCCCATTGAGTCTTCGGCTACGCAAGCCCATTCGCAGAAGGGTGCGATGAACTGTGTGCTGTGACACATTGCACTGATCACCACTGTTGTAACTGAGAGTTATTTGTTGTACTGTGGCCCTGCAGTCGCTGTGAACAATGCGCGACAGTCTCCTCTCCCCTCTGGCATCAATGAGCTGCGGAAGACATACGGCTGAATGACGGTTCGTCGTTTTGCCATCTGTGCATCACGTTTGATACGTACTCACGACAGCGGCACGTGAACAACCCACAAGACGCGCCGTTTCCGAGATTGTAGTTCCGAGGCGCCTTGCCACCACAATTTGTCCTTAACCAAACTCAGATAAATCGGCAGCTTTTCCCATTCTGACTCCAAACACTCTACTAACCGAAAGCCGGTCCTCGGATGCATATATAGTGCTCTGTGAACTTTGCCTGCGCCACCGTTCGGTCTCCATGCGCGCACATTTCTCTAGGCTGGGGCTGGTTATAATGTAATGGCTCATTGATGTGTGCAAGGGCGGATTTGTGGGGTCGCCCAAGTCGCAATCTCGAAGGTCCCCGCGTCCTGGGTGGTCTCCGGTTCAATGTGAAAAGAGAAGCAAAGCAAGGAGGAAACTAAGAAAAGGAAAAAAAAAGGGAGAAGTTATGTTGATAAATATAATATTTTGCGGATTCATAGAAAACAGTCGTGGTTCGAACTTTATATAGTGCTTGTTGCCTGTTCTATACTTAAGAAATCTAAACTTGGTGTTCCTGCTTGACCAGCGGGTAAATTTTTGCTAACTGTAATTTCATTTGTACGTGGTGGCGACACTGATCACTGCTAACGTCGCAACATAACCTAAAATATCGTCTGTAATCTGTATTTCTGTGTTGCCATTCGATCTCCACGTTGTGGTATTATACAGGGTTACTTACTTAATACTGTGATTAATAACACCTAACCGTGCCCTTAAAATCGTCATCGTTACAGCTATTGTTCCTGGTTCGTTTACATATAGTTTATTTGACTGACTCTCCTGAAAATGAAGCCACTGAAACGAAGTTATGAGTCAGGTTATGAAAAGCGGAAGAAGAAAAAAGAAAAAGACGAACGTCTTCAAAATCAAAAGGATAATTTTAGTAGTATTCCTACAGAAGCCTGTGCAGAATCATATCGCTGATGAGCGAACTGAGCAAAAGATTCCGGTTTCATGTACTTCAAAAGAAAATGTGCAACTGGAACCTACACAGAACCCACACCATTCAAGTTTAGACAACAATGATGGTAAGGCTGGTTTAATAAATTCAAATCTTGACTCCGGCTACTTAGATTCATGTGAGAAATCATCCCATTTGCAACTGAATGATTTTAATTGTCAGCCTTCACAGCCAGACCAAATAATCGTCATCGTTACAGCTATTGTTCCTGGTTCGTTAACATATAGTTTATTTGACTGACTCTCCAGAAAATTAAGCCACTGAAACGAAGTTATGAGTCAGGTTATGAAAAGCGGAAGAAGAAAAAGAAAAAGACGAACGTCTTCAAAAGCAAAAGGATAATTTTAGTAGTATTCCTACAGAAGCCTGTGCAGAATCATATCGCTGATGAGCGAACTGAGCAAAAGATTCCGGTTTCATGTGCTTCAAAAGAAAATGTGCAACTGGAACCTACACAGAACCCACACCATTCAAGTTTAGACAACAATGATGGTAAGGCTGGTTTAATAAATTCAAATCTTGACTCCGGCTACTTAGATTCATGTGAGAAATCATCCCATTTGCAACTGAATGATTTTAATTGTCAGCCTTCACAGCCAGACCAAATAATCAACAAAAAAGAGCATGAACCAACAAATCAAGAGGAAGAGCGTAGGCCTACCTGTTCAATGAATTCATACTATCTTACTGATATAGCTTTATGGCATTCTAACCCCACCTTTGATATGATAGATTACTTTATCAGAAACAAACCAGAAAATAAAGGAGAACTAAAAAATATGAGGAAAGTATTTTCTGAGTCTGGGAAAACGTATTTGAGGAACATTAATGAAAATCACTTTTGTAGGTTGAAGACGACAAATGAAACAAATGAAACGAGAAACTGGTTATTTTTTTCTGAAACTTCTAAGTCTTTTTTTTTTGACTGGAGGTTTAAATAAACAAGTACATATCATACATGGTTTACAGCATGTCAAATGATCAATTTACACAGAGACCCCTAGTGTTGATCAAGTAACACATTGTGAACAAGTACACATCAAACATGGTTTTTACAGTATGCTAAATGACCGATGTACACAGAGAGCCAGTGTTGATCAAGTAACACATTGAGAGCCAGTGCCAAAAGACAAACACAAACATCCATGCCTCACAGGGATTCGAACCCGGAGCTAACTAGGGCGAATGATCAGAAGCCATCGCTTAGACCAATGCGCTACCGGGGCTGGGGCGGCTTTCTAAGTCTGTTTACTGCTATGTATGTAAACTTTTTCCTGACCATGTGATTGCTCACATAGGGGTTCTTGTTGATGGATTTTCTGATTGATCCGGTACAGGTGCGCCGACTTCACGAAATTATTAGGGGGCAGACGTGAGTAGATCAGACGTAGAAGAGGTACATCTCTTTCATTGGCACGAGGAAAATGAAAAAAAAAGGGGGGTTGGCAAAAAGATGAACTACGAGATTCGACGCATATTTTTAAATGCAGTTGCAATTGCTCATCCGCAAATGAACAAAGAAACAAATATTCTTTTGCTGAATATTAATATTTTTAAAAATAAAATTCAGCCGGTAATTTTATAAAAATATTCAGAAGCATTTTATTTCCAAAGGTTTATAAAAAAATATGAGAAATCAGCACTGTTACTCAAACATAGAACGAGATGCGCAAAAAGTAAATAGATGAATAAAGGCTCTAGATATTATTCACTTGTGTATGAGTGTTGATTCTCAACTTGCAATATGTGGTAAATGTTGGAAATCAAGTTTCATATCAAATGAGCAATGCTGAATATGTGAAAAATGTTTTTCTCGTTTTGTTATTTATTATTTTTTTGCAAATAAATCGCTTTGACCTCATAAGGCGGAGCTTGGTCCATGTTTTAAAGAATAATACATTTCTATAAAGGAAAGAAATGCATTTTATGCAATTAGCACAGCACACAATGCAAATAGCATGGAAAAAAAATTTTCTGTATAAAAATACTTCAACTCAGGCATTTCGAAAATGACATACACACACAAAAACAAAAACTTATTTAATGAAACAAGACAGAAAATTGGGGGGGGGGGTGCACTGCCCCTCCAGCAAAATTATTAGGGGGCAATATTCACCTTGCCCCCACCTCCCATAGTCGGCGCCTTCGGTCCGGTACAGAAAAAGTTTTAAGAAATCATGAAATCTCGACGTCTCACTTGACAGCCATGGTCAATTACAAGGAGTAAATAATCCGGGAGAGTTGATTCTCAACTAATGACTAAGATTGAAAAGGAGTAGGGCTATTGGAGGCAAGTACTATATCGAGCAGTGGTCACTGTGAAACTACTTGCGAGACTCGGGCATCCACTCAGAGATCGCAGAGAAACTGAATGCTCTGAAAATGTAAATAAGGGTAATTTTTTATCTTGTATGGAGTATCTTACAGAGTTTGATGGCTTTCTGAAAGATCATTTTGAAAAGTATAAGTACTGTGGTTCAGGCAGAGCAAACTATTTATCTCACCAAACATATGATGTGATATTAACTGTAATGGCGGAAAAACTTCAGAAGGTTTTCTGTAAGGAGGTTAAAAATTCACAGTACTTTTCAATTATCGCCGATTCTACTCCTGACGTAAGTCATGTGGACCAACTAACTTTTGTTTTGAGGTATGTAAAAGCTGATGAAAAAACTGTTGAGGTATTCTTTGGTTTCTTGCCCATAAAATATCGCAAAGCGGAGCATTTGAAAGATACTGTCTTGAAAAACATTTCAAATCTAGGGCTAGATATAAAAAACTGTAGAGGCCAATGCTATGACAATGATTTGAACATGTCAGGCGTATATGCTGGCCTTCAAACAAAAATAATTGAAAGAAGTTCCACAGCATTCTGTGTGCCGTGTTCAAGGCATTCTTTGAATTTAGTAGACAAAAATGCTGCTGAATGCTGCAGATATGCTGAAGCTTACTTTGATTTTGTTCAAAAAGTATACTTTTTTCGGCTTCCACTCATCGTTGGAAAATACTTAAATCCCACCTTCAACCACATCAACACATTGTGAAACAGTTAGTGGCACTCGATGATCAGCAAGAGCTGATGCTGTATCAGCCTTACGAGGATCTCACAGTGAGATTAGAAAAGCATTAATTAAAGTTTCTGAGCATGAAACTGAGAAGCCTTTAGCCAAAACAAAGGCAAAATCATTGGCAAAAAAGTTTGACAAATATGAAATTGCCTTCATGACTGTCTTGTGGGACCGGCTGTTGCAATCTATCGACAAAGTCAGCAAATCTTTGCAGAAAGAAGATGTAAACATGAAGATGGCAGTAGATCAGTTTTAGTCACTGAAACTCATCTTTGATAACGTATGTAACGCTAATTCTGGCATTGACATGGAAGCCTCCACCTTGTCTACATCTGTGGAGCAAGCAGACAATGATGACAGTTGCAAAAATAGAATAGAAAGAGCTTTGCTGATGAAAGTACAGACAATGAAGTTCATCTGGAGGAAATAGAAAATATTCAATTGGAGATACTGAGTGCTATCTGAAACAAACTGGTAGGGGAGCTGGAGGAAAGAAAAGAAAAGTTAGGATATACATGGTGTCCATAAAATCTTTCCTATATTACAAAAATTAATATAAAAAAATATATGTAAGTTAAAATAAAATGGTTGGCAATATAATATAGCCCCACTCAGAGTCTTTTTTCTGTTCTTTAGGTGAACGCTACTGCTGAATAAGAGGAGCATTTCATCGATAATGGCTTCCATGCAAGAAAAAGTGGCGTGCGTGTTGTGGTTCCATGAGACCAGATGGGTGGATACTGGCCAGCTTCATTTCAAAAAAGAGTACAGACAATCACCACCAGACCAAAAAAAGCATAAAAGCTCGGTATGAAAAGTTTAAAGCGAAGGGTAGTGTTGGCGATCGCCCCCGAGCAGGCTGACCACCGGTTACACAAAAGTCAGCTGCAGCTTTTCAGAAGATATTTCTGCGAAGCACCAAAAAATCCATTCGTCGTGCTTCACTGGAAACTGGGATTCTCCGTGTCACAGTTCACAAAATTTTACACAAACGTCTTCATCTGTATGCTTCTAAGGTACACATCGTTCAAGCTCTTCAGCCTGATGATTATTGCATTTGCGACGGAGATGTTGCAGCGCACAGCTCATGAGAGTGATTATCTACACCGGGTCTGTTTCTCAGATGAAGTCACATTCCACGTCTCTAGTACAGTAAATAGGCACAATGTGCAAAACTGGGGATCAGAAAATCCCCATTTTGTCATCGAACAACAGAGGACTAGCCCGAAAGTAAACATATGGTGCGGCCTGACGGATGACAGAATCATCGGACCCTTCTTTTTTACAGAGCCCAGGGTAACATGTAACGTGCACCTGGACATGCTGGAACTTTTTATAGCACCTCAGTTGCATTTGCATGCACTCCAACCTTCGGTTATTTTCCAACAAGACGGTGCCCCACCATATTGGTTAATAACGGTTCGCGAGTTCCTGAATGCCACATTCCCGGACAGATGAATTAGCTGCGGTGGTCCCATGACATGGCCACCTCGATCGCCCGAAACAACCCTTCTAGACTTTTTCCTGTGGGGTTATGTGAAAGACTAAGTTTACTCTAGTAGTGTACCGGATGTCGAGACGTTGAAGAGCATATTAATGGACGCCATTGGTTCTGTATATGCTGAGATGTTAAAAAACATGGCGTGAAATCGAATATCTCTTTGATGACCTCCGGGCCACAAATGGCGCCCATATGCAGGTGTAGTGACACTGGAAAAAAACAACTTTACTTGCGCACCATCATTATCGTGCAATCCCTTTCTTGTACCAGTAATACATTTTTTAAAATTATTTTTGTAATGCGGGAAAGATTTTATGGATAGTCTGTATATTCGACCTATTCAAAGGAGTTTTTGCTGATAAACATGACCATTCTACGAAATGTGACCTTAGCAATATTTTCATCATAACTGACATGATTAAGTATATTCAAATGACATAACTTCCAGTTTTTCAACTATGTCATTTGAACTGTTTTGCGATGAATATAGATGGAAAACATAGATGATGAACATGGCTAAAAAAGCTAGTGAAAACATGTTGAGCTTTTATCATTTAGAAATTGGAGAATGTAAATGTTAGAAACTGAGAAATAATCGAGAGAGCATCCAGCCATTCTTTGTAGACAATTTATTCTATGCATCTGTCGCATGACAAGATCTTTGTGGGTGTGAAATAAACAAAGTGATTCCAGCGTATATATTTATTTACGTACTAGGTTGTCCCTGGAAGAATCAGTCGTGTTTTGCAACACACTTTACTTAGAAACATGACATGTGGTTTACAGCGTACCTTAGTTTATGGGAATGTAGCAGCATTCACAGCACTTCCGTCGTTTTGTGAATCTCGTGGATCAAGATCAATCCTCAGTCCGGCCGGAAGATTGCTACAAACTGCTTGTGGATAGTGACGGTTTCAAAGAGATATTTCCAAATGTGGAAACCATTCTTAAAAATTTCCTTACCAATATCTAGTGCAAGTGGTGAAAGATTATTTAGTGCTCTTAAAAGAGTTAAAAACTATCTATACGATCAACACTTCTCAATAGCACTTGAAGAGTTTTTCAATATTGTACATAGAGAGTAATGTGCTGAATCATGCCAATTACGATGAAGTCATAGACACTTTTGCTTCAATTAAAGTCAGGAAGAATTTCTTCCAAACATGATGCTGTGTTTTTAAGTAAATGAAATAGTGTTTCTTTCTTTCTTTTTATTGAAGTTTTAACGACCACCGTGAGCAACTCAAGGGGCTATTAGCTTTCGCCCGTCCCTAATTTAGGGTCACTGGTTCCAGTGAAGGGAGAGAGCCAGTGCCGAAAGACAAACACAACATCCATGCCCCACCGTGATTCGAACCCGAACCGTTCTTGGACGAATGGTCACAAGCCAACGGTTAGACCACTGCGCCAACGGGGCGTCAGAGGGTTTCTCTTTGTTGCAATATAGAATAATAATAGAATTATTTGATGATGATGAAATTGATTATAGTCCATTTAAAAATTGTAGTAAATATACCCGGAACCTAGATGTGTCTCAAAACAAAGGGCCCCCAAAAGGTTCAGTGAGACGGGGCCCCTACATTATGAATCCGCCTCTGAATGGTTTTATATAGTGATCGTCTTTTGTTTCGGATATATGTTTTTGTATAGTGATGTAAAATATCTTTCATGTGTGATATATATATATTTGAATAGTGATTGCCGTCAAATGTTTCTTACGTGGGAGAATGGTTTTGTACAGTGATTGCCTTTGAATGTTCTTCATGTGTGACATATCAACATTCACTATATTATACGCATAATAATTGACCTTTCAACATTCCCTAAATTTCCTCCAATACCCCCTATAAAAAATCTCAAAACCGCTTTATTTGAAGGTGTGTAACACACACACACACGCTCTCTTTTTAATTTTTAAGCATCAGTCCTTTTAGTCAGTACTTAATGAATTCCTGAACTTCACCTTGAAGTATCATTTACCATAAAACAATTATTTTTCTTTTTTTGATTAATAGAAGCTTATATATATATAGCAGTCTTATGTTTCTCATTCAGTTTTTCTTGTTTAAAGCCTATGTTTTTTATTAGTCACTGCAACCACAAAACGTATCTGTTCACTTTAGTTCGCTACAAATTTTGCTATCAATATCCACTATTTCACCGACCTATTTAACATAGGTCGGTGAAATTGTGGATATCGCTTCTTTGCTTTAGCTTTGTTTAAGGAAGCATTTAGACATAAGAGATGAAAAATAATAACAGCGTAAAAACAAAATAACCGTGAGTAGTTTTGGAAAAATGATTCTCAGTTTTAACCATTTTTAACAATAAAATATCCATCAGTTCTCCATATTTGAAGTTCCCCACGTTTTTAAACCTAAATTTAAAGCCTAAATATTTCGCTATAAAATTTTCAACCTTCGAAAAATTCGTTTTCATCCAAAAACACCTCATCCAATTTTTTTTATAGCAGCTCCTCCAAATTTTTCCAGTCCCTCCCCCATTTAAAATTCCTGGATAAACCCTGGGTTATATGTTTTTGTAAAGTGATTTTCGCTAAATGTTGTGCTGTTCCTTGGGTGTAAAGAAATATTTTATCATGATTCTTGCTTGTAAAATACATTTTCGCGTCCCCTGTTGTTTAGAGGCGTAGATTTCTAACCAGTTCCTGTCCGGTTTCCAGTCCCGGATGAAGCGTAAGTGGTGAACATGTTTATTGGCTTTGTCCTGTTTTGTTATCTGTGTTTAATCTCATGTTCCGTATTGCACACCAGCTTTGCTCAGGAAATCTGGGTGCTGTCTCATATTACACTCTATTACAGGATCTTCATCCTGCTTCTCCTCTCCCACCTGGTGTGCATGTTTTCACGCTTGTAAAAATTGTAATTTACCTCCATCAGCTGACGCATCCGGAAAATTCCACTGTACCTACTCTTACAGAGGCAAGCGAAATGCTTGTTCATCACTTCACAGCTCGATTGAAGTTCCGTTTACAGTTAGCGCATGATCACGCTATTAATATAGAAATTCTTCCCAACTTCCACAAACTATGGAATCCATATCTCAGCTGGTTTCAGATTGATCGCCTGAAATTCTCCTTCACAGTTTGAACTGATTTGAACACTCTGTCCTCTTTATTTGGCATTCACATTATTTTTCACCTGTCATTCTCCCATTCTATCTTACGCTTTGGTAAATATATATACACTGCTGGCCACCCAAAATGCAACACCAAGAAGGACACGAGATAGCAAAGCCAGATTTACTGGACACATAACAACAGATACAAAGATGAAACGATTGAGCTTACAGGCCCGTGCGACTTGTGGAACACGCTGACATCAATAGTTCGTGAGGCCCCCATGGCTGGCAATAACTACCGCTACACGCCGCGGCATCGAACGAAAGAGGCTTTGGACGTGGGCTTTAGGTATGTCGGTCCAGGCTGCTTCCACACGTTGCCACAGTTCATCAGGCGTAGCCGCGGGTGGTGCTTGCCGAGCCACTCGGTTGCCGATCAGCGACCAGACGTGTTCGATAGGCGACATATCGGGAGAACAGGCGGGCCACGGCAGCAGTGACACCTGGTGGGCCGTGAAGAATTGTTGCACGATGCGTGCACGTGTGGGCGCGCATTGTCTTGTTGAAACGTGGCCGCTGGCAGGTCCTGCAGGTAAGGGAGGACTACAGGCTCCAAAACGTCGGAGATGTACCGGTGGCTGTTGAGGGTACCGGCGTTGCGTACCAGAGGGGTGCGAGTGTCTTATCCAATTGCGCTCCAAACCATAACGACAGGCGACGGACCGATATGGCGATGCATAATGCAGACGTCATACAGTCTCTCGCCGCGTTGCCGCCACACGCGGATCCGACCATCATGGTGTTGCAGGCACAAGCGGGATTCGTCAGAGAAGACAATGTCGTGCCATTATGTAGTCCAGGTGCGGCGTTCAACGGCCCACTGCCGCCGCACTCGCCGGTGGTGTAACGTCAATTGTAATCGGAGCAATGGGCGCCGTGCGACAAGTCCCCACTCCTGCAGACGACGTCGAACGGTACGTACTGACACAGGTTGTTGAGCAACACACCCTAATTGCTGCGCTAACGTTCGTGATGTGGCGGTCCGAGCTGACAATGCCCGCCGCACAACATGCCGGTCCTCTGGTTTGATGGTGTGCCCCGGCTGCGGCAATCACTCCATCCGTCCCTCATGCACCCACCGAATCCATACTCGCCTCACTGTGGCTGGATGTCGTCCCACACGGGCGCCGATGTCTCGGTACGATAAACCGCTGTCGCGATAAGCCACCGTTCGTCCTCTGTCGAACTCAGAAACGTGCTGGAATGACTGCCGTATTCTGCGACGAGGCATCAGGAAGCTTCCCGCGCACAGGTCCGGCAGCACAACACACTTCCACTACTTACACCCCGCCTTCTGTGCACCCTTCTTATAGTGCTTCTCGGTGGCGTGCCGGGCGCACATGATTTGCATATGCCCTGCAATGCTAATTGTATGCATTTCCTCTCGCGGGATACGCATGCTGCAAATTTCAGACCAATCGGATGCTTCCTTCTTGGTGTTGCATTTTGGGTGGCCAGCAGTGTAGTTTTTAATTCATTGCCTAATTGTTTGGTACTCTTTTGTACATAATCATTTCATGATTCATTTCTCATTCTGTACTCCAAGTGTTGAATAAATGTATATTTAACCGTAAGTGGTTCGTTTGCCTCATAGCACTGGCTTTCGCTCTTCTCTGGCTCTAAATTAGGGACGGACACCAGGTGTCAGTGCTGTCGTGGCCAGCCTGTTTAACCCCGAAATGAAAAATAGCCTTTGGAGTTGCTCATGGTGTCTGTTTAACCCGAAACGAAAAAAAATAACAATACATTTCAAAAATGACGGAGTACTGCATTTTTTGTGCACGTTCGTAAATACGTAGGTGGTTCAAGTTCGAGCTGGATTTTTTTTTTTTTGTTCAAAAGAAGCGAATGTGAATACACTCACTAAACTACAGGTTCCTCTCTAGATATTCTCCCTTAACGTTAACACACTTGTTCCATCTCCACGGAAGACTCTGTATTCCAGCCATGGAGAAGAATTAATCCCATAGCAACTGTGGGACACACTCCTGTATTTGTCTATCTGTAGTGAGTTCCTTCCGTCCTAAATGCTCCTTGCCGCCCCGGTGGCGCAGTGGTCTAATGCGCTGGCCTCTGATCATTCGTCCGTAAGGGGTCTGGGTTCGAATCCCGGTCAGGCATGGATGTTGTGTTTGTCTTACGGCACTGGCTCTCTCCCTCCCTGGAACCCTGGAACCAGTGACCCTAAATTAGGGACGGGCGACTGCTTATAGCCCATTTGAGTTGCTCACGGTGGTCGTTAAACCTCCAATCAAAAAAAAAAAAAAAAAACCCTCCAATCAAAAAAAATAAATAAATAAATAAATGCTCCTTAAAGTGGATCCACCTAAAAACTCTGCTCAATGTTTCCAATGGTAAAAACTTCTGTAGACATTTTCTTCGCAATTAATGCATTCCCAATGACGAAACTTTGCACACCGATAAAAATAACTTTAAATTATAGCCTAGTATTCTTAATATTTGCTAAACCTTAACCATAATTACATTAAAAGACAATAATTTTTCCTTGACTAGTGTTTCAGATCAGCTAACAGATGATGCCACCTATAGAAATCGCTAACTAATTGCAATCCTGTCACATTTCTTTTCCAATCATTTTATTAATTTTTGGAATGGAATCAACGCTTGAGTCCATGAGATAGTCTGGAATGTTCAAAATGGTTTGAGCAACTTAGATTAAATATTCTTACAATAATTTAGCTGAAAATATTAACAGAACTGTAGGCACTGCTGATTTTTAATTCCGAAATAAACCAGCAAGTTTCGTCTGCAACATTTTCAGCTAAATAATTGTCAGGAAGTTTAATCTTAAGTGGCTCAAATCATTCTAAACACTCCAGACCTCCTGTTTCCCAATATAATTGCATGGTTAGACTCAAGTGTTGATTCCGTTCCGAAAATTAATAAATTTATTGAAAAAAAAAGCTACATGATTGCAATTAATAAGCTAAGGTCAGGTGATGCGTAACATCACAGCCTCTCCCTGACAAATGTCAACCCCGCCTTCTCGTGGTGCATCCTGTTCCCACTAAAGGGGCTCTGACGACCGCCAATAGCGGTATAACTATACCATCGGGATTAGAGGAAATTCTATCCCACACTCACCAACCCGCTTGGCCAGCGTGGTGAGTTATGGCCAAACCCCTCCAAAATGACTCCACAACTTAAATCTTGGCCCTCAGTCTCCGGCAGCTGGAATGTACCTGGCCAAGGCAGCGGCCAGTGCGACATGAAGGCAGAGGGTGCTAAGAATCCCCGGAGGACCGGACTAGGCTGCCATCTGATGCTGACCTTGGCAACGTACAATGGACGCTCCCTATCTTCTGATTCAAGGCTTCTTGAATTGGAAGAGGAACTACAAAGGATCAAGTGGGACATCGTGGGGCTAAGTGAGGTAAGGAGAAAAGGATAAGATCTCATCGAACTGAAAAGTGGACATCTCTTCTACTATCGTGGGACAGATACTGGCAGAACTAGTGGTGTTGGATTTATAATAAACAAGAAACTGAAGGATAAAGTGGTAGAAGTTGAAAGTTCCTCTGACAGAGCTGCACGACTCGTTATCCAACTATCGAGAAGATACCAGGCTCAGATTATTCAAACTTATGCACCCACCACAAGTCATCCTGAAGAAGAAATTGAAGAACTTTATGAGGAAATTTGTCATCTAAATAATAAAGGTAAGCAACACTTTAAAGATAATTATGGGAGATTTCAATGCAAAAATAGGGCAACGGCAACAGAATGAAACTTCAGTAGGTAAATTCGGTCACGGCAACAGAAACCAGCGTGGAAATACTCTCGTTGAGTTTGCAGAGGCAGAAGGGTTTTTCATCTTGAACTCCTTCTTCAAGAAAAAGCCACACAGGAAATGGACATGGATACATCCAAATGGGACGACAAGTGAAATTGATTTTATTATGTGTAACAAAAAATTCGTCATAGAAGACTGCAGTGTGCTAAACAAGTTCAACACAGGTAGTGACCATAGATTGGTGAGATGTAAGATGCACCTCAACACTAAACTTGAACGTAGCAAGCTCATAAGACAAACAAAATCTATTGACATAACCAACCTTAAAAAACACCATAATACCTTCAAGTTGGAACTGAAGAACAGGTTCTCTGCTTTAGAAGGCCTAACATCTGAAGAAGTGGACATCTCTGAAGTTAACAGAAAAGTAACCAAAGCTCTTATGGAAACAGCAACAAAATTAGCTGGGTCTAAGAACAAGTTGCATGTAAATAAATTATCAGGAAAAACAAAAATGTTGATGCAAAAAAGAAGAGAGATGAGGACAACTAAAGAAGATGTGACTTCCAAAGTGGAATATATAGAGCTATGCAAGACAGTACGAAAAAGTATCACTGAAGACATAAGAAAATTCAACTGTGAACTAGTGAGGAAAGCAATTGAAAACAACCAAAGCCTAAAGATAGCAAAGGGACATCTCAGTAAGGGAAGAAAACAGATTATGGCACTGAGAAAAGAAGATGGTTCTGTAACAAGAAATAGAGGCGAAATTTTGACAAGAGTGAAAGATTTCTACTCCAAATTATATGAAAGGGATGATACATGCACTCCAGACATCATGAAAGATACCAGTACCAGAGTTCCTCCAGTCCTTCCAACAGAAGTTGCACATGCAATCAAGAACATGAAACGGGGAAAAGCTCCAGGAGAAGATGGAATTACTGTAGACATCATACAAGAAGCAAGTGGAGAAATCGAAACAGTACTCGCCCAAATTTTCACTCGATGCCTTAATGAAGGAAAGATTCCTGAGGATTGGAACACCGCTACAATGATCCTGCTACATAAGAAAGGTGACATTGAGGATCTCGGAAACTACAGACCTATCAGCCTCCTATCAGTAGTTTATAAAATCTTCACTAAAGTTCTTTCACACCGCTTGAAGGTAACACTGGACATGGCTCAACCGAGAGAACAAGCTGGATTCAGGAGTGGCTACAGCACAATAGATCATATCCATGTGCTGAGAGAACTAATTGAAAGAGCGAGGGAATATGAACTTCCATTGTGCATGGCTTTTATCGATTATGAAAAAGCCTTTGATTCGGTGAAACCATCAGCAGTTACAAGGGCTCTGAAAACCTGCGGTATTGAAGATGCATACATTAATATTATTAATAACATCTATGAAAATGCAAGTGCAAAGATTAGGCTGTTTGAAAATACAACACATATAAAAATTGGAAAGGGAGTGAGACAAGGTGACACCATATCTCCGAAGCTCTTTAATGCCACATTGGAGGGTGTTTTTCAGTCACTGAGCTGGGAAAACAAGGGGATAAAGATTAATGGAGATTATCTAACCCACCTTCGTTTTGCTGATGACGTAGTCATTTTTGCAACTAGCCCATCAGAGCTGCAGAGTATGATCCAGGAACTTGCTGACAAGAGTAAAGAAGTGGGATTAAAAATGAACTTTCAGAAGACAAAAGTGATGTTCAATGCTTTTACAAGAAATGAAGATTTATCGATTGATGGAGAAAAGCTGGAGATAACAGACACGTACGTTTATCTTGGACAGCAGATATCAAGTGAGGGTCACATTGATGAAGAAATTAATCGGCGTACAAAACTTGCCTGGAGAGCTTTTGGAAGAAACAGCATAATTTTCAAGAGCAATATGCCATTATGTCTTAAAAGAAAAGTGTTTGATCAATGCATCCTTCCAGTGCTTACGTATGGTGCAGAGACGTGGACCTTAACTAAAAGAGACATACAAAGGCTTCAGACAACTCAAAGGACCATGGAGAGGTGCATACTTGGTGTAACCAGGAGAGATAAGAAGAGGAACTCGTGGATCCGAAAAATGACAAGAGTGGAAGACATCATGATCAGAGTTAAATCCCTGAAATGGCAATGGGCTGGACATACTGCCAGAAGGACAGATCATCGATGGACAGCCGAAATTTTAGATTGGATTCCAAGGGACAGGAAAAGACCCAGAAGAAGACCACATGGGAGATGGGTGGATGAAATTCGAAAGTATGCAGGGGTGACATGGAGTAGACTGGCACAAGACAGACCGTTGTGGAGGAAACTTGGGGAGACCTTCGTCCAGCAGTGGATTGATAATGGTTGACAATGATGATGATGATGATATGTGGCGCCATCTATTAGCTGAAGTCAAACACTACCAAAGGAAAAAATAAATTGATTTTTAATGTAATTATGTTTAAGTTTTAGCAAATATTAAGTACACTAGGCTATACTTATGGATATAAAGTTATTTTTATCGACGGGCAAAATTTCATTCTTGGGAATACATTAATTGCGAAGGAAATGTTTACAGAAAATTTTACCATTAGAAACATAGGGCAGAGTTTGTTTTGTTTGTTTTTTTTTTTGATTGGAGGTTTAACGACTACCGTGAGCAACTCAATGGGCTATAAGCAGTCGCCCGTCCCTAATTTAGGGTCACTGGTTCCAGGGAAGGGAGAGAGCCAGTGCCGTATGACAAACACAACATCCATGCCTCACCGGGATTCGAACCCGGATCTCTTTCGGACGAATGATCAGAGGCCATCGCTTAGACCACTGCGCCACCGGGGTGGCGCAGAGTTTTTGGTGGATCCACCATAAGTGAACCGAACAGGTAGAAATCACTTGGATTCAAGTCAGGACTGTTGCGGGAATGGCTGAGTATTTCCTAGCCCATTGATGCCACAACTGTCGTTGTCACGTGAGTCGTGTGTGGTCTAGCGTTGTCATGCAGCAGGATGACTTCTTTCAACAACAATCCTGGCCTCTTGTTGCATATGGCGTGTTGAAGCTCCTTTGTATAAGAGTAGTGTAGTGTTGTGCATTTATCTTTTCTTCCCGAGCAAAAATATCCACCAGAAGTACACCGTTTGAATCCAGAAAACAGTAGTCACTAACTTTCCTGAAGACGGAACTGCCTTGAATTTCTTCGACCGTGAGGGCCTTTGGCGTCATTCACAGCTGGCTCGCCTGGTTTTTGGAGTGAGGTAATTAACCCAAGTCTTGTTAATAACCTCCTTGGTTACGATCTTCTACAGAAATGCATCTCCGTTAGACTTAAAGCAATGCAAAAGCTCTATGCGAATGGCCGCACAAAACAACTTCTGATCAAATGCCAACGACTTTCACACCCAGCGCACACCCCTTTTCTGAACCGCAGGTGCTCATGGGTGATTTTTCTAGCGCTACTAACACAGATGTTGAATATTGCAGGAATGACACATACCCTTATGCTCTTGTTTCCCAATATAACTTGTTGCACACCATCGATGTTTACTTCGATCATGGGAGTAGCCGACATCGGTCCATGCTGATCATTTGATACTCTTTCTTGGCTCTTGGAGAACTTTCTGCATCAATTGCAGACAGTTTTCTTTGATATCTTTTTTATCTCCATACTGTTCTTGCAAAATTTTATCGGTTTTCACCTCCTTCCCAAGAAATTCAATAATATGACATTGTTCAACATTCAGTGATACCTCTACAGACTCCATGCTTCCCACAACGTACCTCGCACCAACCGTGTGGAAGAAACACTATTGACGTGAAGGAAAGGTTCACACCTATTTACGGTGCGGATTTTATCGCAGTTTGTACACATGGAGAGTTACAATAAAAACTCCAGGTCGACCTACAACCACCCTCGTACTTACGTTAAAAAAATTCACCAGCTGCTGTGTTTTCTCTCAGGATTAAGGGAGCATTGTTTTTATTTTATAATAAATTGAATGGTTATTTCTTTAGTGTCCTTAGATATCACTGAAAACGTCTGCTGCTATAAAATACAAAATAAAAATGTCCGTTAGAAGGAACTGTTTTTGGAGATTTCTGTTTCATGACTCATTTAGCATGACTATCAGACTCCTGCTTCAAGACGAATCGACAAGAACATCGTAGTCAACGTAATTCTGTGTCTACATTTGAAATACTGACCTTTGGTATTTTCAATCGACATACTTAAAAATTGAAAACAACATATAACTAAGCTGCAAGCCTAATTAAAATGATTGAAATCTAACGTTACTGTGTATTAGTTACAACCAAAATTGAGTCAAAAACTGTTGGCAGAATGGTTTCAGTTCATGTTTTTCTTCATTTTTCCTTTTTTTTTTTTTTTTTTTTTTTTTTTTTTTGTTTATGTGCGAACCTTTCGAGAATCATATCAAAACGAATTACTATCATTCTGTGATGGCATTTTTACGTTCACGGTTGGGGAAATGTTCAGTAAAATAAAACAGTTCTTTCATGTTTTGATGACTACTATTTAAATTTGACACGTTTATCCTTTTCCCTCGTAGGTATATATTATTCCTTTTCGTATTAGCAAAAGTACGTAAAACCTGCAGACGGAAATTCCGCTTGACGTAAAAAGTCACTTAAGCGTAATCAAAATTATCTGTTTAACACTATGTCCGTTGCTCCGGATTATCTCTCCGTGCGTGACGTCACGCAACTGTCCGAAGGATTTGTTAACGATAGTGATGGTTATTTAGGACTTTGCGGTGCACCTCACTGTTCATTGTAGCTTTAGGAGAAACCAGTGGACCAATTCCATTCTAGGAAACCAGCAAACGTCCACAGGTATGCTTTAAAACTTTGACAATGCAATTTATTTGCAGATTCGTCGTGCTCTCAGATCCACTTCTACCATCGGATGAAAAACAGACTACAGTGAAAATCATCACTCACACAGAAATTCCTGTTTCCAAACATCTGGATTCTATACAGATTTTGATGTTCAAGCACCATTTGCAACCGCAACGGTCGCCGAGCATGAACTTTTCTTACCATGGGTTTGTGAGTGGCATCTTACTAATTGAAATTCAGTGCGTGCAACGCTCTGTATATTGTTCGAACACTGCCGTTCATTCTTACACGCTCTTGAACATTCTTATTTATTGCGTTACAGTTTATCTATTACTCCCCTTCCTCCCCCACCCCCAGTTTGTGTGAAAGTACGTGCTGTAATCTGCAAATTCCTTTCTTTGAAAATACGTAGCCTTTAGGACTGAGGATTTACTCTGACATTTCCATTTAATGTCCCTTTTTGTACACATGTTTCATCTTTAATGCTGAAGAAACTGAACGCCCCGTTGAACATTGTAACTGGATATCTAACAACAGGCCCACTTTCGGAGTCGGTAAGTTTTGTTCCGCGAGCCGTTTTAATTAACATATTGGTGCTTTGCAATCCTCTGTCCATCTGTCTCTTTGTAACAGAAATCCACACAACTGGGATGAGATGAACTCCCTGAAACGTATCCTTTTTGAAAGCCCAGAGTCACAAGAAGCATTCACTTTTTCTCCCTCGCATGATTATTTTTAAAATAAGTTTTCAATTTATGTTTGGATCCAGTGTTCTTACATTGAACAATACGCACTGCCCTGTTACACCATCTCTCGCTGGGGCAATAAAAAAATCATATTTGCAAGTTCCTGACTCCATAAAGACGAGCGATCAGATTTTAATTTCGTTCGGCTAGCTAAATGTGATATCCACATGTCCGGAGTGGGAAAACAACATGCAGAAAAAGGAATTTACGGGGGCAAAAGAAGAAATAAAATAAAAAGCGAATGTAAAAATACGTTTTCCCTTTTGTTTTGAGTGGAGCAAAAAAATATATTACCAACTCATTATATAGAGTTGGTAATGAATGACTATTATTATACAGATTTATCAATGACTATTATTATTATTCCCTCGTGGGACGGAATTTAAGAATTAGTATTTCCTTTGACATATTTTTTTAACTCATTTGGTATTTAACCTGCGTTTAGTTGAAGTCATTGGCTTCCAACGGAAGAAGACGTCTTTTATCTGCCACTGACGTTTAGTTGAAGTCATTGGCTTCCAACGGAAGAAGACGTCTTTTATCTGCCACTGACCTGTCCTAGATTTAATGTTAATAAGAGAATTCCTTTATGAATTCCAGTGCGGAACAGAATGTGTCTCCCATAACAAATTCAAATACTGATTTCAGCGCGAACATGGCACCGAATTTCCTAAGAAATCCTAAGGGAATCTGCCGTTCGCATACGAAACTCGCCGATTTCGTAACTGAAAACAACGTCGGTGTTAGGCTTCTGTCAGAAACAAAATCAAAATCCGAGCACGACCTGCAGACAGAGAGTGCTTGAAAATTCGTGAATCCACGAAAAGTAATGGGAGCAAAGATCCCCTAATTCCAACAAAATACAAAGGTTTATTCTATTTCTTCTTGAAAAACGGCAAAGGTGAAACTCAGAACTATTAAATCCCCCAGCCCACTACCTCATCACCTTATTTCCGGTGTCTACAAGAATTCTTGCGCTTCAGCTCTTCTGAACTCGGGTATTACTTTAAAGTTGCAGATTATCAGGTTTACTGGTTTACAGGTTTGCAGGTTTACCGTCTTCTGAACTCGGGTATTACTTCGGAGTTGCAGATTATCAAGTTTACCGTGATGATGGAATTCAGCAGGCGCAGGGCATCAAATATGTATTTTTGATAGCGGGGGCAAGACGTGAGAAGGCATAATTTTGATTAGAGCGTAAAATTTTTCGTACTATTGTAAAACAGTACCCTGTGACGTCATTAATAAAATCTGCAGACAACTATTACTGACACAATCTTAAGCTACATAATTTTTTGTTTTATACCGATATAAAAAGTACACATAAACAGTGATAAACAATATTTATTTGATACTTCCGCATTTGTAAAAATTTCTTAAGAACTGTAGCTGTAGACGTTATAATCAAACAATGAATAAAGATATTAGATTTCATTCATCTTCTCCAACTGTCATCATCTCTTTTTTTTAACTTCGCTTTAAGAAAACCCATAGATACTTGTTCCGTCAATTAACATTGCAAGAACAGACTCTGTAAAGAATAACAAAACACTTATTCCTTTAATTTAAAATATGAAGCCGCTCTAGCACTACACCGATGATTCATTACATTATGACCACCTACCTAATAAGCTGTAGGACTCCCTTCAGCCTACAAAATAACGGCCACTCGGCGAGGCGTCGACAGGGGTGGCTTTTCAGGTGAAGTAGGTGAAGTGCCTCTTCACCTATTTTACTCAAAATAAAGTTTTATTCAGTATTTTTTTTATAATATATTCTTTTTTGCCTTTATTCAGTTCCAAAATACTCAAAATTTTGAATAGATATTAATTCACATGGTGTGCTCAATACGGAAAGCAAATCCTTATACGCAAAACAGTGCAAGTGAAGAGCCGAAATGAGAATGCTTAGAACTCTGCAGTTTTCCGCCGAGTTGCCATGGTAACCGTGACGTCACCCTCCCCAATCTGCTCACTCAAGTGAAGTGTTTCAGCTTCACGCGCCTTACCTCTGCATCTTTCAGTTTTTGAGCGTAAAGTTGTAAGAGATCACGGGGGAGTGGGCGAACGAACTACTATGCAATCTGCTCGGGCTTTTTCCTTGTGGTGCTGTGGGACATTATTTTCCGAAATGAATTTGTTCTTTCGTGCTTTGTGATTATTTGTTGAAAGCTTTAACTGATGTTTTAGGTTTGTGAACAATTTAACTGATAGTGATAGTTTTTAGTATAAATCCTCTGGACGACATTGTTTGTAATTTATTGCAAACTCCATTTACTCTGCCGAAAGATGAAGATAAAAGAGACATTTTGCTTCAAGGACGACCAACGGATTCACTAACAATTGTTGCCAAGAACGAAATCAAGAAGAGCGGTAAATCTAACAATACAAATTTTGAAGATGACAATCCGATTTTTGGCGTAAATGTGACAAGGATGGTAAGTCAGATAATATCCGAAAACTTGAAAATTTTCATCGTCCTGGAGCGGGACTCGAACCCGCGTCTCCCAGAAAACGCCTAGGTATGCTAACCACTACACCACCCAGAACGACCAAGTTTCAAGTTTCCGATCAATTTGAATTTAACCATCACAGGATTCGCTAGTCGAAGCAACCGGCATTCATGTTTAGCGAATCTGGAGGTTAAGAATCTTATCCCGTGATTGCCCGGAGAAGCAGATATTTTTTTTTTGGCCCTGCTTACTTTTAGTAATAAACATTCGGCGTGGAATAAAGACGGATTCTCAGATTAGATTTATTAAGCGTAACACGGTCACTTCATAAACATCGTGATTCTAGAAAACACCTGAAATGCCGAATAATGTTAAGGAATTTTGAAAAAATTCAAAACACCATTGTCGATGCCCTGAGGAAGAATGCTAGACTTTTGAAAACGCATTTTAACGAAAACGTTCGTTTAAATAAACTTTTCCTGCAGACAGTGAATGATGCAGTATTAGTCTATACTGTATTTGAGCAAAAAAGAACTAGCATTCCATGGCCATAACGAAAGCATGGGCTCGATAAATCGTGGAAATTTCATTGAATTACTTTCATTGTTGATATGAAAAAGTTCTTTAGAAATTGAAAATCAATACGAAAGGATAAAAAACTATTCAAAATGAATTAATTGAATGTATTTCTTAATATATAAACGATCACGTCAAAAATTAAATAATTTTTTATTGTTGATTCGGAAGGTGTATTGGTTGAGGGATTTTTGGGTTTCCATAATGTGAATGAAGATAGAACGTCAGGAGCTTTATACAAAATGCTAGACAAAATTTTGGAACAGTCTGATTACCAACACAAATAAATAGGACAATATTACGATGAAACCATCAGCAGTTACAATGGCTCTGAAATTCTGCGATATTGAAGATGCATACATTAATATTATTAATAACATCTATGAAAATGCAAGTGCAAAGATTCGGCTGTTTGAAAATACAACACACATAAAAATTGGAAAGGGAGTGAGACAACGTGACACCATATCTCCGAAGCTCTTTAACGCCACATTGGAAAATGTCTTTCAATCATTGAACTGGGAAAACAAAGGGATAAAGATAAATGGAGATTATCTAACCCACCTTCGTTTTGCTGATGACATAGTCATTTTTGCAACTACCCCTTCAGAGCTGCTGAGTATGATCCAAGAACTTGCTGACAAGAGTAAAGAAGTGGGATTAAAAATGAACTTTCAGAAGACAAAAGTGATGTTCAATGCTTTTACAAGAAATGAAGATTTATCGATTGATGGAGAAAAGCTGGAGATAACAGACACGTACGTTTATCTTGGACAGCAGATATCAAGTGAGGGTCACATTGGTCAAGAAATTAATCGGCGTACAAAACTTGCCTGGAGAGCTTTTGGAAGAAACAGCATAATTTTCAAGAGCAATATGCCATTATGTCTTAAAAGAAAAGTGTTTGATCAATGCATCCTTCCAGTGCTTACGTATGGTGCAGAGACGTGGACCTTAACTAAAAGAGACATACAAAGGCTGCAGACAACTCAAAGCAGCATGGAGAGGTGCATGCTTGGTGTAACCAGGAGAGATAAGAAGAGGAACTCGTGGATCCGAAAAATGACAAGAGTGGAAGACATCATGATCAGAGTTAAATCCCTGAAATGGCAATGGGCTGGACATACTGCCAGAAGGACAGACCATCGATGGACAGCCGAAATTTTAGATTGGATTCCAAGGGACAGGAAAAGACCCAGAAGAAGACCAGATGGAAGATGGGTGGATGAAATTCGAAAATATGCGGGAGTGACATGGAGGAGACTGGCACAAGACAGACCGTTGTGAAGGAAACTTGGGGAGACCTTCGTCCAGCAGTGGATTGATAATGGTTGACAATGATGATGATGATAATTACGATGGGGCAAGTATAATGTCTGGACACTTAAATGGGCTACAGAAAAAAAGTCAAGGATGAAGCTTCTCAAGCTGTTTTTGTTCAATGCTTAGTTCATCGTTTGAATCTTGTATTACACCAGAACTTTTCTAAAATTTCTAAGTGTCGAATACTTTTTGCAAGCCTCAGTGGAATTGCTTCGTTTTTTCACCATTCTGCGAAGCGGTCTTATACAATTATATCAACAACCGCAAGATGCAGACCAACCATAACAGAAGCTCGATGGTCCTCCACTTCGAAATTAGAAGTGCAGTTGTTGAAGATTGGGATAAATTGAAGGAAGTGTTCGGGTTTCTGACGAATAGCGAATAATCAGACAAAAATCAATTCATTTTGTCAAGGGGTTTTTGAATGATATGAACACTTTCGAATTTATATTTTTGGCTCCACCGATCTATTATTCGAACTTTTGAAGAAAAAATAACTAAACATAAACTACTGTGTAACTCAAATTAAAAAAAAAAAAAAAACCTCGTGAAATTTTGAGCCATAAAAGGAACGATGAGTTATTTGAAACACAGTTTGGAAAAGCTAGCAAAATCACAGAAATAAGAACGGGAATATGCTGCTCTTACACAGGAAACAATTTTTCAAAATTATAAACACTTGTATTTTGATTTTTGAAATTTTGGACCACATTCTTATGGAAATGGATATAAGATTTCAAGACTGTAAGATACTTCAATTTGTCTGACTTGCTGACACAACCAAATTCGAATAACTTAATGCATGCTTTCCCACTCGCGCTCTTGAAAATCTACATTTTTACTGAAACATATTTACTAAACACCAGCGTCTTAAAAATGAACTGAGTCTTGTATATGCCGATGAAACATTAAGGAATGTATTGACTCAAGAACTCCTTCGAGTGTTTCACGGAGACAAAGACATTTTTACAGAATATTATAAATTCGTTTTCCTCAGTTTAACAATTCCCTCTACAAGTGTGCCAGTGGAAAGAAGTTTTCTTAAAGGAATACAAACTTGCTCAAGAAACACTAGTTCCCAAGATAAACTTGCTTCTCAGGCAAATATTTCTATTCAGGAAGACATTTTATTGATGCTCACGAAGAAACAACCATGTAACCCTCTTATGACGACATAATCGACAAATTTGCAGCTTTAAAAGGAAGAAAAATTGATTTAATATACAAAAAATAAGTAAGTCCTCATTAAGGGATTTTCATTGTAGACAGTATATATCTTTTCATACTGTGTAACGTATACTCTAGATTCAGTTTCCTTTTGATTTTACTATCTCTTGTTATTTTATTTTCCTATGCAAATTATCTTCTCACTTAACGAGATGTTATTTCTCCCGCTGAATGATATGTGGCAACGAGTGTAAGTCATGACGTGGTGGTATGCACTATATATAGGCGCGCTCAACTATACCAAGAAAAGCTTCGTTTTATGTGATAGGTTCTTCTTAATTATTGTTATGCGAAAGTTCGGATATTCAGTAGTAGTGTGATTTGTTGAGAGTGTGTTGGATAATACCAGGAGTTCTCCAATAAAAGGTTTAAAGTGAGTACGTTTTCTCAGTTCATATTATTGTCAGACCTCTGTCTGGCCGTTAAGTCTCTTTCATTAAGTGTCTCCATTAAGTCCAGGGTATATTGTGTTTACCGCTCTAATAAGGAGCCTTCAAGGTACTAATGTACTAAAACCGAAGTTATAGTACTGATAGTCAAGATAATGAGGAACGCTGAGTAAAAAGAAGTTCCATATTCAATGAATTTATTGCACGTGCGAGTCTTACCTAAACAAACTCTAGCACTTTGAAGATTAGGTACACTTTAGCTACGTCAAGTAACCTTCCAATAACCCTAACGTGACTTAACGTAAACTTCCCTGTACTACACGTCCAGCGGAGAACTTTATTCATTATAATTGGCGCCCGAACATTTCTTGAACACGAGGTACTGACACCTATTAACTATGTCTTCATTACCTGAGACGACTTCACCATTTCAACCTAAATCAAGTTTCGGTGGTGGTGGGGTTATTTTCGACAATCTGCAAGAAGCCTGTGGGTCTAACTTTGATGTCAATGGATTTACAAGTACCCAGGCATTCCTCACAATTTCGTCATTCACCAGCTTCATATCACTCTGAGTCGCGGGTCGTACCTGAGGTATTCCAATCCTCTCACAGAAGCAAAATGCTTGCACATTTCGTGCCGCGTGCGGGAGCAATTACTTTCAATGGTTTGGAGGGGTCCTTGAAATTTCTCGAGGATTTGGAGGATCATTTCGACTTATAAAATATTCCTCAAGATTGCAAAGTGCAAATAGCAGGCACTTGCTTGAAAGATACCGCTGAGACCTGGTATCGGCAGTGGAGAGTATCGAACCCGGATTCTCGTTATGAGAATTTCCGTGCGGAATTTTTGGACGTCTTTCCTTTCGGCCTCAGTCGAGCTGGCCTTGCACAACAACTTTTTTCTCGTAAGCAAGGACCCAACGATAGCCCTGTTGCGTTTGCTTTAGAAACAACACGCTTGTATAAATTATGGGATCCACATGCCAGTCATGTCGACATGTTGGACACCCTATTGCAACAGCTCGATCCATTTTTACAGGATTTTCTTGAGGTCCGACACCCTGCTACAATTCATGAATGCCTTCGCCTCATACGTACGTATGAGGAGCGACACGGCAAACATGGTCCAACTCAACATGCTCTGGTACCCCGGGAGGCTGCTTATCACGAAAATCCTCAGCGGCATAATAGGCCTAATGACTTTCAACAAGAGCGTACACAGGTGCAAGTCCAAGCATCATACGTCCCACCGCATAGAAGAGTGGTACACCAACCGCTAGTTTCTAAGCAATTTTCTGGGTACAGTACAAATGCACAGTATGCTCGACCCCGTTCCCATCCGCAGAATTCGGAACGTTTTTATGCTCAGGGCAATAATGATTTTTCTGCCCATGCTGAGGGAAGAAGGAATAGAAATGGAAGTTTCAACAGACATGCGGAGTTCCCGCAGCAGTTTTCACGAAGTTTTCCTACGCGTGAAAACTTTCCCGATACCCGGCAGGGCCGAGGTTTCAGACCGCATGATAATACAACCAGGAATCCTTTAAACTTCCAAAGGAAGTAGACCAAGGGTCGGTACTGCTTCCTGATACCAAGAATTCTGACCCTAAAATTGTATTATTGACTGTCCAAACTCCTCGGTTGCCTGATGTGTTATTGACAATTGAAGATATTATTGTAGAGACAAAGTTCGACACTGGTTCTGAAATATCAGCCCTAAATACGAGGTTTTGCACTGAAACTTTTTCTGCAATCCATGTCCAGCCTGCGACGCAGTATTTGCGAGGTGCAAATAACGAAATATTCAGTATCACAGGAACTGTCACATTATCTCTAGGGCTGGGAAAGGCTCGTTTTACGCATTCTGTCCTGCTCATAGACGACCTACCTGTTAAATGATTAATGGGCATAGATTTTATCAATACTTTTCAAGTTACCCTGAATTTCGTACAACATGTTATTTCCTTTCCGGAACCTGTCGAAGTGATTCCTACAGATCCTATAGACATAACGAGTTTGTTACTGAGTAACCAACTGAATGAGAGGCAACGAAACCAGCTTTCTCTACTTTTGCATGAAAGACCTGGTTTATTTTCCGATCAACCTGGTTTCACACAGGTGGTTTATCACGTCATTGACACTGATGGTTCGAAACCGATAGCGACGACACCTTACCCTTGTGCTCCCCATAAAAAACAGGAAATGCAACGTCAAATTTCCGAGATGATTAAACAGGGCATAATAAGGGAATCAACAAGCGCCTGGGCCGCACCTGCTTTTCTTGTTCCAAAAAAACAACCCAACGAATTTAGTTTCGTGACAGATTTCCGCAAGCTAAACCAAGTCACGAAATCGATAAATTATCCACTACCTGTCATGTCGCATATTTTGCGTGACCTATCGTCAACTAAATGGATGTCAACCTTGGATTTGGCGAGTGGATATTGGCAGGTTGCGGTCCATCCAGACTCCGTCGATAAAACAAGCTTTGTGACTCCTTTTGGGGCTTATGAATACCTGCGTATGCCCTTTGGACTAGCCTCTGCACCTGCTACTTTCCAAAAGCTTATGGATACGGTTCTCAGACCTGTTCTAGGTCCCCATGTGCATGTATATTTGGATGACATTATTATTACATCCGAGACTTTTGACGAGCACCTTTCTCTGTTCAAACAGGTGTTCCAACTCATATACAATGCTGGCTTAACGTTAAAACCTAGTAAATGCCAGATAGCGAGGGACGAGGTTGTATATCTGGGGTTGAAAATCACTCCCCACGGCTTATTTACGGATGATGAAAAAATCAGGCCTATTGTTGACTTTCCACGGCCAAAAACAGCCAAACACCTATCACGCTTTCTGGGAATGACCGGATGGTATCAGCAGTTCGTCCCCGCTTATGCTACAATCTGTGGGCCATTGTATGCTTTGAAACGTAAATACAACCTGAGGCTAACGCTGCGTTTGAAGCACTAAAGTCTGCGTTGACTCAGCCTCCTGTATTAGCTTTCCCAGATCATACTAAGGAATTTGATATTTACACTGACGCATCCGGAGTTGGTCTTATTTGCGTTTTGTCACAAGCTGGGCATCCAATAGCTTTTGCGTCCCGTCCTTTAGCCAAAGCTGAACGCAATTATTCAGCTACGGAACGCGAATGTCTTGCTGTAGTGTATGCTCTTGACAAATTTCAATGTTATCTCAACGAATTGACAGTTAGTATAATCACGAATCATTCTGCCCTTCAGTATTTGAATTCTGCTAAGCACCTCTCTCAAAGACTTATGAAGTGGGCTCTTAAGTTACAAGAGAGCAATATCAAAATTTCGTACCTGCCAGGGCATAAGAATCAATTACCGGATGCTTTGTCTCGCATCCCGATTAGTGGGGTTCCCACAGAAACTACTCCTGGATGTCAGCCTTTACTTTTAATAGCTGATATAACATCCAGAGAGCAGATAATGGCAGAATTAGTAAATGATCCAGATTTTGGGGAAATCTATAATTTTTTGCTTGCGGGTTCACCACTACAAAGTGACCCTTCTCTAACTGGGAGGTCACAGCATTTTGAAGTCATAGAGGGTCTTCTTTACTATACGAAATCTAGGACTACTAGGGCAGAGTTTCGCCCATGTAATCCGCGAACCCTTAGAATGGCCCTTTAAACGAATTTCATGACAAACCTATTGCAGGCCATTTAGGTATTCGCAAGACCCGTTGTAAATTGCGGGATGTTGCCTATTGGCCTGGCATGTACCAAAGTGTGCTCGCATACGTTCAATCATGTCACTTGTGTCAGATTTATAATTACCGTAATGTAAGACCGGCCGGTCACTTGAAATCTAGTTCAAGTTCTCATGTTTTTGACATTATTTCAATAGATTTATTGGGACCTTATCCTTTATCTGTTAAAAACAAAGCTCGTTACGTTTTAGTATTAACTGATAATTTCTCTAAATGGGTCGAAGTTTTTCCCATTAAAGCCGCTACGGCGGAAGTTATTTGTAATATATTAATTAATTAAGTATTCTCTAGATATGGTGCACCTAATAAAGTAGTTTTGGATAATGGTCCCCAATTTATTTCTGACATTTTTGAAAGAATGTGCGCGGGACTACACATAAAGCATAAATTCATTTCCCCATATCATCCCCAGAGTAATCCCGCGGAACGAGTAAACCGCACGCTAGTTAAAATGATTGCTACATTTGTCATGGATCATCACGAGCGGTCGGACGAACATCTTGAGCTTTTTTCGTTCGCCCTCCGCTCGTCTGTTCACGAATCTACTAAATTTACTCCCGCAGAACTTTTTTTGGGTCGAAAAATTAAGACCCCTTTTGAAAATTTAACGGGGATTATCGACGAACTGAACCAGCGACCAACTCTGCAATCAGTACGAATCATGGCAGAGAAAGCTCGTGTTGCAATGATAGGAGCACAAGCGGCTCAAGCAAGATACTATAATACTAGGCGTAGGGAACCAGATCTTGTCGTTGGAGATCTAACTCTCGTGGAGACACACTTCCAGTCTTCTGTTTCTCATACTTTAGTAAAGAAATTTGCACCCAGCTACGAAGATCCATATCGGGTTGCAAATGTGTATGAAAATAACATTATCCTTGAAAAACCTGACAATCAATTTCAATACGTACGCGTTGCTCAGTTTCGCAAGTATCATGAAAGAAATATAGATTTTATAATCAACCCTACTCAACCTTCTGTTCCACAGACTCAAAAGTCTATATCACACGATCAACCTCCAGACATTTTGGACGAACCGACAAACCTTTTTGAAGAATCTCCAGTGATTTTTTATTCATCCTCCCCTCCACAAGACTGGCTTCCAAGAACGCAACCTGATTCTCCCATGAGACGAAGGCTCGAATCAAGTTCTTCAAATTCTAGTATCATTCCCCTCCCTCCAACCATTGCCGAGACTATTGCTGCACCATTCCCTAATAACTCTGCACCAACACAAGCTCCTACTTCCTTGAATACCTCGTCAGAGAGTATTCCAATAGGCAGACATAAACATCGCCCTGCACAACCACTAACTTACAGCAGCGACTCAGTCATCACATATTTCTGATTTATCAGATATAGACAATAGTTTGACGATTCCTAAACGTCAGACACAAATTACAAACCGTCCAGCAACACCAAAAGCTGGTCGAAAACGCAACTTGTCTCCCCAATCTGCTTCGCCGCAACAGCGACGAAGGCAGAGATCCTTGCATCCGCCCGGGTTTCGCCCCTGGAACTTACGCTCAGGGCAAACAGGGCCGATGCCTGCTTCTACTGTCATGCCAAGAGGTAGAAAGCGAAAACAAGCGATGTGGCCGGAGCCACGTCCCTTCAAAAGAATGCTGGAAGGACAACACGGGCCCCAGCACAAAGGGACAACATATCGAAAGCCTGGGGAGCCCGTTCCTCTCAGACGCAGGGATTTCCTGACCGACAGACTTTAGCCGTTCCTGACCGACAGACTTTAGCCGTTCCTGACCGACGTACTTCAGCCGTTCCTGACCGTTCCTGTCAGACGCAAGGATTTCCTGACCGACAGACTTCAGCCGTTCCTAACCGTTCCTGTCAGCCGTAGGGATTTCTTGACCGACAGACTACAGATGTTCCAGATCCATTCAAGTCTCAGAAAAGATCGACGCCACCTGAATTTACCAGTCCGATTAGGCCTGGAAAACGTTATCGTACTAGGGTTTTTTATGCGTCCTCGAGATAAGTAAGTTCTCGTGGACAGGTTATTTTCTCATTATGTTGTTTTTCCTGCACGACCAGTTGGCGTGTCAGAATTTTTTTTTTTTTTTTCGTGTGGGCCTACGCATTCTTTTTGTGTATATATGTGGTTTTTATATATATATATATATCTTCTATGTCCGTCTACTAATCCAATTTTTTTTTATATATATATGTGTTAGGGGTAAAATAGTGAAAATTGTTACTGTTAGGCAGCTACAGGCAATCTTCGCTGCTGATACAGTTGGTTTGTAATCAACGATAATATGAGGAAGTAATATGAAATCAAAAAAGTGATTCCTGCTAGGCAGAATAAAAATAAGGTATGCCGATGCAGGTTTGTTCTGTTCAAGTATAAAAAGTGTTTCCTGCTTCACAGACGACAATTGCTGCGGACACAGGTTTACTGAATTTGTTATGCCAAGTTTGATGTTGTACATACTGCTGCCACCAAAAAAAAAAAAAAGTAAGACGATAAACGTCAGTCAGCGAAATGTAAGACTACACTCATATTTGATAGGTTTTTCGAAAAAAAAAAATGAAGGGGGAGATGATGTAACGTATACTCTAGATTCAGTTTCCTTTTGATTTTACTATCTCTTGTTATTTTATTTTCCTATGCAAATTATCTTCTCACTTAACGAGATGTTATTTCTCCCGCTGAATGATATGTGGCAACGAGTGTAAGTCATGACGTGGTGGTATGCAGTATATATAGGCGCGCTCAACTATACCAAAGAATATCTAACTGATAAGAAGGTAAGGCTCAGCGAGACGTAACTAGCGCCACTATATTATGCGGCAAAGAATTACTACACAGAAGCCAACATTACAGGCTGATGCCGCAGGATGCCGAGCAGACTGAGTTAGACTGAGCATACGTGTTTGTGTTCAAAGAATATAAACGCTTGTTTGTGTTGGCGTTTTGTTCAAAGGTTTTGTTGTTCTCATCTAGATCTGCGTTTATATTACAGCCATGAAATACACTCACTCCATTCCGATGAATAACAATTCATGGAATGGAGTGGATGAATAACAAGAACAAATTTGAAACCGTTTGAAACAAATATCCTGGAAAACCATTAAAACAACGTTTGCTGAAAAAAAAGCTATCGTTACGTTGAAAAAATTAATTTATCAATTATATGAAACTGACTTTTATGAAAAATACCTCGTAATATTGTAAAATGAAAGAGGGAAGCATTCGATTACACAATGCATACCAAACAGACAGCTTTAAGCATACACTCAATCGTGGCGAGTTAGTCCGGTCAGTAGATAGCTCAGCTATCACGCCAGCGGCCCAGGTTCGAACCTACTCAGATACGAACGGATGTTTTTCCGATCTGTTGAGAAAATTTCTCCAGCGCAGTGCGTTTAATTTACAAACTTCGGAAGGGTAGAAAAAAAATTGTAGCTTTGGGAAACTGCGGTTGTCTTTGCTTTTTTTTTTTTTTTTTATTATTATTATGGCTGCTACTGGGAAACCAGCCTCAGCATTTTTGACATTTAAGGTATATTGTAAATATGAAATTCATGCCAAGCAACCTGGTATTACTACGGTGCTTAAAGTGAGAATAAAACTGCTAAAATTTCCTTAAAATAATATTAATTGCTAATGTATATATTTGTTTCACCAAAAGAAGGGACAGGAGGGATACTCAGAAAAGAACAACAAAAAAAAAATGCTTTAGTAGACCCAATGAGACCAAAGGAAACAGTCGCAGATCAAAGCTTAGCTTCCTTTCCGTGAAATAGGCTTCCCGTCCCGTGTCTCCTACGCTTTTTGCACCTGAATGTTAACTTTCCCGCAGAGCATCTGCTGCCGCATTACATGGTGGCGCTGCTGTCGCCTGTTTTACATTATCTCTACGAGAGTTGAGCTTCTTCACGCGAAGCGTTTATATTCTTTGACTATACCAAGTGAGCTTCGTTTTATGTGATAGGTTCTTCTTAATTATTGTTATGCGAAAGTTCGGATATTCAGTAGTAGTGTGATTTGTTGAGAGTGTGTTTGATAATACCAGGAGTTCTCCAATAAAAGGTTTAAAGTGAGTACGTTTTCTCAGTTCATATTATTGTCTGACCTCTGTCTGGCCGTTAAGTCTCTTTCATTAAGTGTCTCCATTAAGTCCAGGGTATATTGTGTTTACCGCTCTAATAAGGAGCCTTCAAGGTACTAATGTACTAAAACCGAAGTTATAGTACTGATAGTCAAGATAATGAGGAACGCTGAGTAAAAAGAAGTTCCATATTCAATGAACTTATTGCACGTGCGAGTCTTACCTAAACAAACTCTAGCACTTTGAAGATTAGGTACACTTTAGCTGCGTCAAGTAACCTTCCAATAACCCTAACGTGACATAACGTAAACTTCCCTGCACTGCACGTCCAGCGGAGAACTTTATTCATTATAACTGCTCTTGTACCTCTTCACATATTTTTCCAACCACGAGCCGCCACTGGGCGTCGATTCAGTGAGGTGGCGAAAGGTATCCTGAGGTATCTAGTACCATAATGTCAACAGCAGATCCGCCAGTTCTCGCACATTTCGGGGTGGTGGTAATTTAGCGTGAATACGCTTTTCTAAGTCGAACCACAAATGTTCGATTGGGTTCATGTCAGATGAATTTGGAGGCCAGGACATTAACAGAAAGTCACCAGTATGTTCATCGAACCACTCCTTGACGATTCTGACAGTGTGGCGTGGCGCATTATCCTGTCGGTAATGGGGTAATGGCCATCGCCAGTAAGGAACACAGTTGCCATGAATGGGTGAACTTGGTCCGAAACGATGTTCAGATACCTGACAGCTGTCAGGGATTATGCTATTGAGAAAATGAGGCATAAAGTGTCACAAGAAAACATCGCCCACAGCATAACACCGCCGCCGCCGCCGCCGCCGCCGCCGCCGCCGCCGCAAGTTTGTTTCCCCCAACAGTGCATCCAGGTGCCATAGCCTCCGTTAGCAATCGGCGTATCCGCGCTCGGCCGTCTACCTGATGCACCAGGAATCATGATTCGTTAGACCAGGCCACTATCTTCCATGATGCAATCTCGATCATCTTGGGCCCATTTCATGCGTTGTTGGTCTTCGGCTACGCAGTCCCATACGCAGAAGGCTGCGATGAACTGTGTGCTGTGACACATTTCCCTGATCACAACTTTTGTAGCTCTGGGGGATTTCTCGCACTGTGGCCCCGCGGTCGCTGTGAACAATGCGCGACAGTCTCCACTCTCCTCTGGCATCAATGAGCTGTGGACGACACACTGCTGGACCAATGAATATAAAGCTTGAAGAATGCCAACTCTCATAGAGATAACGTAAAACAGGCGACAACAGCGCCACCACATCTTAAGAGGTAATATGCTCTGCGGGAAAGTTAACATTCAGGAGCACAACACGTTAGGGGGACTACGGCAGTGAAGCTCTTCTTTGATCTACGATGGTTTCCTTTGATCTGATGACTATTTGCTTAGAGCAGTTTTGTTGTTGTTATTGTTGTTGTTGTTGTTGTTGTTGCTGTTTTCTGCTATCCCGCCCATCCCTTATTTTGGTGAGAAAAATATGCAATAACATTAGTATTACTATTTAAATTAAATTTTAGCAAATATTATAGTTAGGCATAAGGATCCGTACAAAATGCAGACATTCCCTAATATTTGGCATTACTGAAAATGTTTCTGAAAAACTGAAGAACAAACAAAAGCCTTAACTAACCCTATTGGCGTAACAAAACTAACATATCCGATTTGCGAAGTGATTATGCTACCGAGAAGGTAACAATCACGTGCTGTGAGTAGTTCGGCTGACTGTTCTTTACCCAAAGAATTGAAGTCAACAGAAATACGCATGCACAGTCTGCTCCGGTATCAGCCTGTATGTTGGCTTCTGTGCACTGCATTTTAACTCTTAAGATATGGCGGCACTAGTTACATTTCGCCAAGCCTTAACTTTTTCTCAGTTAGATATTCTTTGGCTGGACGACGGTTCGTCGTTAGGGCATCTGTACACCACTTTTGATACGTACTCATTACATCGGCACGTGAACATCTCACAAGCCGCGCCGTTTCCGACATCGTAGTTTCGGTGCGCCGTGCCATCACAAATTGTCCTTTATCGAACTCCGATAAATTGGCAGCTTTCCCATTCTGACTCCGAACACTCTACTAACCGAAAGCCGATCCTGGGTTGCATATATACTGCTCTTTCATCGCTCGTTCTGTATCATTTTAACTTTGCTTTTTTTTTAAAGTTCAATACACGAATAAATAAGGTATTTATGCCTATAATGAAATACAAGAGTAATTTTTATAAACCACTGAAAATACTCATAGAAGTTACAACAACGTCCATCTTCCAGGGGGCTTGGCTTTCAGGGGGCTGAGCCCCCTCCTGAACGCCAAGGAAGCCACCCCTGGAATATGGACGTTGAGGATACGACCCTAAGGTGAGAAGAAGAAGAAATTGTAATGGCACGTTTTGGTACTAACATCCCACACGGCCCCGCTTTCTGCAGCAAAACTGCACTTGCGAGCTGGAACAAGCAGTAACCATCCTGGCTGGTAAAAAACTTTTTTCCGGCTGATAACAGAAGTTTTAAGAATTCCAGACCCCTGGCAATAAGATTACGGATCTAAATATAAAACACAACAGAAAAAGGTTAATGAAATGGCCTGCCGCATTATAACAGTAAAACATGGTATTTTTAAATATCTAGTAAAACACATGCCCAGAACGAATCCTACTTTTAAAATAAGTAGGATTCAGTGTGACCCCTCATCATAATTTTTGTTATTTCATGAACGATGTATATTTCTTACGTTATTTCAAAGAAATACATAGTATTTCAGCTACTTCAAAAACCGAACTCATTCTGTAAAACAGTTACCCCAGTTATTCTACACACATCTGAGAGAATTCTCTGTAGAGCTCTACACAGCTCTACACAACCTCTTTGTAAGAGCAGTATATAGGAACAATTCAGATTTTAAGTCTTTCCCTTTGTCATGGGCGCCCATGTGAAGGGGCCAGTAGCTCTGTCCTAGACCTCGGGTTGGGGGGAGGCTGAAGGTTCATTTGACGGTGTCGGTGTTCAATTACTAGCTAATTTCTTCCACGAATACAGACGCAAGTTTACTTTTTTCCCGCTCTTTTTTGTTAATTTACTTCACTAGCAAACAATTTCTCTGGGCCAGAAAGTAAAAACAATAAAATAAAATGCAAAATATGAAAAAGAGTAGGTGAAAGAAACTTTTCTGAAATATTAAAAAATCGTATGCTCTGAATTGTGGTCGAGTTACAGGTTCCTATTGTTGGACAAACTATTTAATTATCCAGTTTACTATTATGGTCCCTTTCCGTGATCAGCGGATCCTCGTAGTATCATCGAGGAGTTTCATATCGTATTTTGACTCTTTCTACGCCTCTTCTTCGGTTTCACTTTTTTCCACCATCTTTCATGGCGCATTCTCCATCACTGGTGCTCGGAGACATCCTCTTCTTGCAGTGGTAAACAGCCACACCCCATTCATTTCCAACTCTAAACCCTAAGCCCTCAGATTCATGCCAATAAGCCCCTTTTCTGTCTCTTTCATACACACACACGCGCGCGCGCGCATCGTAAAACCACTCCTACTGACCCCAAACCAATGAATAGGAAGAAGGTGAAAGCCCTTTCTCTGTCTCTAGCACAATAATTTCTTTTTATCACTATTTTGCAATGCCTCGAGGGATAAACATTTATATATGCCCCACGTCTCCTCCCCTTGATATTACTTATTTGCAGGCAGTTAACTACATTGAAGTTTTTTAACAGCAGCTTAGCATCTCATATTCGCTTACCAAGAGAGGAACAGTTTTACCCTTCTGAGCAACTACGCATTCACCTAAGCCTCTGTTTTGTTTTTGTTTTTTCGGACGGCGTGGGGGTAACGTTCTTCCACATTTTAAGTTTCTTCGAAACAAAAAAAAAAGGAAGGGGGTGGGGTGGTATTTCTCTCTTTCCTGACGCTTAATACCAACAAGCTCTGTGCCTTCGCGGTTGAGAATAATTAGCGTAGCTTTTCGTACTGATTCACCCCGACAAATAATTTCTTTTGAGTTATCCATCGTTCGATCAGTATTATTTTGATTTGGCTTTAAAAAAAATAGTTCAATACACCGGTAAATCAGGTATTTCTGCTTATAATGAAATACAAGAGTAACTTTCACAAACCACTGAAAATAAAAGTTCGGAGAATTTATATCTTCCATCTTCCAGGGGAAGCTTGCTTGCCTTGCAGAGGGAGGGGGGGGGGTCGGAGCCCTTCCAGACCCTGATAGCTACGGCCCTGAAGTGGCACTTGACCTTCTCTGTAATATAATCTGACTTTTGAGTTGCTGGAAGATACTTCAAAGATTTTTGCTAATATTAATTCTAATTACTAATTTTTCTGTTGAACTTTTAGATGTGTGTGTCGTAAAAATGGTGAAAACGTTTTCGAAACAGAGGGCTAAATGTAAAAAGTAATTTTGAAATTTCCCATTCCATGTTGGAACATAAAAGCAAAATTCGGATGAATCAGAGCAAACGCTGAGTAGCCGAAACCTCGACTTCTCAAGTTGAATCAGTAGCAACGGTTGTCCCAGTAATTCTCTGCCACATAGCCGTACTGCTTTTCATATGCTATTACTCTAGAAGACGCTTTTCCTGGGGAACGCGAAATTATGAAAAATATGGAGGGGGAAGGCAGATGGCTAAAGGAATAAAGGAATCAGAGTTGCAACGAAGACTGACAAGGTAAGTGATGCGATGTTCTGCTGTTATTAAAAACCTAAAAATCTTACGGGATATTAATTACTTATAAAGAAGTGGTCTTTGATAATCGAGAAACGGCGCATTTCTAAATAAAATTTCTATGTACACATTTCAAGTGTGAAGGGAAATGGTCTCTGTACTTCAGCATTTGACAGAGCAGCTTTATTATCATAAGCAGGAGTAATCCGTTCGCTAAGCTAGTTTACAAAGGAATAACAAATGGAATATACCACAGTTAATTCACAAAACTTTGAGTCCCCTAATGATTTCAAAACTTGACTTTTATTTTAATATTTTTAAGGCTTGTCTCCAAATGGATTAGTTCAAAGTGAATCCACCTAAAAACTCTGTCCTATGTTTTGAATGGTAAAAACTTCAGTAGACATTTCCTTCGCATTTAATGTTTTCCCAAGAATGAAAATTTGCACATCGATAAAAATAACTTTAAATTATGGCCAAGTATACTTAATATTTTCTAAAACTTAACCATAATTACATTAAAAATCAAATTTTTTCCTTGGGTACTGTTTGAGATCTGCTAATAAATGAGGACCACATATACAGATCGTTTACTAATTGCAATCCTGTAGCATTTTTTTTTCAATAATTTTATTAATTTTCGGAATGGAATCAACCCTCGAGTCTATCCATGCGATAGTCTGGAATGTTTAGAATGATTTGAGTCACTTAGATTAAACTTTCTGACAAACATTTAGCTGAAAATGTCGCAGAGTGAGCTTGCTGGCTTATTTCGGAATTAAAAAACAGTAGTGTCTATAGTTCTGTTAGCATTTTCAGCTAAATTAGAGTCACAACATTTAACCTAAGTGGCTGAAATCATAAACAGAAGAAAGGCGAGCCTACTATAGCATTGCTAAATACTCCTCTACGCAGCACAGCAACTGGGAGACATCTGCATATTCTCAAAAACCACCGAAGACAAGAAAAATATCAACATTAAAATATTATTGCTGCGCTAAAATTATTGCACTAAAACTGAAGATCGGGGGTTACCAAGGAGGTTAAAATAATACTTCTGGAGATGCCCTAATTCTCTGAAGCCGCTAGGTGGGGGAATTTGACGTTGTTTACATAACACCTATGTAATTTCAACCTGTGTATTTTGGAATTGCATGGCTTTTGGTTGCAGAAACTATGTTAATATCAAACCGGAATGAATTATAGACGAGTAAAGTTTTCAACTTTAACGTTATATTTAGTTTTGAATTCACACCACTAATGTTTGTGTATTTCAATTTGAATTAAAAATGGGAAGGCGCTTCAAAATAATTAAGAATTTTATAAATTTAGCATTTTCTCACGCATCGGAAGCTCGTTATGATGCGAAATTCGAAACATTTGCGACGAAAGAACGCGATTCGGCCAACATACAATGCATTGCAATAGCCTTGAAAACCGTCAGCTTTCCCACACTTTGACGGCTGTCGCTCGCGGTTACAGGCTTCACGCAAAGTGGTACTGCTCCATTAACAAAGGCATTTCCAGATATTTCATTCTAACCTCCTTGGGGTTTACATCGTCTGTAATCGATTTTTTTATTTAAAAGTGACAACTATCAATTTTCCAACTCTGCAGAGTTTTTCATTACGGAAGAGGGGGAATGAGGTCAGTACGAGGAAGTGAAAACAGCCGCCCCGGTGGCGCAGTGGTCTAAGGCGCTGGCCTCTGATCATTCGTTCGTAAGGGGTCCGGGTTCGAATCCCGGTCAGGCAAGGATGTTGTGTTTGTCTTACGGCACTGGGTCTCTCCCTTCCCTGGAACCAGTGACCCTAAATTAGGGACGGGCGACTGTTTATAGCCCATTGAGTTGCTCACGGTGGTCGTTAAACCTCCAATAAAAAAAAAGTGAAAACAATTAAGGTTTGTTCATCCCCTCCCAATGTTCTTAGTCAAGCGATGCCGCTGATAACATTCACATCTTCTGTGAGATTTGAATCCAGGCCCAGGCTCAGCAGTGCTGGGAGTCATTGATACACATAGACGATGATTGAGAGAGTGATTCCGGAAACTTCTTGGGTACTATTAAGTGCCTAAGAGAGTAGACCTCAGATAACTTGAAAATCACATCGTCCTGGAACGGGAATCGAACCCACAGCTCCCGATTTACGTTCCAGTATGTTACCGTTACACCACCCAGAACAAGGAACATCAAAGCAACTGAGGATGTGTATCGGGACCCAGATTAAACGCTTCGCCATACGCAAATCGCAGCATATATGATCTCTCATCTCAGCACCACGCGAGCAGAAAGCAAATCCCCTGAAGAAGTAACTCTTCAGAAATAAATAATAGTCAATATTACAAGCAGATGGATGCCGGTATCCATCTGCCTGTAACATCTGTTGACTATTAAGTGCCTACTCCAAAAATACTGAGAAATTCAAGAAATGAGCAAAGAGCTGATTTCAAGCCGAAACGAACTAACAAGATTTCTTTCTCGGATATCGCTAGACAACAAATTTTGACTTCTTATGTGCATCTGAAATTAAACCAAGTTACCTTTATGTTGTTTGGACTTCTGAATATGAAAATGGCCGTTAAAACACGAGATTAGCTTTAGTTTTTGAAATATCTATAAAGCAAGTTTTACATATTTGCATATGCCCACTTTGCAAAAAAAAAAAAAAAATAAAATAAAATAAATAAATAAAAAAGAACGAAGCACCACGAGAAAGTCGTTTGATCCTGATGAAACTCCGCATGTAAGTACCTCAGGGCTGAATATTCAAATGATAAAAAAATAACGACCAATGACTAAGTAGCGGCCCGCCACCGCGCATGGGAACTGCGCATCGAGTAGGGTATATCAAGAGAAAAGCTCGCACGAAGGAACAATTGTGACAGCGGGTTGCGGTTGCATAAATTCCAAGGACTGTGAGGTTGTCTCGACGTCGGATCTTACAAAATACGAGCAGTTGAGCGAGTTTGAGAGAGGACGTATGATTGGGCTGATAGAGGCCGTTTGGTCAAGTTGCCGTATCGCCAGGCATTTGGATCGGAGTGACGCGGCAATCGGACGATCTTGGCGTCAATGCGTCGAGGAGGACACAACCCATCGACACGCGGACGGTGGACGGCCGAGGGCAACGACAGATCGCGAGTATCCAGCGATTGTGAGACTCACACGAATAGAACCGAATTCGTCGCTCTCAACCATTCGTGGCTACGTTGCGTCGTCTACAGGTACGAAGGTGGTCATTCGGGCAGTTGTCAGACGACTTGAGGCACAGGGACTACATTCGAGGAGACCACTCCGCCGCCTACCACTGACCAGCGAGCATCACCGGCACTGGTTGCAGTGGTGTCGGACCCGATGAACGTGAGATAGTGTCCAGTGGCGTCGTGCTGTCTTCAGTGATGAGTCACGGTTGGCACTTGGCGTCGATGACCAGCGCATACGTGTCTGGTGACGAGCAAGCCAGCTTACGGATCCCACCTTTACCGTGAAACGGTACACGACTCACACACAGGGAGGGACTGTCTGGGGAGCCATTTCCTACGGTAGCTGGACATTCTTGGTAGTCCTCCGTACCACTCTTAGCTCAACGGTACGTCGACGACCTGTTGTTTTGCCATTCCTGTCAAAGTATCACCGAGCAATTTTTCAACAGGATAATGCCCGGCCCCACACGGCACAGTTCTTCCAGGCCAGCCTCCGTAATGTCAATACCCTTCCATGGTCAGCTCGATCGCCCGACCTCTCACCGCTCGAACAAGTTTGAGACATGATGGTACGCCACCTGACCTACGCCCATTCCAGAATAGCCCGCAATTTGGACATCATATGGCATGCTATATAATAATTCAGAACAGCATCCATGAACTGTAGGCGTCCATGCCACGCCGGATAACCGCTTGTATCCGAGCCAGCGGTGGCGCTACGACGTACCGATTTGTTCCACTCGTGTAGCTGTTTTATCCGAATACAAGGGCCCAACTGTTCTGGAATTGCTTCATTTCCTTTTCTATACATACCAATTTTCATCTCGATTGGATGATTCCTTCTGAGTGCTTCGGTGTTTTTTTGTTTTTTTTTGTTTGTTTTTTTTGCAAAGAGTGTACATACCTTATGATAATTCTCATTAAAGAAATTATTCACAGCAACACCGCTTTGCCACTCGCTTGTAATGTTTCTGGAGCATCTTTCACAAGAGTCCAACAATAGTCTGCTAGCTTTGCTGCATTCGGTTTCCCTTTGTACCTTTTTTCGAAGGTAGTAATGTCCTGATGAAACCGTTCCTCGTGATAGTTACTGACAGCACCGCAGTTAGCCAGGAAAAAATCCAGATGAAAGTGTAACAAGTTAGTAAAATCATGCAATGCATTGATTATGATACGCTTTCCAACTTACCAGAAATCATTACTCAAGTTATTACTCAAGTTATGAGGATAATGTCTGTGGAATTAATATCGCTCCTGTGTCCTGACATATGACCTCATTTCAATGATATTCAACCGAACCGGTTCAGTATACCTCCGGAACAACATACTAAAGTTTTGTCGCAACAGAAGCATTTTTAGTCAAGTTATGAGGATAATGTCTGTGGAATAAATCTCGCTTCTATGTCCTGACCTTTGACCCCATTTCGATGATATTCAACAGAACTGGTTCAGTATACCTCCGGAACACCATACTAAAGTTTTGTCGCAATAGAAGCATTTTTAGTCAAATTAGGATGATAATGGCTGTGGAATAAATCTCGCTCCTGTGTCCTGATCTCTGACCACATTTAGATGATACTCAACAGAACCGGTTCAGCATACCTCCGGTACAACATACTAAAGTTTTATCGCAATCAAAGCATTTTTAGTCAAATTATCAGCATAATGGCTGTGGAATAAATATCTCTCCTGTGCCCTGACCTTTGACTCCATTTCGATGATATTCAATAGAATCGGTTCAGTATATCTCCGGAACAACATGATAAAATTTCGTCGCAATCGAAGCATTTTTAGTCAAGTTATGACGCATAAGGGAAATGGAATAGATCCCGCTCCTATGTCCTGACCTTTGACCCCATTTCGCCTATTTTCAATAGGGTTCGTCCCCAAGTGGCCCCTTACCACATATTAAAGTTTCATCGATATTGAACCATTTTTACGTAAGTTATGACTCATAAGTGCAATGGAATGGATCCCGCTCCTATGTCTTGACCTTTGATCCCATTTCACCCATTTTCAATAGGGTTCGTCCCCGGGTGGTCCCCTACCGCATATTAAAACGTCATCGAAATCAAACCATTTTTACGCGAGTTATGGTGCGGACGGACGGACGGACGGACGGACGGACAGACAGACAAAGCTGAAACATATACGCTTGTTCAACTTACTGTTGGAAAGCGTAAAAAAGTAATTTTAATGGTATGTTGCACCCTAGACTCTCATAGTGCTGAAAAAGGGTTTCTACAAGCTCCTGGTAATTGTCAGCCTTATTGTTTCCCGGAAAGTTTGTGGCCACTTGCTGGAAAGCATTCCAAGCTAACTTTTCATCATCTGGGAGGATATCATCAAAACGCTTATTTCGGAAGAGCTGACGAATCTGTGGACCGACAAATACACCTTCCCTGATTTTGGCCTTACTAAGTCTTGAAAATTTATCAAGAAGGTACAAAAATCCTGGTCCATTTCGATCCACGGAATTTACAAAATTCATTTGTTTAAGTTTGATTTGGAGAGGAGGGAGCAAGATCTTGCTGGATTCTTCAAATGGTTCATTAAGTATATTCTTTTCCCCCGGTTGAAGCGATTGTCGTGGGGGCGAATCCTTTTTCTTTTAGTGGGAAGTCCTGGCAGGACTGTCGCAGAGACAGAGGAAACAGCAAAACTTTGTGTAACCCTGCTGTAGTCCCATCAAGGTGGCAATGATCTTCAGGTCATCACAAATCTGCCACTTGTCACAGTTGATGGTGTGTAATAGTTGTTTCATGTTGTTGTACATTTTTTTTTCATGTGGGCTGCATACCCGAGTGGAACAGATGGTAAAGGGTTACCATTATGGAGCAGCACAGCTTTTAAACTCAACTTCGACGAATCAATGAACAGCCTACAATCGCCGTCTTTGTAGTTGATTTGTAGTGCTGCCATCAGACCAACTATACCGTATCAATGCAAGCAATGAGGTTATCTGTCATTTTGAAAAGTGGAAGCAGATCTTTTTGCCGAGCACGAAATACAGAAACATTAATATTATCTTCTAGAAGATTCCATTGCTGCAGTCTGGACCCCAAGAGCTCTGCTTTACTTTTTGGCAATTCCAAACCTCTCACTAGATCATTCAGCTCACTGCGGGTAATTTTATGTGGCTCTGCAGACTATTCAATAGGCATGGAATATATGGAATATATATTTCATGGAATATATATTTCGGAGTCTAAGTTCCCAAAGCTCTTGGTGTAGATGCTTTCACAGGTGACTGATCAGTGGTGAAAGCAGATGATCTGTTTTGGGGGAATGTAGTGTTTCGCGTTTTAAGTCTGGGGGATTTACAAAAAACACATAAGCACACACATTTTATTCGTCTATGTTCTTCTATATACATACAAATTGAAAAATAAAAATTATTATAGTGAGTCAAAAATAAGCCCTAATAAATTTGAAATTCACCTAAAAGCGTCTATATCATAAAGCGCGCAGGTCACGCGTCAGCTGAATGTTTTCAGCTAGGCAATTAAGTTTTTCTTAATTGTGTAGCTGGAAAGTAGAAAAAACATTTGGAATTCACTAACAGTCTTCCTACTTAAATGTGCACATAGTAATTATTCAGTTCACCAACGTTATGCGGCACAAAACGACACGAAATTCACACTCATGTAACTTGAAATTAAAAAGGAACACCTCAGGAGGTATTACTTTCGGAGTTTAAGTTACCAAAGCAACAGTTTTCGTTAGACACCACTTTAAACAACCAGAAGATGCCGTCTTCCCCTGATGCCAGTCAGGCCTTATTCAGCTGCTAACACCAAACTGTCACTATGAATGAATTTCATTTTGGTATTCTAAAGCCAGCTTACAGCACTGTTACTAGTTCAAGATTTCGCGCCACACGATAACGTACCACATGATACGTCAGCAAAACAGTCGAATGCGAGCAAGTCTTTAGCTAAGAGTCAGAGAGAGAAAATTTTGAAACATAAACACTTGCACAAATTACGAATAGAATTCACATATAAAAACAAACAGCGAGCCCGAATTTCATTGGTATAGTTCAGCAGCATATTTGTTTATTTATTTATTTTTGAAATTTCTATGTACTTTTCTTCACAACTACTTTATTTAAGGAAACGTCGTTCCCCTAACCAATTTCTTAAGGGAACACTGTTCCCCATCGTTCCTGTCCACTTTCACTACTGTGACGGATGTTTACTGGCCTTGCGTTCTTCTTCATCATCCAGAGTATGATATAAGATTTCTGTGGGTCCGGAACAGAAAATCTTTCCCTGTAGGGCACTGGGTGCATAGCAGAGAAAATATTCGGAGAGCTGAAAGGCCGCTTTTTGTTATTAGAGAAATCATGTCCAATTGGAGGAGTCATGCAAAAGTAACAATAATTAAGATGGTATATCGGTTCCCTCCACACCACTGTAACTGCAAAACGCATTGATCCTCCCTTTCGGTTCAACCAGCAGCGCACATTTGTTGCACAGGATTGACAACATATGTGTGTGGAGCCCAATTCCGGTATTCTGGTTATCGATCTCACAACCAAAATAAAGGCTGTAAGCGTTCATTATCATCGTTGTAATGGGTCGCCTTTATCATAGCAAAGTAATTTGTCCACAAATATAACAAAAACTACGCGTATTGCTTACACGTTCACGACACGTCTGCATTCACAGAATCCACAACTCAAATGATGACAAAAAGAAAATGTGGTTGCAATGACTGCTACAGATTGTGTCATCCAGCTGGCGCTCAAGGTTATAAAGTAGTGGCCAAAATTGTGGAAACCTTTTGGAAAAAGTGTATTTTTGAGGTTTAATGGCTCATAATATCACTTTTTTTTTTTGGAGTCGTACCATAAAATTACATATCAATGGAAAGATAATTTCATCAAGAATGTAATGCAATAAAGTTTGTTCAATTATCTGTATTCTATGAAACGTTATAGCCAAATAACCAGAAAAAGGAAGCACAACTTGCTTAGGTTGATATGATATAGCTTTCCTTCATTTGAATGTAGCCAATGAGCATGAGTGTTTAGAGTCAATCAGGTGTCATCTTGTTTTGGCAATGAGCCAATCAGGTCACAGTAGGCTTCAGCTATTGATGTTATGTATTTAACTGACACCTTTACCAGACTGGTAAAAGTGTCAGTGTGTTACGTGATTATCAAGTTTTGTGTGTGTGTGTGTGTGTGTGTGTTCTTTCATTTAGTGAGCTTGTAAAACGTAATAAAATTAAAGAAATGGCGCAAAGAGTTGACTGGTCACCCAGAAAGCGACGTAAAATAGTACTATTAAGTGAACAAAGCTTCAGTTATGAAGAAACTAGAAGAAAAATTGGTGGAAACTTAACCAAAGGTGGCATTTCTAAATTTTTGAAGAGGTATAAGGATACTCAGTTACTACAAAACAAGACTGGTAAAGGTGCACAACAGCAAGTGATGATAGAAGAATTAAGAGACTGTGCCTAGGTGACATAAGAAAATCATCTGGGTGAATGAAAGATGAAATGGCGCAATGCAATGTGAAGTTGAGTGCAAGGACTGTTCGGCGCAGACTGCAGGAATTTGATCTAAAAGCTAGAATTCCACGAAAAAAGCCATTTTTATCTCTCAAACAAAGGTTGAAAAGATTAAACTGTGATAAAAAAAAACATGTTAACTGGACAGCGGAACAATGGGACAGTGTTATTTTGAGTGATGAGACCAAAATCTCCCTGTTTGGTATTGATGGAATAAAATACGTAAAGAGAAGAATCGGAGAACATTTGCTTCCTGATTGCATTACATGTACCGTGAAACACGCAGTTAGTGTTATGATCTGGGGTTGTATGACATCAAAAGGTGTGGGCAGAATTTGCGTGATTAACCGCCAAAAATACATTAATGAGCCAAACGGCAAAAAAAAAAAAAAAATACGTTAATGAAATACATGAGCCCAAACTGAAGCCTTCCGGAAGCACGTGATATTTTCCAAGATAATGAAGCATTTATATTTCAATAGGATTCAGCTTCATGTCATGTTGCTGCTGTGTGTAAAAAGTGGTTTCAAGATAATTATATTCCACTGCTAGAATGGCCTGGGAATAGCCCAGACCTTAACCCCATCGAAAATCTATGGAGCCGACTAAAGAAACTTGTTAGTCAGAAGCAACCCAGCAATAAAAGCCAATTAATAGAAGCAATAATTCAATCTTGGTTTCACAATATAACAGCTTCAGAACTAAAAAACTTGGTTCACTCCATGGAAAGGCGTTGTAAGTCCGTAATTAACGCTAAAAAAGGTTTCCCAACTAAATATTAACTAACATGGTGAGAATTTCTGTATATCTCATTTTTTCTATGTGTTTCACTTTTCTCCTTTATAACTGCTGTTCTAATACAAAATCATTCATAACAGTTATTGCATTACATTTTTGATGGAATTATCTTTCCATTGATATATAATTTTATGGCATTACTCCAAAAAATGGTGGTGTTATGAGCCATCAAACCTCAAAAATACACTATTTCCAAAAGGTTTCCACAATTTTGGCCACTAATGTACATCTCGTGGGGAATCACGCCCGCAACATATCGGACTTCCGGTGCAGACCCACCCCCGTTTTTTGAAAACTAGAGCGCATTCGCGATTTTTAAATTTATCTTCGTGATCAACATGTCCAAATTAGTTAAAAAAGGCTATTTTTGTCTCAGATACATTTTGGCTGTTGTCCAGTGTGTATTCAATAAATTAAATGCTGATAAATTTTCAACTGCAAGGATAAACTCAACCGCTCTGGAGACTTCCGGTTCTTATTAAACTACACGATGCAATTCATTAATCAACTCGTCAGGTTTCATCAAGTTTTATCTGCTTCTATAAAAAAAAACATTCGCAATGTACAGATTCATGGTTATTCAAAAAAAAAAATCTATAATTTCACAGTTCATAATTTCTTCCTTTTTTTATGAATCTATTTCAAGCAATTCGAAAGCAAATAATGCAATTTGTCTGCATTGGAAAACATTTTGGAGAAGTATTTCGATGTAATCAGCAATGGCTGGTAACCACTATTTTGAAAATTCTTACGAGAAAATCATACTCAGACAATTGTAACCTTTCAGCCAGGGAAGATCACACAAACATACACTGGAGCAACAAATGATTAGGAACACCTAACAACGTGTTAGGCAGCCCTTGGCCTTCAAAACAGTCTCGAGTCGATGCGACATGGATTCAACGAAGTGCTGATATCGTTCTACAGGTATGTTCAGCCATGGGGATGTGATGGTATCTGTCAATTACCTAATGTTTTCTGGTGGATCTTTGTTACGAATGGCTCTGTCAATATCATCCAACAGGCGCTCAACTGGGTTAAGATGTGAAGTCTGTGGGGTCATTTTAGCACTTTGAAGTCACTGTCGTTTTTCTGGAACCACTGTGTGATGGCTTGTGAAATGGCGTATTATCCTGGTGGAAGTAGCCCTCTCCATCAAGAAACACGGTTCACATGTACGAGTGTGCATGGTCTGCAGTGATGACAAAATACCTCGTGACATCCAAATGCTGCTCCAGAGGTATTAAAGAACTCAATTGCCGCCATGAAAACTGAACGCAGACCATTACACCGCCTCCACCGACATGCAAAGTTAACGCTAGGCAGCACGAATCTATCGATTCTTAAAAAATCGACAGATTTTTGGCATCCATTCAATTCTCTCCAGTGGCCTTCGAATATGGACCAGTCATTTCCACCCACAATACGACCACTAACTGCTTGTTTTGTTCTCGCATAATTTCTCGCATAATCAATCTATCGATTCGTGCTGCTGATGCTATTTTGTGGCCCATCGATAGTCATGTATGAATTGAAAACGCGATTCATCAGACCAGGCGACCTTTTTCCAGTCCTCAAGGGTCCAGTTTTGGTGCCCCCGTGCACACTGCAGATGGTTTTTAGCAGAGACGAATGACACACAAAGGGGACGTCTGCTGTTATAGCTCATTCGCGCCAATATGAAGGGTTGTGTATGCTGAAATTCTTCCCTCGGTACCGTTGTTGTACTGCACAGTTACTTGAAGCAATGGGACTTGCCTACTAGCCCATTCAATTCTCTCCAGTGGCCTTCGAATATGGACCAGTCATTTCCACCCACAATACGACCACTAACTGCTTGTTTTGTTGTTTGGGGGTTAGCGACCACCGTGAGCAACTCAATGGGCTATAAGAAGTCGCCCGTCCCTAATTTAAGATTACTGGTTCCAGGGAAGGCAGAAAGCCAGTACCGTAAAACAAACATGACATCCGTGCCTCACTGGGATTCGAGCCGATCTCGGGCGAATGGACATAAGCCAGAGCTTAGACCACTCCGCCATCAGAGCGATGTTTTGTTGTTTGTGCACCACTCATTGTACACCCTCGTTAGTTCTCGCATAATCAAGGTTTGCCGTTTCTGAAATGTTTGTTGCATTTGACCACCTACTATCACGCACCCCTTTCAAAGTCGTTAAAATCACGAAACTTTCCCATACTGCCACCATCTATGCTTCGTACAAATCTCAATCCGTTGCAGTGAGTTATTTATAGAGCAATCTGAACATTATAGTTTTGTAGGCGAGGACAACATATGTCTGATTGTTATCGGACCGCCCTCGTGGCGAAGTTGACAAAACGCTGGCTTATGACCATTCGTCAGAGATACACCCGGGTTCGAGTCCCGATGAGGCATAAGTTGTGTGTTTGTTATATGGCGCTGGTTCTCTACTTTCCCTGGAACTAGTGATCCCAAATTAGGGACGGGCAATCGTTTATAGCCCAAAGTTCACAGTGGTCATTTACCCGTCGTTGGTCGCACTATGAGCATTTCTCTCATGCTTCGCGTTTAAACAGCGCGATTTATTTGGAAGTGATCCTCGGGGTATCACTCCCGCTCTAGCTGACATTTAAAATCCTCTCAGCAACTTGTTATCAGTTCCGATAACGACTGGAGCGCTTTGACTTTCAAACTCTTTGCCTTTTCCTCCCATGTGAGCACTTCTCTCATTAACAGACCGCTGGCGTTTGCGTTACGTGAGCTTTTCTCATCAAGCCACCACTGGTGTTTGTGTTTTGTATTTTTATAGCTAACCGATGATACGAGTGCGTATCTCACCTAATTTGATTTGTAACTGTAACTATATATATTACAGAGGCGAGCTAGGGGGAAGGGCAGCGGGGGCACGTTCCCAGAGATAGGAGGGCGCCGAGCCGGGCGACATGGAGAGACAGGACGAAGATGCTCATAAACCCCTTACGTGTTTTTGAATTACATTTCAAATTCCATAACGTATTTTTTTAATCAAAAGCGAGTAATGACTCTAGCGCAGCGGTCGTAAACTTTGGTAAAATATACAGCCTTCGCAACTCTACGAATAAGATCCCTGAACTTATTCGTACAGTAAACTAAAGGCTGGTCAGTTTATGATGCTGTAATTCTCATACTCCACTCTGTGGACGGGACAGCTCGAAGACGATTGTTCTGTCAGTGACGTCACGCGTGCCTCCCTCATTGCTCAAAAATTCTCGGCTATCATCTACTGGCTGCTACCGTAGGTGAAGATGTGTACTGTAATGCATGCTGTTGTTTTTCGTTGTTGATGTCCTCTTGTACTTGGCACAGCAAGGAAGTGCACTACGTGAATCAGACGAAGGAAGATTTCTACTAGGAGGTCTTCGAAGTAGAAAATTTTTGTAAACCATTGAATTTGTTTCCAGGGGCGGATTTCCGAATAGGCTCACGCCTAGGGCCCCAGAGCTTGAGGGGCCCTGAAAACATATAACTGGAATCTATTTTGTTTTGGTTTTCACGGACCGAAACAAATCATAAAGCGACCACTTTATTTGTATTGATATTTTACTTTCTCATATTAGCAACAAAATTTTTTTACTTCTTCTTGCTAATACTCCCCATTTTCTAGTTCTTATCTATGTACTTTTTTGAAAGAAACAGTTAAAATAACTTAGCCTCCCTTTAGGGTAGGTGAAGGAAGGATTCACGCTTCCCAGACTTTTCATTGTTTAAAGTGAAAAGTTAACTGGCCTACTGTGCTATAAATTACTTTCATGCTACTCCCAGCGTAGGAAAAACATCCGTGTTGGAACCTTTCTCCCCGAGTTGCAATGAGGAGTGCTTGTGAACACTGCCCTGATGATGCAATATTTTGCTGTTTATTGTCTTTTCCCTTTGGAGTAGGGTTAATGAAGATCTTCTTCAGCTGTAATACTCTTTATCCAGAAAATCTATGAACTAGTAGTGAAATTTAAAATGGGCAAAATTTAATTAATTTTTTTGTCCTATGATTCGCTAAAAAAAATTAAAAATCTGTGAAAACCAAATCGTTTAGCCTTAAACTAACGAACTAATTGGAAAATTACTTGGTTATCCTAATTCTTTTATTCATATGGTATAAGCTTCATTTCTGAATAAAATCCCAAACGCCGGATCAAAAATCTTCAGCATTGCTCATTTGAAAAGAAACTTGGTTGGCAGCCCCGTATTTGTGTTTGACATGTTCTCGTGAAGATCAATTCTTCAACTTTCGAGTTTACTGCTGATTTAACAAGATATGTGTTTCTGTCAGGGCTCCTTTGTATACACGTAGCATAAATTCGGTTTACACGTAAAATCTCGAATGCAGCAGAAAACAGGGGAAAAAAACTTCGCTGGCCAGTGAGGGGATCGAACCCACGACCTTCGCGTTATTAGCACGACGCTCTAACCAACTGAGCTAACCGGCCACACAGTTCAGACTGCTTCGTGCATCAGACATAAATCTTGGCCTGTGTTTAATGTCGTATGCAGAAAACAGGTGTCAAAAGGGTAAGTCGTCCTTATCGTTGAGGATATGAAGCGCACAACTATCTCGTTATTAATTAGCACGTAACTCCGACGAGCTGATTTAAAAGGCTACTTGATTATTCTGATTATTTTATTCATATGGTATCAATTTCATTTCTGGGTAAAATCCCAAATGCAGGATTAAAAATAAAGAATCTTCAGCATTGCTCATTTGATAAGAAACTTGGTTGGCAGCCCCGTATTGTGTTTGACATGTTCTCGTGATATGTGGTAAATGTTTCAAACAATTATCAAAATTAAAATAAATAAATAACAAAAAAGATGACACCGAATTCTCGGGGTCATCTTTTGTTTTCTTCTATGACCTGTTTGCATTCAAATTCACTCAAATGGGAATATCTGACGGCAAGCAACAGCCGCAGATCTCGAGCAGTACGAAAAGACCCACCAGTGCCTGGGGTGGGGGTACGAAATTACCTACTGTAATCTTTGCACCATTGTTCTAGGCATTAGGCAATGCCACCATTCCCCTGGGGTCCACAACATCCCGTATGAGAGGGGACGGGTCACACTGAAGTACGGACAACGTACTTGAACCCTGACCTCAGAAAATAGCCGTAAGTTTCAGCGCCATTTATTGGGAAAAGGTAACTTTTTGATTTCAGGTGGATCCACCTTAAATATTTGAAAAAGAACAGTTGAGCTTAATCTGAGAGGCACAAAAATAATTTTTTTTTCTCTAAATTGAATAGTTTTTTTACAACAGACCTTTAATTCTTTGAATTTTCGACTTTGGCCCTTAGCGGTGAATTCATGAAGTACGAGTATATGGGATATTTAAAGTGTCAAACTTAATATCCTTTGATTTCCTATTAAACGCAAAAATAATTTTTGAAATATCTCTAAAAACAAAAAGTTCGATGTGCACGCACACACAAGATGATTACATTAGTACTGTTTCTTACAAAATGTTCTAAAAACAGGAAGAGAGAATTGCATTTTTAAAAAGTATAAAAACAATTTTATTGGTTTTACTTGTTTTTTCAGTCTGATACATGGAAATTTTTGAGGTGATAAGAAGGAAGGAGGGGGAGGCGGCTAAATCTTTCAACGCCTAGGGCCCCAAAAGATCTAAAGACGCCTCTGCTGGCTTCTCACTACCATCCAGGGCCTGATTTCTGCACCTGCACAGGGCCTCAGAATTAAGGGGGCCTCCAAACTACATCTAAAATTCAAATACATTTTTTAATCTATTCATGCCAGATTAATGAAAAAAGAGACTGCGTTGTTAATGATTATCTGAGACAATATTGCAACGAATTAACAAAGTGAGCACTTCCCTTTCAATCTTCCATGGGCAATTCGTCGTTAGTTTTACCATTATACACTATCTAGCAATAAGTGATTGGACACCCCTGCAATCGACGATATCTGCGGTCCTGATACACGTCACGGCCGCCGCCGTTAAATATCGTGTGGGAAACAACAACGCAACCAGTCGCATGCAAGATGCCACGCAGTTCGGAGCTCTCTGATTTCGAGAAAGGTGTAATTGTCGGGTATCACAGAAATGGCCGATCCATACTCACATATCCAGCGAGTAGAAGTACCCAAAATCGACAGTGGCCTACGTGATTGGCAAGTGGAAGATGAGAGGTGACTGTCAGAATGTGCCCCGACCCGGCAGACCCACAAAACTGGGAGTTAGAGACCGACAGGTGCTGGCCAAAGAAATTCGGAAGAACCACACCAAATCGATGGGCCACATCCGCGAGGAGTTTTAACAGGCATCCGGGAGTGTTCTTTTGATGAATACCATCCGTAAGGAAGCCCATCTGCTCGGTTATCATGGACGTGCTGCCGCCCACAAGCCTTTGATCACCAAGTCCAATCGCGCTGCTCGGCTAACGTGGTGCAAAGAACGTCGACAGTGGACCGTTGAACAGTAGAAACAGGTTCTCTGGATCGACGAATCAAGGTTAACCCTCTACCGTCCGGATGGCGGGGTCTGGGTTTGGCGTCTGCCTGGAGAACTCCTCCTGCCGGAAAGTATTGTGCCAACTGTGAAGTTCGGCGGCGGTGGAATTATGCTATGGGGGTGTTTCTCCTGGTATGGCACGGAACCCTTGGTCGCAATTCCTGGTAGACTCAACGCCGAGACCTACTGCACCATTTTTTATGACCATGCGCTTCCAACGTTGTGGCAGTTTTACGGGGTGGACCCATGTTACTTTCAGGCTGACAATGCCAACTGTCATGTTGCAAGGTCCACCATGGTTTGGTATGGCGACAATGGGGTTAATAAATGGACTGGCCTGCGCAGAGCCCGGACTTTAACCCTATCGAGCACCTCTGGGATGAGTTGGAGCGTCGACTTATGGGGTGCCCCCACCGTCCGAAATCGGTGAAGGAACTAACCTGTCTTCTCCAAGCCAAGTGGAAGAAAATACCGCTAGCCGTCGTACAACGCCTGGTTGAGAGTATGCCTCGGAGGGTTGCAGCTGTAATCGCCGCTCGTGGAGGGCTCCACCAACTATTGAAGTTGAATAAACTTCGTTTTTCTTTGCCATCACAGGTGTCCAATTACTTGTTGGTAGATAGTGTATGAGTAAATTATTGACTTCATCCTGAATTTCGTGAGAAAACATTTTGAACTGTTCGAGAAAGAATCCAACCAGTTGTTAGGGAGAGAAATGCATTATGAATCCTCAAGAAGGAAGAAAATACCCAAGAATCGACTTCTAGATGATTCATGAACTCCAGATGTTTTTAATAATCGAGAATAATTCATCACTCAAACTTTTTTGTTAATATATGACAATCTTGTTTCGCAGTTGCAAACCAGAAAGAAGTCATATGAGGAATTGGACTCTAGATTTGGATTTGTCTACAAGAATGATGGAAGCAGCTGAGTTGTTGCAAAAGCAGTATTCAAATGAACTTGAAGAAGACTTTGCTGAAGAGTTCCTTCAGTTTCGAATCCTGACGAAACAATTCATTCACTGAGAGCACAGATCCCCTCACTTGCCTTGGGAAGTTTAGGGACTTGAATTTAGTTCATATTTTTCCCATTGTTGACACATGCCTGATGATTTTTTTACCAATACCAATTTCCAACTGTTCAAATAAACGTTCGTTTGCGGTTCTAAAAAGAACAGAGCATAAAATTTAAAAGAAGAGTCAATTGATGCTCTTCATATACTGTCCATTAAAAGTGATGTAACAGCAGTTTTAAGTTTTCATGATATAATTGATGATTTTGCAGCCACAAAAGGTAGAAAAAAGCCATTTTTTAATGTCCTGCTGCCAATTCAACATTTAAAATTATCAAGTATTTTTTAAATATTTTTATTTATACATTTTTAATGGTTTGTTTAAAAATGGGGTATGACTTATAATCACGCTCCTGTAATAACATGTAGGTATGGTTTGTTTTTTCTTGAGGTCTCATATCACGGGTGAGGCCTATATTCGGAGCAATACGGTATATTATACATGAAAAGCACTTCAGCAAAACATGTAGAATTTACTAAAAATATCTTTATTAATATTAGTTTTATGAGAACAAAATTTGGGAATCAATATTCATAATTATGTAGGGTTTATTTTCATATAAATGAAAATACTGAAAAAGTTCAAATGACATTACTTTATTTAAAGACTTGTAATAATTTACATGGACTGTTGCAATAATTTATCCCACAATGTGTGTTGTCACTTAATTGTCAGCTGTAACATTTTGTGAGGGATTACTTCTTACAGCTTAAACTACCATCGGTTCATCATTTCCATTAAATTTGTGATAGACTAGAGGTTTTAAATTATATCTCTGGGAGGATTGTTATTTGTTTTGTAAATGATACCATAAAACAAAAAAAGAATTCCAGAGTAATTAATGTTAAAGCTGTAAGCTCTGCGGATGCGGAGAAGTACAAGTGGTGTGAATGCTCGTTTATTACAATCCACATTGGCTGTAAAGATGACTAGCATGTGGGATGTGTTTTATTGCTTTGCTACTAGAAAAATTGCTTGCAAAAGAAAAAATATTTACCAGCAAATATTCTTCTCAACTGTTAGCTGATAATTTTAATCGAGGGGGCCCCAGGGCCTCCGCTGACCTAAATCGGACCCTTCTACCATCCTCAACTTAAGGAACATTTGGAACGCTACAAAAGAGGCCAAGTTGGTTACTTCTCTCATGAAATTCAGGATGAGTTCTTGAAAATCATATTTGGTAAGATAAGGCAACAAAACAAAATTTTAGATGACATCCGCAATGCTGCCAGCCTATCACACCCAAGAAAGTAGTTGCTTTGGTAGCCACTAATGGTAAAAATAGTAGCCTAAATAGTAGCCTTAACAACTTATGCTAATGACTAAATAGTTGCCCAAAAAAGTGTATAAGTTTCAGAATGTAAGTGTTCCACACACACACACACACACACACAAATGTGTTAATTTTTTTATTTATTTCAAACCACGGTGACAAAAGTAGCACGTGTTCACGTTTTGGTGGCAAAAAAATTATATCCATACACAACAAAAAGGGCATCTTAAGTTTCAATATAATGCTGCTCGAGACACTCAGAACTGTAAAGGTTATGAAAATTACACCCCCACCCACCCCCCAAAAATTATTCAATTATATATCAAAAACTACTTACATAAACTAACCTGATACAAACTTTGGAATTACAAAACACTTCTTTCTTTGTCATTGTTCTGGAGGTCAGATGTTCTCATCTATATCAAGCCAGTACTGAGAGCTTTCTTCTGCATTTGTGGTTGGTAAAAAAATATAAGATTTACCAAGTGGGCTTCATACACTGTGTTGAAAAAATTGTGTATTTCTTCTTTCAAAGGCCATAGTTGTGGTCATTCAGTGTTATGAACTTATGATGATCACTTGTTTTATTCTGTACACATAATCGTAGTTATCTGATATGTGGTATATCAAGAATCTAATTCGAATAGATGAATACTTGGAAATATTTCAAACTTGTCTTTTGTACAGCTATGACAATAAATATCAAACACTGTGAATGTGTTTAGTATGGAACAAAACCACGAAGCCAAGAACTAAAAAATGAAAACTTGCAGTTTATTATCATCAGGAATGGAATGGGTATAGTGTAATATCCCTCTTCAATGATGAAAACTCTAACTCATAAGTAATAATAATAATGGTGCTTAACATGATTCTGAATTACATAGAAGAGTACATTTTATTTTTATTCCCATATTTTGAAAGGTAAACGTAAAAAAACTGACTGTAACGTCATTTCATTTCATTAGGGCATGGACAACTAACTGCCTTACGATTCAAGCTCAAGTCCGTGTACATGGTTCAGACACTTTTCTACTCACAGAATTCCTGGACTTTTGGACTTTTTTCCAGAACATACGATCCAAATGTTCCTACTTAAAATATAGTGAAACTATAGGTCTGTTCAACCTGTAACCTACAACAAACAACTCCCTACATCCTTCAGAAAACTTAACACAGAATGCATAAATTTGAAAATGTTGTCTGCTGCAGCTAATAAGAAACTCAGAATCACGGATAAATACTCAAATACCAAAACTGTCACTGAAGATGTAACCAGGTTTAATTTTTACAAAACTTCTATATACATTATACTATTCTGATTTTGAGAAAGAATTATTTTTCTACTTTGCTTTCAGTTCAATTATTGAAGCAAATTACAGAATAAAAAAAACATAAAACTAAAAAAATATATATAGGTATAATAGATATAAAATCTATAGTTAGAACACAAACCTGGCATTACTTTTGAAATGTTTTCATATAACACACAATCAATATACAAAACACTATTATATTTAATTATTTTGAAAGGCTTACATTGGAAATTTAAGGATAAGGAAAGATGAAATATTTGAAAAAATTTCAAAGGAACCAAGGGATTATTATTTCTTAAACAAATACTCAAGGGAGCAAGTATTTGTGTTGCATTTTATTTAGGGAAGGAATTTTGAACAAAATAGTGAACTCGAGCTTTAATATTGATACTCTAGCTATATTTTAAATTTGTAAACACAAGCAAACAAAGTATGCACCAAAAGTTCCAAAATAAAATAACAGAGAATAACGGGAAAACTTTAAATCCGAGGGCTATGTGTAGAGTTGCATTCATCAATGATCAAGACATTTTAACTGGGTATGATTAGAAAACTAATTATAGCAGATGAAAAGTGATTAGTTAGCTCAGAAAATACTAAGAAACAAATAGATTTAAATTTCTGATATTAGAAAGCATCAGATTTTATGGCAAATTTTGAATGGAATACGGGATTACGCCATACAATACAAATTTTCAAGATGAAATTCCGTTTTTTGGTGTAAATATGACAAAGATGGTAAGCCAGATGGTTAATATAAATCAAATACGTGGAGATAATGTAAATGGACGATGTCATCGCTCTGTCCACGTTATTTTATAAACAACGCATAGCGACTGAAAAATTGTGTTCCGACACCGCTGGGATCGAACCCCAGATCTCTCGATAACTAGTCGAGTGCGTTCGCATTTACGCTACGGCGTCAACAATTCTCAGCGTCACGCGTGGTTTATCAGTCAGCATCTGACTACACGAATCCGTAAGCCAGATAATATCCGAAAACTTGAAAATTTCGTCATCCTGGAGCGGAAATCGAACCCGCGTCTCCCAGATAGCGCCCAGGTATGCTAACCACTACACCACCCAGAACGACCATGTGTTTTAGTATCCGATTAATTTGAACATCACAGGATTCGCTAGTCGAAGCAACCGGCATTCATGTTTAGCGAATCTGGAGGTTAGGAATCCTATCCCATGGATGCCCAGAGCTGCTGATAAATCATGAATGGAATACGGGATTACACTATACAATACAAATTTTGAAGATGACAATCCGTTTTTTGGTGTAAATACGACAAGGATGGCAAGTCAGATAATATCCGAAAACTTGAAAATTTCGTCGTTCTGAAGCGAGAATCGAACCCTTATTTCCCAGATAGCGCTCGGGTATGCTAACCATTACACCACCCAGAACGACCATGTCTTTTAGTTTCCGATTAACTTGAATATAAATACCACAGGATTCGCTAGCCGAAGCAGCCAAAATAATCAGAAACTAAAACACTTAGTCGTTCTGGGTGGTGTAGTGGTTAGTATACCCAGGCGCTATCTCGGAGACGCGGGTTCGATTTCCACTCCAGAACGACGAAATTTTCAAGTTTTCGGATATTATCTGACTTACCATCCTTGTCATATTTACACCAAAAAATGGATTGTCATCTTCAAAATTTGTATTTTACGGTGTAATCCCGTATTCCATTCATGATTTATCTGCTCCTCCTGGCAATCACGGGATGCATTCTTAACCTCCCGATTCGCTAAACATGAATGCCGTTTGCTTCGGCTAGCGAATCCTGTGATGGTTATATTCAAATTAATCGGAAACTAAAAGACTTGGTCGTTCTGAGTGGTGTAGTGATTGGCATACCCGGGCGGCATATAACCACCTTTATATGGATTGAAGTATGATGAACTTTCAGCCAATCAGAGGGCGGTATCAGTTTCAGTGATGAGACTTATGGGTGGAGCTTGTGAGCATGCGCCCTTGAGTATCACGTGATATCTGCACAACAACAACAAAATACATGGATGCTCCGAGTCTGAGAAGAGTGTTTTCCATCTGCGATTACGCGCTAAATAAGGCGTTAGTGGAATACTTTGTTTGGATTTTTTAGATGTTTGTAGGAGTCAACTGTGATTTTACTATTAACGACGTGATTGTTATTTATCTGTAATTTTAGGCTAGGTATAGTGTCGAATGTTAATTATTTTACATTTTTACTAGTGACGTGTTCTTGATGCTGCCGCAACAGGTGCATGATAACACCGCATCACTACTACTGTAAGACGCGGTATATTTAACTAACATCGTAATTATACGATGTTCCCCTTTGAGAATTTACCTGGATCGAGCTCAAGTTTAAAGTGGTTCATAAAATTAACATGCATATAACATCTTTTTTTTTGTGTGTATAATTATTAGTAATAGAAATTTAGTTTGGTAAAAAACACACCAAAATGTATAATTTAAAATTAATATTTATTTCTGTCTTCGAAATAATTGCTGATCACATTGCTTAAAATATGAAGTATGAGCAATGTGATGTATAACTGAAGAATGATATTCTTTTGGCAATATGCTAGTGTTCAGGTAATGTTTTTATATGGTTCTTTCATATGGGCATAAAGTTGTAACACTTAGCTTTGACAGAAGAAAATACAAAATGCCTATCACCTAAAAAAAGCAAAACACAAAAACAAATGTAAGTGAGCCTTCAAAACACAAAACAATCCCCAAACCGACTGCAGAACAGAACGAACGGTGCAAAGCAGAATGATCTAGGGCAAGGAAAGCAAACAAACAAACAAACACCGGGAAAAAAATAATTCAAGAGCTCTGAAATATGGTGCAATCTAACAGTAGTAGATTGATGTTAAAAATAACAGTTGATAGTGGTAATATGTTCCTATCCTGCAAATACCTTTGCTATAATGCAGAGCAGTATTTCTGAAAATGTGGCCCGTGGCCCACTTGTGGGCTGCATAATTTTCCTTTTGCACCATGACAGAATTTTAAGTTTGTAAAATTTCAGAATACTGTACAATATATGTTGCCTTAATTAAAACACTTTCATTTGCATATGAGATAGGCCTAAATCAGAAAGTAAGTTTTCCTAATTGTGTTTAGAACGGGAAAAGGTACAACACGATAATGCACACAGTGTTTTGGGAGGTTACCATTCAATTATTTTTGTACATAACAAACAAATTTGTTAAGTCATCTATCGTTACGTGCAATCAGATTTTCCGTACACTGACAATAGAAACTTATGCCCTGATCGTTGAGCCATTTCACATCTTCATATCTGCTAGGCGCATCACTTGGAAATCGCCTACCTGGCAGATGTTTTTTCAGTTGACCAAACAGGGTAAAAGCCATAGGGCGGCAAGTCCGGGCTGTATGGTGGGTGAGGAAAACTTCTCCAATGCCAAGTGTCCAGTAGGGCGACTGTGTTGTGGGCGGCATGAAGCTTAGGTTTATCGTGCAGTAGCACCACACCTCGGGTAAGCAGGCCAGGTCTCGGACGTTGAATTGCTTCCTTAAGGCGTCTTAAAGTCTCCTGGAAGGCAGCTGTATTTACAGTCGCACCACACTCCATGAAATCAACAAGAATCACACCTTGAACATCCCAAAAAATTGTTGGCCATACCTTTCCTGCATTTATAGCTTTATTAAACTTAGTCGTGTTGGTGAGACTGGATGCTTCTATGCCATGCCTTCCATTTTCGTCTCAGGGTCGAAGTGCCCCCCATCTTGTCGCCTATGACAATGTGCAGAAAAACTAATCACCCTCAACTGCATAATGTTGGAAGTTCGTCAGTAGGTGGCCATTCTGTCCAGCTTCTGGTAGTCAGACAGTTGCTTCGGGACCCACCTTCTGCACACTAACCAAAAGCCCAAATGTTTGTAGACAATGTCCCACACCGTACCATGTGAGAGATTAAAGTGCACCTCTAACTGCTTCAGAGTGACATGTCTGTTCTCCTGCACCATTTCACCAATATCCTTGAGGAACGCATCTGATGTTGATGGAAGGCCACTCCTCGTTTCGTCTTTCACACTCGTTTGACCATCTGCAAATTGGCGGCACCATATCCACACTTTCTGGAAGGACATGACGTGCTCTCCGTACACGAACACAATCCATCTATGGGTGTCTACAGGTTCCGTGTTTTTAGCCGAAAGAAATCGGACAACTTCATGCACTTCGTCCCTGGACCAATCATTCAGTACGGTGACCATTCTTTAACTGTTGATAAACATAGGCGCCCATTCCGCTGGATATACATTCTGTTTAAGTGTCCATAAACATAGGTGCCAGCTAGCAGTGATGACATCATATCTGATAACGCAGTTGCATGGAGCTGAAGTCATTTCTTTCAAGAAATAACATAGGGAAATTTACTTTCCCTCATGATTCGTTTAATTTCAATACAGTAATGATCATAATATTTTGCCACATGCTGTATGTCTCAGAAGCGAGTGAGTAGTAAATCACCACTAGTATAGTGAGAAACGTGTGGTCTCGCTACTAGGCAAGGGTGTACGTATTTAGAGTGAGCAGGGTGCAAAAAAAAGTGTAGTTTCATAATATTGTAAAAAGCACAGTCATAGTGCAAACAATTTTTTGCTATATTTTAAAGACTTTATTAAGCCCAGTGGACTTAACATATGACCTCACCATCTGACATGATTTTTAGGTTGTACTGTTTAAGTAAATACTATGTATCAAAGCTTGTATGATGTAGCAGGCTGCGCCAACAACTTTCTCAACGGGTGATAAACCATATTCAACGATGCTGACAGCTCCGCTATGCGGTGCAAGTTATTACCGCTAAATATGCAGCTACAAAAACATTTCTTGGGAATACTTTCAATGGCGCAACAGCTTGGCGTGGTTACGGACATTAGGTGGCTATTGTTTTTTTGAGCATCTCAGCAATGGCTGCATCACGCTCTAAGCTGGCTTCTACTTCGTCGCCAACTAGTCTGCTAACCAGTGCGAATCTCATTCTTGTGGAGACAACAGAGGGGAAGGATTCCCACCTACGTTAGTGGCATGGAGCATTCTGCCTCTTGCCTTGCGTGGTTCATTTTTAAACGATTACTTCCTGACTAACGCTCACGAATTCTGAAAAGATCTAGTCTCCGGGTTTTTCGCGCTTTTGTCCCGAGACTTCGCTTCCTCACTGCGGCTACACCAGGTATGCTTAAATTCAGCTGTTTAGCCAGTTTCTAAACTTTTCATTTTTTATCCTGTATAGCATTTTCGACTTCTCCTACTATTTCCCCCAGTTTGCCAAGACGGCATCCCTTCTGGCTGGAATTTTTTTTGGTAGCGATATAGTATGTTGACGAAGTAAAATTTCAAGTTTTTTTGTTTTTTTTCAACTATTTCGCCTTCTTTTTGTAAGGCCAAAACCGTTTACCTTATGTTCCGGAGATTATTAGTTTTTTTCCCACAGATTTTACAAAATTGGCATTTTTTGACGTGATCTCACCTTCCATTTTATTGCTTGTGGAGGGATACTGCCCGGGGTAACACAACCTTCTGCCTGACCTCGTTTTCCGAACTTCATCAACAGCATCGCCGGCTTCATGCCTAGGCAAGCGCGCACTTTTACAGTGATCACGAGATCCTACACTGGAGCCAGCGTTTTCTCTGAGATCGACGTATTAGACAGTGTTTTCGTCACTCACCCACGCTCTATTCATTTCCCGGCGTATTTGATGAGATTTTGACCTGGTAGCGATATAGTATGTTGACGATCGGGGAGGTACATCACCGATTTTTTATCATTTCTTGTCTCTTTTCCACCTTTTGTTCTATCGGAATAAATGGACTAATTTACCTTTGACCCGCGCATGGATCTCTGTTTCAGATAACTGCTGCATGCTCATTGGCCTAAAAACATTTTTGCTTTGAGAATGAGAAGAGAAAGAGAACACAACTTTGTTCTTTGCCAACTTGACAATATGGCTTCCTCAGGACCCTTAACTTCAAGGACGATTTCCAGCTCCATGACTATTAGTCGTGATGGATCTTCATTGGGAATTGTTTTGTTTCTGACAGCAGTTACTTTGGATGATGATTGTTTGAAATTTGTCTCACGGCATGGACAATTCTGACGGAAATTACGCTTGTCAAAGGCACCCGCTCCTTAAGCCTCTGGCTCAACTTTTGGAAGGCAATTTCACAGGAAGTATCACGTTGGGGGAAGCACCTAAGTATCCTGGAAATTTCTATCTGGAAGTATCACATTGCGGGAAGCACCTAAGTATCCTGACCTGGTGAAATGGCAGATTAGTGGTTTCACTCTTTTCTGGCAGGGTTAGCAATTATGCTTAGGCATATTTCCGCCAAAACCTCAGTTTCGACTTTTCAGGTTCTGTTCTCTATTTCCGGTTCGAGAACAGCCGAAGCATAAGGCCCTCAGTATTGTTTGCATTTTGGGTCGGAAAATTATTTTTTGGAAATTTCTCCTTTTTTCGCCCACGGCGTTCGCATTTCTACTAGAAATGCGTCACTGGTAAATTTCCGAAAAAAAAAAAAAAAAAAACGAAAAATAGCCAATTCGGCAACATTCTGTACTCTTACCATTTTTTTTTCTAGCTTTCGCTTCAGTTGCCCAACTAATCCGTACTTATTTCGCCGTTTAAGTCTGAAAAAAAAAATTCTAAAATATGTCGGGCTAAGTGCTCCTGTAAAATTACCGAACAGCTGTTGATTCCCTGAGCCCCCGGGGTAATTTTTTTACAATATCTTCGCACAACCATTTTTCTCGTTAGCTAAATTTTTTTCTCCCCTCATGTTTTACTCGTTATTTTAATGCGAAAATCGTTTATCTTACATTCTGGTAATTCTGATTTATTTATTTTTTATTGAATTTTAGGTATTCAGCCTCTTTTGCAATACGCTAGTTCGTTTACTATTGATGGCGGAAGAATACTTACTTTTACTTACCCACAAGCACAGCAAATCTCCCTGAGCAATCCACCATGAAACCAAACAAAGACGGGAAATTACCCGATAGAACGGATAAATCAGAAACCATCTCGAGAGTACTATGCATGAGTTAAGTATTTTTCCTTGTTACAAAACTGCATGTTTCAGAACGATAATGAATTGTACATTTGTACTTCTGACCGGTGTTTTTCTGAAACTGTTATTCTTCCAACTGCAGCGCTTGAACGTACGTCCCCAATAGACTTCACACAGGGAGTTCCTTAATTTATGGAAACCATTGTATATAAAAAAAATTATGACTCCTTGTAAGTCTAACAGATACTGTTATCGCACAATAAGGTAAATACGGCGGTTGATAAAATTTCTACTGAAAATCCCACGTTTTAATAGTAGAACGGAACCATACCGACTTCATCTTTTTATTTGACATTGCTGTGTCTCTATATAATTATGTTTACAGGTTCTTGCTGCCTCATCCATAAGAAAAGTTGTTGGAAAGTTGGGGGAAAAAAGCAATATTACTACTACTACTACTGTTGGTGACTGACTGCCAGCCTTCTTTCAAACTATTTGAAACAGGCATTTATATAACAATGTGTCCATTTGCCTTTTTTTAATAGTATTTTTTACTACATGTATACAGAAACTTGATATCCATCAAGTTTCCGTGTTGATGGCTAATCTGTGTAACGAACAGGTCAATTGATCCCTAGGTCACCGGAAAAATAACTTAAAGCCAAGATCTTAAAAGCAAGAAGTTTGTTGCACAGATTAGAGTCAACATGAAAAGTCACTGACATTGTGTTTGTATCACACTCCTAAGACTTAGCATGTATGTAACTGGTGTTTAACCTTTAAATGGGTAATAATTGAGAAGCATCTGGTTTCAAACCTTGTGTATTTTCAGTAAAGCTTGTTCCAGCCAAACCAATATTGGGTTGAGGAATAAGTAATGTCGGTTTTTTCCACAATTCCATTTGTGTGCCAAAATAAAATATTGTGGCAACATGTGATATACTATGCGATAGATACGTGTTCGCTCTACATGCCAGTGTGTGTGATTTGATTTATTTTATTTGATTTTCAGGTCATTAAAATAGAATGTTGGACAAAAAGGAGCATTGCCGACATCTGCTGCTCTTCGCGTTTAATCGAGGGACCAAAGCCACGAAAGCGGCTCGTGCGATTTGTACTGCCTACGGTAAAGATGCTGTGAGTGAAAGGATGGCTCAACTGTGGTTTTCGCGCTTTAAATCCGGCAATTTCGACCTTAAGGACATGGATCACAATGGTCGCCCGGTTGAGTTCGAGGAAAAGCAATTGAACCAGATGCTGCACGAAAACCTGCGTCGATCGACCAGAGAATTGGCTGAGCAAATGAACTGTGATCAGAAGACAGTCGTGAATCACCTTCGTGTGATGGGAAATGTTAAAAAGCTTGGCGCTTGGGTTCCGCATGTTTTGAACGACAACAACAGAAATAAAGGTTCCACAATTGCTGCCGGTTTGCTTGCTCGACACTGGGCTACTCGTGGTCACAAGGAAAGATTTCTGTACCACATCGTTACCGGCGACGAAAAATGGTGTATACGCCAGCATAAAGCAGCGAAAAGATTGGCTCAGTCCCACGAAACACGGAACGCGGCGAACAAAACAAGAGTTGCATCCTCGGAAGACGATGTTGTGTGTCTGGTGGGATTGGCAGGGCATCATCCACTACGAACTTCTTTGGAACAATGAGACGGTCAACGCGGACCTCTATGTTCAACAACTACATCGACTCCAAGACGCAATGCAACAAAAACGACCCTATCAGTGATACGGTGTTCTGCTGCAACAAGACAATGCTACGCCCCACATCGCCAATATGACCAAAACCGCCATTCAAGAGCTTAATTGGGAAGTTCTGCCGCACCCGCCATATTCTCCGGACTTGGCTCCATCCGATTTTCATCTGTTTCAATCGCTTTCTAACAATTTGCGCGGCGTGTCGTTCAATAATGACGTGGAATTGCGGACGTGGTTGGACGACTTCTTCAGGTCACGACCGGCAGATTTCTATCGCGGAGGCATCGAACAACTTGTTGAACGATGGGAAGCAGCTGTAAATACAAGTGCCGAATACAAATACAAGTGCCGAATACATTATTGATTAAATTGTTATTATTTGTAGTTGCGAAATAAAGGTTTCCAACGTTTGAAAAAAACGACATTACTTATTCCTCAACCCAATATACGTATATGCTGGTTCAAGGTTTAGTGTTATACACCAAACATATGGAACACTATAGTACTGATTGAATTCACACCAGAAATTTAAAAGAAATTGAATCACATTTATTTCATATTAGGGCTAAAAAACATTTACACACAAATCTTTGACTAGTGAAATCATAATAATAAAAAAAATGCCTAGTATAATTTAACATCCTTTTTTTTACATCATCAAAAAAAAAAGCATTGCTGATTAGAGTATTTAAAATATAAAATACAATATTCTGTGAAGTTCCTATAACAATGCAGCATTTTGAAGATAGCCTTGCTGGTGGTTCTTTCCTGTAGGTGAAGTAAAATAACGAAATTCAAAGTAAAAATAGTAGCCCCATGGACCCAACAAGTATGAAAATTACATCTTAAACTAACAACTGATTACAAATGCAATGAAGAATAAAAAAATAAAGGGTTACAAATCACAGATTCATCTGACGCGCATTCAAGAAAATCAAAATACATGCTATCTAATTATTATTACACTACCTGATACTTGATGTACATAATCTGAAAAATAAAACTACGTACAGATATCTGATATAAAAAAGATATCCAATATAAACATATTGGATGGAAATTACATATTTAAGTAAAAGTACAAATACTATTCAAAATAAAACATGTAAAAAAAACAAGCCTGAAATATATATTGTTGCGTACTTTGGGTCTTAGTTGTCAAGATGCCCAATTACTTCCGGACGGATTCGAATCACTGAATCCGGCAACACCTCGCTAGCCAATTAGCCGACACAGTACACCAATAAACCAATGGAGGCACAGTATAACAATTAAAACAGGGATTTAATGGATACATGCATAAATTACACCGGATTCTTCATCTAATTACAAGGCTATAATTTCCGGCCAGCTTTGGCCCTCTTCGGTGTTTCAGAAAATATGTCCTAACGAAAAGTCTGTTCGATCACAATGAGCCGCAAATAATACTGGTAAAAAGTACTTACATAGGTCCTCGAGTATCCCCCGTATGACACGAACAACACAACACTCACTCACATTCACTAATATGGCGGCTCTACGGTTAGTTCTGTTTCCTTTTTGGATGAGGCCGCGTTGCTTACGGTCTCTTCGTCAAAACGACATCATTACTAGTCGCTGAACGCACGTACTCAGACACACGCACAAAAGTTCTCTCCCCGCTTTCTTTGCGAAGAGGCTCGGCAGGGGAGGGGTCCTCCTCCGTAGCTCCCCTTTGTTGGCGTTTCTCTTCTGCGCTCTGCATGAGTGAGGCGATATTCCGTAATTATTATTTCTCTCTGCCGCATCTCACCGGAAATCGCTCTTTAGGACAGGTATCGTAGTCCGGCGAGGATCAGAAAGTTTTTAGGTAAATCTGATGGTTATTTTTCATTAGCTAATGTTTTTCAGCTGGATTCACTTCTTATGCTCAGAATTGCAAGAGCACGCAGACGGACGGCAAGCAGTTTTCTAGCACGAGTAAAAATCGAGGCCCAGCTCTCTCGGATATCAAACGGGATCTGTCCTCAACAACAATCTCTCCTCTCCAAGAAATTGGTAAGCGGTGAATTCCAACACTTGAAACCGCGACATTTTTATTATAAACCGTTCTTCAGCCTCTTAAAGCTTCCATTGTTTCGCGCGCGGCACAGACAAAAGCTTCAAACGCTTTTTGCCGTCCAAACACTTTTGAGTCATGGGAAATAGCTTTTAAACTCTGACCCGTCCCATTTCCGTTTATGAGCTCTTTGTTCTCGTGGCAAACAATTGCAACTCGCCACTTGAATTCAAAGTGCTAGATGATCTTTTCTTAATATACCGCCCCTCGCAAGTTTTTAAATTATAACTCTCTGTTAATTAAAACCCCCAATCAAGTTTTAATTACCGTTAATTAACCACGCCTCTCGCCAATTAATTATGCGAGGGGGGGGGATCGTCACATTGCCCCCTTCTTAAAATGCAACTTGTCCCGAGTGCATATAAGCTACCTGTGATTCGCAGCTATTCCACCACCCGGAACTGCCTACCCTAGATAAGACTCATCAGTACCCCTCTTCCTTGGTGCCTATCATCGTCTCTACTCTTACTAAAAACAATCGCCTTGAATTGGTCTTTGACCTTCCCCGGGCACATCCCCTTTTTTAACGAATCTCAGGGAACGCCCACATTCCATACATACCTGTATAATTATTTACACTGCCACGCCCCAGGGCAGTACACAAATACGACACTACATAATTAATTTACATTATACAGTTCCATTACCACGTCACACGACATATTGCAATATTAAAATATTTCCACCAATAGAACACAACACCGAGTACACTATACAAAATTATTACAACCAACAAACACATTCCATGTTCTCAGGCTCTCCGCTTCTCACCCTTTCTCATCAACAAGTCAACCAACGGGAAACTAACCAATCACCTGAGTAGATATAAAAGGCGTCTTCTGGCTCAAGGGAACGGCTCATTATGGCTCCCTTACGGCTCCCTTACGGCTCACTTACGGCACCGGGTGGAGTGAGGCAGAATGGACGGTGGGCGGGGCTGGGTGACGGGTTCAGCTGTCAGCGGGTGGTGCGTGTGATTTATGTTTCTGGAGGGGGATATTTTTAATTGGTGGTGGGGATTTCGTAGGAAGATGGGGTAACGAGGGATGATTGTGATCTTTTTTTAAGGTTTTATTTTTAATGTGGAAAATGAAAGAAAAGCCTAACCTATCGCGATGATGTAACGCAGTAGGGTTATGTATTGTTTGTGGTCTTTTCAGAGTTTTGGATGATTTTATTTTATTGTGGAACGTTGAAGTGTTGCTTGCTAAGTAATAATTAAAGAATGTATACTTTTTTTGATGGAAATGTTCAGAAAATGATTATATCAATAAAAAGTGCATAAAATTTAGTTGATCTGTTCGAGAATGAAATGATCTCAGGTACAATGTATGTGATGTAATCAAATAAGGAAAGATGGAATTAATCAAGAACATTGGTAAAAGAAAAAAAAAATGAGAAGACATTTCAACTCTGAGAAATGAGATGAAGGTAAGTTTTGGTTATAAGAAATATTTGTATGAACACCTTAGTTTTTTCTTGATAATAAGTGTCATTGTAAGGGAAGCGATTTTTTTTTTAATCTTTGAATCACATCAAGTCATCAGTGAAGCACCAGATATTCCAATAAGAGCTATCTGGCTGACCGACTTCTAAAATATTCATTTAGAAGACCTTGGAAATTGTGATTCTTATGGTTTCGGTCATACAGCTCCAGACCAAATACCCCACCTCCCCATCCCACCCAATTTTGATTTTTTTTTCTAGCTGAACATTTTAGTTTTTTGTTTTTAACAAATTCTCATTTTCTTAGTGGGTAGTTCTTCTATAGACGATAGTAGATTAAAATGACCATACGGCAAAGTGTGTATATTATCAGAGCATATTACTCGTTTGTTATCATCATGACTTAGAGTTTTTTTTTGTTTGTGGAAAGACTGAAAACAGTATGTTTCAGACTTCTGATGCTATTCGAAACATTTCTTATTTCTTTTTTTTCCAAGAGGCCACTTTTATAATCGGAAAAGCTGAGCTGATGAACTACAACTGTACTACTCACTCCTTTTGCTTTCTTTACAACAGATTTATTTTCTCCAGCGAAAGCATACATTTTGGGTCTAAGGGCTACAAATTCGTTAATTATATTCCAGTTCATTTCATCCTTAAATGTTCCGAGTACTTTTTTGTTTTTTAAACTGTAGAGGAAATTATCTGCAGGAAAAGCGCTTGTATCATGTAAATTAGAAATATTTTTCATGTCTTCATAGACATCTTCAGTTACTGTCTCATAAAAAAAGGAATCGGTATCCATGTATAAGATTTTCAAATTCTCCGGGTAAAGTTTCCTCATCACATCGTAATGGAAATGATACATCTTCACTTTTGATATATCTAGAATGGATGTTCCAAGGTAGACTGGTTTATCAAATAATAATTTTGTTACATTCATACGCATTAAAACCAAATAGCTATCATCTGATTCATTTTTAAGAATGGTACTGTCTTTTAAGTTTGGCTTTCTGAGTACCTTCTCCAATCACTTATCTTCATATACTAGTTCAACTTTTATTCTATTTCGAATGTTCTCCATAGTTTTTCCGAACACGCTATTGTTCATTAGTTTATAAAAGTCTTTCTCGAATTCGTTTTTTTTTTTTTTGCAGCCTTTCTCTTCTCTGTGTTTAGATCGATATATGGATTCCACCATTTACTTTGGGAAAATGATATCCCTCGATGAATCTTTTTAATGATCAATCCTGCTTTTATTGCTTGTTTTAACAGCCTATAATGCGCAACATATCTCTCCTTATTCCTCAACGTTGTTAATAATTTTACTTGGTGAGTTCCTGGAACGATTTCGGTCTCCGGACAGTAAGGTAAATCAGCATGCTCTTCGTGAAGTTCCATCGGATACTCAATGTCAACCTCTAGAATGTAGCCAGTGTGACTATCGTCTGACACAGACGTGATGTCGATTTGTTCTATTTCCACAGACGACATCCAAGTAAATCCAGCATATCCAAGCGATTGCGTCATTGATTGCAAAACCGTACAGGTTTGTGCAGTCAAAATAATTGATAAAAGTTGATGGGGATGACTCATCATAATGGCTCATGTACTTATTATTGGCTCTTGAATATCTCTTAATGCATTGGCAAAGTCCTCCGCGCTTCCCATGCTCTACAAATAAAAGTTTGTCGTAATCATTCAACAGCTGAAGTGAAATTTTTGTATATTTTAGCATTGCACTAAATGATAATCCCGGAGCACTGAAATACCAGCTTGGATCCAAAGCGTATGTACGTAAACATATGTCCCGAAAATTTTCAAAGACGTCAGCTAATATTAACACATCTGTTTTTAAGTACAAGTCTGTGTATTCCCACAAAGTCCTAATATGTAGTGCATGCCACACGTTTTTAGCATGTTGATATTCTTTTTCTGAGATATGTTGGTCTGAAATTTTGCTAAAAAATTCTGTTGCAGGAGGTAGAGAAGTTTCAGAGAGTTTCTCGCAACAATTTAGGTATTCGTAAGGAAATATTCCTTTCTGAGTGAGAAGATCAAACTTTTGTTCATCTGGATAATGTTGTTTTGTTATTTTAAAATCACTCTTCGGGAGGTTTTCGGCTAATTTTGACAAACTAGTAGCCATAAATCGGAAACTATCGACAAATCGAAGTTCCAAACCACCAATTTTCTTAGAAAATGCAATAAAGTTTTCACTAGATTCTGGAATGACAGTTATATCTCCTGGTGCAAATCCTAATTCTTTCACTATAAAATGAGAGTCATACCCAGACAAGTTATGCATGAAAATTGGGATAAATGTAGGATTTTTGAAATTAATATTACATGAAGCGTGAGCAGCACCTCGAAAATTTGCGGTTCTATGGTCATGATCGGCAACTTTCATTTTTGCTTTGTCAGCAGGGTCAAAATCTCCTTCGCCACAGATATAACATACCATAGCCTTCTCATAAGCTTCTCGTTTGAACGATGTCAAACGTTTCATGGGAAGATTTTTCTTTATCAACTTTCCAATGGCTTCCACGTCGTTTTTGAGAGAGTTAAGAAAATGCTGGACAACTCCTTGTTCCGCCCTGGATGATTTATACACACTATACTCTTCCATCACGTCTTTGATGTAATAGCCATATGCAATGACCTCATGAATTTGAGATGGGGTAGAAAATGATTTTTCGGGGTTTGGTGATGAACCTTGAATTGGTTTTAAAAGGCTTTCAAAATCTGCATATATTGTGAAAGGTACTCTTAGGGAGTGATTATAATTTTTGAAAGAAAGGGATTTATCTTTTGGCATGTTAATTAAAACGGCTTTATTTTTACTACACAGAAGTTTGTGCTCTCTTAATTTTTCTTCCCCGTTATACCTTTTATCGTACGTTATAAAACACTTTTTGCATATAATTGTTTGATGTTTATGTGGAGCAATTTGACGGGATACCAGTCTTTGAAAATTGGAGATAAAAGCAAAATGCGATTTGTTTCCATCTTCTAAAAGCAGCAAGTCTCGGTGATCTTCTTTCTCCTCATCACACACTTTGATGGGGTAAATAGCACCTTCCTCATTCGATCCAAAAACGTTTATACTCATGTTATTAGCTTTTTCAAAGATTGGAATGGCTTGGATATTAACTGGATAATCGATACATCCCCACTTATATCCGTTGGAAAAATTTACATCTTTCTCGTAAGTTGCCACATTTTCTCGATTTTTCTGTTCCTCCGGTAATCGCGGAGTCCACACCACATATCTGAAGCAAAAGTTATCAGCAGTGTTTTTGACATTTACCACTGCTTTTTTCCTCTGTATATGAGACGGAAGCTCAATAAACGATCCACCTCCTCTCAGAGGTTTAAATCTGTTTATTCTGAGTTCCAACCATACAACATGAGAGAAAATCCAACCGGATCCTTTCATCTCACACTCCGATTTTTCATTCTCGAGTTTTCGTACCACGGTATTGAAAAATTCCAAAAGATCCGTGGATCGGAAAAGTGGTTTGTTTGAAGTCTTCAGATTGTATGTGCAGTAGTTGAATTCGTCAGGGTTTTCCTTTTTTGGTTTTTTGAAAACAGTTTCCACAAAAACGCTAGATTTTATACTAGGATGCTCTCTCAAATTGTGCTCAAGTATTTCTACCGTCGATTCTCTGATGTTGTTAAGAAAAGTTAGAAGAGAGTTCGGAATTTCAGGCTCAGTTTTGTACGTTTTTAATCTATTCCTAGCAACAGATTCGGTTTCCGGAAAAGGTCCTAAATTTTCCCTTCTTTCTTCGTGTAAAGGAAACGCAGGCGGTTGGTTGCTTGGACCAGCAACGGAAGCATCATCTATAATATTCATTCTTTCTTCGCGTAAAAGACGCACGGATGGTTGGTTGCTTGGACCAGCAACATTGACATCAATGACTCCTGATCCAACTTGTTTATGAACTCGTCTCTCATGACGCTTTAAGTTGGATTTTCTGTTGAATTGAGCAGGACACTGTTGACAATGAAATGCGTTTAACCCACTATGATATGTTACATGTCTTTGCATATCAAATTTCCTCGAGAATGCTTTTTTTGCACACCTGACAAATAAAGTTGGAAGTAACGTTACATTCTACTAAGGAAGCATCAGGAACAAAGGAATTAGCCCAATCCTCATCTAGAGGAATTTCCTCGATAGCGGAAAAAATATCATCATTTTCAGCAAAGAGGTCGGAATCTTCATACCACCAATCCCCGAAAACCTGACAAAGAAATAGGATAAAAAAAGGAAATTACCGTGGGATTCCTAACTCACTAGCATGTATTCAAAAACAGAGTTTAAAAAATAAATAAGTAAAACGAACTATCCTTAATTTATTCTTGGTGGGAAATAAAGTATAATTTCTTAAAATAAATCGAGTTCCTATTATTTCTCCTAATGTTAAAACATAAGAGAAAGACAAATAATAAGTGTGTCTTACCTCACGTATGAAGGAATCTCGGGAAGACATGATGAGAATATTGTACTCCTCTTAAAAAAGGAAAAAGAGAGACTGATACTTTCTTCAAACGCAACGCATGGATTTGAAACAGTTTACTCCTCCCATTTTTGACCCGTTTTCCAATGAAAAGTTTGGATAATAAGATCTCTTTTCTGAAAGGTAGAGAAACCCACCCTCCCCCTTTTTTTCTCCCTTATGCTCATATCACTACGTGCTTCCTTTCCTAGGAAACTGACGATGGGAAAGAATTCATTATTCTTGTTATCGTACAAGCGTTAGTATGTAACCATCCCCAGTTAAAACGAATGGCGACTTCTTCCTGTAATAGACCTCGCATGAAGAAATCCATTCCCGCTCAAATGATTTCTGAAAGAGAGAGCAACAGCCTAAAATTCTCATAGGGTTTTCTTTTATCAATTACATACGTGTTCTGTCACACACTTCCTTATGCACGGAAAAGCTTTTCTTCCCCACGTCGTAATAGCGAGTAATGGAACAAAGAGAGATGTCCCCCTTGGTGTCCTGCGGGGATAAAGCTTCGGCAAACTGACCAGCGCGCCTTACAGATAGACGCGAAAATTCCACATTCACAATAGAATCCCATCTGAAAGCTCTTCACAGTTAAGCGTTATATACCTTCGAGTGCATCCAATTAGTAAATGATATAATGGTTATTTTGCATGCGGGTGTTAAAGATTCCTATTCTTCGATAAGGATGGTATCTTGTGAAAGCTCTCTAACGAAAGGGAAATCTTTCGAAACCTCTCAGACAGATAACCATCTCGGTACCGCGTCTTCATTGCTAGACGCCATGAATCCATCTGATTGCGTTTCGCAGTTCAGAGTGATATAACCAATTATGTCAGTGGTTGATATAATCACTATTTTCTTCCTCTTTACAAGTATGTGTTAAGGATTTTTTTTCGCAGTAGAAAAGGCTGCCGTCGTATCAGAAGGCTATGGTATGTTATATCTGTGGCGAAGGAGATTTTGACCCTGCTGACAAAGCAAAAATGAAAGTTGCCGATCATGACCATAGAACCGCAAATTTTCGAGGTGCTGCTCACGTTTCATGTAATATTAATTTCAAAAATCCTACATTTATCCCAATTTTCATGCATAACTTGTCTGGGTATGACTCTCATTTTATAGTGAAAGAATTAGGATTTGCACCAGGAGATATAACTGTCATTCCAGAATCTAGTGAAAACTTTATTGCATTTTCTAAGAAAATTGGTGGTTTGGAACTTCGATTTGTCGATAGTTTCCGATTTATGGCTACTAGTTTGTCAAAATTAGCCGAAAAACCTCCCGAAGAGTGATTTTAAAATAACAAAACAACATTATCCAGATGAACAAAAGTTTGATCTTCTCACTCAGAAAGGAATATTTCCTTACGAATACCTAAATTGTTGCGAGAAACTCTCTGAAACTTCTCTACCTCCTGCAACAGAATTTTTTAGCAAAATTTCAGACCAACATATCTCAGAAAAAGAATATCAACATGCTAAAAACGTGTGGCATGCACTACATATTAGGACTTTGTGGGAATACACAGACTTGTACTTAAAAACAGATGTGTTAATATTAGCTGACGTCTTTGAAAATTTTCGGGACATATGTTTACGTACATACGCTTTGGATCCAAGCTGGTATTTCAGTGCTCCGGGATTATCATTTAGTGCAATGCTAAAATATACAAAAATTTCACTTCAGCTGTTGAATGATTACGACAAACTTTTATTTGTAGAGCATGGGAAGCGCGGAGGACTTTGCCAATGCATTAAGAGATATTCAAGAGCCAATAATAAGTACATGAGCCATTATGATGAGTCATCCCCATCAACTTTTATCAATTATTTTGACTGCACAAACCTGTACGGTTTTGCAATCAATGACGCAATCGCTTGGATATGCTGGATTTACTTGGATGTCGTCTGTGGAAATAGAACAAATCGACATCACGTCTGTGTCAGACGATAGTCACACTGGCTACATTCTAGAGGTTGACATTGAGTATCCGATGGAACTTCACGAAGAGCATGCTGATTTACCTTACTGTCCGGAGACCGAAATCGTTCCAGGAACTCACCAAGTAAAATTATTAACAACGTTGAGGAATAAGGAGAGATATGTTGCGCATTATAGGCTGTTAAAACAAGCAATAAAAGCAGGATTGATCATTAAAAAGATTCATCGAGGGATATCATTTTCCCAAAGTAAATGGTGGAATCCATATATCGATCTAAACACAGAGAAGAGAAAGGCTGCAAAAAAAAAAAACGAATTCGAGAAAGACTTTTATAAACTAATGAACAATAGCGTGTTCGGAAAAACTATGGAGAACATTCGAAATAGAATAAAAGTTGAACTAGTATATGAAGATAAGTGATTGGAGAAGGTACTCAGAAAGCCAAACTTAAAAGACAGTACCATTCTTAAAAATGAATCAGATGATAGCTATTTGGTTTTAATGCGTATGAATGTAACAAAATTATTATTTGATAAACCAGTCTACCTTGGAACATCCATTCTAGATATATCAAAAGTGAAGATGTATCATTTCCATTACGATGTGATGAGGAAACTTTACCCGGAGAATTTGAAAATCTTATACATGGATACCGATTCCTTTTTTTATGAGACAGTAACTGAAGATGTCTATGAAGACATGAAAAATATTTCTAATTTACATGATACAAGCGCTTTTCCTGCAGATAATTTCCTCTACAGTTTAAAAAACAAAAAAGTACTCGGAACATTTAAGGATGAAATGAACTGGAATATAATTAACGAATTTGTAGCCCTTAGACCCAAAATGTATGCTTTCGCTGGAGAAAATAAATCTGTTGTAAAGAAAGCAAAAGGAGTGAGTAGTACAGTTGTAGTTCATCAGCTCAGCTTTTCCGATTATAAAAGTGGCCTCTTGGAAAAAAAGAAATAAGAAATGTTTCGAATAGCATCAGAAGTCTGAAACATACTGTTTTCAGTCTTTCCACAAACAAAAAAAAACTCTAAGTCATGATGATAACAAACGAGTAATATGCTCTGATAATATACACACTTTGCCGTATGGTCATTTTAATCTACTATCGTCTATAGAAGAACTACCCACTAAGAAAATGAGAATTTGTTAAAAACAAAAAACTAAAATGTTCAGCTAGAAAAAAAAATCAAAATTGGGTGGGATGGGGAGGTGGGGTATTTGGTCTGGAGCTGTATGACCGAAACCATAAGAATCACAATTTCCAAGGTCTTCTAAATGAATATTTTAGAAGTCGGTCAGCCAGATAGCTCTTATTGGAATATCTGGTGCTTCACTGATGACTTGATGTGATTCAAAGATTAAAAAAAAAATCGCTTCCCTTACAATGACACTTATTATCAAGAAAAAACTAAGGTGTTCATACAAATATTTCTTATAACCAAAACTTACCTTCATCTCATTTCTCAGAGTTGAAATGTCTTCTCATTTTTTTCTTTTACCAATGTTCTTGATTAATTCCATCTTTCCTTATTTGATTACATCACATACATTGTACCTGAGATCATTTCATTCTCGAACAGATCAACTAAATTTTATGCACTTTTTATTGATATAATCATTTTCTGAACATTTCCATCAAAAAAAGTATACATTCTTTAATTATTACTTAGCAAGCAACACTTCAACGTTCCACAATAAAATAAAATCATCCAAAACTCTGAAAAGACCACAAACAATACATAACCCTACTGCGTTACATCATCGCGATAGGTTAGGCTTTTCTTTCATTTTCCACATTAAAAATAAAACCTTAAAAAAAGATCACAATCATCCCTCGTTACCCCATCTTCCTACGAAATCCCCACCACCAATTAAAAATATCCCCCTCCAGAAACATAAATCACACGCACCACCCGCTGACAGCTGAACCCGTCACCCAGCCCCGCCCACCGTCCATTCTGCCTCACTCCACCCGGTGCCGTAAGTGAGCCGTAATGAGCCGTTCCCTTGAGCCAGAAGACGCCTTTTATATCTACTCACCTGAGACACTCACCCTTCAAATGTTTATGATTCTGTATTTCCTGCCCTATACGGTCTAAGCCTATCCAGGTGTATATCTCTAACTGGTCTATTATTGTACTGAACCTTGTAAAGAACATCGTTTATTCTTTTCTTTACTACATAAGGACCTTCCCACGGGCGCTGCAATTTGGGTGACTTTCCCTTTCGTCTTCGTGGGTTATAGAGCCAGACTAAGTCTTTCTCCTTAAACACTTTCTCTGCAGCCTGCACGTCATATCTAGTCTTCATTCGTTCAGTAGCTATCCGAATATTCTTCCTAGCAAAACTATGTACTTTCTCCAATCGACTGGTAAGCTCTGTGACATACGTGCTGGAATCCTGGGCAATTGGTTCCGGCCTTCCAAACACCAAATCACAGGGGAGACGTAATTCTCGCCCATACAACATCATACTCGGGGTATTCCCTGTGGTTTCATGCACCGCATCTCGGTACGCCAATAAAAATAGCGGAACAAGCCTGTCCCAATCTTTCTGGTTATCACTAACAAATAATGAGAGCTGATGTCCCAAGGTGCGTATGAACCTTTCACACATTCCGTCACTCTGAGGATGAAGTGGCGTAGTTCGAGTCTTTTAATTCCGAGTAAATTACACATTTCTTGGAACACTTTAGACTCAAAGTTCCGCCCCTGGTCGGAATGCAATTCAAGAGGAACCCCATGAGAGCTCACCAATCTACTAACAAGAATTTCCGTAACAGCAACTGCTTCCTGATTTTCCATAGGAAAGACCTCCGGCCATTTGGTGAAATAATCCATAACCACCAACAAATATCTGTTGCCATCCTCCGACTTAGGAAACGGTCCCATTACATCAATGGCTACCCTTTCGAACGGTGCCCCCACATTATACACTTGCATTCGGCCGCGACATCGTCTCATTGGGCCCTTCTTGGACGCGCATAAGTGACACTGTCTGCACCAATCCTCTACATCCGTCCTACCATTTACCCAGTAAAATCGTTCCCGGACTTTTGCGAGAGTTTTTCTGACACCAAAAAGTCCACCAGTCGGGCTATCATGCATTTGTTTCAAAACATCTTTCACCAAAGATCTTGGAACCACCAGTTGAATTTGTCGCGAATCATTCCTAGAATTTTCCAATTCTCTGTACAAAATTCCATCTCTAACCACAAGACAATCCCATTGTGCCCAATAACTTTTCAAAATCTGTCCGTACGCTGCGACAGTCGCCCACGCAGGACGGTCGGAAGACTCTTGCTTCCATCGGACCAAATGTCCAACATCTTCGTCCGCTTCCTGAGCTTTTTGCATCTCATCCGGACTCAACGGATCTCGTACAGTCGGGGTCGGGGGAATTATCGCCTGGCGCACCGCTTGGGTACCCGGCTGCAGATCATTGCTCTCTGCGCGTAGGCAGGATTTGCATTGCGGCGGACAGGGTCTTCTCGACAAAGCATCCGCATTCTTATGTGCATCCCCCTTCCGATGTTGTACCTGGAAATCATAAGTTTGTAAACGTTCTATCCACCTGGCTACCTGTCCCTCCGGATTTCTAAAATTAAACAGCCAACGCAAAGCACCATGATCAGTTCGCAACAAGAATTTTCTGCCAAACAAATAATGATGGAAATGTTCTATACCTTTTACCATAGCCAATAATTCTTTTCTAGTAACACAGTAGTTCCGTTCCGGCTTAGAAAGAGATTTACTAAAGTATGTTATGACTTTTTCCTGTTCATTCTGAATCTGCGGAAAAAACATCGGCAAATTCGCATATCATCTCGGTCCACTCTCCAAACTGATACGTACTCATGCTCGCCGTGGCCTCCCTTGCGAGGTCACGCAAATGCTCCGGCACCTCGCCACTTGCTTCCACGCTCGAGTCGGGTGGGATCCTTACTCTACAGCTACGCACCGAAATTACTGGATTCAAGGAACAAAGTGCTAACCCTTCCTTTATCTTCACATCGACGTCACCCAGGTTAACTATTCTTACGGGGATGCAATGTGCTGTTTTTACCAGCGCTCTCGCTACAAGTACATTTTTCGGTAACGGGCAAATGTCGGACATTTCGATACTGCCGTCGGAAATTCTAGTGAAAGCTCAGGCAAACATCCTGCCAGAATTGTTTCACTTTTTGCTGGTAAAACACGCTTTTCTTTTGGGAGAACTACGACCCTTTGCGACCTCAGGTGCCCATGTTGACTCCTCGTGAGAAACATTTCCTCATGTTCCGTCTTCAGGGTTCCATTTTTGAGGTCCAAAACATATCCGTTCTCACTAAGAAAATCGAGACCCAGGATGCATTCTTCAACGATATCAGCAATCACTGCCGTGTGTCTCCAGCATATTTCCAATTCGTATGTCAACGCCTGCGGTTCCAAGAGCAACTAAACCATCACCATTCACAGTTTGAATCTCAACCCGTTTCTCACTCTTCAAACAATCTGCAGTTTCCTTAATTTGCTCGAAAACATCCGAACGGACTAGTGTAATATCCGCCCCAGTATCCAGCACAAATTGGCATTTAGTTTTATTTATCATCCCCTCAACTCTTAAACCACTGTAATCCCCAGAAAGACCTGTGACGTGCGCTTTCACCGTGCGGGGCTGCTTTTGCTGCGTCAGTTCTCGCCCCTCGAAACTGACTTCTGAGGGTTTCCCGAAGCCTGTTCCTTCAATTTTTTTGTCCTCTCTTAACCGTTTTCTACATTCAAACCTGCGATGCCCTCTTAATCTACAATACCAGCACTCCATTTTTCTAGACGGCGTATCACTTCTTCCCCGGACAGGAGACGTAACAGAACGATGTTTAACATCTCTGCGAAGGAGATCCAAAAGCTCTTCGAGTTTAGTTTCGACTGATGCATTGATCAGACTTTCTGCTACAGTCGCCATACGAACTGTTTTTCTAGAACTCCTAGAATGGCGCGAAGAGTCAAATTTCATAGCATGCAAGACGGCTGACTTAAGTGAGTCACAATCCGCCATTCGCACTGAATGCTGTATGTCTGGATCATAAATCGCTTCTACAAAATGTTGCTTCGCCATCGTGTCCTGTATATCCGACGTACATTTCCCATACGCAAGCCTTGTCATCCGATCGATGTCGGTCACGAGCTCTTGAAGTGACTCGTTGACCTCCTGCCTGCGATTTTTCAACTGAAGAACACGGAGTTGCTTTAAATGTTCCTCCCCAAATCTGAGTTCCAGGGCAGCGACGAGACAGGAATATTTTAAACGGTTTTCTTCCGACAAAGTTTGTAGGATATCAGCAGCTGCATCCCTCAATGATGCCGCAAGCGCGCATGCTTTCTCCCTTTCGCTCCAGCCGTTCACACTCGAAACCATTTCGAACTGGGTCCTGTATACTCCCCAGCTAGTCTTTCCGTCAAATGCGCCTGGTTTAATTCGGGTCGGCCTACTCAAAGCTTCGCTGATCACTCCCGGTGACTTAAATTCCGACGAACTTATTTTTGCCTCACAATGTTGTACCCTTTTCTCAATATCCCTATAAAATTTAGTTTGTTCTAACTTAGTACCATTAAATTCCCCAGAAAGTTTTTCCTTTACATTTCTACATTGAATCTCGCACAAGTTACGAACGCTCTCTAAATTTTGGGTACATTGTACTATTTGGTCTACGCATTTTACCTGCCCAATTTCCAACTGATCGATACGCAAGTTGGTATCTTCTATTCTTTTATCAAATTTTTCCTCGTAACCCCCAATTCTAGCTATCAGCAGATTTATGCTGCCCGTCTGCTGCTCAAGACTTTCTTTCTGCTGTCGTAAGCTTTGCTCAAAACTTTCTTGTTGTTGTTTGAGCTGCTGCTCAAAACTTTCTTTGGCAGTTTTCAGTCCATTTCTGAGTTCATCTTTCAGTTCATCTAATATTTTGCAATCCCTTCCATTTTTAAACCTTTGAGCTCAACTTATTACGCAAGTTGCAAAAGTTGGCATAAATACTGTGCTCCGGTTGTACTGTGTTTCTGAGGTATGCAATACGGATCCCAATGCTGATCACCACTTTTATTGCGTACTTTGGGTCTTAGTTGTCAGGATGCCCAATTACTTCCGGACGGCGATTCGAATAACTGAATCCGGCAACACCTCGCTAGCCAATTAGCCGACACAGTACACCAATAAACCAATGGAGGCACAGTATAACAATTAAAACAGGGATTTAATGGATACATGCATAAATTACACCGGATTCTTCATCTAATTACAAGGCTATAATTTCCGGCCAGCTTTGGCCCTCTTCGGTGTTTCAGAAAATATGTCCTAACGAAAAGTCTGTTCGATCACAATGAGCCGCAAATAATACTGGTAAAAAGTACTTACATAGGTCCTCGAGTATCCCCCGTATGACACGAACAACACAACACTCACTCACATTCACTAATATGGCGGCTCTACGGTTAGTTCTGTTTCCTTTTTGGATGAGGCCGCGTTGCTTACGGTCTCTTCGTCAAAACGACATCATTACTAGTCGCTGAACGCACGTACTCAGACACACGCACAAAAGTTCTCTCCCCGCTTTCTTTGCGAAGAGGCTCGGCAGGGAAGGGGTCCTCCTCCGTAGCTCCCCTTTGTTGGCGTTTCTCTTCTGCGCTCTGCATGAGTGAGGCGATATTCCGTAATTATTATTTCTCTCTGCCGCATCTCACCGGAAATCGCTCTTTAGGACAGGTATCGTAGTCCGGCGAGGATCAGAAAGTTTTTAGGTAAATCTGATGGTTATTTTTCATTAGCTAATGTTTTTCAGCTGGATTCACTTCTTATGCTCAGAATTGCAAGAGCACGCAGATGGACGGCAAGCAGTTTTCTAGCACGAGTAAAAATCGAGGCCCAGCTCTCTCGGATATCAAACGGGATCTGTCCTCAACAACAATCTCTCCTCTCCAAGAAATTGGTAAGCGGTGAATTCCAACACTTGAAACCGCGACATTTTTATTATAAACCGTTCTTCAGCCTCTTAAAGCTTCCATTGTTTCGCGCGCGGCACAGACAAAAGCTTCAAACGCTTTTTGCCGTCCAAACACTTTTGAGTCATGGGAAATAGCTTTTAAACTCTGACCCGTCCCATTTCCGTTTATGAGCTCTTTGTTCTCGTGGCAAACACCTGCAACTCGCCACTTGAATTCAAAGTGCTAGATGATCTTTTCTTAATATACCGCCCCTCGCAAGTTTTTAAATTATAACTCTCTGTTAATTAAAACCCCCAATCAAGTTTTAATTACCGTTAATTAACCACGCCTCTCGCCAATTAATTATGCGAGGGGGGGTCGTCACAATATATATACATAATTGACAAAAGCTGGTTTCAACTTTACAACTTTTTATTTTGCACGCAATAGGACTAAGAAAATAACAGTGTGGAAATCTGATGGCCACTGCCATGTGATTTAGCATTCCATTTATTCAATTTAACATTACATACTAAACTTCGCTTTCTTTTCTTTGAACCACCTTCATCTTTTGCTGGTCGTCCTGATGGCAAACGTTTGCTACCCCTGGTAACTTGAGCAGACCTCCTTGCAAGCGACGTCGGCTGAACACGGATGGGAATCCCATCTCTTCGTCTAAGAGGTACATGGGCACCAGCTGTATGCAAGAATTTTTCCCACTGCCCAACAGACCTGACTTTTTCCAAACGTCCTCTCATTTTTTGTAAGCCAGAAGATGAAGACCCAAATTTGGAGTCACAGTCACTCAGCAAAGACAGAATACTGTCTAGGCTCTCATGGCTCTGACTTTCATCTGTGGTAGCAAGTTCAGGAATATCTTCTACAATGAGTTTTGGATGAATTGTGGGTTGTATGGGCAAAACTGCGACAGGGTTTATGCTGTCAGTTACAGTAAAAGGCTCATAAAAAGATCTTGGAGCAGCTCTTTCTGCAACAGCTAAGAGGGCAACAGAGTGGCGATCCTTCGCTGTAACTGGAGGAAAAACTTTTGTGACAACGTCAAAATATTGGAACACAGCTGACTGGTGTTTGCAAAAATTACCATACAGGCCACCATTACAACTACAACATCCAATCACTGTATTCACCACATACATTTCTGACCTATTTTGCTCACTTGGAACAAAAAATTCCTCCCCTGTTGAACGATTTCTTTTGGGTGAAGGTAAGCAGCTTTTAGCAGCATGGAGTTGTCTTAGTGTTGATGTTCTGCTGTTTGCAAATTTTCGGAATCGGTGACAATAATATTCTTCAAGAACAGTGCATGTGAAATCAATCAAGGCAATCACATTATATGCCTTTCCTCGTGACAATGCAACATCTTTAAACAGCCGAACTGAAATTTCAGAAAAGTTGTTTGTGTGATGGCCTCTTGTCATCGCATCTCTCCATGCAAGGCACCACTGTTCCTTTATGTTCCAGTATCCCCACTGGTAATTATGAAAGCTTGGGAATCCTTCTGACACAAACAGACATTCAGCAAAGGTTTCCTCTGCTTCAACATCCGTGCACGAATATAAAATTTTCTGGAAAGCCGACATTAGTACTGGGCGGTATTCTTTGGGAATAAAATGCTTTGAGTCCCACAGCCACCTCCAAACTGCCTGACCCACATGGAAAAGGCAAAGCAGTTTTCTGCTTTGGGGCCAAACTGAATCAAGTGCTTTGATTTCAGCATCAGAGTGATCAGTCAGAAATGTGTGTGGATAGCTTTTCCCACTAAAACTTCCTTTGACTGCACCTTGAAGTAATTTGAAGCCTTGCGAATATGCATCATATGTCTGCCCTTTTGTGATCTAACATGAATGCTACAGAATGATTTTCTGCATCACAAGCACTTGTGCTGTCTACAAAACTATATCTTGTGAAGATTCCATCTGATGGGCTCTTTCCATTAGAGGAGTCACCACAGCTACAGCAAAAGGAGCTTCACTAAACACAACGTGCATTCCTTGTTGTTCATACACCTTCTGCTTTCCCTTTATTTTCTGAGAACGTAAAAGAAATGCAATAAATAATACAATTCATGAAATGAGATTTAAAAAATAAAATGTCATACGAAAAATTATGTACTGTTGGCTAGAAGTACAAACACTTGCAATGCTGTGAAATTTTATGGAGTTCGCATGTTTTGGGGTAAATTTTAGTATGTTCTTTTAATAGTGATAATAAAAAAGATGTGACAATATCAAATTGAAGAAGTTCCTGCAGCCTGGAAGAAAGCTTAATGTGTAAACTTTTTTATTTAGCACACTGATTTTTAATAGAATCACATGTATTTTAAAGTGTTTCAATTCTTCCCTTGGTTTGTATTAATTTGTAGTATTTCAATCACCTTCCTTCTGTTAACTGCTACTTCAAGAATATTTGAAGAAATGTACACATGTCATGTGCTGTAAGTAGTCGTGAGCAGTGGCGGATCCATCGGGGGCGACTGGGGCGATGGCCCCCTCCCCTTAAACCCTAACTAAGTTTTTACGTTTAAAGCAGAGAAGATCGTAAATAATTAACTCTGCATATTTTGTTTTCAGTTTTTCTAAAAAAAATAACTATTAAACTTAGTACGGAGGATTTAAAATACTTATTACATTGATTTAGGTTCAGTAAAAAAGAAAGAGAAGGGAATAGAATAGAGAGAAAGAGAGAGAGAGAGAGAGAGCGCAAAAGATAGAGGGAAAAAACGGACAGCGGGGGTAAAAAACATGGCGATATTCTTTGTTAGTTCTTTACTATTGTCATATTGTGTAGCATCTGTAATGTCTCGAAACACGGTAAAGAAAAGCTTGGTATTGAAATCAGAGTAGGTGGGAGAAACTGTAAATAACAATCTGATCTACATACGTATCTTAATTGGGTCATAAAGTTAGTATATATATATATATATATAGAGAGAGAGAGAGAGAGAGAGATACTAACGTTACATAAAAAAAAAACCACTTCATACTGGCTTCTGCCCCCTTTTTGTACCTGACCCCTCCCCCTCCCTAGAGTAAACTTCTGAATCCGCACCTGGTCTTGAGCATAATGTGTAGTCTTACAAGTGACTAATCTGACAACTTTACACTTTTACAGAGATGTGACGGGGTCACTCTCTACCAATGATGCACTTGCACTTGTCACATTCACACAATGCAATTATGAATAGCACAGCCAGGATTTTGTCTCTAGGGGGGACCACCATCAGACAAAATTATAGATAGCCCCCCACATTATGCCTATGACGAACTAAAACCTCTTAATAATAATTATTAAGTGGTTTTAAAGTCATTTTTATGCAGCTGTACAGTGAAGAATGAAGACCAAAATCTAAGTGTGCAATAACTATGGATGAACTGCTGCTAAAAATTACATTTAATGTTTTAGATCTGGCATGCAAAAAATAATAACTGAATTGCATATATGGGACAAACCACAATAAACCGTTTTGTTGCGTAGAGGACATTTCATTGTTTATTTCAACTGAATACTTAAAATTATTAATTTTTCTCCAAGTTTGAATTTTTTTATGAGTGCATATGAAATGATAAAAATTGTCATACATCAAATTTTAGACAGGGAACAAAGTGAAAGTCTACAAAAAATATTTTTTTAGTTGCAGATGGGACAGGAAAATATTACAATTTTTAAATTTTCATTTCAGTACATTATTGTTCCGTTCCTCTACATGATAAGGTATAGCAATAAAATATTTTTTGAAATAAAATGTTACTATTTTACTTCATTTCAGTAAAATATTGCACTTGTATTCAAAAAATGTCATTCCAAAAAAAAAAAAAATAATAATTTAACACCATGTTGCGGGGGGGGAGGGGGCTGTTTCGGACATCTTTTATTTTAGTTGTAGTTAAGAACTTATTCATTATTGAATATTTTTCAGCTGTTGAGAAAACTTCTTAATAAAGAATTCAGCAATTAAGGCATTTCATGATTGTCATTAATACATACAAACAATTAATTTTCACCAACTAATTTCTGTAATCACTAAAACAATTTAGTCTCAATTTAGCAAGAGTTATTTTTAAGCCTCATCATTATTTAATGTAAAAGGAGAATTTTGAGCAGTTTTAAGTTGAAATAATGAATGAGGTTTTACATAATGCAATTTTTGAATTCCAGTTATTGGGTCCGCCATTTTCCCCCGACATGTTTTAAGAATTTGCTGTTTCTCTTCATTTTGTTCGGCAGACACAAACAAGATGGTTATCTTGTTATTAATGCTTTTTGAAAGCTCAAAAACTCCTTTGCAGTATTGACAACAGCTTTGTTTTGAAGAACTTTCATTCATAATAAAAAGTTGTCAAGAACTCTTTCCTGTTACAGGGCACAATACTGTTTTATGCTACAATTGTGAAAGAAATCTGGGCTCTACTATGAAAAATCATAGGGAAACAAGTACTAGCAACACTATTACCACCTGTAATTGTGATGAATTTCTTAAATAGCATGTAAAAGACTCCAAAATGTCATGCTTATCCGGTCATCCTATTAATTTATATTTTGAATAGTTAGTTATTTACATCTAAAGCTTCGAAGCTTCGATAGATGTTGTAACAGATCCGCTCCATTAGTTTCAAAACATACAATCATGCAACAGTACTCTTTAATGAAGCCATTCTTACCTTGACAAATTGATCAGTTCTCCTGGTGGTTAAAATGTTAAGTTTAATCTTAATTGCTATTGATGCAGGACAATTTGCATTTTTAGATAGTCTGGAACTGTTTCTCACTTTTATAAATGAACTGTGATGACAAATAAACTTCTTCCTAATACCAAAAGAATCAGACACAGAATAGACATATTTTTTTGTTAATAAAAAACGAATCAGACACAGAATAGACATATTATTTTGTTAATAAAAAAAAAAAAAAAGAATCAGACACAGAATAGACATATTATTTTGTTAATAAAAAAGAAAGAATCAGACACAGAATAGACATATTATTTTGTTAATAAAAAAAAAAAAAGAATCAGACACAGAAGAAACAAGATCATCAAAAGACCCCCGTGCAACTACACAAAACCAGTTAACCCTGGGTGAGATATACCATATAAAATTAATGGAACAATTTTTTTCCCTCAAAAACTATAATTTCCCACACATAATCCTATTTCTGAAAATACTTACAGTATACACACTAAAAGGGGAGGGGGGTACAGAAGGTTGTGAATACCTACTCTAGTTTTCTAACAATTCTTTTCAAACAACTATTTATATACTATACATATAAACTTTCTTTTCAAACAACTACACTGACGGAAAAAAAAATCCCAACACCAAGAAGGGGTTGTGTTAGATAAACGACAGTTGGTAAGCGGTGAGAGTACATCTGTAAGATGACGTCTATGCAAATTTCGCGCTCGGCACATACGTGTGGCGCTAGCAGCGCCCCTCGGAACATGCAAAGCAGGTTTCCTGTAAATACGCGCTGTAACGTTCGTGAGCGTTAGTTATCGTTTAGATTCGACGTAGTCTGTTGATGTTAGTCAAGAATGCCTTTAAGAAGACGAAGAAGCCATTATCAACAGCTCACGGAGTTTGAACGAGGTCGTGTAATAGGGCTACGAGAAGGTGGATTTTCGTTCCGCAATATTGCAGAACGACTTGGCAGGAATGTAGCCACTGTGCATGATTGTTGGCAGCGGTGGTCAAGGGAAGGTACTGCCTCAAGAAGACCGGGTTCTGGCCGGCCACGTGGCACTACTGAGAAAGAAGACCGTCGTGTACGGCGTATGGCCGTGACGCATCGTACCGCGTCTGCGGCAGCAATTCGAGCTGCAGTTGCCACCACAGTGACACAACGAACTGTTACAAAACGGTTACTTGAAGGACAGCTCCGAGCCAGAAGCCCTGTAGCGTGCATTCCATTTACTCCAAACCACTGCCGTTTGCGACGTCAGTGGTGTCAAGCTAGAGCTCATTGGAGGGCGGAGTGGAGATCTGTTGTGTTTTCTGATGAAAGCCGGTTCTGCCTGGGTGCCAGTGATGGCCGTGTGTTGGTTAGAAGTAGGCCAGGTGAGCGCCTGCAACCAACCTGTCTGCGGCCGAGACACACTGGACCTACACCTGGAGTTATGGTCTGGGGAGCAATTTCCTATGACAGCAGGAGCACTCACGTGGTTATCCCACGCACCCTGACGGCACAGTTGTACGTCGGTCTGGTGATTCAACCTGTTGTGCTGCCATTCATGAACAGCATTCCAGGGGGTGTTTTCCAACAGGATAACGCTCGTCCGCATACCGCTGTTGTAACCCAACATGCTCTACAGAGTGTCGACATGTTGCCGTGGCCTGCTAGATCACCAGATCTTTCACCAATCGAGCACGTATAGGATATCATTGGACGACAACTCCAGCGTCACCCCCAACCAGCATTAACCGTCCCTGTATTGACCGACCAAGTGCAACAGGCATGGAACTCCATCCCACAAACTGACATCCAGCACCTGTACGACACAATGCATGAACGTTTGCGTGCTTGCATTCAACATTCTGGCGGTTACACCGGTTACTAATGTACCAGCATTTCACATTTAAAATGGCTCTTCTCGCGCTTACATTAAGCTGTGATCTTGAAACCTTAATCGATTAAATATGTTACCTATACAAATGTATTGCCGCCATTTCATTCCTCTACAACTATTTTTTCGTGGTGTTGGGATTTTTTTTCCGTCAGTGTATTTATATACTATACATATAAACTTTCTTTTCAAACAACTTTTTATATACATACATGAGATTCTTTCGCGGAATTCCGCTTTTTGGATTACCCTTGAGATCGATGCAAAGCTAAAGAGAAATTTTGGAGGTTTAGTTAAGTGGGGGGGTCGTTCTTTCGTCTTCGTTTTTCAAAACTATCGAAAACGGAAGTTAAACGGAGTGAAGATTTTCCTCATAATCGTGATTTCTTTTCCTCGCGATGTTTCTCCTGCGCAGTATTATTGTTAAATATAAATTTATTCCATAAATATTTACATTTCAGCTTGCAAATGGAAAACAATTTTCCGAAAACGGAAGTTAGATGATGTAAAAATTTCCCTGTAATCTTCAGGCACGAGATTCCTCCGTGGATTCGAAAAATTCCGCCTTTTCCATCATTTTTATGGTTCCGAGATTTTGGAAGGGATTAGAAGAAATTTGGATAGAATTGGTGGGGGGGTCGTTTCCCGTCAGAGTATGGAATTCCAACTTTCGGAAACGGAAGTTAGACGGAGTGAAGGTTTCTCCCGTAATTGTAATTCTTTTTTCTCGCGATGTTTCTTTTACTTAGTAGTGTTATAATACGAACGTATTTCTCGATGTATCGAGATTTTAAAAAAAAACTGAGCACGTCGCATGTTCAACGTAAACTGCAGAGAGAACGGACGACCAGAGGTCCCAGAAGATGGCAAACAGATCTGCCGAAATGCATCGGACAATACATCCAAGAAGTCTGACGAAGTTTTTTTGGTGATTGCAATTCCTCATGCGAATATTTTTACGAGTGATTCATTTTTCCGTTTTTCAAGTGTTCCAACATAATTTTCACATTTCCTTTGTCTCTATGTGCCTCCCGTAGTTCAACTAAAAAAGTATATCTTACTCAAGAAACGTGCGGACTTTTTGAAGTTATTCAAAAAAGCCTACACCCAAGAACCTGATGAGAACAACAGTGCAAGGATTTGAACATCGACCACCTACAACCAAGAGGTACGTGAAAGATTTTTCCTTGAATCACATTTGATTACCGCGATATAAATTTGTAGCGAGTATTAAGAACTTCCAACCGAGAATTTTTTTTTTTTTTTGATTGGATTTTTAACGACCACCGTGAGCAACTCAATGGGGTATAAGCAGTCGCCCGTCCCTAATTTAGGGTCACTGGTTCCAGGAAAGGGAGAGAGCCAGTGCCGTAAGACAAACACAACATCCATGCCTCACCGGGATTCGAACCCAGACCCCGTTCGGACGAATGATCAGAGGCCATCGCTTAGACCACTGCGCCACCGGGGCGGCCAACCGAGAAATTGCTTTCCACTCAAAGGAAACATAACATGTAAAGTTACAGCAGTTAAAACCACCATTAAGTGGTTCTACCTGAAAAAATGAGTAGTGTTATTAAATATCATTTTATTTAATAAATATTTGTATTGCAGCTTGAAAATGGAGAAAAACTTTCCTAAAACGGAAGTCGGACAGAACGGAGATTTCGCAAGTAATCGTCATTTTTGTCTCCGCAATGTTACGCTTATCCCGTGTCGTTAAATGTCAAATATATATATATATATACCTTAGATACAGTGATGTGCTCCAGTTTTAATATTTACATAAATAAATTTCTGTGAACTAATGTCTTGCTTATCCAGTGGCGCACCCAGGAATTCTTGTTGGAGGTGGCTTTACATACGTATATATAGTATACGTGCACAATGTGTGTACGTATATATAGTGTACGCCTATAGTTTATATACGGTTGTGACGTACGTCGCTATTAATCTTTTTGGGGCTTTGGAAAGAAGACACCATGTAATACACTGCCGGACAATTGCTAAGGACGGATGACAATAGCAACGATAGCAACCATAAAATGGAAGGCAGGAAAATGTGGAAATTAGCATAAGTGCGGGATACAGTAAGACTGCCGAACTTGTTCGTGAGGCCATAGCGCTGATAAGAGATATAAAGGATTTGACGCGTATTGACCGTTGTTGTTCAAAAGCAAAGTTGAAAGGGAAAGAATCAATTGACAAACTTGCAATTTTCAGTATGTCTTCCCGACATCACCTAGATGATTTTACGCGTGGCCGTATTATTGGCAAGATTGAAGAAGGGCGAAAAATAACAGATGTTGCCAGGGAGTTCGACGTCAGCCACAGTGTTGTTTCAAGGCTTTGGAAATCATTTCAAACAAATGGAGAGTGTAGCAAACGTCACGGGGGAGGTCGTGTTCGCAGTACGACACCTGCAGAAGATCGGTACATAGTGCTATCAACAAAAAGACACCGGCGCAGCACGGCTAGTGAGGTAGCAAATCAGTTTATGGCTGCTACTGGCAATTAGATCTCCCGAAAAACTGTCACCAGACGTTTGCATGAAGGAGGACTATACGCCCGCCGTCCTGTTGTGTGCATCCCATTGTCCAGACGTCACTGTACCTCCCGTTTGCAATGGTGCCATCAACATCGCAATTGGACTGATAACGACTAGTCTGCTGTCCTCTTCTCAGATGAGAGTAGATACAGTCTATCGTCTGATTGTCGACGATAACTGATCTGGCGTGATAGTGGTACTGCATATTGTCCAGCAAACATACAGGAAAGGGACCGATATCCGACATGTAGTGTCATGGTATGGGCTGGCATCATGATCAATGGCCGTACGTCCCTCTATGTGCTTCCAACTGGGACTATGACTGGCCAACGATACATTAATGATGTTCTGCTACCTCATGTTCGCATGTTCCGTGGTGCTGTCGGTGATAGATTCATTTTCATGGACGACAACGCAACATGTCATCGAACAGTCGCTGTCCAGGAGTGTCTTGAGAGCGAGGATATTCAACGCCTCTTATAGCCAGCACGTTCTCCAGATCTGAATCCCATTGAAAATGTGTGGGATGCTTTGGGGAAGAGTCTTGCTGGTCGCCAATGCCCTCCAATAAACAAGGTCACCCTCATCCGGGCACTGACAGAGGAATGGGATAAATTACCCCAACAGCTGCTTGATAATGTTGTGCAAAGCATGACACGACGTGTGGAATCCTGCATCGCCCTCCATGGTGGCCATATCCCGCATTGACATCTTACGCCGGAACGCCTGCGGATGGTAATTGGTTTTTTTTTTCACGTTTACGTATTCTGCACAAAATAGCCTGTTTGTCCCTTGAACACATTCCAAAGCCTTCTGGATTTCAGAGCACAATAAATTGTCTTTCTTGTAATGTTCTGGCATTCTGACATTATTTTATTTCACTTGGCATCCAACCACACTTACTTTTTATGCGCTATATAGCCGTTTATGATCCGTCCTTAGCAATTGTCCAGCAGTGTAGAATTTCAAACACCTTTATTAGGCACAAGAGGTGACGTGTTGACTGGCAACGTCAAAGTAACAGACAATGATGAAGAATATTTACAGATGAATGAACGTGTATTTACAATGACATGATTGAGTAATAAAAACTGACTTCGTCAGTCAATAAATACAAACAAGGCAGAGAATAAGGCATACACAAGGCTGACGAACAACCCCTCCGGGGAAGTAAACAGAAGTGACAAGGAAGAAGTCAGAGCACGAGATGGAGGTCTTCGGTAAGTCCAGTGAACTATGGGAAGGTGGGAGCCCATAGCCGGAGAAAAGCATCGACTTTGCATCCGTCCTTCGCCTTGGTGTACTCCAGCCGCAGGCGAGACGTCAGCCGAGCGCGGTAGATGCAATAGAGTTCTGCAGCAGCGTCCTGAAGTGCTGGGACAGATGTAGCCGTTCGGCGCTTTTGGTGAAAACAGTACACGACATGTTTCACCATGACGAACACACATGCACTAGTGTGAGCGAGAGGCACAGGCGGGGTAATGGTGCGAAGCAAGGTAGTGTAAGCCGTGAGTGGAAGGTCGGTGTCTCCAAAATGTCCCACAGTGGTGAAGGCAAGGTGAAGAAGTGGTAGGAGCACCGGGCAATGGATGAAGACGTGATCCACATCAGCAGGTTGATTACAGAAGGCGCACGACGCCAGAAGCATCATGCGGTGAAGCGTGACTGGAACTGGGATTAGCCGATGTAGAAACAGCCAGTGAGTGTTGTATTCACGTAGTGAAGATAGCGGAGAGCCCATTGCTCGCCAGAGTGGCTGGAGGGCGGAGGATGGGACTCCCGGAATCTCTCGAGGAGGAAAAGTAGAGGAAGTACAGAGAAAGCGATAAAGGAGCTGGACAGACAGAGCGGAAACGAGGAGAACGGAGCCACCGAGCGAGAGAGAGAAAGGAAGAGAGGCAGAGGAGACCTGAAGGAGGCCAGAAGAAGAAGCAAGATCAGGAAAAAGAGAGACAACGGACTCACGGAGTGAGTCCTACCGGGAGACAGAGGCTGGGGTGGATGGAAGAAAGGGTGAGAGTGAAGAAAACGGTTTCCACGAGAGATCAGGGAGAAGAAGATCACGGACAGTGATGACCCCGGCAGGAAGCCAGGTGGGATCATCAAAGCATGGAAGGTGGGGAGGATGGATGACAGAAGAAAAGAAGAGGGGCACCGCGAGAAGCTCTGAAGTGGAGGCAGGCAGAGAGCGAAGGAGCGGAAGAGAAGTGAGATGAGAGAGAGCTTCAGAATAAGCGAGTGAGAGCCGAGAGCGGAAAAGAGAGAACTGATCCATAAGAAGGAGGGTGGTGAATTGAAAGGACAGATTCCGGGGAGAAGCCATCACATTACACACTAAAGTTGCTGAAGGTACCGGGGAGCAGAGGAGTCGGATGAAGCTGACCACTCGATGCGCACGGTAGTAGAGGCGAACGTCGACAAGGTGAAGGCCGCCGTGAGACAGCGGCTGTTGTAACTGCGTAACATTCACCCTGTGGTGGTGGGACCATACCAGAGAGGAGATGCAGCGGGTGATCACGCAAAGACGAGCGACAGGCATTTCGTGTGCCGTCCAGCCATGTAGACACAGCGATAGGAGGTGCGTTCGCGTTTTGCGGGCCTTGGTGGAAATGGAAACGCAGAACTATGTACGGCGCCAAAAGACGGTTGACTTCGCCAGGCGAGCTTGGAGCGCCGACCAGGATACAGTTTTTTTTTTTTTAATTGGAGGTTTAACGACCACCGTGAGCAACTCAATGGGCTATAAGCAGTCGTCCGTCCCTAATTTAGGGTCGCTGGTTCCAGGGAAGGAAGAGAGCCAGTGCCGTAAGACAAACACAACATCCATGCCTCACCGGGATTCGAACCCGGACCCCTTACGGACGAATGATCAGAGACCAGCGCCTTAGACCACTGCGCCACCGGGACATCGGATACAGTTTGGCGTCTACCGGAGTTCCCAGGAAAACTCCGAGGAACTTCTGGGTAGTCGCCGACCGCACTGCACCCCAAGGGGCGTCGGTGCGCTGGGACCATACGCCACACCAGAGACCTGTGCTTTTCGCTGAATTCAATGTGGCTGCAGAGCAAGCAGAGTACTGTTGATAGATCCGTAGAAGGTGATGAAACTGTGCATTGGAGAGTATGCAAAACGTGGCGTCGTCTGCGTAGGCGGTATAGACAATTCCATGATGTCTTGTGCTCGCCGTGAGAGGAGGAAGATTCGCCGTGAATTCACGGTGGACGGAACGAAGAAAGGGTTCGAAGGCTATCGCAAAGAGCTGCCCCGAAAGGGGACAACCCTGGTGAATGCTACGGTGAAACGCAACGGGGGTAGTAAGGAAGGCGATTGACTTCACATGGATAACGGCGTCCTGATAAAGGCCAAGTAAAAGGGATACGAACGGAGGGGGAAAGCCGAAAGCGAGGAGAGTATTAGAGAGATAAGAGTGTGAGACGTTGTCAAACGCCGCACGTTGGTCCAGGTTGAGAAGGGCTAAGGGTTTCCTTGTTAGTGCAGGCAAGATGAATGAGATCACGGAGAAGAGTAACGTTGTAAGATAGAGATCTACCGGGAATTGTGTAAGTTTGATTAGGCGAAATAATGAAAGGGAGGACGGGGTTAAGGCGGCGTGAAAGGAGTTTAGCAAAAAGTTTATAGTCGAGGTAGAGTAGGGATATCGGGCGCCAGTTACCTAAGTCAAGCAAATCTCCCTTCTTGGAGAAGAGGACGATATGGGCAATTGTAAAACTCCGAGGAAGCACAGAGCCAGAGAAAGCTGCAGCAAAGGCAGGAAGAAGAAAGGGAAGAAGAGTAGTGAGGAAAGTCTTGTAGAAAGAATACGGAAGGCCATCAGGTCCAGGAACAGCCCAAGCGTTAAGAGAGGAAAACGTGTTACGAAGCTCAGAGAGAGACGGCGGTTGGAGTAAAGAGCCAGAGAGATGAGCAGGGACCTGTGGAAGAGAAGAAAGGAGAGAGGCAGATGCCGAAGGAGAAGGAGTCGGAGTTTCACTGAATTTGGAAGCAAAGAACTGTCCCACCTGGGAGCACAAGATATTGGGGTCTGACGTCACGGCACTAGATGAAATGCGTAGAAGGCGCAACGACAGTGAAGACTGATGTTGGTCCTCGAGGGTAGATAGAAAGTCGTAAGACCCTTCTTCAGGCGACAGGTAACGGAGACGGAGACGAATCAGAGCCTGTCGAGCACGCGACTCAAGGAGGGTGGTCAAGTCGTCCAGATACACTTGGTAGGACGGATCCTTGATCCCGATCTGGGTAAGCAGGAGCCTGAGGTTTTGAATCTTCATGGACTTTAGTGTTGTTGCTGTCTGATAGTAGGTTCTAATAAATACAGGAGCTCATCCTTAACCTCCAACCAATAGGCTAAAGCACAATTGGTAGAGGAGAGGCCTGTACGATGACGTTCAAGCAGGGCGCGGACCTGCTCACAGAATTCATGGTCGTCCAGCTGGGTGGAATCCAGCGTCCAGGATCGGGTTCGATGTAGAGTACGAGCGGCAGTCGACAGAGTAACGACCACAGCACTATGGTCGGACGAGACCGTAGGTGAATGCAAGAAGTGCGAGACCACAAGGAGAAGAGAAACAGAGACATAAAATCTGTCGAAGTAGCAGGGGAGACCCGCGTACGCCTGGTGTGGGAGACAACTCCTGGATATAGCTGACAGAAGGGATCGCAGAGTTATAATCGGTGATAACTGACCGAAGCAGGTCAACCAGAGGAGGCCGCTGCTCCCGATGGTGAGGTGCACGGTCAAGCACAGGATCTAGAGTGCAAGTATAATCTCCGCCGACCAACACTCGGTCGGTCAACGGGACATCGGATAAAGCCGTGCGAAGTTCAGTGCAGAGATGAGGGACGTAAGTGTCTGCACAAGGTACATAAACATTGAAAATATGGTACTGCACTCCGTCCAACTTAAAGGAGAGGCACTGGAGTAGGTCACGATAAAGAGTGTCGATGTAGCTCGAAGAAAGCAGCTGACGGAAGCGCGGACGAATGCCGATGGCAAGCCCGCCGCCCTGTGACAAGCGAAAAGCGTGTTAGAAAACATAACCCCATGTTCTCCACTGGTGGGATAATGTCGTGGAGGCGCACAGCGTCTCCTGCAACAGTAGAATGTCTGCATCTAAGTGCAAAAGATCTTCGTGCACCAGGGAGTTCGCCGAAGAAGTGGCGAACCCCCTACAGTTGTACGTCACGACCTTGAAAAGGAAGATCTTCTGGTGGCTGAAGGAGTCGTTGAGAGGCTTCGTACAAACGCAGGAGGCGTTCCGAGCACGTTGCTGCACTTCAGGGTAATCAAAGGAGAGTGAAGAGTAGGTTGCACTCAGTTCCATGGCCTGCTCGAGAATAGCAGTCAATGACAAGAGACGTGGCTCTAGAAAGCCTTCTATAATGTATCGTGAGCGCGGAGGTTGAAAGAGCTCACGGAGATCCTCCGCCGTGAGCGGTCCATGAGGAAGAGGGCTGCAATCCAATAGTGGGTTGAGGGCGGACTTCGTCACAGATGCCGAAGAGTCTGCGTCGGCCGCACGGTCCTCCTCGTCAGGGGACAAGCGAGAACCAGCAGGAGCCGATCACGTTGGCTTTTGCTATGGAGCGAAACATCGGTCTCCGATTTTCTGGAGGACCTCATCGACGTCTGCCTGTACCCAAAGTAGTCGAGGTGCTAGTCAAAGTAGAATCAGAGCCTTCTTCTGTGGTGCTGGAGGTAGAAGCAGCGTAGGAGGAAGAACCTCGCCCGATGTAGAAGGAGCCAGTCGAGGGTGAGACCGTCTTGGAAGCACCCGCAGGAGAAAGAGGCGGGAAGTTTCCACCTGTCAAGACATGTGCTGGTATCAGTGGAGGAGGCATTAATGATGAAGAACCCTGCCTCGGTGCAGTCGGAGGTTTCAAACTCGCCGGTCGTATAAGACGCGCCGCCGAAGCGGGAAAGACTTGGCAGAAAGCCCCGTGGATGCAGGAGCAGCCGCGCGCAAATATGGCCACGAGGCTCGCATATGTCCGGAGCCTTTACAGTTGGAACATTGGGCAGCAGTAATCACATCTATGTCCGGACATGTGGTCCCACTCGGATGGTAAGGAGAGGAGGGCACAACGCAAAGTCTTCTTCTGTTGGAAAGACCAGCCGAACTTGGCGACGAAATCCAAGATAAGCCCGCTCAGCAGAGTCACGGGAAACGAGGAAAAGGTGGAGACAGAGCCCACCACTCGGCCAAAGGGTGAGATGGCAGTAATCAACATATCGTCCGTTACCTCGGGAGGCACGGGGTGGAAAGTGACGAGAGTAGGTAGAAGACCTACCGGCTCGCCTGGCACATGTCGATTGCCAATGGTGAGACTTTGAGCTAGGACACGAGCAGCAATCGCAGAGGAAGTAAAGTATGCCTTAATAAAGCGTCCTTGACGTGCCATATGGGTAATGGCCTGTTGCGGGAGAATGGACTTGAGAGCTTGGCAATATAACTGCAACTTGGTGTTGGGTAATGGCCTGTTGCGGGAGAATGGACTTGAGAGCTTGGCAATATAACTGCAACTTGGTGTTAGGAAGTGACTCGAAGCACACACCATGTTCAAGCTTTTCAGTAAACTTCCTCCCTGACGGAGATTCGAGTGGGATGTTGAGTGAAATCTCACTGGCAGTGGGAGTGACAATCGGAACAGCAGACGATGACGACGACAGCAAGTGAGTTGGGGAGCTGGAAACACCGGAAGTCACTTTCGAATAGGTGAGAGCACCAACTGTTGGCACTGTTGACGCAGTAGCAGATGACTCCCTGGTATCCATGAGCTCATTGCTGGTCATAAGGGAAGGCTGAGAGTCAGGACCAGGCATCTGAGCAGATGAAGACCCCCTCGGGGAAGGCAACGGAAGGTTGCGACGTCGGCATGCTAAGTGACGTAGCAACGACATCCAAAGTGGGCGCGGTCTCATTGACCACGGCGGAAGAAGAGGAGGAGGAAGCACCAGAAGTGAGAGCGGGGGCGTCACTCCTCCGGAAGCCGCCATAGTTAATGGCGACTTGAACGTAAATTCGCACCAACTTGGTCGAGAAAAGCAGGAAGGATAACTAAATGAAAATAACACTCACCCACCTGGGAGATACTGAAAAATAAAGGTCAAACCTTGAGGAACTTCTCACTAAACAAATAATATTGGAGCACACTAGGAATGCACAGTAAAGGTAAGTAAATTACGGAGCAAAAAAACGACACGTCTGCACCGGAACCATGTAATAGAAGACACTATGTAATTTTTTGAACATGTTAAGTAATATTTTTAATGTTCAATTTGTGACGTATGTCGCTCTTAATCTCTTTGGTGATTTGGGAAGAAGACATTATGTAATAGAAGACAGTATGTCACACACTGTAATTTTTTGAATATGTAAAATAATATTTTTGAATGTTTAATTTATGACGTACGTCGCTCTTAATCTCTTTAAGGCTTTGGGAAGAAGGCACTACGTAATAGAAGACACTATGTAATATTTTGAACATTTAAAATAATATTTTTGAATGCTTAATTTGTGACGTACGTAATCTCTTTAGGCTTTGGGAAGACGACACCATGTAATAGTCAGGCACTATGTAATTTTTTGAACACGTAAAATAATATTTTTGAATGTTTAATTTGTGACGTACGTCGTTCTTAATCTCCTTGGAGGGGGCCTCAAGCCCTCAAAGCCCCCTCTGTGGGTGCGCCGATGTGCTTATGTCGCATTATATTCACGCTACTTCACAACACATTCTTATTTTTCACCAAGTTAAAAAGTTCAGCTTTTTTTTTCTTCGTCGGTCTCATGTATGTATATAATATACATATAAACTTTCTAATCAATAATCAATAAGTTTAATTTAATTTCATCAAAACAAGGAAAAAGTCTACTTACGAACAAACGAATTTTTCACCACGCGGTTGTGTAGTTCGAAAGTTCTAGGACGTTGCAGTTTTTTCTCCAAATTCCTTAACCCAGAAGTTAATATCTTCCATACTGGCTAAGTCACTTCTAATTCTGAGGGGCTGGTTTTGAGAACTGCTAACGATCTCATTTCTAAAATTCGAAGGTAGATCATTGTTTGTGACAATCATGGACGTACACGAAATATCACAATCACCGGCAGTATCCATAACGATAAATGATTCTGAACAATATATTTTTTATATTTTCACTTCCCCTGCATTGTGCATCCTAACGTGTACCAATAAACAACAACAAATGAATACTAGCACACGTGACACATGAAAATAAGCCCCACCCATAGGTCTCGTCTCTGAAACTGAAACCGCCCTCTGATTGGCTGAAATTTCATCATACTTCAATCCATGTAAAGGTTGGTTATATGCACCCGGACGCTATCTGGGAGACGCGAGTTCTACTCCTGCTCCAGGAGGACGAAATTTTCAAGTTCTCGGATATTATCTGACTTACCATCCTTGTCATATTTACACCAAAAAACAGATTGTCATCTTCAAAAATTGGCAAATTTTTCCATACAGTATTCAGTAGCAAATTTTAGTAAAGGCCAAAATAAGCCACAAAAAAATCAAAAATCAGCTACTTACTTCCACCAGTGGCTAAAAAATACGTTACGAAAATTAACAAATGGAGCCCAAAAAGTTTTTCATAGCAAAAGGCAGGAATCAGAGACAGAGATTTTCAAATCAAACAGCTAAAGGAAGAGATATAAAAGGAAAGATTATACAACTATGCCTTTTAGAGGAAGAATTCGGCATAATGGAAAAATTAAAATAAGCAAAAAGTATTTTTCATGTCAAAAGCTATGCTAAGGAAAAAATAACTTTTCAAATATGTCTCCTGGAAGCAGAGGTAGCAAAATGAAAAAAATGGCTCTGACCTTTAGACTCTTAGACTCCTTTTGGAAAAGTTGTGCATTATTTAAAAAAGATCTTAGTGTAGTAAAAATCTTATTCATTCCCCATTTTTATTGTAACAAACGACATAGAGTAAGAAAATAAATTTCTCAATAGATTTTTTAGAAGCAGAGATACAGCTGCAAACGGAAGTACACAAGCACCACCTAGCAACAGAACTGTGAACTACAAACCTACTGAAATATAAACCTAAAATGCTCCATAAGATAAATGGTATCCGGTGTTAAAATATATTTTTTTTAGATCGGACATTCAGAAGTACATATATTGAGAAAAATAGATTAAATATTTGCACCCCTATGCGGCAAAATTGTGCATTATTTTGGGAAGAAAATATACACAAGGAGTTTTCATAGTTAGTAGTATCTGATTGAAAAAGAATTTTTCTCAAACGGGTTTTTAGTCCCGCAGATATTGCTGTAAACGGAAACATGAGCTTACGCCCTCCAGTGGCACACTTGTGCGTTAAGAAAATTTGAATTATCTGAGAAACATTTCTCACCGAAAATGCTTTTCAACAAAGAAAGGATTTTTCAAATCGCAGAGATGTCAATAACACTAACTTATGCATCTACGTCCCTGGTGGGAAAATGATGCACTATTTTAAGTACAAGTTATTCTTAAAATGTTATTCTAGGTGAGTGACGTCGGTTCGCAAAAGAATTTTTTCAATCAAGTTTACAGACACTCAGATTTTGTTCCAAATACATCAGAAGCCGAAATAAACACTTACGCCCCGTGGTGGCGAAACCATTCTTTACCAAATATAAGAATTTATATGCCAAACATTCCCCATCAGGAGCTGTATTAAATGCAGGAGGAATTTTTCGAAGCGGAGATATTTGGAAAACCTGGATTAAACTTTACCCCCCCCCTAGCGGAAAATGCATGCATTACTTAAAAATGAGACTGTAATTAAAATAAGTCTTCGATATAAATGGCATCGAAAGGAAGAAGAATTTTTTCAATCGGATATTTAGAAGCAAATATACAAAATAAAATGCATTTTGAATTTGATAGGATCTGCTTTTATGCTCTCTTGCGGCGAAGTTGTGCATCGAAAACAAAAAGCGGAATTAAGGTGGTTCCACCTAAATCTTGTTTCATGTTTTCCAACGGTAAACTTTTGCATATTTTCTGGCAATTAAGGTATTCCCAAGGATGAAAATTTGCACATCGATAAAACTAACTTGAAGTTATAGCATGGGATACTTAATACTTGCTAAAACATAACCATAATTAAGCAGTTCAACATTTGTTTGTCTACTGACGACATCAATGTACAGGTCGCGCCATCTACATTAAAAGGTCTGAACATTACTCAAAGAAAAATGAATGACTTTTAATATAATTATGGTTATGTTTTAGCAAGTAGTAAGTATTCCATGCTATAACTTAAAGTTTGTTTTATAGATGTGCAAATTTTCATCCTTGGGAATACATTAATTGCGAAGAAAATATGTAAAGAAATTTTACCATTGGAAACATAAGGCAGAGATTTTAAGTGGAACCACCTTAAAGGATCATCATTCTCACATTTCAAGCTTCCCAATACAAAAAGAATTTTACAAATCGATCTAATATAGTTTCAGAAAGCCAAAGAGACAATGTGATAACATACGCACGATCTTTTTTGTTACAAAAGATGGGCTAATAACGCAGCTTCAGTACTGCTAACAGACAAGAAAACCAACAGCCCCCCCACCCCCCACCCCCGGTATTTTGCAGGAGGGGGCTGTTGGTTTTCAGTTTACAATTTTAACAAACTGGAATGAATTTTACTTCTTACACGAGTAAAGTTTACAATTTTAACAAACCGGAATGAATTTTACTTCTTACACGAGTAAAGTTTACAATTTTAACAAACCGGAATGAATTTTACTTCTTACACGAGTAAAGTTTACAATTTTAACTTTGTGTTTTATTTAGAATTCGCACCAATGTTGGTATATTTCAATGTAAAATAAAAACAGAAGGAGCCTCAAAATAATTAAGAATTTTATAAATTCAGCATTTTCTCACACCTTGGCAACAAGTTGCGATGCGAAATTGGAAATATTTGCGACGAAAGAATGCGATTCGGCCAACACAAAATGCATTGCAATAGCCTTGAAAGCCATCAGTTTTCCCACACTTTGCTAGCTGAACCTCGCGGTTATAGGCACAGAGAAGGCTTCACGCAAAGTGGTGCTGCTTCATTAACAAGGGCATCTCCAGATATCTCATTCTAATCTCCTTGGTCGATATACGCAACACAAATTACGTTTTATTTTTTAAATATTAGCCCTACAATTTAAATAGTTCAAGATTTTTCTGAAAATATATGTAGTTGCTTTGTGCTGTTTTTTGTAAGAAATAGCAGCCATAGTCGCCTGCCATCAAGAATAGTAGCAATAGTCGCCTGCCATCAAGAATAGTAGCAATAGTCGCCACTGGAAGCCCTGCATCCGACGTTAGTGATATTCATAAAGATCAGATATCTCAAATAATAAGTTATGTGAAGATGGGGGAAGAAGGTCCTTAGATCACAAAGAGTTTCATTGAGGTTTTTAGTCAGTGGAAAAACATTTTGCTGAAGCAATAGTCTGAAAATTGCAAAAGTTGGTTTAGTTCTCGCAAACTGTAAAGGACAGTTGTGTGAAATGGAGCTCACATGGCAGGAAGGTGCAAGGGGGTTCTAGCACGCATCCTTAAACAACATAATCTTGTATTTTCTTGCCATGTGCGACTCACTCTGTTAATCTAGTGAGAGTTCAAGCTGCTAGTGTAAATCCAGACGCAGATACTTACTTTCGAGTTATCCACTGTTTCTACTTAATTTCTGTGTTTCCAACAGCTAGGTGGGAAATATTACAGAAAGGTGTTAAAATGTCACTCAATTCCCGATATAAGACAAGGTGGTTCACAAAGATAGAAGCTGTTTCAATGAAAGAAGTTTTAGTAAGCTGAAGCTTATTATCAAAAAATATCTGCGGAGTACAGCTGGCCAACAGAGATTATCAATTTAAGTGCGATATCCAGTGATGCAGTTCTAAATAAAAAAGTGCCTCAGCGGTGAACGGACCAGGAAAAGTTACCCTCGAAATTTTCTAAATCTGGTTCATTGTTTTCATTATTTTTTATTTTTTTAATTTCATTACAAATTACCAATATCAATTTATATTAAAACTGCGTAATCTGAGCAATTTTAAAGAACAGGAAGAATGTAACGTGAGAGACATGTGTTAAGATTATAAAATTTTTATTTAAATACGGCTCTGTGTAGTTCTATACGATTTTCAATATTTGGGAATATTTGTGAACTAACAGAGTAACATCCATTCAATATGACTAATGCGCCGTTTTTACTAAGATTATAATATTTGGGAATATTTGTGAACTAACAGAGTAACATCCATTCAATATGACTAATGCGCCGTTTTTACTATGATTATAATATTTGGGAATGTTTGTGAACTAACAGAGTAACATCCATTCAATATGACTAATGCGCCGTTTTTACTAAGATTATAATATTTGGGAATGTTTGTGAACTAACAGAGTAACATCCATTCAATATGACTAATGCGCCGTTTTTACTAAGATTATAATATTTGGGAATATTTGTGAACTAACAGAGTAACATCCATTCAATATGACTAATGCGCCGTTTTTACTAAGATTATAATATTTGGGAATATTTGTGAACTAACAGAGTAACATCCATTCAATATGACTAATGCGCCGTTTTTACTATGATTATAATATTTGGGAATGTTTGTGAACTAACAGAGTAACATCCATTCAATATGACTAATGCGCCGTTTTTACTAAGATTATAATATTTGGGAATATTTGTGAACTAACAGAGTAACATCCATTCAATATGACTAATGCGCCGTTTTTACTATGATTATAATATTTGGGAATGTTTGTGAACTAACAGAGTAACATCCATTCAATATGACTAATGCGCCGTTTTTACTAAGATTATAATATTTGGGAATGTTTGTGAACTAACAGAGTAACATCCATTCAATATGACTAATGCGCCGTTTTTACTAAGATTATAATATTTGGGAATGTTTGTAAACTAACAGAGTAACATCCATTCAATATGACTAATGCGCCGTTTTTACTAAGATTATAATATTTGGGAATGTTTGTGAACTAACAGAGTAACATCAATTCAATATGTCTAATGCGCCGTTTTTACTAAGATTATAATATTTGGGAATGTTTGTAAACTAACAGAGTAACATCCATTCAATATGTCTAATGCGCCGTTTTTACTAAGATTATAATATTTGGGAATGTTTGTGAACTAACAGAGTAACATCAATTCAATATGACTAATGCGCCGTTTTTACTAAGATTATGTACTACATGCGCAAGATGTTTGTGTTGCCCGTAAGGTAAGCTGACCAGAAGTCCCCAATTCTTGAGAACAGTCCTCGAATTCAGTTTACTGTCCCCAAAAACGCCTGATGACTTTGAGGACGCAAATTGTCCTCAAATTTTGATGTTTGTCTTCAAGTGTCCTCGAATTTACACTTCCTCATTAGCTCGTTAGATTTCTAATAAAAAAAATTCTTAAAAGTAGTTTTTGTTGTACTAGTTTCCCTGTATGCTTCTTCTGAAAACAAATTTTGCCTATTTTTGGTTTTCTTCTTTCCGAGTTTAACGACCACCGCGAGCAACTCAGAGGACTATAAGTAGTCACCGGTCTCTAATTTAGAGACATTCGTTCTAGGGAAGGGAGAGAGCAAGTGCTGTAAGACAAACACAGCACACATGCCTCGTTCGGTACTCGAACCCGTGCCAACTTGTACGAAACATCGTCAGTGACCAGCACTAAGACACTGCACCACTGGCACTGTCAAATTTCGATTGCACTTGCTTTGAGTTCCTCGAAGAATTTTGGCAAAAATGAAAAATTCGCCATGCAATTACTTTGGTGTGCAGCTTGATTTTAATTCGACACATATACCTAAGGTAAAGCATTTTACTTTTGCTAATATGCTCTCATCATCATAGTTCTACTTTGTCAATAAAAATTACCAACAGTCTACAAGATATATCCTTTTAAGACACAAATTTTCATATGCAAATCACACTTACTGAAGCAATGCAGTTTTGTGACAAAAAGATTTGCATATTTATATTTGATACGTATGTGTCCCCAAATGAAGTGCTGATTTGGGTACGCCACGCCGTTTTGTCCTCAAATCAGTGTTCCAATATCTGGTCACCTTACCGTAAGGAGGCAGAGAATGAGCTCAGGGAATTACTTTTATTGGAACCGATATCAGTGGCGAATTGTATGATATCAATGTCCATCAGTACCGTTTTCTCTCCGAGCACTGCAATCTTAACCCCACCAAGTAGCCATCTCCTGCAAATTTATTTTGACTGCCGTCTGGACAAAGGAGTTCACATTCTCTTTGTGATAGAATTTTATGATTTGTGAGACGCCATACTGCGTGATCCAACTGTGTAGATCAATCTGCACAATATTTTTTGTTTGTTTATTTTTGAGTTTAACAACTACCATCGGAACTCGTATACCTATAAGCAGCCGCCCGTCCCAAAGTTCGGGTCACTTATTCCAGGGAAGAGACAGATCCAGCACCTTTGGCTATGCACTCCATCCATGACTCATCTGGTGTTGGGACTCAGTTCGAAAAATTGTCAGACTTCAGACCACTGTTCCACCAGGGCGGCCATTTCTGTAGTGTGATCATTCGGCTAAGATACTAGTATGTTTGCATACAGCACACAGTTTTCCCTATTTTCACATACATAATCATTTTTTTTTTTTTTTGATTGGAGGTTTAACGACCACCGTGAGCAACTCAATGGGCTATAAGCAGTCGCCCGTCCCTAATTTAGGGTCACTGGTTCCAGGGAAGGGAGAGAGCCAGTGCCGTAAGACAAACACAACATCCATGCCTGACCGGGATTCGAACCCGGACCCCTTACGGACGAATGATCAGAGGCCAACGCCTTAGACCACTGCGCCACCGGGGCGGCCATAATCATTTTAAAAGTTTCTTTGCCGAGATTATCTTGCCATGTAACCGCGAAAAGTGACTTAGCGGCGCTATGCCTAGAAAAAAAGTGCCTTAGCGCCGCTAAGGTGCGCTAAGCCCCTTCTACATCACTGTGTTTTGCCTACAATGGCTCTTTAAATAAATTCTTCTGCGACTTTGACAAGTTCTAAATCACAAGTTATAGCTCCTTGTTTACGTGTAAAGTAATGCGTCGTGGTAACTTTGCCTTTTGTATCGAATCGTCCCCTAGCGAATCAAACCCACTCTCTCTTTGAGGTATAAGAGAACTCGTCAGAGTCTCTATACTTGATTTTGCTTCCTGAAGGTGGAGAGACGTTTTCTGAATAGCTGAATTAAATGATTTGATTCTCTGAAAATGACAGTTACCATTTCAAGTTGAAAAAATAATTGAAATTCCTGTAATTTGTGGAGACACCCGCTAGCCTTTTCTCCCACTTCATTTCTTTCTGTTGAAAGATCTCCCAGAAAAAGTAATACGGTGTCATAATTTGCTTCAAGGGGTTTCAGCGAATTTACTCGTAGATACCACCTTGTGGAGCAAAAAGGCATGAAAGACGTCTCACTTGCTTCTTGAAGTGGCTTGAATATTGCAAGTAGTTTTGGCGAATTTCCGATAGAAGATATATGAGTTCACGCCCAAGAGCTAGAAAATCTCGAATACAATCGATGTTCTGCATGGCATCTTATACAGCCAAATTTAACATGTGGGCTACGCGTGTACAAATATGGCCTTTGATTCTATTTTCAACAGCCGACTTTGCAAACTTATCAAGTGTCCACTTACATTAGCTGCTCCATCGTAACACTGCCCACAACAGTTCCGTATATCAAGATCAAATCGCGCTATAATATATCCTGAATAACAGAAAATAGAACATCTGTGGTCGTGTTTGGTGTTTCATAAAATCCAAAGAAAATTTATTTCACTTTTGACCTGGTGTCCACTATACGAAAACAAATGGATACCTGTTCTTTAGTTGAAATATCACAAGTTTTGTTGATGACCAAATAATAAATGGCAGCATTTTTTATCTCCAGCAGCAGCTTTTTTGGGGCATGATTCGACATAAGGCAAAGAATTTCATTGGTGATGTGCGATATCCATTTAAATTTAGTGCGGAGGAGCCAAGATTTCAGCTCTGGGAGATCATCTGATCGAAGGTTGAGTAACTGCACAAGATTCGAACTTGTGTCATCATGATCACGAATGGCTAAACCTTTGCCGAGCCAGAAATTTCAGAGACGAAATAATTTTCATGAGTTCTTGCCTTGCCTCTTTCATTTCATTTAGCTTACTGTTTGACAGGGACGTCACAGTGTTTACTCTTATTTTCACGAAAGAGCACAATAAAGCTGCTGTTTTATGTAGTGAACTTTTCTCCTGAATCTTGAACCGTTCGATTGCTTTTTTGCTAAGCGGAAAATCCACCAGTAACCAAGGCGTGAAATACATTTGATCTTTTGCCGACACTGGAAGACTCGCCTTTTGTTCTCTAGCTTCCTACACTGGTGTGCAAAAATTAAGAACGAGGAGGAGAAATTAGCATAACAGCGAAACGAGCAGGCAGAACGGACCGAAAGACCACTCAGAAGATAGACTAGGGTCCGGTACGGTAGGACATGCGTATATATGCAGCATGAGGTAGGGGGGGGGGTTGTCGGAAGAGTATAAAGCACACGGGCGGAGTACGCTCAGCAATTCGGTGAAAGCTACTGCACGGTGTACATCGGTTTGAACGACGTCGAGTTGCTGCCACCGTGTGATATGGCTAACAGACAATCCAGTAGACGACATCTGGATGACTTTACCCGAGGTCGCGTCATTGGGATGTTGTAAGAAGGTCGAAGTGTGACTAGTGTGGCCGAGGAGTTCGGGATCGCTCACAGCATCGTTTCGCGAGCTTGGAGAGCATTTCAAACGACAGGAACAGCTGTCCGAGAGTTTAGCAGTGGTCCTCCACGAGCAACCACGGCAGCGGACGACCGGTATATTGTCCTACAGGCGAGAAGAGACAGACGGCAGTCATCGGGAGAAATTGCAAGGCACATGCAACAGACAACTGGGCGTCAGTTATCGCGTTTTACCGTGGCCAGGAGGCTGCACAAAAGTGGTCTAATTGCACGACGAACAGTATGGTGTGTGCTATTAACACCTGCTCATCGGAGACGGCGGTTTCTGTGGTGCCAGGAACACAAGAACTGGACACATCAACAATGGGGTCGAGTTCTCTTTACGGATGAGAGCCGATTTAGTCTGACGAACGATTCTGGACGTTACACATCTGGAGAGAGCAGGGAACACGCAATTACACCTTCAACATCATCGAAAGGAACCGGTTTGGAGGTGGCGGAGTTCTCGTTTGGGGCGGTAACATGCTTGGTAGCCGCACTGAACTCCACATCTTCCAAGGAGGTTCAGTCACTCGTGTCCGCTATTGTACCGAGGTTCTCCTGCCTCACGTGCGTCTGTTTAGAGGTGCTGTGGGTCCTGAGTTCCTCTTCTCGGACGACAACGCTACACCTCATCGTACAGTGACTTTCGCAGAGCTGTTGGAGAGTGAAGATATTCAACGCATGGATTGGCCTGCAAGGTCCCCGGACCTAAATCCAATCGAACACGTGTGGGACTATCTCGGGAGACGCTTGGCAGCACGTCACCAGCCGCCAGCTGCGATTGGCGCTACAAGAGGAATGGGCCGCGATGCCTCAGAGCTCCTTGACAACCTCGTCCTCAGCCTGGACAGACGTAAATCCTGCAACGCAGTCAGGTGTGATCTACTAAAGACTGGATTTTTCTTGGTAGCCGCCTGTCACATGGACGTTTCTGTCTTCTGTCCAGTTGTGCTCGAAGCTACCTTTTCAATAAAGTGCCTTTGTATCCTTTGGATTCCTTGTTTGGACGGTTTTGCTCACTTGTCCCATATTTTTACATCTTGGGGATCCTATGATATGATTTGAGTCGATGTGGAGCACTTCTGCAAGACGTTACATTCGAAAAACCGTCTCGTCTTTAATGTTTGCACGCCAGTGTATTTCTAAGGGTTGTTTAAGACCTGGGGTCAGACACTCCCTTCCTAAAATCCTCTACATATGATTATTTGATCAAACACATTTCGCCGCCTCGGTGGCGCAGTGGTCTAAGGCGTTGGCCTCTGATCATTCGTCCGTAAGGGGTCCGGGTTCGAATCCCAGTCAGGCATGGATGTTGTGTTTGTCTTACGGTACTGGCTCTCTCCCTTCCCTGGAACCAGTGACCCTAAATTAGGGACGGGCGACTGCTAATAGCCCATTGAGTTGCTCACGGTGGTCGTTAAACCTCCAATCAAAAAAAAAAAAAACACACATTTCACCAGATAGGGTCATGGAGGCTTTAGCTACATACAAACTTAATGATACAGACGAGGTCATGTCGCCTGTTAGTTACCTCAAGGTCGATTTCGACACATCAAAAAGCTAAGGGTGAAGAAAGCTGCCGGAAGAGATGGGGTTTCGGCAAGAGCTGTTCAACTGTTTCCTGAGAGCTGGATTCTGGTACTGGTGGAGATTTTCAACGGGTCTCTTCGGCTGAAATATTTCCCTAGGGACAGGAAAAAGCAGTGGTAGTGGTGTTGCCCAAACCTGGAACCAATCATGCCTTACCGGAGAACTACCGTCCAATATCTCTCTTGCGCGTCCTGGGTAAGCTCCTTGAGAGGGCCATCCTGTCTAGGCTTCGAGTGTTCTGTGAAGCTAATGGTGTGATTCCTGACGAACAGCGTGGTTTCCGGGCGAAACATGCTACGTCTCACCAGTTGATCAGACTTACGGAATTCGTTTCTGAAGGTCGAGATAAGAGCGAGTATTTCACTGCTGTCTTTCTGGACACCAGCAAGGCTTTTGACCGCGTTTGGCATGATGGTCTCCTGCACAAGTTGCAGAAGCTTCGATGCCTTCGTCCACTTGTTGAGCTGATTGGCTCGTACCTCAACAGCCGCAGTTTTACTGTTAAGATGAGCTTTCTTCGGAAAACAAGATTCTGTACGGTGAGCTTTCTTCGGAAAACAAGATTCTGTACGGTGAGCTTTCTTCGGAAAACAAGATTCTGTACGGTGAGCTTTCTTCGGTAAAGAAGATTCGGGCTGGCGTTCCTCAGGGTTCGGTTCTTGGACCAACGCTGTTCTCCATTTATCTGCACGACTTACCCAAACAAGGGCAGGTCATGATGTACGCAGATGATACAGCTGTTGTCATCAGGTCCCTGAACAAAGGCAGAGCAGTGAAGCTCCTCCAGGGCTTTCTCTCTCAGCTGGAAACCTACTACACTGGCTGGCGGATCAAGATCAATCCGTCTAAGAGCAGTGCGCTGTTTTTTTTTTGTTTTGTTTTTTAATCTCTCCAAGGAGTACCGAAACTCGTTATGTTTCAAGAGACAATCCCCTGGGCTACCTCCACTAAGTACCTAGGGCTTCGACTAGATTGTCGACTTTCGTGGGTGGCGTACACCAGCTACCTCACGAATAAAGCTAGACAATGCCTTGGGCAGCTAGCTCCACTACTCCACCGGAGAAGCTTCCTTACAACACGGCACAAAGTACTGCTGTACAAGACGGTGGTTAGGCTGGTGCTTACCTACGCCTCCTCCATCTGGATTGGTATTAGTAGGAAACAGCAAGAGAGAATCGAGAGGGTGCAGAGCTGAGCACCTCGAATGATCACTGGGCTCCCCTTTGGACCCCACTTCAGAACCTGAGGAACAGACTTGGAATCGAGAAGGTACATGAGTTTTCCACCAGACTCGCCAAAACGTTCTTCGAGAAAACGTAAACCCACCTTAATGGACTTGTTAGGGGCGCGGTTGATTACAATCTCAGCGAATTCCTTAGGTATCCCAGAACTAAGGCGGCGATCGTTGATCCCCCCTTGACAGAGAGAGTAAGTATGTGTACACTGGTGGGTGTTAGACAGATCACCACCCCCTTCTTTTTCAGATTGGCATCGAGATGGTGAAAATGGATTCTGCTCGGACATTTGAATTTGGTATCGTTGAGTTTCAGTCACTCCCTGGTGCGTCGGCGGCCGGGTGTCACTTACTCAGATCTTCTAGCTTCCTATTTCTAAGGGCAGTTTTAGACCTGGGGTCAGACACTTCCTTCCTAAGACTTCAAATACCATACCAACCACAAGTCACAGCGGTACGTGTCAGTATGCTGTCATTACCGGACAAAGCGCTCTTGGTGAAATTGTGCAACGCTTAATGTGCGAGTGCTGCGTTGAGAGCCTACCGGTCACTGAAAGGTGATCGCAGTGGGAAAGGACCGATGGAAAGTGCTGCGCTGCGGCGAATGGTGGCATCTTTCAGCATGACCAATGAACTGCGGCGTGTGTTGAGCCGACACTTTGCATAGGCCTGGCCTCCTCGATCACCAGACCTGACACCCTGCGATTTCTGGCCCTGGGGGTTACCTAAAATCACAAGTGTACAGATGTCGCCCCACTTCATTAGCTATGCTGAAAGATGCCATTCCAGACCATGTGGCAGCTATACCACTGGACATGCTCTTCAATGCCGTCCATGGTGTTTTCTCTCGTCTGCAGGCAGTGCTGGAACATAACGGCCATCACATTGAACACCTGCTACAATGAGGTGTCTAACCTGGTACAATAAGGTGTCTATTTTTCTCAACACTTCGAACCTGTGGTTGCTGCGCCATCTGGCGATGAAAAGTGTAAGTAAAATGAGTAAAAATTTATGTGATTTCATAAAAAAACCCTATGTCATTCTGATCACTTCTACGCAAACCTCGTTGCCCTACTCTCAAAACTCTGCGAGTTATTAAGTTTTCAAAATGTGCAAGACTTTTGGATCACCTGGTATAATACAGAGGCGGTGGAAAGTGAAGTTCGTTGACCGGGCCCGAAATTTCGAATCGTGGTGCATCCCCTACATTCCCTTTCCCGAAACAAACAGAAGAAAAACAATACCTAGGGAGCTTTGTTGGGAATTAGGACCACCCAACCACTTACCTAGAGCAACTTTCTAAGGCACATCACAACAATCGCACATATGCCAAATAAAAAAATAATAAAAATAAAAATATTGGCTGAAACTATTCACCAGCAGTTCCGCCACCATTGATATAATAGAAATATCCAAAACAAATGTTAAATGCCTAACTTTTTTGTGTAATCCCAAAAGTGTATAAGATTCAGATATATTGAATCCTATACTTAATATAAGATTCAGATGCACTGTAAATAAAAACATCCATAAAATACTTGCACAAAATAAGTCTTTGATTTCACAAGACAAACCACCTATTTTAGACCGTATGAACAAACAACTTACTATTAAATCCTTGATACCTCCTAACAAAACCAACCCTTGGTCAAGATGATTCCTTACAACAATTAGAAATAGAAATATGAGTGCAGTATTCGTAAGAACATCTCTGCACCACAACATTCTATCTCAAATAGTCTGAATTAAAGCAGTAAGCTTCTGGCAACAAACTGGTAGTCTTCAGGCAAAGCATAATATAAGATTCAGATACACTGTAAATAAAAACATCCATAAAATACTTGCACAAAATAAGTCTGATTTCACAAGAGAAACTACCTGTTTTAAATCATATAAACAAACAACTTACTACTAAATCCTTGATACTGCAGATTTTTGCTCCTAACAAACCCTTGGTCCTTTATGTTCTGCAAGATGATTCCTTACAACAATTAGAAATAGAAATGAGTGCAATATTCATAAGAACATCTCTGCACCACAACATTCTATCTCAAATAGTCTAAATTAAAGTAAGAAGTTTGTGGCAACAAACTGGTAGTCTTCAGGCAGAGCATAATATATGTTTGGCTTTTTGACACTGTAAATAGAAACAACCATAATCAACTTACACAAAATTGAAATCTGCCGAGCTAAGGCCTTCAAAAATTTATTTGGCCCTAACTGTCACCCTGTGTCGGAGTTCTATAGGCTAACCGAGATTATCTTTCTAAATCTTTAAGTATGCTCGAATGCACGCCCGCCCGTAAAAGTTATGTTCTCCGACACAGAGACTGGGTGACAGTTATTACATAAGTTTTACCTTCTGACCAAATTTAGGCAGGGCTTCATTCTTGAACTTTTGACGTATAGTCACCGCTGGCCTATTGTTAGCTAAGGTTGTATAGTATGTATTCTGCCTGGCTGGTTCTTTGCAAATGCCTGGCAATGAAACTACTTTTCACTTCATTTGTGGAATTTTGCCCCTGCCTGGCATTAGCGTTTCGATCTCCTTCCCGCGCAAAGGGAAAGAAGTAAAAAAAGAAAACAGCAAATCTTTATGTGACCTGGGCCGGGATCAAAGTGAGTACAAGGGTAAGCGAGGGAACTTAATGTTAAAAACGAGAGCCTCGCGACTCAAGAATTCTTCGCTTGCAGCGCCAATTGAAGCTGTGGCCACGGGGAAAACAGAATGCATTGTGGGAGGACATGCCTGCCGAGCCAGAGCTAGGGTCACATGTGTATTACATTTATTATACTTTATTAATTATTCTTTGATTCTGCAAAAACGTTTATTCCTCTTGTGGACAAAACTTCTACAGCAACCTTAGCTTCCAGAAGTAAGCTCATAGGATTCAAATTGGATTCATTACTATCAGCTTCACACAAGCTCCACGTGAGTTTGTCAACAATGACAAATAACTATTATTAAAGAAATAAATACCAAAGAAACACTAGACGATCTTTTCGCTAAGGAAATCGAAAAAGGCTTAATTTGCCCTCATCTGTAATTGAACAATTCTTAAAATGACGTTTTTTTTTACCATATTGATGTACTCATTCACCAGATTGCATGCAAAACGTGCACTTCTAACCAAAGATCTGTAATCTGTTCCTACTGGTTCAGGACTGTCATGTGACCATGTTGGTTTGCCCCCTCACCGTCAGATGGCACTGAGGTTTTGGGATCCACATAATACGCCCTGCACCCCCAATCAGGAATCACTTTAATTAAAAATGATTAATTAATCATTTGTTAATTAACATATAATTAATTAGGTACTTAAATCTGGAATTTGGCTGTTTCTTTACCAGAAGCAATGTGCCAAATTAGAAGAATTTCTGCTGCAACAGGGACGTCATTGAAAAGTGATGTTCATCTGCTCTTCCGGTCAAGGCTTTGGTGCTCGCAAGGTTTTTTGCCTTCATAAAATGACAGAAAATAGGCGGTTCAGCAAAAAGGTTACAATCAGTTATGACCCCATTCATACAGACCTATCATGAATTATTATAGTTATTATTATTTTTGAAACACAATGGTTCTATTTAGTGTTGGAAGTCGACAAAAGTGGCTTTGCACAACACAGAGGGCAAAATGTCTGGGGCACTTCAATCTCTTTGGAAAGTAAAAAGACCTTTGACACCATTTAGTTTAAAAGCTCCACTGCCACGTCAAGGCATGGTGCTATAGTGGAGTTGCCTTTTTTTTTCAATCTTAAGAAACACTTCTTATGTTAACTAAATTCAGCTAGAAAAAATATCATAGAAAGCTGCAAGTTTATATTTGCTTTCGCTCTGTAAAAAATTTAGTTGTTTAGCCTCCCATCCCACCAGAAGTGTTTCCTAGACAGGGAGGTTTCCCAGTTATAAAAAGGTCTATTATAACTGAGTCGGAACCCTAAACAGTAGCAAATACATAACAAATTTATATTTAATTAGTAAACCACAGTATAACAGTTGCAGCTCCAAGAAAATATTACATATTAATTACTTTTTGACCATACATTGTAAACATTTCAAAATAATCAAATAAATACTCATTTACTTCAACCCAATGAGGTTCTAAAATTTTAGATTACCTCTACTTAAAAAATTAAATTGGTTAAATTAAAATACCAAGTACTAAGAATTCTATTAAACTACTGTGAACTGCACCGTGCAAATAAGGACATTAGTTAAAAACTAGAATATAGGAAATAAACTGGAAAACCATGATGAAGAACCAAAAGTAGGATCCCAGAAAGAGGGACAAGATAAAAAATAATTCAAATATTAAAAATTTTATGCAGCAGAAGTTATACCCCGTTTCTTCAGTTGATCCCGTAGACCAGTGTTTTTCAAACTTTGGTTGCTCGTGGACCTCTTTAAGCATTTCTTTACTTACCGTGGACCACCAAGCGGCAAGAATATGTTGTCTGTGTGAAACTAAGGTTGCCATTCCTGGTGAATAATATTACAGGGTTCATACACATTTTTAAGAATTAAAATTTAGCACTTTTTAAGGACTTTTAAAGCACTATTGAAAAATTTTCAAGGAATCTCGGGATTTTATGTATATATATAAAAAATCTCGAGAGTCCTTAAAAAAGTGCAAGTCTACCTTTTGCTTTCACAACAGCCGTAAACCACCAGTTCCATGCCACAAAACCTTGTGGCATGGAATCTACAATTGTTGGAAATGTTCTGGTGGTATTTTGGCCAATGATTCCAGGACAGCAAACAGTAAAGTGACGAAAGTTGTCAGCGATGGGTTTCAAGCTCTAATGCATTGCTCAGCCAGAATCAGGTATATGCTAACAGGCTCCATTCCGTTTAATACTACATATACCATCAGATTCACCCAAATCTGCATAAAAATCAGCTACAGACCCCCTTGTTGTAAAATCAAATCCTACTGTCACTTAACTTCTTCATAAAGACAGATATCCTCTTGCTTCTCCAGAAGTTTGTGCCATTCCAATATTGTCTGTAAATGGGAATATGCTTTATTTATAAACAGTTCTTATCAAAATGTCAACAAAAGAATTGGTGCAGAGATGCCAACATCTGAAGGAAGTTATCAGTAGTCCTGTAGTTTTTCAGTAGTGAAGTCAAGTTCCTGCATTAAAATTTGCAGGGTTGCATGCGTATTTCTCAGATTACACTGCTACATTTTTAGCAACATTCTAATCTCAGGGTGCCCACTCTTTTTCAGGGAAAAAAATTCAAGGGATTTCAAGGACCTTCAGGAAAAAATTCAAGGATAAATTTTTCAGTGTCCTAAACCACAATGAATATATATATATATCAAGAATTATGTGTGTTGTATATATGACACTCATTATACTCATATATCTTCATAAAACAGCTATATGCATCACATTGATTCTTTCTGTATGTTCAAAACTCCTAATTTTTCAAACACAAAATTATCATAACAATAAAGCGCTTAATATATATTTTAGAATTATGTACAGGTATGTACTGTGTAACACATTAAGTCACTTTTGTACGATTTTTAGATTTATGCTAATACCACATTTTCATCTAATTATTTATATCATACTTTATAATATAACATTTAACTTTTTACCATTAATAAAAGAAATATTTAAATTTATTGAATTGAAAAAAATACAAACGATTTTAATAACATATTAGCTCAACTTTCATATTGAAATTTCAATACAGCAAAATTAGAAAACTTTCATGTTATTCAGAAATAAAATTATTTCTTCACTTTCACATTAAGAAGCCTTCATATTCACAAGTCTCAACATAATTGATGGATTTTGGATGCATGTCATTTTTCAAATACTTCTGTGGGGTAACCAGTTTTGTACACATTGAATTAAATACCAAGAATGAAAACAGATACTTTAAACATTTTGGAAACACAGGCATGGGGTGAGGAGACTGAATGAATGATCTTTTCTTTAGTGGGCAATATTTTTGGACAATATGAAGTAGTCATATTTTATTACTAAATGTGAGAAACGACACACAATACCAGCATTTAAATTTTTCTTTTACTTTCGGTTTATCTTCAAGTTTTTATGATAGGCAATTTCAGTTATTAGTAGTTAGGCATGCACTAGAAAACAAATTATAGATTTGAAATCCATTGAATTAGGTTTCCACCAAAGAGAAATTAAAAAGATCCTATGGGTTTATCATTAAAGTGGTTTTAAACTTTTTTACAACACAGTACGAAAGCAAGACCACGGTGTATTTCTGTTATTATAAAAAAACTGAACCAAAGAAATTAACATCAGCATCACCACAGAGATATCCAGAGTCATGTGCTACTTTAATACCTCAGAACTTCATTAAAACAAAATAATAATAGTAGCAATGTTAAGAAATAAGGGCTCAGTATTATAGATCATCATTGCCCTTACAAACAAAAAATATCAAGGCAAAATGAATTAGGTTAATTTAAAATAAAATGCATGTTCTCAACTCACTTAAAATAAAGGACAAATAAAGGACTTTATCAGTAGTCACAGTTTTAAAGAACAGTCCTTTAAAAAAAGGACATTTGGACACACTAATTCCAGCACATGATCTGAACGAATAATGGCTTTCTACCACTTTTAAACCCATAATATTTCGGCTTTTGTAGGATATTTTCTGGGTAAACAACCTGCTGCTGATGATGATGAAGATGGCTCTGGTGATGATGGTGTTTGTGATGCTGGTGCAGGTACTTTTTCAAACAGTCCATCTAAGGTGGAATTTCGATTTTTGTTTTCAGAATGGGTCACGTTTTTTACTTTTCATGTGGCTTCGCAATGCAGACTCTCCTATGGACAAAATATCGATGTTCTTTAAGCACAACAAACATCTCGCAATATGATTATTGCCCCAACCCTTACCAACACACGTGGAATACTTGGGATTGTGCAACCAAAGATCACTGAAATTGCACTTACGACTCATATAATTATTAAACACAAAAACAAGAAAATTCCAATACCTAACAATTAGATGACAACTAGAGACATCTCAAAGCAAAACACTAAGCCAACAAAAATCAAAGATTTTTTTTTTTTTTTCAGTCGCTACACGCACATCGCAAAGAACTTTCCGGAAAAGCAATGTAAGGAATTCCTACTCCGTAATGCCATAAGCATTGTGTGTAATCCTATGCTATTGCCAGATACATAAGAGTAATATAATACTTTGTGGCCAGAAAAAAAGTGCAACCAAAATACGGAAAATGAACCAACACAAACAAATAATTTCAACTTTTTGTTTTCATGGAACAACAGCAGCAAGCAGGACCTGTTGGCATGCACAATTTGTCAATCATGTCTACCATTTCATTTGCAGTCCCATGGGCCACCTATTGAACTGTCTCCTTCCCTAAATTAACAATAAAAATGCAAAAAAAATAATTTTACGAATTTTCATTTAATAGAGCTGAATTTTTGACATATACCATACCTTGGTCTTATAAGGTTACCCTGCAAATTTCGTTTGTATCCAATAAAAAGTTTTTAAATTACGAACTTTTTTTTTTATTAACCCTCCGAGCGGTTTGAACGTGCTGTGCGCGTTAAAGGTCACCCCATTCTAAAACTGCTCAACCGTGGTGGGGGAGCTGGTAAAATGCACCTATCAACAGCATCGAATGAACCCACTTTGAAGCAGTTAAAAAAGAAACAAGAAGGGGAAATCCCTGCCTTGCTGTAAGGAAAATGAAAGAAACGATATGATAGTTTAGTTTTCCCCGTCGCAGAACAAGTCCTCTGGGGTAGCAACAAACACTCAACTCCTCTCGCAGTAGATGCGGCGACGGGGGGGGTCCAATCTTGACCTACTTAACTCCCCATCAGACAGCACTGCACCCTTTCTCCCAGTGACACAGCTGCTTTGAAGTTTACTCTTCTTGACTTCTGGTGTCAATGAGGGATTGCAGAAAAAAAGTGAAAAATAACAAAAGGAAAAAGATCGGAAATTCTGATCAAAATTTTTCGGCTGTGGGATTTTAAAATTCAAGGACTTTCCAGGCTAATTAAAGAAATGCAAGAACATTCCAGGCCTTGAATTTTTTTTTTTTTTTTTTTGAAATTCAAGGACTTTCCAGGTTTTCAAGGATGCGTGGGCACCCTGTAATCTGGCTGGGAGACAATACTTGGATAAATTTTGCAACATACCTACATACCCTTAAAATGAAAAAAAAAAAAAAAAAACTGAGTAAATACACAAAATATACATACTATTTCAACTCCACCTTTTAATAAATATATTATGCCATAAGTGTGGCATGCCACACACTTATAGTTATTCCTCCTGTTTCTTACAGTGAAAATACAGACTGCAATCGTCTTTTTCTCCATGTGCGGTTGAAAAATCATCAGCACACAGGGAACAAAACATATGGCTTTCGGATACCCGAGACGATTTTAGACACGAAATTCTTGCAAATAACTCTCCTAGAATTTTTGACAACTTCTTTGCTTTTTAGATAAAAGAATATTAGTAGGGGGAGGTGGCTGTTTACCCGATGATATTACAAGTAAATTTGTACACGACAAACACGATGGAAGCAAAAACAAACAACATACAGAATAATTAACTACGAAAGGTTTCATAGCTTTATTATGCAGATAAATAGAAAATTATCACTAAATGCTTATGATATGAAAAAACTAATCAAAAAGATATTTTAAATTGCATAAATAAATCAATTCTGAAAAAAAAAGGATAAAAGAAAAATGCAATGCACATAAAATAAATAATAATAAAAATCCATGCAAAGTTTTCTGCTAAGATGCGAGGAAATAAAATGTCACAACTTAATGTGCAAGTGAGTAAGAAAATAAAATCGCCAAATAAAAAACAAAAGAATTAAAACTGAAATTAAAAGATTCCCAACAAAGAACGATCTGGGGTAAACAATCTTTAAAACAAGCTATTAAAAAAGAAAGAAAGTTCCTGTGAATTTAACAAGATAAAAAACAAGAAAGATGACACCGAATTTTCGGATGTAATGAGCATGTCTTTTGAATCCATTCTGATGCAAATTAAATTTAGCAAAGCTATTTAAAATCAATGGAATTAAATTTATTAAAGCTATTCAAAGGCAATGGGATGTTCTTGCTGCCATCAGTGAGCAACATACGTCTCCTGCATCTTTTGTCATGATACAAGTCACTATCCGTTTCAACAGCAGCTTACCACTCGTACACATAGTGGGTACACGACGATATGCTGATGTGGCACTGAAGCCTGTTTTATTGACATCTCCGTGTTATCACTAATGCCCGGTTACGAGATAATGGTAGCAACTTTTTGCAGTGATCCTTCCCATTTTTTCAATATTTTTTTTTCTTTTTACAATATGATTAAACCATATGAGTATATGTCAGTCTTGGATCTAGTGGACCTGTACATACATTCTACAACCTCATTTTGTTATACCATTATGTTAATTGGATGTCATATAACAGATACTTTTGTTCTGTGCATACCCAATACACATGTCCTTATGACATAACTAGACTGTACAAACATAGAAGAGAAATATATATATATATTCTTTAAAATAAGAAACCAAGCCACATATATATATATTTGAATTTCTTATTTGGTCACTGAAAACAATTTCTTGAAAACCCTGGTACATATTCTAGTCAGCAATATGGACTTTGGTTGAATAAAATACATAGTATATAATCTCTGTAGCTGGAAAAGAAGACATGTATGTGACAAAGAATGTTACCCACATCTATTTCATGCTATGATATTTCATTCCACTAACTTAAATGAAATTTTAATAGTGTGTTGTCAGCTTATTAGCCATAGTAGAAACATCATGGAGGTAAATCCATATTAAATCCTCGAAGGTGCTAATCACATTCACTTGCTCTCAGAAATGCTGTCTGTCCATCCATATGGTGAACTCTGAAATTCGCAGCATCCTACAGTGACAATTAAACTTGCACCTCTGAATTTTGGTCCAAGTATATAACACCACCCTATTAATATATTCAGACAGAAATTAGAAGACGCAGGTCGAGTTACTACTCCAGACAATGCTACTTTTTAGTTTACAAAGGGGCACGACAATTCATTTTTTTTAGTTTTCAAAGGAGTTTGTCACATATATACATACCATTAAGTTATTCTCTGATATTCAGAGGTTAGCTTCTCAGAAAGAACTCACTGTTGCTGTATCAGACGTTTCCATTTACAGCGATCTCGACACACAGCTTGAGCTTCATTAGTATCCACCATACTCAGCACACAAGACCTTTTGTATTCATACTCATTATCTTTTTCTCATGCAGACATTCCTGAATCTCGTCCTCCCAAGATTTCCTTGGCCTTTTTCTGCCTTTCCTTCCTGCCACTTGGGCTGAATCAATTCTCTTAGTAAGCGTCCCATCACTTTCTTTCAACATGACCAAACCACCTAAAAATATTAGTCTCCACTTTACTAACAACATTTTGCCTCACATTACACATCTGCAACACATCATTCGTCACATGATCAGAGCGTCTCTTACCACAAATCCCTCCATAAGTAACACATCTCCACAGCACACAAACGACTCCTATGTCTTTTCTGCAGAACCCAGGTTTCACTCCCATACATCAGATTATGAAAAATTACACTTTCATATACAGCCATTTGGGACTTTCTTGAGAACCCATTATTCCTCTGAAATCCACCTAAAGCAGATATGACTTTCAATGAAGAGTTCACTCGCCTACTAATTCCCCATCTAATTTGTTCTCTCTGTCAAACATACTTTCCAAATATACAAACTCGTTCATCTGGCAAGTAACTGTTCCATTTAGATTAATCCTGCATACAGTACTAACAGTTCCTCGCTCAAAAACCATAACTTTGGGTTTTCTCTTATTTATACCCAGTTTGAAATTCATACAAACTCTGTGCATCTGGGCCCAGCATACTCTGCAACTCACTTTCCACACTATCTGCCAACAGAACTGTCATCAGCATGTAGCAGTCTACAAACACAGACATTATCAAGACATAAACCAGCATTGTCCATTTTGGTATCACACATGCATACATCCATAAACATATTAAACACCCAGGGTGACATCACACAACATTGTCCGACTCCTGCTCCAACAGAAAACCATTTCGATACAGCATTTACTAGTACAAATGCTCTACCACCAGCATACATGGCTTTCACACTATTGAGTAGATTCCCAGTGATACCATATTTATTTACTACCTTTCACAAAAGAGTCTAATTTCCTCGATCATAAGCTTTGTCTAAATCTATGAAGGCAGCAAAAACTTTCTTACCAACAGACAGATACTTTTCAAGCATCAAAAGTAATGCAAAAATTTGGTTAGTGCAACCCTTACCAGGCATAAAAGCCACTCTGCACATCTCACACTTTCTCCGACGCAAGACCCCGTACTTTGTCAATAACAACTTTTCCCAAATATTGGGTTGTCGGAAAAGTCAGGACGTATTTTGCACCCGATGGCGGTTGGGCGGTTTTGGAGGTACTAGAGGCATGTGCAGCTCTGTTATCGCTATGGTATTCGACAGGTGCCAGTTCCAGCTGCAGTCTAAAAGGAATAGTGAGCGATTTGGTTGATTTGCGGAGATTTGACATCAAGTTGAAGATGGAAGACCAAACTGTGCATTTTTGCCATATTTTACTCTTTTACTTCTGTAAAGGGAAAATGCGCGTCAAGCTTGTGAAAAGTTGCGTAAAGTGTACAGTGATAATGCTCTACAAGAACGTCAGTGCTAGCCGTGGTTCCCAAAATTCTGTGCTGGTGATTTTGACCTCAACGATGCTCCTCGGTCCTGGAGGCCAACCGAGGTTGATGACAACCAAATCAAGGCATTGATCGAGTCAAACCCATGTTGCACGACACGAGAGATTGCAGACACGTTGCACATCCATCATTCAAGTGCTCACGTCCACCTGAAGAAGCTGGGATACGTAAGCAAGCTCGATGTGTGGGTTCCTCATGAAGTCAAAGAAGCTCAATTGACGGCGTGTATAAACATTTGCGATATGCTCATTAAACGTGAGGAAAATGATTCTTTTTGAAGCAACTGATAACTGGTGACGAAATGTGGATTGTGTGCAACAAAGTTCTTAGCAAACGGTCTTGGTCCCGACGTGCTGCTTCGCCTCAAACGACATCCAAAGCAGACATTCATCAGCAGAAGGTTCTGGTCTCAGTGTGGTGTGATTTTATAGGTGTCGTGTTTTTCGAGCTCCTACCGCGGAACCAAACAATCAATTCGTATGTGTACTGTTGGCAATTGGACAGTTTGAAGGAATGCATCATCAAGAAACGTCCAGAGCTTGTTCATCGTAAAGGTGTTGTGTTCCATCATGACAACGTGAGACCACACACAAGTTTGATCACCTGCCAAAAATTATTGGAGCTTGGGTGGGATGTGTTGCCACACCCAGCATACTCGCCTGACCTTGCGCCGTCAGACTTCCACTTGTTTCGCTCTCTTCAAAAGTCCTTGCGTGGTATAACGTTCAATTCAGATGAGGCTGTAAACCAGCACCTTGTACAGTTTTTCGCCACGAAAGGCAGGTCCTTCTATGAACGAGGCATTCTGCTGCTCACTGAAAGATGGCGAAAGGTTATCGAACAAAACGGGCATTATATCATTGATTGATCTTTGTTCTTTCTATCAATAAATGACCTTTGCAAAACATGGCTAAAATACATCATGACTTTTCCGAGAACCCAACACTTTGCCTGGCACACTCAGCAAACTGATGCCACGAAAGTTTTTTCAGTCTGATCACCTTTGGCCTTATACAAACAAACAATGATAGCATCCCTCCAATCCTGAGGGACCATTCCTAACTCCCAGCACAACTGGCAAATTTCAGTTAACCAGACAATTACAGAGTCACTACCATATCTTAGCATCTCAGCAGTTATGCCATCCACTTCCAGAGCCTTACCATTCTGAAGAGATTTTAGAGCTTTACACACACACCTCTTCTCTAGAGAGCCCTCATGTACTTCCATCTCACACTGTGACATTATCTGCTTCTGCCTCAGAATCACTTTTGCTTTTTTGATCTAATAACTTACAGAAGTATTCACCCTATCTTTCACTTAACTCATTGGGCTCCCATATCATTTCTCCGATCCTATTCTTCACACAACTTAGAATTTTATTTCCTTTATTATTCCTATGTCTTACATACTTCCAGAAAGATTTTTTTATCTTTCCAAAAAGCTGATTCATGCTTTTCCACCTTTTTCCTTACTCTGGCAAACCAGCTTAGCTGCCTCAAGCTTCTTACAGCAATATTTATCTTTAGAAACCTCACAACATCCCCAAATATGCTTCCTTCTTTCCCTTAACTGCTTCTTTAATCTCACTGTTCCACCGTTGCAGTATTAAAGACCTCTTTCGCAGCAGTGACACTATAGATCTTTAAAAGTGCCCACTTCTTTTCTATATCCCTCTCACAAGACTTCAACTCATTCAGTCGCTTACTGAGTAATTTACAATAATGCTGATCTTCTTCAAGGAGCCTTTCAACCTTTATTCTTTTCATCACAGGCCTCTTCCTATTCCTCTTTCTCTAGCCAACATTAATTTCACTCTTGACTACTAATAAGTAATGATCAGAGCCAACATCTGCACCTATTATCACATGAGTGTCAAAAACTAAGTGTTTCAGATGTTCATCATAAACAACAAAATCTATTACTCTTTTGTTCCAGAGTACGATTTTCCCCAAGTACATGTGTGAATATACTTGTGGTTGAAAAATGTAGTGGATACCCACAATCCATTTTGAATCAGAGCTCAACTAACCTTTCACCATTATCATTCACACCAGGATCATTAAACTTACCCAGAACATTATCAGAAATTCTATTCGGAACACCTACTCTAACATTAAAATCCCCTGCTATTATAATTTTCTCTTTAGCACAAAACTGGTTCAAAACAGCCTTTAGCTCATTCCAAAAATCTTCCTTCTTATCAGCAGGTTCTGAATAACAAGGAGCATACACTACAACAATTGCTATTCTCTGAAGTTTAACTTTCAGATGCATCCAAAGAATTCTCTCACTAATGCAGATGTAATGAATCAAGTTGTTCATCTTTTTACTTAAAATCACACCTGTAGACACCAGCCTGTCCTCTCGCATTATCCAACACTCCAGACCACACATTCAATGTTCCATTAATTCTTTTATCACAAATGCTTTCTTTTAGTTTCACTTAAACACAGCACATCCAATCTATACTTATTAATTTCTTCAATCACCTCATTTATCTTTCCGTTTATACCTCTAGTATTCCATACACTAAACTAACACTCAGCCGAGATATCTTTCTCAAATGCTGTTTTTCATTGCCATTCCGTGGTGGACCGTCCTTCTCGAGTGTGGTAGGTCTGCCATATCCCAATTTGAATGAGTTCTTTTCTTACTTAGTCATAAAAATAATAAAGGTACATCAGTGCGGGTGATCAGCCCATAACTAACGATTCCAGCTGGTCGATCCACTTAAAGATCCTGGAACAAAACCCAGTGAGTTGGGGACTTTTTGCCAATGTCACACAGAACTAGTTGGTACTTCTCCAAGATTTACAGAGGCCTTTGTTCCTGTTGTGTGTGCCATTGTTGCCCATGGAGTGCCCCAAGGAGATAAACCCATCTCTCACTAAGACCACCCATTTTGTCACATAAATAAACAGTTGATAATACTGCACTAAGAAATACAGGAAACATAAAAGGTTGCTCTCATATGATTTCTCTATTATGGGATTCTCAGAAAAAAGCTCTAGGCCTGAATATGTTTTATTTAATTATATCACTCTTTATGGATGACAATATCTGAATCTTATTAACAAGGAAACTAACACAGATGTGACAACAGCATGCAGTGCAAATAGTAATAGAACATGAACAAAAAGATTCCGGTGTGCCCAAGCCATGTTTATTTTATTATATATTTTTTTCTTTTTCTTTATAGTATGGGGCTCCTTCCCTCTCCCTGAATATCAACTATGAAATAAATAAGTGACAGCTATTTTCTGAAGCAGTGAAAATTCTTATTTTATATTTTACAAAAAGGTTAGAGGAGCTCTTTAAATTCAAAACATACTAAATTATAATTCATTTGCATTCTGTGTCAAAAATAATAGGAAAGAAACAACTTTACCAATACACACATCAAGTAATACATTTGGCAATGGACAAATAAATTTAGCACTGTGTGAAACACAAATTTTTTTATTGTTTTTTTTTTTTTTTTCTTTTTTGCTTATCCAACTGCAACCTAACTTTGCATTTATTCAGATGTACACACACAATCAATAGTGATATTCAACATCTAAAAACATATTTGTTGTGGTGCTCTTGCTTGACAGTAGCAAACTTCCATGAGAGAAACTAACTTCAAAGCACCACTGACGTAGTGGAAGAACCAGTTTTCTCGCTCCCCTAGGAAGCGAACATAAGAGTTGGCGCCTGTGCTTTTATGTGCTGTTTGCGTGTTGTGATGTTCTGTGGGCACCATGTTACTTCTCGGTGCTGTAATGAAACTTTAAACCTCTCAATTCACTTGAGGTAGGTGTATGTTTTACATTTGTAAGTATGTTCAACTTGAATTAAGATAGTGTCAAGCAAAGTTTACAATATTAGTGACAAGGTGTAAATGAATTCCTGCAGCTACTTCCTTCTTTTCGTACTACGCATTTTGTTCAAAACAAAATGACACTCTTCTTGCAATTTTGCAAATTCAATTCCAAGGTCAAACCGTTTGAATTGTACGTAAAAAGGTTAAAACAGTATTTCGAACTTAACGAGATACCTACTGCCAAGAAATTTCCTGCAATTTTAAACCTTATGGGAGCAACAACTTAATATTTGTTACGTAATCTTGTAGTTTCAAAAGACCCAGAAACATTATCCTACACTCATATCGTTCAAACCTTTTCTGTCCACTTGAGCCCAGCACCCAATAAAATTACGGAAGCGGATTCAGCTACAAGATGTATCTATACAGGATTTTTGTGCTGAATTAAAAAGGTTAACAAAATACTGTTTATTTCTGGGAGATACATTAAATGAAAATCTACTTGAACAATTTCTCAGGGGTCTTAATAACGCACGAATCCAACAATGGTTGTTAACACAAGAGGCTAATTTTAGTTTTGATAAGGAGGTTGGGCAGGTGATACAAATTCAGGCTGCAATAAGGGATTTAAATGAAATGCGAAAGAAACGCGCTGTACTGAATAAATTGGATTACATTTCTAGCTCTGTATATTTTCAAAAGAAAAATACTAAAAATAAAAACCTTCAAAACGACTGATAAGACTTCGTCGACTAGAACAAAGTGCTACAGATGTGGCGATATTTCACAATTGGCAAATAGATGCAAATTTATAAATACCAAATGTAGCTTTTGGAGAAATCGATCACTTAAAAACCATATGCAGGAGCTCTCAAGGGACTATAAAAAAAACTTAATAGTTCTTCAAATGTTCTAAAGGTGTTAAGAGTAAACAATGTCAGTAATCCAGATCCAATAAAAATTAGGGTCAAAATTAAAAATGCTGCCTTTGCAGACATGGAACTCTACACTGGATCTGCAGTTTCGATTCTAAAGAGTCTTTACCCCCCCCCCCCCCAAAAAAAAAGTTTTTGAACTGGATGTCATGCTAAAAGTGCAACTGGTGAACAGTTTGCACTCATAGGTTTTGTCCGGGTTTCTGTTGAATATCAGAATAAATGCAAACGTTTAAAATTGTATTTGTTACAAAATGACAATTTTCCATTATTTGGATGCCATGGCTGAAAGAGTTTTCTTTTTCTCCATGCGATGTAAATTTTCACACAGAGACCTTCCAGAACCCACACCCAGAGTTGAATAAAAATAAAATGTATGTGCGTACACAACCATTGAAATAGAAAACTTGCTGCAAACCCGGGAATCATGATAAAAAAAAATAAGGCAATTTAAAGAAAAATGAATAAAACAATAAATAATTGTTAGAACATCAGATTCCAGTGAGGACAAAATTAGTACATTACAAATGAATGTTCAGCAATGTGTATGAAATGGACCTTTATGGTGAAATATTGGATTATGAAACTCATAAAAACAAGACTAATTGAAGTTTTTATATTTAGAAACACAGTTGCATTAATGAACCTTCAAAAATTATAAATAGCACTTTCAACCACTTAATTCAAAAACAGTATACTTACAAAATACATAAGGAAAAGATTTTAATTTAATAACTGGCAACTGCAAGAGGAACCTGGCAATAAAATTTAAACTGGTTCTGCGTAATACAAAACTTTTGTTACATTTCCTATGTATTGAGAACAGTCCTTAATAAAATTTAGATGCCAGAAATGTTTGTAAAAACAAAAGAACTCAGAAGATGTGAAACATAATTGAAAGTTCTTAAAGTAGAATTAAATATATTAATCTGAGTAAAGCCTTGAGTAAGTGTTTTTACCTCCCAGCAAATAACATTTTTTTAATCTACAAGCAAAAACTACCTGCGAGATCTGCTAACAATTTGGAAACTATCCGCGTACAGCGTACGTCTACATTCTGCAACTCTGCCCACACCTACATATACAGGGAGTGGATACATTATTTCAAACATATGCAGAAATCTTTCAAGGCACAATTGGTGAAATCAAAGAGATAAAAGCTACTTTACATGTAAATAAAGCTGCCAAACCAAATTTTTGCAAAGGCTCGACCGGTTGTTTATGCTTTATGTAAAGGTGTTGAGGAACTTGACCGATTGGAAAATTACTGTGTTATACGCAAAGTTACTAATTCCAAGTGGGCTAATTGTATTTGTCCTAAAACCGAATGGATGGCAAAATTAGAATTTGTGGAGATTTTAAAGTAACTGTGACCAGAATTTTTACAGGTTGACAAACATCCATTACCTCGGCTTGAAGATATTTTCTCATCCTGGAGCGGAGGACAATACTTTTCAAAACTTGACCTAAATCAAGCTTATTTACATTTAGTGGTTGAAGAAAATTGTCAAAAATTGCTTACAATAAATACCCACAAATGGCTACATGAGTTTCGCCATTTACCATATGGATTTCAAATGCCCCAGCAATCTGGCAGCATACTATTGGAAATACTGAATGGCACTGAAGGTGTCAACATTTTCATTGCTGACATTTTAGTAACAGGATCATCAGATGAAATTCACTTGCACTGTCTCGAACAAGTATTTAAGCACTTGCAAGAATTTAAGGGTGAAGTTTTCCAAAAGTGAATTCTCTTTGCAGATTTTGTCACTTACTGTGGTTACAAGATAGATAGGAATGGTATTCGCAAATCAGAAGAAAAGGTAAAAGTTATTCATAATGCACCACAACCAAATACTGTTACTGAATTGAAATCATTTTTAGGTATAGTTAGGAACTATAGTAGATTTATACCTGATCTCTCATCAATTATTCATCCCTTAATATTTTGTTAAAGAACCGTGTTTTTTTTTTTTTTTTTCTGGTCTACTGCCTGTGAGGAAGCTTTCAATGGCATCAAGCAAGAAATCACATCACACCATGTTCTCACTCATTTTAATTTGAAATTGCCCCTAATCCTCGCAACAGATGCTTCTCAGTATGGTATCTCAACAGTTCTCTCACACTCTATGCCCGATGGAATTGAAAAACCCCTTGCTTTTGCTTCAAGAACCTTGCCTGTGACTGAAAAGAAATATAGCCAAATAGATAATGAAGCCACAGCAATTGTATTTGGAGTAAAAAAAAAAAAAAAAAAATTCTGGTTTATGTATGGGCAAAAATTTGCATTGCATACTGACAACAAATATTTGGTCTCTATTTTTGCTCCAGACAAAAGTATTCCATTACTATCAGCTGCTAGAATGCAATGCTATGCATTATACCTCCAATCTTTTCAATATGATAAAAATACAGCAGTAAATGCAGATGCATTATCTTGATTTTGATATGTTGCTGTTTATACGAGTGATGTTGGGGATTAGGGTCCAATCTCACTCTGCGAAACATCAAATACCCATGCACTCTTATTTCCGAGAATGATTTATTCTCTTTCATACAATTCTGGGAAAAATTTTATTTTGCCAGAGAGCAAATCCAGGTTACAGGAACCAAGCATTTTTTTTTAATTTCCATTTTTGTTTAGCAAGGGGGAATTTCTCTTTTTGTGGTGTGTGTACATGCCTTCTTTATGTGTTTATGCGTAATTTCTGGCGAAGGATATTTTCAGAAATTTTGTTGTATTTTACTTAGTGTTGGTTTCCCTCCTTTGTGAAGAATATTTCAGGGGACGAATGCTAATGTACAGTTTTTCCCCTTTCAATTTTATTTTGAGTAACTATTCACACAAGCATTCCTTTTGTAACTGTGCATTTTTTGTGTGTGTGTGTGTATTGTATAAGTGCCTTTGGAACTTAGAACTCCAAAGATAATCAGCAGTGCATTAAAAATATTATTAACCTATATGAGTTTGAACTTAAGTGCCATGAATTATTAGCTTCATTTTAGAATTATTCTTTTTTTATACTGTAATGAGTAACATTATTTGCAACTAGTAATCATGTATATAAATAATTTAAATTTACATTATAACTAGTATTCAGTAGCAGTGGCACACCCACGGGGTGGCTAATGCCCCCTCTGGGGTGATAGAGCAGAAAATTATGTCGAAGTTTGAAACAAAGTCACAATATGTGATCTACATATGCTTCTTAATCATGTACCGTATGATTAAAACATATAATAATTATAAGGGAGTAGTTCTGTTAAATAAATTTAGAAAAATCTAACCAGGAAAAGAATTTCATCTACTACTTCTTCTAATCATTTAACTTTCTTGTATTGTAACATTACTAGTAACTGGATAAGCATAAATGTACAAAAGTCAACATCCTTAATTGTTATAGCACCTGACTACTTTTCCCGGTAAATTTAGAGGGGGGGGGGTCACCCCCACCTTGGGAAAATTCTGTGGGCCATGGCGCACAGGCCCCTCCCTTGAGAAATTTCTGGGTGTGCTACTGTTCAGTAGTGTGTTCATAGTGAGTAATAATAAGCATTTCTCAGTATGATTTTAAGCAACGTTCAGGTGTGGTAGCAAAGATACAAATGGTAAGCAACTTTTATTTTATGTCAGTTTGGAATGATAACTTTGGCGTAGGGAATTCTTTTTTTTTTATTGCTTTCAGAGTTCTGAAATTTCTTCTTCAGCGACTTGTGTTGTTAATGAAGTAGAATTATTGCATTTATGAGTTTTTCAAAAAGATTAATTGGCGTATGTACATATGATTTTTACTTAAATCAGATTTTCTCGAATCCACACCATTTCGTTTTTGTTTTTTTTTTCAGTCAAGAAATATCCCCACACCGATTGCAGACAAGGAAGGCCCAGATTAAGAGATAAAAATCTAGCTTTGGCTTCGTAACCCGTTTGGTCCACAAATTTTGGTAGGAAAGGTCACTTCTATCAGTAGGTGTTTTGCCCCGAACGAGAATGGCGGACTTCAAATTTCGCCAACTCGTGGTGACAAGTCTGTTTTTCACTTGCACGTCATCATCATGAAGCTGGTTTTTCGTTCCTTTCGCCACCACCACCCTCGCCTGTTGCTCTCTGGCTTTGGGAGTGAGTGGACTTTCCATCCAATCGTATTGCGACATCAGAGTTCGGAGACTTGGCGCATGCATGGAAAATTTTTCAGAAGGGCCAGAGGACATTGTGTTTGGTCACTTCACTCTCTGTAAATTGCTCTGAAAGGTCATCAGCAACATGACCTCTCACTGAGGGTCATGCTTCCTGCAGTGCATATGCTACCCAGTAAGCCTAAGATCATAATATAAGCATTGTGTGTTGCCATTTAGAGTTGCCCTATTAAGAAGCAAAGTGGAGATCCCGAGTCCTGGAGTCATATTCGAAGAGGTTTCACTGATGATTTCTTGCAGGTAGCTCTAACCGTATTTTCTTGGTGGGAGGAGAAAGCACTCTGATTGGACAAGGGGTGATGCATCCCAACTGTCACCGATGCTAGTAAGTCAAAGAGTGCTGCAGCAGCAGCATCCATGTTACTAACTTCAGATGAAAAAAGAAAGAGAAAGCATTATCTGACCCCCATTCTGGAACTTTCTGGCCTTTCACCTTAAATGCTCCTAAGGAAGTGAACAGCAACAAACCTATCATGTCCCAGGCCTCTTGGGTGATGTCGGCACAAAAGAAGGTAACACTTTTTCTGTTCAAATATTCCCTTTTTGGCCACCATTACCACAGCATTTTGATTCAGAGGAAAACTTAGACTTTCCTTATTTTCAACCTCGAACGGCTGATGCTCAAAAGTTATCCTGCAGATGTGACTTTATTTCTGAATTCTGTGCGGAATTTTACATAATTCTTTGTAACGAGAATTGTGTTTGAGGAAATGTTCTTTTTCTTAGGTTGTGATGAGCAGGCTCGTTTTAAAGTAAATCATGAGGGAAAAGGAGTTGAGGGGTTGCACCAGTAAAATTTAAAGTTTACATTAATTTATAATTGGGAAATCCTTCGTAAAATAAGAGGGATGGTTCTGGAGGATATTGAATTCATAAAGTATAAAGGGGGTGGTAAAATGGTTTAAAGTAACCTGAAAAAAAAACAACTCCAAAGCAGGGGAGTGTAATGCATTACATCTCTGAAGTCATTATTTTTTGGCCAAAGTGTATTTTTATGTGTACAATGTGTAATTGTTGTGCATTGTGTTTTGTTCGGACATTGTGAGTAAATAAAAAAAAAAAAAAGGGAAGGGTAGAAATGCTGAAATTAAATGTCACCAAAGTTGCTGATTCTATTGCTAAATTCCAATGTGTATACAACTACTCCAAAAGAGCACTAATTAATCCGTACTGAAGTGTGTTTTTTTTTCCTTTGCAGAGTTTTTATCTACAGAAAGGATATCCTCCACAACTCAATAGAAAGGAGTTGTGGATTGCATAGTGGACATTTTTACACTGCCCAAGAATGGCATAGTGGACATTTTTGCACTGTAAAAATGAAGGCTTTGGCCCGAGGTTTTGTGTGGTGGCCAGGAATATTAAGAATAGTACAAAATGCTGTACTGCCTGCATACAAAATACTAACAATCCTTCCAAAATGAGCATACATAATTGGGAATGGCCTTCTGCTCCATGGCAGAGAATTGATGTTGATTTCACTGGACCTACCCAAGATAAGATGCTTCTTATAGCAGTTGATGCACATAATAAATGGCCCGAATATTTTCTTTTAAAGAAAATCACTGCAGAAAAAACTATAAATTGCTTAAATCTGCTTTTCAGTCATTATGGTCTACCTACAATCCTACATCCTTGGTGACTGACAATGGACTGCAATTCACATCTCACAAATTCAAAACCTTTTTGAAGGAAAATGGCATTCAGCATCATCTTACAGCACCTTTTGATTCTGCAAGAAATGGCTAAATTGAATGTTTTGTGCAAACAATCAAAAAAGGCTTAAAAGTATTTGCCCATGAACATGCAACCTTACAACAAAAACTGAATACCCTTTTGATGCAATACTGGAAAATGCCCCATAATACAACTGAAGAAAACCCTGCATCTCTTCTCTTAAAAAGGAATACAAGAACTAAACTTGATTTGGTTTTACCAGACATTGCCACTCAAGTCCAAAAGCATCAGACAACAAAAGAACTTCCATCTCCCACAAGGAAATTTTCAATTGGTGAAAAAGTAGCTGCCGAACTACACCTCTTCTTACAAATGGAAGATTCGGAGAATAATCGCAACAAGTGGTACCCTGCATTATAAAGTGCAAGTTGGTGACGCTGTTTGGAGATGACACGAGGATCAACTTACTCCAGTGGGACAAGATATTCTATTGCATGGACAGGAGGTGCCTTCACTAAAATTTTCTCCCCCAGGGACAGTGCCAGTGCTTACAGTTTCCTTCAGTGACTGAACAAAATACTTAACAATCGGAGCTGACAGTAAGTACACCAGTGCAACATGATGCACCAGCATCCTCACAAGAATTGAAGGACAAACTTCATACCTCAGTACCAATAGGTATAAAATTAAGTGACTTGAACAGACCTCAGGAGACTATATGAGACGACCGTCCCTGGACCAAAAAAAAAAAAAAAAATCCTCCAGATTACAGTACTATATTGACTTTCAGATTTAGTGCGGGGTGCGTGGTGCCCTTGACAGTAGCAGACTTCCATGAGAGAAACAAACTTCAAAGCTAACTGACGTAGTTGGAGTACTGGTTTTCTCGCTCCCCCGGGAAGTGGACAGAAGAGTTGGTGCCTGTGCTTTTGTGTGTTGTTCGTGAGTTGTAATGTTCTGTGTGCACCATGCTACTTTTTCTCCGTGCTGTAAGGAAACTTAAGGATGTTAAACCTCTCAATTAACTCGAGGTAGGTGTTTGTTTTCCATTGGTGAGTGTGTTTAACTAATTACAATAGTGTCAAGCAAAGTCCACAGTATTTATCTCTAGAGGTTTTCATTAAACCTACAAACACAAAATGATACCAGTGTCTGGCCAGCAAGAGCTTTTAACACAAACCGGTGAGCGAGATAATGTTTCTATTCTTTTAGTGGTGCATAAAGCTTTCAACAACACTACATAAAAAATGATGTTTCAAAGTATTAAGGGCAAGAATTGCAGCCTCACAAAGTTATTTCCCCCTATAATTGAATACAGACATACAAAAGAATACAGATCTGTTCTTTTTTTCCCTAAAAGAATACAGACCTGTTCTTATTTTTCTCTTAGCAAATGATGTATATGCAAACTGCCATCCCACTGATTTTTACAAAGTTAAAATTTCCAATTACATTCATCACTAATTACTTATATGAGATCGCTTACAACTAAGGATAGCTCATGATCAGTGCATAATTCAAATGTCCCAGTCGGCTCAACCACCACAACAGCCGGTATTTCTTGATGTAATGTACTGCTTTGAGGTAATTTCTTTAATTGATTAAAACACCCAAAAGAAAAAAATGTATGTGCTTACAGTAAGTTTTTCTTCCAATTTTAACTATGCCTAAAACAGAAAATTTTTAATATTTACAATAGATTTAAATATTACTTACTTTTCATCAATAATTTTGAATCCATGCACACTCAAGCATATACTCACATTCATGTAGATATAAATAAGTGCTGTGTGTTGCCTCACTCAGTGCCCTTCTTGCACAGAGTGAAGCAACACACAATGCTACCTGCATAGTTGGTTGGCCCAGGAGGGACTCCAGCTGTTTGAAAACCATTTTGTTCAAATGATGCCATAATGTCGCTCTGTTCATCCAAATAAAAATGACCTGCTTCCTGAAAAAAAAAAAAATCAATCAATATATAACTAAATAATAGAATATGTTTATAATTCAAAAATCAATAAAAAAATCCTGTTACACTTCATATTTTATGTCTGCTTTTTAAAATAAATAATTGAGAATATAGCTTGTGCATTTTCATCATATTTTGCCATTTCATGAAGAGCAAATAAACGCACGTAGCATCTAATTAACTACACTTGAGCATAATTACACTCATTGTCACAAAAATTCGAGCACCAAAAAAAATCATGCAATTTACGCAAAACTCGGTGAATAGCTACAGGGAGAGCAGACATGCAAGGTATTAAAGTTTCGTGTGATTCTGCATGCCTGCTTCCAAGACCGGCGCGATAATCGCAATACTTGGGGCTTATAAGGTTCCGCGCAGGGGACTCCACATTCGTGCCAAAGTGCACATTAAGAGTCTGGTGAGATCTCTGAGCGATAGACATGCTGAGGAGCTGCTGTAGATGTGCGTATGGGCAACTGACGGAGTTTGAACACGGCTGTATTGTTGGGGTGAGAGAGGTAGGATGGCCAGCGTGCCGGATCGGATGCCATTTGGGCTGATTGGACAGTACGGTGCGACAACGTTGGAAGCAATGGACATGGGAAGGCACCCAGACATGGCGGACTGGCTCGGGATGACCCAGATACACCACCAGCATAGAGGATCGTGGGATCATGAAAGCGGCATGCACAGATCCTACAACATCCTTGTCTAATATCCAGAGACATGTGGCGGCTGTACAAAGGACTCCTGTGTCTGCCAAAACCATTTTCAGACGCCTGGCAGAGGCAAATCTGTACTCTCGATGGCCCTTACAGTTTCTGCCATTAACACTGGGCCATTGTCGGCGTCGATTGCAGTAGTTTCGGCAGCTAGCAAAGTGGAATGCTACAGACTGGAGATGTATAGTGTTCAGTGACGAATCCCGCTTCTGTATGGGAATGGACGGCCACTGTGTCATAGCGTGGAGAACAGGTGAGTGCTACAATCCCAACCGCCTTTTATGACAGGGCAGCCCGGAGCCATTTTCCAACAAGATAACACTGATCCACACACAGCTTGGGTTTCCCAGGACTGTCTATCTCATGCTTCGATGCTTTCGTGGCCAGCAAGATTGCCTGATCTCTTGTCCATTAAGCATGTGTGGGACTACGTGAAACGCCAGCTTTCTCCATGTTTCAGTGTTCATGATTTAGAGTATCAGTTGCAAGAATTATGGGCCAATCTGTCCCAGGATAATATATGGCATCTCTTTGACTCCATGCTGGACCATACCACCGCATGTATCTCAGCACGAGGTGGTCCGACGCATACTAACACTGACCAGAATGTATACCATATGTTCGCAGGAAATCATCATGCTGCTGTGATATTATAATCATTTTTGTCCTTGGTATGTACAATCTCACTACTAAAATCTCATTTCAATCCAATGCCTCCTTCTTGGTGCGTCAATTTTATGACAATGACTGTATATTCTAATTAACTACATTCCTGCATAATGATAAAAATCTAATTAACTGCACTTAAGCACAATCAAAAGATCTGATAAATTACACCTAAGCACAATGATATTCTAATTAAACACTTCAGCATAATGATAAATATCTAATTAACTGAACTTCAGCACAATGATTCTAATTAACTACACTCCTGCATAATGATAAAAGTCTAACTGCACTTCAGCATAATGATGAAAAACTAATTAACTACACGTAGCAGAATGATGAAAAAGTAATTAACTACATGTAGCGGAATGATACAAATCTAACTATATTTCAGCTTAAGGATACAAATCTAACTACAGTTTAGCATAACGATAAAAGTTTAAATCCAGGGAGATAATGACACCAGCTAGTAACAGACATGCAGTTTGATTTTTTGACCACACATCACTGCCAGCAAATCTTTTTGCAGAACTTCACACAGTAATACAACACCAAGATGTTTTACCAAGGAAACACACAAACATGGTGCAAGGGTGAAAATTAATTATGTTGTGTGATATGTTCATGAATATGAATTAGCCTAATTATACATAAAATTAATTATGTTGTGAAATGGTATGTAATGAGACTGACATTGTTTGATGAACATTAATCGACATAATGTTACACGTGTGTGGAAAGAAAAGCACATATTTTTCTTAACAAAGAAACTAAAAACTAAACACAGCTTTCGTACATTCCAGAGCATTCTTTGTTTAAGCGTGGAAGAATTGCCAGACTTAGGCAGGCACCAGAGCGAAACCTTAGAACATGCTACCATTGCCTTTGAACAATAAAGATTTACCATAAGGAAGTAGATAAGATTTTCTGTTACGGATGAAAGTACACACAATACATTGTTGAAACCAGCCAGGCACCAAGGTGTGGGGCTTACCTATTGTAACCTTTTATATTCAAATGTATGTTGTTCACTAATCTGTATATTCACAAGTGCCGTTAGCATTCGTTACGATCTGTGCATTTAAAATTGCAATAGTCACGGTGCATTACAGAATCCAGTTGTGGCAGGTCCGAAGACCAGCAGGCGGTAGTTCACAGCGGGGTCAAGGATGAAAAACCCCTAAAAGAGGAAGGGGGGGCAGAAAGCGTAGGTCGAACGTCGGGTGTCCTTTGTTAGGAGTACCCAAGGCAGGAGAATGAGGATTGCCTCCGCGCGGAGCAGGTAAGCAGGAACCAATAGGAAGTAGGGAAGAAGTTAGCCGGAGAGATAGAGCATCAGAAAGAGGGAGTTGGTGTTGTGTCCTCACATGTAGAGGTTGGCTCCAGGAGGGGAGCCAGGTCAAAAGATGAATTCGTGTTGAGGAGCATGCTCACGGAGGAGACGCTAGATTTCCGAAGGTGATGGAAAGTGCAAGAACGGTGATACAAGCCTTTTCACAAAGATCTCACTGGAATCGACGGGTTAGTTATTGCACATTGCGCAGGGTAACAAATGGACTCCCAAGGTGATACAGATTGGAATGTAGATCGTCAGGGCATGGTATCTGCAGCGTCAGATTACGTCAGGGAATGAATCAATATTCAGGACTATTGCAACCGTAAACCACGGACGTAGCCTTGCAATGCCGCATAACATGCTACAATTAAACTTGTTGAATTTTACTGATACCTGGTAAATTCTTCATGCCTGAGTGATTGTTTTGCAATCCTTCCCTCTCTCGATAACAGATTTATTCATAGAAAGTTGAGAGAGAGAGCGCCTCACTCTCCTTATTAAATATTGATTGCATAGTTCTATTGCAAAGAACCATACCTCTATTGTATTGTTGGGGCAATTAATCGAATCCCGGAGAGATAAGACCGATGTTGGTCGATGTTAATTAGCATAAGGCTTCCCGCCCCTACACATGGTATAATACAGAAACAAATGGGAAGCAAATCCTCAGAAGCAATTCTTAATAAATATATGAAATTCATATGTATGTATCATTGTAAGCATACAGATGCTGTACATTCCACTGTTTCCCATGTAGCCCATGTAGCCATCCTTCAGAAAACTTGAAAATTACATCGCCCTGGAACAGGAATCAAACCAGCTTCTCCCAACTGAAGTTTCTTCGAGTACACTATCATTACATTCCCTGAGGACTTCAAAGTTACAATTTTCTGGATATGTGCTAGCACAAGCAATTTGTTCTTCATCAAAGTGTCAACAACAGTTTCTCAAACATGTACAAATAAAGGTCAATATACCTCTTGATATTTTCCATCACAGAAACAAAGAACATAGAGGTAGGTTCGATTCCTATTTGACGGTGATGTATTTTTCAAATTTTCAAAAAGATGGCTAAATGGGAAACGGCAAAAATGTACAGCACACATATGCTCCCAATTATACATACAAAGTCATATCAGAATATGACCACCTATCTAACACTGGGAATAACCACCCTTGGCTCAGATGAGAGTGGCGAGATGGCGTCACATGGACGCAATGAGGCCCTGGAAAGTTGCCAGAGGCACACATGCCCATTCGGACTGCAGCAGAGCACGGAGATCCCAGAGAAACCCGGTTGTGGGTCAGCATGTCAAACCTGTCAATCCAAATAGTCCTACAAGTGCTCTATGGGATTGAGGTCGGCGATTTCGTCACCCAAGGGAGAACGGAGACATCACTGTCGTGTTCCCGGAATCAGTTACGCATCCCCTTAGCAACGTGGAACGGCACATTGTCCTGTTGGTAGACACCATCACCACAATGCTAAATGTCCAACATGAAGGGATACACGTGGTCAGTAAGGAAGGGCAGGTAGTCATTGGCATTCATGAACCCATCCAGTGGTATTAGCGGACGCATGTCATACTAGGAAAACATCCCCGAGACATGCACACTGCCTCCGGCAGCATGTACTTGACCAACAAGCATGACCAGGTGTTGGTTCTCGTGTGTCCGACGCTGTATCTGTCTGTCACCGCCAGTCACTTTTGTAGAGTAGAAACCTCGATTTGTCGGAGAAGGCAACCTTTTTTCCACTCTTCCACTATCCAATGATGGTAGTCCCATACAAACTGCAGGCATTGTTGCTAATGCACCTGGGTAAACACGGGTGTCTTGACTCAGAGTAGACTCCGAGACCCATGTGTAACAGGGTTCGCTCTACTGTTATCAGAGACATATACCTGGGTACCCCAGCATTCATTTGCATGCTCAATTGTTGCGCATCAATTGCCCTTTACTAGTTGACAGAGGTAACGTTCTCCTCTGAGGTTGATGGCCTTTGGTGCTCCACAGTTATGAAGTTGGGAAGTACTCAGTGTGCCAGCGATTCATTCTTGGTATGCCCTTACTACAGCAGCCTGCAAACAGCCCACGAAGTCTGCTGTTTCTGAGGGGCTTCAACCCTTGGCACAACAACCGATGAGCATTGCTTTTTGAACGTCTGTCAAATCACTACCTTTGCCCATTGTGCTCACGTTATGCACTATGGCCCATCTGTCCTGGCCAGCCGCTTATACTGTATCTCCGTGTGGCCAACCCTGTCATTTCGGGAATAGTCATATTATTCTGATACGACTGTGTATACGCCTTTATGAATTTTCAAATAATTATTTCTTAAGGGGATTCATTTCTCATTTGTTTTTTTATTATAGAAAATTATTGGTCATTGATAGTATGCTTTTCAGGAGTGTCTGCATGAGAAAAAGATGAGTACGAAGTATAGAAGGTCTTGTGTATGTTGTGAGATGGATGTCAGTGAATATCGAACTGTGTGCCACGAATGCTGTAAATGGAGAATATGTTTGATATACTAACAGCAAGTTAAACATTCATCTGGTGGCTTGTCTTTCTTTGAGGAGCTAACTTCGGAATCTCGGAGAACAGCTTAGTGATATGCATGTATGTATGTATGATACTACAATGATGCGGTGAGACTGTCTCGACCAGCTCACACCTAGAAAGTTACACAGATTCCTCAGTTACATGTGTTTAGTTCAGTTGCTTTGTTGACCCGGGTGCTGCAATGCTGCCATGCTAGAACATAAATTGGGATAGGCTGGCTCAATTCCAGATTAAAAGGGATACAATTTTAAAGTTTTCTGAAGCTTGGCTATATGGGAAAATAGCAAACCATATGGCACCTACATGTTGACAATGATGCTGATACACCACATGTTATTTTTCATTCGAATTAAAAACACTTAATCATGGTTCATGCACTTTTTTCAATCACAGAACTCCAGGACTTTTCCCCCAGGACATACGATCCAAAAACTCCTACTTAAAATACAGTGAAACCATAGGTCTGTTCAACCTGTAACCTACAACAAACAACTCCCTGCATGCTGGAGCAAACTTAATGCAGAATTGAAAACAAACTTAATTCAGAATTGAAGTCTTGGAGAGAAGAAGTAAGAAACTCAGAATCACAAATAAATACTGAAATAACAAAACTGTCACTGAAAATGAAATCAGGTTTAATTTCTGCAAAAATTTTATACATACTAGACATTAAAAAAATATTTTTATACTTTTGACTTCAGTTCAATTGTTGAAGCAAATTATAGAATAAAAAAACCCCATAAAAGTCAAAAATATAAATGTATAAAATCTATAGTTAGAGCCTAAATGTGTCATTACTCTTGAAATGCTTTCATATAAAACACAATATATAAACTAAATACTAATTATGTTTAATTATTTTGAAATAATGCTTATATTGGAAATTTAAGGACAAGGAAGGTGGGCCATCTTACTGAGAGATGGGCTTGCCTCCTTGGGACGTTCCATGGGAACAATGGCAACAAGGGCTTCTGTGAGTCTTGGAGAGGTGCCAGCCAGTTCTGTGTGACATTGATGAAAAGAACCCAACTCACTTGGTTTTGTTCCAGAATCCGCAGGTTGAATGACCAACTGGAACTGTCAGCTGTGGGCTAATCCCACACTGATGTACTTACCTGATTAAAAGACACAAAGAAATGTAAAACCTGACTCAAGTGTATGACATGGTGGACCAACCACACTTGAAAAGGATGGTCCACCACGGAAACGATATGAAAATGAAAAACGGCATTTGAGAAAGAGATCTTGGCTGAGTCAGTATAAGATTGGTGTATGGAATACTAGAGGTATAAATGGCCAGATGAACGAGGTGACTGAAGAAATGAATAAGTATAGATTGGATGTGTTGTGTGTAAGTGAAACAAGAAAAAAGGAAATTGGGATAGAAGAAGTTAATAGAACAGTGAGTGTGTGGTCTGGAGTATTGGATAATATGAGAGGACAGGCTGGTGTAGGTGTGATTTTAAGTGAAAAGATGAAGAACAACTTGATTAACTATAGCTGTATAAGTAAGAGAATTCTTTGGATTTATTTGAAAGTGAAACTTCAGAGAATAGTAATTGTTGTATGATCCTTGAGACTCAGAAGGAAGATTTGTGGAATGAGCTAAAAGCTGTTTTGAGCCAGGTTGGTGCTAAAGAGAAAGTTATATTAGCAGGGGATTTCAATGCTAGAGTAGGTGTGCAGAATGCAATTTCTGACAATGTTCTGGATAAGGTTAATGATCCTTGTGTGAATGATAAAGGTAAAAAATTAATTGAACTCGGCTTTGAGAATGTGTGTATCTAATACCTCTTTTAACCACAAGTATATCCGCACATATACTTGAGAAAATCGTACTCTTGGTCAAAAGAGTGTGATAGATTCTGTTGTCTACGATTAGCGTCAGAAACGACACTCCTGTGATGAGAGGTGCGGATGTTGGTTTTGATCATTACTTGGTGGTGTCACGAATGAAACAGAGTGTTGGTTGGAGGAAAAGGAATAGCATGAGTCCCAGGATGCTAAGTATAAAGACTGAAAGGCTCCCTGAAGATCATCAGCATTATTCTGATGTACTCAGAGAAAGACTGAAGTCTTGTGACAGGGATGTAGAAAAGAAGTGTACTTGTTTTAAGAACAATGCTGTCACTGCTGCTGAAAAGCTCCATGGCACCATAATAGTGGGTAACAATACAGGTGATGCTTGGTGGAATAGTGAGGTTAAAGAGGCAGTAACGAGAAAGAAGGAATCCCATTTAAAGACGTTGCAAGGTAGAGTTTCTGTGGATGAATATTGCTGTAAGGAGTGTGAAGAAGCTAAGCTGATTCGCCAGAGTAAGGCAAAAGTGGAAAGGCATGAACTGGCTTTCTGGAAGTACACGAGACCCAGGAAAAATAAGAAAAACAAAGCTGTCAGTTGTGTGAAGCATAGGATCGGGGAAATGACATGGAATCCCAATGAGTTAAGTGAAAGATGGGGTGAATACTTCTGTGAGTTATTAAATCAGGAAAGCAAAGGTGATTCTGAGGCAGAAGCAGATGATGTCACAGTGAAGGATGGAAGCACAGGAGAGATCTCAAGAGAAGAAGTGTGTAAAGCTCTAAAATCTCTTCAGAATGGTAAGGCTCCAGGAGTCGATGGTATAACTGCAGAGATCTTGAAATATGGTGGTGACTGTAATTGACTGGTTAACTGAAATTTGCCAGTTGTGCTGGGAGTTAGGAATGGTCCTTCAGGATTGGAAGGATGCTATCATTGTTCCCTTGTATAAAGGAAAAGGTGATCAGACTGACTGCAAGAAATACCATGGTATTAGCCTACTGAGTGTGCCAGGGAAAGTGTTTGGTAAGGTCATTACTGAAAAAGTATGGGGTCTTACAACAGAGAAAGTGTGGGATGTTCAGAGTGGTTTTCTGCCTGGTAAAGGGTACACTAACCAAATTCTTGCATTATGCATGATGATTGAAAAGTATCTTGCTGTTGGTAGGAGCTGAAGTAAGTAAGTTTTTGCTGCCTTCATAGATTTAGAGAAAGCTTGCGACCAAGTAAATAGGACACTTTTGTGGAAAGTATTGAATGAATATTGTGTTACTGGAAATCTATTTAATAGCATGAAAGCCATGTATGCTGGCAGTAGAGCCTGTGTATGAGTGAATGGTGTTTTATTAAATAAATTTTCTATTGGTGCAGGAGTCAGACAATGTTGAGTAATGTCATCATGGCTGTTTAATGTATTTATTTATTTATTTATTTATTTTTTTTTTTTGATTGGAGGTTTAACGACCACCGTGAGCAACTCAATGGGCTATAAGCAGTCGCCCGTCCCTAATTTAGGGTCACTGGTTCCAGGGAAGGGAGAGAACCAGTGCCGTAAGACAAACACAACATCCATGCCTCACCGGGATTCGAACCCGGACCCCTTACGGACGAATGATCAAAGGCCAGATTAATGTATTTATGGATGTGTGCATGCATGATGCCAAAACAGATAACACTGGTTTATGTCTTGGTGATATTGTGTGTGCAGATTGCTGTATGCTGATGACACTGTCCTGTTGGCAGAGAGCAAATGTGAGTTGCAGAGTATGTTGTCCTACATGCACGAAGTTTGCATGAAATTCAAACTGAATATAAATAAGGGAAAAACCAAAGTTATGGTTTTTGAACAAGGAACTGGTGTACTGAATGTAAGTCTAAATGGCACAGAGATTGACCAGGTGAATGAGTTTGTGTATTTAAGAAGCATGTTTGACAGAGAGAACAAATTGGATGATGACATTATTAGGCGAGTGAATTCTTCATTGAAAGTCATGGCTTCTTTGGGAGGTTTTCACAGGACTGATGGATTCTCAAGAGAATCCGACATGGCTGTGTATAAAAGTGTAATTGTTCCTACCCTGATGTATGGCAGTGAAAGGCACATACTACAAGAAGAAACATAAGAGTTGTTTGTGTGCTGGAGAAATGTGTTACTTACTAGGGATAGGGATGGGGGGAGGTAGTGTAGTAACAAGACACGTCCTGATTGTGTGAGGAATGAAGATGTGTTGCAATTGTGTAATGGAAAGCAAAATGTTGTTAGCAAGGTGGAGACTAATATGCCTTGGTGGTTTGGCCATGTTGATAGAATGAGTGATGAAATGCTTACTAAGAAAATGTCTTTAGCCCAAGTGGCAGGAAAGGAAGACAAAGAAAGTCACGGGAGGATCAGATTCAGGAGTGTATGTATGAGAAGAAGATTATGAGTATGAAATATAAAAGATCTTGTGCACTGTGTGTGATGGATGTCAGTGAAGCCCGAGCTGTATGTCAAGATCGCTATAAATGATGAAGTTTGATATGGCAACTGCTGTGTCAATAATTCAAATACTAGAATGGTTATAATACACACAGACATCAGATAGCAAAATAAACTTACTGCTTCTCTTCTCCTCTTTTCTCGGTCTAACCTGCGTAGCTCTGAGTATACCGTACTCTCAGTATCTGCATCCCTTTCATTATTTGCAGGAGGGGGCACTGGTGCAGGAGAACCAGCTGATGGTGTTGAAGTTAAGGGTTCCTCACTTCGAGATTTTGTTCTGTTTTGTTGTTGAAGCTCCCTGGCTCTCTCAAGAGCTTCTTTCTTTTCCCTTTCTCTGTAAAAGTGGAAAATTTCAAAATCTTGACTGCAAAACATTATCATGTATGATACATTAATACATAGATAAGTGTGCACAGAAACACGCAGTGTAGTTAAGAAACTCAAAATGTTTACTTATACACATCAGGAAGGGGATCTCTTGAAAGTCATAGGAATTTTCTTTTTTAGTTGCAAGAAATTCCAGTTATTTTTTACTTTTGCAAGGAAACAAAAATGGTTATCATGATTTGAACTGCAGACACATGAGACAAGTCATTGTGATACGACATGAAACTTTGAAGGCAAATACCTACTACTAAGTTGTCAATGAAATATGCCTCTAAAAACTTCAAATGCAGATAGATCAAAAAGCACCTATACGTGCTGTGATGACCTGACCTTCACTTTGAGTATATGCATCCCTGTCTAAATTTACCCCATGAATGAATTCTAGGAACTCTGGCAACCAGTGACATAGATCACTAGCATGTCCTACAAAGTCCAATTTCTTGCTTGCAAGTCCAAAGTCCAATTCTGTTAAGAGAATGGGAATTTACCTACAGAACAAAACTTTTTCTTCTTCCAACCCTTTTTATAGCCAATTGAGGCTATATGTTTCCCTCATCTCTTTCCAAATGTTCCTATCTTGGGCTTGTCTATTCCACAGCTGTCCTACAGTTTTATTAATATCATCCATCCATCTTCCCTCTGGTCTTCTCACTCTTCTCTTTCCTTTGTATGGTCTTTGTTCTGTTACTATTTTAGTCAATTTATTATTTTCCATTCTTGCCATATGGGCAGCTCAGTTCCATTTTAAATTCAGTTTCTTTTCACCTATGTCTAAAAAATTTGTTTTGGACCTTATATCTGTGTTCCTTATTTTATCTTGAAGTCTTATATTTAGTAGAGATCTTTCCATTTTATGTTGTGTTTTTTTACAATTTGTCTAAGCTGTTTTTCTTAATAGGCCAGGTTTCAGTGCCATATATCATAATGGGTATTATACATTGATTGAAAAGTTTCGCTCTGTTTCCTGGCTTTATTTTACTACATAGAATCTTTCTTAACTTCCTAAAAGCTGTCCACCCCCATCCCATTTTCATTCTTCTGTCAATTTCTTCCACGATTTCCTATTTCTTTGTAATAATTAGTTTTCCGAGGTATATATATCCTTCCACACATTCAATTTTTTTATCATCTATTCTAATATTTTCTTGTGATTTGCTATGATCAAGTTGGTTTGACATTTTTGTTTTATCAATATGGATTTCTAATACAATTTCTTTTGACAAATCTGTTAGTTGCATCATTTCTTTTCTGCTTTCTGAAATGAGGATTATGTTGTCTGCAAATCTTAAACTGTTCCAGCTTACTCCATTTATGTTGATCCCTTTTCTAACCAATTTAATTTGCTCATTATGTGCTCCAGCATTAACCCACTGGGTGCCAAGGGTGTGTGAACACAGTTGTCATTGTTGGTCCCACAAGATCCATCAGCGTCTGAAAGCGGTGTCCCAAAAGCAGTTTGAGTGAGTTGATACAGCTTGTAGAAATTTTTCGATCAGCAAGAGCGTGTATAGACGTGTGTTCCTTTCCCCTGCATGGTAACCTAAGACACGCCCCATGTCAGTTGCTAATTGATGAATGGGGTTTAACCAAACCAAATGCTGCAACCCAAGGAGTGTGAACAAAGGACACCCGATTACTCCGTATCCCCTAAGGCAGGCTTTTAGAGGAGAGCATAATCAGTGCTATGTTAACTGGGAGAAGTAGAGCTGCCTCGCATGGGAATTTTTTCATTTTTCTTAGGTTTTTACTATTCTTTTCGTTAACCTATGTACACATAACCAGTATTTATCTTGTAACTTGCAGCATACTGGAAAGGCATGAGGACTAGATATTAATTGCCTTAAAAGTATAAACTGCTAAACTAATGTGCCAATATTTAAAAAGTATCGGAAACATAATTATTAAACTCCCTGTAACTAGTATTGATTGTGCATTCTGTATGCAGTTTATTTTGGATTACAATATGTACGTCAATGAAAAAGCTCTTTTAATATTTGCACTTCAAAATTTTCCATTGTCTTGAAAGTAAACATATTCTTTATGCTTTTCAACCACAGACTGAAGAATCTTATATCTTCGAAATTTATCTGTAAGAAGGAGAAGAAGGTGAGATTTTGACCTACTTTAAATAAGTGGTTGAGGATAGCCTGGAAACGAACCCAATTGAAAATTAAATTTTAAAAATTACGTCAAGGGTCAAGACATCGGAGAGGGAATCTATATAAAAGCCATTCTGAGTGATAACTTATGTAAATATGTTTCAATTAGGACAAAACTGTGATATGCTGTTCCTAAAAAACAGCAGATTAACCCTGATGAAAATCGTCAGACTATGGTCAAAACAACCCTCAACAATTGCAAGGGGAAAAGGAAACAAATTCCCAGGCCAAGGGTTTTTGCAAGGCAAGGCAAACGACATTTTAAATTATAAACAACAAAAATGTGGATAAAACTGGGAAAACACTGCAATGTATTGTGAAATTACTGTGAAAGAGTGCACACAGTGAACAAAGTATGCATTAAAAAAAGGAATAAATCAGAAAAGATAAAAAAAGCAAAATCCTTAAATGTTCAAAGACATTGCTCTTTCCTAGTTTTATCAACAGATAGCAACCGAAAAATTGTTATTCGGTCACCACTAGGGATCCGAATACCAAATCTCTCAATATCCAGCAGAGAGATCTAGGATTTGAATCCCCAGCGGTGACTGAATAACAATTTTTTGGTTGCTATATGTTGATCAAACATGGAAAGAGAGATGTCTTTGTTTAATCACTGACGCCACGTATTTGGAGGATTATTACTTTTCACCTTGAATGTTCTTTTTGAAATGAAAAAGCTCATCCTGTCTTTCTGTCTCCAACCCCCTCCCCCTGTACCACATCAAGCCAATTTTTTGTAAAATGTATGTTTCAACAAAGTTCAAAGCGCTGAAAAAAAGTTTGTCAATGACATTTGAAAACTTATATTCCTATACTGTTGCCTCAACCTTTGAAATTAAATTCTGAATTTGCCACTACAAATTAGTTTTATATGCAGTAATTCATCTGAGTCAGCCAGAATAGCAAAGCGGCACTCTTGTAACACTAATTATTTTCTTCATAATTTGGTATGCATATTTCCAATTGTTCTGTAATGTGCGGAAATTGTACAGATTTGTCAACTTCTTAAACGTGTAAGTATTTAGGATTCTTGCATGTGAATTTTCAATCCTAGCCACGAGTTACACATTTCTCAAAATACTCATCTTAATAAGACTAACATTTTTCTTTCCAAATTCTATTAACAAATACAGTATACCAGGACGAGCATCAAAGTTAAGCAATATTATTTATGTAGAAATAGTTTGGGATTTTTTTGCATAATTTTGAGATTTGGGCTTTTTTGTGTGTGTGAAAGTTTTTGTAGTAGACATTTTTACAAAACATTTGGTCAAAAACTGGTAGATAGCCATTTCTTCCATAACTGTGTGTCTTACGCCAGTCTCCTACATGTCCAGCATGCTTTCATAATTTCATCCACCCATCTCCCACAAGAACAGTTAAGAGAAGAAGTATGTGGGTCATAACTCACTACATTGGCCAAGCGGTTTGGAGCGTGTGGGATAGCATTGTCTCTAATCCCAATGGTATAGTAATACACTATCTGATCACCATTGTCAGTACATGTGCATGTGTGTATGTAGTATTTATCAATACACTGTTGGATGAAGGTCTTGCCAAGTCTTTTACACAGACACGTGGTAAAAGTATCAGTTGTTACCAGATTTCAAAATCACTTTGCGGTACCTAAGGGTTTTCCGATTACTGAACGGGGTGATCCGCTTAACATTCTGCCAATCAGGAATCGTGGACGTATCGCTGATGATGAAAATTGAAAGGGAGGTGGAAGGGCTGCCTTTCTTAACATCAGCGATATGTTCTGTCAATCGCCGGTTTATGCTGCGGTAAGTACTACGAATATAATGGGTAATGCCTGTGGAAGTGTTGATAGGGATAGAGTAGACGCCTTGTAACTCTAGTGGTTTATTACCCACCATTTAGTTACGGTATGTGGATGGCATCTTCATTATTTGGCCACACCAGAAAAACACTCTGTTTGAATTCATGCCCTACATAACTTCAAAATTCCCGCATATAAAATTATCTTTTCAATAACAGGTCGACAACAATATTAGTGTATTGTGGAATTAATTTTTTACGGGTCTTATAGAGGTTATTATTCATGAAAGTTGGTAGTCAAATTTTCGAACTAAAGCCTAGTTCGTCATCAGGACTACGTCACTGGAATAGTTACTGCCACTCAGTTGGGAGAGTCCAACCGCAATTATCGTTAATTGTGGTACTTCTTCTTGCTATTTCGATCCCTTCTTCTAGTTTCCCCTTTACTAAGTTTGACTGGTGGGCCGATATTCTTACTGAGTCCCAATTTATGTAGTGTCCACTTGCTTGTATATGTCTGTCTAGCCCTGTTTTGTTACTAATGTTCCTAATAGCTGCTTGGTGCTTTCATTCTTTCATTCGGACCAAAACAGGGCTAGACAGACATATACAAGCAAGTGGACACTACATAAATTGGGACTTAGTAAGAATAATCGCCCACAAGTCAAACTTAGTAAAGAAGAAACTAGAAGAAGGGATCGAAATAGCAAGAAGAAGAAGTACCACAATTAACAATAATTGCTGTTGGACTCTTCCAACTGAGTGGCAGCAACTACTCCAGTGACGTAGTCCTAATGACGAACTAGGCTTTAGTTCGAAAATTTGACAATCAACTTTCATGAATAATAACCTCTATAAGACCCGTAAAAAAATTAATTGCACAATACACTATGAATAGAGGTGCCATAAATTCATTTACAACAATATTAGTTTTCCGGATATCAACATCAACCCAGACTTCTCACTTGGCCGCTCTGTTTACAGGAAACCTTCTGCCATCCATAACATCATCCCTTACCATTCTTGCACTTTTGAAAAATACAAATTGGCTGCTCTAAAGTTGTACATCCACAGAGCCAACCTTATTTGCAACAGCCATTCTGCTCTTCAAAAAGAATATCAGAACATCATCAACATTGGAAAATTGCATTGCTTTCCACCCCTCTTAGAACATAGACTAATTAAGAGATTTGGATCTACTAGTTTACTACCCGAACCTTACACCATCCATCAGTTTGTTGGCACTTTGCCCTTTCGCCTGTCCTTTACTCATAAAGTTTGTTCTATTTTCAAGTCTTTTGGCTACAAGATTGCAGTCAAACTACTTCCACATCTTCTCCACCTTATCCTTAAAGACAGAGAGAGATCCCAATAAACCCCAAGAGTTACAAGGCGTCTACTCTATCCTTATCAACACTTCCACAGGTGTTACCCACTATATAGGTAGTACTTACCACAGCATAAACCGGCGATTGATGGAACATATACCTTATGTTAAGAAAGGCAGCCCTTCCACCTCCCTTTCAATTTTCACCATCAGCAATACGTCCACGATTCCTGATTGGCAAAATGTTAAGCAGATCGTCCCGTTCAGGAATCGGAAAGCCCTTAGGTACTGCGAAAGCATTGAAATCTATCTCACCCCTAACACCTGCAATACAGATGCACCTTTTAACATCCCTATCATTTGGAAAGCAATTTTGAAATCTGGCAACAACTGATGCTTTTACCACGTGTCTCCTCCCATGACTGATGAAGGTAGAAGTCGCTACCGAAACGTCCCGCTTATAATTTTCAACGTAACTTATGCGTGATATATCAATAATTCTTCTAATGTTTTGTGTGTTATGTGCTTCCCTGCCAATTCTTCTCACTACGATTCAATCTAATATATCAGTTGTCCAACGGTTGTCAGTAATAGCAATATTCCTAGTTCATTGCAACTTGAAGATCTTCACTTTGATCCCTGATAGTATTAATTTTCTTGTCATTTTATTCCTCTTCTTATATTTTGTGGGTATACCAAGCATGTATTTCTACATTCTTCTTTTAGTTGTTTGCAGCCATGGTAATCCTTCATAGTTACAAGTCCATGTCTATGATCCATGACTAAGAACTGGAATAATGCATTGATTAAACACTTTTCTTTTAAGACATAATATAATGCTAAATTGCTTTTGAAAATTGAACTGTTTCTTCCAAACACTCTACAACCAAGTTTTCTAAGCTACTTTATTCATCTTCTATGTGGTCCTAGTTCGATATCTGTTGTCTAAGGTATTGGGTTGTCGGAAAAGTCATGACGTATTTTGGAACCCGATGGCTGTTGGGCAGTTTTGGAAGTACAAGAGGCATGCGCAGCTCTGTTATCGCTATGGCATTCAACAGGTGACAGTTTTAGCTGCAGTCTAAAAGGAAATAGTGAGCGATTTGGTGGATTTGCAGAGATTTGACATCAAGTTGAAAATGGAAGACCAAACTGTGCATTTTCACCATATTTTACTGTTTTACCTGCATAAAGGAAGAGCACATGTCAAGCTTGGGAAAAGTTGCGTAAAGTGTATGGTGATAATGCTCTACCAGAACGTCAGTGCCAGCGGTGGTTCACAAAATTCCATGCTGGTGATTTTGACCTCAACGATGCTCCTCGGTCCAGGAGGCCCACAGAGGCTGATGACGGCCAAATCAAGGCATTGATGGAGTCAAACCCACGTTACACGACATGAGAGAATGCAGACACATTGCACATCCATCATTCAAGCGTTCACGACCACCTGAAGAAGCTGGGACAAGCTCGATGTGTGGGTTCCTCATGAACTCAAAGAAGCTCAATTGACGGCGCATATAAACATCTGTGATATGCTCAGTAAACGTGAGGAAAACGATCCTTTTTTGAAGCGACTGATAACTGGTGACGAAAAGTGGATTGTGTACAACAATGTACTGCGCAAATGGTCTTGGTCCCGAAGTGCTGCTTCGCCTAAAACAACATCCAAAGCAGACATTCATCAGCAGAAGGTTCTGGTCTCAGTGTGGTGGGATTTTAAAGGTGTCGTGTTTTTCGAGCTCCTACCATTGAACCAAACAATCAATTCGAATATGTATTGTCGGTAATTGGACAGTTTGAACGAATCCATCATCCAGAAACGTCCAGTGCTCGTTCATCATAAAGTTGCTGTGTTCCATCACGACAACGCGAGACCACACACAAGTTTGATCACCTGCCAAAACTTATTGGAGCTTGGGTGGGATGTGTTGCCACACCCAGCATACTCGCCTGACCTTGCGCCGTCAGACTTCTGCTTGTTTCGCTCTCTTCAACAGTCCGTGTGTGGTATAACGTTCAATTCAGATGAGGCTGTAAATCAGCACCTTGTACAGTTTTTCGCCACGAAAGACAGGTCCTTCTATGAACGAGGCATTCTGCAGCTCACTGAAAGATGGCAAAAGGTTAACGAACAAAACGGGCATTATATCATTGATTGATCTTTGTTCTTTCTATCAATAAATGACCTTTGCAAAACATGGCTAAAATACGTCATGACTTTTACGACAACCCAATAAATGCAGGCACTAATTACTTCTAGATTTGCTGCATAAATGGTTAAATCTTCAGTTCTTTTGAAAGCATGGCCAGGGCTGGATTAAGGCATGGGATTTAGGTGCTCAGTCAGCTCAGAGGCCTTGAGAAGAAGGAGGAAAAACCGAAATAGCCCTCAAAAAACAAGAAAATTTATATTTTTAAAATTAAATTTCTTGATGATCCTTAAAACATTTTGCAAGAGTCGACAAAACTATAGACAACCAGACATCACACCGGCTGGGCCTGGGGAGGTGAGATAGCCTTTCGCCGAAGTTCTGTGTGAAACCGGAGTCAGGTCATGTGCCAGATGTCTGGTAGCGAATGATAAGTCTTTAGCCACCCAAAGGATGTCTGATACAAGATGGTCTGCAAGGACTGATGTCGTAAAGGCTCTGTCTAAAGGCTACAGCTCTTTTCAAGGAGCTTTGAAGTTGATCTCAAAAGATGGTAATCAGAAAGCTGACCATGTTATGAGGCAAATATTATGCTCAAGCAGCTGTCAAAATTGGAAACAGTTCTCTTGGCAGATGTCTGGGCTGTCGAACTTGAGAGGTTCAATCAAGTCAGCAAATCACTTCCAAGCTGAAACACTGTAGTTTCAAACAGATATTAAACTTCTTAAATCTCTACTAGATGTTTTGATGTCACAGCGAAATTAGTTTGATGTGGTTGAAAACGCAGATTACTGTGATGAACAGAAAATACAAAAAAAAAAAAAAAAAAAAAATCAATGTTGGTAATGCTGATGGTGTCATTTTGCAAGGAAGGGAAAAGTTTAAGGTGGAAAGGCGGTGTCTTCATCATAGATAACTTATAAAGGTTGATCTCAAACCTGTCGCACCCTGCAAGCACTTTCAGGAACTCGTGTTCTCGGCCTCAGGCAGAAGCTGCTCACTGCTCAGCCACACAATCAGAAGGGAGCGTTTAGGACCTCATGTCCCTGTCCTCAAGCAGAAGCTCCTCACTGCTCAGCCACACAATCAGAAGTGAGCTCATTTCGAGCCACTGGAAACGAAAAGGGCATGGTCATCAACCCACTATGCACAGCATGTCTTCTAAACTCTCCCACAATTGCCTATGCTGCCATCTATTGAAATGGACTGTAGAACTCAATAAAAAATATTCATCTGCTTTACAATAATTCATGCACTTTTCAAGGACATTTTAAAACCAAATTATCAGTTGCATGTGCTATCGTTCGGTCAGTAGGTAGGCATTTCAGAAAGTTCAAAGCATTAAACTTATCTGGAATGGGCACATCTTCAATGACCTGCCTATTACTCCCTGTTGGTTTGTTTTATTGATTTTGAATTGACTTGTTTTTTTTTGTGTTTTTTGATATCATTTTATTTTGTAGAATATTTTGAAAGGGTACATTATTTTTGTATTCACCCTTCGGTAAGAACATGTTTCTAATCCCAGTCAAAAAGTTCATCACGATTCGCGAATACATCATTCCACTTATTTTACTCCCACAGCTGATGTTTTATTCTGTAGTGATGCCATAAGCCAAGGTACCAGCTGTCCACGTGCTCCCTTGTGTTGAACACAAGTTATGCACTACTTAATCAGCTTGAAGTTTTTATTGGATCTACACAGAAATTTCTTGCACAACTTTTTACCACAAACAATTATTTTACAGACATGCTCTTTTATGTCGTTACTTAAAAAAACAAAGCAAAAAAATTTTTCAAGTATTATTTACTGAGTCTTAAACTTTTTTAAGTAATTTCATGGACTTACGAAGGGCTTTTTTTCAAGGACTTTCCAAGCTTTTCAACGATTGTACAAACCATGATACCAAACTTCCTGACACAACAACATTGAAATTTGGTAATCTTGACAGATTTTTCTGTGTTCTAAAACTTTCGGTCAGAGCAGTATTGGAACAAAAGTGCAAAAAACAAGTCAGTGAGAAAAAAATGGCAGTGATGGATCTTCGTCTCATCCTCAATAACCTAGCAGAAAAAACACATGGTTAAAAAAAAAAGGTGGGGAGATTCTGGCTATTTACTGACTGTTGAACAGCTGTTAAGAAAAAAATTTGGGATCAGTGCCACAATGGCCTAAGAGCGACAGCACGGGCGGACTACGCTTTGTTTACCAAAAGAGCAACAGCACTCAGCCCGAAAAAAACAGTAACATGTATTTTGCCAGAAAAAATAGAATGGTGAATATATTGTATATCATGCTCTAGTTCTATTGCCAGAACCCTTTTTAAAATCCCAGTACATGCTGTATTTTATTTATAACACAAAAGGAAAAAAAAATTCAAGTCTGAACTCAGATGAGTCTATAAAGATTGACTATTTTGACAGGTAAAAGAAATCTGAGTCAGGAACTATATAAATAAATCAAACAAAATTTGTTGTCAATATCATAATAGCAAGTTACTGTTCTACTTTAAGCATATCATACAGTTATTTGATATAAGTTCATACCAGTAATTTAGGTGAAAATTCAACCAAAAAAATTATGATGTGAAAAATATGTATTCATTACACACTGAATAAAAGCAGTTCATACCTTCGGTTTTCTCTCGCAATTCGTTCTCTTTCTTCTTGTTTTTTCTTTTCCCATATTTCCTGCCTCTGTGACAAAAGCTGTTTCTGCAAAAGAAAAATACATTCAATTAGCTCAGTAAAAACAAAACAATTAAATGTAACTCATCTGGGAAATGAAGTATTCCTAAACTGATGATGGAGCTATTTAAAAAAATGATCATGATTTAAGCAGTCCAGTTCAATTCAGTGCACCCTATACCAACATTTCTAACACTTTAAAGCATAACACACACACCACCTTTACTTCAAAAATTGCTGTTCTGATGAATAAATGTTTTTATTTTTGCCAACTGTTTCCTCAAATTGGGGTAGTAAATAAAGGCAAAATGTTCTAAGCTATTTTACTCTTTCTTTGAATCTTGATCATAAAAGTACACCAGTGTGGGGCATCAACTCATAGCCATGTGCGCAGATTGATGTATGCTGATGACACAGTCCTGTTGTCAGTAAGCAAAAGTGAGTTTCAGAGTATGTTGTCTGGGATGTATGAAGTTTGTATGAAATTCAAACTGAGGATAAATAAGAGAAAAACCAAACTTATGGTTTTTGAAAGAGGAACTGTTAATCCTAAATGAAAGATAAGTCTAAACAATACAGAGACAGACCAGGTGAATGAATTTGTATATTTTTGAAGCATGTTTAACAAAGAAATAGGTTAGATGGTGAAATTCAGCATTGCAAATAATAGCTGCTTTAGGAGGCTTTCATAAGAATGATGGATTCTCAGGAAAAATCCAAATGGCTGTGTATGAAAGTGCAATTGTTTCTATTCTAATGTACAGCAGTGAAACCTCGGCACTGCATATGAGACATAAGAGTTGTTAGTGTGCTGCAGGGATGTGTTACTTAGGGTGCAGCCGCCAGACACATTCTGATCATTAAGAAGAACAAAGATGTGCAATGTGATGCAAAATGTTGTTAGTAAGTTGGAGACAAGTATTGTTAGGTGGTTTAGTCATGTTGAAAGAATGAGTGGTGAGATGCTTACTAAGAGAATTTATTCAGCCAAAGTGGCAAGAAAGAAAGGGCTAAGGAAATCATGGGAAGACCAGTTTCAGGAATGTCTGCATGATAAAAAGATAATGAATATGAAGTGTGAAAGGTCTTGTGAGTGGTATGAGGAATATCTGTGAAGCTTGAGCTGCGTGCTGAGTTCGCTGTAAATGGAGACATTGGATACATCAACAGAAAAATCTACTTCCATTAGCTTTAATCTGGCAAATGAGCTTTTTTGAGGAGTTAAGCTATGAATTTCAGAGAACAGCTTAATGATATGTTTGTAAGTTCTTTGCTGCATAGAGGATGACATAGAAATCTATGACACCAGTAATGGTTAGGCTGTGTGTGATATTTGCAGCATGAGGCCACATACTGCAGTGATGATGCAACCACCAAATTGTGCAAAGCTCAGGTCATTTTGCAAGGTTCATACTCTTCCAAGTAAAATAAATTCAAGGACTTTTTAAACCTGAATTACCATATGTGTGTACTGTTGGTCGGTCAGTATAGGTAGGTATTTCATAAGTTCAGACCATGAATCTTAGCTGGGGCAGGCATACCTTCAATGACCTGCCTGTTACCCCTTGCCCGCCCCCATTTGGTTTATTTTATTAACTTTGAATTGCCCCTCTGTTTTGGTGTTTTTCGAAATCATTTTATTTTGTGGAATATTTTGAAAGGGTACATTATTTTTGTATTCATCTGCTGGTATGACACTTATTATTTGCTTTAACTTTTTATTTTTGATGCAGCCAGGAAACGAAGGGTCCACACATGAAGCAAAAGCAATTCCTGGAAGTTCCACCCTCTGGTAAGAACATGTCCCTAACTTCAGTAAACAGAAGCCTATCATGTGTTGTGAATACATCATTCCACTTACTTTACTCACATGCCTGACGCTTTACTTTGTAGTGATATCACTGCCACGGCACCAGCTGTCCACACACTCCCCTGGGTTGAATGCAAGTTCTGCGCTATTTTATCAGCTTGGTGTTTAATCAGATCTACACAGAAATCTCCTATACATCATTTTCGCACAAACAATTATTTAACACATGCTCTTTCATATCATCACCTAAAAAAAAAATCCAAGTACTATTTACAGAGCGATAAACTTTTTCAAGTACTTTCAAGGACTGGAACAGTATGTGTGTCAAAATATATGACCATCATGTACAGTACTGGTCCATGATGGTCATATATTTTGACACAACATGGTGGCAAACTATTCCATGACAGCTGACGACAGATATAACGATCACCTTTTTAGCGCAGAAGTTAGTGTTAACGCTACTGCAGGAATACAGCTGGAACTATTTGTCTCGAAAGATGATGCAATGGATTCATGGTGTTAAAATGCATCTGACCTAAAATCCTTCGAGATTCAGGATACTGGAGGACATGTTCATCAGGTTTTCTGAGTTTTTTTTTTTTTTTTTTGGACGTTTTCACAATTTCACTTAAAGTATTTTTCACCTTTGTTTTTGAGGTTTTATTTTCCTGGATCTTTTTATCTGTTCACTTTGTTTTAAGCATTCATGGTTTTTCAGACCCTAAGCTTTTATAAAGACGTTTTGCACTGTTCATCAAAATTTTTAATTCAAGTGTGTTTTACCTTATCGTTACAATTTTAATTTTCATGGTTTTTCAGAACCCAAAAAATTGATGTTTTATGCCCTCTTTTTAAATTTTTGTTTTCTGGCATTTTTAACATAAAAATGGTTCTACTTATTTTTTATCCATATTATATTATATTAGCTTTGGTTTTTACAGCAATGCTTTTTTTTTTTTTTTTTTTTGTAACACTTCATTCTTGTCTGATCGAATTATTCTCCAGAAAATAACATGTTAAAAAAGTTTGAACTTGATTGAAACAGTCATTTTCAGATCTATTTCAAATCAATAAATGATTTGTGGTTAGATACCATGTTTTTAACCATCACTTTATTTAGTGAAAAACATGAAAAACTGCATCTAATAAAAGGAATAAAACTAAGAAAAGCACATAAAGTGACTGAGATAATGCAAGATCACTCACCCTTACACGGAGAAAGTAACTTCCAAAGGTAAATCACATTATATAAGGAAACTACTCTTCCATGATTTGTCTGCAACTTAAATACAATATACATTTCAGTGTGAACATTGCTGAAAATGAAGTGCTTAGATATTGTTCATCTCACACAAAAAATGAACCCCCAAGAACATCAATGTCAGTGGTTCACTGATAGCAGAGAAAAAAATATTAACTATGAGATATAGTCAACAGAGATATGCATGGATAAAAAGTTAATCTTGAAATGAATGTGACCAATAATCACAGATCATTCTGTTTGACGAGTACAAAATTAAAGATTAGCTTTTTCAAGAAAAACATGAAGCACCCAATGAACAGTGGGGTACTTTCATTTTAACAGAAAACTATATCACAGTTCACCACTAATCTCCATCTCAAAATAAATGTGTGTGTGTGTGAGGGAGACGCACATCCATAAATTCATATTCTTTTGTTTCTTCCCTACCACCACATCGTTTTTATTTTTTATGCCTAAATAAAATTTAAAAAATAAAAAGAATGGGCTTAACTGTAATTTTCTTGTCACAGAGACGATGGTGACAGTTCTGTGGAAGTATGGCAACTTTAAATTGTGACAAGATACCTATTTACAACAGCAATGACAGAGTAATAAGGAGAAGTGGGAGCTGTAAGTCACTACTTTACTTGTAACAGTGACAAAATTACCATTTGCGATGGATGTGATACGAAGCAGGAATAAGCAGAAAATCAGTGACAAAAGTTGAGCAATAAATCGACAAAAACAAATAAACAAAACTGTTAGTTGTGCAACTTAATTCTTGGCCCCTAACCGCATAGCGATCATAGAACGTCGGCAAATGCAAATAGCTGTGTGCGATAATGACTGATTGCAGCATCATCCAACAGATTTCCAGGCAACCGTAACCACTCACAGCTGTAGTGACAGAAGGGACGAAAGTTGACAGTGAAAGCAATGTCGTTCGAGAAGCAACATTTGAGGCACTGCCTCGTGCTCACATTTCAGCTGAAAAAAAGTGCCGCGGAATCCCAGCAGATGATCTGTGCTGCTTTGGGTGAGGCTGCTGTGTCCTACGGTACATGTAAGAAGTGGTTTCAGTGGCTTAAGCAGGGAAATTATATCTCCCTGATGCAGAACGTCTGGGACAGCCACAGAAAGTTGACGATGAGGAACTGAAACGACTGTAGGATGCGGATCCCTGTCGCACCCAGTTAGAGCTCGCCCAGGAACTCAGAGTAACACAGCAAGCCATTGCAAAGTACCTGCACAAGTGTGGACAGATTCAAAAGGCGGGCCGTTTGGGTGCCCCACCAACTCACATTTGCGAACAAGTCTAGGTGCTATGATGTTGCTATGTCCTTGCTCTCCAGATACGAGAAGGATTTCCTTCACAAGATTTTGACCTGTGATGAGAAGTGGATCCTCTATAATAATCCTAAGTGGAGCAAATCATGGGTTTAACCAGGGTCAGCCTACCACCAGTACAGCCAAACCGAATATCCATGCCAGGAAGTTGTTGCTGTGCATATGGTGGGATCAGTGCGGTGTCGTACACTATGAGTCGCTCTAACCTGGTGAAACGGTCAATGCTGAGCATTATTATCAGCAACTCATTCATGTGGGTGATGCAATGGAGGTGAAAAGGCCATACACCGGCAAGGGCAGAAGGTCGGTCCTGTTTCTTCAGGATAACGTGCGTCCTCACACCGTCAAAATGACTTTAAACATGATCACCGACCTGGGATGGGAGATTTTGTCCTACCCGGCATATTCTCCAGACTTTGCCCTGTCGGATTATCACCTCTTTCACTCCCTGAAACATCACCTGAGTGATACGCACTTCAGTTCTGTCGAGGAAATCCACACAAGTATTGATGACTTTATCAACTTGAAACAGTTCTCTTTTTTCCGCAGCTCCCTGACCAATGGCTCAAATGTATCCAACATGACGGAGATTATTTCCCTGATTAGGTACGTATTCAATTTGCTATAATTTGCTGTCAATGTGTCGTGCCTGTGGCCAAGAATTCAGTTGCACACCTAATAGTTAGTACCTCATTCAGAATGTTTTTCTAAGACAACATAGAGTGGAGTGGGAGTGTTGCACAGTTTAAGAGGTTTCTTTCAATCAGCTTCATGTTCATGCATGTCATGACTTATTAAAAAAATATATTAAAAACACAAGAAAGACATTCACCTTTCATTGGATAACCTGATATACAAACACCACTTAAACAAACAAAATGTTGGCAACAACTTCTGATTTACTTTCAAACATGAAAAAATTTTCTTTTGTAATCTCTTTGCATTTTCAATTATTGACTTACCTGAAGTGTCACAAATTACTGCATAATGTCTTTTACTGACATAAAAATAATTCTTGACTTTTTTTAAAAGCACATCATCGCCAAATAAAACTTACCTTATAAGCCTCCTCCCTAGCTTGTTTTTTTAACTGTAGAAAATAGTCTCTTGTTGCAGTTGAGGCTTTCAATGCATTTGTAGCATTACTTGTACTGGGACCATTTGCAGCTGACTGTGCCCAAAATTTAAAACAATATCCACCATTTTTCAGTTTGGACTTGACAGGCTGAAATAATAATGCATGCTTATTATGTTTACCAGAAGAACATAAAATGAAAATATGGGCTTTGAAAACCTGAAATATACATACATTACATTAAAATGAATAATGCCCTTAGCAGTTCTGCTGTAAAAGACTCAAAACAAAGCAAAAGTTCAACAGAGCATTCCATTTACCATATATGGGTAGCTGTTTCACTTCCAAATATAATGAGTGTATCCTTTTCTAATAAACAGTATGGCACAGAAATCCCGAAAAAAGGCTACACTTCCATATCTGGCCTGCGTTGTCTGCTACAACAGAGCAAGTGCCAATAGGTGGCGCTGCTGCTGCTTCGCCGCAGAGGCTAGTAACTGCATTAAGTCTACACTGTTTGATCATTGCGTGGAGTCCATTCACTTACTTGTGTTGCCCCTGATTAAGTGCTGCTTCATGTTTCTTCCGTTGTTGTTCTTTCTGCGTGCGTTTTTACAGTGGGAAATTCGAAGCGCTTTTTTCAAGAAGTAGCTTAGGTAAAGGAGACTTATGTTTCGTGGTGTGAGAAACAGGGATTGATTCCAACCAGTAGAACATGTTTGGAGGGTCATTTAATGACTCTCATTTTATAGGTCTCATCGTTAAGGACAATTCAGATGTCAGAGAAATCACATTTCTGAGAACTCTGAGCAGTCTTCCCATGCACTTCAGACATGGGGCGCCTGGATCCTTGGTATCTTTGAATGTGGCACCAAGCGATTCAGGATCGAGATCTGCCCCGAAAATGACAGATCTGCAAGCACATTGCTGACATTCATACACAAACATGTACAACTACGATCTACTGTCATGACACATCAGTGGGCTTCATATGGTAACCTCGGAAGCTGTGGACACGAACGTCTCACCAGTTAACCACTCACTGAACTTTGTCGATCCTAGTACTGGGGCTCATACCCAAGATGTTGACAGCAATTGGCGACCTATCAAATGTAAACTTGGTGATGGAACTCACAAACTACATTTGGCAGAGCATATTCTGGAATATTTGTTAACCAGTCAATTACAGAGTTACCACCATATTTCACCATCTCGGCAGTCATGCCATCAACTCTCGGAGCCTTACCATTCTGAAAAGATTTTAGAGCTCTTCTCTTGAGATCCCTCCTCTGCTTCCATCCTTCACTGTGACATCATCTTTGCTTTTTTGATCTAATAACTCACAGAAGTATTCACCCCATCTTTCACTTAACTCATTGGGCTCCCATATCATTTACCTGATCGTATTCTTCACACAACTTATAACTTTGTTTCCCCTATTTTTCTTGAGTCTCCTGTACTTCCAGAAAGTCCTCCTATCATTCCAAAAAGCCAATTCATGCCTTTCCACCTTCTCCTTTCTATCTTTTGTACTCTGGCGAACCAGCTCAGCAGTTTCACACTTTTTACAGCGATATTCATCCACAGAAACTCTACCTTGAAACTTCCTAAAATAAGCTTATTTCTTTCGCTTTACTGCATCTTCAATCTCACTATTCCATGAAGCATTACCTCTATTGTTACCCACTACTGTGGTGCCACAGACCTTTTCAGCAGCAGTGACAACACAGTTCTTAAAACATTCCCACTTCTTTTCTATATCCCTCTCACAAGACTTCAGCTCCTTAGGTAATTCACTGAGTAAATGAGGGTAACTGTTGGAATTTCAACCTTTATTCTTTCCATCCTAGGCCTCTTCCTATTTGTTTTCCTCCAACCAACATTCAATTTCACTCGTAACACTACCAAGTAATGATCAGAACCAACATCCGCACCTCTCGTCACACGAGTGTCAACAACTTAATGTTTCAGACACTGATCATAGACCACAAAATCTATCGCTCTTTTGACCAAGAGTACGATTTTCCCAAGTATATGTGTGGATACACTTGTGGTTGAAAAACGCATGAGATACACACAAACCATTCTCAATGCAGAGTTCAATTAATCTTTCACCATTATCCAGAGATGCCAACCTATTTCAGATATTTTCAGTAGTACTCGTACAAATTTTCAGTAGTTTTGGCCATTTTTCAGTAGTGATACCAAAAAGAATAATTTTAACCGAGGAAAATATGGTATTACTCATTTAATTTAATTAGTATTTTACTTATTCATTTATATACATAAAAATCTGTATCAAAATATTCCAAATTTTTCACATGGAAAATAATATACACCATGACCGGTACATTTTTTAACACAACAAAAAATTGATTAAAGATCTTTCTTTAGTGATTTGGCTGTACATTGTTTTGCAGATTTGAGTTCCTCAGAAAAAAAATATTTTTTCATAACACACTTGCCCAGAGGAGAACATTTTCATTTTTGCAATAAGAAGTGCTTCTACAGTTTCTAAACCTAAATTAGGTCTGAAACGGGCTTTATTTTTTCGCACTAAACTAAAACCTTACTCACTCGCAGCATTCGAGTGTGGAACTACAAGTATTGCAAAAATTACTTTCGAGAGAATAGTATACTTAACAGCTCCAAAACAGCCTTTTAATTTTGAGATTTCTGATCAAGTTACATCTATTCTATCTGTTTCTGTTATGGTCTCTAATTTGTCAGCTTGATAATAAGCAATTCCGCTTCCAGTATATCAAGTTCATTTTCAGTTATTATCAATGGAAAGCGCTCGACTATGTATAATACAGAAGTAAATGATATTCTGGCTCTAAGTGAAGGATCTGCTACTCCTGCATGTTTTAAGAATTCATCATAGATCAGTATCTTTTCTTGAATATAAGAACATTCTTCAATGTAAAATTTTCTGACAGATGTATAGAACTTAGAAAGTTCATTTTCATTTAAAATGATTTTGCTTAAATACAATCTTGTTTTTACTCCAATTACCAGCTGTGTCCTTTCTGATTTTTCTTTTTTGAAAAACTTTTATTTGAAAAATTAAGCTCAACATCACCATTAGCTATGACAGTAGGCTTCACAAATCCCATGGATGACAATTTTATCCATCATGCTGAAAGATCTTTCAGTTTGAGGACCAAGCATTCACTATTTTAGATAAAAGATAGTGTAACTTGGAGAATATGAATGCTTTTGAATATCATGCATCAATTCTTACAATTTTTTCAGTTTCGTCACTTTCGTTTTCGGACTCTCCCCCTTTTATCAAGCTGAAGTGCAAACCTTTTTTTGTGGAATACTTAAGAACACAGGATCGACGTTCGGAACATTGTTGGAAAAAAATTACAGTTACAGGAGAAACCTTTGCTACGTCCGATTTCCGTTTTCGGATATTTCCTTTCCATTTTCAAGGTGAAATACAAATATTTATGAAATAAAATGAAATTTAACAACAATACTAGGCAGAGGAAACATCGCCTGAAAATTAAAATTACGATTTCGGGAGAAATCTTCACTGTTTCCGAAAGTTTTGAAAGACGAAATTTCCATTTTCGAAAGTTTCTGGCGGAAAGCATCCTTCAACACTACCAATTGCCCAAAAATTTATGTTCAGTTATGCATCGATCTCGAGAATAACCCAAATTACGACGGAAAAGCAGAAATTCCTCGAAGCTGTGCCACTCTCTTGCCTGAAGACTACACGGGAATTTTTGCGCCGTCGAATTTCCATTTTCGGAAACTTTCCCACGATTTTCAAAGTGAAATACAAATATTTATGGAATAAAATGATGTATACCAGCAATACTGGACAGAGGCAAAATCGCAGGAAAACGAAATTACGATTATGGAAAAAATCTTTATTTTGTTTACTTCCGTTTTTTAAAGGCAAAATGCTGTCCCGATGCGTATTTTTACGCGTCGGTAAAAATTCCTCGATGCATAGTTTTACGCGTTTCTAGATGCGTGTTTTTACGCGTTGATGTGTTGTTACGCGTTTCTTGATGCGTGTTTTTACGTGTTGATGTGTACTTTATGCGCTTCACGACGTGTATTTCTGCGAGTCGCGAAAAATTCCCGATGCATATTTTTACGCGTTAGTCAAATTTCGATGCGTAAAAACACTTTTCGATGCGTACTAGATGCGCAATAACGCATTTTGGCAAACTCTGCAGTGACATAAGAACGAAATCCAAGCATACTTTTCTGCAACGCAAGAAAACAAACTTCAAAATATTAATTACTGACATGAATGGCCGATGCACGCTTTAAATAAAAAATCCGATGCCAGGCAATGACACTCACATTCTGCACCAAACGATTTTCAAGAGCTTGTCACTGCACTGCAAAAAACCTTCAGGCCGAACTTCGCCCACGTCCACCAAAGCGGGGCTATGCTCAACATCCCCAGAATGTTGTATGCTGGGGAGGGAGGGTTTTCACTTAGAATGACTCGGCGCAAGGCCATACTCATCGAGTGCCGCTCACTCACGCTAAGATCCGAGCAGCTTTGAGAGGCAGAACTGCAGGTGCAGGCAGCATCGCAAGCAAGACGCAAGCAAGACGCAAGCAAGACGCAAGCAAGACGAATGACGGATCGTCAAGTGGCCACCGTTGCGTTGGGAAGGGGAACCAGCAAAATGAAAATTAATAACTTCTGTTAATTATCCGTAGAAAAATCACGGTTTTCCGTATTCCATAGTACAAGAGCTGTTTCCGTAGTAGTTGGCATCTCTGATTATCATTCACACAGGGATCATTAAACTTACCCAGAACATTGTCAGAAATTGCATTCTGCACACCTACTCTAGTATTGAAATCCCCTGCTATTATAACTTTCTCTTTAGCCCCAAACTGGCTCAAAACAGCTTTTAGCTCATTCCAGAAATCTTTCTTCCTATCAGAAGGTTCCGAGCCACAAGCAGCATACACTACAACAATTACTATTCTCTGAAGTTTCACTTTCAAACGAATCCAAAGAATTCTCACACTTATGCAGCTATAATGAATCAAGTTGTTCTTCATCTTTTCACTTAAAATCACACCTACATCAGCCTATCCTCTCACATTATCCAACACTCCAGACCACACACTCATCATTCCATTCACTTCTTCTATCCCAATTCCCTTCTTTTTGGTTTCACTTACACACAGCACATCCAATCTACTTATTCATCTCTTCAATCACCTCGTTCATCTTGCCATTTATACCTCCAGTATTCCATACACCAATCTTACACTCACTCAGCCAAGATCTCTTTCTCATATGCAGTTTAGAAAGTCCAGGTCGATTCTGTGGTGGACCATCGTTCTCAAGTGTGGTAGGTACACCATATCCCATACTTTTGTTAGTTTTTATATTTCTTTGTGCCTTTTTAATCAGGTAAGTACATCACTGTGGGGGATCAGCCCACAGCTGACAGTTTCAGTTGGTCATACAACCTAAAGATTTTGGAACAAGACCCAGTGAGTTGAGGTCTTTTTGCCAAAGGTCACACCAAACTAGCAAAGTTGATAATAGGCAAAAATTATTCTACATGGCAAAAGCTATGCTAAAGGAAAAATATCTTTCCAAATATGTCTCCCAACAGAGATAGCAAGAAAAAGTTTTGACCTTTATGCCCTCCAGGAGAAAGTTGTGCATTATTTTAAAAAAATCTTATAGTAACAAAAATTTCATTTGCTTCCCACCTTTATTGTAGTGAATGGCATACAGTAAAAACTGAAATTTCTGAATAGGATTTTTAGAAGCGGAGATACAGCTGCAAACGGAAGTACACGAACCCCAACTGGCGGCAGAACTGTGAACTATAAACGTTGTCTAATAGAAACCTGAAATGTTCCATAAGGTAAATGGTATCCGGCGTTAAAAGAATTTTTTAAACTGGACATTTCGAAGTACAAATATTGAGAAAATAGATTAAATATTTACGCCCCCTAGCGGCGAAATTGTGCATTACTTTGGGGAAAAAATACAAAGTTTTCATAGTTAGAAGTATTTGATCAAAAAAATCTTTTTTTTTTTTTTAAATTAGGTTTTTATTCCCGCAGATTTTGCTGTAAACGGAAACTTGAACTTACGTCCTCTGGTGGCACAGTTGTGCATTAAGAAAAAACTTAAAATTATATGAGAAAAATTTTGCACCAAAAATGCTCTCCAATAAAGAAAAAAATTCAAATCAGACTCACAGGAACAGACATAATAGACAAAAATAAGATATGCATCTACACCCCTGGTGGAACAAATATATAGTATTTTAAGTAAAAGGTATTCACAAAAGGTTATAAGAGGTGAGTGAGTGGTATCGGTTCACAAAAGAATTTTTCAAGTTTCCAGAAGCTCAGATTTTGTTGCAAATACGTCTGAAGCCGAAATAAACACTTATGCCCCCTTGATGGCCAAAGCATTCTTTACCAAAAATGCGAAATTATATGCAAAACATTTCCACCAGGAGCTGTATCCGAAGCAGGAAATTTTTTCAAATCGGACTTTTAGAAGCAGTGATATTGGTAAAACCGCAATTTACCTTTATGCCCCTAGCGCAAAATCTATGCATTACTTGAAAATGAGACTGTAACTAAAATAGTCTTTGATAAAAATGGCACAGAAAGGAAAAAAACAAATTTTTTCACTTGAATATTTAAAAGGAAATATGCAGAAGCAGAAGGATTTTTCATCATGAACTCCTTTTTCAAGAAAAAGCTGCAAAGGAAATTGACATGGAGGCATCCCAATGTATTGACAAGTGAAATTGATTTTATTACGTGAAACAAGAAATTTGTCATGGAAGACTGCAGTGTGCTAAACAAGTTCAACACAGGTAGTGACCATAGAATGGTTCGATGTAAGATACACCTCAACGCTAAACTCAGGCGTGGCAAGCTCATAAAACAAACAAAGTATATTGACATGACCAACCTCAAAAAACATCATACCTTCAAATTGGAACTGAGGAACAGATTCTCTGCTCTAGAAGGTCCAACGTCGGAAGAAGTGGGCATCTGTGAAGTTAACAAAAAACTAGCCAAGGCTCTTATGGAAACAGCAACAAAAATAGCTGGTACTAAGAACAAGCTGCATGCGAACGAATTATCAGGAAAAACAAAAATTATGATGCAAAAATGAAGAGAGATGAGGACAACTAAAGGAGATGCGACTTCCAAAGTGAAATATATAGAGCTATGCACGATGCTACGAAAAAGTATCACTGAAGATGTTAGGAAATTCAACTGTGAACTGGTGAAGAAAACAATTGAAAACAACCAAAGTTTGAAGAGAGTAAAGGGACATCTGAGTAAGGGGAGAAAACAGATTATGGCTCCGAGAAAAGAAGATGGCTCTGAGTAACAAGCAATAGAGTTGAAATTTTGACAAGAGTGAAAGATTTTTACTTAAAACTATAAGAAATGGATGATACATGTACTCCACACCTTACGAAAGACACCAGTACCAGAGTTCTTCCAGTCCTCCTAGCAGAAATTGCACATGCAATCAAGAACATGAAACGAGGAAAAGCTCCAGGAGAAGATGGAATTACTGTAGACATCATACAAGAAGCAAGTGGAGAAATTGAAACATTACTCGCCCAAGTTTTCAATCGATGTCTTAATGAAGGGAAGATTCCTGAGGATTGGAACAATGCTACAATGATCCTGCTACCTAAACAAGGTGACATTGAGGATCTCAGGAACTACAGACCCATCAGCCTCCTATCAGTGATTTATAAAATCTTCACTAAAGTTCTTTCACACCGCTTGAAGGTGACACTGGACATGGCTCAACTGAGAGAACAAGCTGGATGAAGGAGTGGCTACAACACCATAGATCATATCCACATATTGAGAGAACTAATTGAACTTCCATTATGCATGGCTTTTATCGATTATGAAAAGGCCTTTCATTTGGTGAAACCATCAGCAGTTACAATGGCTTTGAAATCCTGCAGTGTTGAAGATGCATACATAATTATCATTATTAATAACATCTATGAAAATGCAAATGCAAAGATTCGGCTATTTGAGAATACAGCGCCCATAAAAATTGGAAAGGGAGTGAGACAAGGTGACACTATATCTCCCAAACTCTTTAATGCCACACTGGAAAATGTCTTTCAATCACTGAACTGGGAAAACAAAGGGAAAAAGATTAATTGAGATTATCTAACTCACCTTCGTTTTGCTAATGACGTAGTCATTTTTGCAACTACCCCATCAGAGCTGCAGAGTATGACCCAGGAACTTGCTGGCAAGAGTAAAGAAGTGGGATTAAAAATGAACTTTTAGAAGACAAAAGTGATGTACAATAATGCTTTTACAAGAAATGAAGATTTATCAATTGATGGGGAAAGCTGGAGATAACAAATACCTACATTTATCTTGGACAGCAAGATAAATGAAGAAATTAATCGGCATAAAAAACTTGCCTGGAGAGCTTTTGGAAGAAACAGTATAATTTTCAAGAGCAATATGCCATTGTCTTAAAAGAAAAGTGTTTGATCAATGCATCCTTCCAGTGCTTACATATGGTGCAGAGACGTGGACCTTAACTAAAAGAGACATACAAAGACTGCAAACAACTCAAAGTAGCATGGAGAGGTGCATGTTTGGTGTAACCAGGAGAGATAAGAAGAGGAACTCGTGGATCAGAAAAATTACAAGAGTGGAAGACACCATGATTAGAGTAAAATACCTGAAATGGCAATGGGCTAGACATATTGCCAGAAGGACAGACCATCGATGGACAGCTGAAATTTTAGACTGCATTCCAAGGGACAGGAAAAGACCCAGAAGAAGAAAACATGTGAGATGGGTGGATGAAATTCGAAAGTATGCGGGAGTAACATGGAGGAGACTGGCACAAGACAGACCATTGTGGAAGAAACTTGGGGAGACCTTCGTCCAGCAGTAGAATGATAATGGTTGACAATGATGATGAAGATGATATGAAATACAATGTATTTTAAATTCGACAGGATCTGCATTTACGCCCTCCAGTGGAGAAGTTGTGCATCGTAAAAAATCAGAATTAAAGGATCATCATTCTTGCATTTCAAGCTTAAAAGAATTTTAGAAATCAAATTAGTAGTTGCAGGGGTATGGTGTCCTCGGCTGGACAGACAAAGTGGTAACACCCACGTTTCTTTTTGCCTTTTTTTTCTTTTCTACAAAAGATGTGATAGTAACATGGCTTTAGTACTGCTAACAGAGGTGTGGAGGAAAATTGGTCAGATATAAGTTATATCAGTAGAAAAACCATCAACTACAAAACATTGAACAGGGGCAAACCTGTCACGTTAAACTGTTCATACCATCGCCGAATAGAGTTGGTGCTGAGCGGAATTTTCCTAAATTTTGTTCGAAAGTTTCGTTGCACTGTTGTCACAGATTGACTAGCATGAAATTTGAGGACAACAAATCCTTTCTTGCTGTTTGAAGCCATCTTACCAACTATAAAATAAGTACGGCCCTCTCACGCCACTAGTGGTAATCAAAGTAATCTTTGAGCAATGAGTGTCTGGTAACATCCAACTTGACCAGCATATAGCTAATATTACAGCCACAAAAAAAAAAAAAAAAAAAAACACACGAAACCACTCCAATAATTTGTAGACACCCTGCACATGTGAAGCAGAACAAGTGCCCATCCTCCCAATGCAACAATCACTTAGCTGGTAAAAGGGACAATAGACACCATTCCAGGACTTATCTCCTGTTACCTCTCAGACGACATTCACATTCCATTACTCTCCTATCGCTCTCTGCAACTGTCGCCCAGAAATTCAAACGCATGTGCATAAGCCCCACCCATCCTCTTTTTGCCTATGATTAGGTTGCCGGTTTTCAACTCTGCCGATGCAATACTACCAAGGCATAGGTCCTTGGAGTGAGTGGCAACGAGAGTCGCGCTTGTGCAACTAGCTTTACTTGTTGAGCATGTGATGTACTCCTCCATTAATTTTCTATCCACGTTCCTCCACTAGCACACTAAATTTCCCCTGCACTGATACACTTTGATTCTGTATGCCACCATTTCTATTCAAGGACAGTGCAGTGCAGGTTTTCTCTGCCTCATTAAATATGGAATTTCATTAATATTTTATTGCTTTGCTTGTTAAATGATATGGGAGCCCAATGAGTTAAGTGAAAGATGGAATGAATACTTCTGTGAGTTATTAGATCAGGAGAGCAAAAATGATTCTGAGTCAGATGAAGATGATGTCACAATGAGGGATGAAAGCACAGGAGGGATCTCAAGAGAAGAAGTGTGTAAAGCTCTAAAATCTCTTCAGAATGGTAAGGCTCCAGTAGTTGATGGCATAACTGCAGAGATGTTGAAATATGGTAGTGACTCTATAATTGACTGGTTAACTGAAATTTGCCAGTTGTGCTGGGAGTTAGGAATGGTCCCTCAGGATTGGAAGGATGCTATTATTGTTCCCTTGTATAAGGGAAAAGGTGATCAGACTGAATGCAAGAACTGTCGTGGTATTAGCCTACTGAGTGTGCCAGGGAAAGTGTTTGGTAAGGTTGTTATTGAAAAAGTATGGGGTCTTACATCATTGAAAGTGTGGGATGTTCAGAGTGATTTTATGCCTGGTAAAGGCTGCACTAACCAGATTTTTGCATTATGCATGATGATTGAAAAGTATCTGGCTGTTGGGAAGAAAGATTTTACTGCCTTCACAGATTTAGAGAAAGCTAAGAACGGAGTGAATAGGACACTTTTGTGGAAGGTATTGAATGAATATGGTGTTACTGGGAATCTACTTAATAGTGTAAAAGCCATGTATGCTGGTAGTAGAGCTTGTGTACGAGTGAATGGTGTTTTATCAAAATGGTTTTCCATTAGTGCAGGAGTTAGACAAGGTTGTGTAATGTCACCATGGCTGTTTAATATATTTATGGACGCATGCATGCGTGAGGCCAAAATAGATAATAGTGGTTTATGTCTTGGTGATATCCGTGTGTGCAGATTGCTGTATGCTGATGACACTGTCCTGTTGGCAGAGAGCAAAAGTGAGTTGCAGAGTATGTTGACTCGGATGCACGAAGTTTGCATGAAATTCAAACTGAGTATAAATAAGGGAAAAACCAAAGTTATGGTGTTTGAGAGAGGAATGAGTAGCACTGAATGTAATGTAAGTATAAATGGCACTGTGATTGACCAGGTGAGTGTGTTTGTGTATTTAGGAAGCATGTTTGACAGAGAGAACAAGTTGGATGGTGAAATCAGTAGGCGAGTGAATTCTTCTTTGAAAGTCATAGCTGCTCTGGGAGGTTTTCACAGGTATGATGGGTTCTCTAGAGAGTCCCGCATGGCTGTGTATGAAACAGTAATTGTTCCTACTCTGATGTATGGCAGTGAAACCTGGGTACTGCAGAAGAAGCATACGAGTTGTTTGTGTGCTGGAGAAATGCGTTACTTACGTGGGGTTTGTGGCAAGACATGATCTGATTGTGTGAGGAATGAAGATGTATTGCAGTTGTGTGATGTAAAGCAAAATGTTGTTAGCAAGGTGGAGACCAATATGTTTCGGTGGTTTGGCCATGTTGAAAGAATGAGTGATGAAATGCTTACTAAGAAAATATTTTCAACCCAAGTGGCAGGAAGGCCAAGGAAGACATGGGTGGATCAGATTCAGGAGAGTCTGCATGAGAAAAAGATTATGAGTATGAAGTATAAAAGATCTTGTGTAAGGCGTGTAATGGATATCAGTGAAGCACGAGTTGTATGTCAAGATCGCTGTAAATGGCGAAGTTTGATACAACAACAATAAGTAAAAATATCTGGAAGTTTGTATTTCTTTTTGGAGCTAACCTCTGAATCTCAGAGAACAGCTTAGTGATATGTATATATGTATTACATCCACAGACTTCTTTAAATTTTGTTTGTTAAAAACCATCAGATTGACTTTGAATTAACATTATAACAAACAAAAATCCCCGTTTTGCTCATTTAATCCAAGATTTCACTAAATTATATGGGCTACTTAAATGCAAGTTTTGCTGTATGTTAATTTGTTAAATAGAGATCCGAACATGCTTCATCAAAACTTATTTGTACATCCAGAATTATATTTGGCAAATGCAGATCAGTTCGCAATACCCAAAGAAAGGGTTATTAATGATAGAGCTAACAAATTAGGTGTGCAACTTAATTCCCCAGGCACGACACGTGGACAGCAAATTATAGCAAATCGAATATGTACCTAATCAGGGAAATAATCCCCATCATGTTGGATACATTTGAGCTATAGGTCAGGGAGCTGCCAAATGCCACTGTGGAAAAAAGAGGGCCGTTTCGAGTTGATAAAGTCTTCAATGCTTGTGTGGACCTACTCGACAGAAGTGAAGTACGTATCACTCAGGTGATGTTGCAGGGAGCGAAAGAGGTGATAATCCGACGGGGCAAAGTCTGGAGAATACGCTGGGTGGGACAAAATCTCCCATCCCAGGTTAGTGATCGTGTTTACAGTCGTTTTTGCGGTGTGAGGGCACGCTTCATCCTGAAGCAACAGGGCCGACCTTCTGCCCTTGCCGGTGTATGGCCTTTTAGCCTCCAGTGCGTCACTCACACAAATGAGTTGCTGACAATAATGCTCAGCATTAACCGTTTCACCAAGTTTGAGGAACTCATAGTGTACGACACCGCACTGATTCCACCATATGCACAACAACTTCCTGGCATGGATATTCGGTTTGGCGGTACTGGTGGTAGGCTGACCTGGATAAACCCAAGATTTGCGCTGCTTAGGATTATTATAGATGATCCACTTCTCATCACAGGTCAAAATCTTGTGGAGAAAATCCTTCTTCTTGAATCTGGAGAGCAAGGACACAGCAACATCATAGCGCATAGACTTGCTCACAGCTGTGAGTTGGTGGGGCACCCAACGGCCCTTCTTTTGAAACCGTCCAAGCTTGTGCAGGTACTTTGCAATGGCTTGCTGTGTTACTCTGAGTTCCTTGGCGAACTCTGACTGTGTGCGACAAGGATCCGCATCCAACAGTTGTTCCAGTTCCACATCGTCAACTTTCTGTGGCTGTCCTTGACATTTTGCATCACGGAGATCGAAATTTCCCTGCTTAAGCCACTGGAACCACTTCTTACACGTACCGTAGAACACAGCAGCCTTACCCAAAGTAGCACAGATCTTTTGCTGGGCTGTCACGGTACTTTTTTCAGGTGAAACGCGAACAGGAGGAAGTGCCTCAAATGTTGCTTCTCGAACGACATTGCTTTCACAGTCACTACAGCTGTGAGCGGTTACGGTTGCCTGGAAAGCTGTTGGATGGCGCTGCAATCAGCCATTATCACACACAGCTATTTGCATTTGCCAATATTCTATGATCGCTTGCAGTTAGGGGCCGAGAATAAAGTTGCATACCTAATATTTGTCTCAGTGTTGGCTTCATTTAGGGACACTTTTCAGGATATCCCTTAACACTTTGCCATTGTTATTTGCAATCAGTATCTTCAGGAACTTCATCTAACAACGGCACTGATCACAAAAGATACCAATATACCACATCATCTCACTTTTATGATTTAGCATTCATTAGCAATTCATAAAATTTGCAGTGTGTGAACATATTATAGGGTTGCCAACATTATATGAAGGCCATGAGGAGGAATAGCAAAAATGTTCAAGAGTTCTGGGATTACTTTATGAGAATAACCCCATTCAATTTATAAAAAAACTCATGAAACATAATACTTTTTATGATAAAAACATTCTTAATACTTCAATTGTCAATAAATCATATAATACAAACTAACTTGATGGATGTCACACCACCGTAAATGAAATGATTAAGGTAAAACACACCTTTAAGAACCTGGCTCATCATATTCTTATTCAATGTTTTTAATGTAATGCCAATATTTACTGATATTTTCAGCAGTATTAAGTAAAGGCAGGGAAAAAAAAGCCTTGTATGTATGTATGCACATAATAAATTTAATTAACCAAATAAAATGCAAACCTAATGATAAAATACAGCACTCATTCTTTTAAAGATAAATATTATATGTTGCTGTCTTTGCTCTTTGTAATTCTTTATTCAAACATGAAGTCTTAACAGCACACATTTTCATCAGCATTAACTCTGCATTTTTCAATGATTAAAGCTTCTAAAGTAGGAAGTCCTAAGTTTCACCTACACTCAGTAATTTTATATTTATGATACACAAAATTCTTTCACATGATGCATTACTAAGTGGAATTAGAACTGCAAACACAAAATTAATATCTGGTAGTAATTTATATTTTATACATTCCATTATGAAAGATTAATGGAGATTACCAAACTCACCTTCGTTTTGCTGATAACGTAGTCATCTTTGCAACTACCCCTTCAGAGCTGTAAAATTTGATCCAAGAACTTGCTGACAAGAGTAAGGAAGTGGGATTAAAAATGAACTTTCAGAAGCCAAAAGTGATATACAATGCTTTTAAAAGAGACGAAGAGTTATCGATTGATGGAGAAAAGCTTGAGACAACACATCTCTTACATTTATCTTGCAGATATCAAGTGAGGATCACATTGATGAAGAAATTAATTGGCTTATAAAACTTGAATGGAGAGCTTTTGGAAGAAACAGCACAATTTTTAAGAGCAGTGTGCCATTATGTTTTAAAAGTAAAGTGTTTAATCAATGCATCCTGCCAGTACTTACGTATGGAACAGAGACATGGACCTTAACTAAAAAAGACATACAAAGACTGCAGATAACTGAAAGAGCAAGGAGAGATGCATGCTTGGTGTAACCAGGAAAGATAAGAGGAACTTCTGGATAAGGAAAATGACAGGAGTGAACTACATCATGAACAGAGTGAAATTACTGAAATGGCAATGGGCAGGACATGTTGCCAGAAGAACGGACCATCGACGGACAACCGAAATTTTAGACTGAGTTCCGAGGGAGAGGAAAAGACCCAGAAGAAGGCCCCATGGGAGATAGATGGATGAAATTCGAAAGTGTGCTGGAGTGACATGGAGAAAGCAGGCTCAAAACAGACAATTCTGGAAGAAACTTGGGGAGACCTTCATCCAGCAGTGGATTGGTAATGGTTGATGATGACATTCCATTAGGATCTATTAGGTTTTAAATTAATGTTCATGCTACATCAACTCCATTACAGTTATGAATTTCATCTTTTAAGACATCAAACTGAAACTGTGTAAACTGAGTTTCTTATGGTCTTTATGATCATCATAAGGCATTTTTGCCCTTTAAATTAACATTAATAATCTTTGCTTGTTGGTATAATCACCACAGGCTTCATCATGCATATGGAGATGTGTGAACAGGTGCAAGCAGTGTGAGAAGGTGGGTGAAATGTGGATAAGGATGGTTTCACAGACATTAACGATCAGCATTGCAGCAGTCATGGTCGAACAGCCTCTACGGAACACAACAAGGAAATGGTTGATGCCTTAATTCGTGATGACAGATGTGTGACAGTGAAGGAACTTGTGGCAAACTTCGGGATAGGACATAGTGCAGTTTAGGAACTGATTAGCAAATTGGGATATCAGAAAATTTGTGCCTGCTGGGTCCGACGCTAATTGACAGACCATAAGGGGCCAATGCAAAAACATCATCACAACTGCTGGAGCAGTATTGAAATGAAGGGCCTATTTTTTGCATGGCATTGTGACAGGTGACAAAAGTTGATTCCACCATTTAAAACCTGAAACAAAATACTGCAGCATGGAATGGCATCTCCATTCACCAAGCAGGAAGAAGCCTAAGACAGTTGCTGTCAACTGCAAAGGTTATGGAAACTATCCCTTGGGCTGCACATGGGTGCATTCTGGTTGATGTTTTAGTTTAAAGTAAAAACAAATAAATAAAATTGAGAAAACGAAAACACTCATACACTATTCTGTGTCCTTTTAAAGAACAAACTACTATTGCATACCACTGTGAATATCTGTAAGCAAATACCATTGGCACTGAGTTAATTAATGCTTCACTCTGTTAGAGTAAGATCTAGTGACTGTGTAGAAAGTGACTTTGTGAGTTCATTTCTTTTTGATGGTTAAAAATGGACAGAAATAAACAAAAATGAAAATTATTGGCCATGGTAAAACATAATGGTATCCTAAATACATGCTGAATATGTTCAACGAGTGGTCCTAAATCTAGGATACACAAATAGGGATTCTAAAAGCAACTGTTTTTTGGAAGTGGGATTTCTTGTATTAACAACAAAGAAAAATTCCTATACTTCCCATTATTTTTCAAGTTTAAAAACTGCATATAAGCATGCATTAAATTCTATTGTCACATTTCAAGTTGTCCATGTGATATGTGCTGATCATCTGGGGGCAGCAAGTTATTTCAGTAGCTCTATTTTCAGCTTCAAAGTTCAACTCATAATTCTAGATGGTTGGACCAGTCGAGGTGAAAAATGGCACAGCTTTTAAGAGTGTTTCTGATGAATAAACACAGGCCTTCTGTGTTGTGCTATCATACTACATAATATCTATAACACTTAAATTATTAGCAGATTTCATACCCAAGGCCATCTTTAATGCTGATAAAACCAGAGTTTTCAATTTAATGCTTCCAAGGAGAAACTTTGGTTCTTAAAAATGAGCATCATAAATATTAAAAAACTTGATAGAACCTATTACTGTGATGTGCCTTTGTTTGTTGTTTATAAATTTATAAACCTCTGTTGCTTTAAAAAATGCAAAGAATTTTCCAACATAACAAACAGCAAATTACTCGTAAAAATAAAAAAGACATTTCTACTGTGGTAAGACACTGGATGACACATTTTCATGGGAGAAGTGTAGAGGTGCTTTGAGTATTAACAACAAAACTGTCCACTTTGATGTGGATAAGCTAAAATCTATCTAAAATTATCTTTTGCTGCAAATACACAGTGTGTATTGTAGCAGACTGCCTAATATGATAAAAACCCAAAACATCACCACAAATTGAGGCTTCATACATAAGCACATATTATTCAATCAATTAAGGATGTCAAGCCTATAACCTTTTTGGTTTCCTAGCATTTATGGTACATCCCTTTGGAGCCTGTACCTTAGAAAACAATCCTGAAACATTTGTATCATTTTGGCTGTCCTATTCCCCAACCCTGATAAAATATTTTAACTAAACATAAAGATAATTGGGAAATTCCTGAGAACATACTCAAAGAATGAAGTCTAAGCATTTCCATGAATAACTGCTTAAAAAAAATATTTCATACAATTTGAGAATTTTTTTCCTTGACAGCTTTTTCCCAACAGCTTTTACAAACCGACAATTATTTTCTAAAATACTAAACTAACAGTTATACATATGCATATGTTCTCTTGAATATCTATCTGTTCTTCAATGACCTTTAACACACACAGTATATTCCTGTTTTTGAAAAATATTTTACCGAAAATCAGCCAACATGTAAAATCCTGTATCATTTCTTTGTGGAGCTAACCTCTGAATATCAGAGAACAGCTTAGTGATATGTATGTATGTATTGGTTTTAAACTTTAATCTGGTAAGCGAGCTTTCTTTGAGAAACTAACCTCTGTATCTCAGAGAACAGCTCAGTGATATGTTATAAGCATGTGCATATATGCTGACACCTTTATAACATATATATTATGTTTACAAAAAAATTAGAAAACATACTTGTACATGTACATACATTGATACCTTTTAGCATATATAATTGTACATAACTAATCTACTACACTGGACTAATTACCATACATTCGCCTAGGCCAGGGATGGCGAACCTTTTCTGACTAGTGTGCCACCTCTTGTTTGAGTTTTTTTTTTTTTTCAATTAACATTTCGTCGTGAAACTTTTCTTGTGAATACTAATACCATAAAAAAAAATGATGTTAAAAGAATAATGATCAGGTAAGTAGGTGAGCTTTAAGAATAAGACAATTTCAATTTGAATTTGTAGGAAGATAATTGAAAAATCATTCTTATATAATCACATTAGTGAGAAACTTGTTGCTGAATGCTACTAGCCAAGGCATTTACTTTCGGTTCATAACTTATTGTCTTCAAGGTAATGGTCACCATCAGTAGTCACAGACACTATTTTATTTAGTCAATCCCTTTTTTTACTACAAATTACAGCTTCAATTCACACATTATATCTTTCCCTGTCATCGTAGTTGGCAAACTCAGCAGTTTAATTAATTCCTCCCTCATTATATTTCCACAAGGAAATCTAACAAAAATATCTAACCCTGCTTGTGATGTCATATCAGTGCATCAAGTTGACATATTGAAAACATATCGGCTTTGTCCAAATTAGATTTTATTTTGGTCCAAAACAGCTTTACTCATTCTTGTTATTCTATCATTGAGGGTTCCTACTGGCTGGCATTTCCTCAGTTCTATTTACAGTTTGTTGCTTGTTGGGAAAATCTTCCAATAATGTGTCAGAGTGGCTAAGAAAGCCGCTTTCAAAAAATTACACCATCACAAAGTGGTTTCCCATGCTGTGCCATACAGCAAGATAACTGAAGATTAGCAGTAGTGATGTTATTACTGAAAGAAGATGTGAAACAATTTGATTGTTTTTCATAATGTTTCACTTTTTGTGAAATTTATTCCGTTCTTTCTTTCTTTTTTTTTCTTTTTTTTTTTTGATTGGAGGTTTAACGACCACCGTGAGCAACTCAATGGGCTATAAGCAGTTGCCCATCCCTAATTTACTGTCACTGGTTCTAGTGAAGAGAGAGAACCAGTGCCATAAAGCAAACACAACAGCCATGCCTCACCGGTATTCGAGCCCGGACCCCTTTCGGATGAATGATCAGATGCCATCGCTTAGACCACTGCACCTCCGGGGCGGCCCGTTCTTTCTTCATTTGACATGGAATAAACATTTTTACGATTCCTCTCAAAATGATGCTTTCCATTGAATGTGAGGGACACTGTTTCCAAACACAGGCAACAGAAAGCTTTATTTGGTTTTTTTCAATCACTCCGAACTCCGATATTTACTGTTCTTAAAATACTCGGCCACTAACATTGTTAGGTTTGCAAGAACCTAAAAACATGTGCTGTTAAAAAGTTTTTAAAAAACTAAATTTTTATTTAATGTTAATGGTTTCATATCAGTGTGCCACCTAAATTGTGTTTTGTGCCACCCAGTGACATGCGTATCATACTGGATTGATAATGGTTGACAATGATGATGATAAATATATAAGGATAGTGGGGACTGAGCAAAATCTGACAGCAAATTTACCTTCATTACTAATAATAAGGGCTAAAATTTGTATACCTCTGTTAATCATTTAATAGGCAATATAGAATTACAGTGCTAATCATAGTAATTAACTACAGAATAAAGATATTCAACTGGAATTATAAGAAAGGAAATATGTGCTTACAGTATTTTCTTCAAGTTTTGGCTTCTTTGAGGGCATATCTAAAAAGAAAGAAAAAAACTATATGAATGTGAACAATTATCAAAAATACTATTGAGCTTCAAAAAATGAAAGCACTGCTAACACATCACAATAGGAAACAGGTTACACCTCAGAAACAGAAATTCTCTTCAAACTTGCATACTAACAAACCCTCTACTCCCAAATAAAATCCTTTAATTTTCTGCTCCTTTGTTACTAACTACAACAATTTCATCAAAAGCAAATAATCATAAGGTAATGCTAACTATATAACTTTTTAATACTAATTTGCTGTGAAGTATTTTAATAATGTGAGGTTGTGTGGTCACACCCAAATCACAGAACCAGAATCACTCTGTACTGCAAATTTGATTTTACACATTCAACGTTACAAACAATAAAGAACTTACACATTACATACAAGTAGACTTTGAAACATGTAACTTCACTTATATGAGATCAACTAATTTAGAATTTTTTAAAAGTACCATTTCATTTTTGTGTGATTATGTGATTCACACAGATCCCACCAGCTGACATGAAACAAAATTGGTATGTGAACTAATAACGAAAAATTATCAATAACCAATGGATGCACCAATTTTGTGCAAAAAGAAAACATTACAGTGTGTTTGCATGAATCAGTTATTTTAATAATTACATTTAAAGCATGCACTTTAAATATCATAGTGATTGTTTCTCCTTCATAAAATGTGCAGAGGTGTGTGTGTGTGTGAGAGAGAGAGAGAGAGAGAGAGAGAGAGAGAGAGAGAGAGAGAGAGAGAGAGAGATGGGTATATGTGTATATGTTACATCTACCACAGATGTGAAGGATGGTCCACCATGTAAACAACATAGCACAGGTGAAAATGATTGTAGCAGAGTGAATGTAAGATTGGTGTACCAAATACTATAGGAATACATAGACTGAGTCATTCCACAAAAGTTTTGCTTTTAGTACTGTATGTACCAATTACTTAGCATATATACATGGATACTAATAATGAAATATCATTATGGTAATATGTACCATGGTATTCTGTTCAACACATTCAATATCATTCATAAGAAATTCAATAAACTCCATGGTATAACTAAACTAATATTTAAGAAGTTTTTTCCTGTACATACCTTAATTCAAATCATGTTCAAATGTAGCACAACAGTCAATATTCCATAGAAATAATGTTCACAAAATGGAGTCGCTGTTCTTCATCAAAGCATGTCTTGTCTTTATTAGGCCTAAAGTCTTCATGCTATTAAGCCTAATTGGTGTTCAAACAAAAGCTATTGTATATTGATTTCTGTTGATCTTTTGACTGAGTTTCAATGACTCTCTAATCAATATCCATTACTTAAAGATGTGAAATTATGCAATTTCATTCAAGGTGGAATAGCTGTGAAATGACGTAATAAAGAATTTCCGATTAAAAAATGGCCATGGAAATTGGTTAAAAGACAATGATACTTTAAACCATTGGACAGTATGTACACTGAAAGCAAAAATTAAATACAGAAGTTGAATAAATGAATGAACGTTAAAAGAACCTTAAAAACCATGGAATCATTCAATGTCTCACAAACCAATGCATCACCGGAAGCGTTTCGCCTGCAATTTCATACAGCATCTTCAACAGAAAGCATGAATTGACTGCAAGAGTCTGCAAATCTCATTTTGATGCCAAACTCACCCGGTCCACTACGTCATCAATCACGGCTCATGTTGTTGACATTCCCCTAGTGGTGAGTATAGATACGTATTTTCTAGATGTTTACTTAATTTTCTTATGTTTTTCATTCTCATTACTGATAAGGTTCTTCCAGGCATAGGATAAAATAACAAAATCACAGGACTATTATTATTGCAATCCTGTGATCTCACGAACGTCCTGTGATCTTACCCTATGCTTGGAAGAATCTTATCAGCAATGAGAAAGAAAAAACAAATAAGAAAATTAAGTAAACATCTAGAAAATATGTACCTATCCTAGGGGGAAAGTCAGCAACATGAACCTTGATCGATGACGTAGTGAGCCGGGTGAGTTCGGCATCAAAGTGAGACTTGTAGACTGCTTGCAGTCGATTCATGCTTTCCATTGAAGATGTCGAGCGAAATTGCAGGCAAAATGCTTCCAGTGACGTGTTAATTCATGCGACGTTGAATGGTTCCAAGGTCCTTTTAATGTTCGTTCATTTGTTCAACTTCTTTATTTAATTTTGCTTTCAGTGTACATACCATCCAATGGTTTAAAGTCTCATTGTCTTTTAGCCAATTTCCATAGCCATTTTTAAATCAAAAATTCTTTATCACATTGTATCACAGTTATTTCACCTTGAATGAAATTGCATAATTTCATATCATTAAGTAAATATATTGATTAGAAAATCGTTGAAACTCAGTCAAAAGATCAACAGAAATCAATATACAACAGCCTTTGTTTGAATAGCGATTAAGTTTAGTAGCATGAAGAACTTAGGGCTAATAGACTAGACAAGAAATGCTACAATGAAAAACAGTGACTCCATTTTGTGAACGTTATTACTATGAACAACATTTGAATTAAGGTATGTACACGGAAATTTTAAATATTAGTTTAGTTATACCATGGAGTTTATTCAATTTCTCATGAACGATACTGAACGTGTTGAACACAATACTATGGAACATATTACCATAATGATATTTCATTATGAGTCATTCCATGTCAGATCACCCACGGCATGTCACCCACCCATCTCATATTTTAGGGAAAATTGGTACAAAGTGTTGTACTGATGAGATATGAAACTGTTAAAATTTTAGGTCAGTCGGTCCGGTAGAGCTTGAGTAATGCCACTTAAAAAATTGGGTAGCTCTGCCTCTAAAGGTTTTGCATTATGAGTTTTCACAACTAAAAAAAATTAATAACTTCACAACTAATTGTTGCAGCCACATAATTTCTTTTCTTAAATGATCTCCATGATCCATACATTTTGGAACAACTTGTATCTGTGCATTTTTAGAATTAAAAGAACACTTTTTTTTTTTAATTTAGTGAAAAAAATACATGGAAAAATGACGCTACATTTTTATTAAACAAAACAATTTTTTTTTCAAGATGAGCCTCTCTTCAACTTTGCTAAAGCTATTTTCCTGCATGTATTATGACATAACCTTTCAGCAGGAAAAAAATATTTTGGACAGTTCACAATATTGTTAAGAGAGAAAAAAATCCCAAATGGGGTGTTTTATATACGGGACATTTCAATATGATATTACCCAATTCTTTAATTAAGTGGTTGCTTGACCATTTTTTATAGCTCTTCCCTCCCATAGTTTAACCCTATTGATGAGTAGCTCAAAACCATTTTTATTTTAGTTTAGTTATACCATGGAGTTTATCTGCCACCATCTTGGATGTAGGTTCATTTTTCTTTTCTGCGGCACACCAAAATTGGGCCTTGCAGTGCTTTTAAAAAAGGCAATTGTTTTCCTCCTATTGTCGATCAAAAGTTTTGGTTTTCACTACCTGAAAGAGGGCATTTTTGGCTTACAGAAAATGTATAGAAATGACAGAAAATATTTTTTTCTTTTTAACCTTGATTAAAATGGCTTTGAATCTGCAATAGTCATAAGCATAATTATCATTTTTGATGGGACTGTTAAGGTGACTGGGAGTTGGAACCCCAAGTTGGGAATTTGTGTGTAATAATTATGGATAGTAGAGTTTTCAGCTGTGGATAAGTTCAGTCTTCATCCCCCCCCCCCCCCCCCGCCCCTTCAAAGTTGCAACATTTTTAACTTTTAAAGATTTCAAAGTTACATATCTCAAAAGAGGGAACAGATAAAAAAAATTCCCCACCAAGAATATCCCTACTGGTACTCAATAAAACCTGTGAGTTTCATTTTGTGGCTCAAACTGGTTTAGAAGTTTAAGGCTTTGAAATATTTGTGAAAAGTGTAGCACTTGGAAATGCAGAGAAACTGATGAATATTTCTGTTTTCAAAATATTTTTAAGTCTTATGGAATTATATTTAAATAACATTGACTACCAAATACTATGTGTACAATTTATACATAAGGTAAATAAAAAAACCTAAAAAAAATCTTACCAGAGCATATTGTACAGTTTGCGATTCACAAACTTTTTAGCAGTAACTTGTCTAGATGTATAGCCTTATTTCTGTGAGTGCACTTGCAACTCACTATATTTGTTACTGTTGAATTTAATGTTATGGCCAATTTCAATTTGTAACTGATCAAAACTCTAGCATGCAAAGCTGTGCTTACAATCGCCAGCTTTTTTACAGTTGCCATACTTAAAAAAATGGCCAATTGGTAAAAATTCCACCGACGGGCACCTATTCTATCCCACACTGTTTCTTTCTTTCTTTATTTATTTTGTTTTTAAAAATACAAGCAACTGCAAAGGTAAGTAGTCTCTAAATTTCTTCCTAATTTTAATAAAAATATAAACTAATGGAACAAACTATTTCATGAATTATTTTGACATTGAATGACACATTTATGTAAGATTTAAAAATGAACTTTTCCTGGGTTACATAAGAGATAAATTAATTCTTTTCTCTGTAAGTTTGAATTAAAACTAAACACAATGACTGATTTCATATGAAAAAAACTTTGACTGAACCAAGTCTTCAGTCTGTTTGGATAGGCTGTATGTTTTTCCTGTTGCAGTGTTTACCTCAACCAAACATAATATGTGTGTCAGAGGTACTTCACAAAAATCATTATTAGGCCAATAAAAAATGAAGAAAACTCATGTGGGAGCATGAATTGAACAGTCACATCACCATCATAGTTAATCTTTTCAACAAATCCCACATACAAACAGGAATCATATACATATGCTATGTAGCAGTTAGCATGTAGCTGACACTCATCTTGAAAATTAGTTACACTGATTTCGTAAATAATGCTGTAATATTTATCAGAAGACAATCTGTTAGCACCAGTTCTGAAATTGGAAAAAGGTGGAAAGTGATGCATTGTGCATGTACCAGGAAGAGTTTTTGCTTTCTCAAAGAGGGGACTAAGCTGATTATGCACTTTATTCATTTCTTCTGTACACACAAAGAAAAATGTAATTTCTTTTATATTTCCTTAGAAGTTATACATCGTTACAGCAAATGTTACTTGTTGAGCTAAAGGTTGCTGCAAACTGGCTTTTGTTGTTAGTTTTTTTATAACTGCACCAATACCATCACATGGTGACTTGCCTTGACTTGTTGCAAAAAATGACCACTTCCTTACCAACCTAAAAAAGTCCTGCTCATGATAGCACAAGTTCAGAAAATTCTTGCAGTTTTTAAAAATGGTGCAGAACAACCATCAGTGAATTACTCAATATTTCTCACAGTCTGTGGTAATAAACTACCGTTTTTCTAAACTAAAGCTCAACGTTCATTAGTAACTATGGCAAGAATTTTATTATTGACACAAAAAAATTAGGTTGGACGTTTTTTTGTTTTCATAAAAGTATATACATGCACTGGATGAAAAACTAGCTAAAGAAAATTCCTGTACCTTATTACAACCTTACATTCAACAGGTTAAATTACTTTTATTTGATTACACATTTAATATGAAAGTAGCATATTTCTCTTTGTTGAGTTTATGTACTATGTACTTAAGAAAGAAATCTAAAGATCCAAAATAAATTATTTTATTTGCTGATGATCTGAAATGTGTGTTTTCCTGCGTGTGTGTTTTCTTCCAAACTTAAATTCTGCATAACTGAAAACTCTATTGGCCATAGTTATTACACTGAAAGTCCCAACTTGGGGTTCTAATTCCCAGTCACCTGGTCATCACCTTAATAGTCCATTAAAAATGGTGCCCCATCTGACTACCACCTGATCTGCCCCATGGCCCATTTCCTTTCAAGGATGGCACTTTGTTTCAGTGGCAAAGGGGGAATTTTACTTTAGAGAGTTCCTGTCCTTTAAACATGGCAAGAGGCACTGCTATGGCATCCTGGCTCTGGTGAAACATTGGCAAAGGACTATCGAAAAAAAAAATGGCCCATACTTTCAAGAAATAAATTAACATGTGTGGCTTTCTCGAATAATTAAATCAGCTGCAAATGGGACAAACTTTTGACTCGTCCTGATACAGCAAAGTGAATGAGTTGTATCTTTTACATCGTATATACATTTTTGAATCCATGACACAACATATTTTAAAGGTAAAGCTTCACAATAATTATGACTAAATACAAATTTTATTTACCTGGCAGTGAGCAACTATCTGCAGTTAATTGCTGTATTTTATCCAAGGACATAGGTTTTGCAAGTTCTTTATTTTTACTGTCTGCAAGTGGAGTGACCTGAACAGGTAGCTGCTTGTTCTTTTCTGATTTACCGCTTGGTGCTGCAGGATATGACTGTTGTTGTGCAGCTGATGGCAAAACAGTTGGTGCTACAACAGGAGGTGGAATATCATCCTGTAGCACTTCAATTTGATCCATGTTTTCAGGTGAATAAACAGAAGTAATATGTTCTTTAGGTTTTTCTCAGTTTTCCTTTCACGCTGACTATTTTCCTGGAAAAGCATATTGAGTTTTTTTCGGCCTCACTCGCCTAAAAGCAAAAAGGGATCACAGACATCAATGAAAAATAAACTTTTGTGAATACATGACAGGCATATAAGCACATAATAATTATTATCATTTTACAATAGAAATGCTTTATTTAACTAACATCACATAGTTAACTGGTGATCACATGATGCGGAGACCAAGAAAATGAGTGATATGATTCTGATCAAAAATAAAACGGTAACATCTATCAAACAATATACCTTTCAAAGCATTGACTTTGACCACAACCTGTTCGTTGCAACTTCCGGATGCTGCCCTGGTAGTGCAGTAGTCTTAAATGATGGTCTCTGACCATTTTGTTCATGAAATGTTGCAGTTCAAATTCTAGTGAGGCATGCATGTTTTGTTTGTCTTATGGCACTGGCTCTCTCCCTTCCCTGGAACTAGTGACCTCATGTTACGGATGGGCGACTGCTTATAGCTCACTGAGTTGTTCATTGTGGTCATTAAACGTCCACAAAAAGAACACACACACACAGGAAAAAAACTTTAGGATGAAATTCAAGAAAAACTATACGACAAAATTCCAAAAGCAAAGAAAGCAAAGAAACATTGCAATTTCTAATACAAATGGAATTATTAATGCATGTTGATCAGTAAACAAGGAGAAACCAGGGATACAGACTTAAAAACCCCAGATGCAAGAGTTAAAGAAATTGACCACTGCATTCAAGGGAACAATAGGTAAACAGTGCCTGAAGGAGAAATGATCAAAGAAAGCTCCATAACACAGGAAACTTAAAGATCATCCAAGAAAAGAGGAACTTAACATCAGAAGGAAAGTCTCTGAAAGACAACTCTCAGGAATTGAAATATGTAAAAACTTTCAGTGAACATTTAATCAACATGTTCAACTGATTGATATAGCGACCTATGCATGAAATGTTTTGAACATGTCAATTTATTATGCAGATTTGCTATTTTAATCTATTTCATGTCATAATTAAGATATTGTTTCATGTGATAAGTAAGATCTTAATGGCACTGGCTCTCTCCCTTATTAATATATTTCAATATTTAGAATTAAGATAATTAGCTGATTCAGGATTGTCTGCATGAGTATGTCATGTGATGGATGTCAGTAAAGCCCGAGTTGTGTGTCAAGATTGCTGTAAATGGAGAAGTTTGATATGGCAACAATAAGCAAATAATCAGTTAAAATTTATTTGGTGGTTTGCATTTCTTTGTGGAGCTAACCTCTGAATATAAGAGAACAGCTTAGTGATATGTACATTGTCTGACAATAAAGTTCCAGGACAGTGGGTATTCCTCTGTTAATGGTAGTGGTAAAAATATGTTTTATGGGTCAAATTGTAACTGTGTTTTCCCTCTCTTGCAGGACACATGAAAATCTAAGAAAGTGTAGACTTGTCCAATTCTGAAGACTGTTAATAGAAGGTACCCCAAAGACCATTGTCATGGATTTGAACAGAGACCAGAGAGTAAACATAAAGTTTTGCTCCAAGTCTGGGAAGTCAGCAACAGAGACCTTCAAAATTATCAAAACTGTTCACAGCGACAATGCCCTATCCCGTGGCTGCGTTTTTTAGTGGTATGCTTACTTTTGTGAGGGAAGGGAAGACATTGGGGATGACCCAAGAATTGGAAGACCAACAACCAGCCATTCTGAGGTGCTGCACTGCATTGTTACAGGTAATGAGATGTGGTGCTTTCAACACGATCCAGCATCGGAGAGGCAAAACATGGAGTGGAGTGCACCAAGTTCACCGAGAACCAAGGAGGTTCACCAGCACAATCTTTTTTGGGACAATCAGCTTCGCCTAGGTGAATGCCCCTTCTTTCCGATGCTGGAGTTTAACTTGAGGCAAGCACTAACTAATGTCAATATGCATCGACTGGAGCTGGTGTCAATATAACTTATGTCAATATGCATTGACTAGAGCTGCATTTGCACATGCCCTCAGATAATTTGTTGAGCTGAAATTTGTAAACGCTGAAAATCCTCCGACCAAAACACAAATTCTTTATTTATATTTTATGTTTTCAGCATCCCCCCCCCCGACACACACACAGACAGACAGATTTCCTGCGTAGCAGAAGCCCGCAGAATTTTGTAGAGTTGTAGTTCGTAAACGCTGAAAATCTGTGAATCAGACCAAAAATTCTTTATATTTTATACTTTCGGCATTATCCCCCTCCCCCAGTTTTCCTGCCTTAACATACACTAGCAGAATGTTTCTTGCACGGACAGTTGTACAATGGTTTATCAAGAACTGGCAGTTCAGACAACTGGAAACGGGACAAAAAATGTTATATATGCGCATTATGAATTATTTTCAAAACATAGAATAAGAATTATGTACTTAAATTTATGTAAAAACCAAATATAATTTTCTTTTACCTTGAAAAACTAACTGCCGACCATTTAATCTTTTGGCTAATTTCCTCCATCGGTTGCAGTGATATTCAACTACAGTTCTTATGGATGGATCGAATTACACGTGTTATCATAGCCCTATTTTTCAGTGATATCTTCACCACGAGCAAAACCATGGGCACAGCTAGCATATATATGTAACAATTGCCACCTCCAAGAAAAAAGCTGTAATATGTCTATAATCGCACATGACAGAACCTTTTTTTACCAGTAAAGCGGACTTGTGTAAATTGACAGAGAGGGGGCTGACATCTTGGATTATTCAAAGCATCAACTGAACTAGTGCTTTACAGATTTATTTATTTTTTCTTTTAGTTTTATACGAGACTTGTATTTTATGAAAAGTTTAATTTACGAGAAAGAGAAAATGATGTTGCTAAAGGTATTTATTTCATGTAAAAATGAATAAAAATTGAAAAATATTCTCATACACAAGGCAGTAAATGCCCTTGGAGCGCCCCTGTTTGGATGGAGAACTTTTGGAAAAAACACTAAACTTTTTAAGAGCAATATGCCATTATGTCTCAAAAAGAAAAGTGTTTAATCAATTCATTCTTCCAGTGATTACGTACGGAGCAGAGATGTAGACCTTAACTAATAAAGACATACAAAGACTGCAGATAACTGAAAAAGCATGGAGAGATTTGTGCTTGGTGTAACCAGGAGAGGTGAGAAGAGAAACTCATAGATAAAGAAAATGACAGGAGTGGACGACATCATGACCAGAGTGAAATTACTGAAATGGCAATGGGCAGGACATGTTGCCAGAAGAACGGACCATCGATGGACAACCGAAATTTTAGACTGGGTTCCGAGGGAGAGGAAAAGACCCAGAAGAAGGCCCCATGGGAGATAGATGGATGAAATTCGAAAGTATGCTGGAGTGACATGGAGGAGACAGGCTCAAGACAGACAATTCTGGAAGAAACTTGGGGAGACCTTCATCCAGCAGTGGATTGATAATGGTTGATGATGACATTCCATTAGGATCTATTAGGTTTTAAATTAATGTTCATGCTACATCAACTCCATTACAGTTAAGAATTTTATCTTTTAAGACATCAAACTGAAACTGTGCAAACTGAGTTTCTATGGTCTTTCTCATCATCATAAAGAAATAAATCTAGAAAGTACTGTACAGGTAAGGTTTTTTTGTCCTTTTAATTAACTTCAATAACTGTTGGTATAATCACCATAGGCTTCATCATGCATATGGATCATGCATACGGGTGCAAGCAGTGTGAGAAGGTGGGTGAAATATGGATAAGGATGGTTTCACAGACATTAACGATCAGCATTGCAGCAGTCATGGTCGAACAGCCTCTACGGAACACAACAAGGAAGTGGTTGATGCCTTAATTCGTGATGACAGATGTGTGACAGTGAAGGAACTTGTGGCAAACTTCGGGATAGGACATAGTGCAGTTTAGGAACTGATTAGCAAATTGGGATATCAGAAAATTTGTGCCTGCTAGGTCCCACGCTAATTGACAGACCATAAGGGGCCAATGCAAAAACATCATCACAACTGCTGGAGCAGTATTGAAATGAAGGGTCCATTTTTTGCATGGTATTGTGACAGGTGACAAAAGTTGATTCCACCATTTAAAACCTAAAACAAAATACTGCAGCATAGAATGGCATCTCCATTCACCAAGCAGGAAGAAGCCTAAGACAGTTATTATCAACTGCAAAGGTTATGGGGGCTATCTCTTGGGATGCACATGGGTGCATTCTGGTTGATTTTTTAGTTTAAAGTAAAAACAAATAAATAAAATTGAGAAAACGAAAACACTCAGACACTATTTTGTGTCCTTTTAAAGAACAGCGAGCGGGCGTAATGAGCGATGGGTTTGCCTCCTCGGGGCGCTCCATGGTAACAATGGCACACACAACAGCAACTAGGGCCTTTGTGAATCTTGGAGAGATGCAAGCTAGTTCTGTGTGACATTGGCGAAAAGACCCCAACGTACTGGGTTTTGTTCCAGAATCCTTAGGTTTAATGACCAACTGGAACCCTCAGCTGTGGGCTAATCCCCCACACTGATGTACTTACCTGATTAAAAAGACACAAAGAAATATTAAGAATGACTCAAGTGTGGGATATGGTGGACCTAATACACTTGAGAAGGACGGTCCACCACGGAATCGACCTGGACTTTCTAAACGGCGTATTAGAAAGAGATCTCGGCTGAGTGAATGTAAGATTGGTGTATGGAATACTAGAGGTATAAATGGCAAGATGAGTGAGGCGATTGAAGAGATGAATAAGTATAGACTGGATGTGTTGTGTGTAAGTGAAACCAAAAGGAAGGAAATTGGGGTAGAAGAAGTGAATGGCACGATGAGTGTGTGGTCTGGAGTATTGGATAATATGAGAGGACAGGCTGGTGTAGGTGTGATTTTAAGTGAAAAGATGAACAACAACTTGATTCACTATAGTTGCGTAAGTGAGAGAATTCTCTGGATTCGTTTGAAAGTGAAACTTCAGAGAATTGTAATTGTTGTAGGGTATGCTCCTTGTGACTCGGAACCTTCTGATAAGAAGGAAGATTTCTGGAATGAGCTAAAAGCTGTTTTGAGCCAGTGTGGTGCTAAAGAAAAAGTTATAATAGCAGGGGATTTCAATGCTAGAGTAGGTGTGAAGAATGCAATTTCTGACAATGTTCTGGGTAAGTTTAATGATCCTTGTGTGAATGATAATGGTGAAAGATTAATTGAACTCTGCATTGAGAATGGTTTGTGTGTATCTAATACATTTTTCAACCGCAAGTATATCCACACATATACTTGGGAAAATCGTACTCTTGGTCAAAAGAGTGCGATAGATTTTGTCTACGATCAGCGTTTGAAACACTTAGTTGTTGACACCCGTGTGATAAGAGGTGCAGATGCTGGTTCTGATCATTACTTGGTAGTGTCACGAGTGAAACTGAATGTTGGTCGGAGGAAAATTAATAGGAAGAGGCACAGGATGGAAAGAATAAAGGTTGAAAGGCTCCCTGAATATCATCAGCGTTATTCTGACTCAATCAGAGAACGACTGAAGGATCTGAAATCTAGTGAGAGGGATGTAGAAAAGAAATGGGAATGTTTTAAGAACTGTGTTGTCACTACTGCTAAAGAGGTCTGTGGCACCACAATAGTGGGTAACAATAGAGGCTATGCTTGGTGGAATAGTGAGATTGAAGAGGCAGTAAAGAGAAAGAAGGAAGCCTATTTGGGGATGTTGCAAGGTAGAGTCTCTGTTGATGAATATCGCTGTAAGAAGCGTGAAGCTGCTAAGCTGGTTTGCCACAGTAAGGCAAAAGATAGGAAGAAGAAAGTGGAAAGGCATGAACTGGCTTTTTGGAAAGATAGGAAGTCCTTCTGGAAGTACATGAGACTAAGGAAAAATAGGGGAAACAAAGTTGTAAGTAGTGTGAAGAATGAGATTGGGGAAATGATATGGAAGCCCAATGAGTTAAGTGACAGATGGGGTGAATACTTCTGTGAGTTATTAGATCAGGAAAGCAAAGATGATTCTGAGACAGATGCAGATGATGTCACAATGAGGGATGAAAGCATAGGAGGGATCTCAAGAGAAGAAGTGTGTAAAGCTCTAAAATCTCTTCAGAATGGTAAGGCTCCAGGAGTTGATGGCATAACTGCAGAGATGTTGAAATATGGTGGTGACTCTATAATTGACTGGTTAACTGAAATTTGCCAGTTGTGCTGGGAGTTAGGAATGGTCCCTCGGGATTGGAAGGATGCTATCATTGTTCCCTTGTATAAGGGAAAAGGTGATCAGACTGAATGCAAGAACTATCGTGGTATTAGCCTACTGAGTGTGACAGGGAAAGTGTTTGGTAAGGTTGTTATTGAAAAAGTAAGGGGTCTTACATCATTGATAGTGTGGGATGTTCAGAGTGGTTTTATGCATAGTAAAGGCTGCACTAACCAAATTTTTGCATTACGCACAATGTTTGAAAAGTATCTGGCTGTTGGGAAGAAATATTTTACTGCCTTCATAGATTTAGAGAAAGCTTATGACTGAGTGAATAGGACACTTTTGTGGAAGGTATTGAATGAATATGGTGTTATTGGGAATCTACTTAATAGTGTAAAAGCCATGTATGCTGGTAGTAGAGCTTGTGTACGAGTGAATGGTGTTTTATCAAAATGGTTTTCCATTAGTGCAGGAGTTAGACAAGGTTGTGTAATGTCACTGTGGCTGTTTAATATATTTATGGATGTATGCATGCGTGATGCCAAAATAGATAATAGTGGTTTATGTCTTGGTGATATCCGTGTGTGCAGATTGCTGTATGCTGATGACACTGTCCTGTTGGCAGAGAGCGAAAGTGAGTTGCAGAGTATGTTCACTCGGATGCACGAAGTTTGCTTGAAATTCAAACTGAGTATAAATAAGGGAAAACCCAAAGTTATGGTGTTTGAGAGAGGAACGGGTAACACTGAATGTAATGTAAGTATAAATGGCACTGTGATTGACCAGGTGAGTGAGTTTGTGTATTTAGGAAGCATGTTTGAGAGAGAGAACAAGTTGGATGGTGAAATCAGTAGGCGAGTGAATTCTTCTTTGAAAGTCACAGCTGCTCTGGGAGGTTTTCACAGGAATGATGGGTTCTCTAGAGAGTCCCGCATGGCTGTGTTTGCAAGTGCAATTGTTCCTACTCTGATGTATGGTAGTGAAACCTGAGTACTGCTGAAGAAACATAGGAGTCGTTTGTTTTCTGGAGAAATGCGTTACTTACGTGGGGTTTGTGGCAAGACACGATATGATTGTGTGAGAAATGAAGATGTATTGCAGTTGTGTGATGTGAAGCAAAATGTTGTTAGCAAGGTGGAGACCAATATGCTTCGGTGGTTTGGTCATGTTGAAAGAATGAGTAATGAAATGCTTACTAAGAAAATCTTTTCAGCCCAAGTGGCAGGAAGGAAAGGCAGAGGAAGGCCAAGGAAGACATGGATGGATCAGATTCAGGAGTGTCTGCATGAGAAAAAGATTATGAGTATGAAGTATAAAAGATCTTGTGTACGGCGTGTAATGGATATTAGTGAAGCACGAGTTGTATGTCAAGATCGCTGTAAATGGAGAAGTTTGATACGACAACAATAAGTAAAAATATCTGGTAGTTTGTATTTGTTTTTGGAGCTAACCTCTGAATCTCAGAGAACAGCTTAGTGATATGTATGTATGTATGTTAAAGAACAAACTACTACTGCATACCACTGTGGATATCTGTAAGCAAATACCAACGACACTGAGTTAATTAATGCTTCACTCTGCTAGAGTAAGATCTAGTGACTGTGTAGAAAGTGACTTTGTGAGTTAATTTTTTTTTTTTTTTTTTTTTTGACGATTAAAAATGGACAGAAATAAACAAAAATGAAAATTATTGGCCATGGTAAAACATAATGGTATCCTAAATACATGCTGAATATGTTCAATGAGTGGTCCTAAATCCGGGATGCACAAATAGGGATTCTAAAAGCAACCCTTTTTTGGAAGTGGATTTTCTTGTATTAACAACAAAGAAAAATTCCCATCCTTCCCATTATTTTTCAAGTTTAAAAACTGCATATAAGCATACATTAAATTCTATTGTCACATTTCAAGTTGTCCATGTGATATGTGCTGATCATCTGGGGGCAGCAAGTTGTTTCAGTAGCTCTATTTTCAGCTTCAAAGTTCAACTCATAATTCTAGATGGTTGGACCAGTCGAGGTGAAAAATGGCACAGCTTTTAAGAGTGTTTCTGATGAATAAACGCAGGCCTTCTGTGTTGTGCTATCATACTGCATAATATCTATAACACTTAAATTATTAGCAGATTTCATAGCCCAGGCCATCTTTAATGCTGATAAAACCAGAGTTTTCAATTTAATGCTTCCAAGGAGAAACTTTGTTTCTTAAAAGTGAGCATCATAAAGATTAAAAAACTTGATAGAACCTATTACTGCGATGTGCCTTTGTTTGTTGTTCATAAGTTTATAAACCTCTGTTGCTTTAAAAAATACAAAGAATTTTCCAGCATAACAAACAGCAAATTAAAAATAAAAAAGCCCCTTCTACTGTGGTAAGACACTGGATGACACATTTTCATGGGAGAAGTGTAAAAGTGCTTTGAGTATTAACAACAAAACTGTCCACTTTGATGCGGATAAGCTAAAATCTATCTAAAATGACCTTTTGCTGCAAATGCACTGTGTGTATTGCAGCAGAGTGCCTAATATGATAAAAACCCAAAACATCACCACAAATTGAGGCTTCATAGATATGCACATATTATTCAATCAATTAAGGATGTCAAGCCTATAACCTTTTTGGTTTCCTAGCATTTATGGTACATCCCTTTGGAGCCTGTACCTTAGAAAACAATCCTGAAACATTTGTATCATTTTGGCTGTCCTATTCCCCAACCCTGATAAAATATTTTAACTAAACATAAAGATAATTGGGAAATTCCTGAGAACATACTCAAAGAATGAAGTCTAAGCATTTCCATGAATAACTGCTTAAAAAAATATATTATTTCATACAATTTGAGAATTTTTTTTCCTTGGCAGCTTTTACAAACTGACAATTATTTTCTACAATACTAGACCAACAGTTATATATATGCATATGTTCACTTGAATATCTATCTGTTCTTTAATTACCTTTAACACACACAGTATATTCCTGTTTTTGAAAAATATTTTACAGAAAATCAAGCAACATGTAAAATCCTGTATCATTTTCTTTGCGGAGCTAACCTCTGAATATCAGAGAACAGCTTAGTGATATGTATGTATGCATTGGTTTCAAACTTTAATCTGGTAAGTGAGCTTTCTTTGAGAAACTAACCTCTGTATCTCAGAGAACAATTCAGTGATATGTTATAAGCATGTGCATATACACTGACATCTTTATAACATATATATTATGTTTACAAAAAAAAACTAGAAAACATAGTTGTACATGTACATACATTGATACCTTTTAGCATATATAATTGTGCATAACTAATCTACTACACTGGACTAATTACTATACATTCGCGTAGGCCAGGGATGGTGAAGTTTTCTGACTAGTGTGCCACCTCTTGTTTGAGTTTTTTTATTTTCTTTTTTTTTTTAATTAACATTTCGTCGTGAAACTTTTCTTGCGAATACCATAAAAAAATTATGTTAAAAGAATAATGATCAGGTAAGTAGGTGAGTTTTAAGAATAAGACAATTTCAATTTGAACCTGATTTAATTTGCAGGAAGATAATTGAAAAATCATTCTTACATAATATATAATCACATTAGTGTGAAACTTGTTGCTGAATGCTACTAGCCAAGGCATTTATTTTCGGTTCATAACTTATTGTCTTCAAGGTAATGGTCACCATCAGTAGTCACAGACACTATTTTATTTAGTCAATCCCTTTTTTTACTACAAATTACAGCTTCAGTTCACACATTATATCTTTCCCTGTCATCGTAGTTGGCAAACTCAGCAGTTTAATTAATTCCTCCCTCATTATATTTCCACAAGAAAATCTAACAAAAATATCTAACCCTGCTTGTGATTTCACATCAGTGCATCAAGTTGACATATTGAAAACATATCGGCTTTGTCCAAATTAGATTTTATTTTGGTCCAAAACAGCTTTACTCATTCTTGTTATTCTATCATTGAGGGTTCCTACTGGCTGGCATTTCCTCAATTCTATTTACAATTTGTTGCTTGTTGGAAAAATCTTCCAATAATGTTTCGGACGTGGCTAAGAAAGCCGCTTTCAAAAAACTACACCATCACAAAGTGGTTTCCCATGCTGTGCTATACAGCAAAATAACTGAAAATTAGCCGTAGTGATGTTACTACTGAAAGAAGATGTGAAACAATTTGATTGTTTTTCATAATGTTTCACTTTTTGTGAAATGTATTCTGTTCTTTCTTCATTTGACATGGAATAAACATTTTTACGATTCCTCTCAAAATGATGCTTTCCATTGAATGTGAGGGACACTGTTTCCAAACACAGGCAACAGAAAGCTTTATTAGGTTTTTTTCAATCACTCCGAACTCCGATATTTACTGTTCTTAAAATACTCGGCCACTAACATTGTTAGGTTTGCAAGAACCTAAAAACATGTGCTGTTAAAAAGTTTTTAAAAAACTAAATTTTTATATATTGTTAATGGTTTCATATCAGTGTGCCACCTAAATTGTGTTTTGTGCCACCCAGTGACATGCGTATCATACTGGATTGATAATGGTTGACAATGATGATGATACATATACATATATAAGGATAGTGGGGACTGAGCAAAATCTGACAGCAAATTTACCTTCATTACTGATAATAAGGGCTAAAATTTGTATACCTCTGTTAATCATTTAATAGGCAATATAGAATTACAGTGCTAATCACAGTAATTAACTACAGAATAAAGATATTCAACTGGAATTATAAGAAAGAAATATGTGCTTACAGTATTTTCTTCAAGTTTTGGCTTCTTTGACGGCATATCTAAAAAGAAAGAAAAAAACTATATGAAAGTGAACAATTATTAAAAATACTATCGAGCTTCAAAAAATGAAAGCACTGCTAACACATTACAATAGGAAACAGGTTACCTCAGGAACAGATATTATCTTCAAACCTGCATACTAACAAACCCTCTACTCCCAAATAAAATCTTTTAATTTTCTGCTCCTTTGTTACTAACTACAACAATTATATCAAAAGCAATTAATCATAAGGTATAGCAATGCTAATTACACTGCTGGACAATTGCTAAGGACGGATGACAATAGCAACGATAGCAACCATAAAATGGAAGGCAGGAAAATGTGGAAATTAGCATAAGTGCGGGATACAGTAAGACGTGTTGTGCGTATGCAAATTTTGGATTGACAAACTTGTTCGTGACGTCATAGCGCTGATAAGAGATATAAAGGATTTGACGCGCATTGACCGTTGTTGTTCAAACGCAAAGTTGAAAGGGAAAGAATCAATTGACGAACTTGCAATTTTCAGTATGTCTTCCCGACATCACCTAGATGATTTTACGCGTGGCCGTATTATTGGCAAGATTGAAGAAGGGCGAAAAATAACATATGTTGCCAGGGAGTTCGACGTCAGCCACAGTGTTGTTTCAAGGCTTTGGAAATCATTTCAAACAAATGGAGAGTGTAGCAAATGTCACGGGGGAGGTCGTGTTCGCAGTACGACACCTGCAGAAGATCGGTACATAGTGCTATCAACAAAAAGACACCGGCGCAGCACAGCTAGTGAGGTAGCAAATCAGTTTATGGCTGCTACTGGCAAGCCGATCTCCCAAAAAACTGTCGCCAGATGTTTGCATGGAGGAGGACTATACGCCCGCCGTCCTGTTGTGTGCATCCCATTGTCCAGACGTCACCGTACCTCCCGTTTGCAATGGTTCCATCAACATCGCAATTGGACTGATAACAACTGGTCTGCTGTCCTCTTCTCAGATGAGAGTAGATACAGTCTATCGTCTGATTGTCGACGACAACTGATCTGGCGTGATAGTGGTACTGCATATTGTCCAGCAAACAAACAGGAAAGGGACCGATATCCGACATGTAGTGTCATGGTATGGGCTGGCATCATGATCAATGGCCGTAAATCCCTCTATGTGTTTCCAACTGGGACTATGACTGGCCAACGATACATTAATGATGTTCTCCTATCTCATGTTGCGTGGTGCTGTCGGTGATAGATTCATTTTCATGGATGACAACGCAACATGTCATCGAACAGTCGCTGTCCAGGAGTGTCTTGAGAGCGAGGATATTCAAAGCCTCGTATGGCCAGCACGTTCTCCAGATCTGAATTCCATTGAAATGTGTGGGATGCTTTGGGGAAGAGTCTTGCTGGTCGCCAATGCCCTCCAATAAACAAGGACACCCTCATCCGTGCACTGACAGAGGAATGGGATAAATTACCCCAACAGCTGCTTGATAATGTTGTGCAAAGCATGACACGACGTGTGGAATCTTGCATCGCCCTCCATGGTGGCCATATCCCGTATTGACATCTTACGCCGGAACGCCTGCGGACGGTAATTGCATTTTTTCACGTTTATGTATTCTGCACAAAATGGCCTGTTTGTCCCTTGAATACGTTCCAAAGCGTCTTTCTTGTAATGTCCTGGCATTCTGACATTATTTTATTTCACTTGGCATCCAACCACACTTACGTTTTTTATGCGCTATATAGGATGTAAGGTCAGGTGATGCGTAACATCACAGCCTCTCCTTGACAAATGTCAACCCCGCCTTCTCGTGGTACATCCTGTTCCCACTAAAGGGGCTCTGACGACCGCCAATAGCGGTATAACTATACCATCGGGATTAGAGGAAATGCTATCCCACACTCACCAACCCGCTTGGCCAGCGTGGTGAGTTATGGCCAAACCCCTCCAAAATGATTCCACAACTTAAATCTTGGCCCTCAGTCTCCGGCAGCTGGAATGTACCTGGCCAAGGCAGCGGCCAGTGCGACATGAAGGCAGAGGGTGCTAAGAATCCCGGAGGACCGGACTAGGCTGCCATTTGATGCTGACCTTGGCTACCTATAACGGACGCTCCCTATCTTCTGATTCAAGGCTTCTTGAATTGGAAGAGGAACTACAAAGGATCAAGTGGGACATCGTGGGGCTAAGTGAGGTAAGGAGAAAAGGAGAAGATCTCATTGAACTGAAAAGTGGACATCTCTTCTATTATCGTGGGACAGATACTGGCAGAACTAGTGGTGTTGGATTTATAATAAACAAGAAACTGAAGGATAAAGTTGTAGAAGTTGAAAGTTCCTCTGACAGAGCTGCACGACTCGTTATCCAACTCTCGAGAAGATACCAGGCTCAGATTATTCAAACTTATGCACCCACCACAAGTCATGCTGAAGAAGAAATTGAAGAATTTTATGAGGAAATTCGTCATCTAAATAATAAAGGTAAGCAGCACTTGAAGATAATTATGGGAGATTTCAATGCAAAAATAGGGCACCGGCAACAGAATGAAACTTCAGTAGGTAAATTCGGTCACGGCAACAGAAACCAGCGTGGAAATACTCTCGTTGAGTTTGCAGAGGCAGAAGGATTTTTCATCTTGAACTCCTTTTTCAAGAAAAAGCCACACAGGAAATGGACATGGAGACATCCAATTGGGACGACAAGTGAAATTGATTTTATTATGTGTAACAAAAAATTCGTCATCGAAGATTGCAGTGTGCTGAACAAGTTCAACACAGGTAGTGACCATAGATTGGTGAGATGTAAGATGCACCTCAATACTAAACTGGAACGTGGCAAGCTCATAAGACAAACAAAATGTATTGACATAACCAACCTTAAAAAACACCATAATACTTTCAAGTTGGAACTGAAGAACAGATTCTCTGCTTTAGAAGGCCTAACATCGGAAGAAGTGGATATTTCGGAAGTTAACAGAAAAGTAACCAAAGCTCTTATGGAAACAGCAACAAAATTAGCTGGGTCTAAGAACAAGTTGCATGTGAACAAATTATCAGGAAAAACCAAAATGTTGATGCAAAAAAGAAGAGATATGAGGACAACTAAAGAAGATGTGACTTCCAAAGTGGAATATATAGAGCTATGCAAGACAGCACGGAAAAGTATCACTGAAGACGTAAGGAAATTCAACTGTGAGCTAGTGAGGAAAGCAATTGAAAACAACCAAAGCCTTAAGATAGCAAAGGGACATCTCAGTAAGGGAAGAAAACAGATTATGGCACTGAGAAAAGAAGATGGTTCTGTAACAAGAAATAGAGGCGAAATTTTGACAAGAGTGAAAGATTTCTACTCCAAATTATATGAAAGGGATGATACATGTACTCCAGACATCATGAAAGGTACCAGAGTTCTTCCAGTCCTCCCAGCAGAAGTTGCTCATGCAATCAAGAACATGAAGCTGGGGAAAGCTCCAGGAGAAGATGGAATTACTATAGACATCATACAAGAAGCAAGTGGAGAAATTGAAACAGTACTCGCCCAAATTTTCACTCGATGCCTTAATGAAGGGAAGATTCCTGAGGATTGGAACAATGCTACAATGATCCTGCTACATAAAAAAGGTGACATTGAGGATCTCAGGAACTACAGACCTATCAGCCTCCTATCAGTGGTTTATAAAATCTTCACTAAAGTTCTTTCACACCGCTTGAAGGTAACACTGGACATGGCTCAACCGAGAGAACAAGCTGGATTCAGGAGTGGCTACAGCACAATAGATCATATCCACGCACTGAGAGAACTAATTGAAAGAGCGAGGGAATATGAACTTCCATTGTGCATGGCTTTTATCGATTATGAAAAAGCCTTTGATTCGGTGAAACCATCAGCAGTTACCACGGCTCTGAAATCCTGCGGTATTGAAGATGCATACATTAATATTATTAATAACATCTATGAAAATGCAAGTGCAAAGATTCGGCTGTTTGAAAATACAACACTTATAAAAATTGGAAAGGGAGTGAGACAAGGTGACACCATATCTCCGAAGCTCTTTAATGCCACATTGGAAAATGTCTTTCAATCACTGAACTGGGAAAACAAAGGGATAAAGATTAATGGAGATTATCTAACCCACCTTCGTTTTGCTGATGACGTAGTCATTTTTGCAACTACCCCATCAGAGCTGCAGAGTATGATCCAGGAACTTGCTGACAAGAGTAAAGAAGTGGGATTAAAAATGAACTTTCAGAAGACAAAAGTGATGTTCAATGCTTTTACAAGAAATGAAGATTTATCGATTGATGGAGAAAAACTGGAGATAACAGATACGTATGTTTATCTTGGACAGCAGATATCAAGTGAGGGTCACATTGATGAAGAAATTAATCGGCGTACAAAACTTGCCTGGAGAGCTTTTGGAAGAAACAGCATAATTTTCAAGAGCAATATGCCATTATGTCTTAAAAGAAAAGTGTTTGATCAATGCATCCTTCCAGTGCTTACGTATGGTGCAGAGACGTGGACCTTAACTAAAAGAGACATACAAAGGCTGCAGACAACTCAAAGAAGCATGGAGAGGTACATGCTTGGTATAACCAGGAGAGATAAGAAGAGGAACTCGTGGATCCGAAAAATGACGAGAGTGGAAGACATCATGATCAGAGTTAAATCCCTGAAATGGCAATGGGCTGGACATACTGCCAGAAGGACAGACCATAGATGGACAGCCGAAATTTTAGATTGGATTCCAAGGGACAGGAAAAGACCCAGAAAAAGACCACATGGGAGATGGGTGGATGAAATTCGTAAATATGCGGGAGTGACATGGAGGAGACTGGCACAAGACAGACCGTTGTGGAGGAAACTTGGGGAGACCTTCGTCCAGCAGTGGATTGATAATGGTTGACAATGATGATGATGATAGTCGTTTATGATCCGTCCTTAGCAATTGTCCAGCAGTGTATATAACTTTTTAATACTAATATGCTGTGAAGTATTTTAATAATGTGAGGTTGTGTGGTCACACCCAAATCACAGAACCAGAATCACTCTGTACCGCAGATTTGATTTTATACATTCACCGTTACAAACAATAAAGAACTTACACATTACATACAAGTAGACTTTGTTATATCCAATGACTTTTGAAACATGTAACTTCCCCTTATATGACATCAACTAATGTAGAAATTTTAAAAAGAAAGTACCATGTCATTTTTTTGGTGATTATCTCTCACACACACACACAGAGAGAGAGAGAGAGAGAGAGAGAGAGAGAGAGAGAGAGAGAGAGAGAGAGAGAGAGAGAGAGAGAGAGAGAGAGGGAGGGAGGGAGGGAGGGAGGGGGGGATTTGACATTGGCAAACAGACTAACTCACTGCACTTTGCTTCCAGAATCCTTAATTGGAATGACCAACATGAAATTGTCATATGTGGGTTGTTTCCCACACCTCTGCATTATTACAATAGAAATCAATATACAACAGCCTTTGTTTGAATAGCGATTAAGCTTAGCAGCATGAAGAACGTAGGCCTAATAGACTAGATAAGAAATGCTACAATGAAAAACAGTGACTCCATTTTGTGAACGTTATTACTATGAACAACATTTGAATTAAGGTATGTACACGGAAATTTTAAATATTAGTTTAGTTATACCATGGAGTTTATTCAATTTCTCATGAACAATACTGAACGTGTTGAACACAATACTATGGAACATATTACCATAATGATATTTCATTATGAGTCATTCCATGTCAGATCACCCACGGCATGTCACCCACCCATCTCAGATTTTTGGGAAAATTGGTACAAAATGTTGTACTGACGAGATATGAAACTGTTAAAATTTTAGGTTAGTCGGTCCGGTAGAGCTTGAGTAATGCCACATAAAAAATTGCATAGCTCTGCCTCTAAAGGTTTTGCATTGTGAGTTTTAACAACTACACTGTAGGACAAAAGAAATTATAACTTCACAACTAATTGTTGCAGCCACATAATTTCTTTTCTTAAATGATCTGCATGATACATACATTTTGGAACAACTTGTTTTTGCGCATTTTTAGAATTAAAAGAATACTTTTTTTTAATTTAGTGAAAAAAAGACATCGAAAAATGAGGCTACATTTTTATTAAACAAAACAATTTTTTTTTCAAAATGAGCCTCACTTCAAATTTGCTAAAACTATTTTCCTATATGTATTATGACATAACCTTTCAGCAGGAAAAACATATTTTGGACAGGTTGCAATATTGTTAAGAGAAAAAAAAATCAAAAGTTGTTGCTTGACCATTTTTTATAGCTTTTCTCTCCTGTAGTTTAACCCTATCGATGAGTAGCTCAAAACGATTTTTTTTTTTTTTTTTATCTGCCACTATTTTGGATATAGGTTCATTTTTCTTTTCTGCGGCATGCCAAAATTGAGCCTCGCATTGCTTTTGAAAAAAGGCAATTGCTTTACCCTTATTATAGATCAAAAGTTTTTGTTTTCACTACCTTAAAGAGGACATATTTGGCTTACAGAAAATTTATAGAAATGACAGAAAATATTTTTTTCTTTTTAACCTTCATTAAAATGGCTTTGAAATCTGCAATAATCATAAGCATAATTATCATTTTTGATGGGACTGTTAAGGTGACTGGGAGTTGGAACCCCAAGTTGGGAATTTTTGTGTAATAATTATGGATAGTAGAGTTTTCAGCTGTGGAGAAGTTCAGTCTTCATCCCCCTCCCCTGCAAAGTTGCAACATTTTTAACTTTTAAAGATTTCAAAGTTAGCACCAGTTCTGAAATTGGAAAAAGGTGGAAAGTTATGCATTGTGCATGTACCAGGAAGAGTTTTTGCTTTCTCAAAGAGGGGACTAAGCTGATTATGCATTTATTCATTTCTTCTGCACACACAAAGAAAAATGGAATTTCTTTTGTATTTCCTTAGAAGTTACACGTCGTTACAGCAAATGTTATTTGTTGAGCTAAAGGTTGCTGCAAACTGGCTTTTGTTGTTAGTTTTTTTTACAACTGCACCAATACTATCACATGGTGACTTGCCATGGCTTGTTGCAAAAAATGACCACTTCCCTACTAACCTAAAAAAGTCCTGCTCATGATAGCACAAGTTCAGAAAATTCTTGCAGTTTTTAAAAGTGCTGCAGAACAACCATCAGTGAATTACTCAATATTTCTCACAGTCTGAGGTAATGAACTACCACTTTTCTATACTAAAGCTCAACGTTCATTAGTAACTATGGCAAGCATTTTATTATTGACACAAAAAAATTAGGTTGGACTTTTTTTTGTTTTCATAAAAGTATATACATGCACTGGATGAAAAACTAGCTAAAGAAAATTCCTGTACCTTATTACAACCTTACATTCAACAGGTTAAATTACTTTTATTTGATTACACATTTAATATGAAGGTAGAATATTTCTCTTTGTTGAGTTTATGTACTATGTACTTAAGAAAGAAATCTAAAGATCCAAAATAAATTATTTTATTTGCTGATGATCTGAAATGTGTGTTTTCCTGCGTGTGTGTTCTCTTCCACACTTACATTCTCCATAGCTGAAAACTCTACTGGCCATAGTTATTACACTGAAAGTCCCAACTTGGGGTTCTAATTCCCAGTCACCTTGTCGTCATCTTAAGAGTCCATTAAAAATGGTGCCCCATCTGACTACCACCTGACCATTTCCTTCAAGGATGGCACTTTGCTTCAGTGGCAAAGGGGGATTTTACTTTAGAGAGTTCCTGTCCTTTAAACGTGGCAAGAGGCACTGTAATGGCATCCTGGCTCTGGTGAAACATTGGCAAAGGACTATCGAAAAAAAAAAATGGCCCATACTTTCAAGAAATAAATTAACATGTGTGGCTTTCTCGAATAATTAAATCAGCTGCAAATGGGACAAACTTTTGACTCGTCCTGATACAGCAAAGTGAATGAGTTGTATCTTTTACATCGTATATACATTTTTGAATCCATGACACAACATATTTTAAAGGTAAAGCTTTACAATAATTATGACTAAATGCAAATTTATTTACCTGGCAGTGAGCAACTATCTGCAGTTAATGGCTGTATTTTATCCAAGGACATAGGTTTTGCAAGTTCTTCATCATCACTGTATGCAGGTGGAGTGACCTGAACAGGTAGCTGTTTGTTCTTTTCTGATTTACCGCTTGGTGCTGCAGGATATGACTGTTGTTGTGCAGCTGATGGCAAAACAGGTGGTGCTACAACAGGAGGTGGAATATCATCCTGTAGCACTTCAATTTGATCTATGTTTTCAGTTGAATAAACAGAAGTAATATGTTCTTTAGGTTTTTTCTTATTTTTCCTTTTCCTTTTTTTCCACGCTGACTATTTTCCTGGAAAAGCATATTGAGGTTTTTTTCGGCCTCACTCGCCTAAAAACAAAAAGAGATCACAGACATCAATGAAGAATAAACCTTTGTGAATACATGGCAGGCATATAAGCACATAATAATTATTATCATTTTACAATAGAAATGCTTTATTTAACTAACATCACAAAGTTAACTGGTGATCACATGATGTGGAGACCAAGAACATGAGTGATATGATTCTGATCAAAAATAAAACGATAACATCTATCAAGCAATATACCTTTCAAAGCATTGACTTTGACCACAACCTGTTTGTAGCAACTTCAGGATGCTGCCCTGATGGTGCAGTAGTCTAAATGATGGTTTCTGATCATTTTTTGTTCAGGAAGGGTTGGGGTTCAAATTCTAGTGAGGCATGCATGTTCTGTTTGTCTTATGGCACTGGCTCTCTCCCTTCCATGGAACTAGTGACCTTATGTTACGGATGGGCGACTGCTTATAGCCCACTGAGTTGTTCATGGTGGTCGTTAAACATCCACAAAAAAGAACACACACACACACAGAAAAAAACTTTAGGATGAAATTCAAGAAATCTATATGACAAAATTCCAAAAGCAAAGAAACATTGCAAATTCTAATACAAATGGAATTATTAATGCATGTTGATCAGTAAACAAGGAGAAACCAGGGATACAGACTTAAAAACCCCAGATGCAAAAGTTAAAAAAATTGACCACTGCATTCAAGGGGACAGTAGGTAAACAGTGCCTGAAGGAGAAACGATCAAAGAAAGCTCCATAACACAGGAAACTTAAAAATCATCCAAGAAAAAAGAGAACTTAACATCAGAAGGGAAGTCTCTGAAAGACAACCAGATCTGCCAACTCTCAGGAATTGAAATATGTAAAAAACTTTCAGTGAACATTTAACCAACATGTTATTTCGCTTAACAAGAATCAGAAATAAAAGAAACATTTTATTTCGCTTAACGAGAATCAGGAAAAACATGAATTAGGGAAAACATAAATTCAGGAAAACACGAATCAATGCAAAGGAGAATTAGAGCAAATCTGTTACAAGAAACGTTTTTAGGCGAAACTTTGATACGGACAAACATGTAACAGAAGTTTAGGACATTTCCAGGACAAAATGGAATTCTACGATTTCCAGGACGCGTATGAACCATGCTTCCATGTAGCATACCCTAGGAAAACTAAACTGCATTGCCTTGGAGCAAGAATAAAACCTGCATCTCCTGGCTTGCTCAAATGGAAATCGGAAGATGTGGGTTTGATAAAATTATGGCCAAAATAATATGTCTATTTCACATTTTTGCTCAAAACGTGTGGTTTAAAAGTGTATCAAATACATTCTAATAGAACCCATTCTCAATGCAAATTTTTATTAACCTTACTAGGTTATCATTCAAACCAGGATCATTAACTTACGCAAAATATTGCCAGATATCTCATTCTGAACACCTGTTTTAGTATTGAAACCCCCTTCAAGAATAATTTTCTCTGTGGCACCAAATTGGCTCAAAATAACTCTTTTTCATTCCTAAAATCATCCTTTTTATCAGAAGGTCCAGAATTACAAAGACAATATAGTACTATTCACCGAAGCTTTTCTTTAAAATGTAACCACAAAATTCTCTCACTAACGCAGCTATGGTGAATCACATTGTTTATCTTTTTACTTATAATAATCATTACACCAGCTTGTCCTCTCTTACCTACCAACACTTAAGACCACATACTCGCCAAGGAATTCCTTTCTTCCATCTTGAAACTTTTTTGTTTCACTTATATGCACAATACCTAATTCACACTTACTCATTTCTTCAACATCTCATTCATCTTTTCGTTTATTCCTCTAGCATTCCACAGACCAGTCTTGCACTCAATCAGCCAAGGTTTCTTTCTCATATTCTATTTATTACAGCCAAGTCATTTATATAATGGAGCAGCTTTTGTAAGTATGGTAGGCCCACCATAACCCACACTTGAGTATGTTTTGGTCTTTCTTTCAGACCTTTCAACATATATACAACTAATATGGAACCACATACTTACTAAGGCTGCATTATATAAATGACTTGGCTAAAACATACCAAGAGCACAGCAAAGATGAGTACTGCAGCAACAACAAAATTCAGTACGGATGTTCTACAAGACAGGAATCAAAAAATATATTGCCCAACATGCCCGGGGCATATAAAAATTTCAATCACGCACATATCACTTTTTAATACATGGCAGGCCATGCATGCATGTAAGAAAATTTTTATTCAGCATTGACCTGATTGGGCCGGCAGGTAACCAAAAGCGAGCAACCAGCACTGCACTGTACTGCAAATGTTTATTTTCAACATTGAAAACCACATGAGGGAGGGGATTACAAAAAAGTCAAATAATTATTCACTGATGGACTATGGATGACCCTTAACCTCACAGCGTGATAGACAACTGTTGTGAGAAAGCCAAGACCACAGCTGATGGAGAGCAGCGCTGACATCTCTAACAGAACCAGCTAGCAGGATTGATCATTCATTGGTGCTTGATTCATCGTGAATGAATAGAGGAAACTAGCATCTCATTGTGCAATAGGGTGCCATCCAAACGTTACCTTATTAGAGGAAGTACTTTTCAATCCCTCCAATTGCCGTCATTCTCTAGAAAACAATAATATCGCTAGCTAATGTCATCGATCGAATCACGAATGATTTATGCAACATGTGTGCTTCTGGGTAATTATTGGAGCTGGACCTTGGACACTTGTTCAATTCCGAGATAAAAGCGGTAAGTTCTCAGCATTCACAAATATCGTTATAAATGACTTGTGAACTACACATGCCTGAATTGTAACAAGACATTCAGGATGAAAAGAAAGTTAGACCAACATATAAGAAAATTTCATCCCATGATAGGCTTTGTTCAACGTGTTATTGAAATGAGATTTCTCGACAAGCTCAAGTGAAGTGCAGTGGGAAATTCCCATTTATTTCAAGCTTCTGAGAAATGCTTTTTAAAATTGTTTATGGATCTTCAGAAATATCTGCATTGCTAGGAAGAAAATTGCTCCTATCCACAGGAAAACTCACATTTTCTAGGATGCACCCACCCCCCTTCCCTAAACTTTAATTCTGCTTCTTAAGGCACTTTGGAAATTAGGAATTAATGTGTTTACAGGGAAAACGACACAGTGCCTAAACAAACAAAAATTTTCACAGCATAGAATTTTCCACTAACGTTTTTCTATGCAAATCTCAAGCATAAGTTCTATCCAAATTTCTGGGAACTAAAGCTCTAAAAATGAACACATGGCAACATGTAGGTAGCGGAAAGTCAATATAAACCATTTTATTTTTATTTCTGGTAACTAAAGCTCTAAGCATAAACGCATGTTAACATATAGGTAGTGAAAAGTGAATACAATGGATTCCATTGATAACATTAGCGATTCTGGATTCCATTGATAACATTAGCAATTCATATCATATTCTAGAGGACACCGCCTATTGGAAGGATTGGGACATACTTCCCTGAGTGAGGTAACGTTTAGATGGCACACTATTGCACAATGACATGCTAGAACCAGTGTGCGCACATGTCTTGACTGGTGAACATATTATTTTTTCTAAAGTTGCTGAACACGTGTGCCATACAGTAGGCACAGCCATGACAAGGCGTAATAGTGGATATTCTCTTCAAATGTATCATGATGAAGAATGTGAGGAAATCTCGTAGGTGAGATTAAACTTCAGTTTTGACTGCAACAATTGAAAATATTAAAAGTAATTGATTTCCTATTTTCAAAATATTCATTTTATTAAAAGTAACTGATTTTCTTGCTTTACTACATATATATCACTAAGCTGTTCTCTGAGTAACATTTAATATATTTAATTTCCTGGGTTCCAGAGCTATCAGCAATGTAAAATTCCATCATCAAAATGTTGAAGATGTAAATTTTTTAGCTTGGGCATAATTTTTTTTTTTAGAAATTTTCTGATTTTTCTAACCCTGCTACAAGACTAATGTTGAATGATATGAATTTATAACTTCAAAGACACTCAATTAACTCATGTTTTTCTAGGGTAATTCTTCTAGTCTACAATAGCACACCACCAAAATAATAAATGTAATGCAAGAAGTGACCATTCCTAGAACCTGTATGATATTTTGGTTGCAGAGGTGCTTTATGATGGTTAATGAGATGAAGTATTTTAACAACAGCAGTTATAGCAGCAACATAAGCTTTCAGTCTAAGAATGGGCTCTTACACACTGATTACCTAAATTGTAAGGTTATACATACAAATCTATGTGATTTTGATTTATTTGTTTTTTCCATGTGTAAATATACTCATATCTCAAATGCCATGCAATACTGTGTAAGTGTTGTGTGCAGCAGCCTCAATTTGTTAACACTTTCCCCTTCTTCACATGCATGCATTTCTATACACACACCTGATTTTGGTGACAATATTTGTTCCTAATTTAATGAGTATGTCATTACTCAGTTCTTAAATATTTACACTGACAGGTGATGTAATTCATCCCTGTATAAATTTCTGAAAGAGTTTCAAAAGCTTTCATTTGATTTTACATTATACTTAGGAAAAAAATCCTACTTATCAAAATAAATGAAATAAATAAAAGCTTAAACCACAAACAGCAAAGTGCGCAAAACTCAATAAAATATTTAGTGCAGATGCTAACCTCTATGGCCATTTGTTGCAGCTTCAGTTGCATCTCTGTCCTTTTGTCTGCATAATGACTTGAACATCTTCCTGAAGGGTCAAAGCTTGAAGTAGATGGCACCTCTTCCTTCATAGGTGGAGAAACAGCTGGTATAGGCTCAGGGGGAGCAGGCTCATCAGGCATTTTTGCATAACGCAGTTCAAACACACCCTACAAATACATAGCAAACACATTTTATATGTTCATCATAGTTGGTAGTGAAACTGCAGTTACAGAACACAGCTTTACTAATAAAATATAATGGCATTCTGAAGCATGAAAATTTATTTTCACTAGTTTTTACATCCAAAAAAATTAAAAATATTTTTGAAACCTTTTGACAGAAATTAGTTTTATAAAAGAAAACTTTTTAAACAAAATATTGAAACAAACAATCGAATGATTTAAAATCTTTCCTAAAAACTTTGGCTTCTGATGGTTTTAATGACATACTCTGGTGGCAGAAAGTCAATTTACCTGACACCGAATGCAAAGTTCAAGACATGACTGACAATAACTCTGTGCTGGGCAAGCAACAGTCTCTAATAAGAATTCTTAATTAACGATTTTTCCTGGTCTCATCAAAAAGGCAGGGCTTTTGGCGTAGATAGCATAAATTGCTGAGATGTTAAAGTAAGGTGGAGACTGTAATTGACTGGTTAAACTGAAATCTGCCACTTGTGCTGGGAGTAGAAATGGTTTCTCAGGATTGGATATCATTATTCCCTTACATAAGGGAAAAGGTGATAAGACTGAATGCAGGAACTATTGTGGTATCAGCCTGCTGAGAGTGTCAGGGAAAGTTCTTGGAAAGGCCATTAACAATTAGGTACAAGGTCTTACAACAGAGAAACTGTGGGATGTATAGGGTAATCTTATGGCTGGTAAGGGCTGCACTAAACAAAATTTTTGTATTACATATATTGGTTGAAAAGTATCTGTCTTCTGGAAAGAAAGTTTTCACTTTATTTATAGATTTAGAGAAAGCTTACGACTGATTAAACAAGATACTTTATGGAAGATCTTGATTTATAACTGGGAATCAGCCAAAAAGTGTGAAAGGTATGTGTTCTGGCAGTAGAGCATGTGTACAAGTGAATGGCATTTACTCCTGCTGTAGGAGTCAGACAAGGTTTTGTAATGCCACCTGTGGTGTAGGTAAAGGTGACACAGTTGCACTAGGGCCCAGCTCATTGAGAGGCTTATATAGCCAACTAACGATAAGCTACAGAAAGAAAGAAAGGTAGCCATAAAAAACTGATGATAGCACCAGATATTAAATAGCCTAACAATTTCTGTCTGGTTGCAGAAAACTTGTTGTATGGCATTCTCAAATGTGAAACACAGAATTCAACCCACAATAAGACAATTATTATTAGTTCGTCGGTGGGAAAGCGGGAACCATTTGGAACATTGGGTATGATTTATGCAATAGCTGGAATTGGGGGAATGGGTTTTGTAGTGTGAGCTCATCATATATTTTCATTACTGTGCTTCCATTACTGTGCTCATTAAATACTCATGAATCTTCAGGTTGAATCAGTTATTTTTATTATTATGAAAACAACTCCAAGAACACATTTCTCCTGCCTTCTCTTTTCCTCATTTGAGCTGTATTCTACGATAAGGATTCTCATGTGCAATACTGCACTTTTAATCTTCCCAACTGTATGAGATGATCCTTCGTTCTCACTCTGTCTCGTCGATCATTCACATACCACCATATACAGCTACATAGTCAGTGAACTACCGGCAGCTGTATTGATCCCAAACATCCCTGTACTGTGTGTTGTTCACTGTTAAGAAAACAAGATCAATCAGTTTTGATCCAAATATTGGTGGGTAGACAAACTTATATTCTGCAATCTATATTTCCAGCTGCATGATGAGCTACACTATAGTATTAACAAAATGTTGTATGTAAAATAAGATTCACAGCAAAACACCTAGGCATACAAGGTCCATCCCAAAAGTAAGGAGAATGATTACAAAACAAATGCGTTTAATCAAAATACATACCATTAGGCCCAATCGCCTTCCTAGTAAGTACCGTGAGACTGAACATACTTATTCCAGCAACGCTGCCATTTCAGGGTTGCCACTCAAATTGGATTTAAAAATTCCCCGAGTTTTCTTGAAGGTAATTTTGTGGGGAATTTCAGGTAAAATTTACAGATTATGCATAACTCTATGATAATATACATACTAAATGCCACATCTATAATGCAATATATTCAATGCAAGAAGAAGTTGAGTTTTCAGGAGCTCAGATTTTGCTGCAAATACATCAGAACCATTCTTTACCAAATATTAGAAATACATTTTCCATCAGGATCTGTATGCTATATAGGAAGAGTTTTTCAAAGTGGAGTTTTAGAAGCAGAAATATTGGAGAAAACACAATTTACCTCTGTGCCCCTTAGCAGAAAGTCTATGAATTACTAGTAGGGATGGGGAAATATGCCATTTTAAGATAACAGTGATTACCTGTTATTGCTACTGACCCAGTAACAGTTATTTAACCTGTTATTTTGAATAACAGTTCCTAGAGAACAAAGAGACTGTTGGACAATGCTAACACTGTTCTGCACAGTGGGAGAAAACGAATTTAATCCTACACTCCATTTTCCATATCATTGATTTCAATGCTGGAGAAACTATTTGTATATACTTAAGTAATGAAAAAAGTAATTGTATCTATTTAAGTAATCAGAAAAATTTATTTTGCTACAAAAGTGACGTAAATTTATGTTCAAATGAAAATAAAAATAACTTACGAATTCAGGAGCTTAAGAGTTAAAATAGGAGTCATTGCTATTAAGAAACAACAAGATCTTCACTTTCTCTGTCGACAATCGAGAGCGTCTTTGGCTTAAAATCTGTCCTGCCTTAGAAAAAATTTGTTCCCATGGAACGGAAGTCGCAGTCACTGCAAGTTTTTGTTTGACTAATTCACTTAAGTTGGGATACAAATAGCAGTTTTTTTGCCACCACTGCATTGGATTTTTGTCTCTAGGCAATAAATCATCGTCCAAATACCCTTGCACTTCAATAATTGCCTTGGACTCTCTTGTTCCTGATGGCTTGAATGCAGAGGCTTTTGCATCAAATAAACCAAAAACAGACAACTCAACATCCAAATTATTTGTTATTGGTGACAGAGATATATTTTTCTGCTCTTCAGCATTTATTGTACCAGCCACCATATTAATAGCCATTCGTTTAACATGTTGCTTAATATTTGATTCAAATATGATATCCTTGAATCGTGGATCCAAAAATGTGGCCATCAAAAGTGTATTACTTTTGGCTATATTGCCAAGTCATTTGCCAATCTGCTCATTAATTTTTGATAGCACAGATTTAGTCTTGACGTGAAAATCTCTTTTCAATAGCTCACCATACACGCTTTCCAACCCTTTTGATACAATTATCACTAAAGATGATGTTACATATTTTTCGGCGCTTAAAGATTTCGTAACAGTTTCAAATGGTTTCAAGATCTCTACCAATTCTTTGCATATTTTCCATTCTTCTGTGGTGAGAGACAGAGCATCGGTTTCTAGCAGAGCAATAGATGTTTTCACAGCATTCTCCAATTCAGTGAACCTGTTCAGCATATAAAAAGTTGAATTCCACCTTGTGGCTACACTTTGAATTAATTTCTTAGGAATGCTGCTCGTACCACTGTTTTGCTGGCATTCTTTAAATTTCAAAGCAGCTGTTGAACTTCTTTTAAAAAAATGACGCAATGCTTTTAATTCGTTCCAACAATTCATCAACTACTTTGAGGCTGTCCATAACAATCAAATTAAGCGTATGAGGAAAACAACTAAGATGTTTCCATTCCAAATTATTTGTGATCGTGCTTTTTATATTTGCCCCATTGTCAGATACTGCTAATATAATTTTTTGGTCGGCACCCCACTCGGAAACTATACGTTTTAATGAACTGGCTAAATTTTCACTTGTGTGGCGGTCATCAAAAGAATCACATTCTAATAAAACAGATTTAACTTCAAAAGTATTATCAATGTAGTGTGCAGTAACGCTCAGAAAACTTTCGTTAGTAATCGATGTCCAGCAGTCTGTTGTTATTGCGACAGATTTCACACCTTGCAAGACAATTTCAACACGATTTTTTAATTTTTCATAAATTGGTGGCAGCATTGATTTTGTTATGGATTTTCTGTCTGGAAGAGCATACTCTGGATTCAAAGTAGAAACAAATGACCTAAAACCAGCATCCTCAACAATCGAAAATGGCTGAAAATCTTTAGTAAAAAGGTTCATTAAGGAATCGTCGATTCTTTTCTTGTTAACAGAAGTCATCTTTTTAGCAACATATGAATGCAACATGTCTTGTTCTAATTTCTTACGTTTGATTTGCCCATGTCCACTGAATCCGCTTCCACTATGTTGATCTTCATTCTGAAGATCATTATGAATGACGCATGCTTCTACTTCTGTGCAGTCTAACATAGGGTCAGCAACAATTCCTTGTTGTACATTCTGAGCAAGCACATTATCTTTCCTTTTTTTATTCAGTTCAGGTTTCAAATTCACTAAAGGATGTTTACTTTGAATATGTTTTCTTAAGTTCGTAATTGACGATTTATAGGATAAAGTCTGATTGCATATATCACATGTAGCTTTACACGTGTCAGCATTACTCACTTTAAAATATCTCCAAATATAAGAAGATTTTCTTTCCATTTTAACAAGAGCTAAAATTCAAAAAGCAACACTTACGAAATTACCCTCTAAACTCTGAAGGAACCAGCAAGGAATAATGGCGAAAACTGCAAATCATCGTCAGCTTTAACTGGTCTCGAAGCACGAGTAACAGATAACAATAACAGGTTCGGCAATAACAGCTAACAATAACAGGTTCGGCAATAACAGCTAACAATAACAGGTTCGGCAATAACAGCTAACAATAACAGGTTCGGCAGTAACAGCTATCAGTAACAGGTCGGCGGTAACAATTCCGCAGCGCCAGTCAGTGAAGCGGTGGCATACATGGCTCTCCCTGTTATTCAAAGTAACAGGTATTCTTTCAGGCGAATAACAACCGGTGATTGCTATTCTGCAATAACAGTGACAGAATAACAGGTACTGTTATTGCTACCCATCCCTAATTACTTGAAAAATTCGAAATTATATGAAAAAACATGTCACACCGGAAACTCTATCTAATGAAGAAAGATTTTTTCAAATCGGACCATTAGAAACACAGATATTGACCAAAATGAGATATACATCTATGCCTCCTGACGGTGAAACCCTGAAATATTTAAAAAAAAAAAAAAGTATTCCGAAAAGGTTTATCAACGTGAGTGGCATTGGTCCACGAACGAATTTTTTTCAATCAAGATTTTAGAAGCTCAGATTTTATGGCACATACATCAGAAGCAAAAATTAACACTTACGCCCCTGACGGCCAAAGCATTCTTTACTAAAAATTAGATAGTAAAGAATTTCGAATTTTTCAAGTAATTAGGGATGCTACCCATCCCTAATTACTTGAAAAATTCGAAATTATATGAAAAAACATGTCACACCGGAAACTCTATCTAATGAAGAAAGATTTTTTCAAATCGGACCATTAGAAACACAGATATTGACCAAAATGAGATATACATCTATGCCTCCTGACGGTGAAACCCTGAAATATTTAAAAAAAAAAAAAGTATTCCGAAAAGGTTTATCAACGTGAGTGGCATTGGTCCACGAACGAATTTTTCAATCAAGATTTTAGAAGCTCAGATTTTATGGCACATACATCAGAAGCAAAAATTAACACTTACGCCCCCTGATGGCCAAAGCATTCTTTACTAAAAATTAGATAATATGTGCAAAAGATTTCCCATCAGGAGCTGTATTCGCTGAAGAATTTTTTTGTTCAAATCGGAGTTTTAGAAGAAGAGATATCGGGGGAAAACGTAATTTACTATACCTTAAATACTTTTCGACATAAATGGAATCGATAAATAAATTTTTCCAATGGAATTTTTAGAAGCAAATATATGGAATAAAACATATTTTGAATTTGACATCATCTGCATTTACGCCCGAAACTGTACAATGTAAAAAACAACAATGAAGGATCATCATTCACATATTTCAAGCTTCCCAATGCAAAGAGAAATTTTCAAATTGGACAAATAGTTGCAGAGCTACGGTGTCTACAGATGGACGGACAAACCAATAACATAAGCACAATCTTTTTTTACAAAAGACGTGCTATAAAAGCTATGATTGCACACTTGAATTATTTGCTGGCTTCTTTTTTTTATTGCTGCCTGAAATTTTCGATTTCCATTCCATACTCGACATTTTTCTTTGTCTGCAGCGGATAGACGATTTCCATGGCATATTCGATATTTTCCATCGTCCATAGCAAAACGACGATTTCCATAGCATACTTGATATTTTCAGTCATTCGTAGCGCACTGACGATTTCCATAGAATACTCTATGTTTTCCATCGTCAGTAGCGGACAGATGATTTCCATAGTAACTACATAAAACCCTTAGTACTTGGAATCGCTGAATCTTTCTTTCCGTTGCATGATCTTATTCAGCATCAAGCAGAATTTGGTGCACACAGAGTATTTAGTGTGCCAAAGTACCGACAGTGACAACGGGGCACTGTGACTCTGGCGCGCAATGACCCAAAATTTGCCTTTTGTAGCAAGATGGCGCAAGATTTTGTTTTGGTGCACTGTGCCACAGAATTTGCATCCCTGGTAACTGCATACGCATTATGCAAAAAATTATCTGTTTAATTTTCCCTGACTTTTCCAGGTTTTTGCTGAAAAAAAAAAAAAAAAGATTTATTTCTGAGTTTTCCTTGATTTTTACCCTTATTTTCGAATTTCCTCATTTTTCCCAGTTCCCGGTCGGCTGGCAACCCTGCATTTATTGTAGCAGTGCTGGAAGTCTTCATGTGAGAGGCTCTGCAGATCCCTTGTTGTGGCCGACTGGACATTTGCAATAGTACCAAAATAGTGTCCTTTCAGGTGCGTTTTGATTTTCGGAAACAAGAAAAAGTCCCACAGTGCCAAGTGAGGGTTGTAGAGAGGCGGGGAGGGAGGGGGATGTTTTTCCGCATCAGAAACTCCCTCACAGATACCAATTATGTGCGACTCGGTGAATTGTCATGGTGGAGAATCCACGTTTCCGCAATGTCACGACGCACTCGTAAAACCCTTTTCCTCAAACGCTCCAGGACCTGTATGTAAAAAGTCTGATTGACTGTGTCCTGGTAGTACAAATTCTTTGTGCACCACCACTCCTTAACAGTAAAAAAAAAAAAAAAAAAAAAGATGAGCATTGATTTCACTTTTGATTTGCTCATGTGAGGTTTCTTTGGTCAAGGTGAAGAGGGAGTGTGCCATACTGAACTCTGCCTTTTTTGTTTCGGGATCGTACTCAAACATCCATGTTTCATCCCCAGTAATCACTCTACGCAAAAAGTCGGGCTCGGTTGTCACACGATCCAACAGTTCTTGGGAAATTAACAGACGATTCCCCTTCTGCTCATTGGGCAAGTTTTTTGGGACGAGTTTTGCGTAAATCTTCCTCATGTTGAGATTTTTCATAATGATTCGATGAACCACCATTTTTGGTACTCCGACCTCTTCCCTGATTAGTCAGACATTTAAACGTCGGTCCAGTTCCAAAGCAGCTTTGATAATGGCCACATTGTCATCAGTTCTTGACATTGAAGGTCGCCCTGAGCACTTCTTGTCCTCAACGGCTGAAAACTTGGGCTGATGACAAAGCTACATCCCCATATGCTGTCTTCAGCATCTCTAAGATTTCTGTGGCTGTTTTCCCCAGTTTTACGCAAAATTTGATGCATAACGTTGCTCGGTGTTTCTTTGCATTTTCATCTGTAACGAGTGTGAAAAATAAGGGTGCACTTTTTTAACGTTTCGACATTTCAAAATGGTTGACCTCAACTGAGAATGGTCCAGCCATTTACCCGAGATACCCACGCAACAGCCTGCAGTGTCACCTGCCTCCCGTGGTCTTCGTGGCGAGCATCAATGAATCATTCTCATTACTTTTGGGACAGATTATGCATCCGACATAACTGTACAGTGTTTCTACGGAACAGTGGGGCGCACTGCACAGTCCTGCACCAGGATCTCAATATTACCATATCTACACTAATGAATGTCACCCTGGTTGTTTAATATACAACCAAGGTGACATATATGTATTTATGGATGCATGCATGATGCTGAAACAGACAATACTGGCTTATTTTGAATGAAGTTCGAACTGAGTATATATAAAGGAACAACCAAAGATATAGTTTTTGAGCGAGGAACTGTTAGTACTGGGTGCATGATAAGCACATAGATTAACCAGGTAAATGACTTTGTATATTTAGGAAGCATTCAAAGTGAAAACTCTCCAAATACGACCACGTTTTATCGACACATAGCAACCACAAAATTCTGGTCACCACTTGGGATCCGAAAAACAGATCTTTTATCAGGTCATCTCTCGAACTCCATATGACCGGATAACAATTTTTGGTTGCTATGTGTTGATAAAATGTGGAAAGAGCGATGTCTTTGTTTATTCACTGACGCCACTTATTCAAAGGATTTTCACTTTGGATTTAACCGCTACAATTAATATATAGTCAGTGCCGTTAATGCCCACCAGATGGAGACGCCTCAGTAGCTGAACCCATCTTACGGATTTATGATGACAGAAAAACACACGTAGCGCCATTGATTGTTGGCCACCATAGCACAAGGCTAATGCACTTGGCTAGATATCGAGAGATCTGGGATTTGGATCCCCAGTGGTGACTGGATAACAATTTTTCGGTTGCTATGTGTTGATAAAATGTGGAAACAGCAATGTCTTCACATTTATTCACTGTCACCATGTACTTGGAGGATTTTCACTTTGGATCTCGCCCCTTTGGATTTAACTGTGATAATTAATATATAGGCAGTGCCGTTAATGCCCACCAGATGGAGATGCCTCAGTAGCTGAACTCATCTTACGGATTTATGATGTAAGAAGCTGACAGAAAAAACACACATCCGCCATTGATTGTTGGCCACCGTAGCATAAGGCTAACGAGGTCAGCTAGATATCGAGAGATCTGGGATTGGGATCCCCAGTGATGACAGAATAACAATTTTTCAGTGGTTATGTGTCGATAAAACGTGGAAAGAGCAACGTCTTTATTTATTTAGGAAGCATATTTGACAGAAAGAACAAATTACATGGAAAAATTAATAGGTGAGTGAATTTTTTTTTTTAAAGTCATAGCTGCTTCAGGAGGATTTAACAGGAAGGATGTCTCAAGAAAGTCCTGAATGGCTGCATATGAAAGTGCAACTGTTCTTACTCTGAGTATGGCCATGAAACCTGGGTACTACAGAACGGCTGAGCATGTAAGAAATGAAGATGTGTTGCAGATCTGTAATGTGAGGTGGCAAAATGTTGTTAGTACAGTGGAGACAAATTTTCTTAGGTGGTTTGGCCATGTTGAAAGAATAAGTGATAAGGTGCTTACTAAGAGAATTTTTTCAGCCCAAGTGGCAGGAAAGAAAGGCAGAGGAAGGCCAAGGAAGTCATGGGAGGATCAGATTCAGGAGTATCTGCATGAGAAAAAGATTATGAGTATGAAGTATAACAGGTCTTGTGTGCAAAATGTGATGGATGTCAAGCTCGAGACGTGTGTCTTTTGTTCTTGACTGCCCTGCCTGTAATTCATGGTGATATCCACAGACCCTGGAGTTAATTTCAGTTTCCACCTTGGGCAAAAATGATGGCTCTGCAGTGGAAAACTGACAAGAACTATGAAGAGATGGGCATACAAATTTCTTTTTGATGATCAGGCAAACAAATTTGCCACTGATGAGTGTCACTTTCAAATTTTCCATCAAAATCAAACAAATGATACTAAATGATAAACCTGTTTCTTCCACAAATTCTTTATCAAACAAAGATCAGAACAGATAACACAGCAGATTTCATAGCACACTTGATTTTACTAAACACTTACTGGGCTTTTCTCATCTTCAAGTGTCTCAGAATCTTTGGAACCATTTGAATACACTTTTCTGTGTCACAGCATAATCTCCATACACTGTTAGCAGTTGTTCATGGGTGTCTAATGCAGGATGACCGAGTCTGATACAGAATTTCATATCTCCTCATTGCTTGAACTTTGTCATTATCTTAAACTGTACAATACCCAAAAATGTGTTTTCACTGAGAGCTGTCTTCACACACACAGCGTAGGGTGAGAGAGTTTGGTTCAATGACCAGTGTGGGGAGCCTGAAGGTCATGCCAGGAGTAACCACTCTCACACCACCTTTACCCTACAGCAAGCCATGGCACTGCCATTCATTACAGTTTTTAATCAGCCCTGGTACTGTTACATTCATGCACAGCAAATTACCTTGACATAATTTCTGGCATCACAAATTTTGGTATGCATGCATACTGAATCCTTATCCACAATTATCAATGGCTCTGCCAGCCCCTCCTCATTCTCCTTTGTTTTGTTATGTCTGGCAAGTCAGAAAAACTGAAAAACACCAGTAGTCGTGGCATGTAACTGCACTCAAGTCATTCAGTATTAAATAGGAACATCAACTTAACCACACTTTCTGGCATGAAATTCAATGAAATATAAAATTAGTCACAGACATTTCCTTATTCTGCTCTTGAACATGTGTAAAACCAAGGAAATTCACAAGAATTTTATTGAAATCATATCACTTAAAAAGAAACCCTAAAGACAGAAGAAGCATAAATGCAGTAAATAGTACAGAAACATATGGATTTCCTTAAAACCTCATACCTGTGTTCTCCTTGCCATTGTAACCACTTCATGATTTTCAGGGTTATATTTGTAGCAGTTTGAAAACATTAAGCGTACATCTTTCTCAAACTCTGTAGTGTTTTTGTACACTCCAAACTCAATTTTTTTCTGAAGAGAGAAAAATAGAACACTAAATAACATATTTGTTTGGAAACACATAAACTTATTACTATATGAAACACAAAGTTTTTTTGTTTTGTTTTTTAAGTTTCAATTCAAAGGAATTTTGTATTCATTGTAATTTTTAGGCTGGATCCCTTAATTTTTTAAAAGTTCAGACTTCTTGACCTAGAACAATTTTACTTTTACATTTTTCCTACAGAAACTTTGGGGTTATTGTTTGTCTGCTTTTTGTTTATGGTGTTTTATTATGACTTTTACCAAAGATGGAATTTTTACACGAACTTAAAACTTTTGATAACATTTCACAATTTTCAGTTTTGAATGCAAAAATTCCACTTTATAAATCGTGATCATTTCGAAAGACCGCCTTCAGCAATAAATTGAAGATACCAGCACTTAATTTAAGAGGGGTTTTGTGCTGAGCATTTGCCAAACTACATATAATTCAGACTTCCTCCTTTGAAAAAGGGGAATATGAATTACTATTAAGAGTACATGCACAGAACATTAATGGCAACAAAAAAAGTACCTACAAAAATCTGAAATTTTCTATTACAGTACAACCCAGCCATAAAGCATTTTATTTATTCAAAGTTGCAAACCATTACAGATTTTAGCTGACTTCACAACATTATGGGTAACACTAGAAAAACTGAGGAAAATCTCTTGCAATCTGATTTTCTACACTGTTTAAGAACTTGTCATCTTTTGATTCTGACATTTTTCACACTAGATGATCAAAAGCACAGTTTCAAAATGGAACTCTGATCTCCGCTACTCCCAGCACTAGATAACTTTTCACACACTATTAGCTTTTCATTTGTGGTAGGCAGTTCATCAGGTAGGCACTCCATATTCAGCTTAGGCGTTACACTTAAGTCAAACACAGTGACGTGATATCATTTTCAAATTTTTTCTGGAAATGTTAAGTTTTTGGTTGATGCCACAGTTGCAGGACGACAGTGACAACTTTATTCTCCAATTGGATAGTGCACCACCACACTGGTTAGGCAACATGTGAGATTATCTTGATGAACATCTTCCTCACTGATGGATTGGATGAGCCACAGACTACAACATGCCACTGACCACCCAAAAGTCCTGACTTAACACCTTGTGACTTTTTCCTGTGAGGGTACGTAACGAACAAGGTATTCGCCCCTCCCCTTCCTGTTGATCTAGTGGAGCTGAAACAACATATCACAGCCACTATCACTGCACTTAATTCAGATATCTTACCTCGAGTTTGGGAGGAAATGGATTACCGGTTCAAATTGTGTCGTGTGATTAAGGGTGCACACATAGAACATCTGTGACTGTCTCTAAAAAAACTTGAAACATTCCCCTACAATTCTTTTACAGGTAACAAAATATCTTACATTGTTCTTGTTTTATAATGTGTTGAAACTGTATACTTCTTTATAAATCACCCTGTACATGATGTTTTAATTATCCATGATATTTTTGTTCAAGAAACTAATTTCATTGCCTGTAATGTATACATTCAAGTGCACTAAATATGAGATTTTTCTCCCTCTTAATAGGTTCAGTACAGATATAGAACAAGATTAAAAGCTGCATAGTCAATTAGCGTACTTCTCCTTTTTACATTTTTTTTGAGCTGAATGTTTTGTTTCCTCATTTACCAACTGCATTAAACTAGATATAGAATTAATTAGGTGGATCATAACTCAAAGGGATTGGACACGAAAAGCAGGGATGTCATGGAGGGCAGTTTTTTCTTGGCCTACATTAAGGAGTGATTTATCAATTGCTGGGGAAAAATATAAAGTTTGTATTCTACATGGGAGATTACAGAAAGAATGTGTTAAGTGGCCTGAGGTACCAATCATTGCACACATTAAAAGGGAAGAGGGGATATATATAATATATATATACCTTCTATCTATTAAAAATTAAAAATAAAAAAATACATATAAAATCACACAGAAAAACTTTAAAATTTGATTATAAAATAAAATAAAAAGAAATAAAAAGAAAACTAGGTATTCACCTACTAGAATAACTAAACTAAATATAGTATAACTAACGTTAAAATGAATAGGATTATGAATTGTTTGTAGAAGTTCACTAAGGTAATTAAATACATATAAATGTTATTAAATACACTGCATGTGTATTTGATGTTATTTTTCATGTATTCTGGAGAGTTAATTCTACTCTTTCTGAACAAACAGGACATTCTTAGTGGCATATTTCTCTTGTTTAAAACTCTGCAGGTAGGTTCCTTTTCAGTGTGTAGAAGCCTTCAGAGCCCCCCATGCTGCACCCCGCATCTAGGGCGTGGCCAAAGAGAAAGTTAGGGGAGAAAGTTCGGCCATGTTTTTTTTACTGTAGTGGCAGAAAAGTTACGTAAGAGGTAAGCTCTCTTCTTTGTTCTTGAAGTTTGGGAGTTCCAAGTTCTATTTAAAAACTTTTGAAGCTGTCTTTTCTTTTTTTTTTTCGCATCAGGCAATTAGGTGCATGCATGTCTATAAACTTTGTGGTTTTTTTTTCTCTTTCACTTTACTTGGAATTTTAGCGTTTTTTAGGGCACGTGGGCTAAGTAGCTGGCCGTTTTATTGTTCTTGTAGTCAACGATGTGTTTCAAGGTCGCAAAGAACGTAATTGCTACATTATTAAGCACTTAAAGCACTTCTGGAATACTTTGTATATATTGCAACCAATTGTTAAAATCATATAATCTTCACAAAGCATTTTTTAGTTTGTTATTATCATTTTTAATTTTTTTGTTCATGTGATGTCAGTTGTTGAGGAGAAGGGAGTTCAATATTCCAGTTCACTTTTAGGAATCTGTTCTTTTAAAAAAATTATTTTTTTTATTATAAGGCATTTTTGAATAAGCGTTTTTTCACTGCAAAGCATTAGAATCTGTAATACTTTAGTATTGCTATTCTAGTTTAAATTCTCTTTTAGGCGACTAGGTTACTTGGTATTGTGTTATTACTGAATAATCCTTATGATCCAATCAGTCACTCTTTCAACTTGTGTTTTTTTGTAATCGTTTTTCTGCTTTTTAGTAGCAGATGACGAGCATGGGTTGGGCCAGGAAAGCTATAGATGCATGCAGAAATAATACTATCTTGTGTTTTGACATGCAACTCTGAGGAGGTTATGATATATTTTTAAAAAAATTTTTGGTGGGCATATTACTTGCATCTATGGCTTTGCAGAAACCCATTTCCAACTAGGTCTTTGTGGAAGTGAGAAAATGCAGAGTTTTGCTGGTCCTTGATAAAGCCAAGGCTTGGCATTCTCGACACTTTCTACATTCAGTTTGCTATTTTTTATCCTCTTTTTACTGATACCTGTCAGCATATGAGTTTTACTATGTTGTTTTTGGAAATTGGTTGAAAAATTGTTATTGCATTTATCTCTTCTTAATAGTATATCATCATCATCATTGTCAACCATTATCAATCCACTGCTGGACGAAGGTCTCCCCAAGTTTCCTCCACAATGGTCTGTCTTGTGCCAGTCTCCTCCATGTCACTCCCGCATACTTTCGAATTTCATCCACCCATCTCCCATGTGGTCTTCTTCTGGGTCTTTTCCTGTCCCTTGGAATCCAATCTAAAATTTCGGCTGTCCATCGATGGTCTGTCCTTCTGGCAGTATGCCCAGCCTATTGCCATTTCAGGGATTTAACTCTGATCATGATGTCTTCCACTCTTGTCATTTTTTTGATCCACGAGTTCCTCTTCTTATCTCTCCTGGTTACACCAATATAAATATATATCTATATATAAGCAGTATAAGCAGTCGAGTCACATTACTGTGGCTACCTTCTACTTTTGACGTCAACAGCGCAAAGCCAATGAAAGAAGGCACGTGCATGAGCTGACTTGGAGGGTATATAAGGTGTGCCATAGGTAATCTGGAAACATATCAATTGCTGCTGTCATGGATAAAAGGAACGATTTATCAGCTTTGCAAAAAGGGATGATTATCGGCTTTTGGGCCAAGGGTGGCAGTATTTCTGAAACAGCACAATTTGTGAACTGTTGTGGTTAAAGTGAATCGTGATTGGAGAAATGGCACCATTGCGAATAAAAGATGTAAAAACTGCAGAACACCACCTGCCGGCTTCGAAGGTGAGTAAAGGCTGATGGACATATTACAGTGGAGCAACTCACTGGCCGAATGAACCAGGGAGCTCCCAGAAGTGTGTCTAAAATGACAGTTCAGAAAACCCTGCTGCATATGGGGCTCCAATGCAGATTGATGGCCACTGAACCTATGCTAGCGGAGGTGCATTGGCAGAAAAGGCTTATTTTTGCATGGCAGTATTGGAATTGGACCTCCGCTGATTGGCAAAGGATTGCCTTCTCTGATGAGTCACGTTTTTTGCTTCATCGAACGGATGGATGTCGGCGTATAAGGCAAGAAATATTGGAGAACAAACACTCTTCAACCATTGCTGGAAGAAAACAAGCTGGTGGGGGGCAGTGTTATGGTCTGTTTTCGTGGCTTTCTCTGGATCCACTCATACCTGCAGATGGCACTATGGACTGAATTTGTTATGAATCCATCCTTGCAGACCACGCACACCCATACATGCTGATTGTCTTCCTTGGGGTGGATTGGATCTTCCAGCATGACAATGCAATGTGACAGACAGCTAGAAATCTCCCAGAGTGGTCGGAAGAGCACGATGAAGACTTTGAAGTGCTTCCCTGATTCCTTAGACTTAAACCCAATTGAGCATCTCTGGGACCACCTCAATCGTTTTGTTCGCTCTATGGATCCTCCACCACGAATCCTCCAGCAGCTGTCAGATGCACTGCAGTAAGCATGGCTCCACATACCTGTGAACACCTTCCAGCATTTTATTGAGTCACTCCCAGCCCGTCTAGCTGCTGCACACGGTGGTTACCCTGGATATTACCTGGTGGTCACAATAATGTGACTTCACCGTGTGTGTATATATATGTAGAATTTCTGGTTATTCAAATGGATTAACTAGTTGTAATGACAATTCTGCCTCACAAATGGCGACACATAGTATATTCCACATGAGAGCTGTAGATAACGAAGATGACGCCAAGCAGAGTGAGAGAAGAAAGGGAGTTGGTCATTGGTCGTAGTTGTGGAATGAATCTGTTTTCAGTTGTTATTTTAATTAATGCCTTGTGTTACTTGTGTTGGTGTTTAAATAAAGTGTTAAGGATATGATGGCTGTTCATTGTAGTCGTAGTGTAAGAATGAATTCCCCAGAAAAAGTAGGGACCTGTCCGGGATTTGATTCCAAGGAGAAACAAAATGTTCTAAGTCAGCATGTTGTTGTGTGTTGCCCTGACATGTACGAATTTGTCCCTATTTTTTGAAGTCATCCTAGTTCGACAGTGTTACTGAGTGTCACCCTGGCACATACTGATTTGTTCCTGTTTTCCGAGGAGATGCCCAGGCTTTACAGCTATAGCGAGCATCCTGCTCGAGTGCAAATATTTTGTGTGTCACCCTGACACATACGGATTTGTTCCTTTTTTTTTTCTTTTTTTAGTGAAATGCATGTTATACTTTTTGCAATATCAACCAACTTCATGAGCTTTTCTTTAAAGAAGCAAAATGAAATTTTAAAATGGGTAAATACTCTGTGTTGGAACAAGCAGAATTTTAGTGACAAGAGAAACTAATTGAGCAGCACAGTGGACAACAGCAGCACCAATTTTGAAACTTTGAATATACTTCAAATACATGTATGTTTCCTTCTTTCTTCACTTCTTCCTATATCAAGGAACAGAGAAAGCATTTTCTCTTATCTGAAGTGAAATTGATGTCCAAAATGCTACTGACTACTCATTGGGAAGACAAAAGTTTACACGTCTTGGAAAATGGTAATGAGAGTTGAAGTTCGGATTTCAAACATTTACTTTAAAGAAAAGAAAAAGTGCAAGTTATGTTCCTTGCTGGAGTCAGATGTGTCTAAGAAAGGGGAAAACATGCACTTTAGGTGAAATTGGTACTGTCACTGCTCAATCAGCCATAAAAACATTACAGGTCACAGAAATGGCTCCAGCATGGAAAGGTAAATACTGAATTTGGAATTCAGTATTTCTTTAAAAACAAAAAGAAAGGGAAAATATGAGTGAGTGAGTGAGTGAGTGAGAGTGAGAGAGAGAGAGAGAGAGAGAGAGAGAGAGATGCTTGTTCATTGATGAAGCAACATGCAAGTCAATAAAGAATAAGAAAACATGCGTTTCATTAGGAAAATTTATTAAATGACATGAAACCTCCTTCCTACAGTGTTATCAAGTTAAAATTCATAAACATAATAAAGAAATTAAAAGGCAGAACTTTGTCTAAAAGATCAAAAACATGGAATTCTGCAGATCCATGGAACATTCTCATTCCTTAACTAGTTGCTCAGCACAATGGATAACTCTACATAGAGATCTGAAAATTGCGGTTGCTTTCCATTGAATTAGGATTCTTAGCCCTCGTTAACAAAAACAACTCTGCTAAATGTAAATGAGAATGTTGAACCCACTCATCTCTAAAAAAAGTATTAAATGAATCTTTCAATAAAGAATCATTTGTGTGAATTTGTAAAATCCAAACTTTAAAATTCTTTGAAATTTACATACCTTGATTGTGTCAAGATCCATAGGTTTTTTGATGATGTCATAGTAGTCATGAAGTTTTAAAGCTTTGACATCTACTGGTTCGTAAAATGGCCATGCATAATCCTAAAAGAGAAAAAAAGCTTACTAACAGTTTTGTAAGAGTTTGTAAGAGATAAAATGCATATATGGTACCATAGGTGTAACCACTGGGGGGTCAGGACCCCTCCAGATTTTCAGTCTGGGATCCCCAATGTAAATGACCCCCCCCACACACACACACACACACACACACACACACACGAAATTAATAAATTCGGGAATATAATGATATAATGCACACTTTTTTTAGGATGTGAACTGACTAAATTTAATAATATAAGGTTATGATTTTTCATAGAATGCAAACACGTGTATAATGTGTACTTAATAAAACAGTGATATTGATTCCTAATAAACAAAGTCAGCTCTACAACTTTGTAATTCACATTTCTGCCCTATCTATCATAGTTTTAAAGTTGTGTTCGCTAAGTTCCACAATTCGCCAACAAAGGCGCCTATGTCGTGCCCGTAAGATCGCGTCTCAGCAACTGCTTTGCTCCTACGTGTGTGTAGTGGGGGTCCCCAAACTATTTTATACAGTATGTACATATTATTGTATATACTGTATATGTATGCAATAACCTGCGAGGAGGTGTCCGATCGCCCCCCCCCCCCCAGATTTTGAAACATGGTTGCGCCATTCTATACTCAATATCATTTACAATTTTGTTCAACACATAATATTATGGTTAACACACTGGGCTGAGCTAAAATAAAAATATGAGGTTCTAAAACTTTTTTGTATACATGTACCCATTTCATCCACGACAATCTTCAATGCAAATGGTGTTTCATTTTCTTGATTTAGTATCACATTTGCTGTTGTATTTCAGGTCTAATGATCATATGGCAGGGAAAACTTCTTTTATGTAACGTCACTAAACTTTGTTAGACAATTTCAAAGATGATCTCTACTTTAAAATACAAATCAGCTGTTACATATTTGTACGAGTCATTCTTAACTCAACTTTCTGCTTTTGAATCTGAAAGGAGTAACATACACTTATTCATAAATCCATTTTGTACTTCAGAGTCTGATGTACGTAAATATTTCCCATCAATACAAATTTAAATATTAGAAATCCAAAGCCACCCAGGGCTTAGTGTTAAGTTTAAAGAATAATGTGAATCACCCACTGTTCTTAATTTGATAGAGTTCTGGAAATATGTCCCTAAAGAACAGTTTCCCAAGCTCCATGACCTTGCTCTGAGGTTCATTTGCAGATTTGGATCCACATACATTTGGAAACAAACATTTTCATCCATGAATGTTGTAAAAAAGTAAATTTCATTCAACTATCACAGCTGCACATCTTGGTGATACAAATCTTTAAGTACTTCAAGAATTACACCCAACATTCACAAATTGTTACGTGAAAAGCAGGTTCAAAAATCAAATTAGTGTTGCATGTGTGTAAAGTTCATAAGAACTTTTAATTTTTTAATTAATTTTGTCCCTTTAATTTCTAGTAAAAAAGAAAGTTTTATTATAACAATTCAGTTTATTTTTGTGCATAATAATTTTAATATTATGTGAATGATTTAATAAAATGACTGTTTAAAATGTATATGGGCTTCAATACTTTACAAAAACATAAAAAATTACCCCATTTTTAGCTAATAGTTGTCAATATTTAAGTTGGTTACAGTAGGCCTTCAAATGATTTCTAAGAATGTACTGACTCAATTTCAAAAATGTTTTGCCAACCCTGCTCTAGGACAATGGTTGCAACATGTCCACTGACAGAAGAAATGAGGCTGCCATCTTTAAGCCTTCACTTCAAAACCTCTGAATATACATATCACTTATATATCACTAAACTGTTCTCCGAATGCTAAAGAGAAAGTTATGACAGCAGGGTACTTCAATGCTAGAGTAGGTGTGCAGAATGCAATCTCTCATAACGTTCTGTGTAAGTTTAATTATCCTTGTGTGAATGATAATGGTGAAAGATTAATTGAACTCTGCATTGAGAATTGTTTGTGTGTATCTATTAGGGGTATGCAAAAGTTTCCACCATTTTAAGGAGAAAGGAGAAATGAACAATCAGGAAACCAGTACACATTCATTCAATGAAATATTGGCTGTTAGCATTAATGACATTTTGCCATTTTTCAGGCAACAAATGAATGCCCCTGTGATAAAAAGGACTCAGGTTTTGAGCTGAAAAATGTAGTGACAAAATTTTCCACTTCTGCAAATGTGATGAACCGCTGCTGGGCTAGGACATGTTGCACAGAGTGAAACAGATGAAAGTCTGAGGGTACAATGTCCGGAGAGTAAGCCAGGTGCAGTAAAACCTCCCAGTGTAACTGCTCAAAGGTTGATTTCATGGTGGCACCGACATGTGGTCTGGCATTATCATGTAACAGGATGACTGGGTGGCATCCTTTACCTGTCCTTGGGCATTTTTGCTCGATTGCGGCGTTCAGTTTCATCAACTGATCGCTATACAACTGTATAATACGCCTGGTTTCAACAGTTCAAAGTACAGCACTCCATGCATATCCTACCACACATACAACAGCACCTTTTGCGTGTGGATATCCTGTTTTGCAGTGGATGTTGATGGCTGGCCTCTGTCAGCGACCCAGGATTGCTTGTGAATACAGTTGTCGCAATAGATCCATTTCTCCTCCCCGGTGACAACCTTCAACATGAAATTCTTCCCTTGAAACCTTTTCAGCAACGACATGCAGATGTTCAGTCGTTAAGCAATATTGCACTCCGTTAAAGTATGCGGAACCCACTTCCCAATCTTCTGGATCTTCCCCAAGGCTGTAGACGTCGTACCACCATCGACTGAGCCACTTTCAAGCGTTTCGCCAGTTTCGTGCTAGATTGTGTGGCATCCTCTTGCAACAGAGATTCTAGCTCTGTGTCTGCCAGTTCCTGCGGTCTACCTGCACGTGGCTTGTCTTCAAAGCTTAGATCACCTTTCTTAAACCTGGCAAACCATTCTCGACACGTCCACTCACCCATAACTGCTTCGCCATATGCTTGACATATTGAACCTTATGCTTCACTCAAACTTTTCCCTAATTCAAACATGAATAACAAACAGTGCTGCAAATGAAATTTATCGGCCGCCATGCTTAGCTTCACGTACAAACTGACAGCATCGGTCGCCGGCTGGTTAAACCCCTACAGTGTCAGCTAGCGGCGGCGGCGGAAACTTTTGCATACCCCTAATAATACATTTTTCAATCACAAGTATATCCACACATACACTTGGGAAAATCGTATTCTTGGTCAAAAGAGTGCGATAGATTTTGTCTACAATCTGCGTCTGAAACACTAAGTTGTTGACACTCGTGTGATGAGAGGTGCGGATATTGGCTCTGATCATTACTTGGTAGTGTCACGAAAGAAATTGAATGTTGGAATAGGAAGAGGCCTAGGATGGAAAGAATAAAGGTTCAAAGACTCCTTGAAGTCTGTCAGCATTACTCTAATTTACTCAGTGAATGACTGAAGAAGCTGAGAGGGGTGTAGAAAAGAAGTGGACTTGTTTTAAGAACTGTGTTGTCACTGCCACTGAAGAGGTCTGTGGCACCGAAATAGTGGGTAACAACAAAGGTGATACTTGATGGAATAGTGAGATTTAACAGGCAGTAAAGAGAAAGAAGGAAGCTTATTAGGGGATGTTGCAAGGTAGAGTTTCTGTGGATGAATATTGCTGTAATAAGCTTGAAGCAGCTAAACTGGTTTGCCAGAGTAAGGCAAAAGTTAGAAAGAAGGTGGAAAGGCATGAACTGGCTTTTTAGAAAGATAGGAAGACTTTGTGGAAGTACATGAGACTCAGGAAAATTAGGGGAAACAAAGCTGTAGGTTGTGTGAAGAATAGGATCGAGGATATTATATGGGAGCCAAATGAATGAAGAGAAAGATGGGGTGAATACTTCTGTGAGTTATTAGATCAAGAAAGCAAAGGTGATTCTGAGACAGAAGCAGATGATGTCACAGTGAGAGATGGAAGCACAGAAGAGGTGTGTAAAGCTCTAAAAATCTCTTCAGAATGGTAAGGCTGTGGGAATTGATGGCATAACTGCCGAGATATTGAAATATGGTGGTGACTCTATAATTGATTGGTTAACAGAAATTTGCCAGTTGTGCTGGGAGTTAGGAATGGTCCCTCGGGATTGGAGGTAGGCTATCATTGTCCCCTTGTATAAGGAAAAGGTTATCAGACTGTCTACAAGAACTGTCATGGTATTAGCTTATTAAGTGTGCTAGGGAAAGTGTTTGGTAAGGACATTATTGAAAAAGTACAGTGTCTTACATCAAAGTGTTAGTTTTATGTCTGGTAAAAGCTGCACTAACCAAATTTTTGCATTACACATAATGATTGGAAAATGGCTGTTGGTAAGAAAGTTTTTACTGCCTTCATAGATTTAGAGAAAGCTTACGACCAAGTAAATTGGTCACTTTTGTGGAAGGTATTGAATGAATATGGTGTTACTGGAAATCAATTTAATAGTGTAAAACCATGTATGCTGGCAGTAGAGCTTGTGTACGAGTGAATGGTGTTTTATCAAAGTAGTTTTCTATTGGTGCAGGAGTCTGACAAGGTTGTGTAATGTAATCGTGGCTGTTTAATGTATTTATGGATGCGTGTGTGCGTGATGCCAAAATAAATAATACTGGTTTATGTCTTGGTGATTTTCGCGTGTGTAGATTGCAGGATGCTGATGACACTGTCTCGCTGGCAGAGAGCAAAAGTGAGTTGCAAGGAATGTCATCCCAGATGTACAAAGTTTGCATGAAATTCAAACTGAGTATAAATAAGGGAAAAACCAAAGTTATGGTTTTTTGAGAGAGGAATTGGCTGTACTAAATGTAATATAAGTTTAAATGGCACAGTGATTGACCAGGTTAATGAGTTTGTGTATTTAAGAAGCATGCTTGACAGAGAGAACAAACTGGATGGTGAAATTAGTAGGAGAGTGAATTCTTCATTGAAAGTCATGGCTACTTTGGAAGGTTTTCACAGGTATGATGGGTTCTCAAGAGAGACACAAATGGCTGGGTATGAAATTGTTCCTACTCTGATGTATGGCAATTAAACTTAGGTACTACAGAAGAAACATAGGAGTCATTTAGGTGCTGGAGAAATGCATTACTGACGGGGGGTTTGTCAAGACACGTTCCGATTGTGTAAGAAATGAAGATGTATTGCAGTTGTGTAATGTGATGCAAAATGTTGTTAGCAAGGTGGAGACTAATATGCTTCAGTGGTTTGGCCATGTTGAAAGAATGATGAGATGCTTACTAAGAAATTTTTTTAGCCCAAGTGGCAGGAAGGAAAGGCAAAGGAAGCTGAAGGAAGTCATGGGAGTATCAGATTCAAGAGTGTCTGCATAAGAAAAAGATTATGAGTATGAAAGATCTTGTGTACGGCGTGTGATGGATGTCAGTGAAGTCTGTGATGTGCGTCAAGATCGTAGTAAATGGCACAGTTTGATACGGCACCAGTAAGTAAATAATCAGTTAAACATTTATCTGGTAGTTTGTATTTCTTTGTGGAGCTAACCTCTGAATCTCAGAGAACAGCTTAGTGACATATATGTATGTATCAGATAAATGTTTATTTGGCAAATAGTTTTTCTTTGAGGAGCTAACCTCTGAATCTCAGAAAACAGCTTAATGATATGTACCTATGTATGTATGTCCAAAGTGATGTAACTGCATACAGCAGAAATAATTGAAATCCATAACACAGAATTTGACAGGAATAAAGAATAATTCAAATCCATAATAAATATTTTTGTGAATTATTAACACAGCAATCAGACATGGAATTTTGTGAATTTTACTGTTTCTCACATAACATTAGTCATGCCAAAGAACTTGAAAATTACATCATTCTGGAACGTCCTTAAATTTTCTAGTTTTCTGACATGATTAATGTTAAGTGAGAAATGGTAAAATTCACACAATTCGGAGATGTGTGATTGCTGTGTTAATAATTCAGGTGAATTTCCACATAGTAAATGAAGAATATTGCTTCCACACCATGTACCCAAAAATAATTTTTTGTCAACGAAAGTACTGTAGCAAATTAAAAAACTGTGTATTTAAGAAAGAAAATTTTCAGTTTTGAATTAATGCTACCCTACTGTGATGTAAAATTTGGAGAAAATATACATGAGATCTATTAATAGCTTACTGAATCCCCCATGCTTAAATTACAACTTATTTTCCAAGAACTTATCTCTTAGCAAAGCTCTGCATAATAATGAAGTACATTTAAACCAAATACAGTAGAGTACCAATTATATGTTGAATTCCAGGAGTCCTGGAAGACTCCGATATGAGCTAATATTAATTTTCATTACTGTTTGCAAAAATTGCACAACAAAGAAAGAATTGCACTGTTCAAATGAAATTCCTCATATTCTTCATGTTAAAGGAGATAACTGATTACATTTGTAGAGCTGTACAAGATTTTTTTTCTTCAAAACTAAGTATTATGTGAAGCCATCTCAATCAACAATAACAGCCTCTACATAGCATGGCATTGAATCAAAGAGGTTTCTGATATCATCCTGGGGAACAGTCTGCTTCAATGCAAGACCATAGTTAACTTGTGGTGACCGGTGAAGGCGCTTCATGGGCCAGTCACTTAGCTACCATGTCCCAGACATGTTCAGTCGAGGACATATCCGGCGAATGTGCAGGCCAGGGAAAAAGCGATATCAGCCATGCATCTGGAGAGATCTTGGATATTCCGGGCCACATGTGGTTGAGCACTGTCATGCTGGGATATAGTGCCAGGACAACTCTGAAGGAAGAGTATTACCTCTGCCTCTAAAACATCCTGATCCTGATGTATCACTAGTTGTTGAGGGTTCCCTCAATTCATATCAGCCAAGATCATACATTGAATGCAATGGTGCACCAAACCATGATGCTTGGCATTGAGCCGGTATGACGCTGCAAGATGCTGTTCACCACGATGTCTTCGAATATGTAGGAGATCATCATGGTGCATCAAGTTGAATCGTGAATCATCAGAAAATATGACCTGTTGCCAATTAGCTTGCCAATGTCTGTGTTCGAGAGCAGACTGAGGACTGTGGTCGAGGGCCAAAGGAATGCGCAACAGTGGGCTGCTAGTGACCAATCTTCTGTTAAGCAAACAATGTCGAATTGTATTGGAGAACAAAACCTTACCTGTGACAGTGCTTCACTGCTGTGCTAAAGCAGTGAATGTTGCTGTGGGATTGGTCACTGCTGTGAGCAGTGTCTGTCTGTCTGCCATCCTGTGCAGTCGTGCAATTTTGCACTCCATTTACTGGATTCCTATGGATCCAAGCCTCATCTGTCCACTGATGCCACATCTGCATCACTGTACTGGCATTTCATCCTGTACGGGTGGCAATTTCACAGTAGGAAAATCCAGCTTCTCTCATCCCGACAATCCTTCCTAGCTCAAAGTCCTTCAGGTGTTCATAATATGACCTTCTTCGGCAAAGGGACATAGTGAGACACAAGAAACACCCTTTCAACTCAATATCAGCTCTTCACTGATTGCAGCATCTCATTTGAACCAGCTCTTTAAACACAATACAGGACAGTTCAAAGGGTGCTGCTCTAAAACCTCATGGAAATTTTCTTTCCTTGACATTTTAATCATTTGCATGTCCCAACCTACTGTACATATCTTGTAAGTGTGTCAAGCAAATGCCAGTAGTCCTTCATGGTGCTGCAATTTTCCCAAACAGTAGTGTATTTCAGTTACATGTTATTCACCAGATTATGAGTTTCATTTTGTAAAAGGAAAAATTCCCCTCTTTGAGCCTGTGTCGAGCAATGGGAATCACCTGCTTTTTTTACTGTAAACTTCCCTTTTTTTCTTTTTAGTTAATCTCTGTGATAGGCATCAAGTGAAAAGGACAGAGATATGTCATGTAATACTTGAAACAGGGTGAACTGGTAAAAATGAAAATTGCCATTTGGAAGCTAAGAACTTGGTTGCCATGGCTTGGCAAAAGTTTTTACTGCAGATTATAAAAAAGCTGTTTCACCATGCTAGATTTCATTCAAATGAAGGTCCAATTTGCAACTGTAAAATTTGGAACCAGTGATATTACCAGTAAAAGACATATCTTGGTCAAATTTATGCACAGGAACTTTTGAGGATTATGCCAGCTGATTCCAAACTTGCAATCCAAGTTAGACTACATATCAATAAAAATACACTGTATTGACAAAAGTCACCGGATACCCCTTCAAAGGCAAATGAATAGATCCACTGCATTATTAAGATGTGCAGTACAGTTGCAAACGGTATAAAAACAAGCCTACAGCTGACCGTGATCATATCTCACTGTGAGGTCGAGTGAAAATGCTGCGGCAGAAGAGAACAGACTTTGAGAAAGGAAAGACTGTTGGGTGTTATATTAGTGGGTTGTCCATAAGAGAAACAGAGGGGCATTTAAACATACCCAAGTCAACTGTTTTGGATGTACTGGATAAGTAGATGACACATGGCGTGCCTGAAGCAGCAAAACGTACTGGCAGACCAAAGAAAATCAGTGATAGAAGACGTCAAAGCTTCAGGAGAGGCGTTACAGCTAATCTACAGAACCTCAGTGTATAGGTGAGTGAAAATGCTGGAACCTTGATATGTACATGTACCATTCATAGAGAACTTCATTCCATAGGTTACTGTGGTCGTGCTGCTGCTCATAAGCCTTTAATCTCTACTCGGAATACTACTCGTTATCTAGCATTGTGTAAAGAACATTTATCGTGAACTGTAGATCAATGGAAACGGGGTCCTATGGAGTAATGAATCCATATACACGATCCATCTGTCTGCTGGCTGTGTGTTGGTATGGCAGCAGCTGGGGGAACGCTATTTACCACAATGCACTGTCACGCCATCAAGATGCACTATAAGAAGGGTGCACAGAAGGCAGGGTGTAAGTAGTGGAAGTGAGTTCTGCTGCCGAACCTGTGTGTGGGAAGCTTCCTGATGCCTCGTTGCAGAATACGGCAGTCATTCCAGCACGTTTTGGAGTTCAACAGAGGACGAATAGTGGCTTATCGCGACAGTGGTTTATCGTACCGAGAAATCGCCGCTCATGTCGGACAACATCCAGCCACAGTGTAGCGAGTATGGATTCGGTGGGTGAAGGAGGGATGGATGGCCCGACGTGAGCGATTGCCACAGCTGCTGCACACCACCGAACAAGAGGCCCGGCATTTTGTGCGGCATGCATTGACGGCTCGCACCGCCAAATCCCGAATGTTGGCACAGGAATCAGGGTGTGTTACACTACAGCCTGTGTCAGCACGTACCGTTCAACATCATCTGCAGGAGCGGGGACTTGTCACATGGCGGCCATTGCTCCGATTACCATTGACGTTACACCACCGGCGAGTGCGGCAGCACTGGGCCGTTAAACGCCGCACCTGGACTATGGAATGGCAGGACATTGTCTTCTCTGACGAATCCCACTTCTGCCTGCAACACCACGATGGTCGAATCCACGTGTGGCAGCACCGCGGCGAGAGACTGTATGATGCCTGCATTATGCAACGCCATACCGGTCCGTTGCCTGGCGTTATGGTTTGGGGCGTAATTGGATATCACACTTACACCCCTCTGGTACACATCTCCAATGTTTTGGAGCCTGTAGTCCTTCCTTACCTGCAGGACCTGACAGCGGCCATGTTTCAACAGGACAATGTGCCCCGCATCGTGCAACAATTCTTCACAGCCCATCAGGTGTCATTGCTGCTGTGACCTGCCTGTTCTCCTGATATGTCGCCCATCGAACACGTCTGGTCACTGATCGGCAACTGGCAACCACCACCTGCGGCTACGCCTGATGAACAGTGGCAACGTGTGGAAGCAGCCAGGACCGACATACCCCAAGCCCACATCCAAAGCCTCTTTCGTTCGATGCCGCGGCATGTAGTGGCCGTTATTGCCAGCCATGGGTGCCACATGAACTATTGATATTGGCGTGTTCCGCAAGTCGCACGGGCCTGTAAGCTCAATCGTTTCATCTTTGTATCTGTTGTTATGTGTCCAGTAAATCTGGCTTTGCTATCTCGTGTCCTTCTTGGTGTTGCATTTTGGGTGGCCAGCAGTGTAATAATGTTCAATTAGTTGTAAACACATCAAATATTTGCTTTCTATGTTAGATACTGTATTTTTTTAAATGTAGAGTTCTGTATCTTTCATAGTAATATTGTTAATACCTGAAGTTTTGCTTATATGTTTTTTCATTTTGGTCCCTGGAAAAATGTGTAGTCGATGCTTTGCTATACTTAGTTTGCAGACACCATCTGACCATGACACTATAAAAGCTTTGAATTTTAAAATATGCTGAACATTAACTGCAAAATTTGGTTCATGACAATGAAGATGAACATAGTAATTTAATCTCATTCACAAAGTAACATTTAATTCAGTAATTACAAATTAATTTGGACAGAATTGTGAAACATAGCAAGAAATCTGAAGGAATAATAAGGGGGAGAGGGGTCTGGCATTTTTAAACAGCTTAACATGAAAACTTACTTCATGCTTTCTTGACAAAAGTTCTTTTATAATGCCATAGCAATATTTCATTTGTTCTGACATTTTCACTTTTTGTGTTTTTAACCTGAAATTCAGAATGAAAATTGATATACAATTCATAAAAATCTATTTATATATTCATATTAAAAGTATGAATTTTTGTGACATCAAATATTTAAAAAAGAACTGAAAACATCATTCAAAAGCTAAAAAGTTTTTGCCTTTATTTTTATCTTACATTTCCTAAATCACGATATAGCCCTTTTCATATATTCACTCATTTACACCAAAAGCATACACGACACCAACCGAGAAACAAAAAAGCTGAACTTCTTAACCATACGAAAAATCAGAATGCTCAACGAGCAAGTGTGAATATAATGCAACACGGAATGGAATTGTTGACTGTAATTTATTACGTAAATATTTAACTGGAGCACATCGCTGTATTCACAATATAAAATTATTGAATTCAAAACAAAATAATACGGTTTTAAAAGACATTGCTTTAAATAGAGTATTTTTTTTTGTTGTTGTTGTACTTACTAGAACATCAGCTCAAGTTTTGTATTTTTTTCTTCTCAACAAGTTCCATGGCCATATGTGTGTTTTGTTGACTCTATAGCTGCACAACATTCATTGCTTAATTTTATTTTCTGTTGATATGATTCCCTTCCCATTCCTTCATTGTTGCTTTCCTTTCTTTTCTTTTTTAATTTCCTCAGATAACAATTTTATCCACTACGCTGAAAGCACTTTCACCATGAGGACCATGAATGCTATAAGCTTTCAGTATTTTTGATAACTTTCAGAATATGAATACTTTGAACACTATGCATCAATTTGTACAAATTTCACCTCCCTTATCAAGCTTAAATCCAAACATTTATGAGGAAAAGTAACATTTAACACCACCACAGGATATAAAATAAAAATTATGAACCACAGGATAGTTAGTTAGAACATCACTGGGGGAAAACATTATGATTACGGAAGAAATCTGATCTTCATCCAACTTCTGTTTTTGGATACTTTCTCCCCAATTTTAAGCTGAGATACAAAAATTTATGGAATAAAAGGGTATTTAGTAACAATGCTGGGCAGAAGGTGCATCATGAGAGAAAAAATTACGATCACAGGAGAACTTTCCACTTCCGTCTGACTTCCATTTTTGAAAGTTTCAAAAGTTGATATTCCATACTGAGACGGAAAACAAATCCCCTGCCATCTCCATTCCCCTTAAAATTCCTGTTCAGTTGAGCACCGATCTCGAGGTGCCCCAAATGATAATGGAAATGGCGGAATTCCTCAAATTCACGGAAGAATCTCCTGCCTGAAGACTTCGGGGAAATCTTCGCGCTGTCTTAAACTTGCGTTTTCGGAAATCACTGCCCACAGTTTCATGCCGAAATACAAACATGTATACAATACTGGACAGAGGCAACATTGTGATAAAAAAGAAATTACGATTACGAGAAAAACCTTTACTCCGTTTAAACTTCCGTTTTCAAAAGTTTTGGAAGACTAAATACCATTCCCTGATGGAAAGCACCCCCCCTCCCCATTAATCTAAAAACAAAATTATCTTTAATTTTGCATCGATCTCTTGTATTACCCAAACGAAGACAAAAAAAAACTAAATTCTGTGAAGCCGTGGAAGAATCTCATGTATGCAGAAGGCATAATGTTACTCCACAGAACTAAGAATTGCCAAACAATTCCTTTATAAGTGGCATTTAATATTATCCTTTGATATGTGAGGAACAATCTGATTCATTGCTAGTTGAACTGTACACAGTGTTGCGCAGATGTGACATTTAAGATGAAACTTGTATGTTCTGATTTTTATTGCAATTAATTATTGTGTTGGGGGTACCACTTCCTGAACTCCATAACAAGGAAAAATCCACTTCTCATGAGCTCTATGAGTGTAAAGGCCCACCTGAAATATTTCTATAAGAGATCTTGTGTACGGCATGTGACGGATGTCAGTGAAGCCCGAGTAGTATGTCAAGATCGCTGTAAATACAAAAGTTTGATACGGCAACAGTAAGTAAAAATTGTCTGGTTGTTTGTATTTCTTTGTGGAGCTAACCTCTGAATATGCCTACAAGCTCATTAGTATCTTAAAAGAGAAGGATATAGACTTGCCATTCGCTGTTTTTCTTCAATTTCTGTTATCCTCCGTAATGACAGAGACCCAAGACCTCCGCTTTCTTCTCCTGGAGTGTATGAAATTCCTATCAAGACAAATGTTGGATTAACCACAGAGCTTCATTCCAGAAAATTCTCTCCAGACTTCTTTTTCCTTGTCTCAATTTACCATGGCTGACACTTCTGCTATTCCACTTTGGTCCAGCACAAAAAAGTTGGCTTCCTTCCAAAATCGTTTAGCTCTGAGATTTAGAGAAAGTTTGGAAATTTTATTTTATAAAAATTGCAACTCTGAGCTCCCCATTTATGTTCCATACATCTGGAAATCTCTCATTGCATCACGTCACCCGGAGTTACATTACAAAATTTACCTTTCTAATCTGGCAATGAAACAAATCATAGTGGCACTGATGAAGGCCATATTAATGGCTGAAATATATTTGTCTTAAAAACTATTATACATAACTTAGTGTGCTCTCAACTACCAGAAACTTAAGTATTATCTATTTTGGCATCACACGTGCATTAGGGTGTCCCTTATTCGTTGACTTCAAAGTGTTTGACTGAAAAACCGCCAATTTTGTTCCAATTAGTCTAAAGCGCTACTAAAAGAAATTTCTGGATGATCAAAACATTTCAGTTCTTGCTGACTTCAGCGCGAACATGCGGCGTACTAATTTATTTTCACATGCCGGGCTGGCAACATCCGTATATGTACAATCAGTTCGCTTTTGGTTCCCGACCATGTTACATGTACATAGACTCTCAGCTATCCGACTCCCGACTACTCGACCTCCAGCCTATCCGACCGCCAAAAAGAAGAAAAAAATCATGCAGAGTAATCTTCCACCACTTGGCCATGTACTATTGCTTAAAGTATTTGAAGGCGCTTACGTGCGCATGAATCACTAGCCCCCAATACCCCGATTGATTCCTGTAGCATCAAGAAATGAACGTGTAGCAAGTGCACCATCAGTCTTTATCCAGAAGTCAGTCTGTGCGGTTTAGTCATTCGTGGATTGTTAATTTAGGTTATAATGTGTGTACACAATCCAGTGTATTGTTGGTGGCTTTTATTTTTAGTGAAATATGGGTGACAAATGAAAGAAAGTGGTAGTAACTTTGGAAGAAAAACTGCAAGCAATAAAACGAATAGATTCTCGTGAATCTGCAAAGAAAATTGCATTGGAGTTGGAAAAACTACTGTGAGTGATTAGCAAAGAAATCGCGCAGAGATTGAAAAATGGTGTTCTAAGCAAGCAAGTGGCAGCGGCGTGAAAGTTAGAAAAACTATGCAAAAAGGCAAACACGTGGAAGTTGAAGAGGCTTTTTATCTGTGATATGAAAATGTAATGGGGAAAGGAATGCCGGTTTCAGGCTTCTTGCTCCAAGAAAAAGCAATTCAGTTTAAAAAACAGATCGAAGGAGACGATGGTGAATTTACTGCCAGTGACGAGCGGCTTGATCGCTGGAAGAAACGTTTTGGTGTTCGACAGATGATGATTAGCGGTGAAGCTTTGTCTGCAAACAGTGACGCTGTCCCTAACTTTAAAAAGCACCTTTTTGACTTGCTTGATAAGGAAGGTATTTCCAGAGAACAATTTACAACTGTGATGAGACTGGGTTGAATTACCAGATGTTGCCATCTAAAACTCTAGTGTCTACACAGGAAAAGGCCACACCAGGGTTCAAGAAGAGTAAGGACCGCATAACAGTTTTAGCTTGTAGTAACACAACCGGAAACCATAAGTTGAGACTGACCTTGATTGGAAAATCTCACAAGCCTAGAGCATTTAAAAATCTTAAATTATTTGCCTCTGTACTATACCCACCAAAAAAAGGTGTGGATGAATGGAGAAATTTTCAAAAAATGGTTTGAACAGGAATTTGTACCAAAAGTTGAGAAACATTTAGCTGAAAACAATTTACCAAGGAAAGCAATCCTGGTTTTGGATAATGCTCCTTCGCATCCAGCAAATGACCAATTAAAAGACGGAGAGATAAAAGCTTTGTTTTTGCCTGCAAATGTTACATCTATCTGTATGTCAGCCAATGGATCACGGAGTGCTGGAAACTTTGAAAAAGAAATATTGACGTAGAATACTAAGTAATATCACAGCAGCCATTGATAACAATACAGAAGTTGCAGTCACATTAAAGTCAGTTGGCATGCTTGATGTTATCAGATGGGTGTCCGAGGCATGGGATGAAATTCCATCTGCAACACTTGTGCGATCATAGAAAATTTTGCTGGATCACAAAGCCAGTGATAAGTGGGAAGAGGTAGAAGAGCAATGAGATGTGGAAAATGCAACTGATAACACTGAGATTGTTTCGCTGTTGGAAAAAGTTCCTGGAAGTGAAGAAGCTTCATTGGAAGGCATCACAGTGGATGGCAAATGACAAAGTCGAAGAAACTGCAGATGAAGATATAGTAGCGATGGTGTTAAATGAACATCCGATTGAAGAGGAACAAGGTGATGATGAATCCTCCGATCGTATAACCTACTCTGAAGGCCTGAAGGCGATCGTGACAGCGCTGGAGTATATTGGCAAACAACAAGAGGCAACACCAGCTGATATCATATGTTTACATAAGTGGAAGGACATATCGGCAAGGTAATTAATGCGAGGAAAGATGCAGATCTGGATTACAGACTTTTTCAAGCCTTAGGCAATGCAGTTTTATGTTATAATATTTTGGTTTCTATTAACAGCTGATTTGACTGAAAACTTTCTTTTAAATGAAAACTCATAGTAAAATTTATTCAACTTATTGTTCATTACACATTTCGCTTCTTTTTTAAAATAAATGTTTCATGAAAGGTACGTATGCATTTTTATTTTGTTTCCTTCTAATTCAGTAATTACTGTACATCGTTAATAAGGACAAATTAATATGATGTAAGTCTCCAAATAGCAACAAGTACATACATACATTACGTTCAACACAATAGGGTAGCAGTCATTAACCTTGCAGGGGCTGATATGCCAATGGCTCCTGCATCCGACCCGGCCGACCGTCACATTAGGTTGGATAGCCAAGAGTCTACTGTATTTGTGTTTTGTTAAACTAACATTATGTCACATGAATTACGAAGTTGGAAGAAAAGTGTTTTTTAGTGGGGAATGTAACTCACCAGATAACCGGAATTAAATTGCCATCAAATTGACAACTGCTGGCTGTTTTGTTTAACACATGAGAGGTTAAGCTCACTGTAAGTGAAAGTGCGAATCTTTTGAGGGCAATGTATGATATTTGGGGAAAAAGCAAGAATACTCCCAAGAGCCCAGCACAATTCTACAAAAAAAAAAAAAAAAAAAAAACTAATTGACTTGTATTTTGTGTAGAGAAACTACCTGCAACAAATAACAAAGAAGACACACAATATTTTTAAGCGCCGTAAGGAGGAGTTTAAAAACTTATTTGATATCACGCACGTGAGTGCTCTACAAACTATCAAAATAGAAGAAGACAGGGTCTTTTTACAGTGACAGAGAGAGTCAGGGTGAAATGGCTGCCCAGCAGGTGTAGACAAAAGACATGCTGAAAAGGAAAAAAAGGGTCAGGCAAAAGAAAATCGAAGAAGTGAAAAGACAAAATAAACACTAAATTACAGCATCAACATCTTCAGCTAAATATGATTTTTCATTATCTGCAGAGACTGATGAAGCATGTTCCACTTCAGATGAAACCAACGATGGTGAGTTTTTGTCTGCATTACCAGAGCGTGGCAGGATGTTACAAAACAAGGCACCAAACATTTCATTATATAAAACTAATGGCTGCTTTAGATAGATGTCAGTTGAGTGTAAGAGACACTGTTTATGTTCCTCAGGCCACAACAGAGGCACTGGGTCACAATGTTGCTGAACTTCCCATTAACAGATCTTCTATTCAACGACTCCAAGAGAATAAAGGAAGAGAACATGCTGAAGCCATTAAATCTGTATTTAACAATGATATCCCTGCACTTTTCTACCCTTCATTGCCTCCATTAAATGTCGGAGATTCAAAAGAAAAGACTTCCAATAGTTGTTACATTTGATGATAGAGAGCAGTTGATTGCTGTCCCAAAATTACCAAATTATTTCTCGGAAGATTCTGTGCCTCACCGTGTAAGTTAGGAAGAATTAAATGATCTGGTTAGTGACCTTCATTTAGCAAAAAGTCAGGCCGAAATATTGGCTTCAAGATTGAAAGGATGGAATCTTTTACAACCAAGTACAAAAGTAAGTTTATTAAAAACACATGTATTATTGAATTGGGACGATGTTAATAGCATCTACAAAAAAGCCACAGATAATTCTCACTCGTAAATACTCTGTTTTAAAGAAAATAAATGACAAAAAGGGTATGAATTGCATACACCATGAGATCCCATTTAATTGATGACATGTACTATTTCACACACACTTACTAAGAACAGAATTAGGGGAATTATCTTACCACTCTGCTTCTAACACACACATTTGAAAAACTGTCTTGCTTCTTTAACTTGTTACTCATGATTAATCCTTTAGTGTAATTATGCATTATTTTGTGTGAATATAACCTCTCATTACTAAAATAACAAGGTACAATACTGCTTAAAAGAACGTAACAAAACCTAAAGATGAAACCACATTTCAAGCAAGAAAACCATCAGGGTACTCAGAATACCACCTAAGTCTACCATTTATCATAAGCCTTTTATTATGCAGTGAAAATATGTGATCAAATCCAGATTTTGAAATTTCCATAAAAATACCATTACAAAGCACTTTTTGCATTATGTATCCTCTGCAGAAAAAGTTTTAAGAACAAGTTTAAAAATTAATGTTCTTCTCTGACATGATTATAATTTTTTAAATACATGCTGTGTATAATTCTGGTAGCAGTGAGGAATAGAAGACTCCAACAGGAGGAGTTTCTCCTCTCATAACTGGCCAACAATATCTCTAGAGCATTGAAAATAACTGACAAGAGACATCCACTTCTGCAAGTACAGCTTTAACTTGAACAGCCAGGTCTCCATCCATTACATGCAAAGAATTTCATGACATTAGCCATCAAGTAATCTCCAATCCCCCTTCTCCCAAAAAAGAAAAACTAGAAGCAACTGGTCAACACACATCTCACACAGAAGCATAAAGTCAAAATTATTCCCATTTTTTATGCTATGCTATATAAAAAGTGTTACATCCTTCTATCACAACATCTTTCAAACAGAGTTCACACATCTTTGGGGGGATCAAGGACTTTCCAGGACATATACAAAACAATTCCAGGATGATTATCACGCTTTACAATATCATGATCAAATTATTTTTTTAAACTAATCTCAGTTTTAAGTAATAAAAATTATGAAGCCAAAAAAGAAAAAGAAAGTTTTTGACCTTTATGCCCCTAGCAGGAAATCTTTGCATTATTTAAAGGGAATAATGCTCCACATCCCTACTGCAGCGAATGACATACGGTTAAGAAGAAATTTCTCAATGGTTTTTAGAAATGGTGATACAGTACAAAAACACCACCTAGCAACAGAAGTGTGAACTACAAAATTCCTCATATACTAGCCTAAAGTGTTCGACAAGATAAACGGCACCCAGTATTGAGAAAACACTTTAAAAATTGGTGACCCCTAGTGGCGATATTGTGCCTTATTTTGGGAAGAAAATACGCACACAGAGTTTGCATAGTTAATAGTATCTGACTGAAGAAAGAAGTTTTTGAATCAGATTTTTAGTCCCGCATATACTGTATTGCTGTAAATGGAAACATGAACTTACGCAGTCTGGTGGCAGACTTGTGCATTACGATAAATTTGAAATTATATGAGAAACATTTCACAGTGGGAAAGATCTCCAAGGAAGAATTTTTCAAATTAGACTCTTAGAAGCAGAGATATCGACAAAAACAAGATATGAATCTACAACCCCCTGGCATAAAAACTACACATTACTTCAAGGAGAAAGTATTTTCAAACAGTGGCGCACACAGAATTTCATCAAGGGTGGAGTCCAACAAGAAATTTACTGGACAAGCAAAATGTGCTGTATTTTTTTATATAGATGCATGTAAATCTTATTCTGACTATGGCTAAGTTAAATACATACACTGAAGTGCCAGAAAAACTGGTACAGACGAGTTTATGCAAAATACATAGCAACGTCAGCTATGCATGTACTCGGTTGTGTCTGCCAGTGCGTACATGAAGCGATAGACATCCTTGCCAGCTGTTAGAGCTGTTTTCGGCACGAGAATGACAAGTAATAACGATTTAAGCGATTTTCAACATGGTGACATAGTTGGCGCTCGTGAGATGGGCCATAATATTTCGGAGGTAGAAATGAAGTTCGTATTTTCGCAGACGACCATTGCAAGGGAGTACTGTGACTACAAGAATTCCGGCAAAACCTCCAACCTACGATACCAGTGTGGCCATAAAAGGACACTGAGTGAATGTGACCATCGTTGGCTGTCAAGAATTGTTTCATGCGATAGGCATGCAACACTCTCCCAGGTATCATCGAAATTCAATGCTGGAGCCTCAACAAGTATCAGCGTCCAAACTGTGCAATGTACCCTGCACGAAATGGGCAGGATACAAGTTTTTGACTTGTATCCTGAGGACCTCACCCTAGAAAAAACTAACAGATCGTCTACTTGTGTTTGTTACCTCGATTTAGAGGTACAGGTGGACGAGGATGGAAGAGGTGTAGTGAACTTGTTTGATAAAAGAAACTCCTTTGAGTTCGATATCATTCACCATGCTCACTGGTCCTACAAAATTTCTAAAGTTATACATTGTAATCTACTCATCTCTCAGTTTCAAAGAATAGCTAAAATTTGCTCTACACAGTTCTTGCTTGTAAAAAAATCTGAAAGCTCTTCTTTCTAAACTGCAATCTAACAATTTTCCTAAAAATTTCTTAAAGACACCATTTTAAACATTTAATTTTGAACTTTAATTCGGTTTCCACGAGTTTCAAATTGCACATTTTTCCACGAGTTTCAAATTGCACATTGACATGCTTTATTAATCTAGGACCTAACAATTTTAAGTATATAGGCAACATAAAGTGCTATTTGGTGGGTCCCTAACAGCTGAAGATCTTATCTACATACACAGTTTTGCATCTCGTCAATTCACACATTTTTTGGCCTACCAGGTAGTTGATTAAGCGTGACCACCTTTATATCAGTGTATATATTTAGGTTTTTATGGGTGTTCTGTTCAGTTTTGTAAGTTGTCTTGTCATGGTGGTTTTGTTCAGCTGGTAAGCTTTTAATTTTTTATTTTGTAGTTGTATAAATTTGATTCTTAGAATTCTTGTGCTTGTTCTGGAATTTGGTCTGGTGGTCTAGGGAGCATGACCAACCGACAATTTCGGCTCGCCTTGTCGTTTGTTGATACTAGAAAGGCCACTCCCACAGGTTGATGCTCTCCTGATGACGGCAACCTGTTTTTTTTTGTTTCCACTTGTTTTGAAGTTTCCTTTTTTTTTAATTTTGTATTTTTGTTTTGTAATTTTTCCATTCTACATATGCTACTACATGAGGTTTAGCTGCCTTTGGCACTTCTCATGGTATTAGCCTTTTTTACCTCATTTCTTTTGTGTCATAATTTTTTTTATTTGTATACTATTTATATATCATCATCATTGTCAACCATTATCAATCCACTGCTGGACGAAGGTCTCCCCAAGTTTCCTCCACAACGGTCTATTTATATATATATAGCATAGTAAAGTTACATTTTCACTCATGTAATATAATATAAACTACAACAAAACCGTACAATGCTGCAAGTATTAGATGTAGTTAGTGCATGTAAAAGAATATTAACATACAAGCAATCTACCCTCATAAACAAACAAATAGGGCCAAAAACCTCTAGAGACAAAAAATATATATATAAAGTGAATAACAAAATGGCAGATGAATGAATAACAAAGGCCTCTGGATGCCTTTCCCTGAAGGGGTTCTGAGTATCCAGGGGTTCTGAGTAAATGTTTCTATAAATATTTTCTTAACATTCTTTCGTCATTTTGTTATTCCCTTTATAGTTGTTTTTTTATCTGGAGGCTTTTGGCCCTATTTGTTTGTTTATGAGGGTAGATTGCTTGTATGCTAATATTCTTTTACATATATATATACATGAATGTACACTATATTATCAAAAGTATTTGGACACCACAATGTTTTGGGACAAATGGCATTATTATCACAATTAGTAGTTAGTCTGTCCACCTTTGCTTGTATGACATCAGCAACACGTCGAGGCATACTATCAACGAATTTCCGGTTGGTCTCGACAGGACTAGCTTGCCATTCTTTCTGCAAATCTGCTGCCAGAGTGGAGAGCGAAGACAGTCGTTGTGGTCGATTTCATATTCGTCACTCCAGTTCATCCCAGAGAGGTATTCCGAGATTAAGATCAAGACTCTAAGCAGGCCAGTCTAACAATATCACCTCATTTTCAAGAAACCAGTCCTGCACACACCGTGCAGAGTGATAGGAAGCTGGATCGTGTTGGAAGAGACAATGGTCATTTCCATAATAATGCCATATTGTTGGTAGCGCAGAATTATCCTGTACGTCGAGGTACACTTCAGAGTTCATGATTTGTGGTATAATAACCAACAGCCAGAGTCCCACCCACGAAAAACAACTTCATACCTTGATGGAACCTTCGCCGAACTTAACAGTTGGAAGAGCAGACCCACGAAAATCGTTTGCCGGGCTGTCGCCAATTCTAAACGTGCCGACCAGATTGAAAGAATTAAAAACTTGATTCATCACCCCCAAAGAACAGCTTTACAGTCACCAACGGTCCAGGTACGACCGGAGACACACCACTCCAAACAGCGCTTCGCATTCATAGTAGTGATGTGTGGCTTGTGCGCCGCTACTACAGAATAATAACCCACACTGTGCAACTCTCTGCGGATAGTTATGGTACTTACAGAGTCATTACAAGCATTTCCTACTTCAGCAGCAATGGAAACGGCAGAGGAAGAACGGGATTTCTTAACATGGCTTTTCTGTCATGTGCCAGCAGTTTGTGCGGCTTTCCCGAACATTTTGTTACTCTCGTTGCACCGCCCGGCTTCCACCTCTTCACTACATCACTTACAATTGATTTTGGTGTGTTTCTTTTAGCTGAAATGCTCCGTATGGAAACATTACCCAAATGACATCCTATGACCAGCCCACACTGGAACTCAGAAAGTTCACGTCTACGCGGCATATCTATTCAAAGTTACTAATAACATGACAAATTACCTCAGCTTTATACGTAGTATATGTACCTTCCCACTCACACAGTGCGCACCTTCTTGTGCAACTGTTCTTTGCACTTGTGCATACATTTGGTAGCGCCAGAATACTATTGATAATATAGTGTATGTATCTATTGTACGTTCTTAATGAATGTTAGCATAAATCAACACAGATTAAAACAATTCTCTGAAGATGTGAGATAAACTCAGTAACCATTGAGCATAAGCCGTTTATAAATATAACGATCATTACGAAAACTAAAATTAAGACGGACAGAAAAATAATTTATCATAACAAAAATACTAAATTTATAAAGCTGTGCGCAAAATCTATTTTTTTTTTTTAATTTAGCCATATTCGAAATGTATTTTAAAAGAAAAGAATTTGTTTTAAGGACTCAGGCCTTCTTGGGAGGGGTCCGGACTCGGCAAACCCTCATAGTTTGTGCGCCACTGTTCTCGAAAGGCTTTTCAACATGAGCGGTATGGGTCCATGAAAGAATTTTTTCAGTATCGAAGCAGAAAAAAAATACCTATACCTCCTAGTAGGTAAACCATTTTTTACAAACTATTAGGGATTATATGCAAAAAATTTCCCATCAGGAGCTGTATCCGATACAGGAAGAATTTTTCAAATCGGAGTTTTAGAAGAAGAGATATTCAAGAAAACTCATTTTATCTTTATGCCCTCTAGCAGAAAGTCTGTGAATCACTTGAAAATATATGAAAAACATTTCGCACCCGAAGAATCCGACAAAGATGGGATTTTTCAAATCGGACTTTTAGAAGCAGTGGTACAAACAAAAATAACATATACTCCTATGCCCCCTAGTGGGGAAATTATGGGCTATGTTAAGCAGCAGTTATTCTTAAAAGGTGTTCTGAGGTGTGCGGTATCAATCCACAAAATAAATTTTTTAATCCAGATTTTGCTGTAAATACATCAGAATAAAAAATTAACACTCGCAGCCCTTGGTGGCCAAACCATTCTTCAACAAAAATTAGAAATTATATGCAAAGCATTTCCTATCAGTAGCTGTATCTGGTTCAGAAAGAATTTTTAAAATTGGAGTTTTGGAAGCAGAAATATCGGGAGAAACAGAATTTACTTTTACGCCCCCTAGTGGGACACCTATGCACTTGTAAAAGTGACTATACCTAAAATCGTTTTCGACATAAATGTAATCAAAAGGTAAAATTATTTTTTCAATCGGATGTTTAGAAGCAAATATATGGAATATGTATTTTGAATTTGATATCTTCTGCATTTACGACCTCTAGCTGCGAAATTCTGCAACATAAAAAAAAAAAAAGGAATGCAAAGATCATCATTTGCACATTTCAAGCTTCCCAATGCACGAATATTTTAAATCGGACAAACCGCTTGTTACCGGTTTATCCGTTTCAAGACAGCTTTAAAAAAAGCATTGTTTTTCCAGGAACTGAAAGTGTAAACATGATTTTCAAGAACTTTCCAGGTTTTCAAGCACCAGTGTGCACCCTGGATATTGTAAATTTGCACTTTTTTTTTTTCTTTGTATTGAGCAGTTTAACAACCACCATGAGCAACTCAATGGGTTGCCCGTCACTAATTTAGGGACACAGACTCCAGGGATGGGAGAGAGCCAGTGCCGTAAGGCAAACATAACACCCATGCCTCACCGGGATTCGAACCTGGACCAGTCTAGGACGAACGATCAGAAGCAAGGGGGCTATCCATAAAGTACATTCGAGATTACAGGGGGCAGGGATGTTCCTGACAACCGGACCAAATGTGACATGGGGAGGTTTAATAATAGGCTTCCAGTGGCAAAAACATAGTGGATAGTATTTCTTAGTTTTATTTTCTTTTTTTAAATTAAAAAAAGGTATGAAATATTTCAGATTGCTGATGATATTTAGCTGAATCCGAATATTAAGTTCTCGTATTTGTACTACCAAATCTATCGTGTTTTGTAGATGATATAATCAGAGGAGTGTTGCAACCTTGAATGTGTGCATTCATTTGTAGATCTTTATTTCAGAATGATAGTTTGGGTAGCATAGCATTTGGGAATAAATTAATTCCTAAATAATAAACATTTTCTGAAGCTAACGCGTAAATATATGGAAGATTCCTTTAAATAATTACATGCTTTCTTTCTGTTCCTCAACGGACTTCTAAAAGTAATCATCAAAAATAAAGAGGGTTGCGGAAATTTGGCCGTACTTTGGGGGGGGGGATTGAAGCCATGAGGGCAGGGGGTGAGGGGGCGAGTCTGAAAATAGTAAAAAAAAAATCCCCGACGCTTTATGGACGGCCCCCCAAGTTACCTTTCCTAATAATTCAGAGAACAGTTTCAGGTTGCCTATGTGCCCATTTTTTGTCTTGTGTGTGAGTGAAGAGATTACACACAAAAAAAAACTGATTCTCTTAGTCTCACCTTCATGTCAACTGTGAAACAGCTACCCTGCTGATCACCTGTGAGGATATTTTGTTGTACTTCGTACAAATTTCTTAACAACTTCCTTATGGGATTGCAACTGAAGTCGCAGATCATTACTTTCTTTTCGCTTGCAAGCACCTGATAGATATTTTCTTGAAGACATTTAATAGCTGATGTTATGTCTCCAGTAATATCTCACAATTATTCAGCCATAATTCCATTCAATTTCAATCACAACGCAAATACTCCACTTCAAATTTTTTTAACGCTACAGAAAACCCATAGGCCTCCACAAAAACAGACAGCAGACAACAGTTACGAGCTCTCGGTCGCGGTTCAACTTGAACCGAATGCAGTAGGGAACCTTGCAAAAGTAGGTAACCTTGCGATTCACCCTATGATAAGCTGACCAGAAATCCCCAATTCTTCAGGACAGTCCTCGAATTTAGTTTACTGTCCCCAAAAATGTCTGATGCCTTTAGGGACACAAATTGTCCTCAAATTTTGACGTTTGTCCTCAAATGTCTTCGAATTTACACTTCCTCATTAGCTCGTTAGATTTCTAGTAAAAAATGTTCTTAAAAGTAGTTTTCGTTGTACTAATTTTCCGACATGTTTCTTGTGAAAAGTAATTGTGACTTTTTTTTTCTTCAACTCTAAGGACTATAAGCAGTCACCAGTCTCTAATTTGAAGGCATTCGTTTTAGGGAAGGGACAGAGCAAGTGCTGTAAGACAAACACACCATCAATGTCTCAGTCGGGACTCGAACCCGTACCCACTTGTACGACTTGTCAGTGGTCGGCACTAGGACACTGAACTACTGGCGCGGTCAGATTTCGACTGTACTTGATCTAAGTTTCTCCAAAAACTTTGGCAAAATGAAAAATTCGCCATGCAATTAGTTTGGTGTGCAGCTTGATTTTAATTCGGCACATATACGAGGTAAAGCATTTCACTTTTGCTAATATGTTCTGGCCATCATAATTCTACTTTGTCAATACAAATTACCAACATTCTACAAGATATACCCTTTTAAGGCAGAAATGTTCATATGTAATATCACACTTATTGAAGCAATGCAGTTTTGTGAAAAAAGATTTGCATATTTTTGAGTACATACCGTATATACTCGAGTATAGGTCGACTTTTTTTTTATGAAATATTTAGGTCGTAATTAGGGGTCGAACTATATTATACACGGAAAATATTTCTGATAGGTTGAAAATCAAAGTTTTGATGCCTTATGGAAATGCGCATACTTAGCCCTTTGCGCCATCAGTTCATTAGGAAGTTGTATATTTAGTCATTTGCTGGGTGTTACTGGTACAGAAGAAAATTATTGCTAAGAATTTTCTTGGTTTGATACGCACGAGTTCTTTTTATTCACTAATAGAAAAACTAATTTCGCAAGGATGGCTCAAAGTCCATTTTAGATCTGTCGATATGGCCTTGACTGCCCCGCTAGTAAATCACCCAGAGGAAAGAGGTGAACGCGTCAGCCAGTAGTTTAAGTTGCACCGTGCCGTGACCTACGGCCGTGCTCAATTTTCGATGGGAAGGATGAAGGGGGAAGAGGGCAGACTATTGCAAAAGGAGACCGCTGCCGTTGCTTAGCGACGGAGAAGAGAGGTGTGACAATCTACCGAACAGCGGTAACTTGATCAATGCATCCCGAAAACGAAAATGTTTAAACTTGGCCAATTGCTCAGAATAACACTGCTACTGATAGTAAAAAAGTGCATTAGTTTAACAACCTTCTTACGTTTGTCATTAAATTGAGTGTGCCCCGGCTCTAAAAATCAAACAAACAGTAACCTTTTCTGAAGACTAAGAGCAAGCAAAAAAGGATTGCATCTTTACTGAATGGGGCGATATTTGGTTTGTCACTAAAGCCGATTGTTTGTCACAAGCACGGTGCACAGGGGAGATGAAACTCGGGAGTAGATGAACGACCTCTCTGTCAATCACACACTCCTACAACTCAGAAGTTGACCGACAGCTGCTACGCTGCACAGGTTAATGGGAGAAATATTGATAGAACAAAATTTCTTCGATTCTTTAAATAGTTTCGTGCAAATTTCCCACTGTCCCCAATACATCAAAATAAACATTCATTTTAAATTTTGAAGAAATCAATTAAAAACTTCAAAAGTTACACATTTATTTTTTACGGCATGCATATTCTTTATGGGATAAAAAAAACTATCAGGTTGACATCAGCACCTATTTACGCTTTTCAAATATGTTTCAGGAAGAGTTTTTTTAATAACGTTATGCCTGCCTTACGTCGTTTGCTAAGCGCATCACGATTCGTTTGCTGCAGGAACAAATGATTTACTCTCCATGAATGAAGTAACTGCAGAAAACTCGCTCGCAAAAAGTGGGAGAAGGGGAGGGGGGTACTATGTGAAAAAGTTGGTTCATATATTGTTAAAATGTGTAGCCATCCCCTGAAAACTCTCTCTCTAACCAGGGTGGTGAGCTCTATCATCTTCCCAGAATTGTGTCTCAATTCCACCCACATTTTGCGGGAAACTGCCGCAAGCAACATTGCGAGAGCAAGCTACAACAATAAATAGGTTCACATTTCCGCATGCGGGCGCATTCTCGGAAAAGATTTTTTTTTTATTTATACACAAGATAGGTATACAAAAACTGCAGATATTCACATAAAAATCGGGGGTCGACTTATACACGGGATATACAAAAACTGCAAATATTCAGATAAAAATCGGGGCGGTCGACCTATACACGAGTATATACGGTGTATGTCCCCAAATGAACTGCCGGTTTGGGGACGACACGCCGTTTTGTCCTCAAATCTGTGTTCCAATATCTGGTCACCTTACCCTATGATGACACTGAAGGGGATGTTACGTGAAACCTATCACCGCGACTAAAAATAGTCCCCAACATTTTCCGTGAAAACCAACACATTTATTGTCCAGAGTCCTACTCTATGTTATCCTAGCTATTTACATAATAAGTACATATAGTAGTTATTTTAGACAAATCTAAAAATGATTTGTTTTCAGAAATTAAATTTTAAAATTAGACCAACACACTCATGCTTAGATATGCTGTGTTTGGGAGACAAGGATGCAACTGAGTTGATGGGGGAAGTGATTGACAACTGCTCTGCTAACAGCAGGACACCGTGGAGAGTGACGCGGATGAATGTAACTCTAGGCCGTTCTCGAAGGCTCAGTGACTGCGTAGGCACTTGTTGTACCTTAAGGTGATTCCACCTGAAATTTCTGCCTTATGTTTCCAATGATGAAACTTCTTTACATATTTTCTTCGGAATCATTGTATTCCCAAAGACGACAATTTGCACATCGATAAAACTAACTTTAAATTATAGCATGGGATACTTAATACTTTGCTAAAACATAACCATAATTATATTAAAAACGTTTTAGTGATGTTCAGACCTGTTAATAGATGGCGCGATCTGTACATTGATGACGTCAGGAGACAAACAAATGTTGGATTGTTTAATTATGGTTATGTGTTCACAAATATTAAGTACCCCATGCAATAACTTAAAGTTAGTCTTATCGATGTGGAATTTTTCATCCTTGGGAATACATTAATAGCGAAGAAAATATGCAAAGAAGTTTCACCATTGGAAACAAGGAAGAGATTTTCGATTGAACCACCTTAATGTGGTTCCATCTTTGCTTTCCTGATCTAATAACTCACAGAAGTGTTCACCCCATCTTTCACTTAGCTCATTGGGCTCCCATATCATTTCCCCAACCCTATCCTGCACACAACTTACAACTTTGTCTCCCTTATTTTTCCTGAGCCTCATGTACTTCCAGAAAGGCTTCCGATATTTCCAAAAAGCCAATTCATGCCTTTCCACCTAATGATGATAATAATAGTAATTAAGAAGTGCAATGATAATTTTGTCATTTCTTAAACAAATACTTTTTAAACAGGGTCCAGGGCCCTGCGTTAATCAGGCCCTGGTATGGGTAGTGTACTTGCCCATTAGTACTAACCTTACCTAGAACTAGGATACCAGAATTAAGGATGGTGGGCTACTTATAGCCATTAAAATTGCTCATAGTGGTTGTTAAGGCCGAAAAAAAAGAGTGCAAGCAATTTCAACCCAAAAACTGTAATGTAGTTTATTCCCAAAAGGTAATTCTCTATCACTCCAAATTAATATTAGAAAAAAAAATTTTGAGTTCTAAACTTTTCAAAACGTTCTAAACCACAGAGCCACGTAAATGGCAGAAAGGATTGTGTCTCTAATTCATCCTTGGACAACTAAATAATAAGAGCTGCGTTGAAGTAAAAGTAGCCGCCCCGGTGGCGCAGTGGTCTAAGGCGCTGGCCTCTGATCATTCGTCCGTAAGGGGTCCGGGTTCGAATCCCGGTCAGGCATGGATGTTGTGTTTGTCTTATGGCACTGGCTCTCTCCCTTCCCTGGAACCAGTGACCCTAAATTAGGGACGGGCGACTGCTCATAGCCCATTGAGTTGCTCACGGTGGTCGTTAAACCTCCAATCAAAAAAAAAAAAAAAAGAAGTAAAAGTATGTTAAAAATTTTTTAAATATATCTGTCCAGAAGTAATTATCGAAAATTTCCCCGAAATGTTTTTAGGAAACCCCATGAAATTAAAAGAAAACTTTTCAAACATTTCAAGTCAAATTAAATACATAAAAAAATGTTTTTCTTTTTCAAAGCCAGATGATGAAACTAAAAGCGGAATTATGAACGAGAAGACAGCTACTATATACGAAATCTAATTATCCGCACTAAAACCTTAAAAAAAGAAAAAAACTTTTTCCTAGTTATTTTGAGGAGCGCTGTTTCATAGAGCTAATTACATGGAAAATGTAGCAGTTTCAACAACATGGTTTACTTGCATTTGATATTGGAGAAGAACGGCAGGAAGACCAAAGGTCAATGAATATTAATACATGCAGGTTGGAACCTAATGCCGTTACCTACATCGATGGCGAAGCCAGAAATTTCTCAACGGGAGAGGGGGAAATGTCATGGACTTGATTCATTGGTGAAAGCCTCATACATACACATGTATCGCTTTAAATTCGCACTCAATCCACCCTGAAGGTGGTCTGAATTCCAGACTACCAACCCCTGGCTGCTTCTCTGATGACATACATCAAAGATTATGTTAGGCAGAAAAAGGAAAGGACAAAACAGCAGCCAAACAACTGCATTTCCAAGGGGAAGGCTACTAATGCAACTTCTAAATCCGAAGAGAATAAAGGACCAATTTACTGGATTTTCTAAGTTTTGGAGATTGAATAAAAAAAAACACGATCGCAGCTTTATCATCTCTAAAAAAACATAATTTTTTTTAAACATTTCGGGTGTTAATCTAAGATGAGCCCAAACCTGTTCCAAATTAAGAGAAAGAAACGGTGGTACTCAACGAAGATATAACTCCACGCCAGATTCGTAGCTACCAGGAATATAACCCAAGTTCCCCTCACCCCAGCACGACAACAAGGTCACCTGAAACTGGATAACGTAAACAGTGTAAATTTTTATTTTCAGGTGTTTATGAAAATAGATTATGTACTTAATTATAAGCATAAAGATTTTGTCCTACTTATTCACGGATTGCACTGGTTCTTTTACTGCAACCTTGAAATCAGAAAAATGACAAGAGTGGAAGACGTTATAATCAGATTAAAATCCCTGAAATGGCAATGGGCTGGGTATATTGCCAGAAGGACAGACCATAGATGGACGGCTGAAATTTTAGACTAGATACAAGGGACAGGAAAAGACCCAGAAGAAGACCACATGGGAGATGGGTGGATGAAATTCGAAAGTATGCGGGAGTAACATGGAGGAGAGTGGCTCATGAGAGACAGTTGTGGAAGAAACTTGGGGAGACCTTCGTCCAGCAGTGGATTGATAATGGCTGATAATGATGATGATATATGTCGCTTTAAATTCGTACTCAATCTTCCTCAAGGTAAGTCCGGAACCTTCCCCCTGGCTATGCCTATGAGTGAGAATACAACTAAATTAAAAAAGAAATTCTGACTGCTCTATGCTATGCAATTTCCCCCAATTTTCCAACGTGCATCCAACCAGAGAGCAGATGATACAAAATGAACTTGAAAAATTCTTAAAATATCTTGCTGCAATTTCTAGTAAAATTAGCAGAGATTTAAGAGAAGGGAGGAACTACTGTAGCAATTAAAATTTTTGGGTAATACTTGGTCTGAAATATTATTCCGTTGCTCAGAGATATTCTAAAGAAAGAAATCAGTGCTTTTACATAGCGTGGGAATACTTACATCCATTGTTACAATTGCACATCATCGGCATTAATTGGTAAAGGCATAATATCAATAAAAGATCCGGTTATACTTAGTTATGTCAATGTCAGATATTCATAAAACTGGAATATGTTGAGCGGAAGAGTGTTATATATGGATACCAAATTTTTCTACGCAATTATGAATCACTGATTAAAATGTTCAATGCCGAAATTACATTTTGCCATTTTCAAGGGGTAAGCTCTCTTTTACCCCAAACAGTAAGATCTGATGAAACGGAGAAAGACAATATTTTATAAATGTTATTCTAAGAAGCAAACTAACGCTTAAACACCGTTCAAATAGATGCACTAAAAGATGAATAACATAATTTTGAAACTACGATAATATACCACACAGACACTCACAGTGCATCAAATTTTGGGACAAGATATTCTACAAGTATATATAAAATTTTCGCAACACGAACAAGAATAATTTATTGTTTTTTTAACGTTAGCACTAGCTAAAAGTTTTAAACGGACGCCTGAAAGTTTCAGAACTGTGTTTAACTAAATAAATATAAATATATTTCGAATTTTCACGACTCTTTGAACTAAGCACTCTAATTCACATTGCAAAGCATTTATTTTCACCACTAAATCAATTCTAAATATATCGTTTAGCCAGTCGAACCTCAAATTTAGCGACGGCTGAGCTACTGCTCCTCGAGCAACATTTAAAGTGGAGCAGACATAAAGGAATTTTTAATTCCTGTTTCTAAACTATGGAGTTGAACGTCAGTAAACAATTCAGTGTGCATTAACCTGATAAATATGTTCAAAAAGCAAGCACTAAGATAAAAAGTTATCACGTGCTCATTTAAGGGACAGAGGGTCCGGGTGATGGACAGTATTTTGGGGCCCCAGTGTTAGCGGCACTTCTAGGATTTCAGATGGGTGGATGAATAAAAACATCTAGGATTTCACTATGGATGGATGAATGCATTCCCAAATATATAACGAGAACGCCATAAAAATATCCCTTCCGAATTGAAATGTGTATCCCATAATTCATGAACGTAAAGCGGTAGCAAGAAAATATAAAATTGCATGGCTGAAAGATGGGTACCATTTAGCTGTGCATTACCTCCCCCCCTCCTTCCATGGTTCACCGTGTTGAAATTATATCGAAGTAGTGACCAAAATAATATAGTCCAAACATCGTGATTCTAACAAATTCCTAAAGGTATGAAAATTTCCCCCAGCTGCAGATGAGTACAAAAATACATCTGTAACGAGTGTTTATTTCAAGCATACATCCAGGGGGACGAAGACCTCCCGGAAACGAGCATTCGCCCCCTCCGGAGACATTTTAGGTTACTGAGCCAAATTTTAAGATATTCAGGTATGATAAAAAAGGAAGTTTTGTTTCTTTTTATGATACAAATAGTTCTTCAATTTTTTTTTAATATTTGTTCAAATGGTACTAGTTATAGTTTATTTTATTAAAAAGTGTATCACGAAGCTTGGTATTCTTCAAAATACAATAAGTAGACTAATCATAAATAATTGTCTGGGAATCATGATTCAGGAACAAGAGTTCGTTGAATGCATTCTAACAGATGAAAATTTCAAGACAGCGGAACCTCCCTCTTCCCTTTTTTAGCTGAAAACAGTTTGTTATTCCTGAAATGTTTGAAGAAGTAATTACTATATCAGGTATGTATGTAGAATTTAACTTCGGGGGAGGGCAGAAAAACAGTTTTTGAAATCCACCATCTGGAACAAAATTAAAGTTATTGAGAAATTGAAGAAAAATTAAAGTGTGTTTTTCTAATGTAAGTTTATACATTTTGTATTAAATTAAAGCATTTTTTCTAATGTAAGTCGAATTTTAACCAAAAAAAAAAATGAAGCATTTTCCTGAGGGAGGGGGTGGGTAGGCCCCCTCTAAATGCGCCCCTGTGCTAGATATATAGTAATTACTTCTATATATATAAATATAGTAGTTAAAATTATATATATATAGAAAATGGAAAATTTGCCTGCCCCCTCTGGTAAAAAGGTCCTGAAACAAATACTGTCTGTGACGCTTTTAAGAGATTTGAGATGAACTGGGGACAACTACTCTTTTTACGAACTCTTCCTGAAAAAGCGGAAAGAAGTGAAAAAAATTAACAACGCAGTTTTTTATACTTTTTGCTGTTCAGTCTGCAACAAAAAAATCTGTAGAACTCTGACAATTCATTAAACATCCTGCATAATTGTCAGAATGAAAATGCGAGGCCTGGGGCTGCAGCCCCCTCTTAAATGGGCTCTGACTATCGGGAGCAAAACTTGAATCAGGGCAAATATTTCATCCAAAATTGCATAGAACATAGTTTTTCACTTTAGCAGTGCGTTTTTCAAATGCTGAACAGCAGGTAACATACGAAGGTCGGAATTGTCATGCAAATAAATTTTTTCCACGAAATTAGAATTTTCCTTAAGTCAGAATTTTGTTAAAAAATATCAAACATAACTTACGCCGAACTTTAGCAAAGTCACGTGTCTGCCCGAGCCTTATTTTCACGGGGAATTAGGGAGAAGGGTATTAGAGGGAATGCGGATTTATCAAATTCCCCAAACTGAATGAATTTTAAACCCACACACAGACTTTTAGCTTCGCACGAATTACGTAGAGAGAACGTCTCCCTGACCTAGGTTTGGTTACAGACATAGACTTAAAAACCTCAAGATTATTATTTCTAATCTCAGTCAATCTTAGTTTCCAGCAGAACTCTACAAATGTCGTTTTTCTTTTCTAAGGCGTTAGCAGTTACAATTTCGGCAAACATGAAAAAAAAAAAGAAAAAGAAAACGATAAAAATAAAGTATACATAAACCAATGTTCAACTGCAGATTGTCGAAAAATGCGTTTGGATTTTTGGCTTGTCTGTTCAGCATTTGAGAAACATTGAACAGCAGGTAACATACGATGATCGAAATTGTCATGCAAATTAATTTTTCCACGAAATTAGAATTTTCGTCAAGTCAAGGCACAATTTCTTTAAAAAATATCAAGCATTACTTACGCCGAATTATTAATTAAAGGAATAGAATGGTAAATTAACTTTTCCTAGATATTTTATGTCTTCTGCTAAAAAAATGATTTGACGTTTAACGACCACAGTGAGCAACACAGTGGGCAATAAGCAGTCGGCCGCCCCGGTGGCGCAGTGGTCTAAGCGATGACCTCTGATCATTCGTCCGAAAGAGGTCCGGGTTCGAATCCCGGTAAGGCATGGATGTTGTGCTTATCTCACGGCACTGGCTCTCTCCCTTCCCTGGAACCAGTTACCTTAAATTCGGGACAAGCGACTGCTTATAACCAATTGAGCGGCTCACGGTGTTCGTTAAACCTTTAAGAAAAAAAAAGTATGTTATTTTTTTTAAATATATCTGTCCAGAAGTTATTATCAAAAATTATCCTGAAACGTTTTAAAAAACCCAATGGAATTGAAAGAAAACATTTCAGGTCAAATTAAATACATGAAAAATGTTTTTTTTCTTTCAAAGCCAGATGATAACACTAAAATTAGAATTATGAAACAGAAGACAGCTATTAGATACAAAATCTAGTTATCCGCACTAAACCCATAAAAAAAGAAAAAAAATTCATAGTTATTTTGAGGAGTGCTGTTTCATAGAGCTAATACATGTAAAACGAAGCAGTTTCAACAACATGGTTTACTTTCATTTGATAGGAGAGAAGGATAGCAGAATGCTCAAAGGTCAACGATTACTAATGCATGCAGGTTGGAACCTAATGCCGTTACATACATCGGTGACGCAGCCAGAAATTCCTTGAGAGAGGGGAGGGGTTGTCATGGAATTGAATAATTGGATTTTGTTAAGCAGAAAAAGGAAAGGACAAAACAGCAGCCGAACAACTGCATTTCCACGGGGAAGACTACTAATGCAGCTTCTAAATCAGAAGGGAACGAAATACCAATATACTAGCTTTTCTAAGTTTTGGAGATTGAATATAAAAAAACACGATCACGGCTTTATCATCTCTAAAAAAACATAATTTTTTTATCTAGCAACTCAATGAGGCTATAAGCAGTTTTTTAATCTAGGATGAGCCCAGAGCTGTTCCAAATTAAGAGAAAGAAACGGTGGGACTCAACGAAAATAAAACTCTACGCCAGATTCGTAGCTATCAGGAATATAACCCAAGTTCCCTTCCATTCAGCATGACAACAAGCCCACCTGAAACTGGATAACGTAAATTGTCTGAAATTTTATTTTCAGGTGTTTATGAAAATAAATTTCGTACTTAACATTAAGCAAAAGGACTTTGTCCTACTTGTTCACGGATTGCACTTGTTCCACCTTGAAATGCTCCGGCACGAACAATGGATAACATAATTCTCCGGCACGAACAATGGATAACATAATGCTACAGCACGAACAATGGATACGCCAGTGATCTCTACAAGATGGACAAGGGGCGCTTTAGTGTTATGTATTAGAAAAGAAGAAAATAACATTTTTTAACGAAGAAACGTAAAATTGATATGAATATTACGAAAAAAGAAGCGGGAGAGAGGGAGAGAAAAATGTTTGGTGCCGGAAATGAGATAACTTAGTTCATGAATCCGGAGAGGAGGTAGCTCCTTTGCCATGGTAAGAACAAGCTACCTCCGATATCAGCAAAGCAGAATGCGCAGTTAAAAATGTAGAAAAAACTGGAACAGAAAAAGAAAATGAGAAAGAATAGAAATACGACATCAATAACTTCTCGATATGATTGTGTGGATTTACCGAAAAGTTCCAGAACAGTAAAGTAAAAGGAAATAAATATTAAATATTTTTTCATACTAGATGGAAGGATTTTGTGTAGAGCAAAAAAGAACCCGATACTCACCACTACCATACAAATTCAGAGAATCTGATTTTTTATCCAAGAGTTAAATTGCCGCCCCGGTGGCGCAGTGGTCTAAGGCGTTGGCCTCTGATCATTCGTCGGAAGGGGCCCGGGTATGAATCCCGGTGAGGCATGGATGTTGTGTTTGTCTTACGGCACTGGCTCTTTCCCTTCCCTGGAACCAGTGACTCTAAATTAGGGACGGGCGACTGCTTATAGCCCATTGAGTTGCTCACGGTGGTCGTTAAACCTCAAAGAAAAAAGAGTTAAATTTTATTTCTCCCCTCCACCCCCTTTTTTTTTACTTTTCAGATTGGAGAAATTATCTGCCAGTGAAGTAACATTAAAAGAAAAGAATGCAAAATTTGGGTCTGTGCTCATGGAGAAATATAAGCTTGTAGTTGAGCACAGACCACCACCCAGATCATTCTTTTTTGTTACTTCCATGAGGATGTAGCAGACACGTGACTCTCAGCATGGCAACGAGCCTCAGTAACGTCACTGAAGGACAACCAGCCTCGTTGAAATGATGGCTTCTTACTTTGAAACTTTAACTTCCGAGTACAAAATGAGGAATTTGGGAAAAAATGAAGAGATTGAAGGAAAAGATACTCATGTGTTGAATGCAAGTATCTTCGAAAGTGATGCGAAAAGTTTTCCGAAAGTGCAAAAAATAAATAATTTCTATTACTTCGTCTTTGGTCGAAGCACCTTTAATGCAGAATAGTTCGAGGAATATAAAAGTTTCGAAGCATATAACAAATTCTCGTCGTCGGTATTCTTTTACCGGGATAATTTAGAATGATCCCAAATTTGTGAGTAATCAGTAATTTATGGAGAAAATAGGTACGCTGCCTTAATTAGTTAGGTTCACTCCCTCCCAGGTGCATAGATCTGAGTAAAAAAAAGACAGGTTTTCTTTCTTTCCAGGAATCGCTGATTTTGGATACTACTCACCCATGAAAGGTTCTATGCCTTTTTGAGAGTTTAACTGTTCAACAAAAAGTGTCTTTCTAAGCTCTGGGAAGCGATTTTCAAGCCATAGCAAAATGAGCAAAATCTTTTTTTCTTTTTACGTAAAATTGTGGTGAAAAAATAAAATAATTTTGCTGGGATTTGTGCCCTATAATCTATTTATCCGTAAATAAATTTAGCAGAATAATACCGACCTGCAGAGACCTAGACACCAAAAAGGATTTTATTTGGACAATAATTTTAGCCATTATTTGCATTTTTCTGCAAAAGTGGGCTTCAGTTCCAAGTAAAAATCCAGGTGTACTGAAAAAAAAAATCAACGGTAGTTTCTTTTTCGGGAGGGGAATGGCGGGGTGTCATATCGAACAAAGTAGCAAACTAAAAAACCCCGACGCCGACAGCCAAATAACCTTAAAAGTGAAAAACCGAAAACTCGCAAATAAAGGTGAGTCAAGTTAACGGTGTGATCGAGGTCTAAAAAATACAGAAGACCCAGAGATTTGAATCTGACTAAAAATCAGGTTTGCTAACAAATGAACTTTTAGCCTTAAAAAAATTTTCAGCACTCCCTAGATCAACTAGGAACCTTCTGAAAAGAAGTCTCTGGAGAAAAAAAAACAGCTGCACAGAAGTTCCGATTGGGGACCGAAGCGTTTATTTAAGAAATATTTTGACTAAGAGACAAACTCTAAAATATGTTCAATAAGAAAATAGTCAGTAGTAATAAAACCTACGCAAAAAAACAGCCAACACATTTTAAATTCAACTTGAAAGCTTTGAATCAACGAATGAAACGCTGGGCCCAAGAAGTGCAAACATTGCACTCCAATAGCCAAAGCGATATTTTTTGGTACTGCCTTTAGAGACAGCAGCTAGTAGGCTGAAAAAGACTTACGGTCTCGGTTTCCTCTATTGTCGCGATTCATAATGCCAAAAAATCTAGACATTTCGGCTTCAGATTTTTATAAACACCGACTGCTAAGGATTGCATTTTACACACTAAGTGCAGGATAGCCAGCTATGCTTGTCCTTCAGCAACTTGCAGGAACTGTTGCCACTTCACTGAAACTTCTCGATGACGTCACGTGCTACATCCTCATTGTTCGCAGGCCCTGCGCAGGCTTTTCCCTACCCCTCCACAGAATCACTACTTCATGAATCAAAAACACAGAAACGTTAAAGAAATTAATTGAAGGAAATTAAAGACGTAAATAACAAAATGATATACCTAATCCTAAAGAATCCCTATAATAAAGTGAGAACAGTGGCGTAGCTAGAAATATTTTGAGGGGGTCCACGGATTTGGTTCATTGGTGAAAGCTTCTCGGAAAATCATACTGCAAGTGGGAATAAGCCCAAAATCTTTAAAAGTGAAAAAAACAATAAAAAGAAAACATTACCGAGAAAAAGTTTAATATATGCAGTATTGTACGTATATGGCTCTAAATTCGTACTCAATCCCCCTTAAGGGAGGTCCGGACCCTCCCCCTAGTCTATGCATATGAGTGAGAATACAACTAAATTAAAAAAGAAATTTTGACTGCTCGATGCTATGCAATTTCCCCACAATTTTCCAACGTGCATCCAACCAGAGAGCAGATGATACAAAATGAACTTGAAAAATTCTTATTCTGCAAGGTAGGGTATAAGCCACCACCAGCATTCTAGATCGAAAACATCAGTCTTTGTTCATAAAATATCTTGCTGCAATTTCTAGTAAAATTAGCAGAAGAGAGGAACTACTGTAGCAATTAAAATTTTTGGGTAAAACTTGGTCTGAAATATTATTCCGTTGCTCAGTGATATTAAAAAAATTCATTGCTTTTACCTAGAGAGGGAATACTTACATCCATTGTTACAATTGCACATCATCGGCATTAATTAGTAAAGGCATAATATCAATAAAAGATCCGGTTATACTTATTTATGTCAATGTCAGATATTAATAAAACTAGAATATGTTGAGCGGGAGAGTGTTATATATGGATACCAAATTTTTCTACGCAATTATGAATCACTGATTAGAATGTGCAATGCCGAAATCACATTTCGCCATTTTCAAGGGGTAAGCTCTCTTTCACCCCAAACAGTAGGATCTGATGAAACGGAGAAAGGCAATATTTTATAAATGTTATTCTAAGAAGCAAACCTACGCTTAATCACCGTTCAAATACATGCACTAAAAGATGAATAACATAATTTTAAAACTACGATAATATACCACACAGACACTCACAGTGCATCAAATTTTGGGACAAGGAATTGTACAAGTTTATATAAAATTTTCGCAACACGAACAAGAATAATTTATTGTTTTTTTAACCTTAGCACTAGCTAAAAGTTTTAAACGGACGCCTGAAAGTTTCAGAACTGTGTTTAACAAAATAAATATAAATATATTTCGAATTTTCTCGACTCTTTGAACTAAGTACTCTAATTCACATTACAAAGCATTTATTTTCACCACTAAATCAATTCTAAATATATCGTTTAGCCAGCCGAACCTCAAATTTAGCGACGGCTGAGCTACTGCTCCTCGAGCAACATTTTAAGTGGTACAGACATAAAGGAATTTTTAATTCCTGTTGGTAAACTATGGAGTTGAACATCAGTAAACATATCAGTGTGCATTAACCTGATAAATATGTTCAAAAAGCAAACACTAAGATAAAAAGTTATCACGTGCTCATTTAAGGGACAGAGGGTCCGGGTGATTGACAGTATTTTTGGGGCCCCAGTGTTAGCGGCACATCTAGGATTTCAGATGGGTGGATGAATAAAAACATCTAGGATTTCACTATGGATGGTTGAATACATTCCCAAATATATAACAAGAACGCAATAAAAATATCCCTTCCGAATTGAAATGTGTATCCCATAATTCATGAACGTGAAGCGGTAGCAAGAAAATATAAAATTGCATGGTTGCAAATAGATACCATTTAGCTGTGCTTTACCTCCCCCCTCCTTCCATGTTTCAGCGTGTTGAAATTATATCGAAGTAGGGACGAAAATAATATAGTCCAAACATCATGATTCTAACAAATTCCTTAATGTATGAAAATTTCCCCCAGTGACAGATGAGTACAAGAAGACATCTGTAACCAGTGTTTCTTTCAGGCATACATCCAGGGGGACGAAGCCCTCCAAGAAACGAGCATTCGCCCCCTCCGGAGACATTTTAGGTTACCGAGCCAAATTTTAAGAAATTCAGGCTATGATGAAAAAGGAAGTTTCGTTTCTTTTTATGATACAAATATTTCTTCAATTTTATTTCTTTAAGTATTCGTTCAAATGGTACCAGTTATAGTTTATTTTATTAAAAAGTGTGTTACGACGCTTGATATTCTTGAAAATACAATAAGTTGACTAATCATAAATAATTGTCTGGGAATCGTGATTCAGGAACAAGAGTGCGTTGAATGCATTTTAACAGATAAAAATTTCAAGACTGCGGAATATCCCTCTAAGCTGAAAACAGTTTGTTATTCCTGAAATGTTTGAAGAAGTAATTACTATATCAGGTATGTATGTAGAATTTAACTTCGGGGAGGGGGCAGAAAGGAAGTTTTTGAAATCCACCATTTGGAACAAAATTAAAGTTAATAAGACATTGAAGAAAAATTAAAGCGTGTTTTTCTAATGTAAGTTGATACATTTGTGTTAAATTAAAGCATTTTTTCTAATGTAAGTCGCATTTTAACCAAAAACAAAAAATGAAGCATTTTCCGGAGGGAGTGGTTGGGTGGGCTCCCTCTAAATGCGCCTCTGTGCTAGATATATAGTAATTACTTCTATATATATAAATATTGTAGTTAAAATTATATATATATAGCAAATGGAAAATTTGCCCCCCCTCCCCTGGCAAGAAGATCCTGAAACAAATACTGTCTGTAACGCTTTTAAAAATTTGAGATGAACTGGGGGCAACTACTCTTTTTGGAAACACTTCCTAAAAAAGCGAAAAGAAATGAAAAAAAGTTAACAACGCAGTTTTTTATAGTTTTTGCTGTGCAGCCTGCAACAAAATAAAACTGTAAAACTCTTACAATTCTTTAAACATCCTGCATAATTGTGGGAATAAAAATTAGAGGCCTGAGGCTGCAGCCCCCTCTTAAATGGGCTCTGACTATCGGGAGCAAAACTTGAATCAGGGCAAATATTTCATCCAAAATTGTATAGAACATAGTTTTTTACTTTAGCAGTGCGTTTTTCAATTGCTGAACAGCAGGTAACATACGAAGGTCGAAATTGTCATGCAAATACATTTTTCCCACGAAATTAGAATTTTCCTCAAGTCAGAATTTTGTTAAATAAAAAAAATGATTTGGCGTTTGACGACCACTGTGAGAAACTCATTGGACTATAAGCAATCGTCCATCCCTAATTTAGGGCCAGTAGTTCCAGGGAATGGTGAGAGCCAGTGCCGTATGGGAAACAACATTCATGCCACACCGAGATTCGAAACCGGACCCTTCACGGACGAATGATTATAAGTCCGCACTGAGACCACTGCGCCACCGGGGCGACAATTTCAGCTTCGTTGAAGTTAACAAATGACCAATGCGTTTATTTTAGGCAAGGACAAAATGTTATTTTATGTTTTTCTCTTGCCATTTTCTTCACAATTAATGGGTTCCCAGGGTGAAAATTAGAACGCCGATAAAAATAACATTGTTTTACAACCTAGTATGCTTAAGATGTTTAAAAACGTAAGCATAATAATATTAAAAATCAATAAATTTTCCTATGGTGGTGTTGAGACTAGAAAATAGATGGCGCGACCTGTACATTGATGACGTCAATAGACAAACAAATGCTGGATTGCTTAATTATGGTTAAATTTTAGAAATTATTAAGCATACTAAGTTTTAATATAAAGCGATTTTTATCGATGTTAAAATTTTCATCCTCGGAAACACATTAATTGTGAAGAAAATGGCTACGGAAGTTCACCCATTGGAAATACAAGGCCTACATTTCACGTGGATACCAACGAAAGCGCGGAAAAACGCTCACAGATGTTGACAGTGGAAAAGAAACCTTAACGAAATTAAAAAACCAGTTTCAGGCAATTAAGAAAATACATAATTGTAAATTACACGAAGCACATACCTTTGGGTTCTTCTTCAAAGTAGTATATTAAGCTTTTCACTATCGAACGTCTTTCGCTCCGCATCGGAAACTATTGTGACGTGTACCAGCTATTCTTGTACTACTTGCATAATACTAGGGGGCGGTGACGCTGGGAAGGGCTTACCGTCCAATGAAAGCTCGTATTTTCCATTGCACCATGTAGCAGATATGTGACCTTCAGAAAAGTCACGTGTCTGCCCCAGCCTTATTTTCACGGGGAATTAGGGAGAAGGGTATTAGAGGGAATGCGGATTTATCTAATTCCCCAAACTGAACGAATTTTAAACCCACACACAGACTTTTAGCTTCGCACGAATTACGTAGAGAGAACGTCTCCCTGACCAGGTTTGGTTACAGACATATACTTAAAAACCTCAAGCTTTTTATTTCTAATCTCAGTCAATCTTAGTCTCCAGCAGAACTCTACAAATGTCGTTTTTCTTTTCCAAGGCGTTAGCAGTAACAATTTCGGCAAACATGAAAAAAAAAAAAAAAAAAAGGAAAGGAAAACAATAAAAATAAAGTATACATAAACGGATTTTCAGCTGCAGATTGTCGAAAAATGCGTTTGGATTTTTGGCTTGTCTGTCCAGCATTTAAGAAACATTGAACAGCAGGTAACATACGAAGATCGAAATTGTCATGCAAATTAATTTTTCCACGAAATTAGAATTTTCGTCAAGTCGAGGGACAATTTCGTTAAAAAATATCAAACATTACTTACGCCGAATTATTAATTAAACGAATAGAATGGTAAATTAACTTTTCCTAGATATTTTATGTCTTCTGCTAAAAAAAATGATTTGACGTTTAACGACCACAGTGAGCAACACAGTGGACAATAAGCAGTCGGCCGCCGCGGTGGCGCAGTGGTCTAAGCGATGACCTCTGATCGATTCGTCCGAAAGGGGTCCGGGTTCGAATCCCGGTAAGGCATGGATGTTGTGCTTGTCTTACGGCACTGGCTCTCTCCCTTCCCTGGAACCAGTTACCCTAAGTTAGGGACAGGCGACTGCTTATAACCCATTGAGTTTCTTACGGTGTTCGTTAAACCTTTAAGAAAAAAAGAGTATGCTAACTTTTTTTAAATATATCTGTACAGAAGTTATTATCAAAAACTATCCTGAAACGCTTTAAAAAAACCCCATGAAATTAAGAGAAAACATTTCAGGTCAAATTAAATACATGAAAAATGTTTTTTTTTCTTTCAAAGCCAGATGATAACACTAAAATTGGAATTATGAAACAGAAGACAGCTCTTAATACAAAATCTAGTTATCCGCACTAAAACCATAAAAAAAGAAAAAAAATTCCTCGTTATTTTGAGGAGTGCTGTTTCATAGAGCAAATACATGTAAAATGAAGCAGTTTCAACAACATGGTTTACTTTCATTTGATTGGAGAGAAGGATGGCAGAAAGATCAAAGGTCAGCGAATACTAATGCATGCAGCTTGGAACCTAATGCCGTTACATACATCCGTGACGCAGCCAGAAATTCGTTGATAGAGTGGGGGGGGTTTGTCATGGAATTGAATCATTGGATTTTGTTAGGCAGAAAAAGGAAAGGACAAAACAGCAGCCGAACAACTGCATTTCCAAGGGGAAGACTACTAATACAGCTTCTAAATCAGAAGGGAACAAAATGCCAATATACTAGCTCTTCTAAGTTTTGGAGATTGAATATAAAAAACACGATCACAGCTTTATCATCTCTAAAAAACATAATTTTTTAAACATATCGGGTGTTAATCTAGGATGAGCCCAGAGCTGTTCCAAATTAAGAGAAAGAAACGGTGGTACTCTACGAAGATAAAACTCCACGCCAGATTCGTAGCTATCAGGAATATAACCCAAGTTCCCCTCCATTCAGCATGACAACAAGCCCACCTGAAACTGGATAACGTAAATTGTCTGAAATTTTATTTTCAGGTGTTTATGAAAATAAATTTTGTACTTAACATTAAGCAAAAGGACTTTGTCCTACTTGTTCCACCTTGAAATGCTCCGGCACGAACAATGGATACGCCAGTGATCTATACAATATGGACACGGGGCGCTTTAGTGTTAAGTATTAGAAAAAAGAAAATAACATTTTTTAACAAAGAAACGTAAAATTGATATGAATATTACGAAAAAAGAAGCGGGAGAGAGAGAGAAAAATGTTTGGTGCCGGAAATGAGATAACTTAGTTCATGAACCCGGAGAGGAGGTAGCTCCTTCACCATGGTAAGAACAAGCCACCTCCGATATCAGCAAAGCAGAATGCGCAGTTAAAAATGTAGAAAAAAGTGGAACAGAAAAAGAAAATGAGAAAGAATAGAAATACGACATCAATAACTTCTCGATATGATTGTGTGGATCCACCGAAAGATTCCAGAACAGTAAAGTAAAAGTAAATAAATATTAAATATTTTTTCATACTAGATGGAAGGATTTTGCGTAGAGCAAAAAAGAACCTGTTACTCACCACTACACCACTATCATACAAATTCAGAGAATCTGATTTTTTATCGAAGAGTTAAATTTTATTTCCCCCTCCACCCCCCTTTTTTTTTTACTTTTCAGATTGGAGAAATTATTTGCTAGTGAAGTAACATTAAAAGAAAAGAATGCAAAATTTGGGTCCGTGCTCATGGAGAAATATAAGCTTGTAGTTGAGCACAGACCACCACCCAGATCATTCTTTTTTCTTACTTCCATGAGGATGTAGCAGACACGTGACTCTCAGCATGGCAACCGGCCTCGTTGAAATGATGGCTTCTTACTTTCAAACTTCAACTTCTTTTTTTATGGGAGGTTTAACGACCACCGTGAGCAACTCAATGGGTTATAAGCAGTCGCCCGTTCCAAATTTAGGGTCACTGGTTCCAGGGAAGGGAGAGAGCCAGTGCCGTAAGACAAACACAACAACCATGCCTCACCGGGATTCGAACCCGGTGAGGCATGGTTGTTGAGTACAAAATGAGGAATTTGGAAAAAAATGAAGAGATTGAAGGAAAAGATACTCATGTGTTGAATGCGAGTATCTTCGAAGGTGATGCGAAAAGTTTTCCGAAAGTGCAAAAAGTAAATAATTTCTGTTACTTCGTCTTTGGTCGAAGCGCCTTTAATGCAGAACAGTTCGAGGCATATAAAAATTTCTCGTCGTCGGTATTCTTTTACTGGGTAATTTAGAATGATCCCAAATTCGTGAGTAATCAGTAATTTATGGAGAAAATAGGTACGCTGCCTTAATAAGTTAGGTTCACTCCCTCCCAGGTGCGGAGATGTGAGTTAAAAAAAGACAGGTTTTCTTTCTTTCCATTAATCGCTGATTTTGGATACTACTCACCCTTGGAAGGTTCTATGCCTTTCTGAAAGTTTAACTGTTCAACAGAAAGTGTCTTTCTAAGCTCTGGGAAGCGATTTTCAAGCCAAAGAAAAATGAGCAAAATCTTTTTTTTTTCTTTTTACGTAAAATTGTGGTGAAAAAATAAAATAATTTTGCTGGGATTTGTGCCCTATAATCTATTTATCCGTAAATAAATTTAGCAGCATAATACCGACCTGTAGAGACCTAGACACCAAAAAGGATTTTATTTGGACAACAATTTTAGTCATTACTTGCATTTTTCTGCAAAAGTGGGCTTCAGTTCTAAGTAAAAATCCAGGTGTACTGAAAAAAATCAACGGTAGTTTCTTTTTCGGGAGGGGAGGGGCGGGGTGTCATATCGAACAAAGTAGCAAACTAAAAAACCTCGACGCCGACAGCCAAATAACCTTAAAAGTGAAAAACCGAAAACTCGCAAATAAAAGTGAGTCAGGTTAACGGTGTGATCGAGGTCTAAAAAATACAGAAGACCCAGAGATTTGAATCTGACTAAAAGTCAGGTTTGCTAACAAATTAACTTTTAAATTTAAAAAAAAAATTTTCAGCACTCCCTAGATCAACTAGGAACCTTCTGAAAAGAAGTCTCTGGAGAAAAAAAAAACAGCTGCACAGAAGTTGCGATTGGGGACCGAAGCGTTTATTTAAGAAATATTTTGACTAAGAGACAAACTCTAAAATATGTTCAATAAGAAAATAGTCAGTAGGAATAAAACCTAGGCAAAAAAAACAGCCAACACATTTTAAATTCAAATTGAAAGCTTTGAATCAACGAATGAAACGCTTGGCCCAAGAAGTGCAAACATTGCACTCCAATAGCCAAAGCGATATCTTTTGGTACTGCCTTTAGAGACAGCAGCTAGTAGGCTGAAAAAGACTTACGGTCTCGATTTCCTCTATTGTCGCGACTCGAACATAATGCCAAAAAATCTAGACATTTCGGCTTCAGATTGTTATAAACACCGACTGCTAAGGATTGCATTTTACACACTAAGTGCAGGATAGCCAGCTATGCTTGTCCTTCAGCAACTTGCAGGAACTGTTGCCACTTCACTGAAACTTCTCGATGACGTCACGTTCTACATCATCATTGTTCGCAGGCCCTGCTCAGGCTTTTCCCTTCCCCTCCACAGAATCACTACTTCATGAATCAAAAACACAGAAACGTTAAAGAAATTAATTGAAGGAAATTAAAGACGTAAATAACAAAATGATATACCTAATCCTAAAGAATCCCTATAATAAAGTGAGAACAGTGGCGTAGCTAGAAATATTTTGAGGGGGTCCACGGATTTGGTTCATTGGTGAAAGCTTCTCGGAAAACCATACTGCAAGTGGGAATAAGCCCAAAATCTTTAAAAGTGAAAAAAACAATAAGAAGAAAACATTACCGAGAAAAAGTTTAATATATGCAGTATTGTACGTATATGGCTTTAAATTCGTACTCAATCCCCCTTAAGAGAGGTCCGTACCCTTTTCTCTGGGCTATGCATATGAGTGAGAATACAACTAAATTAAAAAAGGAAATTCTGACTGCTCGATGCTATGCAATTTCCCCACAATTTTCCAACGTGCATCCAACCAGAGAGCAGATGATACAAAATGAACTTGAAAAATTCTTATTCTGCAAATTAGGGTATAAGCCACCACCAGCATTCTAGATCGAAAACATCAGTCTTTGTTCATAAAATATCTTGCTGCAATTTCTGGTAAAATTAGCAGAAATTCAAGAGAAGAGAGGAACTACTGTAGCAAATAAAATTTTTGGGTAAAACTTGGTCTGAAATATTATTCCGTTGCTCAGTGATATTAAAAAAAAATCATTCCTTTTACCTAGCGAGGGAATACTTACATCCATTGTTACAATTGCACATCATCGGCATTAATTAGTAAAGGCATAATATCAATAAAAGATCCGGTTATACTTATTTATGTCAATGTCAGATATTAATAAAACTAGAATATGTTGAGCGGGAGAGTGTTATATATGGATACCAAATTTTTCTACGCAATTATGAATCACTGATTAGAATGTGCAATGCCGAAATCACATTTCGCCATTTTCAAGGGGTAAGCTCTCTTTCACCCCAAACAGTAGGATCTGATGAAACGGAGAAAGGCAATATTTTATAAATGTTATTCTAAGAAGCAAACCTACGCTTAATCACCGTTCAAATACATGCACTAAAAGATGAATAACATAATTTTAAAACTACGATAATATACCACACAGACACTCACAGTGCATCAAATTTTGGGACAAGGAATTGTACAAGTTTATATAAAATTTTCGCAACACGAACAAGAATAATTTATTGTTTTTTTAACCTTAGCACTAGCTAAAAGTTTTAAACGGACGCCTGAAAGTTTCAGAACTGTGTTTAACTAAATAAATATAAATATATTTCGAATTTTCTCGACTCTTTGAACTAAGTACTCTAATTCACATTTGCAAAGCATTTATTTTCACCACTAAATCAATTCTAAATATATCGTTTAGCCAGCCGAACCTCAAATTTAGCGACGGCTGAGCTACTGCTCCTCGAGCAACATTTTAAGTGGTACAGACATTCACGAATTTTTAATTCCTGTTGGTAAACTATGGAGTTGAACATCAGTAAACAATTCAGTGTGCAATAACCGGGTAAATATGTTCAAAAAGCAAGCACTAAGATAAAAAGTTATCACGTGCTCATTTAAGTGACAGAGGTTCCGGGTGATGGACAGTATTTTGGGGCCCCAGTGTTAGCGGCACTTCTAGGATTTCAGATGGGTGGATGAATAAAAACATCTAGGATTTCACTATGGATGGATGAATACATTCCCAAATATATAACGAGAACGCAATAAAAATATCCCTTCCGAATTGAAATGTGTATCCCATAATTCATGAACGTGAAGCGGTAGCAAGAAAATATAAAATTGCATGGTTGCAAATAGATACCATTTAGCTGTGCTTTACCTCTCCCCCATCCTTCTTCCATGTTTCAGCGTGTTGAAATTATATCGAAGTAGGGACGAAAATAATATAGTCCAAACATCATGATTCTAACAAATTCCTTAATGTATGAAAATTTCCCCCAGTGACAGATGAGTACAAGAAGACATCTGTAACCAGTGTTTCTTTCAGGCATACATCCAGGGGGACGAAGCCCTCCAAGAAACGAGCATTCGCCCCCTCCGGAGACATTTTAGGTTACCGAGCCAAATTTTAAGAAATTCAGGCTATGATGAAAAAGGAAGTTTCGTTTCTTTTTATGATACAAATATTTCTTCAATTTTATTTCTTTAAGTATTCGTTCAAATGGTACCAGTTATAGTTTATTTTATTAAAAAGTGTGTTACGACGCTTGATATTCTTGAAAATACAATAAGTTGACTAATCATAAATAATTGTCTGGGAATCGTGATTCAGGAACAAGAGTGCGTTGAATGCATTTTAACAGATAAAAATTTCAAGACTGCGGAATATCCCTCTAAGCTGAAAACAGTTTGTTATTCCTGAAATGTTTGAAGAAGTAATTACTATATCAGGTATGTATGTAGAATTTAACTTCGGGGAGGGGGCAGAAAGGAAGTTTTTGAAATCCACCATTTGGAACAAAATTAAAGTTAATAAGACATTGAAGAAAAATTAAAGCGTGTTTTTCTAATGTAAGTTGATACATTTGTGTTAAATTAAAGCATTTTTTCTAATGTAAGTCGCATTTTAACCAAAAACAAAAAATGAAGCATTTTCCGGAGGGAGTGGTTGGGTGGGCTCCCTCTAAATGCGCCTCTGTGCTAGATATATAGTAATTACTTCTATATATATAAATATTGTAGTTAAAATTATATATATATAGCAAATGGAAAATTTGCCCCCCCCCTCCCCTGGCAAGAAGATCCTGAAACAAATACTGTCTGTAACGCTTTTAAAAATTTGAGATGAACTGGGGGCAACTACTCTTTTTGGAAAAACTTCCTAAAAAAGCGAAAAGAAATGAAAAAAAAGTTAACAACGCAGTTTTTTATAGTTTTTGCTGTGCAGCCTGCAACAAAATAAAACTGTAAAACTCTTACAATTCTTTAAACATCCTGCATAATTGTGGGAATAAAAATTAGAGGCCTGAGGCTGCAGCCCCCTCTTAAATGGGCTCTGACTATCGGGAGCAAAACTTGAATCAGGGCAAATATTTCATCCAAAATTGTATAGAACATAGTTTTTTACTTTAGCAGTGCGTTTTTCAATTGCTGAACAGCAGGTAACATACGAAGGTCGAAATTGTCATGCAAATACATTTTTCCCACGAAATTAGAATTTTCCTCAAGTCAGAATTTTGTTAAATAAAAAAAATGATTTGGCGTTTGACGACCACTGTGAGAAACTCATTGGACTATAAGCAATCGTCCATCCCTAATTTAGGGCCAGTAGTTCCAGGGAATGGTGAGAGCCAGTGCCGTATGGGAAACAACATTCATGCCACACCGAGATTCGAAACCGGACCCTTCACGGACGAATGATTATAAGTCCGCACTGAGACCACTGCGCCACCGGGGCGACAATTTCAGCTTCGTTGAAGTTAACAAATGACCAATGCGTTTATTTTAGGCAAGGACAAAATGTTATTTTATGTTTTTCTCTTGCCATTTTCTTCACAATTAATGGGTTCCCAGGGTGAAAATTAGAACGCCGATAAAAATAACATTGTTTTACAACCTAGTATGCTTAAGATGTTTAAAAACGTAAGCATAATAATATTAAAAATCAATAAATTTTCCTATGGTGGTGTTGAGACTAGAAAATAGATGGCGCGACCTGTACATTGATGACGTCAATAGACAAACAAATGCTGGATTGCTTAATTATGGTTAAATTTTAGAAATTATTAAGCATACTAAGTTTTAATATAAAGCGATTTTTATCGATGTTAAAATTTTCATCCTCGGAAACACATTAATTGTGAAGAAAATGGCTACGGAAGTTCACCCATTGGAAATACAAGGCCTACATTTCACGTGGATACCAACGAAAGCGCGGAAAAACGCTCACAGATGTTGACAGTGGAAAAGAAACCTTAACGAAATTAAAAAACCAGTTTCAGGCAATTAAGAAAATACATAATTGTAAATTACACGAAGCACATACCTTTGGGTTCTTCTTCAAAGTAGTATATTAAGCTTTTCACTATCGAACGTCTTTCGCTCCGCATCGGAAACTATTGTGACGTGTACCAGCTATTCTTGTACTACTTGCATAATACTAGGGGGCGGTGACGCTGGGAAGGGCTTACCGTCCAATGAAAGCTCGTATTTTCCATTGCACCATGTAGCAGATATGTGACCTTCAGAAAAGTCACGTGTCTGCCCCAGCCTTATTTTCACGGGGAATTAGGGAGAAGGGTATTAGAGGGAATGCGGATTTATCTAATTCCCCAAACTGAACGAATTTTAAACCCACACACAGACTTTTAGCTTCGCACGAATTACGTAGAGAGAACGTCTCCCTGACCAGGTTTGGTTACAGACATATACTTACATATACTTAAAAACCTCAAGCTTTTTATTTCTAATCTCAGTCAATCTTAGTCTCCAGCAGAACTCTACAAATGTCGTTTTTCTTTTCCAAGGCGTTAGCAGTAACAATTTCGGCAAACATGAAAAAAAAAAAAAAAAAAAAGGAAAGGAAAACAATAAAAATAAAGTATACATAAACGGATTTTCAGCTGCAGATTGTCGAAAAATGCGTTTGGATTTTTGGCTTGTCTGTCCAGCATTTGAGAAACATTGAACAGCAGGTAACATACGAAGATCGAAATTGTCATGCAAATTAATTTTTCCACGAAATTAGAATTTTCGTCAAGTCGAGGGACAATTTCGTTAAAAAATATGTAACATTACTTACGCCGATTTATTAATTAAAGGAATAGAATGGTAAATTAACTTTTCCTAGATATTTTATGTCTTCTGCTAAAAAAAAATGATTTGACGTTTAACGACCACAGTGAGCAACACAGTGGACAATAAGCAGTCGGCCGCCGCGGTGGCGCAGTGGTCTAAGCGATGACCTCTGATCGATTCGTCCGAAAGGGGTCCGGGTTCGAATCCCGGTAAGGCATGGATGTTGTGCTTGTCTTACGGCACTGGCTCTCTCCCTTCCCTGGAACCAGTTACCCTAAGTTAGGGACAGGCGACTGCTTATAACCCATTGAGTTTCTTACGGTGTTCGTTAAACCTTTAAGAAAAAAAGAGTATGCTAACTTTTTTTAAATATATCTGTACAGAAGTTATTATCAAAAACTATCCTGAAACGCTTTAAAAAAACCCCATGAAATTAAGAGAAAACATTTCAGGTCAAATTAAATACATGAAAAATGTTTTTTTTCTTTCAAAGCCAGATGATAACACTAAAATTGGAATTATGAAACAGAAGACAGCTCTTAATACAAAATCTAGTTATCCGCACTAAAACCATAAAAAAAGAAAAAAAAATTCCTCGTTATTTTGAGGAGTGCTGTTTCATAGAGCAAATACATGTAAAATGAAGCAGTTTCAACAACATGGTTTACTTTCATTTGATTGGAGAGAAGGATGGCAGAAAGATCAAAGGTCAGCGAATACTAATGCATGCAGCTTGGAACCTAATGCCGTTACATACATCCGTGACGCAGCCAGAAATTCGTTGATAGAGTGGGGGGGGGGGGGGTTTGTCATGGAATTGAATCATTGGATTTTGTTAGGCAGAAAAAGGAAAGGACAAAACAGCAGCCGAACAACTGCATTTCCAAGGGGAAGACTACTAATACAGCTTCTAAATCAGAAGGGAACAAAATGCCAATATACTAGCTCTTCTAAGTTTTGGAGATTGAATATAAAAAACACGATCACAGCTTTATCATCTCTAAAAAACATAATTTTTTAAACATATCGGGTGTTAATCTAGGATGAGCCCAGAGCTGTTCCAAATTAAGAGAAAGAAACGGTGGTACTCTACGAAGATAAAACTCCACGCCAGATTCGTAGCTATCAGGAATATAACCCAAGTTCCCCTCCATTCAGCATGACAACAAGCCCACCTGAAACTGGATAACGTAAATTGTCTGAAATTTTATTTTCAGGTGTTTATGAAAATAAATTTTGTACTTAACATTAAGCAAAAGGACTTTGTCCTACTTGTTCCACCTTGAAATGCTCCGGCACGAACAATGGATACGCCAGTGATCTATACAATATGGACACGGGGCGCTTTAGTGTTAAGTATTAGAAAAAAAGAAAATAACATTTTTTAACAAAGAAACGTAAAATTGATATGAATATTACGAAAAAAGAAGCGGGAGAGAGAGAGAGAAAAATGTTTGGTGCCGGAAATGAGATAACTTAGTTCATGAACCCGGAGAGGAGGTAGCTCCTTCACCATGGTAAGAACAAGCCACCTCCGATATCAGCAAAGCAGAATGCGCAGTTAAAAATGTAGAAAAAAGTGGAACAGAAAAAGAAAATGAGAAAGAATAGAAATACGACATCAATAACTTCTCGATATGATTGTGTGGATCCACCGAAAGATTCCAGAACAGTAAAGTAAAAGTAAATAAATATTAAATATTTTTTCATACTAGATGGAAGGATTTTGCGTAGAGCAAAAAAGAACCTGTTACTCACCACTACACCACTATCATACAAATTCAGAGAATCTGATTTTTTATCGAAGAGTTAAATTTTATTTCCCCCTCCACCCCCCTTTTTTTTTTACTTTTCAGATTGGAGAAATTATTTGCTAGTGAAGTAACATTAAAAGAAAAGAATGCAAAATTTGGGTCCGTGCTCATGGAGAAATAAAAGCTTGTAGTTGAGCACAGACCACCACCCAGATCATTCTTTTTTCTTACTTCCATGAGGATGTAGCAGACACGTGACTCTCAGCATGGCAACCGGCCTCGTTGAAATGATGGCTTCTTACTTTCAAACTTCAACTTCTTTTTTTTTATGGGAGGTTTAACGACCACCGTGAGCAACTCAATGGGTTATAAGCAGTCGCCCGTTCCAAATTTAGGGTCACTGGTTCCAGGGAAGGGAGAGAGCCAGTGCCGTAAGACAAACACAACAACCATGCCTCACCGGGATTCGAACCCGGTGAGGCATGGTTGTTGAGTACAAAATGAGGAATTTGGAAAAAAATGAAGAGATTGAAGGAAAAGATACTCATGTGTTGAATGCGAGTATCTTCGAAGGTGATGCGAAAAGTTTTCCGAAAGTGCAAAAAGTAAATAATTTCTGTTACTTCGTCTTTGGTCGAAGCGCCTTTAATGCAGAACAGTTCGAGGCATATAAAAATTTCTCGTCGTCGGTATTCTTTTACTGGGTAATTTAGAATGATCCCAAATTCGTGAGTAATCAGTAATTTATGGAGAAAATAGGTACGCTGCCTTAATAAGTTAGGTTCACTCCCTCCCAGGTGCGGAGATGTGAATTAAAAAAAGACAGGTTTTCTTTCTTTCCATTAATCGCTGATTTTGGATACTACTCACCCTTGGAAGGTTCTATGCCTTTCTGAAAGTTTAACTGTTCAACAGAAAGTGTCTTTCTAAGCTCTGGGAAGCGATTTTCAAGCCAAAGAAAAATGAGCAAAATCTTTTTTTTTCTTTTTACGTAAAATTGTGGTGAAAAAATAAAATAATTTTGCTGGGATTTGTGCCCTATAATCTATTTATCCGTAAATAAATTTAGCAGCATAATACCGACCTGTAGAGACCTAGACACCAAAAAGGATTTTATTTGGACAACAATTTTAGTCATTACTTGCATTTTTCTGCAAAAGTGGGCTTCAGTTCTAAGTAAAAATCCAGGTGTACTGAAAAAAAAATCAACGGTAGTTTCTTTTTCGGGAGGGGAGGGGCGGGGTGTCATATCGAACAAAGTAGCAAACTAAAAAACCTCGACGCCGACAGCCAAATAACCTTAAAAGTGAAAAACCGAAAACTCGCAAATAAAAGTGAGTCAGGTTAACGGTGTGATCGAGGTCTAAAAAATACAGAAGACCCAGAGATTTGAATCTGACTAAAAGTCAGGTTTGCTAACAAATTAACTTTTAAATTTAAAAAAATTTTCAGCACTCCCTAGATCAACTAGGAACCTTCTGAAAAGAAGTCTCTGGAGAAAAAAAACAGCTGCACAGAAGTTGCGATTGGGGACCGAAGCGTTTATTTAAGAAATATTTTGACTAAGAGACAAACTCTAAAATATGTTCAATAAGAAAATAGTCAGTAGGAATAAAACCTAGGCAAAAAAAACAGCCAACACATTTTAAATTCAAATTGAAAGCTTTGAATCAACGAATGAAACGCTTGGCCCAAGAAGTGCAAACATTGCACTCCAATAGCCAAAGCGATATCTTTTGGTACTGCCTTTAGAGACAGCAGCTAGTAGGCTGAAAAAGACTTACGGTCTCGATTTCCTCTATTGTCGCGACTCGAACATAATGCCAAAAAATCTAGACATTTCGGCTTCAGATTGTTATAAACACCGACTGCTAAGGATTGCATTTTACACACTAAGTGCAGGATAGCCAGCTATGCTTGTCCTTCAGCAACTTGCAGGAACTGTTGCCACTTCACTGAAACTTCTCGATGACGTCACGTTCTACATCATCATTGTTCGCAGGCCCTGCTCAGGCTTTTCCCTTCCCCTCCACAGAATCACTACTTCATGAATCAAAAACACAGAAACGTTAAAGAAATTAATTGAAGGAAATTAAAGACGTAAATAACAAAATGATATACCTAATCCTAAAGAATCCCTATAATAAAGTGAGAACAGTGGCGTAGCTAGAAATATTTTGAGGGGTCCACGGATTTGGTTCATTGGTGAAAGCTTCTCGGAAAACCATACTGCAAGTGGGAATAAGCCCAAAATCTTTAAAAGTGAAAAAAACAATAAGAAGAAAACATTACCGAGAAAAAGTTTAATATATGCAGTATTGTACGTATATGGCTTTAAATTCGTACTCAATCCCTTTTAAGGGAGGTCCGGACCCTCCTCCCTTGGCTATGCATATGAGTGAGAATACAACTAAATTAAAAAAGAAATTCTGACTGCTCGATGCTATGCAATTTCCCCACAATTTTCCAACGTGCATCCAACCAGAGAGCAGATGATACAAAATGAACTTGAAAAATTCTTATTCTGCAAATTAGGGTATAAGCCACCACCAGCATTCTAGATCGAAAACATCAGTCTTTGTTCATAAAATATCTTGCTGCAATTTCTGGTAAAATTAGCAGAAATTCAAGAGAAGAGAGGAACTACTGTAGCAAATAAAATTTTTGGGTAAAACTTGGTCTGAAATATTATTCCGTTGCTCAGTGATATTAAAAAAAATCATTCCTTTTACCTAGCGAGGGAATACTTACATCCATTGTTACAATTGCACATCATCGGCATTAATTAGTAAAGGCATAATATCAATAAAAGATCCGGTTATACTTATTTATGTCAATGTCAGATATTAATAAAACTAGAATATGTTGAGCGGGAGAGTGTTATATATGGATACCAAATTTTTCTACGCAATTATGAATCACTGATTAGAATGTGCAATGCCGAAATCACATTTCGCCATTTTCAAGGGGTAAGCTCTCTTTCACCCCAAACAGTAGGATCTGATGAAACGGAGAAAGGCAATATTTTATAAATGTTATTCTAAGAAGCAAACCTACGCTTAATCACCGTTCAAATACATGCACTAAAAGATGAATAACATAATTTTAAAACTACGATAATATACCACACAAACACTCACAGTGCATCAAATTTTGGGACAAGGAATTGTACAAGTTTATATAAAATTTTCGCAACACGAACAAGAATAATTTATTGTTTTTTTAACCTTAGCACTAGCTAAAAGTTTTAAACGGACGCCTGAAAGTTTCAGAACTGTGTTTAACTAAATAAATATAAATATATTTCGAATTTTCTCGACTCTTTGAACTAAGTACTCTAATTCACATTTGCAAAGCATTTATTTTCACCACTAAATCAATTCTAAATATATCGTTTAGCCAGCCGAACCTCAAATTTAGCGACGGCTGAGCTACTGCTCCTCGAGCAACATTTTAAGTGGTACAGACATTCACGAATTTTTAATTCCTGTTGGTAAACTATGGAGTTGAACATCAGTAAACAATTCAGTGTGCAATAACCGGGTAAATATGTTCAAAAAGCAAGCACTAAGATAAAAAGTTATCACGTGCTCATTTAAGTGACAGAGGTTCCGGGTGATGGACAGTATTTTGGGGCCCCAGTGTTAGCGGCACTTCTAGGATTTCAGATGGGTGGATGAATAAAAACATCTAGGATTTCACTATGGATGGATGAATACATTCCCAAATATATAACGAGAACGCAATAAAAATATCCCTTCCGAATTGAAATGTGTATCCCATAATTCATGAACGTGAAGCGGTAGCAAGAAAATATAAAATTGCATGGTTGCAAATAGATACCATTTAGCTGTGCTTTACCTCCCCCATCCTTCTTCCATGTTTCAGCGTGTTGAAATTATATCGAAGTAGGGACGAAAATAATATAGTCCAAACATCATGATTCTAACAAATTCCTTAATGTATGAAAATTTCTCCGAGTGACAGATGAGTACAAGAAGACATCTGTAACCAGTGTTTCTTTCAGGCATACATCCAGGGGGACGAAGCCCTCCAAGAAACGAGCATTCGCCCCCTCCGGAGACATTTTAGGTTACCGAGCCAAATTTTAAGAAATTCAGGCTATGATGAAAAAGGAAGTTTCGTTTCTTTTTATGATACAAATATTTCTTCAATTTTATTTCTTTAAATATTTGTTCAAATGGTACTAGTTATAGTTTATTTTATTAAAAAGTGTATTACGACGCTTGGTATTCTTCAAAATACAATAAGTTGACTAATCATAAATAATTGTCTGGGAATCATGATTCAGGAACAAGAGTTCGTTAAATGCATTTTAACAGAAAAAAATTTCAAGACTGCGGAACCTCCCTCTTCCGTCTTTTAGCTGAAAACAGTTTGTTATTCCTGAAATGTTTGAAGAAGTAATTACTATATCAGGTATGTATGTAGAATTTAACTTCGGGGGAGGGCAGAAAGACAGTTTTTGAAATCCACCATCTGGAACAAAATTAAAGTTAATGAGATATTGAAGAAAAATGAAAGCGTGTTTTTCTAATGTAAATCGCATTTTAACCAAAAAAAAATGAAGCATTTCCCGGAGGGAGGGTTTGCGTGGGCCCCCTCTAAATGCGCCTCTGTGCTAGATATATAGTAATTACTTCTATATATATAAATATTGTAGTTAAAATTATATATATATAGCAAATGGAAAATTTGCCCCCCCCCCCCCCTCCTGGCAAAAAGATCCTGAAAACAAAAACTGTCTGTAACGCTTTTAAAAATTTGAGATGAACTGGGGGCAAATACTCTTTTTGGAAACTCTTCCTAAAAAAGCGAAAAGAAATGAAAAAAAGTTAACAACGCAGTTTTTTATAGTTTTTGCTGTGCAGTCTGCAACAAAATAAAACTGTAAAACTCTTACAATTCTTTAAACATCCTGCATAATTGTGGGAATAAAAATTCGAGGCCTGGGGCTGCAGCCTCCCTCTTAAATGGGCTCTGACTATCGGGAGCAAAACTTGAATCAGGGCAAATATTTCATCCAAAATTGTATAGAACATAGTTTTTTACTTTAGCAGTGCGTTTTTCAAATGCTGAACAGCAGGTAACATACGAAGGTCGAAATTGTCAGGCAAATAAATTTTTCCCACTAAATTAGAATTTTCCTCAAGTCAGAATTTTGTTAAATAAAAAAATGATTTGGCGTTTGACGACCACTGTGAGAAACTCATTGGACTATAAGCAGTCACCCATCCCTAATTTAGGGCCAGTAGTTCCAGGGCATGGTGAGAGCCAGTGCCGTATGGGAAACAACATTCATGCCACACCGAGATTCGAAACCGGACCCTTCACGGACGAATGATTATAAGTCCGCACTGAGACCACTGCGCCACCGGGGCGACAATTTCAGCTTCGTTGAAGTTAACAAATGACCAATGCGTTTATTTTAGGTAAGGACAAAATGTTATTTTATGTTTTTCTCTTGCCATTTTCTTCACAATTAATGGGTTCTTAAGGATGAAAATTAGAACGCCGATAAAAATAACATTGTTTTACAACCTAGTATGCTTAATATTTCTAAAAACGTAAGCATAATAATATTAAAAATCAATAACTTTTCCTATGGTGGTGTTGAGACTAGAAAATAGATGGCGCGACCTGTACATTGAAGACGTCAATAGACAAACAAATGCTGGATTGCTTAATTATGGTTAAATTTTAGAAATTATTAAGCATACTAGGTTGTAATATAAAGCGATTTTTATCGATGCTAAAATTTTCATCCTCGGAAACACATTAATTGTGAAGAAAATGGCTACGGAAGTTCGCCCATTGGAAATACAAGGCCTACATTTCACGTGGATACCAACGAAAGCGCGGAAAAACGCTCACAGATGTTGACAGTGGAAAAGAAACCTTAACGAAATTAAAAAACCAGTTTCAGGCAATTAAGAAAATACATAATTGTAAATTACACGAAGCACATACCTTTGGGTTCTTCTTCAAAGTAGTATATTAAGCTTTTCACTATCGAACGTCTTTCGCTCCGCATCGGAAACTATTGTGACGTGTACCAGCTATTCTTCTACTACTTGCATAATACTAGGGGGCGGTGACGCTGGGAAGGGCTTACCGTCCAATGAAAGCTCGTATTTTCCATTGCACCATGTAGCAGATATGTGACCTTCAGCAAAGTCACGTGTCTGCCCCAGCCTTATTTTCACGGGGAATTAGGGAGAAGGGTATTAGAGGAAATGCGGATTTATCTAATTCCCCAAACTGAACGAATTTTAAACCCACACACAGACTTTTAGCTTCGCACGAATTACGTAGAGAGAACGTCTCCCTGACCAGGTTTGGTTACAGACATAGACTTAAAAACCTCAAGCTTTTTATTTCTAATCTCAGTTTCCAGCAGAACTCTACAAATGTCGTTTTTCTTTTCTAAGGCGTTGGCAGTAACAATTTCGGCAAAGATGAAAAAAAAAAAAAAGGAAAAGAAAACGATAAAAATAAAGTATACATAAACCAATGTTCAACTGCAGATTGTCGAAAAATGCGTTTGGATTTTTGGCTTGTCTGTTCAGCATTTGAGAAACATTGAACAGCAGGTAACATACGATGATCGAAATTGTCATGCAAATTAATTTTTCCACGAAATTAGAATTTTCGTCAAGTCAAGGGACAATTTCTTTAAAAAATATCAAACAGTACTTACGCCGAATTATTCATTAAAGGAATAGAATGGTAAATTAACTTTTCCTAGATATTTTATGTCTTCTGCTAAAAAAATGATTTGACGTTTAACGACCACAGTGAGCAACACAGTGGGCAATAAGCAGTCGGCCGCCCCGGTGGCGCAGTGGTCTAAGCGATGACCTCTGATCGATTCGTCCGAAAGGGGTCCGGGTTCGAATCCCGGTAAGGCATGGATGTTGTGCTTGTCTTACGGCACTGGCTCTCTCCCTTCCCTGGAACCAGTTACCCTAAGTTAGGGACAGGCGACTGCTTATAACCCATTGAGTTTCTCACGGTGTTCGTTAAATATTTAAGAAAAAAAGAGTATGCTAACTTTTTTTAAATATATCTGTACAGAAGTTATTATCAAAAACTATCCTGAAACGCTTTAAAAAACCCCCATGAAATTAAAAGAAAACATTTCAGGTCAAATTAAATACATGAAAAATGTTTTTTTTCTTTCAAAGCCAGATGATAACACTAAAATTGGAATTATGAAACAGAAGACAGCTCTTAATACAAAATCTAGTTATCCGCACTAAAACCATAAAAAAAGAAAAAAAAAATTCCTCGTTATTTTGAGGAGTGCTGTTTCATAGAGCTAATACATGTAAAATGAAGCAGTTTCAACAACATGGTTTACTTTCATTTGATAGGAGAGAAGGATGGCAGAAAGATCAAAGGTCAGCGAATACTATTGCATGCAGGTTGGAACCTAATGCCGTTACATACATCCGTGACGCAGCCAGAAATTCGTTGATAGAGGGGGGGGGGTTGTCATGGAATTAAATCATTGGATTTTGTTAGGCAGAAAAAGGAAAGGACAAAACAGCAGCCGAACAACTGCATTTCCAAGGGGAAGACTACTAATACAGCTTCTAAATCAGAAGGGAACGAAATACCAATATACTAGCTTTTCTAAGTTTTGGAGATTGAATATAAAAAACACGATCACAGCTTTATCATCTCTAAAAAACATAATTTTTTAAACATATCGGGTGTTAATCTAAAATGAGCCCAGAGCTGTTCCAAATTAAGAGAAAGAAACGGTGGTACTCAACGAAGATAAAACTCCACGCCAGATTCGTAGCTATCAGGAATATAACATAAGTTCCCCTCCATTCAGCATGACAACAAGCCCACCTGAAACTGGATAACGTAAATTGTCTGAAATTTTATTTTCAGGTGTTTATGAAAATAAATTTTGTACTTAACATTAAGCAAAAGGACTTTGTCCTACTTGTTCACGGATTGCACTTGTTCCACCTTGAAATGCTCCGGCACCAACAATGGATAACATAATATTACAGCACGAACAATGGATATGCCAGTGATCTATACAAGATGGACACTTAGTGTTAAGTATTAGAAAAAAAGAAAAGTGTTAAGTATTAGAAAAAAAGTGTTAAGTATTAGAAAAAAAGAAAATAACATTTTTTAACAAAGAAACGTAAAATTGATATGAATATTACGAAAAAAGAAGCGGGAGGGAGAGAGAGAGAAATGTTTGGTGCCGGAAATGAGATAACTTAGTTCATGAACCCGGAGAGGAGGTAGCTCCTTCACCATGGTAAGAACAAGCCACCTCCGATATCAGCAAAGCAGAATGCGCAGTTAAAAATGTAGAAAAAAGTGGAACAGAAAAAGAAAATGAGAAAGAATAGAAATACGACATCAATAACTTCTCGATATGATTGTGTGGATATACCGAAAGGTTCCAGAACAGTAAAGTAAAAGGAAATAAATATTAAATATTTTTTCATACTAGATGGAAGGATTTTGCGTAGAGCAAAAAAGAACCTGTTACTCACCACTACACCACTATCATACAAATTCAGAGGATCTGATTTTTTATCGAAGAGTTAAATTTTATTTCTCCCCTCCACCCCCTTTTTTTTTACTTTTCAGATTGGAGAAATTATTTGCTAGTGAAGTAACATTAAAAGAAAAGAATGCAAAATTTGGGTCCGTGCTCATGGAGAAATATAAGCTTGTAGTTGAGCACAGACCACCACCCAGATCATTCTTTTTTCTTACTTCCATGAGGATGTAGCAGACACGTGACTCTCAGCATGGCAACCGGCCTCGTTGAAATGATGGCTTCTTACTTTGAAACTTCAACTTCTTTTTTTTTATGGGAGGTTTAACGACCACCGTGAGCAACTCAAATGGGCTATTGGGAACCTCAACGAACTATAGGGGGCACTGCGCAAACGTAAACAAACTTCTCTAGTACGGGTAACGTCGCACGTGTTTCCATAAAGTCGAATGTTAGAATGGCTGGTTTGTCGCTTTCAATCCTTGAAATAATGAAATTTGTGGACGCTTCCAAAAATTCAAGATGCATTAAAGAAGGGGAAGTGATTGTTAATGTAGGCCATATAATTTCTTGTGGAATTAAGATGGAAGAGAAATTCTCATAGTTTCACACTGCATTCAGTCCACGGCAATAACGTCGTCGCCTCACACCATCAACGGTGTTTTCGATACAAGTAACAGTGAAAATTGTATAAAGTCATTTGAATGCTCTTGTAAAGCGGGTAGAAGTGGAACGTGTAAGCACTGTGTAGTAGTAATGCTTTACTGTAGCAGGTAATTTTTATTTTTACATTTTCAGGCAAGTGATATAGTAATACCGACAGGGAGTTTTAATCCGGATTACTATTAAAAGCTGACATTTCGTTTCACTTGACGTTTCCCAGGACCCATTTTCAATACTGTCAACAGTAACATTTGTTATTTTTGAACATTCTATTCCTAAAAGTGTTTGTGAGTTGGTAATTGTTGATCATCATTGGGTTCTGCGTTTTTGAACCGATGACTGTTGACAGAATATTGCAAATCTTGTTCCATAATGAAGTTTAAATTTATATGGATAACAGCAATTATTTGTTTTCAAGATTATGTAGAAATGCGGATTTTTTAATTACTACTATGCAATAAAAACATGCTGCCTTGTTTATTATTCATTCAAAGACGTTACTTGGTTAGTAGCATTTTACAGGAAGGATTTCAAACGCAAGGCACAAACGTCTATAATAACTTGTGAAAAACATAGCCGAAACCTTGGGAACGACATTGCGGGACACAACAATATGATTTGTTCTTCTTCACGGAATTCTCCATTATACAATTCTCTAATTCCAGAATGAATGCAAAAATACACCAAACTACGACAACTGAACGTAATGAGTGATCTACCAACCGCCAAGCATTGAGCCAAAAACGTTACCCTTACTGCAGTAATTCTTCCTTTTGCCGCTAGAGGGAGAGCGGACCGCTGAGATTGCCAATAAGCAGTCGCCCGTCCCTAAATTAGGGTCACTGGTTCCAGGGAAGGGAGAGAGCCAGTGCCGTAAGACAAACACAACATCCATGCCTCACCGGGATTCGAACCCGCACCCCGTTTGGACGAATGATCAGAGGCCATCGCTTAGACCACTGCGCCACCGGGGCGGCAACTTTAACTTCCGAGTACAACATAAGGAATTTGGAAAAAAATGAAGAGATTGAAGGAAAAGATACTCATGTGTTGAATGCGAGAATCTTCGAACGTGATGCGAAAAGTTTTCCGAAAGTGCAAAAAGTAAATAATTTCTGTTACTTCGTCTTTAGTCGAAGAGCATTTCTGTTACTTCGTCTTTGGTCGAAGAACATTTCTGTTACTTCGTTTTTTGGTCGAAGAGCCGAAGCATATAACAATTTCTCGTCGTCGGTATTCTTTTACTGGGTAATTTAGAATGATCCCAAATTCGTGAGTAATCAGTAATTTATCTAGAAAATAGGTACGCTGCCTTAATAAGTTAGGTTCACTCCCTCCCAGGTGCGGAGATGTGTGTTAAAAAAAGACAGGTTTTCTTTCTTTCCAGGAATCGATGATTTTGGATACTACTCACCCTTGAAAGGTTCTATGCCTTTTTGAAAGTTTAACTGTTCAACAAAAAGTGTCTTTCTGAGCTCTGGGAAGCGATTTTCAAGCCAAAGAAAAATGAGCAAAATCTTTTTTTTTCTTTTTACGTAAAATTGTGGTGAAAAAATAAAATAATTTTGCTGGGATTTGTGCCCTATAGTCTATTTATCCGTAAATAAATTTAGCAGCATAATACCGACCTGTAGAGACCTAGACACCAAAAAGGATTTTATTTGGACAATAATTTTAGCCATTATTTTCATTTTTCTGCAAAAGTGGGCTTCAGTTCCAAGTAAAAATCCAGGTGTACTGAAAAAAAATCAACGGTAGTTTCTTTTTCGGGAGGGGAGCGGCGGGGTGTCATATCGAACAAAGTAGCAAACTAAAAAACCCCGACGCCGACAGGCAAATAACCTTAAAAGTGAAAAACCGAAAACTCGCAAATAAAAGTGAGTCAGCTTAACGGTGTGATCGAGGTCTAAAAAATACCAAAGACCCACAGATTTGAATTTGACTAAAAGTCAGGTTTGCTAACAAATTAACTTTTAGCCTTAAAAATTTTTTCAGCATTCCCTAGATCAACTACGAACCTTCTGAAAAGAAGTCTCTGGAGAAAAAAAAAACAGCTGCACAGAAGTTGCGATTGGGGACCGAAGTGTTTATTTAAGAAATATTTTGACTAAGAGACAAACTCTAACATATGTTCAATAAGAAAATAGTCAGTAGGAATAAAACCTACGCAAAAAAAAACAGCCAACACATTTTAAATTCAAATTGAAAGCTTTGAATCAACGAATGAAACGCCTGGCCCAAGAAGGGCAAACATTGCACTCCAATAGCCAAAGCGATATCTTTTGGTACTGCCTTTAGAGACAGCAGCTAGTAGGCTGAAAAAGACTTACGGTCTCGATTTCCTCTATTGTCGCGACTCGATCATAATGCCAAAAAATCTAGACATTTCGGCTTCAGATTGTTATAAACACCGACTGCTAAGGATTGCATTTTACACACTAAGTGCAGGATAGCCAGCTATGCTTGTCCTTCAGCAACTTGCAGGAACTGTTGCCACTTCGCTGAAACTTCTCGATGACGTCACGTGCTACATCCTCATTGCTCGCAGGCCCTGCGCAGGCTTTTCCCTTCCCTCCACAGAATCACTACTTCATGAATCAAAAACACAGAAACGTTAAAGAAATTAATTGAAGGAAATTAAAGACGTAAATAACAAAATGGTATACCTAATCCTAAAGAATCCCTATAATAAATTGAGAAAGTGGCGTAGCTAGAAATATTTTGAGGGGGTCCACGGACTTGGTTTATTGGTGAAAGCTTCTCGGAAAACCATACTGCAAGTGGGAATAAGCCCAAAATCTTTAAAAGTGAAAAAAACAATAAGAAGAAAACATTACCGAGAAAAAGTTTAATATATGCAGTATTGTACGTATATGGCTTTAAATTCGTACTCAATCCCCCTTAAGGGAGGTCCGGACCCTCCCCCTTGGCTATGCATATGAATGAGAATACAACTAAATTAAAAAAGAAATTCTGACTGCTCGATGCTATATAATTTCCCCACAGTTTTCCAACGTGCATCCAACCAGAGAGCAGATGATACAAAATGAACTTGAAAAATTCTTATTCTGCAAGGTAGGGTATAAGCCGCCACCAGCATTCTAGATCGAAAACATCAGTCTTTGTTCATAAAATATCTTGCTGCAATTTCTGGTAAAATTAGCAGAGATTCAAGAGAAGAGAGGAACTACTGTAGCAAATAAAATTTTTGGGTAAAACTTGGTCTGAAATATTATTCCGTTGCTCAGTGATATTAAAAAAAAATCATTGCTTTTACCTAGCGAGGGAATACTTACATCCATTGTTACAATTGCACATCATCGGCATTAATTAGTAAAGGCATAATATCAATAAAAGATCCGGTTATACTTATTTATGTCAATGTCAGATATTAATAAAACTAGAATATGTTGAGCGGGAGAGTGTTATATATGGATACCAAATTTTTCTACGCAATTATGATTCACTGATTAGAATGTGCAATGCCGAAATCACATTTCGCCATTTTCAAGGGGTAAGCTCTCTTTCACCCCAAACAGTAAGATCTGATGAAACGGAGAAAGGCAATATTTTATAAATTTTATTCTAAGAAGCAAACCTACGCTTAATCACTGTTCAAATACATGCACTAAAAGATGAATAACATAATTTTAAAACTACGATAATATACCACACAGACACTCACAGTGCATCAAATTTTGGGACAAGGAATTGTACAAGTTTATATAAAATTTTCGCAACACGAACAAGAATAATTTATTGTTGTTTTAACCTTAGCACTAGCTAAAAGTTTTAAACGGACGCCTGAAAGTTTCAGAACTGTGTTTAACTAAATAAATATAAATATATTTCGAATTTTCTCGACTCTTTGAACTAAGTACTCTAATTCACATTGCAAAGCATTTATTTTCACCACTAAATCAATTCTAAATATATCGTTTAGCCAGCCGAACCTCAAATTTAGCGACGGCTGAGCTACTGCTCCTCGAGCAACATTTTAAGTGGTACAGACATAAAGGAATTTTTAATTCCTGTTGGTAAACTATGGAGTTGAACATCAGTAAACAATTCAGTGTGCATTAACCTGATAAATATGTTCAAAAAGCAAGCACTAAGATAAAAAGTTATCACGTGCTCATTTAAGGGACAGAGGGTCCGGGTGATGGACAGTATTTTGGGGCCCCAGTGTTAGCGGCACTTCTAGGATTTCAGATTGGTGGATGAATAAAAACATCTAGGATTTCACTATGGATGGATGAATACATTCCCAAATATATAACGAAAACGCAATAAAAATATGCCTTCCGAATTGAAATGTGTATCCCATAATTCATGAACGTGAAGCGGTAGCAAGAAAATATAAAATTGCATGGTTGCAAATGGATACCATTTAGCTGTGCTTTACCTTCCCCCCCCCACTTCACCCACTCCTTCCATGTTTCGGCGTGGTGAAATTATATCGAAGTAGGGACGAAAATAATATAGTCCAAACATCATGATTCTAACAAATTCCTTAATGTATGAAAATTTCCCCCAGTGACAGATGAGTACAAGAAGACATCTGTAACCAGTGTTTCTTTCAGGCATACATCCAGGGGGACGAAGCCCTCCAAGAAACGAGCATTCGCCCCCTCCGGAGACATTTTAGGTTACCGAGCCAAATTTTAAGAAATTCAGGCTATGATGAAAAAAGGAAGTTTCGTTTCTTTTTATGATACAAATATTTCTTCAATTTTATTTCTTTAAGTATTTGTTCAAATGGTACTAGTTATAGTTTATTTTATTAAAAAGTGTATTACGACGCTTGGTATTCTTCAAAATACAATAAGTTGACTAATCATAAATAATTGTCTGGGAATCATGATTCAGGAACAAGAGTTCGTTAAATGCATTTTAACAGAAAAAAATTTCAAGACTGCGGAACCTCCCTCTTCCGTCTTTTAGCTGAAAACAGTTTGTTATTCCTGAAATGTTTGAAGAAGTAATTACTATATCAGGTATGTATGTAGAATTTAACTTCGGGGGAGGGCAGAAAGACAGTTTTTGAAATCCACCATCTGGAACAAAATTAAAGTTAATGAGATATTGAAGAAAAATTAAAGCGTGTTTTTCTAATGTAAGTTGATGCATTTGTGTTAAATTAAAGCATTTTTTCTAATGTAAGTCGCATTTTAACCAAAAAAAAAATGAAGCATTTTCCGGAGGGAGGGGTTATGTGGGCCCCCTCTAAATGCGCCTCTGTGCTAGATATATAGTAATTACTTCTATATATATAAATATTGTAGTTAAAATTATATATATATAGCAAATGGAAAATTTGCCCCCCCCCCTCCTGGCAAAAAGATCCTGAAACAAATACTGTCTGTAACGCTTTTAAAAATTTGAGATGAACTACGGGCAACTACTCTTTTTGGAAACTCTTCCTAAAAAAACGAAAAGAAATGAAAAAAAGTTAACAACGCAGTTTTTTATAGTTTTTGCTGTGCAGTCTGCAACAAAATAAAACTGTAAAACTCTTACAATTCTTTAAACATCCTGCATAATTGTGGGAATAAAAATTCGAGGCCTGGGGCTGCAGCCCCCTCTTAAATGGGCTCTGACTATCGGGAGCAAAACTTGAATCAGGGCAAATATTTCATCCAAAATTGTATAGAACATAGTTTTTTACTTTAGCAGTGCGTTTTTCAAATGCTGAACAGCAGGTAACATACGAAGGTCGAAATTGTCATGCAAATACATTTTTCCCACGAAATTAGAATTTTCCTCAAGTCAGAATTTTGTTAAATAAAAAAATGATTTGGCGTTTGACGACCACTGTGAGAAACTCATTGGACTATAAGCAGTCGCCCATCCCTAATTTAGGGCCAGTAGTTCCAGGGAATGGTGAGAGCCAGTGCCGTATGGGAAACAACATTCATGCCACACCGAGATTCGAAACCGGACCCTTCACGGACGAATGATTATAAGTCCGCACTGAGACCACTGCGCCACCGGGGCGACAATTTCAGCTTCGTTGAAGTCAACAAATGACCAATGCGTTTATTTTAGGCAAGGACAAAATGTTATTTTATGTTTTTCTCTTGCCATTTTCTTCACAATTAATGGGTTCCCAAGGATGAAAATTAGAACGCCGATAAAAATAACATTGTTTTACAACCTAGTATGCTTAATATTCCTAAAAACGTAAGCATAATAATATTAAAAATCAATAACTTTTCCTATGGTGGTGTTGAGACTAGAAAATAGATGGCGCGACCTGTACATTGATGACGTCAATAGACAAACAAATGCTGGATTGCTTAATTATGGTTAAATTTTAGAAATTATTAAGCATACTAGGTTGTGTTATAAAGCGATTTTTATCGATGCTAAAATTTTCATCCTCGGAAACACATTAATTGTGAAGAAAATGGCTACGGAAGTTCGCCCATTGGAAATACAAGGCCTACATTTCACGTGGATACCAACGAAAGCGCGGAAAAACGCTCACAGATGTTGACAGTGGAAAAGAAACCTTAACGAAATTAAAAACCAGTTTCAGGCAATTAAGAAAATACATAATTGTAAATTACACGAAGCACATACCTTTGGGTTCTTCTTCAAAGTAGTATATTAAGCTTTTCACTATCGAACGTCTTTCGCTCCGCATCGGAAACTATTGTGACGTGTACCAGCTATTCTTGTACTACTTGCATAATACTAGGGGGCGGTGACGCTGGGAAGGGCTTACCGTCCAATGAAAGCTCGTATTTTCCATTGCACCATGTAGCAGATATGTGACCTTCAGAAAAGTCACGTGTCTGCCCCAGCCTTATTTTCACGGGGAATTAGGGAGAAGGGTATTAGAGGGAATGCGGATTTATCTAATTCCCCAAACTGAACGAATTTTAAACCCACACACAGACTTTTAGCTTCGCACGAATTACGTAGAGAGAACGTCTCCCTGACCAGGTTTGGTTACAGACATAGCCTTAAAAACCTCAAGCTTTTTATTTCTAATCTCAGTCAATCTTAGTTTCCAGCAGAACTCTACAAATGTCGTTTTTCTTTTCCAAGGCGTTAGCAGTAACAATTTCGGCAAACATGAATAAAAAAAAAGGAAAAGAAAACGATAAAAATAAAGTATACATAAACGAATTTTCAACTGCAGATTGTCGAAAAATGCGTTTGGATTTTTGGCTTGTCTGTTCAGCATTTGAGAAACATTGAACAGCAGGTAACATACGAAGATCGAAATTGTCATGCAAATTAATTTTTCCACGAAATTAGAATTTTCGTCAAGTCAAGGGACAATTTCTTTAAAAAATATCAAACATTACTTACGCCGATTTATTAATTAAAGGAATAGAATGGTAAATTAACTTTTCCTAGATATTTTATGTTTTCTGCTAAAAAAAAATGATTTGACGTTTAACGACCACAGTGAGCAACACAGTGGGCAATAAGCAGTCGGCCGCCGCGGTGGCGCAGTGGTCTAAGCGATGACCTCTGATCGATTCGTCCGAAAGGGGTCCGGGTTCGAATCCCGGTAAGGCATGGATGTTGTGCTTGTCTTACGGCACTGGCTCTCTCCCTTCCCTGGAACCAGTTACCCTAAGTTAGAGACAGGCGACTGCTTATAACATATTGAGTTTCTCACGGTGTTCGTTAAACCTTTAAGAAAAAAGAGTATGCTAATTTTTTTTAAATATATCTGTCCAGAAGTTATTATCAAAAACTATCCTGAAACGCTTTAAAGAAACCCCATGAAATTAAAAGAAAACATTTCAGGTCAAATTAAATACATGAAAAATGTTTTTTTTCTTTCAAAGCCAGATGATAACACTAAAATTGGAATTATGAAACAGAAGACAGCTCTTAATACAAAATCTAGTTATCCGCACTAAAACCATAAAAAAAGAAAAAAAAATTCCTCGTTATTTTGAGGAGTGCTGTTTCATAGAGCTAATACATGTAAAATGAAGCAGTTTCAACAACATGGTTTACTTTCATTTGATAGGAGAGAAGGATGGCAGAAAGATCAAAGGTCAGCGAATACTAATGCATGCAGGTTGGAACCTAATGCCGTTACATACATCCGTGACGTAGCCAGAAATTCGTTGATAGAGGGGGGGGGTTGTCATGGAATTGAATCATTGGATTTTGTTAGGCAGAAAAAGGAAAGGACAAAACAGCAGCCGAACAACTGCATTTCCAAGGGGAAGACTAGTAATACAGCTTCTAAATCAGAAGGGAACGAAATACCAATATACTAGCTTTTCTATGTTTTGGAGATTGAATATAAAAAACACGATCACAGCTTTATCATCTCTAAAAAACATAATTTTTTAAACATATCGGGTGTTAATCTAAGATGAGCCCAGAGCTGTTCCAAATTAAGAGAAAGAAACGGTGGTACTCAACGAAAATAAAACTCCACGCCAGATTCGTAGCTATCAGGAATATAACCCAAGTTCCCCTCCATTCAGCATGACAACAAGCCCACCTGAAACTGGATAACGTAAATTGTCTGAGATTTTATTTTCAGGTGTTTATGAAAATAAATTTTGTACTTAACATTAAGCAAAAGGACTTTGTCCTACTTGTTCACGGATTGCACTTGTTCCACCTTGAAATGCTCCGGTACGAACAATGGATAACATAATGCTACAGCACGAACAATGGATATGCCAGTGATCTATACAAGATGGACACTTAGTGTTAAGTATTAGAAAAAAAGAAAAGTGTTAAGTATTAGAAAAAAAGTGTTAAGTATTAGAAAAAAAGAAAATAACATTTTTTAACAAAGAAACGTAAAATTGATATGAATATTACGAAAAAAGGAGCGGGAGGGAGAGAGAGAGAAATGTTTGGTGCCGGAAATGAGATAACTTAGTTCATGAACCCGGAGAGGAGGTAGCTCCTTCACCATGGTAAGAACAAGCCACCTCCGATATCAGCAAAGCAGAATGCGCAGTTAAAAATGTAGAAAAAAGTGGAACAGAAAAAGAAAATGAGAAAGAATAGCAATACGACATCAATAACTTCTCGATATGATTGTGTGGATCCACCGAAAGGTTCCAGAACAGTAAAGTAAAAGGAAATAAATATTAAATATTTTTTCATACTAGATGGAAGGATTTTGCGTAGAGCAAAAAAGAACCTGTTACTCACCACTACACCACTATCATACAAATTCAGAGAATCTGATTTTTTATCGAAGAGTTAAATTTTATTTCTCCCCTCCACCCCCTTTTTTTTACTTTTCAGATTGGAGAAATTATTTGCTAGTGAAGTAACATTAAAAGAAAAGAATGCAAAATTTGGGTCCGTGCTCATGGAGAAATATAAGCTTGTAGTTGAGCACAGACCACCACCCAGATCATTCTTTTTTCTTACTTCCATGAGGATGTAGCAGACACGTGACTCTCAGCATGGCAACCGGCCTCGTTGAAATGATGGCTTCTTACTTTGAAACTTCAACTTCTTTTTTTATTGGAGGTTTAACGACCACCGTGAGCAACTCAAATGGGCTATTGGGAACCTCAACGAACTATAGGAGGCGCTGCGCAAACGTAAACAAACTTCTCTAGTACGGGTAACGTCGCACGTGTTTCCATAAAGTCGAATGTTAGAATGGCTGGTTTGTCGCTTTCAATCCTTGAAATAATGAAATTTGTGGACGCTTCCAAAAATTCAAGATGCATTAAAGAAGGGGAAGTGATTGTTAATGTAGGCCATATAATTTCTTGTGGAATTAAGATGGAAGAGAAATTCTCATAGTTTCACACTGCATTCAGTCCACGGCAATAACGTCGTCGCCTCACTCCATCAACGGTGTTTTAGATACAAGTAACAGTGAAATTTCTATAAAGTCATTTTAGTGCTCTTGTAAAGCGGGCAGAAGTGGAACGTGTAAGCACTGTGTAGCAGTAATGCTTTACTGTAACAGGTAATTTTTAATGTTACATTTTTAGGCAAGTGATATAGTAATACCGACAGGGGTGTTCTAATCCGGATTACTATTAAAAGCTGACATTTCGTTTCACTTGACGTTTCCCAGGACCCGTTTTCAATACTGTCAACAATAACATTTGTAATTTTTGAACATTCTGTTCCTAAAAGTGTTTGTGAGTTGGTAATTGTTGATCAACATTGGGTTCTGCGTTTTTGAACCGATGACTGTTGACAGAACATTGCAAATCTTGTTCCATAATGAAGTTTAAATTTATATGGATAACAGCAATTATTTGTTTTCAAGATTATGTAGAAATGCGGATTTTTTAATTACCACTATGCAATAAAAACATGCTGCCTTGTTTATTATTCATTCAAAGACGTTACTAGGTTAATAACATTTCACTGGAAGGATTTCAAACGCAAGGCACAAACGTTTATACTAACTTGTGAAAAACATAGCCGAAACCTTGGGAACGACATTGCGGGACAAAACAATATGATTTGTTCTTCTTCACGGAATTCTCCATTATACAATTCTCTAATTCCAGAATGAATGCAAAAATACACCAAACTACGACAACTGAACGTAATGAGTGATCTACCAACCGCCAAGCATTGAGCCAAAAACGTTACCCGTACTACAGTAATTCTTCCTTTTGCCGCTAGAGGGAGAGCGGACCGCTGAGATTGCCAATAAGCAGTCGCCCGTCCCTAAATTAGGGTCACTGGTTCCAGGGAAGGGAGAGAGCCAGTGCCGTAAGACAAACACAACATCCATGCCTCACCGGGATTCGAACCCGCACCCCGTTCGGACGAATGATCAGAGGCCATCGCTTAGACCACTGCGCCACCGGGGCGGCAACTTTAACTTCCGAGTACAAAATGAGGAATTTGGAAAAAAATGAAGAGATTGAAGGAAAAGATACTCATGTGTTGAATGCGAGTATCTTCGAACGTGATGCGAAAAGTTTTCCGAAAGTCCAAAAAGTAAATAATTTCTGTTACTTCGTCTTTGGTCGAAGAGCCTTTAATGCAGAATAGTTCAAGGCATATAAAAGTTTCGAAGCATATAACAATTTCTCGTTGTCGGTATTCTTTTACTGGGTAATATAGAATGATCCCAAATTCGTGAGTAATCAGTAATTTATGGAGAAAATAGGTACGCTGCCTTAATAAGTTAGGTTCACTCCCTCCCAGGTGCGGAGATGTGAGTTAAAAAAAGACAGGTTTTCTTTCTTTCCAGGAATCGCTGATTTTGGATACTACTCACCCATGAAAGGTTCTATGCCTTTTTGAAAGTTTAACTGTTCAACAAAAAGTGTCTTTCTAAGCTCTGGGAAGCGATTTTCAAGCCAAAGAAAAATGAGCAAAATCTTTTTTTTTCTTTTTACGTAAAATTGTGGTGAAAAAATAAAATAATTTTGCTGGGATTTGTGCCCTATAATCTATTTATCCGTAAATAAATTTAGCAGCATAATACCGACCTGTAGAGACCTAGACACCAAAAAGGATTTTATTTGGACAATAATTTTAGCCATTATGTGCATTTTTCTGCAAAAGTGGGCTTCAGTTCCAAGTAAAAATCCAGGTGTACTGAAAAAAATCAACGGTAGTTTCTTTTTCGGGAAGGGAGGGGCGGATTGTCATATCGAACAAAGTAGCAAACTAAAAAACCCCAACGCCGACAGCCAAATAACCTTAAAAGTGAAAAACCGAAAACTCGCAAATAAAAGTGAGTCAGGTTAACGATGTGATCGAGGTCTAAAAAATACAAAAGACCCAGAGATTTGAATCTGACTAAAAATCAGGTTTGCTAACAAATGAACTTTTAGCCTTAAAAAAATTTTCAGCACTCCCTAGATCAACTAGGAACCTTCTGAAAAGAAGTCTCTGGAGAAAAAAAAACAGCTGCACAGAAGTTCCGATTGGGGACCGAAGCGTTTATTTAAGAAATATTTTGACTAAGAGACAAACTCTAAAATATGTTCAATAAGAAAATAGTCAGTAGGAATAAAACCTTCGCAAAATAAACAGCCAACACATTTTAAATTCAACTTGAAAGCTTTGAATCAACGAATGAAACGCTGGGCCCAAGAAGTGCAAACATTGCACTCCAATAGCCAAAGCGATATTTTTTGGTACTGCCTTTAGAGACAGCAGCTAGTAGGCTGAAAAAGACTTACGGTCTCGATTTCCTCTATTGTCGCGATTCATAATGCCAAAAAATCTAGGCATTTGGGCTTCAGATTTTTATAAACACCAACTGCTAAGGATTGCATTTTACACACTAAGTGCAGGATAGCCAGCTATGCTTGTCCTTCAGCAACTTGCAGGAACTGTTGCCACTTCACTGAAACTTCTCGATGACGTCACGTGCTACATCCTCATTGTTCGCAGGCCCTGCGGAGGCTTTTCCCCTCCCCTCCACAGAATCACTACTTCATGAATCAAAAACACAGAAACGTTAAAGAAATTAATTGAAGGAAATTAAAGACGTAAATAACAAAATGGTATACATAATCCTAAAGAATCCCTATAATAAATTGAGAAAGTGGCGTAGCTAGAAATATTTTGAGGGGGTCCACGGATTTGGTTCATTGGTGAAAGCTTCTCGGAAAACCATAATGCAAGTGGGAATAAGCCCAAAATCTTTAAAAGTGAAAAAAACAATAAAAAGAAAACATTACCGAGAAAAAGTTTAATATATGCAGTATTGTACGTATATGGCTCTAAATTCGTACTCAATCCCCCTTAAGGGAGGTCCGGACCCTCCCCCTAGTCTATGCATATGAGTGAGAATACAACTAAATTAAAAAAGAAATTCTGACTGCTCGATGCTATGCAATTTCCCCACAATTTTCCAACGTGCATCCAACCAGAGAGCAGATGATACAAAATGAACTTGAAAAATTCTTATTCTGCAAGGTAGATTATAAGCCGCCACCAGCATTCTAGATCGAAAACATCAGTCTTTGTTCATAAAATATCTTGCTGCAATTTCTGGTAAAATTAGCAGAGATTCAAGAGAAGAGAGGAACTACTGTAGCAATTAAAATTTTTGGGTAAAACTTGGTCTGAAATATTATTCCGTTGCTCAGTGATATTAAAAAAATCATTGCTTTTACCTAGCGAGGGAATACTTACATCCATTGTTACAATTGCACATCATCGGCATTAATTAGTAAAGGCATAATATCAATAAAAGATCCGGTTATACTTATTTATGTCAATGTCAGATATTAATAAAACTAGAATATGTTGAGCGGGAGAGTGTTATATATGGATACCAAATTTTTCTACGCAATTATAATTTTTTTTTATTGGAATTTTAACTACCACCGTGAGCAACTCAATGGGCTATAAGCAGTCGCCCGTCCCTAATTTAGGGTCACTGGTTCCAGGGAAGGGAGAGAGCCAGTGCCGTAAGACAAACACAACATCCATGCCTGACGGGATTCGAACCCAGACCCCTTACGGACGAATGATCAGAGGCCAACGCCTTAGACCATTGCGCCACCGGGGCGGCGCAGTTATGAATCACTGATTAGAATGTGCAATGCCGAAATCACATTTCGCCATTTTCAAGGGGTAAGCTCTCTTTCACCCCAAACAGTAGGATCTGATGAAACGGAGAAAGGCAATATTTTATAAATGTTATTCTAAGAAGCAAACCTACGCTTAATCACCGTTCAAATACATGCACTAAAAGATGAACAACATAATTTTAAAACTACGATAATATACCACACAGACACTCACAGTGCATCAAATTTTGGGACAAGGAATTGTACAAGTTTTTATAAAATTTTCGCAACACGAACAAGAATAATTTATTGTTTTTTAACCTTAGCACTAGCTAAAAGTTTTAAACGGACGCCTGAAAGTTTCAGAACTGTGTTTAACTAAATAAATATAAATATATTTCGAATTTTCTCGACTCTTTGAACTAAGTACTCTAATTCACATTGCAAAGCATTTATTTTCACCACTAAATCAATTCTAAATATATCGTTTAGCCAGCCGAACCTCAAATTTAGCGACGGCTGAGCTACTGCTCCTCGAGCAACATTTTAAGTGGTACAGACATAAAGGAATTTTTAATTCCTGTTGGTAAACTATGGAGTTGAACATCAGTAAACAATTCAGTGTGCATTAACCTGATAAATATGTTCAAAAAGCAAGCACTAAGATAAAAAGGTATCACGTGCTCATTTAAGGGACAGAGGGTCCGGGTGATGGACAGTATTTTGGGGCCCCAGTGTTAGCGGCACTTCTAGGATTTCAGATGGGTGGATGAATAAAAATATCTGGGATTTCACTATGGATGGATACATTCCCAAATATATAACGAGAACGCAATAAAAATATCCCTTCTGAATTGAAATGTGTATCCCATAATTCATGAACGTGAAGCGGTAGCAAGAAAATATAAAATTGCATGGTTGCAAATAGATACCATTTACCTGTGCTTTACCTCCCCCCTTCACCCATTCCTTCTATGTTTCAGCGTGTTGAAATTATATCGAAGTAGGGACGAAAATAATATAGTCCAAACATCATGATTCTAACAAATTCCTTAATGTATGAAAATTTCTCCGAGTGACAGATGAGTACAAGAAGACATCTGTAACCAGTGTTTCTTTCAGGCATACAACCAGAGGGACGAAGCCCTCCAAGAAACTAGCATTCGCCCCCTCCGGAGACATTTTAGGTTACCGAGCCAAATTTTAAGAAATTCAGGCTATGATGAAAAAGGAAGTCTCGTTTCTTTTTATGATACAAATATTTCTTCAATTTTATTTCTTTAAGTATTTGTTCAAATGGTACTAGTTATAGTTTATTTTATTAAAAAGTGTGTTACGACGCTTGGTATTCTTGAAAATACAATAAGTTGACTAATCATAAATAATTGTCTGGGAATCATGATTCAGGAACAAGAGTGCGTTGAATGCATTTTAACAGATAAAAATTTCAAGACTGCGGAATCTCCCTCTTCCCTCTAAGCTGAAAACAGTTTGTTATTCCTGAAATGTTTGAAGAAGTAATTACTATATCAGGTATGTATGTAGAATTTAACTTCGGGGAGGGGGCAGAAAGAAAGTTTTTGAAATCCACCATCTGGAACAAAATTAAAGTTAATGAGATATTGAAGAAAAATTAAAGCGTGTTTTTCTAATGTAAGTTGATACATTTGTGTTAAATTAAAGCATTTTTTCTAATGTAAGTCGCATTTTAACCAAAAACAAAAAATGAAGCATTTTCCGGAGGGAGGGGTTGGGTGGGCCCTCTCTAAATGCGCCTCTGTGCTAGATATATAGTAATTACTTCTATATATATAAATATAGTAGTTAAAATTATATATATATAGCAAATGGAAAATTTGTACCCCCCTCCTGGCAAAAAGATCCTGAAACAAATACTGTCTGTAACGCTTTTAAAAATTTGAGATGAACTGGGGGCAACTACTCTTTTTGGAAACTCTTCCTAAAAAAGCGAAAAGAAATGAAAAAAAGTTAACAACGCAGTTTTTTATAGTTTTTGCTGTGCAGTCTGCAACAAAATAAAACTGTAAAACTCTTACAATTCTTTAAACATCCTGCATAATTGTGGGAATAAAAATTCGAGGCCTGGGGCTGCAGCCCCCTCTTAAATGGGCTCTGACTATCGGGAGCAAAACTTGAATCAGGGCAAATATTTCATCCAAAATTGTATAGAACATAGTTTTTTACTTTAGCAGTGCGTTTTTCAATTGCTGAACAGCAGGTAACATACGAAGGTCGAAATTGTCAGGCAAATAAGTTTTTCCCACGAAATTAGAATTTTCCTCAAGTCAGAATTTTGTTAAATAAAAAAATGATTTGGCGTTTGACGACCACTGTGAGAAACTCATTGGACTATAAGCAGTCGCCCATCCCTAATTTAGGGCCAGTAGTTCCAGGGAATGGTGAGAGCCAGTGCCGTATGGGAAACAACATTCATGCCACACCGAGATTCGAAACCGGACCCTTCACGGACGAATTATTATAAGTCCGCGCTGAGACCACTGCGCCACCGGGGCGTCAATTTCAGCTTCGTTGAAGTTAACAAATGACCAATGCGTTTATTCTAGGCAAGGACAAAATGTTATTTTATGTTTTTCTCTTGCCATTTTCTTCACAATTAATGGGTTCCCAAGGATGAAAATTAGAACGCCGATAAAAATAACATTGTTTTACAACCTAGTATGCTTAATATTTCTAAAAACGTAAGCATAATAATATTAAAAATCAATAACTTTTCCTATGGTGGTGTTGAGACCAGAAAATAGCCGCCCCGGTGGCGCAGTGGTCTAAGGCGCTTGCCTCTGATCATTCGTCCGTAAGGGGTCCGGGTTCGAATCCCGGTGAGGCATGGATGTTGTGTTTGTCTTACGGCACTGGCTCTCTCCCTTCCCTGGAACCAGTGACCCTAAATTAGGGACGGGCGACTGCTTATAGCCCATTGAGTTGCTCACGGTGGTCGTTAAACCTCCAATCAAAAAAAAAAAAAAAGACAAGAAAATAGATGACGCGACCTGTACATTGATGACGTCAATAGACAAACAAATGCTAGATTGCTTAATTATGGTTAAATTTTAGAAATTATTAAGCATACTAGGTTGTAATATAAAACTATTTTTATCGATGTTAAAATTTTCATCCTCGGAAACACAATAATTGTGAAGAAAATGGCTACGGAAGTTCGCCAATTGGAAATACAAGGCCTACATTTCACGTGGATACCAAAGAAAGCGCGGAAAAACGCTCACAGGTGTTGACAGTTGAAAAGAAACCTTAACGAAATTAAAAACCAGTTTCAGGCAATTAAGAAAATACATAATTGTAAATTACACGAAGCACATACCTTTGGGTTCCTCTTCAAAGTAATATATTAAGCTTTTCACTATCGAACGTCTTTCGCTCCGCATCGGAAACTATTGTGACGTGTACCAGCTATTCTTGTACTACTTGCATAATACTAGGGGGCGGTGACGCTGGGAAGGGCTTACCGTCCAATGAAAGCTCGTATTTTCCATTGCACCATGTAGCAGATATGTGACCTTCAGCAAAGTCACGTGTCTGCCCCAGCCTTATTTTCACGGGGAATTAGGGAGAAGGGTATTAGAGGGAATGCGGATTTATCTAATTCCCCAAACTGAACGAATTTTAAACCCACACACAGACTTTTAGCTTCGCACGAATTACGTAGAGAGAACGTCTCCCTGACCAGGTTTGGTTACAGACATAGACTTAAAAACCTCAAGATTTTCATTTCTAATCTCAGTCAATCTTAGTTTCCAGCAGAACTCTACAAATGTCGTTTTTCTTTTCCAAGGCGTTAGCAGTAACAATTTCGGCAAACATGAAAAAAAAAGAAAAAGGAAAAGAAAACGATAAAAATAAAGTATACATAAACGAATTTTCAACTGCAGATTGTCGAAAAATGCGTTTGGATTTTTGGCTTGTCTGTTCAGCATTTGAGAAACATTGAACAGCAGATAACATACGAAGATCGAAATTGTCATGCAAATTAATTTTTCCACGAAATTAGAACTTTCGTCAAGTCAAGGGACAATTTCTTTAAAAAATATCAAACAGTACTTACGCCGAATTATTCATTAAAGGAATAGAATGGTAAATTAACTTTTCCTAGATATTTTATGCCTTCTGCTAAAAAAAAATGATTTGACGTTTAACGACCACAGTGGGCAATAAGCAGCCGGCCGCCCCGGTGGCGCAGTGGTCTAAGCAATGACCTCTGATCGGTTCGTCCGAAAGGGGTCCGGGTTCAAATCCCGGTAAGGCATAGATGTTGTGCTTGTCTTACGGCACTGGCTCTCTCCCTTCCCTGGAACCAGTTACCCTAAGTTAGGGACAGGCGACTGCTTATAACCCATTGAGTTTCTCACGGTGTTCGTTAAACCTTTAAGAAAAAAAGAGTATGCTAATTTTTTTTAAATATATCTGTCCAGAAGTTATTATCAAAAATTATCCTGAAACGCTTTAAAAAAACCCCATGAAGTTAAAAGAAAACATTTCAGGTCAAATTAAATACATGAAAAATGTTTTTTTTCTTTCAAAGCCAGATGATAACACTAAAATTGGAATTATGAAACAGAAGACAAGCTCTTAATACAAAATCTAGTTATCCGCACTAAAACCATAAAAAAAGAAAAAAAATTCCTCGTTATTTTGAGGAGTGCTGTTTCATAGAGCTAATACATGTAAAATGAAGCAGTTTCAACAACATGGTTTACTTTCATTTGATAGGAGAGAAGGATGGCAGAAAGATCAAAGGTCAGCGAATACTAATGCATGCAGGTTGGAACCTAATGCCGTTACATACATCCGTGCCCCAGCCAGAAATTTGTTGATAGAGTGGGGGCGGGAGGGTTGTCATGGAATTGAATCATTGGATTTTGTTAGGCAGAAAAAGGAAAGGACAAAACAGCAGCCGAACAACTGCATTTCCAAGGGGAAGACTAGTAATACAGCTTCTAAATCAGAAGGGAACGAAATACCAATATACTAGCTTTTCTATGTTTTGGAGATTGAATATAAAAAACACGATCACAGCTTTATCATCTCTAAAAAACATAATTTTTTAAACATATCGGGTGTTAATCTAAGATGAGCCCAGAGCTGTTCCAAATTAAGAGAAAGAAACGGTGGTACTCAACGAAGATAAAACTCCACGCCAGATTCGTAGCTATCAGGAATATAACCCAAGTTCCCCTCCATTCAGCATGACAACAAGCCCACCTGAAACTGGATAACGTAAATTGTCTGAAATTTTATTTTCAGGTGTTTATGAAAATAAATTTTGTACTTAACATTAAGCAAAAGGACTTTGTCCTACTTGTTCACGGATTGCACTTGTTCCACCTTGAAATGCTCCGGTACGAACAATGGATAACATAATGCTACAGCACGAACAATGGATACGCCAGTGATCTATACAAGATGGACACGGGGCGCTTTAGTGTTAAGTATTAGAAAAAAAGAAAATAACATTTTTTAACAAAGAAACGTAAAATTGATATGAATATTACGAAAAAAAGGAGCGGGAGGGAGAGAGAGAGAAATGTTTGGTGCCGGAAATGAGATAACTTAGTTCATGAACCCGGAGAGGAGGTAGCTCCTTCACCATGGTAAGAACAAGCCACCTCCGATATCAGCAAAGCAGAATGCGCAGTTAAAAATGTAGAAAAAGTGGAACAGAAAAAGAAAATGAGAAAAAATAGAAATACGACATCAATAACTTCTCGATATGATTGTGTGGATCCACCGAAAGATTCCAGAACAGTAAAGTAAAAGTAAATAAATATTAAATATTTTTTCATACTAGATGGAAGGATTTTGCATAGAGGAAAAAAGAACCTGTTACTCACCACTACACCACTATCATAGAAATTCAGAGAATCTGATTTTTTATCGAAGAGTTAAATTTTATTTCTCCCCTCCAACCCCTTTTTTTTTTACTTTTCAGATTGGAGAAATTATTTGCTAGTGAAGTAACATTAAAAGAAAAGAATGCAAAATTTGGGTCCGTGCTCATGGAGAAATATAAGCTTGTAGTTGAGCACAGACCACCACCCAGATCATTCTTTTTTGTTACTTCCATGAGGATGTAGCAGACACGTGACTCTCAGCATGGCAACGAGCCTCAGTAACGTAACTGAAGGACAACCAGCCTCGTTGAAATGATGGCTTCTTACTTTGAAACTTCAACTTTTTTTTTATTGGAGGTTTAACGACCACCATGAGCAACTCAAATGGGCTATTGGGAACCTCAACGAACTATAGGGGGCGCTGCGCAAACGTAAACAAACTTCTCTAGTACGGGTAATGTCGCACGTGTTTCCATAAAGTCGAATGTTAGAATGGCTGGTTTGTCGCTTTCAATCCTTGAAATAATGAAATTTGTGGACGCTTCCAAAAATTCAAGATGCATTAAAGAAGGGGAAGTGATTGTTAATGTAGTCCATATAATTTCTTGTGGAATTAAGAAGGAAGATGGAAGAGAAATTCTCATAATTTCACACTGCATTCAGTCCACGGCAATAACGTCGTCGCCTCACTCCATCAACGGTGTTTTAGATACAAGTAACAGTGAAATTTCTATAAAGTCATTTGAGTGCTCTTGTAAAGCGGGCAGAAGTGGAATGTGTAAGCACTGTGTAGCAGTAATGCTTTACTGCAACAGGTAATTTTTATTTTTACATTTTCAGGCAAGTGATATAGTAATACCGACAGGGGTGTTCTAATCCGGATTACTATTAAAAGCTGACATTTCGTTTCACTTGACGCTTCCCAGAACCCATTTTCAATACTGTCAACAGTAACATTTGTTATTTTTGAACATTCTATTCCTAAAAGTGTTTGTGAATTGGTAATTGTTGATCATCATTGGGTTCTGCGTTTTTGAACCGATGACTGTTGACAGAATATTGCAAATCTTGTTCCATAATGAAGTTTAAATTTATATGGATAACAGCAATTATTTGTTTTCAAGATTATGTAGAAATGCGGATTTTTTAATTACTACTATGCAATAAAAACATGCTGCCTTGTTTATTATTCATTCAAAGACGTTACTTGGTTAGTAGCATTTCACTGGAAGGATTTGAAACGCAAGGCACAAACGTCTATAATAACTTGTGAAAAACATAGCCGAAACCTTGGGAACGACATTGCGGGACACAACAATATGATTTGTTCTTCTTCACGGAATTCTCCATTACACAATTATCTAATTCCAGAATGAATGCAAAAATACACCAAACTACGACAACTGAACGTAATGAGTGATCTACCAACCGCCAAGCATTGAGCCAAAAACTTTACCCGTACTACAGTAATTCTTCCTTTTGCCGCTAGAGGGAGAGCGGACCGCTGAGATTGCCAATAAGCAGTCGCCCGTCCTTAATTTAGGGTCACTGGTTCCAGGGAAAGGAGAGAGCCAGTGCCGTAAGACAAACACAACATCCATGCCTCACCGGGACTCGAACCCGCACCCCGTTCGGACGAATGATCAGAGGCCATCGCTTACACCGCTGCGCCACCGGGGCGGCAACTTTAACTTCCGAGTACAAAATGAGGAATTTGGAAAAAAATGAAGAGATTGAAGGAAAAAATACTCATGTGTTGAATGCAAGTATCTTCGAAGGTGATGCGAAAAGTTTTCCGAAAGTGCAAAAAGTAAATAATTTCTGTTACTTCGTCTTTGGTCAAAGCGCCTTTAATGCAGAACTGTTCGACACATATAAAAGTTTCGAAGCATATAAGAATTTCTCGTCGTCGGTATTCTTTTACTGGGTAATATAGAATGATCCCAAATTCGTGAGTAATCAGTAATTTATGGAGAAAATAGGTACGCTGCCTTAATAAGTTAGGTTCACTCCCTCCCAGGTGCGGAGATGTGAGTTAAAAAAAGACAGGTTTTCTTTCTTTCTAGGAATCGCTGATTTTGGATACTACTCACCCTTGAAAGGTTCTATGCATTTTTGAAAGTTTAACTGTTCAACAAAAAGTGTCTTTCTAAGCTCTGGGAAGCGATTTCCAAGCCATAGCAAAATGAGCAAAATCTTTTTTTTTTTTTACGTAAAATTGTGGTGAAAAAATAAAATAATTTTGCTGGGACTTGTGCCCGATAATCTATTTATCCGTAAATACATTTAGCAGCATAATACCGACCTGTAGAGACCTAGACACCAAAAAGGATTTTATTTGGACAATAATTTTAGCCATTATTTGCATTTTTCTGCAAAAGTGGGCTTCAGTTCCAAGTAAAAATCCAGGTGTACTGAAAAAAAAAATCAACGGTAGTTTCTTTTTCGGGAAGGGAGGGACGGGGTGTCATATCGAACAAAGTAGCAAACTAAAAAACCCCGACGCTGACAGCCAAATAACCTTAAAAGTGAAAACCCGAAAACTCGCAAATAAAAGTGAGTCAGGTTAACGGTGTGATCGAGGTCTAAAAAATACAGAAGACCCAGAGATTTGAATCTGACTAAAAGTCAGGTTTGCTAACAAATTAACTTTTAGCCTTATAAAAAGTTTCAGCACTCCCTAGATCAACTAGGAACCTTCTGAAAAGAAGTCTCTGGAGAAAAAAAAACAGCTGCACAGAAGTTCCGATTGGGGACCGAAGCGTTTATTTAAGAAATATTTTGACTAAGATACAAACTCTAAAATATGTTCTATAAGAAAATAGTCAGTAGTAATAAAACCTACGTAAAATAACCAGCCAACACATTTTAAATTCAACTTGAAAGCTTTGAATCAACGAATAAAACGCTTGGCCCAAGAAGTGCAAACATTGCACTCCAATAGCCAAAGCGATATTCTTCGGTACTGCCTTTAGAGACAGCAGCTAGTAGCCTGAAAAAGACTTTCGGTCTCGATTTCCTCTATTGCCGCGATTCATAATGCCAAAAAATCTAGGCATTTCGGCTTTAGATTTTTATAAACACCGACTGCTAAGGATTGCATTTTACACACTGAGTGCAGGATAGCCAGCTATGCTTGTCCTTCAGCAACTTGCAGGAACTGTTGCCACTTCACTGAAACTTCTCGATGACGTCACGTGCTATATCCTCATTGTTTGCAGGCCCTGCGGAGGCTTTTCACTTCCCCTCCACAGAATCACTACTTCATGAATTTAAAAACACAAGAACGTTAAAGAAATTAATTGAAAGAAATTAAAGACGTAAATAACAAAATGGTATACCTAATCCTAAAGAATCCCTATAATAAAGTGAGAACAGTGGCGTAGCTAGAAATATTTTAAGGAGGGTGTCAATGGATTTGGTTCTTCCGTGAAAGTTTCCCGGAAAACCACACTGCAAGTGGGAATAAGCCCAAAATCTTTAAAAGTGAAAAAAACAATAAAAAGAAAACATTACCGAGAAAAAGTTTAATATATGCAGTATTGTGCGTATATGGCTTTAAATTCGTACTCAATCCCCCTTAAGGGAGGTCCGTACCGTCCTCCCTTGGCTGTGCATATGAGTGAGAATACAACTAAATTAAAAAGGAAATTCTGACTGCTCGATGCTATGCAATTTCCCCACAATTTTCCAACGTGCATCCAACCAGAGAGCAAATGTTACAAAATGAACTTGAAAATTTCTTATTCTGCAAGGTAGGGTACAAGCCGCCACCAGCATTCTAGATCGAAAACATCAGTCTTTGTTCATAAAATATCTTGCTGCAATTTCTAGTAAAATTAGCAGAGATTCAAGAGAAGAGAGGAACTACTGTAGCAATTAAAATTTTTGGGTAAAACTTGGTCTGAAATATTATTCCGTTGCTCAGTGATATTAAAAAAAATTCATTGCTTTTACCTAGAGAGGGAATACTTACATCCATTGTTACAATTGTACATCATCGGCATTAATTAGTAAAGGCATAATATCAATAAAAGATCTGTTTATACTTATTTATGTCAATGTCAGATATTAATAAAACTAGAATATGTTGAGCGGGAGAGTGTTATATATGGATACCAAATTTTTCTACGCAATTATGAATCACTGATTAGAATGTGCAATGCCGAAATCACATTTCGCCATTTTCAAGGGTAAGCTCTCTTTCACCCCAAACAGTAGGATCTGATGAAACGGAGAAAGGCAATATTTTATAAATGTTATTCTAAGAAGCAAACCTACGCTTAATCACCGTTCAAATAGATGCACTAAAAGATGAATAATATAATTTTGAAACTACGATAATATACCACACAGACACTCACAGTGCATCAAATTTTAGGACAAGGAATTGTACAAGTTTATATAAAAATTTCGCAACACGAACAAGAACAATTTATTGTTTTTTAACCTTAACAGTAGCTAAAAGTTTTAAACGGACGCCTGAAAGTTTCAGAACTGTGTTTAACTAAATAAATATAAATATATATTTCGAATTTTCTCGACTCTTTGAACTAAGTACTCTAATTCACATTGCAAAGCATTTATTTTCACCACTAAATCAATTCTAAATATATCGTTTAGCCAGCCGAACCTCAAATTTAGCGACGGCTGAGCTACTGCTCCTCGAGCAACATTTTAAGTGGTACAGACATAAAGGAATTTTTAATTCCTGTTGGTAAACTATGGAGTTGAACATCAGTAAACAATTCAGTTTGCATTAACCTGATAAATATGTTCAAAAAGCAAACACTAAGATAAAAAGTTATCACGTGCTCATTTAAGTGACAGAAGGTCCGGGTGATTGACAGTATTTTGGGACCCCAGTGTTAGCGGCACTTCTAGGATTTCAGATGGGTGGATGAATAAAAACATCTAGGATTTCACTATGGATGGATGAATACATTCCCAAATATATAACGAGAACGCCATAAAAATATCCCTTCGGAATTGAAATGTGTATCCCATAATTCATGAACGTGAAGCGGTAGCAAGAAAATATAAAATTGCATGGCTGAAAAATGGTTACCATTTAGCTGTGCTTTACCTCCCCCCCCCTTCACCCATTCCTTCCATGTTTCAGCGTGTTGAAATTATATCGAAGTAGGGACCAAAATAATGTAGTCCAAACATCATGATTCTAACAAATTCCTCAATGTATGAAAATTTCCCCCAGTGACAGATATGTACAAGAAGACATACGTAACCAGTTTTTCTTTGAGGCATACATCCAGGGGGACGAAGCCCTCCAAGAAACGAGCATTCGCCCCCTCCGGAAACATTTTAGGTTACCGAGCCAAATTTTAAGAAATTCAGGCTATGATGAAAAAGGAAGTTTCGTTTCTTTTTATGATACAAATATTTCTTCAATTTTATTTCTTTAAGTATTTGTTCAAATGGTACTAGTTATAGTTTATTTTATTAAAAAGTGTATTACGACGCTTGGTATTCTTCAAAATACAATAAGTTGACTAATCATAAATAATTGTCTGGGAATCATGATTCAGGAACAAGAGTGCGTTAAATGCATTTTAACAGAAAAAAATTCCAAGACTGCGGAACCTCCGTCTTCCGTCTTTTAGCTGAAAACAGTTTGTTATTCCTGAAATGTTTGAAGAAGTAATTACTATATCAGGTATGTATGTAGAATTTAACTTCGGGGGAGGGCAGAAAGACAGTTTTTGAAATCCACCATCTGGAACAAAATTAAAGTTAATGAGATATTGAAGAAAATCTAAAGCGTGTTTTTCTAATGTAAGTCGCATTTTAACCAAAAACAAAAAATGAAGCATTTTCCGGAGGGAGGGGGTGGTTAGGCCCCCTCTAAATGCGCCCCTGTGCTAGATATATAGTAATTACTTCTATATATATAAATATAGCAGTTAAAATTATATATGTATAGCAAATGGAAAATTTGTACCCCCCCCCTCCTGGCAAAAAGGTCCTGAAAAAAATACTGTCTGTAACGCTTTTAAAAGATTTGAAATGAACTGGGGGCAGCTACTCTTTTTGGGAACTCTTCCTAAAAAAGCGAAAAGAAATGAAAAAAAGTTAACAACGCAGTTTTTTATAATTTTTGCTGTGCAGTCTGCAACAAAAATAAAACTGTAGAACTCTGACAATTCTTTAAACATCCTGCATAATTGTGGGAATGAAAATGCGAGGCCTGGGGCAGCAGCCCCCTTTTAAATGGGCTCTGACTATCGGGAGCAAAACTTGAATCCGGGCAAATATTTCATCCAAAATTGTATAGAACATAGTTTTTTCACTTTAGCAGTGCGTTTTCCAAATGCTGAACAGCAGGTAACATACGAAGGTCAAAATTGTCATGGAAATTAGTTTTTTCCACGAAATTAGAATTTTCCTCAAGTTGTTAAAAATATCAATATATTTTGTTAAAAAATATTAAACATTACTTACGCCGAATTATTCATTAAAGGAATAAAATGATAAATTATATTTTCCTGGACATTTTACGACTTCTGTTTAAAAAAATTATTTGGAGTTTGACGACCCCTGTGAGCAACTCATTGGACTATAAGCAGTCGCCCATCCCTAATTTAGGGCCAGTAGTTCCAGGGAATGGAGAGAGCCGGTGCCGTAAGGCAAACACAAAATTCATGCCACACCGAGATTCGAAACCGGACCCTTCACGGACGAATTATTATAAGTCCGCGCTGAGACCACTGCGCCATTGGGGCGACAATTTCAACTTCGTTGAAGTTAACAAATGCGTTTATTTTAGGCAACGACAAAATGTTATTTTATGTTTTTCTGTTGCCGTTTTCTTCACAATTAATGAGTTCCCAAGGATGAAAATTAGAACGCCGATAAAAATAACATTGTTTTACAACCTAGTATGCTTAATATTTTTAAAAACGTAAGCATAATAATATTAAAAATCAGTAACTTTTCCTATGGTGGTGTTGAGACCAGAAAATAGCCGCCCCGGTGGCGCAGTGGTCTAAGGCGCTTGCCTCTGATCATTCGTCCGTAAGGGGTCCGGGTTCGAATCCCGGTGAGGCATGGATGTTGTGTTTGTCTTACGGCACTGGCTCTCTCCCTTCCCTGGAACCAGTGACCCTAAATTAGGGACGGGCGACTGCTTATAGCCCATTGAGTTGCTCACGGTGGTCGTTAAACCTCCAATCAAAAAAAAAAAAAAAAGACCAGAAAATGGATGACGCGACCTGTACATTGATGACGTCAATAGACAAACAAATGCTGGACTGCTTATTTATGGTTACATTTTAGAAATTATTAAGCATACTAGGTTGTAATATAAAGCTATTTTTATCGATGTTCAAATTTTCATCCTCGGAAACACATTAATTGTGAAGAAAATGGCTACGGAAGTTCGCCCATTGGAAATACAAGGCCTACATTTCAGGTGGATACCAATGAAAGCGCGGGAAAACGCTCACAGATGTTGACAGTTAAAAAGAAACCTTAACGAAATTAAAAACCAGTTTCAAGCAATTAAGAAAATACATAATTGTAAATTACACGAAGCACATACCTTTGGGTTCCTCTTCAAAGTAGTATATTAAGCTTTTCACTATCGTGTTAAGTGTTTCGCTCCGCATCGGAAACTATTGTGACGTGTATGAGCTATTCTTGTACTACTTGCATAATACTAGGGGGCGGTGACGCTGGGAAGGGCTTCTTGTCCAATGAAAGCTCGTACTTTCCATTGCACCATGTAGCAGATATGTGACCTTCAGCAAAGTCAGGTGTCTGCCCCAGCATTATTTTCACGGGGAATTAGGGAGAAGGGTATTACAGGGAATGGGGATTTATCTAATTCCCCAAACTGAAAGAAACTTAAACCCACACACAGACTCTTACCTTCGCACGGATTACGAAGAGAGAACGGCCCCTTGACCAGGTTAGGTTACAGACATAGACTTAAAAACCTCAAGCTTTTTATTTCTAATCTCAGTCAATCTTAGTTTCCAGCAGAACTCTACAAATGTCGTTTTTTCTTTTCCAAGGCGCTAGCAGTAACAATTTCGGCAAACATGAAAAAAAAAAAAAGGAAAAGAAAACGATAAAAATAAAGTATACATAAACGAATTTTCAACTGCAGATTGTCGAAAAATGCGTTTGGATTTTTGGCTTGTCTGTTCAGCATTTGAGAAACATTGAACAGCAGGTAACATACGATGATCGAAATTGTCATGCAAATTAAATTTTCCACGAAATTAGAATTTTCGTCAAGTCAAGGCACAATTTCTTTAAAAAATATCAAACAGTACTTACGCCGACTTATTCATTAAAGGAATAGAATGGTAAATTAACTTTTCCTAGATATTTTATGTCTTCTGCTAAAAAAAATGATTTGACGTTTAACGACCACAGTGAGCAACACAGTGGGCAATAAGCAGTCGGCCGCCCCGGTGGCGCAGTGGTGTAAGCGATGACCTCTGATCATTCGTCCGAAAGGGGTCCGGGTTCGAATCCCGGTAAGGCATGGATGTTGTGCTTGTCTTACGACACTGGCTCTCTCCCTCCCCTGGAACCAGTTACCCTAAATTAGGGACAGGCGACTGCTTATAACCCATTGAGTTGCTCACGCTGTTCGTTAAACCTTTAAGAAAAAAAAAAGTATGTTAAATTTTTTAAAATATATCTGTCCAGAAGTAATTATCAAAAATTATCCTGAAACGTTTTAAAAAAACCCATGAAATTAAAAGAAAACATTTCAGGTCAAATTAAATACATGAAAAACGTTTTTTTCTTTCAAAGCCAGATGATAACACTAAAATTGGAATTATGAAACAGAAAACAGCTATTAGATAAAAAATCTAGTTATCCGCACTAAATTCATAAAAAAAGAAAAAAACATTCCTAGTTACTTTGAGGAGTGCTGTTTTATAGAGCTAATACATGTAAAACGAAGCAGTTTCAACAACATGGTTTACTTTCATTTGATAGGAGAGAAGAATGGCTGAGAGATCAAAGGTCAACGAATATTAATGCATGCAGGTCGGAAGCTGATGCCGTTACATACATCGGTGACGCAGCCAGAAATTCCTTAAGGGGGGGGGGGGGGTGTCATGGAGTTGAATCATGGGTGAAGTCCCGTATATACATATGTATCAATTTAAATTCGAACTCAGTCCACCGTGCAGGGGTCCTAACTCCAGACTAACCCCACCTCCAGCCCCGGCTACGTCTCTGACATACATCAAATATTTTTTTAGGCAGAAAAAGGAAAGGACAAAACAGCAGCCGAACAACTGCATTTCCAAGAGGAAGACTACTAATGCAGCTTCTAAATCAGAAGGGAATGAAGTACCAATATACTAGCTTTTCTAAGTTTTGGAGATTGAATAAAAAAAACACGATCACAGCTTTATCATCTCTAAAGAAACATAATTTTTTAAACATATCGCGTGTTAATCTAAGATGAGCCCCGAACTATTCCAAATTAAGAGAAAGAAACATTGGTACTCAACGAAGATATAACTCCACGCCAGATTCTTTGCTATCAAGAATATAACCCAAGTTCCTCTCCACCCAGCATGACAACAAGCCCACATGAAACTGAATAAAGTAAATTGTCTGAATTTTTATTTTCAGGTGTTCATGAAAATAAATTTTGTACTTAACATTAAGCAAAAGGACTTTTTTTTATTGGAGGTTGAACGACCACCGTGAGCAACTCAACGGGCTATAAGTAGTCGCCCGTCCCTTATTTAGGGTCACTGGTTCTAGGGAAGGGAGAGAGCCAGTGCCGTAAGACAAACACAACACCCATGCCTGACCGGGATTTAAACCCGGACCCCTTACGGACGAATGATCATAGGCCAACGCCTTAGACCACTGCCAAAAGGACTTTGTCCTACTTGTTCACGGATTGCACTTGTTCCACCTTGAAATTCACCGGCACAAACAATGGATAACATAATGCTACAGCACGAACAATGGATACGCCAGTGATCTCTACAAGATGGACACGGGGCGTTTTAGTGTTAAGTATTAGAAAAGAAGGAAATAACATTTTTTAACGAAGAAACGTAAAATTGATATGAATATTACGAAAAAAGAAGCGGGAGAGAGAGAAAGAAAAATGTTTTGTGCCGGAAATGAGATAACGTAGTTCATGAACCCGGAGAGGAGGTAGCTCCTTCGCCATGGTAAGAACAAGCTACCTCCGATATCAGCAAAGCAGAATGCGCAGTTAAAAATGTAGAAAAAAGTGGAACAGGAAAAGAAAATGAGAAAGAATACAAATACGACATCAATGACTTCTCGATATGATTGTGTGGATCCACCGAAGGTTTCCAGAGCAGTAAAGTAAAAGGAAATAAATATTAAATATTTTTTCATACTAGATGGAAGGATTTTGCGTAGAGCAAAAAAGAAGCTGTTACTCACAACTACACCACTATCATACAAATTCAGAGAATCTGATTTTTTATCCAAGAGTAAAATTTTTTTCTCCCCCGCCTTCCCCTTCCCTTTTTTATTACTTTTCAGATTGGAGAAATTATTTGCTAGTGAAGTAACATTAAAAGAATAGAAATGCAAAATTTGGGTCTGTGCTCATGGAGAAATATAAGCTTGTAGTTGAGCACAGACCACCATCCAGATCATTCTTTTTTGTTACTTCCATGAGGATGTAGCAGACACGTGACTCTCAGTATGGCAACGAGCCTCAGTAACGTAACTGAAGGACAACCAGCCTCGTTGAAATGATGGCTTCTTACTTTGAAACTTTAACTTCCGAGTACAAAATGAGGTAATTGGAAAAAAAATGAAGAGATTGAAGGAAAAGATACTCATGTATTGAATGCAAGTATCTTCGAAGGTGATGCGAAAAGTTTTCCGAAGGTGCAAAAAGTAAATATTTTCTATTACTTCGTCTTTGGTCGAAGCGCCTTTACTGCAGAACAGTTCGAGGCATATAAAAGTTTCGAAGCATATAATAATTTCTTGTCGTCGGTATTCTTTTACAAGGTAATTTAGAATGATCCCAAATTCGTGAGTAATCAGTAATTTATGGAGAAAATAGGTACGCTGCCTTAATAAGTTAGGTTCACTCCCTCCCAGGTACGGAGAACTGAGTAAAAAAAAAAAAAGACAGGTTTTCTTTCTTTCCAGGAATCACTGATTTTGGATACTACTCACCCTTGAAAGGTTCTATGCCTTTTTGAGAGTTTAATTGTTCAACAAAGTGTCTTTCTAAGGTCTGGGAAGCGATTTCCAAGCCTTAGAAAAATGAGCAAAATCTTTTTTTTTCTTTTTACGTAAAATTGTGGTGAAAAAATAAAATAATTTTGCTGGGATTTGTGCCCTATAATCTATTTATCCGTAAATAAATTTAGCATCATAATACCGACCTGTAGAGACTTAGACACCAAAAAGGATTTTATTTGGACAATAATTTTAGCCATTATTTGCATTTTTGTGCAAAAGTGGGCTTCAGTTCCAAGTAAAAATCCAGGTGAGCTGAAAAAAAATCAACGGTGGTTTTTTTTTCGGGAGGGGGGGGATGTCATGTCGAACAAAGTAGTGAACTAAAAAACCCCAACGCCGACAGCCAAATAACCTTAAAAGTGAAAAACCGAAAACTCGCAAATAAAAGTGAGTCAGGTTAACGGTGTGATCGAGATCTAAAAAATACAGAAGAGTCAGAGATTTGAAGCTGACTAAAAGTCAGGTTTGCTAACAAATTAACTTTTAGCCTTAAAAAAAGTTTCAACACTCCCTAGATCAACTAGGAACCTTCTGAAAGGAAGTCTCTGGAGAAAAAAAAACAGCTGCACAGATGTTCCGATTGGAGACCGAAGCGTTTATTTAAGAAATATTTTGACTAAGAGACAAACTCTAAAAGATGTTCTATAAGAAAATTGTCCGTAGTAATAAAACCTTCGTAAAAAAACAGCCAACACATTTTAAATTCATTTTGAAAGCTTTGAATCAACGAATGAAATGCTTGACATTGCACTCCAATAGCCAAAGCGATTTTTTCGGTACTGCCTTTAGAGACAGCAGCTAGTAGCCTGAAAAAGACTTACGGTCTCGATTTCCTCTATTGCCGCGATTCATAATGCCAAAAAATCTAGACATTTCTGCTTCAGATTTTTATAAACACCGACTGCTAAGGATTGCATTTTACACGTTAAGTGCAGGATAGCCAGCTATGCTTGTCCTTCAGCAACTTGCAGGAACTGTTGCCACTTCACTGAAACTTCTCGATGACGTCACGTGCTACATCCTCATTGTTCGCAGGCCCTGCGGAGGCTTTTCCCTTCCCCTCCACAGAATCACTACTTCATGAATCAAAAACACAGAAACGTTAAAGAAATTAATTGAAGGAAATTAAAGACGTAAATAACAAAATGGTATACCTAATCCTAAAGAATCCCTATAATAAAGTGAGAACAGTGGCGTAGCTAGAAATATTTTAAGGAGGGGGTTCATAGATTTGGTTCATCGGTGAAAGCTTCATGGAAAACCATACTGCAAGTGGGAATGAGCCCAAAGTCTTTGAAAGTAAAAAAACAATAAGAAGAAAACATTACCGAGAAAAAGTTTAATATATGCAGTATTGTACATATATGGCTTTAAATTCTAACTCAATTCCCCTTAAGAGAGGTCCGTACCCTTTTCCCTGGGCTATGCCTATGAGTGAGAATACAACTAAATTAAAAAGGAAATTCTGACTGCTCGATGCTATGCAATTTCCCCACAATTTTCCAACGTGCATCCAACCAGAGAGCAGATGATACAAAATGAACTTGAAAAATTCTTATTCTGCAAGGTAGGGTATAAGCCGCCACCAGCATTCTAGATCGAAAACATCAGTCTTTGTTCATAAAATATCTTGCTGCAATTACTAGTGAAATTAGGAGAGATTTAAGGGAAGGGAGGAACTACTATAGCAATTAAAATTTTTCGGGAATACTTGGTCTGAAATATTATTCCGTTGAAAAATCTCTAATTCACATTGCAAAGGATTTTGTTTCACCATTAAATCAATTCTAACTATATCGTTTAGCCAGCCGAACCTCAAATTTAGCGACGGCTGAGCTACTGCTCCTTGAGCAAACATTTTAAGTGGTACACACATAAAGGAATTCTTAATTCCTGTTGGTAAACTATGGAGTTGAACATCAGTAAACAATTCAGTGTGCATTAACCTGATAAATATATTCAAAAAGCAAACACTAAGATAAAAAGTTATCACGTGCTCATTTAAGGGACAGAGGGTCCGGGTGATGGACAGTATTTTGGAGCCCCAGTGTTAGTGGCACATCTAGGATTTCAGATGGGTAGATGAATAAAAACATCTAGAATTTCACTGTGGGTGGATGAATACATTCACAAAATGTATTCATACACCAGAAATATAAAAAAATATCCGAGAGAGGATACTTTTTATATATATATAAATATCCGAGAAAGGATTTTTGATATATTTAATAGGACGAGAAAGCCATAAAAATATCCCCTCCGAATTGAAGTGGGTATCCCATAGTTCACAAACGAAAAGCGGTAGCAAGAAAATATAAAATTGCATGGCTGAAAAATAGATACCATTTAGTTGTGCTTCACCCCCACCCCCTCTTCCATGGTTTAGCTTGTTGAAATTATATCGAGTAGTGACCAAAATAATATAGTCCAAACATCATGATTCTAACAAATTCCTTAATGTATGAAAATATCCCCCAGTTGCATATGAATACAACAAAACATCTGTAACCAGTGTTTCTTTCAGGCATACATCCAGGGGTGCGAAACCCTCCAGGAAACGAGCATTCGCCCCCTCCGGAGACATTTTAGGTCACCGAGCCAAATTTTAAGAAATTCTGGCTATGATGAAAAAGGAAGTTTCGTTTCTTTTTATGATACAAATATTTCTTCAATTTTTTTTTAATATTTGTTCAAATGGTACTAGTTATAGTTTATTTTATTAAAAAGTGTGTTACGACGCTTGGTATTTTTCAAAATATTATAAGTAGACTAATCATAGGAACAAGAGTGCGTTGAATGCATTTTAACAGATAAAAATTTTAATACTGCGGAACTTCCCTCTTCCCTCTTTTAGCTGAAAACAGTTTGTTATTCCTGAAATGTTTGAAGAAGTAATTACTATATCAGGTATGTATGTAGAATTTAACTTCGGGGAGGGGAGCAAGAAAGTTTTTGATATCCACTATTTGGAAAACAAGTAAAGTTAATGAGAAATTGAAGAAAAATTAAAGCGTTTTTTTCTAATGTAAGTTGAAACATTTTGTATTAAATTAAAGCATTTTTTCTAATGTAAGTCGCATTTTAACCAAAAACAAAAAATGAAGCATTTTCCGGGGGAGGGACTGGGAGTCTTCTAAATGCCTCCATGTGCTAGATATATAGTAGTTACTTTTTTATATATAAATATAGTAGTTAAAATTTTATATATATAGCAAACGGAAAACTTGCCTCCTCTATGGTCCCATTTGCACCCCCGGCCAAAAGGTCCTGAATCAAATACTGTCTGTAACGCTTTTAAAATATTTGAGATGAACTGGGGGCAAACACTTTTTGGGAACTCCTCCTAAAATAGCGGAAAGAAATGAAAAAAGTTAACAACGGAGTTTTTTATTGATTTTCTGTGCAGTCTGCAACAAAAAAAACAACTATAGAACTCTAACAATTCTCTAAACATATTGCATAATTGTGGGAATGAAAATGCGAGGCCTGGGGCTGCAGCCCCCTCTTAAATGGGCTCTGACTATTGATAGCAAGACTTGAATCAGGGCAAATATTTCATTCAAAATTGTTTAGAACATAGTTTTTCACTTTAGCAGTGCGTTTTTCAAATGCTGAGCAGCAAGTAACATACAAAGGTCGAAATTGTCATACAAATTAATTTTTTCCACGAAATTAGAATTTTCCTGAAGTCAGAATTTTGTTAAAAAATATCAAACATTACTTACACCGAATTATTCATTAAAGGAATAGAATGGTATATTAACTGTTACTGGACATTTTACGACTTCTGTTTAAGAAAAAATTATATATTCGGCGTTTGACGATTACTGTGAGCAACTCATTGGTCTATAAGCAGTCGCCCAACATAATTTAGGGCTAGTGGTTCCAGGGAACGGAGAGAACCAGTGCCGTAAGACAAACACAGCATTTCTGCCACACAGGAGTCGAACCCAGACCCTTCACGGACGAATTGTCACAAGTCAGCGCTGAGACCACTGCTCCACCGGGGCGAGAATTTCAGCTTCATTGAAGTTAACAAATGACCAATGTGTTTATTTTAGGAAAGAACAAAATGTTATTTTATGTTGCCATTTTTTTCATAATTAATGGGTTCCCAAGGACGAAAATTAGAACGCCGATAAAAATAACATGGTATTCCAGCCTGGTATGCTTAATATTTTCAAAAACGTAACCATAGTCCATAAGTTTTTTTATGATGGTGTTGAGACCAGAAAATAGATGGCGCGACCTATACATTGATGACGTCAATAGACAAACAAATGTTGGATTGCTTACTTATGGTTAAATTTTAGAAAATATTAAATATACTAGGCTATAATATGAAGTTATTTTTATCGATGGTCGGAAGTTTGCCTATTGGAAATACACGGCAAAGATTTTAGGTGGATACCACTGAAAGCGCAAGAAAACGCTCACGGATGTTAACAGTTAAAAAAATTCCTAAACGAAATTCAAAACCAATTTCAGTCAATCATGGAAATACATAATAGTAAATTGCACGAAGGACATACCTTTGGGTTCTTTTTTTTTTTTTTGATTGAAGGTTTAACGACCGCCGTGAGCAACTCAATGGGCTATAAGCAGTCGTCCGTCCCTAATTTAGGGTCACTGGTTCCAGGGAAGGGAGAGAGCCAGTGCCGTAAGACAAACAAACATCCATGCCTCACCGGGATTCGAACCCGGACCCCTTTCGGACGAATGATCAGAGGCCATCGCTTAGACCACTGCGCCACCGGGGCGGCACCTTTGGGTTCCTCTACAAACTAGAATATTGGGCTTATTGCTATTCTCTTGAAGTGTTTCGGTCGGCATCAGAATCTGTTATGCCGTGAGGGCGATATTCTTGTGATACTTGCCTAATACTAACGGAGCTGACGTCGGAAATGGCGTGGTAACAGTGATCTTGCCGTCCAATGAAAGCTCGCGCTTTGCACCATGTTGCAGACACGTGACACACCAGCATTCTTTTCACGAGGAATTAGGGAGAAGGGTTTTACCTAATTCCCCGAAGTGCCCCCCTCACACAGACTTTTACCCTCACGCGGATTACGGTTGACTGCCTGTAGTCCTTAGAGAGATCATCCCCCTAAATAGTTTGGGCCACAGACGCAAACTTTAAAACCTGACGCTTTTCATTCCCAAGTATTTCAGTTAATCTTCGTTCCCAGCAGAACTCTACAAAATGTCGCTTTTCCTTTCCGCAGAAAAGAGCAAAGCGTTAGTAGTAATGATTTCAGTAAACGAATACATAAAAAAAGTATATATAAACGAATTTTCAACTACAGGTTGTCGAAGGTGAAAAGGGTATGAGAAAATGCGTTTGGATTTTTGGCTTCGACGTTCAGGATTTTCCACACACAGACAAATGTTTCTCAGAAAAACTTAGACTACATTGTGCAGGGCGGATGCATACTGCACAACTTTGTACGACCGAATTTAAAAAGTACATATATACATCTTAGCCTGATTGACCACGAAAACGTAATAACTTGTAAACCGACGGAAGCAGAATGGAGAACGCAGACACATTACCTCTGTAACTTGCAAAAACAAACTAAATATTCTACCGACGCGGCTAAACAAAGCCGTAATATGTATTTGAATTATTTTTAAAATAGAGCGAAAGTACCTTGGCAAGACCAAATGGTGGTAAATGCCTAATTTAGAAATGTTAAATGTTGGAGTGGTCAGGGAAGTTATTGTTGACGATTCTTTCAATCCGAAATATATTAGTATGAAAATTTGAAAAATGACGTCTTAAATAAATTAATAGCAATATTTTGGATATCCGTTATTTTTTATATATTTTATAACTTTTTACCTTTCCGTTTTTATAGTTATTCTTTTTGTTATTACAGAAATGTTTGAATGTGTTTACAAACATACCATAAATCTATACAGGGGAAACATTTTCACAGTAAATTACTGCTACAAATTACGTCACGCTCTCATTTTTTGAGCTTCTTATTATTTTATAAGATAACTTAACAAGGACAAATTTGTATTGGTTGTATCGCAGCTCAAAAATGGTGGTATGTCATCACCATCATCATTGTCAACCATTATCAATCCGCTGCTGGACGAAGGTCTCCCTAAGTTTCCTTCACAACGGTCTGTCTTGTGCCAGTCTCCTCCATGTTACTCCCGCATACTTTCGAATTTCATCCACCCATCTCCCATGTGGTATTCTGGGTCTTTTTCTGTCCCTTGGAATACAATCTAAAATTTTGGCTGTCCATCGATGGTCTGTCCTTCTGGCAGTATGTCCAGCCCATTGCCATTTCATGGATTTAACTCTGATCATAATGTCTTCCACTCTTGTCATTTTTCTGATCCACGAGTTCCTCTTCTTATCTCTCCTGGTTACACCAAGCATGCACCTCTCAATGCTTTTTTGAGTTGTCTGCAGCCTTTGTATGTCTCTTTTAATTAAGGTTCCACGTCTCTGCACTATACGTAAGCACTGGAAGGATGCATTGATCAAACACTTTTCTTTTAAGACATAATGGCATAGTGCTCTTGAAAATTATGCTGTTTCTTCCAACAGATCTCCAGGCAAGTTTTGAACGCCGATTAATTTCTTCATCAATGTGACCCTCACTTGATATCTGGTGTCCAAGATAAACGTACGTGTCTGTTATCTCCAGCTGTTCTCCATCAATCGATAAATTTTCATTTCTTGTAAACGCATTAGACACCACTTTTGTTTTTTGAAAGTTCATTTTTAATCCCATTTCTTTACTCTTGTCAGCATGTTCCTGGATCATTCTCTGCAGCTCTGATGGGGTAGTTGCAAAAATGACTACGTCATCAGCAAAACGAAGGTGGGTTAGATAATATCCATTAAACTTTATCCCTTTGTTTTCCCAGTTCAGTGATTGAAAGACATTTTCTAATGTGGTATTAAAGAGCTTCGGAGATATGGTGTCACTTTGTATAACTCCCTTTCCAATTTTTATGTGTGTTGTATTTTCAAACAGCCGAATCGTTGCACTTGCGTTTTCTTAGATGTTATTAATAATATTAATGTATGTATCATCAATACCGCAGGATTTCAGAGCCATTGTAAATGCTGATGGTTTCACCGAATCAAAGGCTTTTTCATAATCGATAAAAGCCATGCACAATGGAAGTTCATATTCCCTCCCTCTTTCAATTAGTTCTCTCAATACGTGGATATGATCTATTGTGCTGTAGCCACTCCTGAATCCAGCTTGTTCTCTCGGTTGAGCCATGTCCAGTGTCACCTTCAAGCGGTGCGAAAGAACTTTAGTGAAGATTTTATAAACCACTGATAGGACGCTGATAGGTCTGTAATTCCTGAGAACCTCAATGTCACCTTTTTTTATGTAGCAGGATCATTGTAGCGTTGTCCCAATCCTCAGGAATCTTCCCTTCATTAAGACATCGAGTGAAAACTGGGGCGAGTACTGTTTCGATTTCTCCACTTGCTTCTTGTATGATGTCTACAGTAATTCCATCTTCTCCTGGAGCTTTTCCCCGCTTCATGTTCTTGATTGCATGTGCAACTTCTGCTGGAAGGACTGGAAGAACTCTGGTACTGGTACCTTTCATGATGTCTGGAGTACATGTATCATCCCTTTCATATAATTTGGAGTAGAAATCTTTCACTCTTGTCATAATTTCGCCTCTATTTCTTGTTACAGAACCATCTTCTTTTCTGAGTGCCATTATCTGTTTTCTTCAATTACTGAGATGTCCCTTTGCTGTCATTAGGATTTGGTTGTTTTCAATTGCTTTCCTCGCTAGTTCACAGTTGAATTTCCTTACGTCTTCAGTGATGCTTTTTCGTACTGTCTTGCATAGCTCTATATATTCCACTTTGGAAGTCACATCTTCTTTAGTTATCCTCATTCTTCTTTTTTGCATCAGCATTTTGGTTTTTCTTGATAATTAGTTCACATGCAACTTGTTCTTAGACCCAGCTAATTTTGTTGCTGTTTCCATAAGAGCTTTGGTTACTTTTCTGTTAACTTCAGAAATATCAACTTCTTCCGATGTTAGGCCTTCTAAAGTAGAGAATCTGTTCTTCAGTTCCAACTTGAAGGTATTACGGTGTTTTTTAAGGTTGTTTATGTCAATACAGGTTGTTTGTCGTATGAGCTTGCCACATTCGAGTTTAGTGTTGAGGTGCATCTTACATCTCACCAATCTATGGTCACTATCTGTGTTGAACTTGTTTAGCACACTGCAGTCTTCTATGACGAAATTTTTGTTACACATAATAAAATCAATTTCACTTGTCGTCCCATTTGAATGTCTCCATGTCCATTTCCTGTGTGGCTTTTTCTTGAAAAAGGAGTTCAAGATGAAAAACCCTTCTGCCTCTGCAAACTCAACGAGAGTATTTCCACGCTGGTTTCTGTTGCCGTGACCGAATTTACCTACTGAAGTTTCATTCTGTTGCCGTTGCCCTATTTTTGCATTGAAATCTCCCATAATTATCTTCAAGTGCTGCTTACCTTTATTATTTAGATGACAAATTTCCTCATAAAATTCTTCAATTTCTTCTTCAGGATGACTTGTGGTGGGTGCATAAGTTTGAATAATCTGAGCCTGGTATCTTCTCGAGAGTTGGATAACGAGTCGTGCAGCTCTGTCAGAGGAACTTTCAACTTCTACAACTTTATCCTTCAGTTTCTTGTTTATTATAAATCCAACACCACTAGTTCTGCCAGTATCTGTCCCACGATAGTAGAAGAGATGTCCACTTTTCAGTTCGATGAGATCTTCTCCTTTTCTCCTTACCTCACTAAGCCCCACAATGTCCCACTTGATCCTTTGTAGTTCCTCTTCCAATTCAAGAAGCCTTGACTCAGAAAATAGGGAGCGTCCATTATACGTAGTCAAGGTCAGCATCAGATGGCAGCCATGTCCGGTCCTCCGGGGATTCTCAGCACCCTCTGCTTTCATGTCGCACTGGCCGCTGTCTTGGCCAGATACATTCCAGTTCCCGGAGCCTGAGGGCCAAGATTTAAATTGTGGAGTCATTTTGGAGGGGTTTGGCCATAACTCACCACGCTGGCCAAGTGGGTTGGTGAGTGTGGGATAGCATTTCCTCTAATCCCGATGGTATAGTTATACCGCTATTGGAGGTCGTCAGAGCCCCTTTAGTGGGAACAGGATGCACCACGAGAAGGCGGGGTTGACATTTGTCAAGGAGAGACTGTGATGTTATGCATCCCCTGACCTTACATCCCGTTATATATATATATATATATACTGTGTATAGGCGTAGACAAGTAGGGTCCTCGGTCCGGGACTCCTCCCCCTTTGAAGGGAACTGAGTACGAATTTAAAGCAATGTATATATATATATATATATATAAATATATATATAAATGTTTGAAAAGTTTATCAGAATAATTTTTTTTACTTTTAAAGATTTGGGGTTTTTATTCCCATTTGGAGTTTTTTTCTTCTGGTTTTCTGGGAGGCTTTTAATGATGGACGAAATCCTGAATTACTCCCCCACCCTTAAGAAATTTCTGGCTACGCCACTTGATACTGTGTATTACTGGTCCCCTAGGTGATTGGCCCGTTATACCCCTCCTCGCTTGATGCGGCCCTGCCAACAACCTTCATATTCACACCAACAACCTCTTTTTCTTCCAGATACATGCAAGTAAAACCATGTCTACTGACACCAAAGCAATGAATTCCGGGAAGGTTAAAGCTCTGTCTCTGACTCCCACAAGGATTTAACTTTAGTACCATTTTAGAGGATAATCATTCAGCTAATCACACACATCCTATTCCCCCAACAATCTTCTTTGCAGACAAGTAACCACATGGAAGTTCCTTAGCAGCACTTTGACATCTTACAGTTACTTGCCATGTCCTGAATCGTGAGAAACTTTCTGAGAAACTGCGTTTCAACCTTGGCGTTATTTTATTATTATTTTTTAAGTTTCTTCCAAATTTTACGTTCGAGAATTAAAAGGGGGTATAGCCTTTGTTTGAGAATCGTTGCTGCAGCTGTTTCTACTGATTCATCTTGAGAAGTAATTTCTTTTGAAATATCCACCGCTCGTGCTTTATAAATTGGATTTTGCTTTAAACTTATATACACTGCTGGCCACCCAAAATGCAACACCAAGATGGACACGAGATAGCAAAGCCAGATTTACTGGACACTTAGCAACACATACAAAGATGAAACAATTGAGCTTACAGGCCCGTGTGACTTGCGGTACACGCAGACATCAATAGTTCGTGTGGCCCCCATGGCTTGCAATAACGGCCGCTACACGCCGCGGCATGGAACGAAAGAGGCTTTGGATGTGGGTTTGGGGTATGTCGGTCCAGGCTGCTTCCACACGTTACCACAGTTCATCAGGCGTAGCCGCGGGGGTGCTTGCCGGGCCACTCGGTTGCCGATCAGCGACGCGGGCGACATATCGGGAGAACAGGCGGGCCACGGCAGCAGTGATACCTGGTGGGCCGTAAAGAATTGTTGCACGATGCGTGCCAAGTGCGGGCGCACATTGTCCTGTTGAAACGGGCCGCTGGAAGGTCCTGCAGGAAAGGGAGGACTACAGGCTCCAAAACGACGGAGATGTAGCGGTGGCTTTTGAGTGTACCGGCGACGCGTACCAGAGGGCCGCGGGTGTCATATCCAATTGCGCCACAAACCATAACGCCAGGCGACGGACCGTTATGGCGATGCATAATGCAGGCGTCGTACAGTCTCTCGCCGTGGTGCCGCCACACGAGGATCCGACCATCATGGTGTTGCAGGCAGAAGCGGGATTCGTCGGAGAAGACAATGTCGTGCCATTCCGTAGTCCAAGTGCGGCGTTCAACAGCCCATTGCCGCCGCACTCACCAGTGGTGTAACGTCAATGGTAATCGGAGCAATGGGCGCCGTGTGACAAGTCCCCGCTCCTGCAGACGACGTGGAATAGTACGTGCTGACACAGGTTGTAGCGCAACACATCCTAATTCCTGTGCTAGCGTTCGTGATGTGGCGGAGCGAGCCGCCAATGCCCGCCGCACAACATGCCGGACCTCTCGTTTGGTGGTGTGCCGCGGCTGCGGCAATCGCTCACGTCGGTCCTTCCGTCGCTCCTGCACCCACCGAATCCATACTCGCCTCACTGTGGCTGGATGTCGTCCCACACGGCGCCGATGTCTTGATACGATAAACCGCTGTCGCGATAAGCCACTATTCGTCCTCTGTCGAACTCCGAAACGTGCTGGAATGACTGCCGTATTCTGCGACGAGGCATCAGAAAGCTTCCCACGCACAGGTCCGGCGGCAGAACACACTTCCACTACTTATACCCCGCCTTCTGAGCACCCTTCTTATAGTGCATCTCTGGGGCGTGCCGGGCACACATGATTTGCATATGCCCTGGAATGCTAATATTTGCATGTCTTCTCGCGGGCGAGGCACGCTGCGAATTTCAGGCCAATGGGATGCTTCCTTCTTGGTGTTGCATTTTGGGTGGCCAGCAGTGTAGTTTGTTTATTATTTGTACACCAATAAACAAGGTATTTATACTTGTAACGAAACACAAGAGCAAGAAAAAAAAATCATAAACCACTGGAAATAAGAAGTCGGAGAATTCACGACAACGTCCATCTTCCAGGGGTCCTGCTTTTCTTGCTGAGGGAGCACAGACCCCTCCAGCCGCCTGTGAGCTGCAGCCCTGGTTATATCTCAGTTCTGTAGATATCACTTCTGAAGTTAAATGATTGTGATCCTGTCAGTGCTGTAAGGTTTTTATGGCGCAAGTAGTGAAGTAGTTTTAGTAGATTTATGATGAGAGGGTATTGAACAAACGAAATCGTGGTATATAATGTTTAAACTACATTTAAAAAATACCTGTAAGTTTCGCTAGCACCCAGGTCACAAAAAATAACTGTAAATACATACATTGTTGGAGTGACTACATCACCAAAATAAACGGATTTAATACGTTATATGTGTCTCTTGAGTATTTTCACAATCTCGTGTATTTAAAATAAAGTTATCTCACCAATGTAATGTATGCTCCAAACGATTTGCGCCGCCCTTGTGGCGCAGTTGTCTAAGCGATGGCTTCTGATCATTCGTCCGAAAGGGGTCCGGGTTTGAATCTCGGTGAGGCATGGATGTTGTGTTTCTCTTACGGCACTGGCTCTCTCCCTTCCCTGGAACCAGTGGCCCTAAATTAGGGACGAGCAACTGCTCGACCTAATTTCTCCAAGGCCCACTGAGTTGCTCAAGGTGATCGTTAAACCTCCAATCAAAAAAAAAAAAAGAAACGGTTGCTCGAAAAAGCATTTACTCATTCACACGGGGAGAAAGCCTCACCAATGTGATGTATGTTTCGAGCAATTTGCTCGCAAAAAGTATTCTTTCGAAGCATTTACTCATTCACACTGCTTGGAAAAGTCTTCTTTCACAGCCCAATATCCTTCACACAGGTGAAAAGCCTCATCAATGCGAAAAGCATATGCTTGTTCATTCATGTGGAAAGCCTCACTAATGTGATGTACAGTAGCGAACAAAAGTATTTAGCGAAACACTTTTTCGACCATAATTTTTTTCTGCTGGACCAAATCGGGTCATTCTTGGATATGGTATGTGTTGATTCGTGGGTCACAATGCCGTGTAGTTTGTATTTCGCTCAGAGCGAATTTGTCGTTCGAAATGGGCCATATTCAAGAGTCGCCAATTATTACCCATTTGTTTGCTGCATTCATTAATGTTTTTCTTGCGATTTTTGTGGGTTTTGTGATGTGTAGTGTGATAATAAGTCAATCTTAGGTTTTCAGAAATGGGTAAAAAGGCGAATATCCCTGTTGGAGGTCGCCAGGCGGCTGTGAACATGATGGAATCCGGAATGCGCGTCACCGAGATTCCGAGGGCTTTGAAGATCCGACACCAGTCCATTTCAGCTATCCTGCAGCGTTATAATAAGACTGGGACTGTCGAGAACAGTCCGCGATGTGGTAGGCATCGTTCCACTACATTGCGTCAGGATAGACGCATCCTCTGTCGATCTCGTGCTGATCCCACCTTGACTGCTGTGGACATCGCCACCGAATTTCGAGACAGCGACGACATGAACGTCATCCGAATGACCATCTTCCGTCGTCTCATTGCTGGTGGATTGAATGGAAGATGCCCCGCCAAGAAACTACTCATCGCAGTCAAGAATCGACGAGCAAAATCGCGTTCGCGCGCCGTCATCGACACTGGACCGCGGCGGACTGGAGTAAGGTGCTTTTCAACGACGAGAGCAAGTTCAACATGTTCGGAAGTGATGACATCCGATATGTACGACGTCCGTGTGGCCAGAGATTCAATCCCCAGTTCACTCAGCCGACTGTTAAGCACGGAGGAGGATCGCTTATGGTTTCCGGCGCCTTCTCTCGCAATGGAATGGGCCCAATCATCAAGACTGACGGAATAATGACCTGCCAGAGCTACAGGAACAAGCTCATCAGTGATGTCTTCCCATGAGCAAAACAGAACATGCCACCCGGATGGATCATGCACAAGACAACGACCCGAAGCACACCTCCACAGTAGCGAAGGCAGCCTTCCAGCAGCAACAGGTCACACTTCTAGACTGGCCAAGCCAATCTCCAGACCTCAACCCCATCGAGCACATGTGGGAGGAGCTGGAGAGACGATATGCGAAGAAAACCTGCAGGCATATGGCCCAGAAGTTCGACCACCGGTCTGCAGAATGGGTGCAAATTCCGCAGGTCACCGTCGAGAAGCTAGTGGACTCGATGCCGGCCCATTGTGCAGCTGTTATTAAGTCTCGTGGTTGTCCCACTAAGTATTAGTTATTGTTTTGTCGTTTTCTCGTACTTTGTTTTCTTTTATCGTTGCATTAAATGAATGCGATACGCATCTACTTTTTCTGGTCAGTTTGTATGATCTTTGCGATTAAGCTCGGTACCTGTTCTGTGTTAAGGTTTCCGATCCATCTGCATATGGGTCATGTTTACAACTGAATAACACATATCATATTCCAAAATGACCCGATTTGGTCCTGCAGAAAAAAATTATGGTCGAAAAAGTGTTTCGCCAAATACTTTTGTTCGCTACTGTATGTTCCAAACAATTTCCTCGGAAAAGTCATATTTCAAGGTATATTCTTGTTCACAGGTGAAAAGGCATTTTCCCATTTAGATTGTATAATCAATGTGTTTTATAAAGCTAGGAGATATATAACTGTGCCCTGCATGCACCTTTTAAGTTTTATTTAGTGGTGTTGAAATGTAAGAAATTTGTTCCAAATACTGTAAAATGTAAGGATTTTTTATTTTTTTTGAAACTGTGCCCTTCCTTGGTGAAAGATATATTTTCATCATAATATATCTACTATAACGTAATATTGGGGTATTACAGCTTAACATTAATTTGCGTGCACTATCATATTCTCTTTATGCATAGTTAAAATGTTTTTTTTTTTCATATATTTTTTATTTCTTGGTTGGTTGGTTATTAGATTTTATTGGCGCAAGGGCCATGGTTGGCCAAAGAGCGCCAGACACAAGACAAACAGACAAAATTAAAAAACGGAGCATAAATCGCAAAAACTGGCTGACCAAGTAAAACCGAACCATGAGTACGAAGGAAGGGCCAAAAAAGACAAAGAAACAAACAGTATGAAAAACATGGTACAATGGTGAGAAACAAGCCGATTAAGTAAAACTGAGGTTGGTTGGTTGGTTGGTTGATTTTAGTGGCGCAAGGGGCAGGTTTGGCCAAAGAGCGCCAGACAAAGAACTATCAGCTACAGATTTTTAAAAGCGTGGAAAATGATTAAGAGCAGACAGGCTTGGTAAAAGTTGGAAAAAAGGATGATGAAAGCCGTGAAGACAAGTTAGTTAATTGGGTTTACATAAAAATTTATTAACTTACTATTGTAATTATTATAATTTGTTTTCCATTTAACACAACTACACAAAGGATGAGTCACAGGAGGGGGACGAACCGTCACTCTCCTCCCCCCACACTCCTCTGCAATGCTGGCCGAGGGCGGGGACGAACTGTCACTCTCCTCCCCCCATGTTCCTCTGCAATGTTGGTTGAGGCTGGGGACGAACTGTCACTCTCCTCCCCTATGTTCCTCTATAATGTTGGTTGAGGGTGGGGACCTCGCTGAGTCAGAGACAGTTGCAATGTTGGTCAGACGGACCGCGACAGTTGGATGGACACTGCACACCTTTGCGGATTGAGGGCCGGGTCTTCCGCACGTGCAGGCTTTCTGCTGGGAACTGAAAGAGTCGGTCGTCTTCAAAAGAGAAGGCGCAGACTCAGCTATCTGGAGCTCGGGGAAATCCACCTGTGTCGCTTGTTCAGCTGTAGATCGCTTGGCAAGTGCGGCGAGAGCTACAGGGCGCGGAACAAAGGGCTGCACGGGTTGTGGCAGAGACTTAACTACTGCGGCAAAACTACGCTGTCGATTGGTGGGTATACCCAAATTGGCCTTTGAAGCAGGGTACGAGAGGCCTTCCAGGGTTTTGAGGCGCTGGATCGCCATCTCGTCCTTCCATTTCATACAGTTGCGGGAGTAAGCTGCATGGGCCTCACCACAGTTAACACAGCAGGCCGCAGAAGTGCAACCTTCCCCGTCATGTTCACTGGAGCCACAATTAGCGCAACGAGCGGAACTCTTACAGAAACGTTGTGAATGCCCGTACCTCTGACACCTGAAACAGCGCAGAGGACTGGGAATGTACGGGCGAACTCCACAGACCAAGTAGCCAGCCTTGATTTCGGTTGGAACTTTCGGGGAGTTAAAAGTCAAGATGACATTTTTAGACTTAATCAAAGAACCATCGCGCCGAAACATCATACGACGTGCAGCAATAACACCTTGATCTGCAAGTTCAGTCACCAATTCTTCTTCACTGCATGGCAAGAGATCAAACTCCGAAATAACACCCCGAGAGGTGTTAAGAAACGGGTGAGGTGTCACTTTGACAGGAATGCCTTGAAGACTAGTGAGGTGCAGAAAAGTGTTACTCTGAGAAACACTGCAAGTTTGGACAAGCAGGTCCCCAGAGCGAAGCTTCTTCACAGACCTCAAGGGGCCAACCGCAGCGTCCAAAGCTTTACAAATGAAAAAGGGAGATTTGGTAGACAGTCTCTCATTCGGATCGATGGATTCCACAACTAAGTGTGTAGCATGCGTAGTCACAGCAAACGAGGGGAGACGACGCTTCGGAGCGACTGGAACAGCTGCCGAAGAAGAGGTTCCACATTCTTGGTCCAGGTCAAGGTCTAAAGATCGTTTAAGGTTATGAGACTTGGTAGGTTGAGAAGACGAAGGAGAGTCATTGTCAATAATCATTTTCTCAGGCGACTTAAATTTGGAGTTTTTCTTTTTGTTTTTACCCATGGAAAAAAGGAAGAGGATTCGTCTGCAAACTACTCCACCCACCACCGAGCCCTACGAGGGAGAACTGGAGGTCTGCAAGTCAACAAAATGACGCTGGACACAGTTCTGGAGCTTATACGTTGCAGATATAGTCCGTTGGCTGTGATCACACGCACTCGGCGGACACTTCGGCCTCCGGGTACCGTCATGCCAACGCCTTTGGCATGATCCCACAGCCCCCGGGCTTACCCTGCCGTGCTATACGACAAAAAAGCCGCTAAAACCCTGTACACAACTTGGTACAAGACTTCTGACTAGAGGTGGGTTAGTCTCTAGCCTCCCGTTTACAGCGGAGCCGGGGTCGAAGAGGAGTGTTGGTACACAGGAGGCACTTCTCCGGTCTCCTGCGACCTCAGCCGCCAGACATCCCATTTCCGCCTCACGGGTCTCCGCACGCGGCAAACATGCAGGTAGGTCTAGCACCCAAACCAGCTAAAAGGAAAAAAAGAAATCCAAAGAAGACAAACCCTGGAAGGGAACCTAAACGGAATCTCAGCAACCTACGAACTGAGCGGTTAATATAAAACAGTTAGTGGTGGAGGGTAACAAAACCACAAGACCGGGGTGTTAGTACATAACGTGGTAGCGATTAGGTAGAGTATACAACACGGGCAACTAGCCAGTGGAGAAAATAAATAAAAAACAAAAAAGCGAGACACAAGACCAGCTCGGGATCGTGGGGCCGCGACTCCCCAACAGCTGGATGAACAGCCGTCCCTGCAAACACCAACAGCGCCAAAAAAAGGAAAAAACAAGCTGTAGCATGACATCAGATGTTGACCAGTCACAAGGTCAGCTCGGGCCGTGGGGGCGCCGCTCCCCAAATAACTGGAAAACCAGTTATCCCCGTGAGGGTTTTATTTCTTCATGATTAATCAGTGAAATGTACCTTTCAATGCATTATCTTAATCTTTTTTTTTTCTAAATACTTGCGTACTCGTTAAGCTTCTCGATGTACCAAAATTATTTTATTTTCTAACTTTTCAAACTAACAACTACTTTTTTCGAGGTTTTATTTTTTCTGATTCAAACAAGCAAACGTTTCTTCATTATTATTTCTGTTTCCTATGCAAACAACTTTTCTTACGTGCTTGTATGACTTAATGTGGTTTTCTATATAGCTGTTTCATGTTTGTGCGAGAAACATACAGACTATAGCAGCCAGCTATACATAACATTCGTTCGTAACAGAATCTCTCTTTTTTATTTTTTTTCAGATTTAAACCAACATACGTTTCTTAACGACTTGATATCTGTTTTCTGGGGAACTTTTCTTTTTCCTTCATTAAATTTTATTCCAGATCATGAGACGAGGAAATACTTCTTTAGAAACGATTTTTCTCCTGTTCGCAGTAATTATTGAACTTTGACAATTTTTTTGTGAAATGACTTTATGTTAATTCTGAGTCTTTCGCCTTTGCAATATTATTTTCTCGTAATATTTTCGTGTGTTCAAGAACTCTACAGGTTTTTCACAGTTAAAATTCTGCTAAAACAATATTTTCTTACTTTATTTCGCATATCATTATGGCTTCCCAATTTTCGCTATTTTACTTCATCTTTTTTTTGAAATTTCGTAAAACTTTTCAGTATGTTAGTAATTTATTTCTTACTTGGCCAAACTTATGACTGTGGTAAAAGTTACTGATTTCACAAACTCAGTCAGAGTCCATCTCCGGAGTTATCGTTATGAAGGACAAACTTTCCAGCCCACCAAAAATGGAATTACTATGTCAGCTCTAACTTTTCGAAAGTTTATGGAACGTTCATATAGTTTCCGAGCTAGGATTGACGAAGTGATTGTCAACAGTGAACTAATTGTTTCTTCCTCTCCTGCAGGAGAAGTGGGGGATAGTTGTGTGTATTCCCTTGAACAGACCTCCCTGGAGTTCATGGTTTCCGTCGTTTAAACCCCATTTTCGTCACACTAAAGTGGGAAGAATTTGATGAACTGTTGGAGAAATGCAACGACATATGGAAAAGCATTACTCAGCTGCAGTTTGGATCCATTTTTAGAAAAGCTGTGTTAGAGCTGCAGAGTACAAATCGTCCAGGAACGAACATTTCTGATGAAGAGTTGATTTTCATCTTGACCGAGGTGCTCACGACGCAAATAGAAGAAAAGGTAAACCTACTGTTTCGATGTCCGGAATGTCTCTTGCCTTATCGTGAATTGCCTAACAACATCATGGAGCATGCCTGCTCTGATTCCATGAATATTAAGTTTAGCACTCACTTTGCCTGAGCCGTTGCTATGCTGCAGCCTGTGGTTGTAGCGGAATCTTTCGTTGCTGCTTCGAAGGGACTCATCTCCAAAGAATTTTTAGAATCTCTGGACATTACCAACTTGTTGAAAACGGTTCACGACATGTACGTAGCCCAATACGACTTGTATTGAGTTGGAGGAAACAGCAGCTGTTGAAAAAAGACCTTTTTAGGGCTCCTAAAAATTTGGGTAAGGGAAGGGGGAGGGAGGGAGGTAAATTACTGAAAAAAAAGTGAGAATTCAAGTTTTTAAAAAAAAAGTAAATATTTTTTTTGAAATGTTTAAAGTATTTTTTTTTTCTATTTCTACAGCCTAAATTTAAGTGTAATTATTTTTTTCATTCTAAGATGTAAATTTTGTGAAACTATTTTTTTATTGAAATGAGCCAAAATATTAAGCTTTCAAGAATTTTAAAAGTAAAAGAAATTTCTTTTTTGAAATGTTTAAAATAGTAACAGAAGGAATTGTTTTAATGGGGAATTAGTGTTTTTTTTTTTTTGCAAAAGACTTTTCTTAAGGATATTTGGGTATTTATTAAGGGAAATGGGCCTGATGTTTTCCGTCAGGCTGCCAATCGGGGGATTTCCGACTGGTCTGAGAGCAATGCTTTACAGTATTGAGCCGAAACCAGAGTACACGGCTTATTTTCGGGGAATTTGAAATGTTTCAAACTGACTCGCTTTATTCTTTTAGTTGAAAAAGAAGAAGCGCTCTCACTGAAGACCCCCTAGCCTGGAAAAACTAAACAGTCTGTGTTTTATACAAATTTCTTTCCGTAGACATTTTTAGTACATCCAATTTTCAACTTTCAGGAACTTGCTGTGACTGTTTTTACTTCATTCCATTTGCAACTTTTTCGAAAACGAACTTCAACAGATTTTTACTCGTTTCGAAACAGTCTTTTTATGCATACTAGTTTTCCCATGTTATTCTATGGAAATTTCCCTGCTTTTAATGAAATGTGTTTTCTCAAAATTGTCTACTAAGAAAAATGAAGTGTTCCATTTTTAACCCTAGGAAAGAATGAACTGTTTCGAAAATGCATACATTTAAAAAAGAAAAAAAAAGAATGACAATTTTCTTCAACTAAATTTTTTTTAATATGGAATCCAACGAATATTTTTACATATTTTCTTAGAATTTGTCTTTCTTCGTTTAGAAGTTACAACAGAATTTCCTTCTTGTACAAGAACTTTCAACATTTGTTTATTTTTAATGTACTTTTTGGGCAAATTTATGCTTTCCTATGAAAGTTTTTCTCAAAGGACTCCATTAAGTTGATCTCAAGTCTTTAAAGTGAATGGGAAGAAAAATAACATGTCTATGTGTTATGAGAAAATGAACGAATTTCCTTAAGACAATGTGAAGTGAATTGAACATCAAGCAGTAGTAAGATATTTTACTATCGTAATATGTACATACATTTTGGGACAATATCTTCTAAAGTTAGAGGGGAAAATATATGAATATTAAAAAAACTTCCTTAGATTTACAAATAGAGTATTTGAAGTAGAAAGAGGGATGGGATGCTTTGAATATGAATTTCTTGTTTCAGTGAAGGGATTCCTATTCTGGAATTTTTTAAAAAGAGAAACTATTATTTTTAGAAAATTTCTGGGGGAGTCGAACTTGGGCATTTAACAAAATTCTTGGATATATAGGAATTTGAAGAAAGTTTATGGAATGAAACATGAAGAGAAAGAAATGGTTAACATCCAAGCTTCATCAATTTTTTTTGGTACCTCATACAATCTGAGGAAATTTTACATTTTTGTGAGAACTCGTTTTTTTTTTCAAAATCAACCCTTTAGAAGTTTTTAAGATAGAAAAAATATTGACTAAGGGAAATCTTAAGTAGTACAAATTCTGAATTGAAGCACTTTAAGTAAGAAAATATTTGTCTGAAGTAATTTTTCAATGTCTAACCATTGACGTCTGAGTATTCGTTCGTCCGAAATTGAATCCTGGGGAGGCTTCAGTTATGAGCTTTTGAATTACGACACTAGCTTTCTACCTTCCTTGGAAACAGTGGACTAAATCAGGGTCTGCTTACTTCCCTTCTAGTGGTTCACGACGGATCTCTTAAATGCTGAATGAACGGCAAAGTTCAAACGCTCTGTCCCATTGATTCAGCAGTTTTAGATTTTTGTCATCTTAGACAGTTTAAGTTGACTCAGAAAACTATGCTTCTGCGAGCTTGAGTTTGCATTCAAAGTTCAAAACCAGAATTTAATTTAATCTCCCAAGCAAAGTGATTTCATGCCATATGAGGTTTTCCTGTAAGCAGTAGACGCATGAAAACAGTCGCAGGAGATAGTCATTTTCCGGTAGAAAGAAGGGGAATTCCAAATTTAATTTCTTGGGGAAAGCTCACACACTGGAGAGAGCGTAAAAACACTCTTTTTTCATGTTTTAATGTAAACCTCGAGGAATTAGTATCTAACTATGAAAAGTAAGTTCTAAAGATTTAGGGGCATTTACACTAAAATCCTACATGACTTTATTTGAAACTGGGAAGAATCGGCCTCAGAGACTAAAATACACCTGAACATTTTAGATACATTTCTGTTCAAAAGTAAAGTCGAATGGGAAAATAAGAGTAATTAAATCGATAGGAAAAGATTGATATTTGGATCAGAAAAAAAACTAAGAAAAAGAAAGTTTCATAAAAATAAACCAAAGTTTGAAGAATCATACAACACTGAATAGAAGGAAAAATATAATAAGTAAAGTAAGGAGAATACGATATTTTCACTATGGGAGTTTGGAAACACCTGCTTTTCTGACGAATTAGTAAAACGTGAAATAAAAATGTTTAGAGGAAGTACGGACTTAGTCGCTATGTCTCCAGAATGAAAGCTTTTTCTGCTGAGACAATGAATAAAAAATATGATAATGAAAACCTAATTAAAACGAAAAAAAGGTCAATGAAACTAAACGTCTAAAGAAAAAATGCAGCAGGCACAGAAGTTACAAATGAAGGGACAGACACTGGAGAACCGGACATTAAGTGAACGAAATATACGCGAAGTTTTGAAACATCTCAATTTTTTAAAGCGAACTAAATGAGGAAAAGGAATGAGATTAGGGAGTTCTTATTGACTTTGATGAGGTGAGTAAACAATAAAAATTTAGTTATACATGAAATAAAGTAAAAAAATAACTCGTTTAAGAATATGCTTTTTGCTGAAAGTATGAAATTTTAGTTGAATTGTCATGATCAGCATTTCGAAAGGAAATAGATTGAGTCGATATGTAGGGAACAGAAGTAAGTATTTCTTTATTTTCGCTATGGGGGTGGTGAGTTAGTAAAACGTTAAAAAATAATGTTTATTGGAGGAACAGAATTACTCGCTTTGCCTCCAGAATGAATGTATTTTTCGGACGAGACAGAAAAATATACAGAAAATATGTCCCAAAGAATAGAAATTTTATCGTAAGAAAAAAGGTTTTAGATTGCACTCCTTGACAATGAATGCTTTCCTGTGGGGACAGTCCACGAAAGAGTATAGCAAACTAGGAAAGAATAAAAAAATGCATATTTGACATACATGCAAGCTTTGAGGAATACTTTAAAGCAAGTTGGAAAATATGATTTATAAGGAAACAAAAACCTGATGATTTGCTACATCTAAAATAATCGTTTTGCTGAAATGTAATGAAAAAAAAAGTAGTCTAAATAAAAGGAGTCATAAGTTTGGCCAAGTAAGAAATAAATTACTGACATACTGAAAAGTTGAACGAAATTTAAAAAAAAGATGAAGTAAAATAGCGAAAATTGGGAAGCTATAATGATATGCGAAATAAAGTAAGAAAATATTGTTTCAGTAGAATTTTAACTGTGAAAGACCTGTAGAGTTCTTGAACACACCAAAAAAATTACGAGAAAATAATATTGCAAAGACAAGACTCAGAATTAGCATGAAGTCATTTCACAAAAAAATTGTCAAAGTCCAAAAATTACTGCGAACAGGAACGAAATCGTTTCTGAAGAAGCATTTCCTCGTCTCATGATCTGGAATAAAATTTAATGAAGGAAAAAGAAAAGTTCCCCAGAAAACAGATATCAAGTCGTTAAGAAACGTATGTTGGTTTAAATCTGAAAAAAAAAATAAAAAAGAGAGGTTCTGTTACGAACGAATGTTATGTATAGCTAGCTGCTATAGTCTGTATATTTCTCGCACAAACATGAAACAGCTATATAGAAAACCACATTAAGTCATACATTAAAAGCAAGTAAGAAAAGTTGTTTGCATAGGAAACAGAAATAATAATGAATAAACGTTTGCTTGTTTGAATCAGAAAAAAATAAAACCTCGAAAAAAGTAGTTGTTAGTTTGAAAAGTTAGAAAATAAAATAATTTTGGTACATCAAGAAGCTTAACGAGTACGGAAGCATTTAGGAAAACAAAAGATTAAGATAATACATTGAAAGGTACATTTCACTGATTAATCATGAAGAAATAAAATAAAATACGAAAAATAAAAAAAGCATTTTAACTATGCATAAAAAATGTGGCTTTGTACTGTGTAAAAAGATACAGCGTTAACAAATTTAACAGAAAATGCCATGAACACGTAAATACATTAATAAACAATCGTGTTTTAAGATTATGTCTGCAGCACAAAACTTTGGAAATCGTCTTTATGTTGGAACGTCCGTTGAAAATGCGTGAAGTCTCCTCAAAGAAAATAAAAAAATCGTTACATTGAAAAATTATGAATATAAAATGGGAAATTAGGGGGGAAATAAGGAATAGATTCCTTGCAAAATGATCAAGTTAGTGAAAAAAATCAGTCTTGGAACTTAATGTGTCTAACAAAATCTCAAATGACGTCAACCGCCGACCCCGCGGAGGAAATGGCGTTGGCTGATGTCATGGTTTTGTCTGCAATCACGACTGCGTCACCCATCAATAGTGACTCGTCCCAAAACACGTGTCATACAAAACGGTATGGTTTGAGACAAAGAGAAAATTGTGAGTCATCCCAAAACACATGGCGGACAAAAGATAGTGGAACATGAATCAACAGGAACGAAATCTTTTCAAACAAAGCCTTTCCTCGTCTAAATTAAAATTGGAGGGAGGACGAATATAAGAATTAAAAAAAAATAATGCAACGTCTATAAAAATTCCTAACACCTCACGGAGTTCTAAAAATATAAGTATAATAAAAAAAAATTCGAGGAAACAAAAAATATTGGAAAAACTTCCTTCAAAAATTTGACAAAGTCCAATAAATCTCCCGGGAAAATAAAAATAAATAAATAATGCAGCGTCTATAAAAATTACTAACACCTCACGGAAGTTCTAAAAATATAAGTTTAATAAAATAAATTAGAAAGAAAAAATAGGACACAAAAAAATTATGGAAACGACAAAAAACTTCCTTCAAAAATTTGTTAAAGTCCAATAAATCTACAGAGAAAATAAAAAAAATCGTTACGTTGAAAAATTATGGACATAAAATGGGAAATTATGAGGAAAAAATAAGAAATAAATTCGTTGCAAAATGTTCAAGTTATTGAAAAAAATCAGTCTTGGAGCTTAATGTGTATAACAGAATCTCAAATGACGTCAACCGCCGACCCCGCTGAGGAGAAAACGACGTTGGCTGATGTCATGGTTTTGTCTGCTATCACGGCAGCGTCACCCATCATAGTGACTCATCCCAAAACACGTGTTATACAAAATTTTCTGCGACAAAAGAAAAAATGGTGACTCATCCCAAAACACATGGCTCTCAAAATGACAACGTGGCGAAACATGAATCAACGGGAACGAAATCTTTTCAAACAAAGCATTTCCTCATCTAAATTAAAATTGTAGGGAAGAAAAATCTAAGAATTAAAAAAATAATGCAACGCCTATAAAAATTATAACACCTCACGGAAGTTCTAAAAATATAAGTTTAATAAAGTAAATTAGAGAGAATAAATAGGACAAAAAAATACGAGTAAAAAATATTGGAAACGACAAAAAAACTTCCTTCACAAATTTGATAAAGTCTAATAAATCTCTCGAGAAAATAAAAAAAAAATATTTGAAAGACCCCAAAAATTTGTCAACGTCCAATAAATCTCCCGAGAAAAGTTCGAAAAAACACCGCTAGGGGGCAACGTACACATCCCCTTTCCCCCACTCGGTCGTTGCCATCTCTCAAAGATTCATCGAAAGTTCCAAGAAGCACCGCTAGGGGCAGCACATCGACCCAACACACTAGCGCCATCTGCCACACCCTTTCCCCCACTCGGTCATTGCCATCCGTCAAAGGTCCATCGAAAGTTCCAAGACGCACCGCTAGGGGCAGCATAGACCCTACACACTAGCTCCAACTGCCACGCCCCTACATCCTCCGGTCACAAGCCACGCCCCTGCTCCTTCTGACCATGCCACCCCCCTGCTTCTTCTCTAGAAGGATGCATCCTTGACGCCGGATCGGTCATTTCCCTCTACTCACATATGTATAAAAAGATGAATTAATTTCTTGATGAAGAGTCGCGTTGACAAAGATTAACGTCGGAGGAAAATTACATAAATAATTAATGAACTGTAAGAAATAATCAATTACCCTCTTGTATTTATAGAAACTCATTTCGCAGCAAAATTCCTTCAGTAACACACGAAGAATGGAGAACACAAAAAAGTGGTACACACTTTGAAAATGAGTAAAGTTCTCTCAATGTAAATCAAAAACAAACTCGCTACATTGAAAAAACTAATTATATAACACGGGCAGTGGCGGCTTTTCAGGTGAAGTAGGTGAAGTGCCTCTTCACCTATTTTATTTGAAATAAGATTTTATTTAATAGTTTCGTATAATATATTCTTTTTTTGCCTTTATTGAGTGCCAGAATACCCAAAAGTTTGATTAGATATCACTTCACAATGCGCGTTCAATACGGAAAATAAGTCCTTATACGCAAAACAGTTCAAGTGAAGAGCTGAAATGAGAATGCTTGGAAGTCTGCAGTTTTCGTCCGAGTTGCCATGGTAACTGTGACGTCACCCTCCCCTATCTGCCGGGCAAGTGAAGTGTTTTATCACGAGACGTCAAGGCTTTGCATCTCGAGTCGTGAACTTACGAAGAGATCGCAGTGGAACGGGACGGATTGCCAAGGGTTCTTTGCAATCCACTAGGGATTTTTTTCTTGCGGTATTTTGGTACATATTTTCTGAAAGAGATATGTTTTTTCGTGTTTTGTGCTTGTTTGTTAAAAACTTCATTAGTTACTTTAGTTTCGTGTACAGTTTAACTGATAGTGATAGTTTTAGTTTTCAGCATGTATCCTGTGAACAACATTGTCTGTAATTTATTGCAAACTCCGTTCAATTGGTGGAAAGTTGAAAATAAAAGAGACATTTTACTTCAAGGACGACCAACGGATTCACTGACAATTGTCGCCAAGAAAGAAATCAAGAAGAGAGGTAAATCTTACAATATTAATTTAAAAAATTGTTGGTTTACAGAATATAAATGGCTTTGTAGCCCTTCTGTGTTACAAAAATTATTTTGTTGGCCCTGCTTATATTTTAGTAATAAAATTCGGCGTGGAATGAACACAATTTTCAGGTTTTTTTTAATATAAAACGGTCATTTTTAGAAATTCAAGGAATTGCTTTCACTGTTGATATTTCTGTCCTTTAAAATTCAAAATCAATACGAAACGATAAAAAATGTCTTCACGGGTGACTCAAAAACTATTCAAAACGAATTAATTGAATGCATTTCTGAATAAATAAACGATCACGTCAAAAATGAAATAAATCAAGTTCAATGCTTTTATATTCAAGTAGATGGGAAGACATAACCAGACTTCCGAGTGCTCTTTAATAATATCTGTTGATTAGGAAAGTGTATTGGTTGTGCGATTTTTGGGTTTCCATGGTGTGAGTGAAGATAGAACGTCAGAAGCTTTATACAAAATGCTAGACAAAATTTTGGAACAGTTTAATTATCAACACAAGTCAATAGGACACTGTTACGATGGGGCAAGCGTAATGTCTGGACACTTGACTGGGCTCCAGAAAAAATTAAGCATAAAGCTTCTCAATCTGCTTTTGTTATCGTTTGAACCTTGTATTACAGCAGAGTTTTTCTAAAATTTCTAAGTGTCGAATATTTTTTGCAAGTCTCAGTGTAAATCCTTTGTTTTTCACCACTCAGCGAAGCGAACGCTTCACTGAGTGGTGAAAAAACAATACACTCACATCAAACCGCAAGAGGCATGCCAACCATAACAGAAACTCGATGGTCCTCCACTTCGAAGTTAGTAAGTGTAATAGTTGGAGATTGGGATAAATTGAAAGAAGTATTCGAATTTCTCACAAATAGTGACCAATCAGACAAAAAATCAATTCAACTTGCCCAAGGGTTTTTAAATGATATGAACACTTTTGAATTTACATTTTTGGGAATAGGATTTAATGAAATATTTGGTTCACCGATCCATTATTTGAAATTTTTCAGAAAAAATCACTAGACATATACTGTGTTACTCAAATTAAAAAAAAATTATGAAATTTTGAGCCATAAAAGGAACGATGAGATATTTGAAACACTGTTTGGAAAAGCTAGCAAAATAACAGAAATAAGCAGATCTAAACGGGAATATGCTGCTCTTACACAAGAAACAATTTTTAAAAATTATAAACAATTGTATTTTGAAATTTTATAATATTTCAAAACAGTGAGAAACTTAAACTTCAATTTCTTGTTGACACAACCAAATTCGACCAATTTAATTCATGCTTTCCCTCTCACGCTTTTGAAAATCTACATTTTTACGGGAAAATATTTACTAAACACCAGAGCCTTAAAAATGAACTGAGTCTTGTATATTCTGATGAAAAATTGAGGAATATATCGACTCATGAACTTTTTCGAGTGCTTCATGGAGATAAAGGCATTTTTACAGAAGCTTATAAAATTGGTTTCCCTGATTTTAACAAATGCATCTGCAAGTGTTTCAGTGGAAAGAAGTTTTTCTTGCCTTAAAAGAATACAAACTTACTCAAGAAACACTATTTCTCCAGATAAACTTGCTTCTTTGGCAAATATTTCTATTCAGAAAGACATTTTCTTGATATCACGAAGAAACTGCCATTTTCTGACGACATAATCGACAAATTTCGAGCTTTAAAGGGAAGAACAATTGATCTAATATATAAAAAAATAGGTAAGTTCTCATTAATTGATTTTCATTGAAGACAGTAGATATCTTTTCATATTGCTCTTGTAGCTCTTCACCTATTTTTCCTACCACGAGCCGCCACCGAACACGGGTATTTATGAAAAATAACTAGCAGTACTGTAAAATTAAAAAGAGAGTTCTTCGTTTCACATCGCGCAGGGAAGAGACTCACCTTCAAGCAAACTTCCCACGTGACACTGTAGTGTTGTGGTTAAAATTAAGGAGGTTAGAAGAAGAGGAGGTGAAGGGACCCGTTTTGAGTGAAGCTAAAACAGATCAGCTGTTTCTGCTCTCTCTCTCTGAGGTGGTGGGAGTCTGCGCTGCCAGAGTTCGGGAGGTGACGTCACTCACGTGGCTTAAGCAGTTTTGCTTAGCGCATGCAAACCAAGGATGGAAAGAAGGAATATTTCGGACTTCCTATTTCTTAACATTAGGCTTTTGGTTATATTTTAAACATGGTTACTTGCACATGGGCAGTATGCATGGTTACTTGCACACGGGCAGTAAGAAACCCTGCGCACTATGCACTTTCGCTCAAAAAGTCCTTATTTTGTTCAATTTCTTAAAGAAATACCAACACATATTTTCCTGTTTTTTCTGGATTTTTTTTATTATGGGAATGAATATTTCGGCCTCAATTTTTTTCATGCCTGTAAGGGTCCGAAAAACCCGCTCAAAATCACGATTTCCCCATAGAGATATACAGGAGATTCTCAGGTTGGGCGCATTGGCGTAGTCAGCTGATAAAAAGTGGCGTCACGCCAGAAGCACAGGCAGAGGGGCTGTTGCCACCTCCTCTCACTTCTTACGTCCTTGGTTAAAACACCTGCTTTGCAACCGAAATGGCATAAGTACGATGCTACCGTGATCCACCAAGCTTTTTTCCAGACCGGACGTCATGCAGATAATTTTCTTATACGGAAAATAAAAAGGAGGTTAGAATAAGATATCTAAAGATGCCCTTGTTAATGGAGCGGTAGCATTTTGCGTGAAGAATATAACCGCGAGAGATGACCGTCAAAGTGGCCTCTGATCATTCGTCCGAAAGGGGTCCGGGTTCGAATCCCGGTGAGGGGCATGGATGTTGTGTTTGTCTTACGGCACTGGCTCTTTCCCTTCCCTGGAACCAGTGACCCTAAATTTTTTTTTTTTTTTTATTGGAGGTTTAACGACCACCGTGAGCAACTCAATGGGCTATAAGCAGTCGCCCGTCCCTAATTTAGGGCCACTGGTTCCAGGGAAGGGAGCGAGCCAGTGCCGTAAGACAAACACAACATCCATGCCTCACCGGGATTCGAACCCGGACCCCTTACGGACGAATGATCAGAGGCCAGACCCTAAATTAGGGACGGGAGACTGCTTATATCCCATTGAGTTGCTCACGGTGGTCATTAAACCTCCAATAAAAAAAAAGTGTGGGAAAGCTGGTGGCTTTCAAGGCTATTGCAATGCATCTCGTGTTGGCCGAATCGCCTTCTTTCGTCGCAAATGTTTCCAATTTCGAATCGTAACTTGTTACCAATGTGTGAGAAAATGCTGAATTTATAAAATTCTTAATTATTTTGAGGCTCCTTCCTATTTTTATATTAAATTGAAATACACGAACGTTAGTGCCAATTCTAAGCAAAACATAATGTTAAAATTGAAAACCACTCGTATAAGAAGTATAATTCATTCCGGTTTGATATTAACACGGTTTCTGCAACCAAAACCTATGCTATTCCAAAATACACACAGTTGAAATTACATAGGTGCCATGTACATAATGTCAAATTCCCACAGTTTGCGGCTTCACGGTTAAGAGACTCAGGGCATCACCAGAAGTATTATTCTAACTTCCTTGGAAAAATAGCGCAGACCGAGTCATGACGTCATTCAATATCAACTACGCGGAGAAAAAAATGGCGCTGACAGGGAAACGTTGTGAAATTCGGTTCTTTTCCCTCTACTGGGTAATTGACGGAGCATATTAGGCTAATCACTATTTATGGCACGTGCTTCCAGGACCGCTAAAGGGTAGCTTGTGGCAACCACTGCCTTTGATCGATAACTGATGATAATTCCCTAACTCGAAAAACGCTGCATCGGCATTTGTTGAAACCTTTGATTTATCAGCTGCCATGAGTTTTATGTGGGAGAACACAAGATAGAATTGAGCAAATAAAAGTAGTATTTAGATGCTGAAATTGTCGTAACTGCCAGTTAAAATTGGGTTCTAGTTCAGAATATCGGCACGTCATAACACCGACAATCAAAACACCGACAGTTCAAAACACGGACAGGCCAAAACACGGACAGGGCATAACACCGACAATCAAAACACCTACAAATCAGAATACCGACAGTAATAAGACCGACCGTTCAAAACACCGACAATCAAAAAGCCAACAGCCATAACACCTGCAGTTCAAAACACAGACAACTCATAACACTGACAATTACACTGAAGAGCAATTGAATTAGAGATACCTGTCTAGTAACGTGTAGCACCACCTTTCACCCTGATGACGGCGGCGATTCGTCTCGGCATGGACTCGACATGACACCGGAAGCGTTGGGAAGCCATACGGATCCACGACCCCTGAACAAGCTCCCATAGTTCACGAAGATTTGATGGAAGGAGGTCAGAGCCTCAAACATTTCTCTCGATGGGATTGATGTCAGATGACCTAGCTGGCCAAGGAAGCGAGGTCATGTCAGTGGAGTGTTCATCCAACCACTCGGATACAATTAGGGAGCGATGGCACGGTGCATTGTCTTGTTGCAGGATGAGGTCCCCAGTGGGATGTTGAAGACGCACAAACGAGAGCAAATGGTCGTCCAGGATATCTCGGTAACGTTGAACTGTGAGGGACGATGTCACACGTACCAGGGATCCCATTTCAGTCCACGTAAACAGTACCCAGACGAGAATGCCACCCCCACTAGCTTGAAGAGTACCCTGCTGGCAAGAAGGATCCATCGCTTCATGTGATTTGCGCCGTACTCGTATCCTGCCATCCGCATGTACCAACGTGAATCTCGACTCTTCAGTCCAGGCAACATTTTCCCACATGTCTAGGGTCCAGTGGCGATGTTCCCGCGCCATGCTTATCTTAGCACCCTGTGATGTGCGGTCAGCAGCGGTACCCTCGTGGGACGATGGCTTCTGTACCCCATAGCAAGGAGATGGTTCTGGGTGGTGTGGCTGCTTACACGTTTTTGTGCACCCGCGTTAAATTGCCGAGTGATTTCTTGCACTGTGGCCCGTCTATCCGCTGTTACAATGCGAGCCAGCCTCCGATGACCCCGCTCGTCCACACGCTGTTGTCCACGGCAGTTGGCCCTTGCAGGGATAGTTTTACCGGATTCTATGTACTCACGGTGCACCCGTGACACAGCGGCTAGTGAAAATCCCATTGCTTGCACGACTTCCGAGATGGAGTGACCCATTCGTCGGGCCCCGACAATTTTCCCACGATCAAATGCGCTTAGATCCTTCGTCTTACCCATACTGCGTCCGACTTTTACTGATTCCCGTCGCATCACTCCTTATATTGTCGGATCGCTGCATACGTCATGTCGTTTCCGTTTACAGGGCCGCCCACAATGCCACATTTGCATAACGCCAGCTGTCTCTAATTCAATTCCTCTTCAGCGTATATGGCATAATATGCCGGAAATTTTAGCAAATTTGTAACTACGAGCTTAATATTTGGCATGTGTAAATCAGTAACAGAGAATAATAGCGGCGCAAAAATACACATCGATCCTGAAGGGGTAACTTGGCCTATAGGTTTCCGGCCTTTTAGGCACATATGAAATTACAAGCTTAATACACTCATCGTTAAAAAAATAGTTGCACCCAGAAGGAAGTGACCGACAAGAATGAAACTTAGTAGGCAGGTTTGATATCGTGAGACATGCAAATTATTCAAGTATCATGCTCGGTCATGCATGTGACGCAAGCAAGGAGGGGTTTTAGCTTTCTGCCCGACCGGCTATATAAGGTCGTCCCGTTGCGCGTGCTTGTGATTCCGACTCGTGCTGTGTTGTATTGGTTGCATCCTTTGCAAGTAAAATATGCCCCGGAGAATCCTTTGCAAGTGAAGTATGCCCCGGAGAATCCTTTGCAAGTGAAGTATGCCCTAGAGAATCGTCAGGCTTCTGGAAGCGGGATGGATCGTCGGGCTCCTGGAAGCGGGATGGTATTCTTGCCGCATTGCGCGCCATACCGGTTATGCGGATATCACCATAGCACGCTGTTGGCGCCAGTGGTTAGAATAAGGCACGCAGCAGGGACAGGAAGGGCCTGGGAAACCTAGACGAACCACACAGAGAGAGGATCGGCGGGTTGCCCGATATGTGCGGAATGACTCAACAGACACGATTGCGGACATTCAGTGAGCAGTGAAGGATGCCCTCCTTGTTGCATCGTCCGATTAGTGCCAGCGCCATTGGCAGACGGCTGCACGACGTAGGACTACACGCACGCAGACCGTTACGACGACTGTCCTTAACACCATTGCATCATCACCAAAAACTGCAATGGTGTCGTGCCAAACTGTCATGGAGCCACGCAGAATGGCAGCAGATGATCTTCAGTGACGAGTCCCGCTTTCGTCTTAGAGGAGACGACTAGTGGATCCCTGTGTTGAGGCACCGTGGTCAGCTCCAAGATAAACAGTTTGTTGTCGAGCGTAACACGTCCAGAAGGCCTGATGCCATGGTGTGGGGTGCAGTTGCATATGAAGAGAATATGATAGAATCTCAAATGACGTCAACCGTCAACCCCGCTGAGGAGAAAACGACGTTGGCTGATGTCATGGTTTTGTCTGCTATCACGGCAGCGTCACCCATCATAGTGACTCATCCCAAACCACGTGTCATACAAAATTTTCTGCGACAAAGAGAAAATGGTGACTCATCCCAAAACACATGGCTCTCAAAATGAGAACGTGGTGAAACATTAATCAACGGGAACGAAATCTTTTCAAACAAAGCATTTCCTCATTTAAATTAAAATTGTAGGGAAGAAAAATATAAGAATTAAAAAAATAATGCAACGTCTATAAAAATCATAACACCTCACGGAAGTTCTAAAAATATAAGTTTAATAAAATAAATTAGAGAGAATAAATAGGACAAAAAAAATACGAGTAAAAAATATTGGAAACGACAGAAAAACTTCCTTCAAAAATTTGACAAAGTCTAATAAATCTCTCGAGAAAATAAAAAAATAAATAAATATTGGAAAGACCCTAAAAATTTGTCAACGTCCAATAAATCTCCCGAGAAAAGTTAAAAAAACACCGCTAGGGGCAACGGGAAACATACCCTTTCCCCCACTCGGTCGTTGCCATCTCTCAAAGATTCATCGAAAGTTCCAAGAAGCACCGCTAGGGGGCAGCACATCGACCCAACACACTAGCGCCATCTGCCACACCCTTTCCCCCACTCGGTCGTTGCCATCCGTCAAAGGTCCATCGAAAGTTCCAAGAAGCACCGCTAGGGGCAGCATAGACCCTACACACTAGCTCCACCTGCCACGCCCCACATCCTCCTGTCACAAGCCACGCCCCTGCTCCTTTTGACCGTGCCACGCCCCCCTGCTACTTCTCTAGAAGGATGCATCCTTGACGCCGGATCGGTCATTTCCCTCTATTTATATGGCTTTTTTTAACATCCACTAAAATAACGCGATGGCGATGGTGTTGACTTCACCTAACTGGACCTCGAAAGACTGTGCGCGTGCTGCTTCGGCGCATGCACCCCAACACAAGTTGCTTGCACCTTGTGTTGGCGTTGCTTCGGTTGCTAGCTCCGGGCCACTCGTGGTGCTTGCTTTGAGGCCTGTAATTCACAGCTATGCTGCAGGCCACCAGCGGCTGCCATCTGAAGGTGCTGCCACCAACGGGTTGCTACCATTTCAACCAGTAGTGACCCATCACTGCCAGACAGCGGCCACCAGTTTCCCAAAATTTCTATTTTTTCTGGGATCTGTAGTAAATTGCGATTCATCAGCAAAAAGCACGCATTGGAGAAAGCCTGGTACTATGCAGTGTACATAAGCCATTGTACACGCCACCGATGCCACATCTGGGACTCGGACCTAGGCCTATCACAGGCGAATGATCATTAATCGATTAGACCACTGTGGGCGCAGGATACCGCTCAAACGTTTTTTCTTCTTTTGGAGGTTTAACGACCACCATGAACAACTCGACGGGCTAGGCTATAAGCAGCGCGTCCCTAATTTAGGGCCACTGGTTCAAGAAAAGGGAGAGAGCCAGTGCCGTTAGACAAACAAAGCATTCATGCCTCATCGATATTCGAACCCGAACACATCTCAGAAGAATGCTCAGAAGCCAGCGCTTAGACCACTGTGCCATCGAAGCGGCCAAACGAAAATTAACAGATGCGCATATGGGGAAGCACTTATGAAAATCCAAATTTTTTTCTCCACTTGCTTTTAATCCCTAGAAAATCAGGACTCTCTGTATTCAGAAATCCTAGCACCTAACCGGTTCGTTTTGAGGCGTCATATGTTCCCTCAGATCAAAGGCTGTATGGCCATTGCTTTCATGGATTTCGTAAGCTACGGGATCTTAGTAACCGTCATGCTCGTATGTTTTGCTATTTTTTCTATTCCTTGTGCTAGCACCAAATGGAGCGTCAAAATGCTTTAGGAATTCTCCTGATGCTACCAAAACCAGGTGCCAACTGTATACCAGGAAAATTCCCAGTGGGCCGCCATATTCTGGGCGGTAGGTCTTACGGTAACTTAAGAAAAAAGAGTATACATACTTCAGTGTTTTTGCAGAAGAAAACCAAGTTACAGTAAAACGGCAAAGTATGTTCACCACTTTGACGGCTTCAGGAAAAAGAAGACAAAAAACCTGCACGGCAAAAATTTTTCTAAAATTCACGAGCCACTTTCCGTGATTCCTTTCGTGAATTGACGAAGCATATTTTTTATACAACCTTTTCCGTGAACGGAGGAAGAAACCTGAATTTCACGGATTTTCGGTACCCAACAAAAATTCTAAATTAATTTTCAGAAAACTTTCCGCAATTCCTTAATTTGTGATAAGGCCTCCCAAAGAAAAAATAACATTGTTACAAAGGTATTAAAAAAAAATAGTAAGCTGCAACAAAAAATAAAATGACTAAATCACTCGCATTAATGAAGAAAAAAAAATTAGTCGTCGTGCAATAAGTGTTACCTTAAACGTGAGCGCGACTCCAAAGAAATTATGGTTCAATGGTTAATGCGCGTGGATTGTGCAGTCTTAGTCCTCGCGACCCGAGTTCGATTCCAGCTGACGGCACGGGTGGTTATCTAGAGTAAGAGCTGAAAAATTCATGGTTCCGAAATTTCTGTATTAATACGGAAAAACTTAAAACGGACTTTTCTGAAATAATCGGAATTACTGAATGGTGAAAACACGGGAAGTTAAAAAAGAGCACTTTTAAAAACGGAAATTTCGTTAAAAGGCGAGCTCTCACCAGTAACTTTGCTGCGTAGTAATTTCAGAATTTTTTTGTGGAATCATAGCACTTGTTTCTTACAGTGTACGCAGTGCCAGATTTATGGCCTTTGAGGCCTTAGGCCAAATTTTCTATGCCGCCCTCCCCGGCCACCCATATTTGAATTTGCTTCTATAAGATTTTCTAATAAACTTATCTTTAAGTTAAGAATATAATAATTGGTAGTATAAGTTTATTGTTAAATAAGTATTATTTAAATGAAAATTATTTTGATTTAACTTGTTATTAAATTAAAGATTATTAAATAATATTTGTAAACATAAAGAAAGATGTTCATGCTTATCCAGGAACAACACTTTACATTTTGAAACCTTAGACCTACATTTGAAACCGGCACACGATGTATTCTTATAACACGAAACTAAACAATAGTATTTCTTGTTTTGATTCTTTAAAATTACATTACAACAACAAAAAATAATAAAGTATATAAAAATTAATTGTAAGGTGTTTTGGGAAAAGATATAAACTGACACATTTTTTTACAAGTTCAATTTATTTGTACATAAGAAAAAGGGAATCGTAAGCTTAAATGAGTAATCTACTACAAGTAGGAGTACTCAGCTTTTGCTGTACTTTATAAAATGAAACCCTTATTTCGAACATTTACAAATACAACTAAACCTAATAGGCAAAGGTAGTTATGAGTGAGTGAGCACAATTATTAAACAATAAATGAACTGCATGAGCTCAGAGCTGGGAGTAGAGGAAATATGAGAGTTCTGGCACATGCCGCAACCCTGCTGATTGGTATGCGGTATATGTTGTATGCCGCGTGTGCCAGAACGGGTTCTGGAACTTCCTATGGGAAAAGGATACTATTTCAAGGCATCTCGGATATGGAATTTCCTCAATTGATTTCCCATTCACTGGGTTTCTAAAGATGCATATCAATCCAGAAAACCATGAAATCTCTATTAATAATAAGAAATCAAGCATTACTCTTACGGAGGAAATGTGGTTAGAACTGGTACGCAACTCCTCCAATGTGTTAAATCAAATAGCTGTTGAATTTTGTAAAATCATCTCCTTTCGCAACACGTTTGAGGAAACTTTAGCATCCAAAAGTGAAAATTTAGTAGAGGATTTTCCAAATGGAAAGCGAAGAAAATCATTTCAAGAATTAATATTTATGAAGCAAACAGAAATGTTAGAAATGTTACAAGAACTTAAGGACATTCTCAGAGGTGATGTAGTTTCATATTTGACAGAAACAGCACGGCAGAAGAAATGGGATCTTTCTGAAGTAGTATGTGAAGATGAGTATTTCTATACAGTTGTTTTAGCGATCGAACTTGCTCAGATTATTTAAAAATTCGTTGAACGTTTGGAAAGAAGAAATTTGATGAAATATGCAAAAGAAGCGTTTCTCAATTCCGTAAAACTAGAAAACATTTTCAGCCTAATCAAAGTGGAAATACAGCATGATGATATGGACTGAATAGAGCAAGGAAATGAAATTAGGAAAAAAAAGTCCTTTTCAGCACTACCAAATTTTGCAAAAAGGTTAACCATTATCGTGTATATATTTTATGAAATAAAAAAAAAACAGTCCTTTTGAGGACTTCCAAATTTTGCAAAGAGGTTTACCATTATCGTACACATACTGCAGTTTACTTTAAAAAAAGAATTTCCTAAAGTATCTGTGCTTAATTTTTCTGGTGTGTGTGTGTGCGTGTGTGTGTGTGTGTGTGTGTGTGTGTGTGCGCGTGCGTGTGTTATAAAAATAATACGTTTGTGAGTAAGGATAAAAACAATAAAAATAGCATACGTTTAAAAGTATGAAATCTCTGAATTAATTATGTTCAACAAAAGTTTATACAAAAGCATCTAACTCTCTCGCTGTATCCGTATTTAACACAGACGCTCATTTTACAATGTCATCAGGTGGCTCTTTGTCACCTGACTACATTGTCTGAAACGAACAGATTGTTGATGACACCTTTCCCATTAGCCTAAGAAGAACATGCATCTCGTATAAAGCAATTGTGCGAGACGATTTCTAAGTTTACAGTGTTCATAAAACAAACAAAGGATAATCTATTTGCTCTCACGGCTTACCTGTGCCTACGGGAGCGGTGGTGTAAGCAAGACACACAGGTATTTTAGAACAAAGATAAGGTGGCTGTTTTCCCATGGTATAACTGTGGTAGTGAAATCCTATGGAAATAATTTATAGAAAACAATGTTGCTGTTAAACCACTTCAAAACCCCTTAAGTAAACAGCCACCCAGTTCCCCTCCCCCCTCCCACCCGTTGCAAGCCTGCGAGGTGGTGTTGTAACCAAGACGCGGAGTAACGTTAAGAACAAAGGTACATCAAGATCTTTGTCCGATTATAATACTATAGCAGTGAGGCAGTGAGACCCCCTCCCATTTAAGATATATCTAGAAAACACTGCTGTACTTAAACTTAAACGTCTGTAGACGTATCCCCTAAGTTAATAGGACCCCCCTCTCCCCTCCATTTAAGGAAATCTCTCAAAGCGGTCTTTCTACGTTACTCCACCCCTCAGACCTTTGTAGTTCTACTACGTAAGTAGATAGCTTACCTTTAGAGAGGGGAGGGGGTATTACAATGTATGATGTAAAACACCATGTCGCTTTTAATGCTTAAAGTAACAAAAGCAAAGAGATATCCTGTTTTAACCTGCTTGAAACAAGTCTGTATTGTTTACAGGTTTTTCAGTGTAAACAACCATTACTGCCTTCGCCGTCCCCATTTTATTTCAACGTCTCCTGCACATCAGTTAGGATTTTGGGTCTACCTTACTTTTTGGAATCGAGCTACTTTTTTGAAATGGAGTTTAGAGTGAAAACAGACACTTTGGATGAACCTGATCAGGAGGTAAGAGATGCTTATTTTGCATGTTTTTATTCAATCTAAAAGTTTGTAAATATTCAACATCAGCATTCCTTTTAAAACTACAAATTTACATCGTTTTAATAGATTTACTAAGTGTTAGATTAGCAGAAATTCCGAGTTTACTTTTGCGTAAGATTTTCTGCATTTCAAGACAAAGCGTTTATAATCGTTTTTCATTTACTTATCTTAGAGGGAATGCATGTTTAACCTAGAATAGGACTTTTACATAAGTAAACGCAAATTGTTTGTGAATGGTTTCCGCAAGTGATACCCGTTACAAATTTAAATGAATTTTCTAAATAAAAAATGAGAATTCAGTTTAAAATACTTAATGGGATTTTTTTTTCTGTTTTCTTTAGATGCTTTCCCTTTCTGGGGACAACGTTACAGAAAACATTATGCTTGGCTATGCTGAATTTAATGAACATATGAGAACTTTTCCCTCATCTGCTGATGTTGATGATATTTTTACACCTGTTGGAGTATATCCGAGAAACTAGCCTGCCTGCTGTTGTCGAGGAGCATGAGGCAGTTGACAATATTCACCCACCTTCTTCCAGCATTTTCCAACAAGTGCGTTTAAATACCAACACATGTCCCAAATGTTCAAAGACCTTCAAAGAAAAATATATGTTAAACAGACATATGAAAATACATACAGGTGAGAAACCGTTTACCTGCAATCAATGTGCTTATCGCATCCATCGAAAATTTGACTTATTACGTCATGATCGTACAGCACATAACAAAGCATCAAATATGATGGCGAAGAGAAAAGCTTGTAATGCCATTAATGTCCATCCAGCGAAAAAGGTAAAGAAATAATCCCAGCAAAAAAAATAATAATAAATGCAACGCAGCATTAAACTCTTTCTTAACTAGAGTCATTCATCCAACAGCTGACGTTGAAGGTGTTCTTGAGATGTTTTTAAACAACGTAAGAGATAATGTACGTGAATTTTTGGAAAGTGAAATTAATTTTAAAGGAAGCATTAAATGGTATCTGAATGTAAAGCTCGAACTTTCACGTATGGATAACGAAAATTAGGAAGAGATTATCACGTCGCATTTTAGAAGTAAATGCACAAGAAATTTGTCTGGTGAGGGAATAGCAAATCATATTGATATCGCTTACGCAAAAATTCGCACATCATTTGAAGATTTTATAAATCTCGGCAGCGGATGGACTTTAAAATGTGTACTTGAATTAGAAATCAAAACAGCGCAATGCGTGTCGTTAGCTGGGTCAACGTATTTCAAACTCCCAAAGAAGTTAGCAGCAAAAAAAGCCATTTTGAATATTCAAAATACTGATAATAAGTGTTTTTGTGGTGCATTATTGCTGCTCTACGCGCAGCTCAAAGAAATTCTCAACGCGCTTCTCATTACGTGGAATATGAAAAACAATTCAATACAAAAGACATTCGTTTCCCGACTCCAGTAGCTCATTGGGCTATGAAAATGAGGAAGTTTTCCCCTTACGTATCACAGAAAAAAGCATCTCATCACGTCAACTTACTTCTTTTATCTAACGAAGATAAACAACACTATTGCCTCATTCGAAATATGAGCCGCCTGCTAGCACATCTTACAGACCATAACGGCCAAGCATTCTATTGCAATTATTGTTTGCATCGTTAGCAATGAAACAGTTTTAGCAGATCACCTTCCATATTGTCAAGTGCATGGAATGCAGCGTACAAAAATGCCTACTGAAGAAACTAAATTTTTTTCCTTTAATAAATTTACATATCAGATGCGCGTAACTTATATCATTGCAGACGATTTTGAATGCATTTTAGAAAAAGTATCAACACGTGCCCCTAATCCAGCATCATCACACACTAACGTAATCTCGAACCATGTGCCGTGTGGATACAGTTATGGCGAAGTAGCAAAACCTGCGCAAATTTACAGAGGTGAGGATGCAGTGGAACATTTCCTTGATTCTTTATTATGTGAGGAACGTGAAATATTGAACCGATTATCAACAACAATACCCATGCAAATAACACCTGAACAAGAGCAAGCATTCCATCAGCAAATCAGCTGTGGTATTTGCTCTAAAGCATTAGGCGAAGATAGGGTTAGAGATCATTGCCACATATCAGGCGAATATCGCACAGCTGCTCACTCCCAGTGCAACCTAAATTTCAAGATTACCCCCAAAATTCCCGTGATCTTACACAAGGCATATGACATACACATAATCACGCAAAAAATTGGCAAAATAAAAAACAGAAAAATTGAGTGCATAGCGCAAAATATGGAAAAATATATTACATTTTCTTTGGGGCAGCTATATTTTCTTGACTCATTCGCATTTCTGAACACCTCACTCGAAAAGCTTGCATCTTATTTAGACCCAAGAAATCAAGAAATTCAAAATTTTAAAAGCACATGTGCCAGATAAAGAAAAATTTCACCTTCTAGTACGTAAAGGTGTTGTCATACATACATACATATCACTAAGCTATTCTCTGAGATTCAGAGGTTAGCTCCAAAAAGAAATACAAACTTCCAGATATTTTTACTTATTGTTGTCGTATCAAACTTCGCCATTTACAGCGATCTTGACATACAACTCGTGCTTCACTGATATCCATTACACGCCGTACACAAAGTCTTTTATACTTCATACTCATAATCTTTTTCTCATGCAGACACTCCTGAATCTGATCCACCCATGTCTTCCTTGGCCTTCCTCTGCCTTTTCTTCCTGCCACTTGGGCTGAAAATATTTTCTTAGTAAGCATTTCATCACTCATTCTTTCAACATGGCCAAACCACCGAAGCATATTGGTCTCCACCTTGCTAACAACATTTTGCTTTACATCACACAACTGCAATACATCTTCATTCCTCACACAATCATATCGTGTCTTGCCACAAACCCCACGTAAGTAACGCATTTCTCCAGCACACAAACGACTCCTATGTTTCTTCTGCAGTACCCAGGTTTCACTGCCATACATCAGAGTAGGAACAATTACTGTTTCATACACAGCCATGCGGGACTCTCTAGAGAACCCATAATTCCTGTGAAAACCTCCCAGAGCAGCTATGACTTTCAAAGAATTCACTCGCCTACTGATTTCACCATCCAACTTGTTCTCTCTGTCAAACATGCTTCCTAAATACACAAACTCACTCACCTGGTCAAGCACAGTGTCACTTATACTTACATTACATTCAGTGCTAACCATTCCTCTTTCAAACACCATAACTTTGGTTTTTCCCTTATTTATACTTAGGTTGAATTTCATGCAAACTTCGTGCATCCGAGTCAACATACTCTGCAACTCACTTTTGCTCTCTGCCAACAGGATAGTGTCATCAGCATACAGCAATCTGCACACACGGATATCACCAAGACATAAACCACTATTATCTATTTTGGCATCACGCATGCATGCGTCCATAAATATATTAAACAGCCATGGCGACATTACACAACCTTGTCTAACTCCTTCACCAATGGAAAACCATTTTGATAAAACACCATTCACTCGTACACAAGCTCTACTACCAGCATACATGGCTTTTACATTATTAAGTAGATTCCCAGTAACACCATATTCATTCAATCCATATGGGACAACACCAGTAAAGGTGTTCTCCCATTTGGATACATGGATAAATTTGAAAAATTTCAAGAAGAAGCGCTACCACCTAAAGAATCATTTTTCAGTTCACTCACTGCGAAAGATATTACTGAAAAAGAGTACGAACATGCACAGAATGTGTGGTCAGTATTTCAGGTTGAAAACTTAGGTGAATACCATGACATTTATTTAAAGACAGACGTTCTGCTCCTAGCAGATGTTTTCCAGAATTTTCGAGAATTATGCATAGAATGTTATGGTTTGGATCCCTGTCGTGTGTTCTCACTTCCAGCATATTCGTGGTGGGCAATGATGAAATTTACAAATGTGACGCTGGAGTTAATTACTGATCCCACCATGTATTCATTCCTTGAAAAGGGGATACGTGGCGGAATCTCCATGATTTCAAACAGATACTCTAAAGCCAATAACAGGCACTACTTAACTTCGATCCATCTAATCCTAGTACTCATATTATTTATTTAGACATGAACAACCTGTACGGCGCGAGCTCCGATGTAATATTCCAATTTCTGATTTTCATTGGGTTGATGCCGGCAGCATCACTCGAGAAGGCATTTTATCATGGAATGACGATGATGATTATGGTTAAATTTTGGAGGTAGATCTGGCGTATCCTGAGCAACTGCATGATGATCACAATGATTATCCCTTAGCACCGGAGAAAATCAGCATCACCACCGACCTTTCCTTAAAAACCTAGCTGAAGAAGGAAATATCCATCTACCATCAAATGTGAAAAAACTGATACCAAATTTGCACGACAAAAAGAACTATGTTTTGCATTACAGAACTTTGAAACTGTATCTCGAATTGGGAATGCAGTTAGAGAATGTGGACAAAGTGCTTAAATTTAAGCAAAAACCGTGGTTAAAGGAACACATCCTCCACAATACCGAACGTCGTAAAAATGCAGCTTATAGCTTTGAAAAAAACTTTTAGAAGCTAATGAACAATGCTGTTTTTGGTAGACAATGGAAAATTTAAGAAAAAGAGCAAACATACAGCTTGTACAACGTGAGAAAAAAGCCAAAAAACTTATTGCATAACCAATTCCACGCATATAGAATTTTTGATAATTTGGTTGCAGTACAAAGAAAAACAACAACACTCCTTTTAAACAAGCCAATTTATGATGGCTTCACCATACTTGATATCAGTAAAGTTCTAATGTACGAATTTCATTACAAACATATTATTCATTTATATGGCAAAAAAGCGAAATTACTATTTACTGATACTGATTCATTATGCTATGAAATACAGACGGAAGATATATATGATGATATGTCTCATAACATGGAGCTCTATGACACATCCGATTATGAACCCAATCACAGACTTTACAGTGATGTAAATAAAAAAGAAATTGGAAAAATGAAGGATGAGTCATGTGGAGTCCCCGTAGAAGAATTCGTTGGACTCCGTCCAAAGATGTACAGTCTGAAAATCGGAAATGATGAAAAAAAAACAGCCAAAGGAATTTCTTGATGTGTTGTTGAAAAGAATGGCAAACACAAAGACTACAAAAATTGTCTACTCAACTCGGTCATAACGAAAGAGGCGATGACTAGAATAACAAGTGTGCGCCATCATTTACAAACTGTTACAGTTACGAAGCCAGCATTATCTCCATTAGATGATAAAAGGTATATTACATCGAACGGTATAGACACATATGCATACGGGCACTATAAAATTTCGTAAAGGAGGCAATAACATCAGATATGGGCGGGTGGGAGGGACGGGAAGGGGGGGGGGTGAGGGTCTATGGAGAAAGCGTTCGTTATCCTTCGAATCATTAATGTTTGCCCGATTCGTTAGGCCCTGCCACGCGTCCCTCGAAAACGGGAGCTTACTTTCGGCGCCCTCGGCTAAGGTTCTCCAAAGATTTTTTTTTAGTTTAGGATATGCGAAATCCCCTTAAAAAACAGATTAGCCAACTAAAGATTGAGTTTCCTATTCAAATTTTACAGACATATACTGATCTGGTGTAAAAATGAATGGTTCAAAAGCATGCTCGACGAAAATGAACTGGATAATTTTCCCCTTTTAGAAAAATGATATAAACTAAACCTTAACTTTAGTAAAATATAAGTTTTTCAGAAACTGTCTTTTATTCGATTTGCTTTATCCATGTTACCCTATGGAATTTTGTGATTTTAAGAATACGTAGATTTCAAAAACCACCCTTTTAGTTAAAGGTACAATTTGATTTTTCACTATTAACAGAAACCTAACATTTTCATTTTGATCACATGTGGAAACAAATAAAGCAAAAATTTATCAGATGAAAATGTATGGAATCAGATTTGCACTTTTAAGAAGAAAAAAAAGTCTTATTTTATTAAAATCACACACACATACAAAGAGAGTAGCAGACATTATCTTTCGTTTTAAGTATGTTTCTTTTTTTTTTTGATTGGAGGTTTAACGACCACCGTGAGCAACTCAAATGGGCTATAAGCAGTCGCCCGTCCCTAATTTAGGGTCACTGGTTCCAGGGAAGGGAGAGAGCCAGTGCCGTAAGACAAACACAACATCCATGCCTCATGGGGATTCGAACCCTGACCCCTTTCGGACGAATGATCAGAGGCCATCGCTTAGACCACTGCGCCACCGGGGCGGCTAAGCATGTTTTAAAATGACATCCATTGTAAAGGCATTGTGTTGCGTTTTTTGGTTTTCTTCGAGTTTACATACATTTTCGGTTGCAAGTTCTTCATATCCTTAAACATGGATTTTCCTTCTTGCATAGAATTTAAGATGAGAGATTTATTTTTGATATATTTAGATGGTAAATTTATGTCCTTTAATGCTCTTTCAAATTCGATGGGTATTTCCTGTTTTGAACTTTTACTTCGAAACAGAGTCTATGAGGTCCACAATGTTGGAGTTTTTCACAATACGCCCCCTGTACTTAAGTTATGCTTTAGGCGACCATGAAATGATATTGGAATTCAATTTAAACATGTTTAAAACATTTTGCGCATACCGCTTCAAGTTTTGAGGAACAGACTGTAAGATAAAGTCTTCCACATAATCTTTTTCTTCCTTCATTTGAGGTATGTATTATTTCTCCGCGTCAGTTGTCGTTATTTCAAGAGACATCGAACATACGTCTTGAGTAGATGGCGGGTTGAAAGCTGGCGTTTGTATGCGTCTATTCAACACTTGGTTGTACAACTTTATTTTCACATCATCAGGTTCTTTACTCAGTAAAATGTTTTTCATTTCTACATCAAGCTGTGAGAGCATTTCATCGCTTGGTATATGACGTAAAAGACGTTCTTCAGGGATAAATGTCATTTTATTTGCAAGTTCCATTATTTCGTTAACAGAGATGTTATTACACTAAGAGCTGTAGGAATCAAGACACCTAAAAATCCACCTTTCTGAATAATCAGTTTTCTCTTTTTATACAGAGGTGTCTTTTTATGGGATAAAGCTCTCAAGGTGTGCTTATATCGTTGTAATTTTTGTTTCTGAGCTATGGAAAGGGGAACATTCGTTTTTAATGTATTCAGACAAACTTCACACATAGTTTTAATACCCTTATTACTACACTTTGATAAAAGGTCTTTCAATGCTTTTCTCGGACAATGCTGAATTACTCGTAAGAGTTGCACCTGCTGCTTTGTGAGTGTCATGGTGAATAATGATGACATGGAGGGTGTGATTTACCCTCTTAAACGAAAGAGGAGACTTCATCGATATTGGTAGATAATTAACCTTTCCCCTGGAAGTATGTTGGTACGTAACCTTAGCTCCTCCTTCGTCTCAGGCTTCAAATCAACCATCAAATAGCTAAAAGGCAATCTTGTAGCGTCCACATACACTTCTTGAAAGAATTTCAGTTTGGATGGATAGAGCTGTCTTCCTAAATGGATTATTTGATTCACATCTCTTCGAGATTTAAATAGAAACAAATAGTGGGCGTTCAAGGAAATCTCTCTCATTTCTTTTCCTTTGTGAAAAATATTTTGAGTAATAAATATCACCGACACATTGTAATGATGGCTTCCTCTGGTAAACAAGAAAGTTAGATTTTTATCGCTTCCAGACTCCGTCATCAGGTCGTCGATGATAAACAGTGTTCGCCCCTTCACATAGTCTCGAAAATTTTTGGGAGTCCTTCTACAAACGTCACATTAGATATTTCCTCATATAATGCTTGGTGAATCCCGTAGAACCAAACCACATGTTCGGGATAGGGGTAGATGATATCCTCTTCATGATGAAGTACGTGTTTCACAAACTGAGTTTTCCCGCATCCCGTGGGCCCAGCTATAAGATCTGTAAAAGGATGATGTAGCCTAGGTGCTTCCATTTTGATAAATGAATAAAATAAACAGCATACAGCACAATTTAAAGACATGATGCAGAAAATAGAATTCAATTAAACTTTATGTTTACATTCTAAATTTTACATAAATTCCAAATTTCTTTTGAACAAAATTATAACCCGCATATCATTCTTTTCATTTTTCCAGTGAAAATTTCTAACAACAGAATACAGACTTTTGCCACGACATCTGGAGTACAGAAAAAATATACAAAATTGACCGCACACAGCGCTAAACGAACTTTGAAGAGGAACTTTATTGGAATACACACGAGAAAACTTTGAGACGAAACTTGCAATAGGTCCATCAAAATGTTCAGGTGTATGTCCAAAGGAATAAAAAAATTCGATAGTTCTCGTGTTTGGCATCTACATAGCTAGCCAGTGTTTTCCGGGATTCCCATACCGATCCGTGTTAACAATGAGACATGCTGGGAATTTGGAAATTTTCTTGGGAAGACGATCGCAGGCAAATACTCCGATAAAGAAATGACGAGTCACATGGCCTTTCTTCAGAATACGGGTTATTTGCACACTGTTCATTTTTTTTTCAATTGGAGAAATCACAGAGGATACTTCTAGACTTGGAAATTTCGATAATATTCTGCAACTCTGCGTAGATCAGTACCGAGACTGTTTTGGTTGGAGCTTTTCCGAACTTGATCTCCACCCTTAAATTTCCTTGTTGGATCAAATTCATATGTCCTCCGTCGCATAAGTCAGGACTGAGATCGAACGCGTAGTGTGTGTAACCCTTGGAAAATTCGTCACGGTCAATGTAAATTCCCCTGTCTTGACCTATTTTTTCTGTTCCTTGAAAAAGGCCATGATAAGATCGGATCGTGTTACCTGACTCAAAATTGTGTTCTAAGGGTTTATGGGGTACAGGTTGACCGTCGACGTAAACAGAGATAAAGTTAACATCACAATGCTTGAATTCGAATGGGTTTGATTTATATGTACCGTTAAAAGCATCATTATCCACACAACCAATAACTAATTTATTTGGCATTTGTCCGAGGAATGCATTGTCTTGCATGAAGGACACACTTCCATGAGAGACAGAGTACACTTTACATAAAACACGATCGATTGGATACTTGGCGGTGGCTTTTTCTAAAGCTTTGGCATGACCAATTGAAATACCTGGATTGACTTTCACTTTTCTCACAAAAATAGATGCATGTTCAATTAAAACTTTATAATTGGGTGGCTCAGACGAACAGAGAAGACAAAAATCAGGCTTGCTTCGAATCAGTTTGATTTTCACGTCCACTTAATTAAGCAATAGTCTGTTTTGATGAAATAAATCACAATGTAGATTCCCAATCATATCCAGCGTTTTGCTGTCTTTCACGATTACGTAGCACTGATTTAAGCCCTTGTTCGTTGCAGCATTCGTCGGATAAATTTCGTTCAGATGACCAGCCGTATACTTGCAAAAACATTCGCAAGACAATAAACTTTTCTTAGCTTCTTCTCCATAATTCAGTAGAGTTTCGATATAGGCTCTGTAGAGATATGTGTTGCTTGAAGCGGAAATCGCTTTCTCGTTTAAACTGATGTCGACTTGGGAAAACAAAGAATGAAGAAAACAGTTGATGGGTCCTACAGGTTCTTTGTCAGGTATGGGGGAGTTATCCGATTTCACAATTTTTACTTTCACGTAAAGCTGAGTTGAAGATAAGTCCACGTATTCTTCTCCCCTTACAGATATATTAAATTCTAAAGGGCCTCCATCGGGAATGTTGGCTAAGGGATGATACTCAATCCGCTGTCCTTTATCTATACTCGTTTGTGTAGGCGGTAAAGCAAATAAATCCAGTTCCGACTTCAGACATACAGAAGAATGGTTGTGAATGAGAGCCATTGTTTATGGATAAAAAATATCGTGTGTTAATCGCTTGACTTTCTTGGAAGAAATGAGGTGTTTTTTCAGGCTTCTCTTCCTTTTAATGCGTCTTCCTAACATTTTATTCACTTTGTTAGCTGCTTTGTCAGTGAGGATTCGCCCCGCTTCTTTAGCTCTTTGTTTGGCTGCTGTTTTAACGTCTTTGTCTTGAATGATATCATTAACAAGATCCACACCCGTTCGTATGACTTGTTTTCCAAGCGTCTTAGCACCTTGTTTGAATAAAGGCACTGCTGCTCTAAATAATGAACGAAATAGTCCTCCAAGTACAAAACCCTTTTGCAGTGGTGTTCCTTGGTAGTACACTAATCCATTTACAGTTTGACTCACATAATAGTCCTCAAAGGATTTCACACAACAGTGATAGGGCTGATACATAACTACAAATGTTTGAGACGAAAATAAAGCTTCACAATCGATCTCTCGCGTTCAAATGGTACTAACTGACCTGTGTGATTCCTTATAACGATTTCGATGGTTTGGAAGTTTTCTCTTACGAGTGGAATATAATGAGGTCCATCATACATCGCGCTTACCACATCCCCATCTTCACCAGTCACTTTAACAATGCGAAGGAGAGGGGCATACACATCCCCCATGGGTTATGGCTCCACGATGTCACTGTATACGTACAACAGAGAAAGCGATGAGTTGAGGTCTGCTACAAAATTTCCATGAATCGTGAGGTCGCTTTCTTCTGTCGCCGAATATACTCCAGGATGGTAACCGAGGATTTCGGCAATCCCAGAATATAATTCTAGTTGAGTACCATTCATCAAAGATGCTTTCACTCGTCTAGTGGTTTTGTTGTAATACATGATAATTTTATTCTTCCAGTGATGTGACATGGCTTTCACTACATCGCTCACTGATTCGTAATATCCAGCTCGAATTTTTCCGACTTTCATCTGACCCCCACTAGCATCATAAGCAAAGGTATTCGAATTGGTGTTCACATTGAACCAGGAATGAGGATAAATGAGTTCAAGGAGTCCTACTTCCCAGTCACCATTCAGTTCGATGGAAGAAGGAAGACGTCTCACAAATTGAGATATTTTATTGTCAGAAAAGTAACCGCGAGAACTATCGCTGGGTAACGTGAGGTAGAAACTCATCTTATAGAGTAATACATTGTAGAAAAGGATTCGACTTTTATATCGATGTTAAGTCCATGACTGAGATCCACGCTTTGAATTTGTCAGTATAGCCCTTAAACTTTACAAAGTATTCCAATTTTCCTTTCCTTTTGCGTTTCTTCATGACATTTTCAAGAGCAAAGGTCTCGGAAAGTTTTACATTTTGAAGCTCTTCGGCATAAAAGGTACCCTCAATTACCTCGTTCATCAAATCCTTCACTTTGTACACAGGAGGGGTTCTAGGAACAAGTTCTTTCACCACGAAACCCTCTTCCTTCCAGTTCGATTCGTATCCTTTTTCAAATGTTAATTTTGCTTTACTAATTCGTACCTGATCTCCTACTTGAAATTTGTAGAAAGGTTTCTCCGATGTCATATTTCCATACAGATTCTTCCAAACTTGCTTCTCATTGCTTTCGTTTACTTCAACAGGTTTCATTTTTATACTACGATGGTAGGAATGGTTGTATCCTTGAAGTAAATCATCAAGTACATCGGTAAATTTGTATGTATTGGGAGCTATTAAGTAACACCACATCCTAGTTTTGAAAGTCCGGTTGAATCTTTCGACAATGGCCGCTTTTGTCTCGTTATTTGTGGTAAAGAAATGTACCCCCTGATGTTTTGAAAACTTTTGAAACTCTTTGTTTTTAAATTCTGTTCCTTTATCAGTTTGTAATTTCAGGGGTTTTCTTTGTTCAAATATCTTGGAAAAAGCATCGAGGATGTACGATCCAGACTTTTTCTTCAATGGAATTACCCATGCATATTTAGAAAATATATCAATACATGTCAGTAAATAACGAAATCCATCATTGTGCTGACTCAAACTGCGGACGTCAACCAAGTCAACCTGCCATTGTATATCAATTTTATTTGTGATTCTGTTTCTCGGAAAATGTCGTCTCACCGGTTTGTGAAGATTGTATGCCATTTCCCCTTTTAACAATTCTTGAACGTCTTTTTTCTTTATTTTTTCTTTCCTGACAGCATGGAATAAAGCATTGACACCACTCAAACCTCCTTCTCGATTGGGGCTCAGATACGTCAGTTTCATCACGTCCTCCATTACAACATTCAAATTTAAGGTGTTCTACAGTCACAGAAAAATTCATGTTGACACAACGCCACATAAAACTCAAATGATTCGCATTCATCCTCCCACTCTGTTTTTCATTACCACGTCGTCAAGACCCCGAATCACAAAAGAGTAAACATATATTAGTAGTTTTACCACCTAATTTTCCCGTGTATAAAAACTGTTTTCCCATTTTATTATTTTTATTGTATTATTATTATTATTATTATTATTATTATTATAGTTTAATATGATCATTCGGAGTGTATTAACCAGTTATTCCGATGCCATAATCAGGAAAGGGGTCCACAATAAAGCTAACGCAAGCAATGTCTTGTTGGTCCAGTGGTTAAGGTCCCTCTGCCTCTCACACAGAGGATGGAGTGTTGAAATCCCATTGTTGGCCAACAAGACATTTTTTTATCCTCGAAAGAAAAAAAAAAAAGAAAAAGAAATTTCCCCGTTTGATGGCATGGACAATCTTACACGGAAATTTATTTTTTTAAAAGTAAGGCTAAAACGTAGAAGTTCTGAACATTCCCATGTTAGCAATGTTGCCACCGCTAAAACGTTTCTTCATCATCCTAGACAAAAGGCTTTTTCAAAACTTACATTGAGAGATCCAGCACATGCAGCATGCGGCATGTGCTAAAGCTCTCAATAACACATTCAGGAAGGTCGTAGCATGTTCCAGAACCCGTTCTGGCACACGTGGCATGCAACATATACCGCATACCGATCAGCAGGGTTGCGGCATGTGCCAGAACTCTCATATTTCCTCTACTCTGGGTATAGATTTAATAATGATCACACATCAATTTTACTGGGTTTAATAGAAGAAAAGTCTTTAATTAGATGATCAAAATCTAAATTTTTGAACAATTCTGCGTTGGCAACAAAACTTGCAAAACTAGATGACTTCGAGTCTGTGTTTGAATTCCTTAAATAGTTTTTTATTCTTTTTAAAATGTTAAGGGATCTTCCCCCTGATGCATTTGTCGTCATCATGCACAAAAGAATTCTTAAAGCTGTATCCAAGTTCGGAAATAGTGTTATTAGCTGTTTGTAGCGGATAAGCCTTAAGAATGCTGAAGGCTGATCGTAGTTTTTCTCATTAAATTCTAACTACTTGACAAACTCTTTAAAGTGCACGCACTCTTCTCCGAAGTCTTGACCTATGTCTGTTTTGTATTTTTCGGCCAAAACAGAAGCTTTTATTCGGATTTCGTCATTTTCTATCGTGGACAAATTATACAAAAAAAACAACAAATATATCATTTTGGCAAAAGTATACTTTTGATCTTGCCTCTAACTCTACAGAAAGCTTATCAATAACAACAAAAAAGGTATTAATCTTCATGTCTTCTCTTCCATTGAATTCAATAACGCGTTCGTCTCCGTCTTCATCACATGAAATGCCTTTCCTTTTCTCTTCGCTTCCACGTTATAAAATATATAGTTACACGACTGTGTTCTGAATAACTCCATACCATTTTTTTCGTAATCGTCATAATTAACTCTCAGTCTTTGGACATATTGGTTGAGGGACTTGTACACATTGCAAGTGATACTTAGGTCAGCGGTTATCGTTTACAAAGTCCTGCTTGTATTGAAACGTTCCAGGACATCATACTAAAGGTGAAGCAAAAGGATTGTTCCTAATTTAGCGAACTGTTGGCATAGTCCATCTGCTTCAGCTCTCGTAACAGTCTTTTCTTGTGGGTCATCGGCTATTTTTCTAAGTGCATCATGATAACTCCAATAATTAAATACCAATGCTCTTAGTGCATGCCATCTAGCGGCCCGTCTTGTATTATTCAACCTCTTCGGAAGTAGTTTGTTTTTTATTTCACTATTTTTCACTATATTTTCTACGACTGCCCATCTTGATGTAGATGCGCTAAGAAAGACATATATTTCTTGGATAAACATAAATACTTTTGTAACACGCAAACAGCACTCTGCCGAATGAGTACCCACCAAATTCAATGTGTGGGCAGAGCATAGAACGTACTCAGCTAAATTGTTGTTGTTTTTTTATGAGGGATTGGAGTCCATTATATTGGCCTGACATGCAGTATTTGAGGCATTATCGTATGATTGTCCCCTCATATCACTAATTGAAATGACTAATTTTGAAAGAGTATTTAAAACTATCTTTTCCATATGTGCAAGAAGCTCTAAGGCTCCCATAAAATTCCCATTTCCAAGGGAACCAAACACTTCCTCGGTACCACGGAAAGCTAGTCCACGTGAATCAATTTTACAGAATCAACTTTACCGATAACATTAGCTCTTATGACATATGTTTTTGTATTTAATCGGTTTTCTGCACTCTTTTCATGCTCAGAAAGTCGGCTGCTATTTTTCCAATCATGAATTCTCTGAGTAAATGAGTTTCCAGTTTCGAAAGGCTGGAAAAATTTACAGGGTACACAATAAAAACATCCCTTAGAATTGGAATGCATCAGCCACTTTTGGTTTTTCAACTACCCGTTTTGCATACTAGTAAATGGCATGTGTTCTTTCGCAAATCTAACTCTGTCTGCATAAACACGTTTAGATGTAAAAAAGTCGCAGTCCTTGACATTTAAAAAATATTTGGGTAGGTTTCTTATGATGTGATCAGTCAAATCTGACGTTAATGTACCCCACAGATTAGGGTCTAATACATTGAATTCGGGCTTATTACTTTCTGTAGTAAGCGGATTCTCTTCCGTTTCTGAATTATCATCGGCAAGCTGATCACTCGGAATTAAACGTAACTCCGTCGAAGAAATACTTGGAATATTTAAATCTGTTTCGGTTACACATTCTTCCGTGGAAACTTGCGGAGTTTTAAAAAAATGGATCTAGTTTAAGAGTTTTCTTAATTGTTTCTAAATGAGCTTGATCTTTAATTTTCTTCAACTTACGCTTGTAAGCTCCGCTTGCCGTATGAATGTTCTTGCTCATGATGCAGTTTCAAAGTCTCGACACTAATAAATAAACCAATATGTTCAATTAATTGACCACCACATCCAACTAAATATATTACTCAAACAAAATACAAACATAACTCCAAAACCAGTGGCGGCCGGTGAGTACATGCTGCCGTGCTGCAGCACCTAAAAATTTTTGAATTCAGATTCGTGTTGTTTATTGTAGCTGAAAGCCTGAAAGTGCATGCATATGATTTGCTGCCAGCCCAAAACCTGACTTTTAGACGGGCCATAATCAAGGCTCTTGTTCGTCCTTCGGTCTGTGGTGTCGGTTAGCACACGGGAATAACAACTTGGTTCTGCTGCCTCCTACGCGTTCAGTCTTTCGTGCTGCAAACCAAGAAGCACGTCCCTAACAGCGTGCCATTGCTGCCTCCTACACCCCATACCTCTTAGGGGTCCTCTTCTCAAGTTGGCCGCAAGGGTTTCCAGCGTGCTGTATTTCTCTCAGCACGATATAAGATCGACGGCAGCAAAAGGCGTTGAAACCAAAGACCCCCCTCACCCCCCTCTTTCTCTCATCGGTGAACACCCGTTTCCCTAATTCCCGTTTGCCCTAATCACGTTTACCCAATGGCGTTTCCCCGAAATCGCTTTTACCCGAATTCCCATTTCCCCTAATTTAGTTTGCCCTAATCTCGCTTCCCCTAGATCTCGTTTCCTCCAATGGCGATTCCCCGAAATCGCTTTTACCCGAATTCCCATTTCCCCTAATTTCGTTTCCCCTTATCTCGTTTCCCCTAATTCACGTTTGCCCTAAACACGTTTGTCCGTATCATAGTTTCCCCTAAAAACGTTTACTGTATCAAGTTTGTTCTAATTCTCGTTTGCGTTGATTCGCGTTTTCCCCAATTCATGTTTTCCATAATTCATGTTTGTCCTGATTTTCGTTGAGCGAAATAAAACGTTTCTTTTATCGCCAAAATTCAGGGAAAAAAATCGGATTTATCGTCAAATTCAGGAAAAAAATCGGATTTATCGTCAAATTCAGGAAAAAAATCGTTGTATGTAATTTTTTATCGTCAAATTCAGGAAAATATACGTATATTTAATCATCATCATCAACCATTATCAATCTACTGCTGGATGAATGAAGATCTCACCAAGTTTCTTACACTACGGTCTGTCTTGCCCCAGTCTCCACCATATCCCTCTCGCATGCTTTCGAATTTTATCCACCCATCTCCAATGTGGTCTTCTTCTGTGTCTTTTCCTGTTCCTTGGAATCCAGTATAAAATTTCGGCTGTCCATCAATGGTCTGTCCTTCTGACAATATGTCCAGCTCATTGCCATTTCAGGGATTTTACTCTGATCATGATGTCTTCTACTCTTGTCACTTTTCTGATCCACGAGTTCCTCTTCTTATCTCTCCTGGTTACACCAAGCGTGAACCTCTCCGTGCTTCTTTGAGATGTCTGTAGTCCTTGTATGTCTCTTTTAGTTAAGGTCCACGTCTCTGCACCATATGTAAGCACTGGAAAGATGCATTGATCAAACACTTTTCTTTTAAGACATAATGGCATATTTCTCTTGAAAATTATACTGTTTCTTCCAAAAGATCTCCAGGCAAGTTTTAAAAGCCGATTAATTTCTTCATCAATGTTACCCTCACTTGATATCTGCTGTCCAAGATAAATGTAGGTAATGGTTATCTCCAGTTTTTTCCGTCAATCGATAAATTTTCATTTTTTGTAAAAGCATTGTACATCACTTTTGTCTTCTAAAAGTTCATTTTTAATCCCACTTCTTTACTCTTGTCAGCAAGTTCCTGCGTGACATACTCTGCAGCTCTGATAAGGTAGTTGCAAAAATGACTACGTCATCAGCAAAACGAAGGTGAGTTAGATAATCTCCATTTATCTTTATCCCTTATACACTGAGTGGCCACTTTATTATGACCACCCCCTCAGTACTTCGTTCGGCCACCTTTTGCCTTTAATACTGCGTCGATTCTTCGTGGCATGGACTCCACGAGTTGTTGATAGGTGGTTTGTGGGATCTGAGACCATGCTTGGTGAATAGCACTTTCCAGGAGTGTGAGATTGCAGGGTTGTGGATCCAGCTGTCTGATGGCTCGTTCAACTTCATCCCACAAATTCTCAATCTGGGGATTGTGGGGGCCACCTAAGCAAAGCAAACTCACCGGCATGTTCCTGAAACCAATCCTGTACAATACGAACACTATGACAGGACGCATTATCTTGTTGAAAGTAGCCATCGCCATTGGGATAAACCATCCACATGACAGGATGCACTTGGTCCGCAACGATGTTTAGATATGATGTGCAAGTCAGACGTAGATCAACACGAATTAAAGGGTCCAAAGCATGCCTGGAAAACATTGCCCAAACCATAACGTTGTTTCTACCAGCTTGAAGGGTTGTAGCAATGCATTTCGGGTCCATGCTTTCGTGCTGTTTCCTCCAAATTCTCACTCGGCCATCGGCATGGTGCAACTGAAAACGTGATTCATGGGACCACATAATTTGTTTTCAATTATCGACTGTCCAATCCTTGTGCTTCTGTGCGAACTGGAGACGTTTTCCCTTGTTAACTGCAGACAGCAAAGGTATTCGAACAGGCCTTCGGCTGCCATACCCCATCCGATGCAGTGTACGGCGAACAGTGCGAGCAGAGATCATTTGAGGGGATCCTTGATTAAGATGGTCTGTAATTTGCTGCACTGTTCCTCTCCTGTTGTCTGTTACCAGTCTGGACACTCTCCGTTCCTCCCGAGCAGTTACTAGTCGATGACGAAAACATGTTGCACGTAGAGACCCAGTTTTATGCTGACAGTCCAGTCTTTAAACACTTTAACAACAGCTGCTCTGAAATATTTCACGAGTGCGGCGGTTTCGGTGATACTCGCTCCATGGCTCCGAGCTCCTACAATCATCCCACGTTGAAAGTCCGTCAAATCGCAATTTTTACCCATCTCGTCAACCACAATTCACTTCTATTACTGTCGCAAGCACTAAGCTTTCCCTTTTTATACTAGCATCGCCTTCCGGCGGTAACAGCGTGCAGCCATAGCTCATTTGCTTAAAACTGTCAGGTGGTCATAATGAAGTGGCCACTCAGTGTATATACACACTATCTACCAACAAGTAATTGGGCACCCCTGCAATAGACGATATCTGCGGTCCTAATACACGTCACGACCCCCGCCGTTAAATATCGTGTGGGAAACAACAGCGCAACCAGTCGCATGTAAGATGCCATGCAGTTCGGAGCTCTCTGATTTCGAGAAAGGTGTAATCGTCGGGTATCACAGAAATGGCCAATCCATACGTGACATATCCAGCAAGTTGAAGTACCCAAAATCGACAGTGGCCTACGTGATTGGCAAGTGGAAGATGAGAGCTGACTGTCGGAATGTGCCCCGACCCGGTAGACCCACAAAACTGGGAGTTAGAGACCGACGGGTGCTGGCCAGAGAAATTCGGAAGAACCGCACCAAATCGATGGGCCACATCCGCGAGGAGTTTCAACAGGCATCCGGGAGTGTTCTTTCGATGAATACGTTCCGTAAGGAAGCCCATCTGCTCGGTTATCATGGACGTGCTGCCGTCCTCAAGCCTTTGACCACCAAGTCCAATAGCACTGCTCGGCTAACGTGGTGCAAAGAACGTCGACAGTGGACCGTTGAAAGGTTGGAAAAAGGTTCTCTCGAGCGACGAATCAAGGTTCACCTTCTACCGTTCGGATGGAAGGATCTGAGTTTGGCGTCTGCCTGGAGAACGCCTCCTACCGGAATGTATTGTGCCAACTGTGAAGTTCGGCGGCGGTGGAATTAAGCTATGGGGGTGTTTCTCCTGGTATGGCACGGGACCCTTGGTCTCAATTCCTGATAGACTCAACGCCGAGACCTACTGCACCATTTTGGATGACCATGCGCTTCCTACGTTGTGGCAGTTTTACGGGGTGGACCCATGTTACTTTCAGGATGACAATGCCACCTTTCATATTGCGAGGTCCACCATGGCTTGGTATGGTGCAATGGGGTTAATCGAATGGACTGGCCTGCGCAGAGCCCGGACCTTAACCCTATCGAGCACCTATGGGACGAGTTGGAGCGTCGACTTAAGGGGTGCCCCCACCGTCCGAAATTGATGAAGGAACTGACCTGTCTTCTCCAAGCCGAGTGGAAGAAAATACCGCTAGCCGTCGTACAACGCCTGGTTGAGAGTATGCCCCGGAGGGTCGCAGCTGTAATCGCCGCTCGTGGAGGCTCCACCAACTATTGAAGGTGAATTAACTTCGTTTTCCTTTGCTATCACAGGTGCCCAATTACATGTTGGTAGGTAATGTATGTATAATTAATTTATATTTAAGCTCTTCAAAGGGTATTAAAATCGCAAATAATAAAGTTGCAGGAGTGATTGACTGAATTGTATATTAAAGCACACTGTAAAAAAGTTTCGTATTAAAAATAGGAAACTGAATAAAAACCTATTTAAAAAAAATAATAAATAGAAAAAATGAGTAAATAAATAAACTTTCGTTCTTTTTACAGAACTTTGATTTTGTTCTCGGCTATTTTCTACGGTGACCAAAATCTGATAATGTTTTCTAGGCAACTGAAGTCGGGCAGATTAATCAAGCCGTATATTCCGCACAATACACTAGCGTGCAAAAATTAAGGACGAGATGGTTTTTCGAATGTAATGTCGTGCAGAAGTGTTCCACATCGACTCAAATCATACCATAAGATCCCCAAGATGTAAGAATATGGGACAAGTGAGCAAAACCGTCCAAACAAGGAATCCAAAGAATACAAAGGCACTTTATTGAAAAGGTAGCTTCGAGCACAACTGGACAGAAGACAGAAACGTCCATGTGACAGGCGGCTGCCAAGAAAAATTCAGTCTTTTGTAGGGGATATGATCACCCCTGACTGCGCTGCAGGATTTACAACCTCTGTTCATGCTGAGGACGAAGCTGTCAAGGAGCTGTTGAGGCATCGCGGCCTATTCCTCTTGTAGCGCCAATCGCAGCTGCGGAATCGCTGCTGGCGGCTGGTGACGTGTTGCCAAGCGTCTCCCGAGAAGGTCCCACACGTGTTCGATTGGATTTAGGTCCGGGGACCTTGCGGGAAAATCCGTGCGTTGAATATCTTCACTCTCCAACAGCTCTGCGACAGCCACTGTACGATGAGGTGTAGCGTTGTCGTCCATTAAGAGGAACTCAGGACCCACAGCACCTCTAAACAGACGCACGTGAGGCAGGAGAACCTCGGTACAACAGCGGACACCAGTGACTGAACCTCCTTGGAAGATGTGGAGGTCAGTACGGCTACCAAGCATGATGCCGCCCCAAAGGAGAACTTCGCTACCTCCAAACGGGTTCCTTTCGATGATGTTGGAGGTGTTATTGCGTGTTCCCTGCTCTCTCCAGATGTGTATACATCCAGAATCGCTCGTCAGACTAAATCGGCTCTCATCCGTAAAGAGAACTCGACCCATTGCTGATGAGTCCAGTTCTTGTGTTCCTGGCACCACAGAAATTGCCGCCTCCGATGAGCAGGCGTTAATGGCACACACCGTATTGGTCGTCGTGCAAATAGTCCGCCTTTGTGCAGCCTCCTGGCCACGGTGAAACGCGATAACGGACGTCCAGTTGTCTGTTGCATGTGCCTTGCGATTTCTCCCTCTGTCTGTCTTCTGTCTCTTCTCGCCTGTAGGACAATATAATGGTCGTCAGCTGCCGTGGTTGCTCGTGGACGACCACTGCTAAACTCTCGGACAGCTGTTCCTGTCGTTTGAAATGCTCTCCAAGCTCGTGAAGCGATGCTGTGAGCGATCCCGAACTCCTCGGCCACACTAGTCACACTTCGATATTCTTCCAACTTCTCAATGACGTGCCCTCGGGTAAAGTCAACCAGATGTCGTCTACTGGATTGACTGTTGGTCATATCACACGGTGGCAGCAACTCGACGTCGTTCAAACCGATGTACACCGTGCAGTAGCTTTCAGCGAATTGCTGAGCGTACACCGCCAGTGTGCTTTATACACTTTCGACATTCCCCCTCCCTCCCACCCCCTACGTCATGCTGCATATATGCGCATGCCCTACCGTACCGGACCCTAGTCTATCTCCTGAGTGATCTTTCGGTCCGTTCTGCCTGCTCGTTCCGCTGTTATGCTAACTTCTCCTCTTCGTCCTTAATTTTTGCACACCGGTGTATTAAGCTTAATACTCTGTCGGATATATAATTACAAATTTAACCATTAACTCCAAAGAATTGAACAAAATGAATAATTGTATTAATTTGTATGTAATTACAAAAATCTGCTCTCAGGTATTTCCCCTGAGGATCAAGATGATCCCATTGCCCAGATAAGAACTGTCCACAAGCCAAGCGCTGTTGTTTTGATTGTTGTTGGGAAAGTGGCACCACGGGCTTCGGGAAGGGAGTGACGGCGCGGCACGCGCAGGTTTGTTGCTCATTTGCTGTCCACTCCTCTCCCGTACCTGTCACTCGGTCAGACGTCGCATGCGCTCTCTATCGCAGTCGTACGAACACGGGCGTGCTCGCAATGGAGCTATTATTACGTTCTTATTTATTTAGTTATCATTTAAGATAAAATAAAAAATGACCACTACTTTATTTTATTCAAGTAAATTAAAATAACGTTAACTCCCTTTTCTAAGTTTTTTCTGTTTTATTCACTCCGTTTTTCTGGATTCTACACCTGCGGCCCCTAGGCCACGGCCTAGTTGGCCTAGTGGTAAATCCTCCGCTGAGTGTACGTAGCAAATGTTCTGCTGATCTACACACTGTTTTGGATACATCTCCTTCCATTTTCTCGACTTTCAAATTCAAGTCCTGTCTCTTACTGTTGATATCCTCAAGCTCAGTCCACTTTTGCCAATTGTAGTTGCAATTGAATAATCAATCCAATCCAATCAATTATGCCATCAATAGTCTGAAATACAAACTCGAAATTCATTGTGTACGTTAATACATTGAGGTTCGCGTACGGTAAAATGTTTGCGTTGTTGCTTTTTATATGTTCTCTGAACGAGATTTACATCCGATTTACGACTTTTTGGGCCGTACAGTTACAGGAATTCTTGAACTGCAGTTCTAGAAACTTGTTTCGACTACAGGAAAACTACTGTTTCCATTTAAAAGTAATTAAATAAAAATTTATTTTCTCGTTCTATAACTTATCTCACTCCACAGATTTGCAGTGAAATTCTTGGAATTGTGGACCTTTTCAATTCTTTCAAGATATTTTTTCGAAATTGCATTTTATTTTATTAATGATGTTGAAAAAAAAATCGACTGTTGGCATATTTGAATGTCAGCTCTCACTAAAATCGAACAAATTAGTATAAATTCTGAATTCAGTTATTGTAATAAAATTCATAAGAATGAAATAAAGACTTTGTCTGTTTCTCTGGGAATGCACCTTGCCTGTTGTTTCTCAATAACCGAAATCATTTTGTTCTTACATTAAATTTGTCTAGGGATTTGCGATCCAGGAAAATGGGTAAAATGTTATTATTACCTCAATACAAAAAACTGCGATGATTCCAGACTTGTATTGAAAGGATGTTTAAACAGCAAATGGTGATGCTGACATATCGTTTTTTTTTTTTAGGCAATTTTCCCCAAAGTGGGCCACTCAGAATCAGCTTCCACGGCCGTTTATGGATCGTCAACCAGCCAATGACCAAACCAAACTTTTTTTTTCTACGTAGACATACTGAGTTGTGGTCCTAGGGTATATAATAAAGAAATTCTCTCTCCCACGAGTAATGCAGTTGCATTTATTAGCGTGTTTTTATCTATGCCATGCCCTCTACATCCCATAAATTATTCACCATTTCCTGCGCCTTCGACTACAACACAACGACTGCGGACGGCAACTTACGCCATGCAGACCTTGTTCTATGTCAGTGTTACATTAAGACTAAAACGTGCTGAAAAGTCATGAAACGATTCCATCTGATAAAGATCGTTAATTGTCTAACACACCGGCGAAAAGGAGAAAGCCTCTCGTGTGATAGCTCTTCTTTTTTCTTCCTTTCGTTCTGGAGTGATGAGATGGTTCCGAAGTTCAAACATTTTACCACAGTGCAGGACACATTAAGACAACCTCATCCATCTAACGGAGATTTTGCGCCGTCGCTCAAAGTGCTAAAATAAATAGAAAACAACTCTCCTATTTTGTGTTCCATGGTTTACGACGCAAATCTGAAAACTTGCTGTATTATACCAGGACCGAACAAACCAAATAGAATTCGATGATGTAGACGGAACCTTGTATACATTATCATATGATATCAGAAGCAAAAATTTCATAAATTGTTGTTGTATCGATGGGATCGGGAAGAAAACTGTACTAAATTCATTTTACATTTTTAACTTCTTATCATTTGATATCACATGAGCTCAACTTAGTAACCTGTGGTGTAAATTTCAGTATTCGGAACCAAAAATAAGCCCAACTTAATATTACTCAGGAGATGAGCTTTGCAAAGTCCTTCGTTTTGTAATGACCGGGCACGCTCATTGGTTGCAGTGAAATTTCTAATTAAACCAATACGACATCTATATTTCATTCTTTCGTTGGAAGAAGAGACACTTTGCAGAGAATAGAATTCTCTAGACTTGCATCAGTTCATTACGCCAAAGGAATGGAATTTTGTCATCTCGCGGTATTGCGTGCTTGGGGTTCTTTGCAGCTCATATCGTTATTTCACTAGTTCGTGGAACTCTTTTGGGTAAAATTTAGATACATTCTAAAAAAAAAGGCACAAAGAAGCAATCATCTGATCAAGATGAAAATTGGTATGCGCAATGTACACGTGTAGGAAAGGAAATGATTGCGATTTCAGAGCAGGCTGGCCATTTGTTCGGATAAAACAGCTACACGAGTGGAAGAGGTCAATACGATGTAGCTCCACCTCTGGCTCGAATACAAGCAGTTACCCGACGGGGCATAGACGTATACAGTTCACTGATGCTATCCTGAGGTATAGAACGCAACATGGTGTCCAAATTGCAGGCCAGTGTACCGACATTCTGAGACGGACGTAGGTGTCTGACCATTATGTCCTAAACACGTTCGATCGGTGAGAGGTCGGACGATCGGGCTGGCCATGTACGGGTGTCAACATTGCGGAGGCAGGCCCGGGAGAACCGTCCGTGTATGGCCGGGCATTGTCCTGTTGCAAAATTGCCCTATGATCAGTGGCGGCTCGTGGTTGAAAATATAGGTGAAGAGCTACAAGAGCAATATGAAAAGATATCTACTGTCTTCAATGAAAATCACTATATGAGGACTGATCTATATTTTGTATATTAGATCAATTCTTCTTTCTTTTAAAGCTGCAAATTTGTCGATTATGTCGTCATAGAATGGTTGTTTCTTCGTGAGCATCAATAAAATATCTTTCTGAATAGAAATATTTGTCAAAGAAGCAAGTTTATCTTGAGAAATAGTGTTTCTTGAGTAAGTTTGTGTTCTTTTAAGGCAAGAAAAACTTCTTTCCACTGACACACTTGTAGATGAATGGTTAAAATGAGGGCAACCAATTTATAAGCTTCTGTAAAAATGTCTTTATCTTCATGAAGCACTCGGAGAAGTTCTTGAGTCGATATATTCATTAATTTTTCGTTGGCATATACAAGACTCAGTTCATTTTTAAGTCGCTGAAGTTTAGTAAATATTTTTCCGTAAAAACGTTGTAGATTTTCAAAAGCGTGAGAAGGAACGCTTGAATTAAATGTTCGAATTTGGTTGTGTCAGCAAGACAAACAAATTGAAGTTTTTCACAGTCTTGAAATCTTATATCCATTTCCATAAGAATGTGGTCTAAAATTTCAAAATACAATTGTTTATAATTTTGAAAAAGTGTTTCTTGTGTAAGAGCAGCATATTCCCGTTTAGATCTGCTTATTTCTGTTATTTTGCTAGCTTTTCCAAACAGGGTTTTAAATACTTCATCGTTCCTTTTATGACTCAAAATTTCACATTTTTTTTTAATTTGAGTTACACAGTAGTTTATTATGTCTAGTGATTTTTTCTGCAAAATTTCGAATAATACGTAGATCGGTGGGGCCAAAAATTTCATTAAATACTATTGCCAAAAATGTAAATTCAAAAGTGTTCATATCGTTTAAAAACCCCTTGGAAAGTTGAATTGATTTTTTGTCTGATTGTTCACTATTTGTTAGAAATTCGAATACTAACCTTTAATTTATCCCAATCTTCAACAATTACACTTACTTACTTCGAAGTGGAGGACCATCGAGTTGCTGATATGGTTGGTATGAGTCTTGCAGTTGCAGATTTGAGTGTATAAGATCGCTTCACTGAGTGGTGAAAAAACTAAGGAATTCCAGTGAGGCTTGCATAAAATATACGACATTTTGAAATTTTAGAAAAACTTTGCTGTAATACAAGGTTCAAACGATGTGCTAGCAATGAACAAAAACAGCTTGAGAAGCTTTATCATTGATTTTTTTCTGGAGCCCATTCAAGTGTCCAGACATTACACTTGCCCCATCGTAACATTGTCCTATTTATTAATTTGTGTTGATAAACGAATTGTTCCAAAATTTTGTCTAGCATTTTGTATAAAGCTTCTGACGTTCGATCTCCACTCATGTCGTGGAAACCCAAAAATCGCTCAGCCAATACACCTTCCGAATCAACAAATCTTATTATTAAAGAGCACTGAGAAGTCTGATTTATGTCTGGGGTGTCATACTTAAATAGAAAAGCATTGAATTTCAATTATTTCATTTTTAACGTAATCGTTTATATATTCAGAAATACATTCAATTAATTCATTTTGAATAGTTTTTGAGTCACCTGTGAAGACCTTTTTATCTTTTCGTATTGATTTTGAATTTCTAAAGGACTTCTTGATATCAACAATGAAAGTAATTCCTTGAAATTTCCACGATTTATCGAGTCCATGCTTTCGTCATGGCCACGGAATGCTAATTCTTGTTTGCTCAAATATAATACTGCATCAATCACTGTCTGCAGGAAAAGTCTATTTAAACGAACGTTTTCGTTGAAATGCATTTTCAAAAGCCTAGCATTCTCCCTCAGGGCATCGGCAATGGTGTTCTGATTTTTTTTTCAAAATTCCTTAGCATTAACTCGCATTTCAGGTGTTCGCTAGAATCACCATGTTTATGAAATGAGAGTGTTATATATAATAAATCTGAGAATCCGTCTTTATTCCACACCGAATGTTTATAACTAAAAAGTAAGCAGGGCCAATAAAATAATTTTTGTAACACAGAAGTACTACACAGCCATTTATATTCAGTAAACCAACAATTTTTTAAATTAATATTGTAAGATTTACCGCTCTTCTTGATTTCTTTTTTGGCAACAATTGTTAGTGAATCCGTCGGTCGTGCTTGAAGTAAAATGTATCTTTTATCTTCATCTTTCCACCGATTAAATGGAGTTTGTAATAAATTACAAACAATGTCGTTCATAGCCTACATACTTTAATTCAAACTATTACTAACTGTTAAACTGTACACGAAACTACAGTAACAGCTAAACTGTTTGACAAATAATCACAAAGCACGAAAAAATCCCTTTCGGAAAGCATGTACCACAACACCACAAGAAAAAAAAATCCCTAGTGGATTGCAAGGTACCCTGGGTAAACCGTCCCGTTTCACCGTGATTTCCTTCGAAAGTCACGACTCCAACTGCAGGGCCTCGGCGCCGAAAGCTGAAACACTTCACTTGCGCGCCAGATAGGGAGGTTGACGTCACGGTTACCACAGCAACTCGGTCGAAAGCTGCAGACTTCCAAGGGTTTTCATTTCGGCTCTTTACTTGTACTGTTTTGCTTATGAGGACTTGTTTTCCGTATTGAACGCGCTATATGAATTGATATCTAATCAAAATTTTGAGTATTTTGTAACACAATAGAGGCAAAAAAGAAAATGTTATACAAATTACTGAATAAAATTTAAGTAAAATAGGTGAAGAGGCACTTCACCTACTTCACCTGAAAAGCCGCCACTGCCTATGATGCTGAGACAGGAATGGCAACAGAACAGGTCGTAAAATGTCGTCGACGAACTCTTCAGCCGTGAAAGTGGTACACAGGACTATCTGGGGTGTCCGTTTGCCATAGGAAATGTCGCCTCAGACAGTCGTTCCAGTTGTGCAAGCCGTAACTTGCCGTAAGGAAAGGTAGGATCGGTGCTGGCCAGCTCGTCTCCAAACACGTATGCACTGGTCATCGGCACCAAGTGCAGACTGTGAGACCTCAGTGAAAACAACAGGACGCCACTGTACATTATCCCACGTTGATTGGGCTTGACAGCCCTGCAACCGTTGCCGGCAATGCTCGCTTCTCAGTGGTAGGCAGTGAAGTTGCCTCCTCGAATGTACTCCTAGTGCCGCAAGTCGTCTGGCAACGGTCCGAATGGCGACTTCTGTACCTGTAGGTGACGCAACATGGCCGCAGATAGTTGCGAGCGACGAATTCGGTGGTGTTTCTGAGGCTCTCTCAAACGCTCTCTTCTCGCGTTCTGTCGTTGCCCTCAGCCGTTTCCTGCCCGCGTTGTGTTGGGTTGTGCCCTCCTCGATCCACTGGCGCTAACATCGTCCGATTGTTGCGTCGCTCCGACGCAAATGCCTGGTCATACGGTGACTTGACCAACGACCCTCACTCAGCCCAGTTATTCATCCTCTTTCAAACTCGCTCAACTGCTCGTAGTGTGCACGGATCCCCACGTCCAGACACCCTCACAGTCCTTGGAATTTAATGCAACCTCAATCCTCTGCCATAGTTGTCCCTGCGCGTGAGTTTTGCTCATGATATACTCTCGTCGATATACGGTTGCATGCGGTTTGGCGGCCATCATTTCGTTGTTGGTCCTTATTTTTTAATCATTTGAATATTCGACATGAGGTACTTGCAGGCAGATTTTCATCAGGACGAAACGACTTTCTCGTGGTGTTTCGTATTTTTTTCGGCGATGACTCTAAATTAAAAGTACCTCTTCACACAATTACGCAAAATTTATTTGAACACAGTACTTCACTTAAAGACAATCCGTTCACTAGGTTTTTTTTCTGGCTGTTCCTTGTATTTAAACTTTGTAGATATACTTTCACAGAATTCCAATTTACGAGGTGCTTCAATAGGGAAAAAGGCAATACCTCCTCTTACCACAGGATATATTTCGTTTTGCCACAATCAATAAGTACGCGTTAAACCCCCTTAATTTTGTTGGAGTTTGGTCCGTAGTGTCGACAAGCAGAGTCTTTAAATTTTCAGTTCCTGTTCATTCTGTTCAATTGTTGCGTTTCCTCTCTTCTACAACTGATAAATACTTCAATTGCTATTCATGTAATATTTCCTTTCTGTGAGTGGGATGTTTTTAGGTACAGTTAATTCCGTATTTACAGAAAAGTTTAGAGTGATATCGGTTTCCACGCCACCCAGGAGGTACGGTATCCGACTCGTTAACCCTTTTAGTAAAATGCTGGGCGGTTTCCCTCATAGTACAAATAATCTTCATACCATGAGGCCTATTTCCGGTTTAAAAAACATTGTTGAATCACAATTTTCTGTTCTTAAACTTCTTCCTCCAAGCAGCAGCAGCAGCTTTCTTTCCCGACTTTTCTTTAGCAGAGTCTTAAAATTCTTCGGAAGACACAGTAGATGCAGCAGCAACTTTCGGTATTTTTTTTGGCAGAAGAATAGTTCCTCTTCCCAAAAAAGGGGCACTCACGTCTTTCTTGAACTTCGGCCATCTATTTCTCTTCCTTTATTCTTCTTAACTTTCCACCAAATCTTGAAGTTTCGTACAAACTATTGCTAATAGTAGACCGAGCTTCTATTCTGGAAGGAATGTCATCATCTAACCCTCGCTTTGAGAATGATTTTGAAAATTCTCTGGCGTACGTAATGGTAATATGCCATCCCTGGTCTCCTCTCTTTTGCTGACTATATCCTTCTTTCTGCTTGCTAAATATTCTACATCAGCCAATGGTCACCGACAAGGAAAGAACCTTTTCTTGATCTTCCTCTTCATAAATTTCTTTTCCAGTCCATTTTTTTCATCATCGTACTTGCCCAAGGTCTGATGAGCTTCATCATCTTGATACTCTTCATCTCTGAACTCATTTTCTTCTTATTCTTATCCTTTATTTTGCATACATTTTTCCTATTTCATCGTGGTTTTCTTTCTTTTCTTCTTATTTTCTCCAAAACGGATCCCCTAAACACAATTTCGCAACAGCCCAAGCACCGAATCACACCAAAACAATCATCAAAAGGAAATCCATCTTAGTAACACACACACAATCGCTAGATTTCCGTTTTACTCGCTCAAGCTTTCTCGGTTTCTTAAACCTCAAATAATTCAATATGTGTTCCTCTTCTCTGTAAATAATACCCAAAAATGTATTTTGTTGAACGTAACAATACCAGAAGAACAATTCCTTCACTGGTAAGGGATTTTCTGATAATTCGTTCGAGATGTGTTCGGGTTTGATTCCAAGAGGAGGCATGGATGGTATGCCATCAAATTGCGGTTTCTCTCTTGCTTCCCTGTAGCCAGATGCCCCCAATTAGGGACTGACTACTACTTAAATCTCTTAAAGTTTCCAACAGTGGTCTCGTTAACTCTTCCTCTCTCAAAAAATCTTTCCAAAAGTTTCAATGTTTAACAACGAAACATAGTGGGATTTTTTTTTGATTGGAGGTTTAACGACCACCGTGAGCAACTCAATGGGCTATAAGCAGTCGCCCGTCCCTAATTTAGGGTCACTGGTTCCAGGGAAGGGAGAGAGCCAGTGCCGTAAGACAAACACAACATCCATGCCTCACCGGGATACGAACCCGGACCCCGTTCGGACGAATGATCAGAGGCCATCGCTTAAACCACTGCGCCACCGGGGAGGCATTGGGATTTTGGAACACGAACGGTCAAAACTTGTTAAATTTATAATATTACGATCCAACACCAGTGGAAAAAGAGCAGGCAGTTTTTTATAATCTTAACCAAATGTTTGTTGCACTAAAAATTCAGACGCAAGTGAGTGGTGTCACGTCAATTCGTCGCGCGTCAATTCGTCGACTACGACAATTCGTCGCGCGTCAATTGGTCGCGCGTCAATTCGTCGACCACGACGATTCGTCAGAGCGTCAATTCGTCGCGGACAAATTCGTCGACTACGTCAATTCGTCGCGTTTACAGATTTTGGTTACATACAAAACGAATGCAGGAAAACGTACGATTTCGAACGTCTTGCTCCCTGATCAAATTTATAAAGTTTGGACACGCAGACAGGATAGGAATATTACGTTTTTCTTTGGCACTAAAAATATTAGACGGTAAACGGTTTTTGGAATGGGGCAGGGCCCGGTTGAACAGAGCCCCCATATACAAAATTTTCGTAAGATCTACAGTTTTCAATTCCGAACCACCAAATCTGGTATACTATCTCGTGGTATTCTAACTTAGACTGTAGACGGCAGAGACCCCCCCTACAGAATTGCCGTAAAATCCAGTTTTCAATTTAGAACTACCAAATTTGGTATATTATCTTATGGTACTCTAACTTAGACGGTAGACGGTTTTTGGAACGGGTCAGAGCCCCCCCCCATAAAATTTTTTCGTAAAAACTAGAGTTTTCAATTTAGAACCACCAAATTTGGTATGCTATCTCGCGAAATTCTAACTTAGACTGTAGACGGTTTTTGGAAGCGGTTGGAGCCAGGGGGTCAGAGCCACCCCCATACAAATTTTTCGTAAATTCTACAGTTTTCAATTTAGAACTACCAAATTTGGTATACTATCTCATGGTATTCTAACTTAGACGGTAGATGGTTTTTGGAATAGGTCAAGGCGCGGGTGGGTAAGAGCCCCCACATACAAAATTTTCGTAAAATCTATAGTTTTCAATTTAGAACCACCAAATTTGGTATACACTATATCATGGTACTCTAACTTAGACGGTAGACGGTTTTCAGAACGCGTCGGGGCACGGGGGATTAGAACCCCCCCCCCCCGTCAAAATTTTTGTTAAATCTACAGTTTTCAATTTAGAACCACCAAATCTGGTATTCTAACTTACACCTCGTGGTATTCTAACTTAAACTGTAGACGGCTTTTGGAAGCGGTTAGGGCCCGGGGGTCAGAGCCCCCCCCCTACAAAATTGCCGTCAAATCTAGTTTTCAATTTAAAACCACCAAACTTGGTATATTATCTCATGGTACTCTAACTTAGACGGTAGACGGTTTTTGGAACGGGTCGCGCACGAGGTCAGAGCCCCCTCCCCCAAAAATTTTTTTCGTAAAAACTAGAGTTTTCAATTTAGAACTACCAAATTTTGTATACTATCTCATGGTACTCTAACTTAGACGGTAGAAGGTTTTTGGAACGGGTCAAGGCCTGGGGGTAAGACCCCCCCCCATACAAAATTTTCTTAAAATCTATATTTTTCAATTCAGAGTCACCAAATTTTGTGTCATGAAACTCTAACTTAGCGGGAGACGGTTTTCAGAACGCATCGGGGCACGGGGGTTAGAACCCCCTCCCCGTCAAAATTTTCGAAAAATCTACAGTTTTCAATTCAGAACCACCAAATCTGGCATTTTAACTTACACCTCGTGGTATTCTAACTTAAACTGTGGACAGCTTTAGGAAGCGGTTCGGGCCCGGGGGTCAGGGCCCCCTCCCCCTACAAAATTGCCGTAAAATCTAGTTTTCAATTTAAAACCACCAAATTTGGTATATTATCTCATGGTACTCTAACTTAGACGATAGACGGTTTTGGGAACGGGTCGGGGCCTCGGGGGTTTTGAGCCCCCATACAAAATTTTCGTAAAATCTACTGTTTTCAATATAGAACCACCAAATTTGGTATACTCTCTCATGGTACTCTAACTTAGACGGTAGACGGTTTTTGGAACGGGTCGGGCACGGGGTCAGAGCCCCCACCCCTATAATTTTTTTTCGTAAAAACTAGAGTTTTCAATTTAGAACTACCAAATTTGGTATACTATATCATGGTGCTCTAACTTAGACGGTAGACGGTTTTCAGAACGGGTCGGTACAAGGGGGGTTAACCCCACCACACACACACAAAACTTTCATAAAATCTGTAGTTTTCAATTTAGAACCACCAAATTTTGTATACTATCTCATGGTACTCTAACTTAGACGGTAGAAGGTTTTTGGAACGGGTCAAGGCCCGGGGGTAAGACCCCCACCATACAAAATTTTCTTAAAATCTATATTTTTCAATTCAGAGCCAGCAAATTTTGTGTCATGAAACTCTAACGTATTGGGAGACGGTTTTTGGAACGGGTCCGGGCTCGGGGGTCGCAGCAACCCTCCCCCGTACAAAATTTTAAATTTTCGTAAAATCTACAGTTTTCAATTTAGAACCACCAAATTTGGAATACTATCTCATGGTATTCTAACTTAGACTGTAGACGGTTTTTGGAAAGGGTCGGAGCCCGGGGTTCAGAGCCCCCACCCATACGAAATTTGGTAAAATCTAGTTTTTAATTTAGAACCACCAAATTCGGTATACTATATCATGGCACTCTAACTTAGACGGTAGACGGTTTTTGGAACTGGTCGGGGCCCGGGGGTTAGAGCCCCTCCCGTACAAAATTTTCGTAAAATACGCCGTTTTCAATTTAGAACCACCAAATTTGGTATACTATCTCATGGTGTTCTAACTTAGACTGTAGACGGTTTTTGTAAAGGGTCGGAGCCCGGGGTTCAGAGCCCCCCTCATGAAAAAATACGTGAAATCTACAGTTTTCAATTTAGAACCACCAAATTTGGTATACTATAACATGGTACTCTAACTTAGACGGTAGACGGGTTACAGAACACGTCGGGGCACGGGGGGGGTTAGAATCCTCCCCGACAAAATTCTCGTAAAATCTGCAGTTTTCAATTTAGAACCACCAAATTTGGTATACTATCTCATGGTACTCTAACTTAGACGGTAGACGGTTTTTGGAATAAGTCAAGGCGCGGGGGTAAGAGCCCCCACATACAAAATTTTCGTAAAATCTATAGTTTTCACATTAGAACCACCAAATTTGGTATCATGAAACGGTAACTTAGACGGGAGACGGTTTTTGGAACGGATCTGGGCCCGGGTGGTAAGAGCCCCCCCCCTCCCCCACAGAATTTTCGTAAAATATACCATTTTCAATTTAGAACCACCAAATTTGGTATACTATCTTATAGTACTCTAACTTAGACGGTTTTTGGAAAGGGGTCGGGCACGGGGTAACAGCCCCCCCTAAATGTTTTTCGTAAAAACTACAGTTTTCAATTTAGAACCACCAAATTTGGTATACTATCTCATGGTATACTGTAGATGGTTTTTTGGAAAAGGTCGGAGCCCGGGGCTCAGAACCCTCCCCCATAAAAATTTCTTGAAATCTACAGTTTTCAATTTAGAACCACTACATTTGGTATACTATCTCATGGTACTCTAACTTAGACGGTAGATGGTTTTTGGAAAGGGTCGGAGCCCGGGGTTCAGAGCCCCCCCCATAAAGAATTTCTTGAAATCTACAGTTTCAGTTTTCAGTTTAGAACCACCAAATTTGGTATACTATATCATGGTACTCTAACTTAGACGGTAGACGATTTTCGGAACGGGTCGGGGCCCGGGGGTTAGAGCCCCCCCATACAAAATTTTCGTAAAGTCTACAGTTTTCAATTTGGAACCACAAAATTTGGTATACTCTCTGATGGTACTCTAACTTAGACGGTAGACGGTTTTGGGAACGGGTCAGGCACGGGGTCAGAGCCCCCCATAAAAATTTTCGTAAAATCTACAGTTTTCAATTTAGAACCACCAAATTTGGTATACTATGTCATGGTACTCTAACTGAGAATGCAGACGGTTTTTGGAAACGGTTGGAGCCAGGGGGTCAGAGCCCCCATGCCAATTTTTGTAAAACCTACAGTTTCGAATTTAGAACGACCAAATTTTGTACACTACCTCATTGTATTGTAACTTAGACAGCAGACGGAAAGAGTCGGTGCCCGGTGTGAAGGTGGCCCATTCAAAATTTTCGTAAAAATTACAATTTTTACGCTTAAGAACTGCATCCCAATACAGCACTCCATTACCCCACTTACGGTCTAGGTTAGAGGCCGTAGATAACAATAAAGTGAAAAAATATCAGGTTGATGGTGTATTAAAATCACAAATTAATAAACGTTAGCTTTCACCACCAACGGTTGCCTTATAAGGCAGAAATACAATGTAATATAAATAATGTAAATTCTTTTTTGCTTCGTATAATTAAATTAACTAAATCAAAAAATTTAAAATAAGTTTCCTGGAAATTTACGGAAATAGCTTTTTCATTCATTAACTTTCACCCGCTGAATTTGATGATTTTAGAAATAGTAATATTTACCTGGGAAATACCGGGTACCCCTGCTAGTAAGAACTAAAGATAATGTTACACTTTTAGTCAGGTACAAAACAATAATTAGAAAGCTCTAGGTCTGGGCCTGTTTAGCAATTTTCAGTCTACCGTGCTAATTTTCATAAGGTTTTCATAGAAGTCCAAGATTTTAGCAATGCGCTTTTCTGAGGTTGGAACTATTAAGCAGACCCTATGCCTAGGGCTTTTTGATAGTTTTCAGTCCTCCGAGCTGATATTTATGTAGTTTTCATAGAAAATAAAATGAATTCTGTTTAAATGTTACTCGAGCACAAAGCATTAATAGCCCGAGACCTAGGCATATGCATTTATAGTAATTTTTATAATGCTGTGATCATATGAGGTTTGCATGACAAATCAATTTAAGAGTGTTACGCTTATCAAAAATTATTTAAAAGGCCTAGGCTAGCGGCCAATAATTAGTATTTGGTGCCTTAAGTGAAAGCACAACATTATTAACTTGATTTGTTATGCAAACCTTATAAATACGACCACAGCGATTAAAAGTTACTAAAGAGTCCTTGTAAGTAATATTTTTGACCGAGTGCAAGTACAATTTACGAAATGTCAACAGGTCAAAATATCTAAAGTAACAATGAAATTTGGAATATTTCTTTTTTCTTTCTTTTTATTTCAGTTTTGACACTTGTATTAAGTTTTAAAAACATATATTTCTCCTATCGTTTATCTTCATTGTGCTTTCAACGGAATTTCTTACCATGTTTTGGGTATTTTGTTTTGTGTGGTTGCAGTTTTTTTAATGTTTTGGGCATTTCATTTTGTGTGGTTACTTGTTTTTATGTTTTGGGCATTTTACTTTGTATGGGTGTGTTTGTTATGTTTTTGTTATTTTCTTTTCTGTGGTGGTTGTAATGTCGACAGGATGAAAAGGGAAACTGTGGACAGTCACGATGCCTACTTGCTTATAATTTTTTTTTCAAAAACAGCACATGATTTTGTATTGATTTATACCACTTACTCATTAAGCAACTACAGGTTTCTTTAAATATGAACTTTTTCTTAGAGCCTTTTGTTTCCTTTACTTAGCTTTTTCGGCTCCGCAATTTCTTTTTGGGTTTTAGAATATTTTCCTTATTATTAATCTATTTTCTCATGCAAACTCTTTATGTAAGGTATATTTATTCTATCGAAGTATTTTGCAATTATAAGTGAAGCCCTGTTGCTGAAGTAAAAAAAAATATTTCCAAAGACATTTCTTTCATGTCTTTCATGAAACAACGCAGTTTAGATATTTTCCCGCTGTTAACTCAAAGAATGAAAACAAAAACAACAAATCTGTGCAATGGTTGAGGCATGAGACAGTACTTACTGATAACCAGGCAAAGTTTTAAGGAAGAATGAGCTTAGGAATTTCTAACTGCAACAAAAAAGATCATCAGCACTGTATCCCTCCCCATCCCCTAGTGCCGGTCTTTGGACGTCTTGAAAGAGAAGTCTTAAGGACACATCTGTATCGTAATTGCCTGAGCATTCGAGACAATCTTCTGGTGTTGTAGTAGAAAACACATTTCCAACTTCTCCTAAATTGCTTGGATGTAATGCCAACGAACAAAGTTTTGCTCTCGCATTGGATTTCTGTTGCTTTTGATGGAATACTTTTCCCCTGGGGTTCACCGCTTTCAGTATAGTCTTCAGGACACACGGCAATACACCCCAACGTAAAACACCAATTTCACGGCAATTAACTGCAATTAGCGAAAGATAGGGGCGGTACAGGAAATAAGTCGAACGAGACAGATCTGAACTTAGAAAGTCGGGGGAAGGTGTTGCATGAAAAACTGTGTTTGGCTTACAGATCATTTGGCACGTAGGGACGTAGGTTTCGTTTAATACGTTACGGGGTAAACAAATTGTCTTTTCAGTATAACAATTTTCTTTCATACGCATGGTGCAGCACAGAAGAAATTTGAATTTATTTTTGAGAATTAGCATGACGCCTACCGGCCCAGAGTACAGCTGCCCAGTCCGCGTCTGCTGCCGCCTCCGGAACCTGGCTCCCGGGTTCTTCGCATCTGTAGATCCCCCGCCTGGAGCGTCCCAGCTGTAAAATACACGTACCTCTGCGTTTTGAAAAAACAAAAGATAAGATGCCGATCCATAAAATTAACCACTTCTTGTGACCGCAGGTACGAAAATCTTGAGCTTCGCTTAAACCCTAACTGGAGGAACAAGCTTCACGTGATTGTCTGTATTCTGAGTGTTTTATTGATGGTTGCTCATCAGTTCGTAGTTGACTGGAGAACAGAGAACGTGCTTGTTGAAACCTTTGTTGTGCGTTTTCAAGTGATAATAGTGGAAATATATCATTCTAAATATTTTGGAAAGAGAAAGTGCATTGTTTTCCGAAGGCACTATGCAGATGAAGAATGCAACATAAATAGTTAACTCACAAAAAGAAAATGATTTGCTGAAATGGCAAGGGTATTTATTTTGCCATAACAGAGTACGAGGTGATTTACGGTATTGTCACTGTATTGAAAGAAATTATTGAAATTGCACTGGCTTTGCTAGTACTATTCTTATTGGAGATGAACACAGGATGCGCAATGAGAAACCACATAATTATGCTCCAAGACCGGAGAAAAGTGATGTTGCTGTTGCAAGAGCGCAAATAAAAGAACGAGCGAGAAATACGGACGAAGCCCCTGCACAAATTATTCAAACCGTGACAACGTCAATGGCTACAGTAAATGCAGCTTACATGCCTAATATGGATGCACTAAGGCAAGTTGTAAAACGAATACGAAGAGAAGACATGCCTGCGGAACCTACGACTTCAGAACGGATCGATGCCTCAATAAATTTACAGGAGGAGATGGTGCAAAATTTCTTGGCAGAGATAGCGCATTTGGACATCAAGGAATTATTTTATTTTTAACAGAAAATAATTTATGAAAGCTTAAAGAAGCACCCCTCTGGATTATGGATGTGACATTTGAAACTTGTCCAACCCTTTTTAGGCAATTATGTACCATTCATGCTATGGTTGAAACGAATCCAGAGATGCACAGACTTGTCCCACTTGTTTATGGGTTACTTTCCAGCAAGTATAAATAATATAATACTATTATACAGTATTTTTGTAGGATTTACAAGACTATGCATCAGACTATGATTTTCAGCTTGCACCACAATATACGCATAATAATAGATTTTGAAATAGCTGCCGTTATAATGCTGCTAAAAAGGAATTTGGAAGCAGCACACACAAATGTTGTTGGTTTCATCCCGGAAAAAATTGTGCTGAGGAATATCCATCCTCTGGCATAGCTTTGGAATATAGGGAAAACAGTGAGTTTGCTCTCAAAGTCAGACATTTGCAAGCACTCGCATTTTTTTCATCTGATGAAATTCCAGCTGCTTTTGAAGAAGTGAAATCAATTTTACTAGAATATGCAGATTCTGTAGTTCAGTGGTTTGAGGAAAATTATGTTCTTGGAAAATTTCGTGGAAGCAGAAGAAACAATCCGAGCAAAAGCCCTCCGCTGTTCCCGCCAACAATTTGGTCAGTAAGTGAAAACAATTTGTTTGGCTTTCCCAAAACACAAAACGAACTTGAAAGATTAGACAGACGCTGGAATACAATTCTGGGAGAGAAAAAACTGTGACTGTACGAAATAATCAGTGAAATTGCGAAAGAGCAGAGAACAACTATGGCTAAAATCGAAAGAGTGATAGCACAGATTCCAACAAATCCACCCAGAAGAGAAACGCTGGCAAGATAAAAAGGAATTCGAACTTCTTTGGCGCACAGAGACAATGTTAACATGCTGGACTTTTTAAGAGGAATTTCATATAATTCTACCCTTTACTAAAATGTGCTGGTATTTCTCACTAATTGAATTATACCTTTTACTAACTTGTATTTGAATTTTTCAAGAATGTAATTCCGCCGAAGATGCAAGAATGTAAAACACAACGCAAAATTAAAAAAGACAAAATTTTCAAAATAGCATGTCAAAAACATAAAATGTCAAAAAGTAATCCAAAATGTGAAACAAATAAAAATTCAAAATGCAATCACAAGTCACAAGCATTGCAAAAATGCGAAACGCTATGTAACAAGTACAACACAAAATAAAACAAATGCCAAAACAAAAAGAAATGCATACGCTTTGTAAAATGCACAAAATAAAATAAATGCCATATTCATAAGGATTTCATGACAAGTCAAGTTAAAAATGAGCTTTTACTTAGACTTCAAATAAAAATTACTAGCCTCTACACCTTTTTAAGTCTTTAATAAGTGCAACATCATTAACCTGACTTGTCATCAAACATTATCAATATGACCATAGCATACAATCACTTAAAAGACTTATTAATGGATGAATTGAGGAATCACCAAGTTCAGCGGGTGAAAGTTAATGGCTGTTTATAGTTTTGTACTCGAGTAAATGCGCAACACAATAAACTTGACTTTCTCTGAAAATTTTATGTATATGAGCACGGTTGATTGAAAACTGATAAAAAGGCTTAAGGCCTGTTTATTAATTTTTGTGCCTCAGTCAAAACGCAGTACCATAACCTTGGCATGTTATCGAAACCTTATGAATACGTCGGACTAAAAATTCCTAAAAAAAGTTTACGCCTAAGGTCTTGTTACTAAAGTTTTGTGACAGGGTAAAACTGCAACATTAATAACTTGACATGTTATGTTAACGTTGTGAATATGAGCACGGCGGATTAAAGATTTCAACAAATAGCCTTTGGGATAAATGTGTTGTAGCTGAGTAAAAATGTAACATTATCTTTATTTTCTATATAAACCAAACTACGTGCTGAAATGGCCCAACTATATATACGTATATTTCAAACATATACCGAAGCGCTGACAAGGTGAAAACAAAAGTGCAATTTTGTACGGTCCCCCTAACATTTTATGGCCAGCCTACGTGGAAGTGGACACGTCGATATCAAAAACATACTTTTTGTACGGTCCATAACAAATAGCAATGGACACGTCGCAATCTTTTTTTCAGGGGGGGGGGTTAACGACCACCGTGATCAATTCAGTGGGCTATAAGCAGTCGGACGTTCCCAATTTTGGGCCACTGGTTCCTGGGAAGGGGGACTGCCAGTGCCAAAAGTCAAGCACAACGTCCATGATTCACCGGGATTTGAACCAGGATCCTTCTCGACAAGTGGTCAGAAGCCAGCGCCTAGATCACTCCGCCGCTGTAGCGGCACACGTTGAAATGTATTTTTCATACGGCCCCAAACACTCTTATGGACATACTAGATTGAACTGGACGCAAATAAATCATTAATATAATTTGTACTAGCAGGGATACCAGTTATTTGCCAGGTATATATTACTATTTGTGGAATCACCAAGTTCAGCGGGTGAAAGTTAATGAATGAAAAAGATATTCCTGCAATTTTCCAGTAAACTTATTTTAAATTTTTTGATTTAGTTAATTTAATTTTGCGAAACAAAAGAGAAAGAAAAAGGAATGGGAATACTTACCTTCTAGGCGACATCTATAGAACTGCCGTACATCTGTCGTGTGCTTCTGGGAATCCCGCGACACAGAAATGCAATGTACCTATGTGATGTCGCATGCGTACGACTTCACATTGGCATTGGTCATCTTTTTCTTACCGTTTTGAATTTTGAATATCTGGAACTCTCTATTTACATTACATTATATTTCTTTCTGATAAGCCGCTCGTTGGTAGTGAAAGCTAAACTATATTGATTTGTGTTTTTAATACACCATTAAACGCATATTTTTGCACTTTATTGTTATCTACAGTCCCTAACTTAGACCGTAGGTTGGTTAGTTGATGGTTTATGGTGCAAGGCCCTCAAAGGGCCAAAGAGCGCCTTAGAACGTAGATAGGGTATTCTTAAGAGTAAAAAAACGGAACTTTTTTACGAAAATTTTGCATGGGGCTCCCTTGACCCGGGCCCCGACCCCTTCCAAAAAAAATAACCATGAGTAGTATACCAAATCTGGTTGTTCTAAATTAAAAACTGTAGATTTTACGATATTTTTATGAGGAGGGGGACTCTCACCCCCGGGTTCCAACCCCTTCCAAAAACCGTCTGGCGTCTAAGTTAGAGTTTCATGATACCAAATTTGGTGGTTCTGAATTGAAAACTGTAGTTTTTAAGAAAATGTTGTATGTCTGTGTGTGTGCGGGGAGGGGCTCTGACCCCCGGGCCTTGACCCGTCCCAAAAACCATCGACCGTCTAAGTTAAAGTACCATGAGATAGTATACCAAATTTGGTGGTTCTAAATTGAAAACTAGATTTTGCGATTTTTTTATGAAAGGGGTCCTTACCCTCTTCACAAAAAAATCTGCAACCCCTTCCAAAATCGTCTAGCGTCTAAGTTAAAGTACCATGAGATAGTATACCAGATCTGGTGGTTCTGAATTGAAAACTGTAGTTTTTCAGAAAATTTTGTATGTGGGGGGCTCTGACCCCCGGGCCTTGACCCCCGGGCCTTGACACGTTCCAAAACCGGTGTACCGTCGAAGTTAGAATACCATGAGATAGTATACCAAATCTGGTAGTTCTAAATTGAAAACTGTAGATTTTACGAAATTTTTATGGGGGTGGGGGTGGGGCGGGGGGCTCCAACCCCTTCCAAAAAAACCGTCTAGCGTCTAAGTTAGAGTTTCATGATATCATATTTGATGGTTCTGAATTGAAAACTGTAGATGTTACGAAAAAAATTATGGGGGAGGGGTCTCAGACCCCTTGGCCTTGACCCGATCCAAAAACGGTCTACCGCCTAAGTTAGAGTACCATGAGATAGTATACCAAATTTAGTGGCTCAAAATTGAAAACTGTAGACTTTACGGAATTTTTTATGAGGGGGGGGCTCAGACCCCCGAGCCTTGACCCGTTCCGAAAACGGTCTACCGTCTAAGTTAGAGTACCATGAGATAGTATACCAAATTTGGTGGGTCCAAATTAAAAACTGTAGATTTTACGAAATTTTTTATGAGGGTGGCACCGACCAGTTAGGGCTCCAACCCCTTCCAAAAACCGTCTAGCGTCTAAGTTAGAGTTTCATGATACCAAATTTGATGGTTCTGAAAAAAAAACTAGATTTACGAAAATTTGTATGTATGTGGCGGGGTAAGGCTCCGACCCCCGGGCCTTGACCCGTTCCAAAGACCGTCGACCGTCTAGGTTAGAGTACCATGAGATAGTATACCAAATGTGGTGGTTCTAACTTGAAAACTAGATTTTGCGATTTTTATATGAAGGGGGCTCTTACCCCCCGGGCTGCAACCTCTTGCAAAAACGGTCTACCCTCTAAGTTAGGGTACCATGAGATAGTATACCAAGTTTGGTGATTCAAATTGGAAACTGTAGATTTTACGAATTTTTATTATTGGGGGGGGGCTCTGAACCTTGGGCGCCAACCCCTTTCAAAAACCGTCTAGCGTCTAAGTTAGAGTACCATAAGATAGTATACCAGATTTCGTGGTTCTAAATTGAAAACTGTAGATTTTACGAATTTTTTATGACGGGGGGTCTCACCCCCGGGCTCCAACCCCTTCCAAAAACCGTCTAGCGTCTAAGTTTGAGTTTCATGATACCATACTTAATAGTTCTTAATTGAAAACTGTTGATTTTATAAAAAAAATTTTGGGGGAGGCTCTGACCCCCCATTTCCTGTTGACCTGTTCCAAAAACGGTCTACTGTCTAAGTTAGAGTACCATGAGATAGTATACCAAATTTGGTGGTTCTAAATTGAAAACTGTAGATTTTACGCGGCATTTTTTATGGGGGGGGGGCTCTTACCCCCTGGCTCCAACCCCTTCCAAAAACCGTCTAGCGTCTAAGTAAGAGTACCATGAGATAGTATACCAAATTTGGTGGTTCTAAATTGAAAACTGTAGATTTTGCGAATTTTTTTATAACGGGGGCCTTTACCCCCGGGCTCCAACCCCTTCCAAAAACCGTCTAGCGTCTAAGTTAGAGTTTCATGGTACCAAATTCGATGGTTCTGAAATGAAAACAAACTAGATTTTACGAAAACTTTGTATGTATGTGGGGGTGGGGGTGGGGGGCTCTGACTCCCCGGACCTTGACCCGTTCCAAAAACCGACAACCGTCTAAGTTAGAGTACCATGAGATAGGATACCTGATTTGGTGGTTCTGAATTGAAAACTGTAGGTCTTACGAATATTTTGTGTATGAGGTGCTCTGACCAACCGGGCCTCTGACCCGTACCAAAAATCGTTTACCGTCTAAGTTAGAGCACCATGAGATAATATACTAAATTTGGTAGTTCTAAATTGAAAACTAGATTTTACGGCAATTCTGTAGGGGTGGCTCTGATTCCCCCCCCCGTCTCCAACCGCTTTTCAAAACCGTCTACAGTCTAAGTTAGAGTACCACGAGATAGTATACCAGATTTGGTGGTTCTGAATTGAAAACTGTAGATTTTAAGAAAATTTTGTATATGGGGGGCTCTGACCAACCGAGTCCTGCCCCGTTCCAAAAACCGTCTACCGTCTAATATTTTTAGTGCCAAAGAAAAACGTAATATTCCTATCCTGTCTGCGTGTCCAAACTTTATAAATTTGATCAGGGAGCAAGACGTTCGAAATCGTACGTTTTCCTGCATTCGTTTTGTATGTAACCAAAATCTGTAAACGCGACGAATTTGTCCGCAACGAATTGACGCTTGACGAATTGACGCGCGACGAATCGTCGCAGTCGACGAATTGACGAACGCGACGAATTGACGTAGAACCCAAGTGAGTTCGTCTGTGTATAATTAAAAACAAAAAACACAAATTCCAACTATTCCACTATACTTTCCAGAATCAATTAAAACCTTGGAAACAGTTCTATTTTTAAACTGCACTAACGGAAAAAAAATCCCAACACCACGAAAAAATAGTTGTAGAGGAATGAAATGGCGGCAATACATTACATTTATATAGGTAACATATACACTGCCGGACAATTGCTAAGGACGGATGACAATAGCAACGATAGCAAATATAAAATGGAAGGCAGGAAAATGTGGAAATTAGCATAAGTGCGGGATACAGTAAGACGTGTTGTGCGTATGCAAATTTTGGATTGCCGAACTTGTTCGTGACGTCATAGCGCTGATAAGAGATATAAAGGATTTGACGCGTATTGACCGTTGTTTCAATGAGCCGCGGATGGCTTAGTGGTTAGTGTTTCAGACTATCGATGCTGGGTCCCCAGGTTCTAGCCTGGGCTGATCTTTTAGAGATGGTGTGATTTACTAACAATCGCTGAATATCCGCCGTGCATCGGACGAGCACGTAAAGTGACGGCCCCCAGGCTGGACCCACTGGTTAAATGGGTATCCTTTCCTATGTCCTCCCTGAAATTCTCTCACCCATCTATGTGCAATATCGTACTTGTACGGTGGCGCCATCTACTGTACTCTAATCTCACTACAAACTGTTCTGTCAAAAGTCGCTAGACTTGCTCTCATTCCTTCCGTTTCTGTGTCCTGCCCAAAAGGCGATCTCGCTGTAGGTGGCTGGGACCTAAACTCTACTCCCTGTGGACGGAAGTCCTACATGAAAATGACAAACCTACTACTTGACCGTTGTTGTTCAAACGCAAAGTTGAAAGGGAAAGAATCAATTGACGAACTTGCAATTTTCAGTATGTCTTCCCGACATCACCTAGATGATTTTACGCGTGGCCGTATTATTGGCAAGATTGAAAAAGGGGCGAAAAATAACAGATGTTGCCAGGGAGTTCGACGTCAGCCACAGTGTTGTTTCAAGGCTTTGGAAATCATTTCAAACAAATGGAGAGTGTAGCAAACGTCACGGGGGAGGTCGTGTTCGCAGTACGACACCTGCAGAAGATCGGTACATAGTGCTATCAATAAAAAGACACCGGCGCAGCACAGCTAGTGAGGTAGCAAATCAGTTTATGGCTGCTACTGGCAAGCGGATCTCCCGAAAAACTGTCGCCAGACATTTGCATGAAGGAGGACTATACGCCCGCCGTCCTGTTGTGTGCATCCCATTGTCCAGACGTCACTGTACCTCCCGTTTGCAATGGTGCCATCAACATCGCAATTGGACCGATAACGACTGCTCTGCTGTCCTCTTCTCAGATGAGAGTAGATACAGTCTATCGTCTGATTGTCGACGACAACTTATCTGGCGTGATAGTGGTACTGCATATTGTCCAGCAAACATACAGGAAAGGGACCGATATCCGACATGTAGTGTCATGGTATGGGCTGGCATCATGATCAATGGCCGTACGTCCCTCTATGTGCTTCCAACTGGGACTATGACTGGCCAACGATACATTAATGATGTTCTCCTACCTCATGTTCGCATGTTCCGTGGTGCTGTCGGTGATAGATTCATTTTCATGGACGACAACGCAACATGTCATCGAATAGTCGCTGTCCAGGAGTGTCTTGAGAGCGAGGATATTCAACGCCTCTTATGGCCAGCACGTTCTCCAGATCTGAATCCCATTGAAAATGTGTGGGATGCTTTGGGGAGGAGTCTTGCTGGTCGCCAATGCCCTCCAATAAACAAGGACACACTCATCCGTGCACTGACAGAGGAATGGGATAAATTACCCCAACAACTGCTTGATAATGTTGTGCAAAGCATGACACGACGTGTGGAATCTTGCATCGCCCTCCATGGTGGCCATATCCCGTATTGACATCTTACGCCGGAACGCCTGCGGACGGTAATTGCATTTTTTTTCACGTTTACGTATTTTGCACAAAATGGTCTGTTTGTCCCTTGAACACGTTCCAAAGCCTTCTGGATTTCAAAGCACATTCAATTGTCTTTCTTGTAATGTCCTGGCGTTCTGACATTATTTTATTTCACTTGGCATCCAACCACACTTACTTTTTTATGTGCTATATAGCCGTTTATGATCCGTCCTTAGCAATTGTCCAGCAGTGTATAATTGATTAAGGTAAGATCACAGCTTATTGTAAGCGCGAGAACAGCCATTTTAAATGTGAAATGCTGGTACATTAATAACCGGTGTAACCGCCAGAATGTTGAATGCAAGCACGCAAACGTTCATGCATTGTGTCGTACAGGTGCTGGATGTCAGTTTGTGGGATAGAGTTCCATGCCTGTTGCACTTGGTCGGTCAATACAGGGACGCTTAATGCTGGTTGGGGGTGACGCTGGAGTTGTCGTCCAATGATGTCCCATACCTACTCGATTGGTGAAAGATCTGGTGATCTAGCAGGCCACGGCAACATGTCGACACTCTGTAGAGCATGTTGGGTTACAACAGCGGTATGCGGGCGAGCGTTATACTGTTGGAAAACACCCCCTGGAATGCTGTTCATGAATGGCAGCACAACAGGTTGAATCACCAAACCGACGTACAACTGTGCCGTCAGGGTGCGTGGGATAACCACGAGAGTGCTCCTGCTGTCAAAGGAAATTGCTCCCCAGACCATAACTCCAGGTGTAGGTCCAGTGTGTCTTGGCCGCACACAGGTTGATTACAGGCGCTCACCTGGCCTCCTTCTAACCAACACACGGCCATCACTGGCACCCACGCAGAACCGGCTTTCATCAGAAAACACAAGAGATCTCCACTCCGTCCTCTAATGAGCTCTAGCTTGACACCACTGACGTCGCAAACGGCAGTGGTTTGGAGTAAGTGGAATGCACGCTACAGGGCGTTTGGTTCGGAGCTGTCCTTCAAGTAACCGATTTGTAACAGTTCGTTGTGTCACTGTGGTGGCAACTGCAGCTCGAATTGCTGCCGCAGACGCGGTACGATGCGCCACGGCCATACGCCGTACACGGCGGTCTTCCCTCTCAGTAGTGCCACGTGGCCGGCCGTCTTCTTGAGGCAGTACCTTCCCTTGACCACCGCTGCCAACAATCATGCACAGTGGCTACATTCCTGCCAAGTCGTTCTGCCATATTGCGGAAAGAAAATCCACCTTCTCGTAGCCCTATTACACGACCTCGTTCAAACTCCGTGAGCTGTTGATAATGGCTTCTTCGTCTTCTTAAAGGCATTCTTGACTAACATCAACACACTACGTCGAATCTCAACGATAACTAACGCTCACGAACGTTACAGCGCGTATTTACAGCAAACCTGCTTTGCATGTTCGGAGAAACGCTACTAGCGCCACACGTATGCGCCGAGTGCGAAATGTGCATAGACGTCATCTTACAGATGTACTCTCACCGCCTACCAACTGACGTTTATCTAACACAACCTCTTCTTGGTGTTGGGATATATTTTTCCGTCAGTGTATATTATGCATTAGTTTAGCCAAATTATGAGCTAAGCAACTGAGAAATTTCGGTCATGCTTACCGCATCTTGTCCAGAGGAATGTTTTTAATCCATCTAGAAACAAATATAACCCTACCATGATAAGTGACTTAAATGCGAATACACATTTACAATACAATTTTTTTTTTATTGGAGGTTTAACGACCACCGTGAGCAACTCAATGGGCTATAAGCAGTCGCCCGTCCCTAATTTAGGGTCACTGGTTCCAGGGAAGGGAGAGAGCCAGTGCCGTAAGACAAGCACAACATCCATGCCTCACCGGGATTCGAACCCGGACCCCGTTCGGACGAATGATCAGAGGCCATCGCTTAGACCATTGCGCCACCGGGGCGGCACAATACAATTTGTAAAAGCACAATTTTAGGCAGCATGAAGCATGAGCTAAATTGTGGGAGTAGTCTGACGCTAATTTTTCTACTGTAACACCCTCCAGTTGATCTCTGTCTTTCTATTAACCGACATCAACATACCGTGGTTAGAAATTTAATTCATAATTTTTCAGCAACCTAGTGTGAAACCAATGGGCATTGATTCAAACGTGACGCAAGGGATAATGTGAGTGATAACATTTAGAAACCAGTGCACAACCATTTAACCATTTCTCACCATTGCACGACAGTTTTTGCATATCACATCATGCAGTATGATCACATTCGCAAATAAATTTCGTATGACTCACAGATATAACAGTATAGTGTTATGTATATATTCGGCAGTTAACAGTTAACTGTACTCGGTAGGTCGCGGCTCGCATGGCGCTAGAAGCGTACTGAGACGATTTACCTACATACATGTAATGTACACTGTTGTCCAAAATTAAAGTCCGGAAAGCAATAGCGGTCAAATACGTAGTTCAAACCACACAATGAAATGTTACGATGTTCACAGCATATATGCAAATTGACACGGGAATCAAATGTCCTTAAGTGAAAATTTCCATGTCCGTGAGCCAAATGCTGTCCAATATGTAAATCGATTTACATATTTAAAACCAACGGAGAACGGCAGTGGTATTTCTCGTTGACAGCGAGTATAAAAAGCGTTCCGGGGCTGTAAATGCTTTCTTTATGTCTCATACTCCTGTATCGCCGCCCCGGTGGCGCAGTGGTCTAAGCGATGGCCTCTGATCATTCGTCCGTAAGGGGTCCGGGTTCGAATCCCGGTGAGGCATGGATGTTGTGTTTGTCTTACGGCACTGGCTCTCTCCCTTCCCTGGACCCAGTGACCCTAAATTAGGGACGGGCGACTGCTTATAGCTCATTGAGTTGCTGACGGTGGTCGTTAAACCTCTAATAAAAAGAAAAAAAAATACTCCTGTATCCTGTGCTGTGCGGAGGCGAGCAATAGAATGGCCAGAAGCAGGCCAGTGTCAAGACAGAATATCAGGGGACTTGAATAAACACACCAGAGTGGTTTCACGATTATGATAGCGATTTTGGGGGGAATATCACGAAGACCTGGTCAAGGTTGTCCAAGGCGCACAACATCTTGTGCGAGCCGTTATGTTGCTTTATGCAGACGGGTCCTATGCAGTCCGGCAATTGCCTTCGGAGCTGCCACTGAAACTACGGTATTAAGACGATATATCAAAGGCTTAATGCAATTACCCTTTATGCCAGGACACACACATAGTTTTTGTCCCCTTAACTGTATCCCACAGGAGAGCTCGCCTGAGCTTGTGCAGGCAACATTGTTCCTGAAGTCTAGAGGAGTATGCCGGTTTTCTTTTTCAGACGAATAGAGATTCGTTCTACACACGCATTCTCGTCGGCATTTTATCTGGTGGGAACGGGGAACACGCAATGAACCTGCAAACGTCCCCGAACAGGACTTCTGCGTAGGCGGTGAACTGCTCGTATGGGGTGACATTATGTTCAACAGCCGCATATCACTTCATGTGTTCATAGGAAGCAACATGAATTTTGTGCGCTATAGGGACGAGATCCAAGAGCCCTATGTCAGACTTTTTGGGGAGATATTGCCTTACAATTCCTTTTAATGGATGATGACTTTCTCCCGCACAGATATCAGGTTGTCGATAATTTCTTGCAGAGCGAGGATTTTCTGTGTATGGACTGGCCAGCAAGATCTGCGGTCCTGAACCCTACAGAGCCTGCCTGGGATGATTTGGGACGGTATGCAGGAGTTCGTCAGCAACCTCCCGGAATCCTCCCTAGCGACGCACTGCCCTTATTGAGGAATGGAATTCTTTGGCTCCAGAGTTCATCAATAACCTTGTGATGAGTATATGTCGTCATTGTGAGAGTTCTCTATCTGTATGAGGCAATCACATTTCTTATTAAGACACTTTAGATTATATTCTTATATCTTACCTTGCTGACATTTGCGGATGTGACCATGTGTACGCAAAACGTATACATATTTTTCTGTTGTTATAGAATGTTTATTACTCTTACGATTGCGTCTTTTTACATGTCAAACGTCGCCCCCTGCTGTTACGTGTTTTCCTTTTTATCGCTGCGAATGTCTTTCGGACTTTTATTTTTGATACCAGTGCATGTTCAGGAAGCACCTGTTTAAACATATATTTAGAACGAACAGATGACGTTATATATCTGCTTCTAGCTGTAACCAGGAGAGATAAGAAGAGGAACTCGTGGATCCGAAAAATGACAAGAGTGGAAGATATCAGGGTCAGAGTTAAATACCTGAAATGGCAATGGGCTGGACCTACTGCCAGAAGGACAGACCATCGATTGACAGCCGTCATTTTAGATTGGATTCCAAGGGACAGGAAAAGACCCAGAAGAGGACCACATGGGAGATGGGTGGATGAAATTCGAAAGTATGCGGGAGTGACATGGAGGAGACTGGCACAAGACAGACTGTTGTGGAGGAAACTTGGGGAGACCTTCGTCCAGCAGTGGATCGATAATGGTTGACAAAGATGAGTAGCCAGTTGATTATATTTTATTTCTCACATGTATTCTTTTCGTAAAATACACATGAGAAAAAAAATATTTTCGTATTTTTGTTTCTTTGGCGCGGGAGATATCTGCTAGTTCAGTAAGTAGATGTTTGAAATGGAGGGCTCTAGAAGAATTGCGAAAATTTCGTATCGATCTGGCGAAAGCAGCGAAATTTTCCATGCATACATTCTTCAACATTTCAAAGCGTCCAGCTTCCTTGCTAAGTGGCTTAAATGTACATTTGTCATCCAGCCTTTAGTTACAGTAATAAGCTTATATGTAGCAGGTACATTATTTTTACTTTTCATTTTTGGTGAATTAACTGGGATTAGGATGCATAAATTATTGTCATTCTTAACATATTTTTCTCCATATTCGACTGCAATTCTTACTTATTTGAGGAATCCGAACAGTAGCCGGAAATACACTTTCCAGTTTTCATCGGTAAATTAGTCTTAACAATGTTCTTTCTTTCTTTCCTTTTCTTCCACTTCATGACTCGTCCCTTTTCTCGCTTTACAGTTAAGGAATGTTTTTCGTTAACCCTTCCTCGCCGAATGAATGGGTACATCCGGAAATGCATATAGTTACTAGAGAGGGATGCAACCGAGTGAGGTACCATCAAGTAGTAAAAATATTCGTGCTATAAATCAAGTGAAGTACAAGTCTCTGCCGTAGGTTCACGATAAAAGAGATTCAGATTTGGGAGGAAAAAAATAAAATCTTTAATAATAATCACTTAGTTAAAAAGTTAAAAATACCATGAGATCAAAAGGGAAAATCCCCCAAATACGTGGCGTCAGTGGATAAACATATACATCGCTCTTTCCACGTTTTACCAACACACAGCAACCGAAAACTTGTTATTCGGTCACCGTCGGGAAATTCAATCCCGAATTTCTCGATATCTAGCCGAGCGCGTTTGCCTTACACCACGGTGGCCAACAATCCACGGGGCTATGTGTGATTTTAGTCAGCTTCTGACATCATAAATCCGTAAGATGGGCTCAGCTACTGAGATATCTCCATCTGGTGGGCATTAACGGCACTGGTTATATATTAATTATAGCAGTTAAATCCAAAGGGCGAGATCCAAAGATTGGGCCCGGCTGTGTTCGTCGTCAGCTCCTATTTTTTCGTGCTCAAAGTATCGTTCTAAGTGCTTCTCGAGTTTTATTTTTAGTGTTCTTTCACGTTTAAAGGTATCGTGCATCGTTTCATTCTACTTACAAGCCAGTGAGCACGATATTTTGTTCAATATAAGCTTTGTTTATCTTCTGGTCGAGCTGGCCATAAGAGCCACTGGGCGCCTCCATTACTAATGGCATCATCCGGCGGGGATGTCGAGTTCGTTAGCCCTACTTCCGCTCTTCCTGCAACTGGCGTCATTGCTGGTGGCGCCGCTTCGCTGGCTTCTCCTCTTGGCGCTGTTCAGATGCCCTCTTCCGGAGCCTCATTCGGCAGCTCTTCTCATGCTGCTGCTATCAAGTCAGACAGCTCTTCTGATACAGCTTCTACTGTGACTTACGCTGGTGCAATGTCATCATGAGTATTCATGATAATGTCGCTCCTCCTTCTTCTACAGCTGCTCGTTTGCTATCGTCATATTCTGCTGCAGCTACTTCTCAGTCCTCTCGTCCAGTTAATTCCCGTTTAAGTTTGGGTGTCCTGCGTCCTTACTTTCGTCGCACTAGGAACTTCGTTTTTCTTGATGTACCGGCCAATTCGCCTGAGGCTCAGAAATTTTCTCAACACGTGGCCTTAGGGGCCGATTTTTTCTGCCTTGCATAACACAAAATTGAAGGTTTATGCCTCTGCTTTCAAGACCATGTTTCATTCACAGCCGATCTCCCACATGTATCGACAGGCGCGTTCTGTGATTGTTTATCTCAAGGCGGCTGAGCATGTCTCCTTCTGCAAAACGGCTTGGTGATTGGAGCCCATCGCCTCATTCCTAATCCGGTTGCGAAGCGTTCCGTGGCCGTCTCTTTCGACCCAGCGCCACCCGACGTCACCAATACCATGCTATACACTGCAATTTCCTCCTAGCCACCCCGGTGGCGCAGTGGTCTAAGCGATGGCCTCTGATCATTCGTCCGAACGGGGTCCGGGTTCGAATCCCGGTGAGGCATGGTTGTTGTGTTTGTCTTACGGAACTGGCTCTTTCCCTTCTCTGGAACCAGCGACCCTAAATTAGGGACGGGCGACTGCTTATAGCCCATTGAGTTGCTCACGGTGGTCGTTAAAAATCCAATAAAAAAAAATTTCCTTCTATGGTCAAGTGGTCAGTGATTTTACAGCTTATTCCGCAGCTCCTACTGATGACGAGGACCACTCTATCCTTATGGCTCGTCGCACGGTACGGGTTCTGTTCTCTTCGCAAGACGATATCACATCTTTTCCTACACAGTTAACTGTTCAATGCCAAGGCCAGCGTTGCCACATCGACATTCTCTCGGAGTTTCACTGTAGCAAATGCAAAGCTATGGGCCACTTTTATCGGAATTGTCCTGGTGGCTCTACTTCTGTCGGGACAACTGACATTCCGATGACTTCTTCGGTTCCTTCTGCCTCACCGTCTGGTGTGCCGACTTCAACGCCCGTTTGGGGAGCTCCAGAACTTTCAGGTGATGTATTTCCTCCTCTCTCAGTTACTCCAGCTGTACCTGACTCCGGCGCTTCTGATTTCACGATCACCACACCAGTTGTATCCCCTCCAGAGCTTCCACTCACTTCTCCTCCAATCTCCCCTTCTAGTGTGGACGACCCGACCGTCATTGATGTCTCTGTTCTTTCTGCTTCTACACAGGACATTGCTGCTCCTTTGACCGACTCACAGGATGGCTGTAGTCCGGGGCTCTCTTCAACTACTCCTGTTGCAGTTCCTTCTACTGAGGATGCCTTGAATTCTGATGCTGCCTACATTGATCCTCGAGCGCGTAGTGAAAAACGTAGTGTCTTCAAGGCCCCATCTGGCCCAGCGAGACGAGGTCGCCCGAGGGTTTACCGCTCTCACACATCTTCTAGCACTCATTCTAATCAAGCGTCCTCCATAGGGTATGGCATTACGGAAGATTAGCGGAACTCGCAGAGGCTGCACTACAAGCGCAGTTCCAACAGTTTTGTCAAGATACCGATGTGCTAACTCGACCTCTTTCCCTTAGACAACTGTTTCGTCTTTTTTCGCTGTTCAGTGATCCGTCATTTGACATGGCTTCTTACATTTCTCACTCCACTTTTCATCCGTATGATATCTTTGGTCAGCTGCTGAGTGTCAAAGTTGACCTACGGGACATTTGTCGGACTGACCGTGCGCTCCTTCCTTGTTACCAACGGCTAACAAGGAAGGAGGCTAACTAAATTTCTTCGTACTTCCCCTGATGAAGAGTAGGACTCTTTCTGACTTAGTGTTTAAATCGTGGACAAATTTCTATTACATTTGACTTATCGTCGTTGTTGATTGTTTTACCTGTTTTAATTTGACGAAATATACTCGTATTGTTATTTTTTATCTGTTATGTTATTTATTTTCGCCATGCGCGGAATTCATGTTCTTGTTTTCCTTCGATGGCTAAGCCCCAAGCGTGTGTATATATTGCTGACCATATTATGTATTAATTTTTCTGGTATTGTGTATTGATCTTGAATTATATATTTGCTTACCTTTGTTTTCCTTGGATGGCTATACTTCAAACCCGTGTATATGTTGTTGACCATATCGTGCATCGTTTTTCTTGAATTGTATTCCGATCATGAATTGTATATTTGTTTAATTTTGTTTTTCTTGGATGGCTAAGCCCCAAGCATTTGTATATAATGTCAAATGATTCACCTCATGTTTTTCATCATTATTTATATCGCCGAGTGCGGCGGAGCTGTATAAATCATCATTTTATTGTAAATAAAGATATGTTTGACCTTCAAAGTGAAAATCCTCCAAATATGTGGCGTCAGTGAATAAACAAATACATCCCTCTCTCCACATTTTACCAACACATAGTTGAGCCCATCTTACAGATTTATTATATCAGAAGCTGACTAAAATCACACATAGCGCCGTGAATTGTTGTCCACCGTGGTGTAAGGCTAACGTGCTCGGCTAGATATCGAGAGATTCTGGATTCAATTCCCCGACGGTGATGAATAACAACTTTTCGGTTGTCGTGTGTTGGTAAAACGTGGAAAGAGGGATGAATATGTTTATTCACTGACGCCACGTATTTGGAGGATTTTCACTTTGGAGATCAAACATATCTTTATTTACAATAAAATGATTATTCGTACAGCTCCGCCGAACTCGGCGATAGAAATAATGATAAAAAAACATGAGATCAAATCAGATCATATGTAGAAGATTTTAGGAAGGGAATGTCTGACCCTAGGTCTTAAACAACCCTTAGAAATAGGAAGCTACGAGATTTGGGCTAGAGTGCCCGATAAGAAAGTGGCACGGAAGCGAGGTAGAAAGGGGCAGGAAGACGCCCTTATTTATTACCGGGTGACCAGTACCCGGGGTCCGACGGCTTAACGTGCCCATCCGACACACGGCGGGTATTTAGTGGTTCGAACTTTCGTACCTGCCCAGGATCGAACCTGAGGTCATCCCTATATCAGTCACGAACGCTGACCACTAGGCCACTCGCGGCCCAATGAAAAACATGAGGTGAATCACTCGACATTATATACAAATGCTTGGGGCTTAGCCACTCAAGGAAAACAATAATAAACAAATATACAATTCATGATCGGGACACAATTCAAGAAAGAATGAAGGACGATATGGTCAACAATATATATACGCGTTTGGGGCATAGCCAACCAAGGAGAACAAAGATAAGGAAATATATAATTCAAGATCAATACACAATGCTAGAAGAATTAATACATAATATGGTCAGCAAAATATACACACGCTTGGGGCTTAGCCATCCAATTAAAACCAAAACATGAATTCCGCGCATGGCTAAAATAAATAACATCATCAGCATTGTCAACCATTATCAATTAACTGCTGGACGAAGGTTTCCCCAAGTTTCTTCCAAAACGGTCTGCTTTATGCCAGTCTCCTCCATGTTACTCACGCATACTTTCGAATTTCATCCACCCATCTCACATGTGGCCTTCTTCTTGGTCTTTCCTGTCCCTTAGAATCCGGTCTAAAATTTCGGCTGTCCATCGATGGTCTGTCCTTCTGGCAGTATGTCCAGCCCATTGCCATTTCTGTTATTTTATTCAGATCATGATGTCTTCCACTATTGTCATTTTTGGGATCCACGAGTTCCTCTTCTTATCTCTCCTGGTTACACCAAGCATGCACCTCTCCATGCTTCTTTGAGTTGTCTGTAATCTTTGTATGCCACTTTTAGTTAAGGTCCACGTCTCTACACCATACGCAAGCACTGGAAGGATGCATTGATCAAACACTTTTCTTTTAAGACATAATGGCATATTGCTCTCGAAAATTATGCTGTTTCTTCCAAAAGCTCTCCAGGCAAGTTTTCTACGCCGATTAATTTCTTCATCAATGTGACCTTCACTTGATATCTGCTGTCCAAGATAAACGTACGTGTCTGTTATCTCCAGCTTTTCTCCATCAATCGATAAATCTTCATTTCTTGAAAAAGCATTGCACATCACATTTGTCTTCTTAAATTTCATTTTTAATCCCACTTCTTTACTCTTGTCAGCAAGTTCCTGGGTCACATACTCTGCAGCTCTGATAAGGTAGTTGAAAAAATGACTACGTCATCAGCAAAACGAAGGTGGGTTAAATAATATCCATTAATCTTTATCCCCTGGTTTTCCCAGCTCAGTGATTGAAAGACATTTTCCAATGTGGCATTAAAGACCTTCGGAGATATGGTGTCACCTTGTCTCACTCCCTTTCCAATTTTTATGTGTGTTGTATTTTCAAACAGCCGAATCTTTTGGTACTGAAGATGCATACATTAATTTTATCAATAATATTAATGTACGCATCTTCAATACCGCAGGATTTCAGAGCCATTGTAACTGCTGATGGTTTCACCGAATCAAAGGCTTTTTCATAATCGATAAAAGCCATGCACAATGGAAGTTCATATTCCCTCGCTATTTCAATTAGTTCTCGCAGTACGTGGATATGATCTATTGTGCTGTAGCCACTCCCGAATCCAGCTTGTTCTCTCAGTTGAGCCATGTCCAGTGTTACCTTCAAGCGATGTGAAAGAACTTTAGTGAAGATTTTATAAACCACTGATAGGAGGCTGATAGGTCTGTAGTTCCTAAGATCCTCAATGTCACCTTTTTTATGTAGCAGGATCATTGTAGGGTTGTTCCAATCCTCAGGAATCTTCCGTTCATTAAGGCATTGAGTGAAAATTTGGGCTAGTACTGTTTCGATATCTCCACTTGCTTCTTGTATGATGTCTACAGTAATTCCATCTTCTCCTGGAGCCTTTCCCCGCTTCATGTTCTTGATTGCATGTGCAACTTCCGCTGGGAGGACTGGAAGAACTCTGGTACTGGTACCTTTCATGATGTCTGGAGTACATGTATCATCCCTTTCATATAATTTGGAGTAGAAATCTTTCACTCTTGTCAAAATTTCGCCTCTATTTCTTGTTATAGAACCATCTTCTTTTCTCAGTGCAATAATCAGTTTTCTTCACTTACTGAGATGTCCCTTTGCTATCTATAGGCTTTGGTTGTTTTCAATTGCTTTCCTCACTAGTTCAGAGTTGAATTTCCTTACGTCTTCAGTGATACTTTTTCGTACTGTCTTGCATAGCTCTATATGTTCTACTTTGGAAGTCACATCTTCTTTAGTTGTCCTCATCTCTCTTCTTTTTTGCATCATTTTGGGTTTTCCTGATAATTTGTTCACATGCAACTTGTTCTTAGACCCATCTAATTTTGTTGCTGTTTCCATAAGAGCTATGGTTACTTTTCTGTGAACTTCAAAAATATCCACTTCTTCCAATGTTAGGCCTTCTAAAGCAGAGAACCTGTTCTTCAGTTCCAACTTGAAGGTATTATGGTGTTTTTTAAGGTTGGTCAATACATTTTGTTTGTCTTATGAGCTTGCCACGTTCGAGTTTAGTGTTGAAGTGCATCTTACATCTCACCAATCTATGGCCACTACCTGTGTTGAACTTGTTTAGCACACTGCAGTCTTCTATGACGAATTTTTTGTAACACATAATAAAATCAATTTCACTTGTCGTCCCATTTGGATGTCTCCATGTCCATTTCATGTGGGACTTTTTCTTGAAAAAGGAGTTCAAGATGAAAAACCCTTCTACCTCTGCAAACTCAACGAGAGTATTTCCACGCTGGTTTCTGTTGCCGTGACCGAATTTACCTACTGAAGTTTCATTCTGTTGCCGTTGCCCTATTTTTGCATTGAAATCTCCCATAATTATCTTCAAGTGCTGCTTACCTTTATTATTTAGATGACGAATTTCCTCATAAAATTCTCCAATTTCTTCTTCAGGATGACTTGTGGTGGGTGCATAAGTTTGAATAATCTGAGCTTGGTATCATCTCGAGAGTTGGATAACGAGTCGTGCAGCTCTGTCAGAGGAACTTTCAACTTCTACAACTTTATCCTTCAGTTTCTTGTTTATTATAAATCCAACACAACTAGTTCTGCTAGTATCTGTCCCACGATAGTAGAAGAGATGTCCACTTTTCAGTTCAATGAGATCTTCTCCTTTTCTCCTTACCTCACTTAGCCCGACGATGTCCCACTTAATCCTTTGTAGTTCCTCTTCCAATTCAAGAAGCCTTGAATCAGAAAATAAGGAGCGTCCATTATACGTAGCCAAGGTCAGTATCAGATGGCAGCCTAGTCCGGTCCTCCGGGGATTCTTAGCACCCTCTGCTTTCATGTCGCACTGGCCGCTGCCTTGGCCAGCTACATTCCAGCTGCCGGAGACTAAGGGCCAAGATTTAAGTTGTGGAGTCATTTTGGAGGGGTTTGGCCATAACTCACCACGCTGGCCAAGCGGGCTGGTGAGTGTGGGATAGCATTTCCTCTAATCCAGATGGTATAGTTATACCGCTATTGGCGGTCGTCAGAGCCCCTTTAGTGGGAACAGGATGCACCACGAGAAGGCGGGGTTGACATTTGTCAAGGAGAGGCTGTGATGTTACGCATCACCTGATCTTACATCCCTTCGATCAATATATATATTGTGACTCCACAACTTTAAAAATCTTGGCCCTCAGTCTCCGGCAGCTGGAATGTACCTGGCCAAGGCAGCGGCCAGTGCGACATGAAGGCATAGTGTGCTAAGAATCCGCGGAGGACCGGACTAGGCTGCCATCTGATGCTGACCTTGGCTACGCGTAATGGACGCTCCCTATCTTCTGATTCAAGGCTTCTTGAATTGGAAGAGGAACTACAAAGGATCAAGTGGGACATCGTAGAGCTAAGTGAGTTAAGGAGAACAGGAGACGATCTGATTGAACTGAAAAGTGGACATCTCTTCTATAATGAATTAGTTTTTACTTGTTTGTTGGGTGGTAATTATCATATCATGAAAAAGTTTTACTGGTGGTACTTAATGAAGACACTTAATGAAAAGAGACCCAACGGCCAGACAGAGGTCTGACAGTACTATGAACTGAGAAAAACGTACTTACTTAAAAACCTTTTATTTGAAAACTCCTGGTATCATCCAACACACACACTACTAGTCACACTAATCGTATCACAATAATGAAGCAGAACCTAATCACATAGAACGAAGCTCTCGGCACAAAATAACGTAGCTCTTTTCACATCGAACAAAACCTCTCCACATATGAACAAAAGCTCTCTCACGTAACACAAAAGCTCTCCGCATATAAACAAAAGCTCCCCCACGTACACAAAAGCTCTCCTAGGTATCGTTGAACGCGCCTATTTATACTGCCTACCACCACGTCATGACTTACACTCGTTGCCACATATCATTCAGCTGGAGAAATAACATCTCGTTAAGTAAGAAGATAATTTACATAGGAAAATAAAATAACAAGAGATAGTAAAATCAAAAGGAAACTGAATCTAGGGTATACGTTACATCATCTCCCCCTTAATTTTTTTTTGTTGTTGTCGAAAAACCTATCAAATTTTGGAGTGTAGTCTTACACTCGCTGACTGACGTTTATCGTCCTCTTTTTTGTTTGTTTTGGTCGCAGCAGTATGTACAATATCAAACTTGGCATGACAAAATCGGGAAATCTGTATTCGTCTGTGAAACACTATTTATACTTGAACAAAACAAACCTGCATCGGCATACCTTTTTTTTTATTCTGCCTAGCAGGAATCACTTTTTTGATTTCAAATTACGTCTTCCTATTAGCGTTAATTACAAACCGACTGTATCAGCAGCGAAGATTGCCTGTAGCTGCCTAACAGTAACAATTTTCATTATTTTATCCCAAAGCACATATATATAAAAAAAATTGGATTAGTAGACGGACATAGAAGATATATACAAAAAAAAACACAGATACACAAAAAGAATGCCACACGAAAAAAAAAATTCTGACACGCCAACTGGTCGTGCAGGAAAAACAACAGAACGAGAAAATAACCTGTCCACGAGAACCTACTTATCTCGAGGACGCATAAAAAACTCTAGTACGATAACGTTTTCCAGGCCTAATCGGACTGGTAAATTCAGGTGGCGTTGGTGTTTTCAGAGACTTGAATGGATCTGTAACATCTGTAGTCTGTCGGTCAAGAAATCCCTGCGGCTGACAGGAACGGCTGAAGTCTGTTGGTCAGGAAATCCCTGCGTCTGACAGGAACGGTTAGGAACGGCTGAAGTCCGTCGGTCAGGAACGGCTGAAGTCTGTCGGTCAGGAAATCCCTGCGTCTGACAGGAACGGTCAGGAACGGCTGAAGTCCGTCGTCAGGAACGGCTGAAGTCCGTCGGTCAGGAACGGCTGAAGTCTGTCGGTCAGGAAATCCCTGCGTCTGACAGGAACGGTCAGGAACGGCTGAAGTCCGTCGTCAGGAACGGCTGAAGTCCGTCGGTCAGGAACGGCTGAAGTCTGTCGGTCAGGAAATCCCTGCGTCTGACAGGAACGGTCAGGAACGGCTGAAGTCCGTCGGTCAGGAACGGCTGAAGTCTGTCGGTCAGGAAATCCCTGCGGCTGACAGGAACGGGCTCCCCAGGCTTTTGATATGTAGCCCCTTTGTGCTGGGGCCCGTGTTGTCCGTCCAGCATTCTTTTGAAGGGACGTGGCTCTGGCCACATCGCTTGTTTCCGCTTTCTACCTCTGGGCATGAGACTAGAAGCAGGCATCGGCCCTGTTTGCCCTGAGCGTAGGTTCCAGGGGCGAAACCCGGGCGGATGCAAGGATCTCTGCCTTCGGCGCTGTTGCGGCGAAGCAGATTGGGGAGACAAGTTACGTTTTCGACCAGCTTTTGGTGTTGCTGGACGGTTTATAATTTGTGTCTGACGTGTAGGAACCGTCACCCTATTGTCTATATCTGATAAACCAGAAATATTTGATGACTCTGAGTTGCTGCTGTAAGTTAGTGGTCGTGCAGGGCGATGTTTATTTCTGCCTATAGGAATACTTTCTGACGAGGTATTCAAAGAAGTAGGAGTTTGTGTCGGTGTAGAGTTATTAGGGAATGGTGCAGCAATAGTCTTGGCAATGGTTGGAGGGAAAGGAACGATACTAGCATTTGAAGAACTCGATTCGAGCCTTCGTCTTATGGTTGAATCAGGTTGCGTTTTTGGAAGCCCGTTTTGTGGAGGGCAGGGTGAAGAAAAAATCACTGGAGATTCTTCAAAAATGTTTGTCGGTTCGTCCAAAATTTCTGGAGGTTGATCGTGAGATATAGACTCTTGAGTCTGTGGAACAGAAGGTTGAGTAGGGTTGATGATAAAATCTATATTTCGTTCATGATATTTGCGACACTGAGCAACGTGTACGTATTGAAATTGATTGTCAGGTTTTTCAAGAATAATGTTATTTTCAAACACATTTGCCACCCTATATGGACCTTCGTAGCTGGGTGCAAATTTCTTTACTAAAGTATGAGAAACAGAAGACTGGAAGTGCGTTTCCACGAGAGTGAGATCTCCAACGACAAGATCTGGTTCCCTACGCCTGGTATTATAGTATCTTGCTTGAGCCGCTTGTGCTCCTATCATTGCAACACGAGCTTTTTCTGCCATGATTCGTACTGATTGCGGAGTTGGTCGCTGGTTTAGTTCGTCGATAATCCCCGTTAAATTTTCAAAAGGGGTTTTAATTTTGCGACCCAAAAAAGTTCAGCAGGAGTAATTTTAGTAGATTCGTGAACAGACGAGCGGAGGGCGAACGAAAAAAGCTCAAGATGTTCATCCCACCGCTCGTGATGATCCATGACAAATGTAGCAATCATTTTAACTAGCGTACGGTTTACTCGTTCCGCTGGATTACTCTGGGGATGATATGGGGAAATGAATTTATGCTTAATGTGTAGTTTCATACACATTCTTTCAAAAATGTCAGACATAAATTGGGGACCATTATCCGAAACTACTTTATTAGGTGCACCATATCTAGAGAATACTTCATTAATTAATACATTACAAATAACTTCCGCGTAGCGGCTTTAATGGGAAAAACTTCAACCCATTTAGAAAAATTATCAGTTAATGCTAAAACGTAACGAGCTTTGTTTTTAACAGATAAAGGATAAGGTCCCAATAAATCTATTGAAATAATATCAAAAACATGAGAACTTGAACTAGATTTCAAGTGACTGGCCGGTCTTACATTACGGTAATTATGAATCTGACACAAGTGACATGATTGAATGTATGCGAGCACACTTTGGCACATGCCAGGCCAATAGGCAACATCCCGCAATTTACAACGGGTCTTGCGAATACCTAAATGGCCTGCGATAGGTTTGTCATGAAATTCGTTTAAAAGGGCCATTCTAAGGGTTCGCGGAATACATGGGCGAAACTCTGCCCTAGTAGTCCTAGATTTCGTATAGTAAAGAAGACCCTCTATGACTTCAAAATGCTGTGACCTCCCAGCCAGAGAAGGATAACTTTGCTGTGGTGAACCCGCAAGCAAAAAATTATAGATATCCCCAAAACCTGGATCATTTATTAATTCTGCCATTATCTGCTCTCTGGATGTTATATCAGCTATTAGAAGTAAAGACTGACATCCAGGAGTAGTTTCTGTGGGAACCCCACTAATCGGGACGCGAGACAATGCGTCCGGTAATTGATTCTTATGACCTGGTTGGTACGAAATTTTGATATTGCTCTCTTGTAACTTCAGAGCCCCCTTCATAAGTCTTTGAGAGAGGTGCTTAGCAGAATTCAAATACTGAAAGGCAGAATGATCCGTAATTATGTTAACTGTCAATTCGTTCAGATAACATTGAAATTTGTCAAGAGCATACACTACAGCAAGACATTCACGTTCCGTAGCTGAATAATTGCGTTCAGCTTTGGCTAAAGTACGAGACGCAAAAGCTATTGGATGCCCAGCTTGTGACAAAACGCAACCAAGACCAACTCCGGATGCGTCAGTGTAAATATCAAATTCCTTAGTATGATCCGGGAAAGCCAACACAGGAGGCTGAGTCAACGCAGACTTTAGTGCTTCAAATGCAGCGTTAGCCTCAGGTGTCCAAACAAACTTCTTGTATTTACGTTTCAAAGCATACAATGGCTCACAGATTGTAGCATAAGCGGAGACGAACTGCTGATACCATCCGGTCATTCCCAGAAAGCGTGATAGTTCTTTTGCTGTTTTACGCCGAGGAAAGTCAACAATAGGCCTAATTTTTTCATTATCCGTAAATAAGCCGTGGGGAGTGATTTTCAACCCCAGATATACAATCTCGTCCCTCGCTATCTGGCATTTACTAGGTTTTAACGTCAAGCCAGCATTGTATATGAGTTGGAACACCTGTTTGAGCAGAGAAAGGTGCTCGTCAAAAGTCTCGGGCCGCCCCGGTGGCGCAGTGGTCTAAGGCGTTGGCCTCTGATCATTCGTCCGTAAGGGGTCCGGGTTCGAATCCCGGTCAGGCATGGATGTTGTATTTGTCTTACGGCACTGGCTCTCTCCCTTCCCTGGAACCAGTGACCCTAAATTAGGGACGGGCGACTGCTTATAGCCCATTTGAGTTGCTCACGGTGGTCGTTAAACCTCCAATCAAAAAAAAAAAAAGTCTCGGATGTAATAACAATGTCATCCAAATATACATGCACATGGGACCTAGAACAGGTCTGAGAACCGCATCCATAAGCTTTTGGAAAGTAGCAGGTGCAGAAGCTAGTCCAAAGGGCATACGCAGGTATTCATAAGCCCCAAAAGAAGTCAAAAAGCCTGTTTTATCGACGGAGTCTGGATGTACCGCCACCTGCCAATATCCACTCGCTAAATCCAAAGTTGACATCCATTTAGTTGACGACAGGTCATGCAAAATATGCGACATGACAGGTAGTGGATAATTTATCGCTTTCGTGACTTGGTTGAGCTTGCGGAAATCTGTCACGAAACAAAATTCATTGGGTTGTTTCTTTGGAACCAGAAAAGCAGGTGCGGCCCAAGCGCTTGTTGATTCCCTTATTATGCCCTGTTTAATCATCTCGGAAATTTGACGTTGCATTTCCTGTTTTTTATGGGGAGCACAAGGGTAAGGTTTCGTCGCTATCGGTTTCGAACCATCAGTGTCAATGACGTGATAAACCACCTGTGTGAAACCAGGTTGATCAGAAAATAAACCAGGGCTTTCCTGCAAAAGTAGAGAAAGCTGGTTTCGTTGCCTCTCATTCAGTTGGTTACTCAGTAACAAACTCGTTATGTCTATAGGATCCGTAGGAATCACTTCGACAGGTTCCGGAAAGGAAATAACATGTTGTACGAAATTCAGGGTAACTTGAAAAGTATTGATAAAGTCCATGCCCATTAGACATTTAACAGTTAGTTCATCTATTAGCAGGAAAGAATGCGTAAAACGAGCCTTTCCCAGCCCTAGAGATAATGTGACAGTTCCTGTGATACTGAATATTTCGTTATTTGCACCTCGCAAATACTGCGTCGCAGGCTGGACGAGTATTGCAGGAAAACTTTCAGTGCAAAACTTCGTATTTAGGGCTGATATTTCAGAACCAGTGTCGAGCTTTGTCTCGACAATAATATCTTCAATTGTCAAGAACACATCAGGCAACTGAGGAGTTTGGACAGTCACTAATACTGTTTTAGGGTCAGAATGCTTGGTATCAGGAAGCAGTATCGACCCTTGGTCTACTTCCTTTGGAAGTTTAAAGGATTCCTGGTTGTATTATCATGCGGTCTGAAACCTCGGATCGGGAAAGTTTTCACGATGAGGAAAACTGCGTGAAAACTGTTGCGGGAACTCCGCATGTCTGTTGAAATTTTCATTTCTATTACTTCTTCCCTCAGCACGGACAGAAAAATCATCATTGCTCTGAGCATGAAAACGTTCCGAATTCTGCGGATTGGAACGGGGTCGAGCATACTGTGCATTTATTTGTACGGTACCCAGAAAATTGATTAGAAACGAGCGGTTGGTGTACCACTCTTCTATGCGGTGGAACGTATGATGCTTGGACTTGCACCTGTGTACGCTCGCGTTGAAAGTCATTAGGCCTATTATGCCGCTGAGGATTTTCGTAATAAGCCTCGTGGGGTGCCTGAGCATGGTAAGTTGGACCATGTTTGCTGTGTCGCTCTTCATACGTTCGTATGAGGCGAAGGCATTCATGAATTGTAGCAGGGTGTCGGACCTCAAGAAAATCCTGTAGAAATGGATCGAGCTGTTGCAATAGGGTGTCCAACATATCGACATGACTGGTATGTGGATCCCATAAGTTATACAAGCGTGTTGTTTCTAAAGTAAATGCAACAGGGCTATCGTTGGGTCCTTGCTGACGAGCAAAAACTTGTTGTGCAAGGCTGGCTTGACTGAGGCCGAAAGGAAAGACTTCCAAAAATTCCGCTCGGAAATTCTCATAATGAGAATCCGGGTTCGACACTCTCCACTGCCGATACCAGGTCTTAGCGGTATCCTTCAAGCAAGTGCCTGCTGTTTGCACTTTGCAGTCTTGAGGAATATTGTATAGATCGAAAAAAATCTTCCAAATCCTCAAGAAATTTTAAGGACCCTTCCAAACCATTGAAATTAATTGTTCCTGCGTACGGCACGAAATGGGCAAGCATTTTGCTTCTCTGAGAGGATTGAAATCCCTCAGGTACGACCCGCGACTCAGAGTGATAGGGAGCTGGTGAATTACGAAATTGTGAAGCATGCCTGGGGACTTGAGAATCATTATCCGTAAAGTGAGCCCCACAGGCTTCTTGCAGATGGTCGAAATTAATCCCATCACCACCGAAACTTGCTTTAGGGTGAAATATTGAAGTTGTCTCAGGTAATGAAGACATGGGTAATAATTGTCAAGACCTCGTGTTCAGGAAAAGTTCGGGAGCCAATTATAATGAATTAGTTTTTACTTGTTTGTTGTGTGGTAATTATTATATCATGAAAAAGTTTTACTGGTGGTACTTAATGAAGACACTTAATGAAAAGAGACCCAACGGCCAGACAGAGGTCTGACAGTACTATGAACTGAGAAAAACGTACTTACTTAAAAACCTTTTATTTGAAAACTCCTGGTATCATCCAACACACACACTACTAGTCACACTAATCGTATCACAATAATGAAGCAGAACCTAATCACATAGAACGAAGCTCTCGGCACAAAATAACGTAGCTCTTTTCACATCGAACAAAACCTCTCCACATATGAACAAAAGCTCTCTCACGTAACACAAAAGCTCTCCGCATATAAACAAAAGCTCCCCCACGTACACAAAAGCTCGCCTAGGTATAGTTGAACGCGCCTATTTATACTGCCTACCACCACGTCATGACTTACACTCGTTGCCACATATCATTCAGCTGGAGAAATAACATCTCGTTAAGTAAGAAGATAATTTACATAGTAAAATCAAAAGGAAACTGAATCTAGAGTATACGTTACACTTCTACTATCGTGGGGAAGATACTGGCAGAACTAGTGGTGTTGGATTTAAAATAAACAAGAAACTGAAGGATAAAGTTGTAGAAGTTGAAAGTTCCTCTGACAGAGCTGCACGACTTGTTATCCAACTCTCGGGAAGATACCAGGCTCAGATTATTCAAACTTATGCACCCACCACAAGTCATCCTGAAGAAGAAATTCAAGAATTTTATGAGGAAATTCGTCATCTAAATAATAAAGGTAAGCAGCACTTAAAGATAATTATGGGAGATTTCAATGCAAAAATAAGGCAACGGCAACAGAATGAAACTTCAGTAGGTAAATTCGGTCACGGCAACAGAAACCAGCGTGGAAATACTCTCGTTGAGTTTGCAGAGGCAGAAGGCTTTTTTTTATCTTGAACTCCTTTTTCAAGAAAAAGCCACACAGGAAATTGTCATGGAGACATCCAAATCGGATGACAAGTGAAATTGATTTTATTATGTGTAACAAAAAATTCGTCATAGAAGACTGCAGTGTGCTAAACAAGTTCAACACAGGTAGTGACCATAGATTGGTGAGATGTAAGATGCACTCAACACTAAACTCGAACGTGGCAAGCTCATAAGACAAACAAAATGTATTGACATAACCAACCTTAAAAAACACCATAATACCTTCAAGTTGGAACTGAAGAACAGATTTTCTGCTTTAGAAGGCTTAACATCGGAAGAAGTGGATATTTATGAAGTTAACAGAAAAGTAACCAAAGCTCTTATGGAAACAGCAACAAAATTAGCTATGTCTAAGAACAAGTTGCATGTGAACAAATTATCGGAAAGACCAAAATGTTGATGCAAAAAAGAAGAGAGATGAGGACAACTAAAGAAGATGTGACTTCGAAAGTGGAATATATAGAGCTATGCAAGACAGTACGAAAAAGTATCACTGAAGACGTAAGGAAATTCAACTGTGAACTAGTGAGGAAAGCAATTGAAAACAACCAAAGCCTAAAGATAGCAAGGGGACATCTCAGTAAGGGAAGAAAACAGGTTATGGCACTGAGAAAATAAGATGTTTCTGTAACAAGAAATAGAGGCGAAGTTTTGACAAGAGTGAAAGATTTCTATTTTTTTTTTTTTTTTTTTTTGATTGGAGGTTTAACGACCACCGTGAGCAACTCAATGGGCTATAAGCAGTCGCCCGTCCCTAATTTAGGGTCACGGGTTCCAGGGAAGGGAGAGAGCCAGTGCCGTAAGACAAATACAACATCCATGCCTGACCGGGATTCGAACCCGGACCCCTTACGGACGAATGATCAGAGGCCAACGCCTTAGACCACTGCGCCACCGGGGCGGCAAAGATTTCTATTCCAAATTATATGAAAGGGATGATGCATGTACTCCACGCATCATGAAAGGTACCATTACCAGAGTTCTTCCAGTCCTCCCAGCGGAAGTTGCACATGCAATCAAGAACACGAAGCGGGGAAAAGCTCCAGGAGAAGATGGAATTACTGTAGACATCATACAAGAAGCAAGTGGAGAAATCGAAACCGTACTCGCCCAAATTTTCACTCCATGCCTTAATGAAGGGAAGATTCCTGAGGATTGGAACAACGCTACAATGATCTTGCTACATAAAAAAGGTGACATTGAGGATCTCAGGAACTACAGACCTATTAGCCTCCTATCAGTGGTTTATAAAATGTTCACTAAAGTTCTTTCACACCGCTTGAAGGTAACACTGGACATGGCTCAACCGAGAGAACAAGCTATATTCAGGAGTGGCTACAGCAGTATATATCATATCCACGTATTGAAAGAACTAATTGAAAGAGCGAGGGAATATGAACTTCCATTGTGCATGGCTTTTATCGATTATGAAAAAGCCTTTGATTCAGTGAAACCATCAGCAGTTACAATGGCTCTGAAATCCTGCGCTATTGAAGATGCATACATTAATATTATTAATAACATCTATGAAAATGCAAGTGCAAAGATTCGGCTGTTTGAAAATACAACACACATAAAAATTTGAAAGGGAGTGAGACAAGGTGACACCATATCTCCGAAGGTCTTTAATACCACATTGGAAAATATCTTTCAATCACTGAGCTGGGAAAACAAGGGGATAAAGATCAATGGAGATTATCTAACCCACCTTCGTTTTGCTGATGACGTAGTCATTTTTGCACCTACCCATCAGAGCTGCAGAGTATGATCCAGGAACTTGCTGACAAGACTAAAGAAGTGGGATTAAAAATGAACTTTCAGAAGACAAAAGTGATGTACAATGTTTTTACAAGAAATGAAGATTTATCGATTGATGGAGAAAAGCTGGAGATAACAGACACGTACGTTTATCTTGGACAGCACATATCGAGTGAGGGTCACATTGATGAAGAAATAAATCGGCGTAGAAAACTTGCCTGGAAAGCTTTTGGAAGAAACAGCATAATTTTCAAGAGCAATATGCCATTATATCTTAAAAGAAAAGTGTTTGATCAATGCATCCTTCCAGTGCTTACGTATGGTGTAGAGACGTGGACCTTAACTAAAAGAGACATACAAAGGCTGCAGACGACTGAAAGAAGCATGGAGAGGTGCATGCTTGGTGTAACCAAGAGAGATAAGAAGAGGAACTCGTGGATCCGAAAAATGACAAGAGTGGAAGACATGATGATCAGAGTTAAACCCTGAAATGGCAATGGGCTGGACATACTGCCAGAAGGACAGGCCATCGATGGACAGCCGAAATTTTAGATTGGATTCCAAGGGACAGTAAAAGACTCAGAAGAAGGCCACATGGGAGATGGGTTGATGAAATTCGAAAGTATGCGGGAGTGACATGGAGGAGACTGGCACAAGACAGACCGTTGTGGAGGTAACTTGGGGATACCTTCTTCGAGCAGTGGATTGATAATGGTTGACAATGATGATATATCTTATTATTATTATTATTAAACGGACAGCATCAGCACAGGCTCAGTAACTTAGCTTATTCGAAACGATATCTGCAAAATTGAGATGCAGCCCACCATCTCAGCTTTTCACGAGCCGTCACTGGTAGGAATGGATGTCATGTCGTCTTGCGAACAGAACACAACCCGGATCATACGACGAGCCTCAAGGATAGAGTAGTCCTCGTCATCAGTAGGAGCCGCGGGATAAGCTGTAAAATCACTGACCACTTGACGATAGGAGGAAATTGCAGTGTATAGCCTGGCATTGATGACTTCGGGTGGCACTGGGTAGAAAGAGATGGCCACGGGGCGCTTCGCAACAGCATCAGGAATAAGGCAAGTGGCTCCAATCACCAGGTTGTTTTGCAGAAGAATGGAGATATGCTAGGCAGACTTGAGATAAACAATCACAGAACGCGCCCGTTGGTACATGTGGGAGATCACCTGTGAATGAAACATGTGTGACGTATATTCTAAATTAACTTGCTCCGCTTTTGCTGTGAATACATCAGAAGCAGAAATTAAGGCTTGCACCCTCTGGTGGCCAAACCGTTTTTTTTACCAAAAATTAGAAATTATATGCAAAGGATTTCCCATCAGGAGCTGTATCTGGTGCAGAAAGATTCTTTCAAATATGAGTTTAAAAGCAGAGATATAGAGAGAAACACATTTTTTTTTTGGTTGGAGGTTTAACGACCACCGTGAGCAACTCAGTGGGCTATAAGCAGTCGGCCGTCCCTAATTTAGGGCCACTGGTTCCAGGGAAGGGAGAGCCAGCGCCATTAGTCAAACACAACATTCATGCCTCACCGGGATTCGAACCCGGACCCATCTGGGAGGAATGATCAGAAGCCATCGCTTAGACCAGTGTTTCTCAAAGTGTGTTCTGTGGAACGCTGGGGTTCCGCAAGCAATTCGTAAAACATCGCCGACATTTTCAAGAAAACCTTAACCAACCAATTCCCCGTGGCTAATAAAAAATGGGAAAAAAGTTTAAGAAAATGGTACACGTTCTGGAAGGTGTGATCAAGACAAAACTGTCAAATTTGCTGAAAGAAGAAAGTACGATAAGAACTATATTAGCTTGGGATTTATGAAAGCTGAAGATAATTCAGCGTGTCGTATGCAGCAAAGTTTATCATGATAGCTCAATGGCACCTGCTGAATTGCGGCGCTATTTGGAGACTACTACAGATCGAGAGCTCAAAGATAAGAATGTTGATTTTTTCGTACGCGAGCGTGATGAACTTTTAAGTGAAAAAAAATATTTTTCATGCAGCACAATTAAAACGCTACTGAGGCTTCCTTTTTAGTAAGCTATCAAACAGCACGAGCAGGTGAACCTCATACAGCGGGGTCCGGGCTCGAATCCCGGTGAGTCATGGATGTTGTGTTTGTCTTACGGCACTGGCTCTCTCCCTTTCCTGGAGCCAGTGACCCTACATTGGGGACGGGCGACTGCTTATGGCCCATTGAGTTGCTCACGGTGGTCGTTAAAATTCCAATAAAAAAAAACATAAAAAAACCCTCATACAATAGCCGTGAATCTTATCAAGCCATGTGTTATTGACATGGTTTAAGTGCATGCTTGGTGAAAAATCGGCCAAAGAATTAGCATAAATTCCGCTATCCAGCGATACAGTGTCTCGCCGAGTGAAGAAAATAGCAAGCAGTGTAAAAGAGAAACTTATTATTCGCATCAAGTCTTGCAATTTTTCTTTCCAAATGAATGAGACTACAAACGTGTCACGTCTCATGATATTGGTCGCCTTTGTAAAATACCCGCACAAAGAAGCATCTCTGGCAGAAAATCTTTTATGACTGCACAAATATTAAATTCCTTCTTTGAAGAAATGAAATTATGTGGGAAAATTGCCTTGATATTTGTACACATGGTGCCAAAGCTATAGTGGGAAAAACATCTGGTGCTGTCGCACGCAAAAAAATGATTGCAAGGACTGTACCAGTAGTCACGGTATACTTCGTAGGCAAGCTCTTGGACGAAAATTTTGCCTCTCCATCTAAAAAGCGCCCTGGGTGAAGTAGTTTAAATGATAAACTTCATAAAAGCTCATCCTCTGAATAACAGATCATTTAAAATCTTGTGCAATGATATAGGAAAGTAGCTATTTGGAGTGGCTTACCTATCTGATATTTTCTCAAAACTGAATGAACTCAATCTTGTACTTCAAGCAAACCAAATTGACGTATTCACCACCGACGACAAAATTGTGGCAAAATAAAAGATTCAATTTTGGACCAGATGTGTCCGCAACCACGAATCTGATTGCTTTCCAACCGCGAGAAACTTTCTGTCATCTGGAAGCTCTCCACGATTCAATGAGGCAGTATTTTCCCGATGAGCAGCACGAAAAATTAAAAAAGTCAATTATGGATTAAAATCGATTTGTTATTAATGAAAAACAACCTTCATGCTGTTTATCTGATGGATATCAAAAATTTATTGAAATGACATTGGATTCCTCAATGACATCCATTTATAAAACAGTGCCAGTGGCAGACTTTTGGTGCAATTTGAAAAGAAGATATTCATTATTATCGCAAAAAACTGTGTCGGTACTCTTACCGTCTGCGATAACCTATCTTTATAAAACTGGCTTTTCTATGTATGCGTCAACAAAAACTAAGCACCGTAAAACCTGGTTGCAGAGCCCGATATGAGATTACATCTTTCTTCGATAATACAGAATTTTAGAGAACTATGTAGCAATAAAAAAGGAAAGCCATTCATTACATTAATATTTTTCATTAATAAATACTTGCATCATTGGCATAATAAATTTTATTGGTTGTACATTAGCTTTTTGTAAGTATTATCTTTCTATTGACTAATTGCCTATTTTTTTTGTTTCATTTTTATTTCAAATCCGTGATAAATAGTAGGGCATATAGGTGCATTATTTTTTAATGGTACTTATAGAGGGGTTTCGTTGCTCGACACTGTAGGAAAAAGGGTTGCATAGGATAAAAAGTTTGAGAACCACTGGCTTAGACCACTGCGACGAAACACAATTTGCCTTTACGCCCCCTAGCGGAAAGTCTATGATTACTTGAAATTATATGAAAAACGTGTTGCACCAGAAACTATCCAATGAAGAAGGAATTTTTCAAATCGGACCATTAGAAGCAGAGATATTGGCAAAAATAAGATATACATCTACGCCCCCTGACGGAGAAACCATGCATTATATTAAGAATGAAAGTCCTAAAAGTGGGGAGACCATCCACTGGTCTCCCACTTTAGGACATGTGGGGAGACCATCCACTGCTGGAAGGTCTCCCCACGTGAGTGGCATTGGTCCACGAACAAATTTTTTCAATCGAGATTTTAGAAGCTCAGATATTTTTCTTTTATTACAAAAGACGTGTTAAAGAAGCAGAAATTAACACTTACGTCCCCTGGTAGCCAAACCATTCTCTACCAAAAATAAGAAATTATATGCAAAAGATTTCTCATCAGGACCTGTATCCTCTGAAGAAAAAAGTTTTCAAGGCAGAGTTTTACAAGTAGAGATATGGGGGAAAGCGCAATTTACTTTAACGCCCCGAGCGAAAAATCTATGCATAACTTGAAAAAGTAACTATACCTAAAATACTCAACATAAATGGAATCGAAAGATAAAATAATTTTTTCAATTGGATATTTAGAAGCAAATATATGGAATAAAATGTATTTTGAATTCAATATCATCTGCATTTACGCCCTTTAGCGGCAAAATTTTACATTATATATATATATATATATATATATATATATAAAAAAAAAAAAAAAAAAAAAAAAAGGGATGTAAGGTCAGGTGATGCGTAACATCATAGCCTCTCCTTGACAAATGTCAACCCCGCCTTCTCGTGGTGCATCCTGTTCCCACTAAAGGGGCTCTGACGACCGCCCATAGCGGTATAACTATACCATCGGGATTAGAGGAAATTCTATCCCACACTCACCAACCCGCTTGGCCAGCGTGGTGAGTTATGGCCAAACCCCTCCAAAATGATTCCACAACTTAAATCTTGGCCCTCAGTCTCCGGCAGCTGGAATGTACCTGGCCAAGGCAGCGGCCAGTGCGACATGAAGGCAGAGGGTGCTAAGAATCCCCGGAGAACCGGACTAGGCTGCCATCTGATGCTGACCTTGGCTACTTACAATGGACGCTCCCTATCTTCTGATTCAAGGCTTCTTGAATTGGAAGAGGAACTACAAAGGATCAAGTGGGACATCGTGGGGCTAAGTGAGGTAAGGAGAAAAGGAGAAGATCTCATCGAACTGAAAAGTGGACATCTCTTCTACTATCGTGGGACAGATACTGGCAGAACTAGTGGTGTTGGATTTATAATAAACAAGAAACTGAAGGATAAAGTTGTAGAAGTTGAAAGTTCCTCTGACAGAGCTGCACGACTTGTTATCCAACTCTCGAAAAGATACCAGGCTCAGATTATTCAAACTTATGCACCCACCACAAGTCATCCTGAAGAAGAAATTGAAGAATTTTATGAGGAAATTTGTCATCTAAATAATAAAGGTAAGCAGCACTTGAAAATAATTATGGGAGATTTCAATGCAAAAATAGGGCAACAGCAACAGAATGAAACTTCAGTAGGTAAATTCGGTCATGGCAACAGAAACCAGCGTGGAAATACTCTCGTTGAGTTTGCAGAGGCAGAAGGGTTTTTCATCTTGAACTCCTTCTTCAAGAAAAAGCCACACAGGAAATGGACATGGAGACATCCAAATGGGACGACAAGTGAAATTGATTTTATTATGTGTAACAAAAAATTCGTCATAGAAGACTGCAGTGTGCTAAACAAGTTCAACACAGGTAGTGACCATAGATTGGTGAGATGTAAGATGCACCTCAACACTAAACTTGAACGTGGCAAGCTCATAAGACAAACAAAATCTATTGACATAACCAACCTTAAAAAACACCATAATACCTTCAAGTTAGAACTGAAGAACAGGTTCTCTGCTTTAGAAGGCCTAACATCGGAAGAAGTGGACATCTCTGAAGTTAACAGAAAAGTAACCAAAGCTCTTATGGAAACAGCAACAAAATTAGCTGGGTCTAAGAACAAGTTGCATGTGAACAAATTATCAGGAAAAACCAAAATGTTGATGCAAAAAAGAAGAGAGATGAGGACAACTAAAGATGTGACTTCCAAAGTGGAATATATAGAGCTATGCAAGACAGTAAGAAAAAGTATCACTGAAGACGTAAGGAAATTCAACTGTGAACTAGTGAGGAAAGCAATTGAAAACAACCAAAGCCTAAAGATAGCAAAGGGACATCTCAGTAAGGGAAGAAAACAGATTATGGCACTGAGAAAAGAAGATGGTTCTGTAACAAGAAATAGAGGAGAAATTTTGACAAGAGTGAAAGATTTCTACTCCAAATTATATGAAAGGGATGATATATGCACTCCAGACATCATGAAAGATACCAGTACCAGAGTTCCTCCAGTCCTTCCAGCAGAAGTTGCACATGCAATCAAGAACATGAAGAGAGGAAAAGCTCCAGGAGAAGATGGAATTACTGTAGACATCATACAAGAAGCAAGTGGAGAAATCGAAACAGTACTCGCCCAAATTTTCACTCGATGCCTTAATGAAGGAAAGATTCCTGAGGATTGGAACACCGCTACAATGATCCTGCTACATAAGAAAGGTGACATTGAGGATCTCGGAAACTACAGACCTATCAGCCTCCTATCAGTAGTTTATAAAATCTTCACTAAAGTTCTTTCACACCGCTTGAAGGTAACACTGGACATGGCTCAACCGAGAGAACAAGCTGGATTCAGGAGTGGCTACAGCACAATAGATCATATCCACGTGCTGAGAGAACTAATTGAAAGAGCGAGGGAATATGAACTTCCATTGTGCATGGCTTTTATCGATTATGAAAAAGCCTTTGATTCGGTGAAACCATCAGCAGTTACAATGGCTCTGAAAACCTGCGGTATTGAAGATGCATACATTAATATTATTAATAACATCTATGAAAATGCAAGTGCAAAGATTAGGCTGTTTGAAAATACAACACACGTAAAAATTGGAAAGGGAGTGAGACAAGGTGACACCATATCTCTGAAGCTCTTTAATGCCACATTGGAGGGTGTTTTTCAGTCGCTGAGCTGGGAAAACAAGGGGATAAAGATTAATGGAGATTATCTAACCCACCTTCGTTTTGCTGATGACGTAGTCATTTTTGCAACTACCCCATCAGAGCTGCAGAGTATGATCCAGGAACTTGCGGACAAGAGTAAAGAAGTGGGATTAAAAATGAACTTTCAGAAGACAAAAGTGATGTTCAATGCTTTTACAAGAAATGAAGATTTATCGATTGATGGAAAAAAGCTGGAGATAACAGACACGTTCGTTTATCTTGGACAGCAGATATCAAGTGAGGGTCACATTGATGAAGAAATTAATCGGCGTACAAAACTTGCCTGGAGAGCTTTTGGAAGAAACAGCATAATTTTCAAGAGCAATATGCCATTATGTCTTAAAAGAAAAGTGTTTGATCAATGCATCCTTCCAGTGCTTACGTATGGTGCAGAGACGTGGACCTTAACTAAAAGAGACATACAAAGGCTCCAGACAACTCAAAGAAGCATGGAGAGGTGCATGCTTGGGGTAACCAGGAGAGATAAGAAGAGGAACTCGTGGATCCGAAAAATGACAAGAGTGGAAGACATCATGATCAGAGTTAAATCCCTGAAATGGCAATGGGCTGGACATACTGCCAGAAGGACAGATCATCGATGGACAGCCGAAATTTTAGATTGGATTCCAAGGGACAAGAAAAGACCCAGAAGAAGACCACATGGGAGATGGGTGGATGAAATTCGAAAGTATGCAGGGGTGACATGGAGGAGACTGGCACAAGACAGACCGTTGTGGAGGAAACTTGGGGAGACCTTCGTCCAGCAGTGGATTGATAATGGTTGACAATGATGATGATGATGATGATATAAAAAAAATGAAATGAAGGATCCTCATTCGCATATTTCAAGCTTCCCAATGCAAAAAGAATTTTTTGAATTAGGCTAATAGCTGCAGAGATATGGATTCTACAAACAGACAGACAGACAAAGCAATAATATAAGTACGATCTTTTATTACAAAAGACATGTTAAAATGTAGTGTTGTCGTACTTTTCCCTACATGAGTAACTGTTGCACACAAAAATATCTTTTTCATACCTTATAACAATTAAGATATTAATAATAATAATATCTATTAATTATAATATATTATATCTACTGAACTACCAAGAGCTTGGCATGCATTATTAAAAGAGGGAAGCACATCGCGACACACCGTACAATTGCGTGATAAAAATTCGTGTAATACGCTCGTGATGTCAATCACGTTATTTTCAAAAATCATCTTTGTTCCTTACGTGTTCTGATTCTCTGCATTTTAATGTCTACCATTGCCTTGAAAAAGCCTCCCAGTGGAGAGCGAGAGCTTGGCGAATCTTTGAACTTCCTACGCCACAAAAATAAACGGATTTAATACTCTATATGCGTTTTTTGAATGAAGATATTTTTGCGAGCAAACTGGTCACAAATGCGTCAGAGGGCCGCATAAAAGTTATATTTTTGATTTCTATGTGTACACTTCCATGTGGGCTGATCACAAAAACGTTAGATGGCCATGTTAAAATTGTCCTTTTGATTTCAACGTGTTTACATCCCCATAGGTCAGCTGTAAAGATAACAACATTATTGTGCCAACCTCACCGCGCTCGTGAAACAACAAAATAAATTACTCTTATTTGTATCGATATTATCATTATCAACCATTACCAGTCCACTGCTGGACAAAAGTCTTCACAAGTCTGTTTCTTAGCTTTCTATCTGGAGCCAGTCTCCTCCATGTCACTCCGGTATGTTACTGAATTTCATTCATCCATCTTCCACGTGTCTTCTGGTGTTTTTCTTGTCCCTTGGAATCCAGTCTAGTATATAAGTTGTCTAATGGTTATCAGTTTTTTGTGTGTATTTGTGAATTCAGTAACATGCTGGAGTGACTTAGGTGGTGTCTCAAAAAAGTTGTCCAAGAGATTTGGAGAGACTTATGATATACAGTACATATCATCATCATTGTCAACCATTACCAATCCACTGCTGGAAGGTCTCCCCAAGTTCCTTCCATAACAGTCTGTCTTGTGCCAATCTTCTCCATGACACTCCCGCAAGCTTTCGAATTTTTAATATTCGAAATATACGACGGCCCTTGGCCTATTTAACAATTTTTAATCCGCTGTTTTTCGTGTTTGTAAGGTTTACAAGTCAGCAAACATAATTACAAGTCCTTGACCTATTTAGGAAGTTTTAATTCACCAGGCTCATATTCATGAGGTGGTTTACATAACAAATCAAGTTAATAATGCTACATTGTTACTCGGGCATCAAAAACTAACTATACCCTAGGATTAGGGCTTATTTACTGTTTTGTTCCTGAGTAAAAGTGCGATATCATAACCTTAATTTATTATGTGAATCTTATGAATATGAGCTTGGCTGGGTTAAAAATAGTGCCCAGGTCCAATAATTATGAATATAATAAGCACAGTGAATTAAAAATTGCCAAAAAGTAGAGGCTTAGGGCTTTGTAAATTTGTTTTGTGTCAGTATAAAAATAATAAAGCGACTTAAACTTTTGTGCCGATAAAACTTGTTATATATTAAAAAAAAAAAAAAAAACTATTCAAATTTATTAGCGTAAAATAGAAGTAAAAGTTTCAAGCTTTCCTACATCAACCAGATGGCATTTTCAAGTAAGGTAGACAGCTATCTGCAAACTGAATAATAAAACGCTTCCCAGCTTGAAGTGTTTTATTGTTAGTGTTCTGTTATTCAATTTGCAGTTAGCTGTCTATCTTCCTTGTAAATGCCATCTGGTTGGTGTGCAAAAGCTTGAAAACTTTTATTTCTATTTTATGCTAATAAATTAGGATTACTAGTATAGTTTTACTATGTTAAGTGTAGTTGGTGTACTCACCCTTAATTGGTTATGTAATCCTTATGAATATGAGCACGGCAGATTTAAAATTCTTAAAAAGGCACAGGCCAAGCACCCTATAATCAAAGTTTTGTGCTTGAGTAAAAGTGTGATAATTCACTGCTCCAAAAGAGCTGCTATTCTTAGAAGAAGTGAGGCCACGTGCACATTGTTAAAAGTAAATATTTAGCAAAAACAATGTAGCAGAAAAAAAAAAAATCAAAATATTTGTGGTAAATATTTATTAAAGCAAATATTTTTACAAAGAAAAATCCTACTTTATAATCATTTTTGGAACTAGCATGAATAACGCTATAATTCTGTTGTTTCATGCAACACCACAACTTAAAAAATCTACAGTCAAATGGTGGCAAAATTTTCACATGACCCTCTAATGGAGTTCAACAAAGCACAATTTCCATTTGTATATAAGTAACTTATTTATTTTGATGGAATCTCCAAGTCAATTACAATATTATCAGTGATAATACTATTTGTTGCTCATGTCAGATTTACTCAAAAAATATTTGTTTCCCTATGTAGGTAAGCAAAGTGGCCACAATAGGGCAATTTTTATACGGTCTCATAAAATGTGTGTGGTCACTTTAACCATACATGAGGCTGACGAAGAGCAAAAAAGCTGAACTTTTTAACCGGGTGAAAAATTAGAACACGCGGTGAAACAGCGTGAACATATAATGAAGCACGAGCAAGATAAAATAGTTCAGTGTAATTTATTTATGTAAATATTAAACTGCAACACATTCCTGCATTCAAAATGCAAAATTATTGACATTCAATAACACAGGGATCATAGCATACTTCTGGAAAATTTTAGGTAGGAATTTTAGGAATTTTTTGAAAAATTTTAGGAGTGTATTTCAATAAAAACTAGATGTATATTTGTATACATCTAGTAAAACAACTTCGTATACATTGTAAAGAGTTTGCTTCACACCCTTCAACCATATATACTGATAGACTGCGCATGACATCAAAATTTCTGGCTCCAACATAAAATCACATGACATCAGTCAAAAAGATGGGTTACACCTGCTGTGCTTATGGTTGCTCTGAGCGATATAGTAAAGGAAGTTCTATGATTTTTCATGGGTAAGAAACGAATTAAATACCTAAGTCAATAAAGTTCAATTACTTAACCAGAAACTTGCAGCTATTGATATAAAACTATAGTAACTTAAGAAAAAAAATGGAATGCATGTTCCAAATTCTTCGCAAATGTTCATCACATTATAAATCATGAAATGTAAACAACCCGATCATGCATGTATATAGCTCATAAGTAAACTTACCTGAAGAGTTTTCATTATATATGAGGCGCATTCACATAATACACCGAAAACACTGAAGTTCTGCAGCGTAAATTAGTAATCATAACAGCATTTTTACACGAAATTTGGAGTCTGATGATGACGTGCCCAATGTTGGAGCCATGGCGGCTTTGATGCAGCTATTGCCAATGCTCAGTCCATTAGTATATATGGTCGAAGTTCACACCCAAATTTTTTTGCATAACGTCTAATGTCTAAAGTTTAAGTATGATTTACTTCTAATGTTCAGTTCTTATCTTTTCACGTGTTATTATCATATTCAAGTATATTTACCACATTCAAGTTTCACTTTGAACATTAATATGCTGTTGAACCAGAAGCAATTCACGATTTTCACAGTAAAGTTTTCAGGTTTCACATTAAATTATAATATCCTAAAAAGGTAATTAAAAACCAAGAACTATGTACAATTGTTCACTGAATTACTTTTTTCATATTATTGTTTCAACCTTTTCCTGATAAGCCTATCTTTTTCTGCTTCCACCACAACTAATTTACTTTCAGTTTTCTTTATTTCAGCTGAACCTTGTATGATCAAGTTAGAGGCAACTGCTATTTCAACAGTATTTTGTTTTTCTACAGCTTTTCTCATTCTTTCTGTTCCCTCTTGAATTACTGCTAGGGAGGCTTCTTTATCTTTTTTAAGCCTATTTATTTCTGCATCATTTTCTTTTATTTTGTCATCAAACTCAGCTTTTCTTTTTTTCTCTAGCTGATTTTCCTTATTTTCCCTCTCTTTCTGCTTCCTTTCTTTTACCTTTTTTGATTATTCTTCCTTCAGCTTATCAACATACTCTTTATAAAATTTATGTGAATCACGAACACTATTTAACAAATTTCTTGTTATGGGAACTTTACTTACACATCCATAGTGTTTAATGGCCCCTTTAACTATTCTTAATGATGTTATAGTTGAGTCTTTTAAGTTAGCCTTGTCCTTCCTTAACAGAGCAGTGTTAACCGAAAATTCCCTTTCTGCATCAGCATTTCCATGAGGTAAAACTAAAATTGACTTGATGAGTTTAAGCAAGATTTGAGTATTTTTCTTTTCCGCTAGAGTCTTTAATACTAAATATATTACGCCAGTAATGATCAATCCGCACTGGAATATGCCCTTCCTCTGAAAATTTCACTAGTTCATCTAGAGTTGGCTTATCGCAATTTAAAAGTTTCCACTCTTCTCTTACTCTATCAATTTGTTCCTCAGAAAGATGCAAAACACTTGAAATTCTGGTTATTTCCGAAAGTCCTTCAGTGACTGAAAGTTGAGTTGACTCTTTCTTTGGTTCTTTTACCTTTAAAACTTCTATGTCTCTTAGCTTTTGATTGCAGAATGGCAAATTTGACTTTAAATATTTTGTGGTTGCAATTAGTGATGATCTTACATCTAAGAGAAATAATTTCTGCCTGGTCTCCTGAACATTCCAGAGGAGATTTTTTGTCTTCATACCAACTTCTAACTCCCCTAGTTTTTTCCATGAATTTTTGTTTTCAAAATCTACATTCTTTAGGTCTTCTCCAAATTTCCCTGCAATAACATCATCTTGGATAAACTGAGCCATAACATTCCTCATTAAAGTATTTAAATCAGAATATAAGTGGTGTATTTTTGGTTCTTCACTCTGATAACATAATGAAAACTTTTCAAAATTTTGGTGCGAAAATGAAATTAATGCTAAATAGCAAGGAGTTAGCTCATTTTTCAGGAAACAGTGAATTCTTTTATACCTTGCTGAATTGCGTAGTTGTTTTTCAAATATTTTTTGAGATGGCAAGAAGTTTAAAAAATATTCTGTAATATTTAGCCATTGATCCAAGAGCCTCTGGGCTACAGAACCAACGGTTAACCATCTGTTGCTGACATGACGCAAAAGAAATTTGGCTGTGACCAATGTCATATCCTCGACAGATTTATAATCCTCTCGTCTTGCAGCACTACTCTTTAAAAAGTAATGCATATCAGTAGCAAATTCGTCAAAATCTATATTTAAGCTTGTCAAAAATTTTTTAAATGCATTACTAACAACATGCAGGTTGCAAAAACCTAGTTCCAAAGATTTCTGGCCTGTTTCTTGTTTTACAACTTCATTGAATTTGCGTAAAAAGCACTTATTTACATTTGGGCTGTCCATGGATACACAAATAATTCTGTTCAACGAAATATTGAAGGACGATAACACATCAAGAATTTCTTTTAGCAAAATATCTGCTGTTGCATGACCCAGAAAAACGCTTGTTAGGTATCGGCAAGAAACTGAATTTATTTCTGAAGACCAGTACCTGAGATACACATCCAACTGCCGTTTCACTTGCGCATTTGTAGTTTCATCAAATGCAATAGTAACCTTTCCTGGGCTACTAGATGCAATGTCTTTTTTCAAATCATCTTCAAAATATTTTGACAATCCATGTGATATCACATAAGCAACTTTTTTTCTTTAAGTTGCATTTTGGCTGCAATAGCAGAATCAGGAAACATTTCTTTGAAAAGTTCAACTGTTTCAGTGCATGAAACAAAAGACATATTGTCCTTAGCAACTTTCATGGCCCATAATGCTTCGGCTTTAGCCAACTGTAAATCATGACTCAGTACTTCACTAATATTTGCTTTGGGCTGAAGATCCTGTCCTCCAAAGGCTTTCAGGATGGACTTATTTTGAAATTTACTTTGAAATTTCTGCAAATGTTTTTTTCCTTTATGATGCGCTTTTACTTGTGAAAAGTCACTATTAGAAATATTGAAAATTTCTGAACACAATATACACTTAGCAGAAAATATTGTTTCAGTTGCAGAACACCATTCTTTCAACTTCACTCCATCCAATTCTTTGGCGAGCCATGCATCTTGAAATTTTGTTTTGGATTTAGGCATCTTAAACACTTGTATTACTAACCAGAAAATGAAAGGGAAGTACAAAAACACGTTCCAATATTGCAAAACCAGACAACTTCCCGAAGTTTGGCTGCGAGGATGTCAGAAGATAGAAAAAAAAAAAAAAAAAAAAGGAAGTCACCACTAGAGAACTGAACCTGCACACAGCACAGAGAACACCATAAAAGACGCAAAACCAGAAACTATCATACGCATCTCACGCGAGTTCAGTCAAAGCGAGTCGGAGCCGAGATATATTGCGTATCAAAGGTCGCTGTCGCCGACGCACGATCGAAGGTTAATGATCACGTGCTCTACTGCCTGCCACGATAACACTCAGCTACCATCCCATCGTCATTACCGGAGGTTACGGAAGGAGACCACATGTTTCCTCTTTGCTTCCACCCACCTGCGGTTTACAATAACAAAACATCAGCAGAAAGAGGAGGTTCCACGAGGCATGTTCAAAAATAAAGTATGATCTTCTGCGTGCCACTGAGTTCGTCTGCAAAGCGCAAACCAGGGGTGAAAATGACCCCTCCCCTTTTCCCTTAGATCTCTTGTTACTCTCGAAAACTGTCCGAAGGCACAAAAGTGGAGCGCCCGCCCCGAAGCAAGTGCATCTCGATGGCGTCATTTTCCCTCCCTTCAGCAGCACACCATATAGGCTGTGTTTCTACAATAACAGGTCTTCTTACCTTACTGTAATGGTAAATTTATTGGCGTTAATAACGGTTATATTTTTAATAAATAAGCTTACAAAAATTTTAGGAAGAATAGCAAATTTTAGTTATAATTTTAGGAATTTAAGGAGGGTCACAAAATATTAGGAATTTTAGGAGAAATGCGATCCCTGATAACAACACAGGATAGTAGAGAGAACATTGTGGGGGGTGGGGGGATTATGATTACGGACGAAATCTTCGCTCTGACCGACTTCTGTTTATTGAAAATTTTCCAACATTACATTTTTAGGGTAAAATACAAGTTTGTATGGATTAAAATGATATTTGACAACAATGCTGCACAAAAGAACATCGCAAGAAAAAAAAAAAAAAAAGGATTACAGGAGAAATCTTGACTCCATCTAACTTCCGTTTTCGAAAGTTTTGAAATCGTAATTTCCATCCTCAGATGGAAAACAATCTCCCTCTCCCCTCCTCAAAATTTGTTCAGTTATGTGTTAATCCCAAAAACTACACAAATGAAAGAACTTTATGCCTTAAGACCACCTTTTTGCTCCGTCTAACCTTTGTTTTTGGAAAACTTTTCTCCATTTTCAAGCTTAATTACAAATATTTATGGAATAAAAATATACTTAACAACAATAGTGGGCAGAAGAAACATTGTGAGAAAAAGAAATTAAAATTACGGGGGAATCTTCACTCCGTTTAACTTCCATTTTCGAAAATTTTGAAAGATGAAATACCGTCCCCAGAGGGAAAATGATCGCCCCCATTTCTCTTCAGTTTTGCCTCGATCTAGAAATGACCCAAATGATGACAAAACAAAGCGGAATTCCGCGAATAAATCTCATGTATGTTTAACTGAACTGCAATTTTGAAAAGTTGTAGCTACAGCAAAAATGCAATTTTCATTTAAAAGTAGTTAAATACACATTAATTTTCACGCTCTTGAATTTTGCTCACTTTGTAATTTTGCTTTTATATTCTTTCAGTGAAAAAATTTTCAATTTGTTAAAACCATGTTTTATGTAATAATTTTGTTTATGATAGGTAAGCCATGAAGAAGCTTAATTTGTCTCAGATGGATTTTTCTTCTCACTAAAAAAACAAAGAAACTTTTCCAGTTCTGAATTCAATGGTTGCAATAAAATTCACAAAAACACAGAAAAACTTCTTAAACATCCTTAGCGACCACCCAAGTATGTGAGCTTCACCTATATGATATTCTAAGTTTCCAATAGCATGCTGAAATGTCATCATACTGCATATCTGGAAAAAATAAATGCTGCAACCCAACAGCAGCAGGTTGAAATTGTTAAAAAGGACCCCACAGATAGATTGCTCAGGAAATTGCCTCAACTTAAAAACCATAGCCAACTACCAAGAGTCTTAAAGGCAGTTTCTCTACCTATTCAGGCTGGTTTACCTAAAATATTTGGAAAACTCAAAACCCATAAACCTGAAAAACCTTTAAGGATTATAGTTTCAAAAAGTAACTCATGATTAATAAATCTTGAAAAACAACTATATAAATTGTTAGCACCATTTTTCATGCAGAATAAGTATACAATAAGAAGCTCAGTCGATTAAATTCAGAAAATTAAAACATTAACTTCAACAAATAGTACAGTTCTTATGGCCAGCCTTGATATTGAGTCTTTATTTCCTAGTACTCCTGTCATCGAAGCAATAGACCTTATAGCAGAGAAATTATACAAAAATAAAACATTTCAAAAAATCGAGATATATGAAATAATAGAACTACTGAAATACATTTACAATAACTTTTTCCAGTACAATGACATCATCTACGGACAAAAGTTTGGTGCGACAATGGGCTCACCGTTGTCTTCATTGTTTGCTGAAGTAATTTTAAAACAACTAGAAGAAAATGTAATAGATAAATAGAAAGATATTTTTTTTATTTTATGGAAGATATGTTGATGATACAATAATATTGTGGAAGTCCAGCTTACAGGAACTTGAAGATCTTAAAGAAAAATTTAGAAATACATATCCCACCATAAAGTTCACAATGGAACTGGAATCTGAAAATAAACTTCATTTTTTAGATATTACAATTGAAAAGAATAATCAACAATATAAATATTATGTGTATAGAAAGCCCTCCTATGTGCCAATGTTTATACGAGCCAACTCAAATCATCCATGGGCATAAGCACATGTGTCTGCAATAAGAGCACTGGTGCAGAGAGCATTCACACATTCTAGTACCAGGGATCATAGCATACTTCTGGAAAATTTTAGGTAAGAATTTTAGGAATTTTAGGAATTTTTAGAAAAATTTTAGGAAAATTTTAGGAGTGTATTTCAATAAAAACTAGATGTATATTTGTATACATCTAGTAAAACAACTTTGTATGCATTGTAAAGAGTTTGCTTCACACCCTTCAACCATATATACTGATAGACTGCGCATGACATCAAAATTTCTGGCTCCAACATAAAATTACATGACAACAGTCAAAAAGATGGGTTACACCTGCTGTGCTTATGGTTGCTCTGAGCGATATAGTAAAGAAAGTTCTATGATTTTTCATGGGTAAGAAACGAATTAAATACCTAAGTCAATAAAGTTCAATTACTTAACCAGAAACTTGCAGCTATTGATATAAAAATATAGTAACTTAAGAAAAAAAAATGGAATGCATGTTCCAAATTCTTCGCAAATGTTCATCACATTATAAATCACAAAATGTAAACAACACGATTATGCATGTATATAGCTCATAAGTAAACTTACCTGAAGAGTTTTCATTATATATGAGGTGCATTCACATAATACACCGAAAACACTGAAGTTCTGCAGCATAAATTAGTAATCATAACAGCATTTTTACACGAAATTTCGAGTCTGATGATCACGTGCCCAATGTTTGAGCCATGGCGGCTTTGATGCAGCTATTGCCAATGCGCAGTCCATTAGTATATATGGTAGAAGTTCACACCCAAATTTTTTGCATAACGTCTAATGTCTAAAGTTTAAGTATGATTTACTTCTAATGTTCAGTTCTTATCTTTTCACGTGTTATTATCATATTCAAGTATATTTACCACATTCAAGTTTCACTTTGAACATTAATATGCTGTTGAACCAGAAGCAATTCACGATTTTCACAGTAAAGTTTTCAGGTTTCACATTAAACTATAATATCCTAAAAAGGTAATTGAAAACCAAGAACTATGTACAATTGTTCACTGAATAACTTTTTTCATATTATTGTTTTAACCTTTTCCTGATTAGCCTATCTTTTTCTGCTTCCACCACAACTAATTTACTTTCAGTTTTCTTTATTTCAGCTGAACCTTGTATGATCAAGTTAGAGGCAACTGCTATTTCAACAGTATTTTGTTTTTCTACAGCTTTTCTCATTCTTTCTGTTCCCTCTTGAATTACTGCTAGGGAGGCTTCTTTATCTTTTTTAAGCCTATTTATTTCTGCATCATTTTCTTTTATTTTGTCATCAAACTCAGCTTTTCTTTTTTCTCTAGCTGCTTTTTCCTTATTTTCCCTCTCTTTCTTCGAAAATAAAAGCATAACACACAGCGCGAAAACTAGCTCATAAATAGAATATTTGAAACACTCTCAATGTATGCACTCTCAATTATTAGGGATGGTAGAGGGGAAGGGAATAGAACTATCCAAAATTAGCATGTTTTCGTTGCGCTAGGGCGCTTAAGCACGGCTGAATTCCTTCAGATACCCCCAATGTTCAAATGATTGAAATGTGCTGATGTTCATGGAATGAAATGGTTGATCAGCTATGATGACCGCATAAAAGTTCGGGGTGGGGGGGGGGCTTTATTTTTTTTATTTTTTTAGTTTATGCAACATTTTACATCACTCCAGTATTTATCTTGTCATCATCAACAATCGCAATGCAACTACCGCTTACGATCGCGGATATCAGCAACCGAAAATCTGCCATATCTCTAAGTGATATAACACACAGTATCCTATTACAGTGTATTGTAATTGAAAAAAAAAAAAGGATGTGGAAAAAAGAAACTTTCAGAAATTAAGATCATCAAGTCATGCGTTTCAAAAATCCGTTTTCCTTTATAACGTTTGAAAACATGTTTTTGCTTTTTACCTGTAGTGTAAATAAAAAAACTATGTTGATTTTTTTTTATGGAATCAGACGTCCGTATGTCTGATTGTCTTCATCTGAGTTCACACTTTAGCTACTGTGTACAAGTAGACCTATTTTTTCAGCTCAAAAATATGTAGTTTTGTATATATTCACAGTATAAGTCATTCCTTATTCCCACAGAACTGAATTCAGCATATGCAAAATGAAGATCAAGACCCGCCCAACACTATGTTTCTGATTGTCTGCTGTTTATATTCAAGAAATGCAAACATGGATCAATGGTGAATGCAGCAACTATGATTTTTATTTATTACCAAGAAAAAAAAAAAAAAAGAGCCGTGAAAGCTGTAAAGCTGAAACGGATATTTCTCTCGAACCCCCCCCCCCCCCATGCACAAAAACATTCCAATTAAGATCAAACAGCAGGAGGACGCGTCCACACAACACAACCTTTGGAATTACCTGATGGAATGGCTTCTTTTGATTTGGCACATCGCCATAAATCACCACCTGCAGCTCACTGAACTGTCAAGTTGCATCCTTCCTCCTTCACTTTAACTGTAATAGAAACTGTAAAAAAAAAAATGCTCCCCAATTTTCGACAAAATTAAATTACCAAATTTACGTCATGATGTTGCAATTTACTAAAATACGTTTGTTTATCTGCTGAATATTGCTTAAATCCATTGAAAACTTTTTAATTATAGATGATTTTTTTATTAAAACAGTAACTCAGACGTCTGAATAAAAACGTGTTTGTAATTCAAATAGAGTCCATATCATCACAGAAAAAAAATTTAAGGATCACTCTGTTTAAATAAACCATGGCATCTAAAAAAAATAATTCACTTGCTTTTCCCGTAATTTATAATTACTGTTTCTTTTTTCAATCCGATTATGCAACGTTTTTTTTTTTTTTGCATCTGCTAAAGTTCCTAACGGAATTTGGCGAAATTTGCACTAGAACTTTATTGTGATGTATCTTAACTACTGTAAAAATTTTACTGTGTTATTTTCAAAATTCAGAAAAATGGATTTCTGAAAATATTCTCTTAGTCCTTTAGTGCTGTGGAAGTGATAAACAGGTGTTTGCTTTCTTCCCAACCAAGGGCTTCAGATCAGCGCTCCCAGCTGTCAATCAACCGTTGCTATGGTAACACCCTTTCTGCTGGAGGCTCACTCTGTCCAAAGAGGCACACATACTTGTCCATAATAAAAATTACCAATGCTAACTTTTAAAGTTTTAAACCGATTCAACTGGAATTTTGGAAGTGAGCTTCTGTAATCCAATTACAGTGAATGTAAAAATTTCAGCCACTTTCGTGAAAAATTCGCAAAGATAGTTTTCTTATTTTTTATCATAAGTAGTGGAAGTCTCTTGAGGGGAGGGAGGGTGGCATGCACATAAACAAGAAGATGATGAATGTGTTGTTCAGGCATACTCCTCACTGGTGGATGCCAGCTGACTTGGTACATACGCGACCCCCTGCAAATGCTAAATGCCTCTTCTTTCCCCTTCTGTTCTCAATTGTCGGACGGACATCAAGCTCCCCTTCGACCTACTAGTAATCATCCAATTTTATTGCACTGGAAGTAGTGCCTTTTTTTTTTCTTTTTTTCCCCCAGCCAAATTAGGATTTGGTGCACATCGGAAACCGCTGCCGGTGGTTTCTTTGAGAACAGAGAAAAGGAACTTTAAAAACTGAAGGGGTAACAGTAACACGATTTCCTAAAAGGGCATAAAAGCACTAATTTCAAATTTCAAGGCTTTTCAAGACGGCATTAAAAAAACACCGTTTTTCCAGGATATTCCAGGCCTTGAAAACGTAATCATGATTTTCCAGGACTTTCCAGGTTTTCAAGCACGCGTGCGCACCCTGCGTAATGGTAAATTTATTGGCGTTAATAACGGTTGTGTTTTTAATAAATAAGCTTACGAAAATTTTAGGATGAATAGCAAATTTTAGGTCTAATTTTAGGAATTTAAGGAGGGTCACAAAATATTAGGAATTTTAGGAGGAATGCGATCCCTGTAGTACTAAGGGCATATAGAGAAGCAGAAATCAGATGGATAGTGGAAACAGTCAAGAATTTTGGGTATAGTCCAGATATAGTAAAGAAATTAATATATCAGTACAAACATCCTATACAGAGAGAAAGTATAAAGAAGAAATACTATGGAAAATTTCCATATATAAGACAATTATAAAGGTAGTAAAAAAAGATAATAAACAAAAACAAGATTTTGGAATAACAATAACTGATTACAAAAGCATGATAATAAAGAACCGAGATAAAACTAAACTATTGGATAAAGCTGGAGTATACAGCACTTCATAGACACCCCAGGAACAGATAAAAAAATTAACTTTCATAGGAAGTACAAAAAATAAATTGCTAAAACGACTAAATCGGCATATCAGTGATTGGAACAAAAAAGAAGAAAGGAAAGCACTAACACAATATTGCTTAAAAACTGCAGCTAAACAATTATTTGATGAAATAAATATAGTGTGTCAACAACCAACAGAAAATATGACTCATTGCGAAGAAGCAATAGTAATAGAAAAAACCCAAAAGAACAACTGTAATATACATTCTGGTATCTGCCAAAATATTGATAAAAGAGGAACAGGAGGATGCAATAGATAGAAGGGGAAGGTTGCAGACGGAAGTACCGAGAGCAGAGTCAGCGGGAGCGATCGGCGCATGGAACTTCGATGTTTCGAAACCGTGAAGTGGCAACAACCCAAAATAATGTCACAGATCTTGATGAAGAAGAGACTGCGGTTTAGTCGAAAATGGCAATGCACACATTACCGAAATGCATAGGAAGAAAGTATCGGAGGGACTCATTCCTTATGCTTAGGTCACCATGATTTGGCATTTCGGGAGGTCTTTTATGTAATTCAGTATCATTTTCCACTTTGTTTTAAGGCAGTATTGTAATGTTTCAGCTGTGTTTTTACGTCGTTCATGACATGAGTTCAACCATTTTCCTACTCGAGAATTTTAGTGTTTTAAGTTGGTGCTTTTGTGGGTTATTTCACATTCTTTTTCAAGAAGCTTGGTGACACACTAGGTTGAGAATAGAATTTCACTGTGGTGTACACCTTGAAGGAATTCAGTCATATCAAAGACGTGGTTGGAACAACGTAATCGCTCAATGAATGACACTACGGTGAAAGGTATGTTCTCCCAATTCGTTTTTGATTTATCATATTTCATTTTTGTAGGAACTACAGTATTTTTAAGGATTTTAGAGTAAAGTTTTTATATATTGAGATTTTAAAGTTATAAATGAGTTTCCTCCTTATGCCATACACAGAGACCGGGAGACAACATGCAGAAAGTTTTATCACAAACAGAGAGAACAAAAACTTCGACAATCTCTCTTAGAGAACGTTCTGTCTATTTTTCATCAACAAAAATAACAATGTATTATATTTCAATATTAGTTTACTAGGGATACCTAATAAATACTGTACTTCAGAAATATAACAAAAGGTTATGCCTTAATACTAACGCTACAATAATTCGTGAACTTGTGTTGAAAAGATGTTTAAACCTGAAGTGATGATGGTGATATATATAGTTAATTGTACAATTTGAGTACCTTGCTTACTCCAGTAGTGGGCGGCACAAACCCGCTTCTAGGGTTGTTTATGGATCGTCAGTCTGCCGCCACTGGTCTTAGTTGACAAATCAACACAATATATATAAAAGCACAAATTTAGGGTAAACATAAAAAAAAAAAAAAAAAAGAGTAGAGGAATGTGCAAAAATGTTTAAAGCAAAACTTTATTGCTAAAAATTAAAATCAATAACAATTACAGTGGTATCAAATATGACATGACTAGATAGCAAATAAAGTCAACATTTTAAGAGCTGGAATTTTGTTTCAGTGATTTTTACACAAAACAATATAAGGCAATGCAGTAGCAAATTCGGAATCCAGTAAAATGCTAAAAGAAAGCAAATGAAGTTTGTTTCAGAGGAAATAAAGTCAATAAAAAAGAATAATTATATGTACACATATATGTGTTAAGATACAATGCAGTGAGGTTACACATGATATATGATCTATGATTCAAACCACCAAAATTCAGGCATTCAACAGAATACTTCTCCCTGTGGAACTTAAAATTTACATATCTTGAATAAAATTAAAACTGAATCACTTTCGCAGTGGAGATGTAAAAAATGGCTTTCTTGTACTTTTAGAAAATCCAGTGCGACTGTTCCTAATTGAGAAAAAAAAAAAAAAAATGAAAATTAAACAGTATGTAAATATAATCCAAACTTAAAATTGAAATCAAATAATGCAGTGGTACAGTGAGACACATATTGGTAGGTTAAATTTTTTCCTACAAAAATGGCACTAAAAAAGAGCAATCATACACATACATACATACATAATATATGTATGACACAGTGGGTTACTGAGCACTGAAAATGCCTAATCACTATTCATGAAAAATTCATGAAACACGTAGGAGAAAAAAATTGCAAACCTAATTATCAAAAAGATAAAAATACTTCTTAATTATCATTAGGATTTCAAGTAGTAGTTAAAAATATTTATACACAACTGTCAAGACAACATGTGTGAATCTTTATACAAAAAATCCTATGGAATTAACCCTAATTTTAAGCTAGTGTTTATATGAAAATGGCAGTTAACTACCATTTATGCCTGCATATAAGCTGAAAGTTTTTGAAAGAAATCCTGCTTTCAAAGTAGGGGGATCAGCTGACATGTGGGTCAGTAAAAAATAGGGCCAGATTTCTGAAGCATTACATGAATTCTTCCACGAAATTTGCCTTTGGGTATGTTTATGTTTTAGACTCTGGTTCTCTGTGATAGTTTTCTGACCTTTAAGTTTTTACCCATAGCTGTGCCCTCATTCAGAGGGTGGGGGTGGGGGCACAGTTATAGATATTCTGCTTTCAAGACAATGTCAAGAAACGACACTCCTTTCATTAGCCAATAGCATCCATACGATACAAAAAGAGACATTAATTTAACATTGAAGAAGAAAATTATGATTGATTTTATTACAGAGATTTTTAATATTCCATCCTACATATTTTACTTGTGTGAAATATATATACCAGGGCTTGAAAAATATCTGAAAAATTACATGCCCAGCTGGGCACGAGCAGAAATTATTTACCTGCCAAGGTAGTATAAGCTGGATGCCCAGAAAATTTTATCTTTTAAAATAACAAATCAGAACATCTATTTTTTTAAGTTAAAAAATATGAACTTTTTTTGCATGTTTTGCACTTCTGTTTTAAGGGCCTGTATTCAAAATGTTCAATGAACAAAATATCATGATAAAATTGGTATTTGAGAAATTTAGTGATTCTGCCATGTTCCTTTCGTTGAAGTTTCGCCCGTTGTCACTAAACAGCGGAGGATAGTTCCATCAGAGTCGCATATCAGTCGCGGACTATAAACAACATTTGGGGCAAAACTACATATGTTCCCAATTTCTGGATCTAGAGCATAATATAATTAGAGAAGTGATATTCTTCTGTTCTTGGCACTCTGTAAGAATAACACAACTTCCTGTGATTAGCATTAAAATGAAAGACGACATGCAACGACAGTCTTTTTTTCTTGTAGTAGGAATTCTGTTCCAAACTTTTTATTTTTAAAAAATTTAGCTGCCCGAACCAGGCAACTAGATTATTTTTTACTTGCCCAGGCCAGTGTAATTTATATGCCCTGGGCATCTCAGGTATGGTACTTGTCACACCCTGTATATGTATTCTTTAAAAAATATGATCCTGTTTTGCATTTCACTATTTATATCAAGTAGTGACATATGGAGAGCCGCTGTCTCAAAGTAAGCAAGTAGCTGACAATTGCAGCAGTAGTATTCATGTAACACTTCTCTGAAATTACTTCCATAATTATTTTTTTTTTTTTTTTTTTTACACAGAGTAGGATTTATATAGGAATAGGTGCTGCTAAAATGATAGGTGCAAAACCTAATACCGTTTCAAATTGAGACTGTGAAACTTCTTGCTTCCAAACATGAATAAATATTTCATTATTTCTCCTGTGCAACTGTGGGATGCCATTCTTCAAGCTGGACATGCAGTGAGTCAGCCACCAGATAAATCACTTAGCAGTTGGGGACCCACATGCAACCAATCAAGTATCTCTGCTCTCCTGGGTTTTCACAGCAAGTGTGGGGCATGTGTGGTCTTGGGCAGTCACACTGAAACAGCTGGCAGAAGCGATTAAGACGCAGTGCTTTACAAAAGGTAGTAACTTGAAAAAGGCCGACATTGGCCTTGTTACTTCTTGGGTGAAAAGAATTTTGGGACGTAATTTGACCAGAAATAGTTACGAAGTCTTTCCAAAAATGCTGCATAATGTAATGCCGTGGACACTGCAAGAATCATTTGGAAACTCCAATAGCGAATCGTACTTTGAAGGTCTTTACAGAAGATAATCTTAGAAATTTGAATAATTCTTTTCAATAAAATGTTTTCTAAAATCTTGATATCTAAGGTTGGTTTGTATGCGGGGTCAAGGTTTTTTACAAATTTTTAACTGTTGAAGTAGGGGGATTGGCTTGTATGCAAATATATACAGTAATTCTGCTTAGGCTTCAACAGAAGAATTAATTTTAAGTCATATGCATAATTGTAGCACATAACTAAGAAAGAACAAAGTGCTTTATAACTGAAAAATTAAAATTTTTATGAGGTGATACAACCAACAGAGGCACCAGATTCAGCAAAAAAAAAAAAAAAAAACACACTTTGCAAACCAGTATAGATGTAAAATTTGTACGTGTGTAACACACACACACACACACACACACACACACACACACACACACACACACACACACACACACACACACACTTTGTATGTTTAAATACACTGAGACTTATTGATTCTGAAGCAGTTTTTCACATGCTGCATGTAAAGCATTGCGAGTTCCACTAATGTGGCATTTCTCATTTGAAAATATACTGGCAATGGGAACATTTCGTAACATGTTTGGTGAATTTCTTTAACAGTTTCTGAATACTGCAAAACACTGTATTTTGAAACTGTTAAAAAAATTATAAGAAGCATTCTTATTTGGCACAGAGATAAGAATATTGTCTGAACACAGGATACAAGACTTAAACCTGTAGGCTTCAACTACCAAATCACTATTCTAAGAGACCTAAACATCACAACGAGCTGACAAGAAAGCAAAATACCTTTGCTATGTATCAGTGGTTTATGCATTGTTTGCTTGGACTGTGGAAGACAACATCCATTTTCATGCATGGTTTCAACCATTACTGAAACCTGAAGACCTACAATTTCACAAAGTTTACAGAGGAAGCATGAATCATTTACCTGGTAACATGAACTCACACGGGAGCAAAAAGATCTAAAAACAATACATGAAGAACTATAACTGCTTGACATAGAAAATGCCACACTGTGCACAAAATGAAATGAAACTTGAAACATTGTAGACAAGTAGGCGGGAAAGAAGTGATCACATGAATATGATAAGCAAGGAGGCAGTATAATGTGGCCTAGAATTAGTAGGTTGTATTAATGCCCTGCTGGGTTATACATTTGGAAACACGGTGCGGCTTCGAGTGGAAACAAAACAGGTAGCAGAACATTGAGCTATCATTGTGATGTCATTGCGTAAAAGTGGTGAATCGCTGTTGAAATTGATAGTGTCCCCAAACTGTAACACTAGGCTGAGGATCCTTAGGATGCTCACGGATGGCAGCAAGATCAGCCTGCTGAACACGACATTTCCATTTTTTGTTTTTTTGACAAAGCTACTCTTTTTTTTTTTTTTTAATTTTGTTTCCTGATTATATATATTCCTCATTTTTAATACTCTTCTGCCCATGTTTTTTTTTTTTTTTTTTTAGTAATAGTGCAAAAGAGCAACTTCACATTTTAAAAAGAATTTTCTCTAATGAAATGAATATTTTCCAATATTTAAGTCTGTTCAAAATGAATCAACAGAACAAGCATTTTTGCCCTTTCCTAATTTTTAATTTTTTAAGCACAATTAGATTTCAAAATGATTAACACAGCAATCAGACATCTCTAAATGGCCTGTATTTACTTTCATCACATAACACCAACCACATCAGAAAACTTATTACATTTTACGTGATGAACAGTTTACTGATTTCAGAGATGTCTGATTGCTGTGTTAATAATTCAGACATCTTTTCACATATTATGAGAATATTTTTTCCAAGGAATTTAAGTTTCAAAATCAACAAACTTTATTTGCCCGTGATGGAATGAGTACAATTTCTATTGCCCATAAATTTGTTTTCACAGGAGAGTGAGTAATGGCTACATTTTTTTTAATTTTGCCTAAAATGCGTGTCTTTTGATTCCTTAGTTTCTTCTTGCTACATCTAGTAACAGAGTAAACATTTTGATGTTGATAAGGAGTGGAAAAACATTCATTTTAAGTGAAATAAAATTTCATCTAACTGCATATTTTGTGATAAAAGGTAAAATATTAATTTAGCCATTGTTGCACATCCAATCATAACATACTTATTTTGTCATTATTGGAACCTCCAGTGTTTTAATGATTATATAGACCCCAAGACATTTCCGTGAGGAACAAAACTTCGCCGGGAACTGAATGATGAACAAAGATTGCTTCACGAGGGTGGAATCGAAAGCAAAACCATACGCGCAGAAAGCATCTACTGTACACTTTAATTCTTCTATTGCTAATTCCACTTTTTGGTTATATTCCACTGTATTCAGAATTACTATTTGACCTGTCTTATCAGCTTCATAACATTTGATGTTCCTATCTTCTTTTAATTTCAATAACTGATTTTTTTCATATTTTAGTTTCTTTAAATAATAATTTATATGATTAAAAGAATATAATTAAAAAAATAGAAATTATTATTTAAAGAAACTAAAATATGAAAAAAATTCAGTTGTTGAAATTAAAAGAAGATAGGAACATCAAATGTTATGAAGCTGATAAGACAGGTCAAATAGTCATTCTGAATACAGTGGAATATAACCAAAAAGTGGAATTAGCAGTAGAAGAATTACAGTGTTTTGAGTTGAAAAAAGACCCAACAGATAGCCAAGTAAGATATTTGGCAAACATCAGGAAACATAGCACCGTATCGAATGAGATTAAAAATGCAAAACCACCAATAGGTACAACAGTCCCACAATTGTTTGCTAAAATTAAAACACACAAAGAAGGTAAACCCATGAGACTCATAGTGTCCAAAAAGAAATCTCCATTGAGTGAACTTGAGAAGAATATTTACAGGTTCTTGTCACCAAAATTTATGAAAACACAATACACTGTAAAGAACACGTATGAATTTATTGAAATCTTGAAAAATGTAAAGCAGGGTATAAGAGGTTACAGAATAGCGAGTATGGATGTCAAGTCGTTGTTTCCAAGTACACCTGTACTTGAAGCGGTTGATATCATTATTGATAAATTGAAACAGGACCAATCTCTGAATGACATACAACTACATGAGTTAAAAACAACTTTATTGTAAATATACGAAAATAATATCTTCAAATATAATGAGAAAATATACAAACAAAATTATGGTGGCCCAATGGGATCCCCCCTATCAAATCTGTTTGCTGAAGTAATCATGAATAACATAGAAGAACAAATAATTAGCAGAATTCAAGATCCCCCTCTGATCTACTATAGATATGTAGATGACATCTTCATCTTGACCAGAATGGATACAGATAAGCTGGAAGCATTAACACAACAACTTAGGAATATTTATCCATCAATACAATTAACAATTGAACATGAAGAAGAGAATACCTTGCCTTACTTGGATGTTAAGGCTATCAAACAAAATGACCATCTGCAATATAAAGTATATAGAAAACAAACATATGTTCCTATTCTGATACCATATTCCTCAACACACCCTTATACACAAACATGCAATATCATTAAAAGATTAATTAAAAGAGCAATTACACACTCCTCTAAAGAAGAATTCCTGAATGATGAAATCAACTACATTAAAGAAATTTCATTTAATTATGGATATCCACCACAGAAAATAAATAAATGGATATATGAAGTACAAGTTAAGATACGTGATACCTCAAACTCTAAAAGAAAAAAAGAATTACAATATGTAGGTGTTTTACCTTACCTTCCAGGAGTATCAACAGAGATAAATAAGTTATGCCATAAATATGGAATTCAGATGGGAAACAAAGTACTGACAGTCAGAGACATGATGATTAATAATACAGAAAATAGCAGTATCTTGGAAAAAAGCAGGCGTTTATGAAATACCTATAACAGGCATCCCACCAATATCGTACATAGGGAGTACCAAAAACCAATTAAAACATCGCCTGCAACAACACATAAAAATTGGCAAAAAAAAAAAAAAAAAAAAAAAAAAAAAGAAGCTGAAACAGCACTGATACAGTATTGCTTAGATAATCAAAGATACCCGAAATTTGAAGACATCAAAACAATAAAATCATGTAACAACGAAAGACATTTGCGTATTACAGAATCTGTACTGATTGAAAAAAATAGGGATCGAGTATGTAATCATAATGACCCAAATATACTTAATGAAAAATGGAAAGAACTAATAAAAACAGAACAAAAAAAATACTGAGGAAGAAAATAAAATATTAACTACAGTTCCTAACAGATGGAGCCACAGTGGCAAAGTTTTTAATATGACGTGGGAGATGGGCTGACGCTGATAATCGCTTCTCGCACTCATTCGCTCTGTGATAGCAGGGCTGATACCACTAGCCTCCTGAAGACAACCCTGGCCGGGTAGAAAGCTGCTAGAGGCAATCTACGCTGGGAACGGCAGAGGTGTGGTGCATGAATGAGAGAGTGAGATGAGTTTTGTGTAAATAGTGGGCAATGAGATGAGTTAGTGTAAATAATGGTATTTTATTTTTATTTTTTTTGTTAGATGTTTTTGGTGTTTGTAAATAAGAAGTTAGTTTATGTTAGTGAATGTTCATGCAAGTAGGTTTACTGAATAGTAAGTTTTTATAAGTCAATTAAACTACCGGTTAGGATTATGCAAACATCAGCGAAATAATAGGTTTTTAAGTAAAATAGAGGTATCTTAAACCAAGTATCATTGCCGCAGTACGGATTAAAGAATTACTCATTCAGTCAAATAAAGAACAAGCTGAAAGAATTACTCATTCTGTCAAATAAAGAACAAGCTGAAAGAATTACTCATTCTGTCAAATAAAGAACAAGCTGAAGACAACATAAAACTGCCACACCAGAAGCCCAAACCAACTGTAGAACTCAAAATGGGGGGAAAACGTGCAAAGAAATGTATCTGTTTCAAATGAGAACATACCTTTCAGTAAAGTAGAAGGTCAGTTTCTTGTTACTCTCATTACTTTAAATTTCCCTTTCACAGCAATTAAAGAACAGGGACTAAATCTATTAAACGTAAAACAATTAAATAAACAAAAAAGTGTTCCAACACCATTCTCCCGCACTTGGTGTGAGGGAGGCCAAGAAGAGTCAGAAGTCAAGGTCGCGCACGTCTCCATCTCACCCGTAACCTCCCTATCTACCTCCAAAGCCAGGGCTACCAAAAACACTGCTTTCCCACGCGACCACAATCTTTTCATCTGCCCTTCTTTAGTAAACACTTAGCCACTAATGTCTTCTGACAAATGATTCACTTTTTCCTTTTCCAATCACACTGAATGACTGAAGACTTGCAATTGTAAACAAACATTTTTTTTTAATTCCTTCCTTTGCATAACACCATAAGGCAATTTGTCACAACATTTTAATGACCAGGAAGCAAACGCAGGTTTTAGCCAAACAACAACAATGAAAAAAAGTCACAATAGTGCTCAGCAGTATTTTTATTTTAACTGCTGTTAAAACAACTAAAACAATGCAGATTCAGCAATGCAGGCAGACAAGAAAACCAACTGCCCCCCCTGCATTATTTTGCCGGGGGTGGGAAGGAAAATTTGTCAGACAAAAGTTTTAAATGTAGAAATGCTTCAACTACAAAACATCATGCAGGGACAAAAATGCAGGAACAAATATAATTCCAGGACACGTAACAGAATTTTAGGACATTTCCAGGATGCGTACGAACCATGGTTATTATTGAAATCTCAAATGCTGAATGCATTACTTATCATATACTCATTCAACGTAAGGGACACCTTCATTCTATTGGCAATGTTTATTGTTTCTGTTTAAGAAAGGAAAAAAGTTTTTCCAGATGCACCAACATTTTAAGTTTCTTTGAAATTCTGGTCTCCATCAGTTGTAATGGTTCCTAGGGTTAATTGCAGTCACAATGCTGTATCACAATTTCTTTTTCTTCCTATTTTCTTGCCAAAAAGTTATTGAGCATTAAAAACTTGAAAGTGAATCACTTAAACAGCTATTAAAATTTCAAGCTGAAAACACATGGAATAATTCATACGGACATAAATCAAGCTGTTCTTCCATGTAACGTAACCGCAGGAATTTGTAAATTTCTTCGTCCTGGGAAGGGAATCGAACCTGCATCTTCCTCTTTGCGTTCCAGTATGTAACAGATAAAATCTACAAATTTCTGCGGTTACGTTACACGGAAAAACAGCTTGATTTATGTCCGTATTAATTACTCCATGTGTTTCCAACTTGTTATTTACTCATTTGCTGGTGATATTACTTAGCGCTATGATGGGACATGTTTCTTTCGACTAGTGCAGTGAAAGTCTGACGTCTCAGATAAGCCTTAGTTGTTTGGATTTCGTTGTCCTGGGTGGAATAACGGTTAGCAGACTCGAGTGCAAATCGGGAGATGCCGGTTTGATTCCCATTCCAGGACAATGGACTCTACAAATTTCTGCGGTTACGTTGCGTGGAAGAACAGCTTGATTTATGTCCGTATTAGCTATTAAAATAGCTGTAAAAGAGAACCTAAATTGGTTAAAACACCATCCTTAATGAGCTCATTTTCATCAACACAATTTTTTACAACACAAAAAATAAATATTGGCAATATGTGATATAAGTAACGCATTCTGCATCTGAGATTTTAAATGGCAAGAAACATGTTAAAAAAATTTGAATTATTAATGGTTATAATTTTACAGGGAGTAGTTGTTTACATACAAAGCAAATTACTGCACAAACAAAAATTTATTTTCCATACCTGGGTGTAAGAGTTGTTTTTCCTATAGGAACACCTTTATTTCTACGAGACCAAGATCCTTGTCCTCCGCTACTGCACACAGATCCTTGAATACTACCATCAGGAGCTGAAAATATTTAGATTTCGATACTAAAACATATGCAGTTACATCTAAACACTGGCAAAAAGAGAAAAAAAAATTGGCTGTATTAAAACAACAATCACATGTGTTTTAAAATAACGTGCACCATATTAAATGCAGGCTACGAATACAATCATTAATTTCTGTTTGACACCAGTATGACGAGTCTTAAAATTTTCACAGCACATACAGTATTGTCCACAACTTATGTGGATGCAAACACCTTTTTCTAATTAATTAATTTATTTATTTATTATTAATATTATTATTTGCGCTTGATCATTATTTCAAATGCCACTTAACAAATGGCAGTACATATATCTATCCTTGATAATAATCCATATGACCAATAAAGCAATGTAGAAGATCTATGGAGCAAATTTAATGTTTTATAGCTTAACAAGCTTGGAATAAAGTCTATTTGGATGAATAGTGGCATACTCTAAAATATGCAATTATCCATCAACCGAATAGGAATTTCATTCGTTTGTCTAAAATATGATTCATTTTTGAACAAAAATAAAAAAATAAATAAATAAAGAGATTACCAAGTTAACTGCTTAAGGTCATGTATATGCATGTGACTCAAAGTCACTGAAAATGTAGAAGTAAGACCAGAATCAGGAGAAAATGCCAACACAAATATTCTAATGATTAAAGTCAAGGTGATATGTATATGTTTTTCAGAGGTGTAGGTAAGTAAGATCCTGGTAAGTTTCAAGTTAGCAGACATAAGCTCAAAACATTTCAAAAAGCACTTTAATATCCATAACATTATGTCAGCAGAGGTGTCAGTACCAGCAGATAATAAGTTAGCATCTAAGTTCAATGACTCAGTCTGTTATACTGTTAAAATAGTTATGTTTAAAAACCAAATTTCGAGACATACATATATGCCTTTTCTCCTAATATTAGTTTTACAAAAAATATGAAGCACAACATAGTAGTAAGAATCCTGTTCAGTCGATGAGAATAGTATGGAATTAGCAATTCTATTGGGTATATAAATAAGTTTTGAGGGATTTCCGTTTAGTGTCATACTTATTACTGCTCGCATGTATTTTAAGGTGGCAACACTGCGATATCGCAGTACGAGACGCCAGCTGTCAGGGTCAGTACACGACGTTCGATCGAGGTGCGTTTTACTCGATGGAAAATGGCAACTTTCATCCCGACAAAACAGCATTTGCGGGAAGCGTTAGTGCATTACTTTATTGTCAAGAAAAGTGCTGCCGACAGCTATCGCTTAATGTCAGAAATCTATGGTGAACATTCCCCATCCATAAAAACATGTGAGTATTGGTTTAGACGATTCAAAAGGAATGATTTCAATGACAGTGATAAAGAACGTTCTGGACCACCCAAAAAAATGACTGATGTCGAATTGTAAGCTTTACTCGACGAGGATCCGTGCCAGACCCAAAAAGAATTAGCAGCAGCACTAAATGTTAACCAACCATGCATTTCACAACGGTTAGCTGCCATGGGAATGGTGCAAAAAGAAGGGAATTGTGTTCCACATGCTTTGCGTGAAAGAGACCTTGAACGTCGAAAAACCATTTGCGAATTGCTGCTTCAAAGGCAAAAAAGAAAGGTTTTTTTTTGCATCGTATTATTACTGCCGACGAGAAACGGGTATGGTACGATAACCCTAAATGGCAGAAAGAATGGGTGAAGCTAGGTGAACCAGGTCCTTCAATGCCAAAATGCAACATCCATGGTTCAAAGGTAATGGCTGTGTATCTGGTGGAACCAGAATGGTGTGGTCCACTATGAACTGCTGAAACCATCAGAAACTATTACTGGTGATCGGCGTCAAACCCAATTAATGCGTTTAAAACGAGCTCTCACGCAAATATGGCTGGAATGAGAGAATAGACACAACAAAGTCATCTTACAGCATGTCAACGCAAGACCACACGTTTTTCGACCTGTGAAAAAGTACTTAGAAGGATCCGACTGGGAAGTTCTACCCCACCCGCCATATTCGCCAGATATTGCGCCATCGGATTACCATTTGTTCCGGTCGATGCAGTCAGCACTTTCTGGAGAACGGTTTAGTTCTTATGAAGACATCAAAAATTGGCTGGATAACTGGATCTCTTCCAAGGAACTGGAATTCTTCCTTCGGGGCATACGTTCACTGCCCGAAAGATGGGGTAAAGTTGTAGCTTCAGAGGGAGCATACTTTGATTAATATTAAAATATTGTTTCTGTTCTCCAACAACTTGTTTTGTTCACCTCAAATCCCTCAAAACTTATTTATATACCCAATATTATACACAGAAAAGTTTAATAATCACACAATATAAATTTCCTAACATGAAATGAGTTGAGATGACGGAGCTTGTTTTTTGCAATTACCTTGAGAGCAATAAAGCTTAGAACAAATATTTACTGGTATTACTTTTGTCAGAACTGCAAAAGTTTACAGGAAAAGAACAGGATAAATTAGTTACATCATTTAAGCTGATTCCATCTAATCCTTATCACAAGAGGTTCATTCTAAGTCTGTGCGATCAAACAGAATAACTATTTCCCCCAAGTTTGCAATGACATCTCAGCATCCAAACCAGCAGGTATTTATGATAATCAACACAGCAATCAGACATCTCTGGATCAACTGTATTTTTACTGTTCTCACGTAATATCAATCACTCAGAAAACTTGAAAATTTCATCACCCTGGAGCAGGAAATGAACCCGCATTTCCAGATTTTTAAAAAGTTTTATGAGTGATTAATATCACATGAGAACGGTAAAAATACAGTCGATCCAGAGATTTCTGATTGCTATGTTGATTATCATGATGTATTTTCCACGTATTATAAGAAGAATATTTCTTCCACACTACATACCAGCAGGTATTGCTTCGCTATGGGTGCTCATTAGTTCCTTTGCCCAAACTGAGCAACTTTGAACTGTTTTGTTCGTAGGTCCATTCTTCGAGATCAAAGCTGCTCTATATTGAATAGCTGCATCATGAATTGCTCTTTGTAACATTCTGAATGATCTCTTAATAGCTTTAGCCAGCTGATGTCACCATTCGCATTTTCAGTTCTCATCTGCAATACTTGAGCAGTGTTACATGGGTCAAAACCCCATTTTAACTTCTTTTGGGTGTGAATCATGTATTTGCTAAAGAACACTCAGTAATCCATTTTCAACTACATATGTGTAGGGAGACTTATTTTCTTTGTTGAGTTCCTGTACTTACCAAATTCAAAGGGGCTTATTAATTTCAGATTAAAAATCTGTAACAGTATGTAGCATTAAATAGATAGATGGGGACAATTTTCTTCATTTCTCACTCTTTTCAGACCTTCACATATTACTTTACCTTGAATATCAATTAACTTTTGGAAGTTTAGTTTAAGCCACTGTAAAGTTTCAGTTAGCATATTTCTCTCGTAAACTTATACTTATGCCCCCCCCCCCAATACATTTTAGAATTGATGAATCTTTTTAATACTTTACTAGGTATTTCCTCCATCTTACGCTTTGTAAAGTAACCGCACATTTGACCTTAATGAGTATCAAAGAAGTCAGCCAATCTTTACTCTTAAAACATAAACAAGCATAGCTGTTAATGACTTTTGACAAGATTCAAAAACTGGAGGCAACAAATTTAGCATTAAAAAAAAAAAAAAAACAAAAAAAAACAACAACTTTGAATCACTTCTAAAACAGAATTTGGTACAATTTTTTTAAACCAAATCACGTATATACACATCAATGTGAATTTTCAACACACACACACACACACACACACACACTGCCGGACAATTGCTAAGGACGGATGACAATAGCAATGATAGCAACCATAAAATGGAAGGCAGGAAAATGTGGAAATTAGCATAAGTGCGGGATACAGTAAGACGTGTAGTGCGTATGCAAATTGTGGATTGCCGAACTTGTTTGCGACGTCATAGCGCTGATAAGAGATATAAAGGATTTGACGCGTATTGACCGTTGTTGTTCAAACGCAAAGTTGAAAGGGAAAGAATCAATTGACGAACTTGCAAGTTTCCGTATGTCTTCCCGACATCACCTAGATGATTTTACGTGTGGCCGTATTATTGGCAAGATTGAAGAAGGGCGAAAAATAACAGATGTTGCCAGGGAGTTCGACGTCAGCCACAGTGTTGTTCCAAGACTTTGGAAATCATTTCAAACAAATGGAGAGTGTAGCAAACGTCACATGAGAGGTCGTGTTAGCAGTACGACACCTGCAGAAGATCGGTACATAGTGCTATCAACAAAAAGACACCGGCGCAGCACAGCTAGTGAGGTAGCAAATCAGTTTATGGCTGCTACTGGCAAGCGGATCTCCCGAAAAACTGTCGCCAGACGTTTGCATGAAGGAGGACTATACGCCCGCCGTCCTGTTGTGTGCATCCCATTGTTCAGACGTCACCGTACCGCCCGTTTGCAATGGTGCCATCAACATCGCAATTGGACTGATAACGACTGGTCTGCTGTCCTCTTCTCAGATGAGAGTAGATACAGTCTATCGTCTGATTGTCGACGACAACTGATCTGGCGTGATAGTGGTACTGCATATTGTCCAGCAAACATACAGGAAAGGGACCGATATCCGACATGTAGTGTCATGGTATGGGCTGGCATCATGATCAATAGCCGTACGTCCCTCTATGTGCTTCCAACTGGGACTATGACTGGCCAACGATACATTAATGATGTTCTGCTACCTCATGTTCGCATGTTCCGTGGTGCTGTCGGTGATATTCATTTTCATGGACGACAATGCAACATGTCATCGAACAGTCGCTGTCCAGGAGTGTCTTGAGAGCGAGGATATTCAACGCCTCGTATGGCCAGCACGTTCTCCAGATCTGAATCCCATTGAAAATGTGTGGGATGCTTTGGGGAGGAGTCTTGCTGGTCGCCAATGCCCTCCAATAAACAAGGATACCCTCATCCGTGCACTGACAGAGGAATGGGATAAATTACCCCAACAGCTGCTTGATAATGTTGTGCAAAGCATGACACGACATGTGGAATCTTGCATCGCCTTCCATGGTGGCCATATCCCGTATTGACATCTTACGCCGGAACACCTGCGGACGGTAATTGCATTTTTTTCACGTTTACGTATGCTGCACAAAATGGCATGTTTGTCCCTTGAACACGTTCCAAAGCCTTCTGGATTTCAGAGCACAATAAATTGTCTTTCTTGTAATGTCCTGGCATTCTGACATTATTTTATTTCACTTGGCATCCAACCACACTTACTTTTTTATGCGCTATATAGCCGTTTATGATCCGTCCTTAGCAATTGTCCAGCAGTGTGTAGATATATATAACTATCAAAATCATCAGTACTTTAAAGCAATTTTTGTATCTGAAGAACTACTTACTAGAATTCACTTCTGGGGTATAGGAAACAGCTGGAAATACATTCTCCTGATCTGTATTTACAAAACCACTCCAATAATCAAATGGAATTTTCAATAAAAGTGACATGACCTACAGAAAAAAGTATGAAAGGCATGACATGAACTTGATAATGGTTAACAAAATCACGGGAGAAAAAATGCACATCAAAATTTTAATAAACAATTTACTTTTTAAAAAATCAAAGCAATACTGCACATAAATGTTAGCTCATTTTCTGGTTTATTTCCATTTTTACTTTAATATTTTTTTGTTTTCCAATCAACATAAGCAATTACGAGCTGTTTGCCCCTTATTCAGAGCTCCAAGTTCTACGCAAGGGAGAGCAAATACAGCACATCCACATGTTATCTAGGGCTCTCACCCAGCTGGGTACAGATGACAAGACAAACTGTCTATCACTGGCTGGCTAAATGTTAGTTTCATTAAAAAAGTAATATATGGGTCTAAATTGGATTAGATTACTCTCTCTCTCTCTCTCTCTCTCTCTCTCTCTCTCTCTCTCTCTCTCTCTCTCTCTCTCTCACACACACACACACACACACACACACACACACACACACACACACACACACACACACACACACACACACACACACACACACACACACACACACACACACAGAGAAAAAAGGCAAATCACTACTTCAGAAAAAACAACATAAGTTCCATACAACTTCTAGGATTCATTACATAAAACCGCATATTTCCTTTTTCAGTACATGTTAAAAAATTATACATAATTACAACTAAATACAGAGTGATTCTTGCAAAGCACACACACATGAGAAAACGTGATACAAATTGATAACAATTTTGTTATAAAGTTTCCAAAGATGAACTCACCTGAAAAGAAAATTCTAAAATAACAACAAAAGTCTGGTGAATGAATTTAAAAACAGATTTCCTGATTGCAAATGTATAATCATATATTAGGCAGATTGCAGGTCTCTACAAAAAGGTGCATATAATAAATTTTATTTAGTGTCTTCATTTACAAAGAAAAATCATAGTGCAGGGATCATAGCATACTTCTGAAAAATTTTAGGTAAGAATTTTAGGAATTTTAGGAATTTTTAGAAAAATTTTAGGAAAATTTTAGGAGTGTATTTCAATAAAAACTAGATGTATATTTGTATACATCTAGTAAAACAACTTTGTATACATTGTAAAGAGTTTGCTTCACACCCTTCAACCATATACACTGATAGACTGCGCATGACATCAAAATTTCTGGCTCCAACATAAAATCACATGACATCAGTCAAAAAGATGGGTTACACCTGCTGTGCTTATGGTTGCTCTGAGCGATATAGTAAAGGAAGTTCTATGATTTTTCATGGGTAAGAAACGAAATAAATACCTAAGTCAACAAAGTTCAATTACTTAAACAGAAACTTGCAGCTATTGATATAAAAATATAGTAACTTAAGGGGAAAAAAAAAATGGAATGCATGTTCCAAATTCTTCGCAAATGTTCATCACATTATAAATCACGAAATGTAAACAACCCGATCATGCATGTATATAGCTCATAAGTAAACTTACCTGAAGAGTTTTCATTATATATGAGGCACATTCACAGAATACACCGAAAACACTGAAGTTCTGCAGCGTAAATTAGTAATCATAACAGCATTTTTACACGAAATTTGGAGTCTGATGATGACGTGCCCAATGTTGGAGACATGGCGGCTTTGATGCAGCTATTGCCAATGCGCAGTCCATTAGTATATATGGTCGAAGTTCACACCCAAATTTTTTGCATAACGTCTAATGTCTAAAGTTTAAGTATGATTTACTTCTAATGTTCAGTTCTTATCTTTTCACGTGTTATTATCATATTCAAGTATATTTACCACATTCAAGTTTCACTTTGAACATTAATATGCTGTTGAACCAGAAGCAATTCGCAATTTTCACAGTAAAGTTTTCAGGTTTCACATTAAATTATAATATCCTAAAAAGGTAATTGAAAACCAAGAACTATGTACAATTGTTCACTGAATTACTTTTTTCATATTATTGTTTTAACCTTTTCCTGATAAGCCTATCTTTTTCTGCTTCCACCACAACTAATTTACTTTCAGTTTTCTTTATTTCAGCTGAACCTTGTATGATCAAGTTAGAGGCAACTGCTATTTCAACAGTATTTTGTTTTTCTACAGCTTTTCTCATTCTTTCTGTTCCCTCTTGAATTACTGCTAGGGAGGCTTCTTTATCTTTTTTAAGCCTATTTATTTCTGCATCATTTTCTTTTATTTTGTCATCAAACTCAGCTTTTCTTTTTTTCTCTAGCTGCTTTTCCTTATTTTCCCTCTCTTTCTGCTTCCTTTCTTTTACCTTTTGTGATTCTTCTTCCTTCAGCTTATCAACATACTCTTTATAAAATTTATGTGAATCACGAACACTATTTAACACATTTCTTGTTATGGGAACTTTACTTACACATCCATGGTGTTTAATGGCCCCTTTAACTATTCTTAATGATGTTATAGTTGAGTCTTTTAAGTTAGCCTTGTCCTTCCTTAACAGAGCAGTGTTAACCGAAAATCCCCTTTCTGCATCAGCATTACCATGAGGTAAAACTAAAATTGACTTGATGAGTTTAGCAAGATTTGAGTATTTTTCTTTTCCGCTAGAGTCTTTAATACTAAATATATTACGCCAGTAATGATCAATCCGCACTGGAATATGCCCTTCCTCTGAAAATTTCACTAGTTCATCTAGAGTTGGCTTATCGCAATTTAAAAGTTTCCACTCTTCTCTTACTCTATCAATTTGTTAATCAGAAAGATGCAAAACACTTGAAATTCTGGTTATTTCTGAAAGTCCTTCAGTGACTGAAATTTGAGTTGACTCTTTCTTTGGTTCTTTTACCTTTAAAACTTCTATGTCTCTTAGCTTTTGATTGCAGAATGGCAAATTTGACTTTAAATATTTTGTGGTTGCAATTAGTGATGATCTTACATCTAAGAGAAATAATTTCTGCCTGGTCTCCTGAACATTCCTGAGGAGATTTTTTGTCTTCATACCAACTTCTAACTCCCCTAGTTTTTTCCATGAATTTTTGTTTTCAAAATCTACATTCTTTAGGTCTTCTCCAAATTTCCCTGCAATAACATCATCTTGGATAAACTGAGCCATAACATTTCTCATTAAAGTATTTAAATCAGAATATAACTGGTGTATTTTTGGTTCTTCACTCTGATAACATAATGAAAACTTTTCAAAACTTTGGTGTGAAAATGAAATTAATGCTAAATAGCAAGGAGTTAGCTCATTTTTCAGGAAACAGTGAATTCTTTTATACCTTGCTGAATTGCGTAGTTGTTTTTCAAATATTTTTTGAGATGGCAAGAAGTTTAAAAAATATTCTGTAATATTTAGCCATTAATCTAAGAGCCTCTGGGCTACAGAACCAACGGTTAACCATCTGTTGCTGACATGACGCAAAAGAAATTTGGCTGTGACCAATGTTATATCATCGACAGATTTATAATCCTCTCGTCTTGCAGCACTACTCTTTAAAAAGTAATGCATATCAGTAGCAAATTTGTCAAAATCTATATTTAAGCTTGTCAAAAAATTTTTAAATGCATTACTAACAACATGCAGGTTGCAAAAACCTAGTTCCAAAGATTTCTGGCCTGTTTCTTGTTTTACAACTTCATTGAATTTGCGTAAAAAGCACTTATTTACATTTGGGCTGTCCATGGATACACAAATAATTCTGTTCAACGAAATATTGAAGGATGATAACACATCAAGAATTTCTTTTAGCAAAATATCTGCTCTTGCATGACTCAGAAAAACGCTTGTTAGGTATCGGCAAGAAACTGAATTTATTTCTGAAGACCAGTACCTGAGATACACATCCAACTGCCGTTTCACTTGTGTATTTGTAGTTTCATCAAATGCTATAGTAACCTTTCCTGGGCTACTAGATGCAATGTCTTTTTTCAAATCCTTTTCAAAATATTTTGACAATCCATGTGATATCACATAAGCAACTTTTTTCTTTAAGTTGCATTTTGGCTGCAATAGCAGAATCAGGAAACATTTCTTTGAAAAGTTCAACTGTTTCAGTGCATGAAACAAAAGACATATTGTCCTTAGCAACTTTCATGGCCCATAATGCTTCGGCTTTAGCCAACTGTAAATCATGACTCAGTAACTAATATTTGTTTTGGGCTGAAGAACCCGTCCTCCAAAGGCTTTCACAGGATGGACTTATTTTGAAATTTACTTTGAAATTTCTGCAAATGTTTTTCCCTTTATGATGCGCTTTTACTTGTGAAAAGCCACTATTAGAAATATTGAAAATTTCTGAACACAATATACACTTAGCAGAAAATATTGTTTCAGTTGCAGAACACCATTCTTTCAACTTCACTCCGTCCAATTCTTTGGCGAGCCACGCATCTTGAAATTTCGTTTTCGATTTAGGCATCTTAAACACTTGTATTACTAACCAGAAAATGAAAGGGAAGTACAAAAACACGTTCCAATATTGCAAAACCAGACAACTTCCCGAAGTTTGGCTGCGAGGATGTCAGAAGATAGAAAAAAAAAAAAAAAAAAAAAAGCAAGTCACCACTAGAGAACTGAACCTGCACACAGCACAGAGAACACCATAAAAGACGCAAAACCAGAAACTATCATACGCATCTCACGCGAGTTCAGTCAAAGCGAGTCGGAGCCGAGATATATTGCGTATCAAAGGTCGCTGTCGCCGACGCACGATCGAAGGTTAATGATCACGTGCTCTACTGCCTGCCACGATAACACTCAGCTACCATCCCATCGTCATTACCGGAGGTTACGGAAGGAGACCACATGTTTCCTCTTTGCTTCCACCCACCTGCGGTTTACAATAACAAAACATCAGCAGAAAGAGGAGGTTCCACGAGGCATGTTCAAAAATAAAGTATGATCTTCTGCGTGCCACGGAGTTCGTCTGCAAAGTGCAAACCAGGGGTGAAAATGACCCCTTTCCTTTTCCCTTAGATCTCTTGTTACTCTCTAAAACTGCTCGAAGGCACAAAAGTGGAGCGCCCGCCCCGAAGCAAGTACATCTCGATGGCGTCATTTCCCCTCCCTTCAGCAGCACAGCATATAGGCTGTGTTTCTACAATAACAGGTCTTTTTACCTTACCGTAATGGTAAATTTATTGGCATTAATAACGGTTGTATTTTTAATAAATAAGCTTACGAAAATTTTAGGAAGAATAGCAAATTTTAGGTATAATTTTAGGAATTTAAGGAGGGTCACAAAATATTAGGAATTTTAGGAGGAATGCGATCCCTGATAGTGTAAATAAATGATAAATGTATACATACCAGCATTTGAATTACACAGTGGGCCACTGGCCATTGACCAATAAAAATTCCATCGGGTCATTGAACTATCAGGGTTCCCACTCAATTTCAGAAATGAAATTTCCTGACTTTTTCAGGAAAATTTCCACAAAATTCCAGACCGTACATTTACAATTCACGGCACTTTTACAGTATAAAAACTAGGATTTCTATTCAATGCAGTAAAATTGACCTAAGCAAAGATTATCCTAAGCGCATTAACATAACAAATTAATAATAAAACCATATACCTTATTAGTAATTAGCAATCAAAATATTTTAAAATACAATTAAAGCAAAAATAAATTACTCCGATGTGTGCACACTCGTTTTTTTTTTTAGTTCGGCAATTTCTTCAATTTTTTTTGCTTTGAATGCTTTTTTCTGTTTCAAGTCTTGCTCTTTTTTGCTGAAGCACTTTTATTTGGTCCCAAGTTCTTTTCTTTGCATTTTTAGCCCATTTTTTTTTCCTTCTCCTCTAGGGCAAGATGATAGAGTCCGTGACATCTTCATGCTCTGTAACACCTCAGGCGTTATTGGCACGGATAGAGGACCATCATATGATTTCACTTCATCATATGTGCTACATAAAGCAATTAAAGATTTTTTCTGTAGATTTCAACAAGAATGTCTTTGTTTATTGAAAAAACTGACTCTGATGAAGCACTGCCATGGGATAAAGTCATAACGATTCTCACTACTTACCACAGCTCTTTAAAAATTTTTATTCAGGTATTTTGAAAACACACGCACGCACACACGCACGCACGCACGCACGCGCACACGCCCACACACACACACACACACACACACACACACACACATCTAATCGTGTGTTTTTGGTACAAAATAAAGAGAAATATTTTTTTCACTCTTTTTCCACTTTGTTTGTACATGTTGAAAATTACTGCTTGGCATGATCCGCTGATAATGCTGGCAAAATGTTACTATCATGCAGAAGTTTCAGCAAGTTATCCATTTGTTTCACATAGTACAGCATTAGAACATAGTAGATTGGGATCTAAGCAGGACATGGATCTCACAGTCAAAAATCTTGGTCATATTAACCAGGAAATTTTTACAGTCAGTGACGAATTTGTCCCTCTCACATTCAGAGGAACCACTTTTTTCATGTAGCGCCTGGCAGCAATTCCAATATCAACTTCATCATTTCTTCTATGAATTTAATGGAAGACACATCTATCTTCACTAATTTAAAGGGAGTGGGAGCTTACCTTAGCAGTTCATGTTTGACAAATCTTGTCATTATTTGCCTTAACAGATCTGCCAAAGACCTGTACAGAAAAAGAATCATAGGTGAAGGACTTTGAAATGATTTTAGAAATGGCTTCAAAATAGCAGCAACTGATATAAAATATGATATTTTTGCCAAAATTAACTTATCGTTACATGCATCTTCGACATTTCAACAGATACGGTTTGTGGTAAATCTTTCTTTGCCGTTTCAAAATATTTTTCAACATGAGGGAAGACCTCCGGTGCTCTTTCAGCAACCCTAACATTTTCCATCCATCTAATTTGACAGAACTTCATTGGAAAGACATGACTGTTTGTTAGGGCTATGAAATTTGCACACCTTGCTGGACTGTCTTTGAACAATATATACATAGCTTGAAATAAGAAATTTAACTTCCACGTTGTTATTCTGTTTCCTCTCTGCAATGCTCCGTGAATTACATGGAGACTACATGTCCCAATATTTAATAAAGAATGACCTTTGTTTTTTTTTAAGTTCATCACAAATTTGTCTCCAAAATTTAAGATTAATGTGTAGCCTATCCATAGAAATTCATAAAAGATTTTCCAAATTTAAATCTGATGAGCCTTCACAAAAGTTTTCATATAAATCCTGGGAAGTAAAATGGCCAAGGAAAACTGAATTAAAAAATGAACTTTCACTTCATTAGAATTTTCAGGTCAGTATCTTGTACATTTGCCCTTTTTGGGCAAAAGCATTCAGAGCTTCATCAATACATAGTACAAAATATGATGGTGAAATTTCTTTCAATAACAAAGAATGAAAATATGGAGCCAAATCAAAAGTAACGAAATACACCATTTTCATGCTCCCCAAGGTGATATATTCTTCGCTGCCTCACTATCAGGGAACATGGCTTGAAATATCTGTGCTGCATTCTTGAAGCCATTGTAGGATGAGTGTGTCATCACTAATTTGAGAGCCCACAAAATTTCGGACACAAGAGGTTTTTTTTTTTTTTGTTTAGTAACAAAATTTGCCACTGAAGAACATGCCAATGTCGAGTTTGACTCCTATCTTTGTATTTTTTTTATCACCTTCAACACTAGAAGCACTGCTAAATAAGGTAAAAATTAAGGATGGGGTATTCGAATCCCGCGAATCTTGAAAAAGATTTGGGAACTCAAATCTTTGAGCTTTTTTCGTTATTCGAATCTTAACCTAAAAAACCTGGCATTTGGTGCTTGTTGTAGAGAGATATTTGCTTGGATTTTTGTCAGCATGAAATCTCCATTAAAGGTTTCTGATTTTTTTTTACATTGCGCTGAAAGAGTTCAGCATTTAGTGTTTTTATTAACTCTTAAAACAAACATGCCTTTGATTTTTGTTAATTTTCTGGAAAGAATTTACTCAATTTAGTGTTCCATGTTTAGTGTTTATCTACATTAACTCTTAAAATAATCCTCCCCACCTCTACACTTGCTTTGATTTAAAAAGGTTTAGGAACTTTTTGTTATTAAAGAAAAATGTCAAAAATGTGAATTGTTACTCAAAATTTTTTTTTTTTTGTCAAATTATGTTCAGAAAATGGAAATGAACCACAAAACTCATGAGTTATGTACTTTATAGTAAATGTAAATTATAAATTTCATTTGTATCTTCTTAATATATGGGTATATTTTTGAAAACCGTATTCTTGAATTTGCTTTTCATTAAACACAGACTCCAAATTTTGCTTCAATTAAGAACTTTTCATTTTAAGTAGAAGTCTTTTCTTTCCCTTTTTTCTTATAATTATTCTTATATGAAGGATTTGAGATCCGGGAGATTCGAGAACCTTTTAGGAAATAGATACTTGCTTTGTACTCTCGATTGACTTCCGGTGCTTAACACTCTTCTCATGACTAAATATAGCTTGTCTGCTCATGTTGCTTAAGTTGAACATTTTACAGCAAAGTCGAAAACGCGCTGTACACGGGTCCATGTGTACCGCTTCGATCCAGTTCACCCATTGTGGATTCAATTCTTTATCGGTCCACATTCCAAATTGAAAACCGTTTTCTTATTGCCCATTTTGAACAAAATGCTAAAGTGCAACAATGTAAAAGAAGCGTGAAGATCTTTAAACTTAAACACTGCTCAAAGCTCACGTGCTTCCACCTGAAAGATGCTAAAATATGATAACCAATACTTACAGTTGTGTTCTCATTAGTTGGAGCAACTTTGGGAGGGGGAAGGAAAGCGTAGCTAGCACTCGCATTCTCTTCGCCCCTATCTTGAAGAGACAGCAGAGGCGCGGGAAATCTTTGCCTTGGCGCAAATATCGTGGGCTCTCCCCTGCTCAGTCCCCCTTTGTCTCTCTCAGAAAGAGCGGCATCTGACCTTCTTGTCTCTCCCCCCAGACTTCTGGGTTCGGCAGCGAATGGAACCCGGCTAGCGAAGAAGGATTCGGGTACAAAATACAACAAAATTTTAACACTTGGCAGGTCTGACAAGGGATCGCTCATTTTTCAGGATAATTGTGTGGATTTTCCAGGTTTCGGTGAAAAATAACAATTTTCTCTGACCTTTTTGGGCAAAATCAAATTCCCTGACAATTCAAGGTTTTCCCTGACCCGTGGGAACCCTGACTATTTATTTTACTGTGCCCCCTCCCATTTGTTTTGGAATTTGCAAGTTTATAAAGAACTGAACCAGATTTCAAAATTTGGCTATGGCAGTTTTCAGACTTTTTGAAATTCATATTTCACTACTCAAAAACTGAATATCAGAATTGCAAACCATACTTCATTTTTATGAAAATTTTGGACTACAGGAAGCCGAGGTCTGAATAAAAATATTTGAATTAAAACAGCACCGCTTTTTTGCACAAGGCATGGGTCTTTTATAATACTTTCCAACTGGAGGTTGTAGAACCATTTATGCTGTGGCTTTGCATATCTGTCTTTCTCTCTCCATGGGAGAACCTCCTGACTTTCACACTGAATCAAGGTAATCTATGATGGTGGCTTTTGATATGTTGCAAAGTGCTTCATAATCAGTGCATTGTAAAGGTAAACTGAATCCAACACACTATCATTGAAAGCCTGATGGTGCCTGTGAAGGTTCAAACATGTTTAGAAATTGAGAGGCTTGCAGTGATGTAACTTTAACTAACTGAAAAGTATACATTATATTTACCACTAATTGTGTGTAACTACGTATAACAATCACACAACCACAATTCAGGAAAGTTATGACTTAATTACTATAATTATATGTACTTACTTAAAATCAAAATATTACATGTTTAACTTTATGTGGTACACTTTCATCCAATTAAAAAATAGGTCTACAATTTAATGTTGCACCTGCCTTTTTCTTATGCACACCTTTGCATGCTAATTTCTAGCATTTCACGAGTAAATGCAGTTTTTTTTTGTGTGTGTTAATTTATGGCCTTTAAATAATATTCCTGCAATGTGAAAGCAGCGAAATTTATATATTTTCATTGCTTTTAAGAAAACTAAAAAGAGGACTCCTCTTCTCCATATAGTACTTATACGATAGTTACAAGTAAAATTTCCATTGTGAAAAGAAGTACAAGGACAGCAATATTGCTAAAAATATCTTTTTCCAAATACAGAGATGCCAACCTGTTTCAGATATTTTCTGTAGTTTTGGCAGTTTTCAGTAGTCATACCAAAAAGAATAATTTTAACTACTCATTAATTTAATCAGTATTTTTTACTTACTTATTCATTTATATACATGAAAATCTGTATCAAAATATTCCAAATTTTTCACATGGAAAATAATATACACCATGACTGATACATTTTTTTTACACAACAAAAAATAGATTAAACAGCTTTCTTTAGTGATCTGGCTGTACATTGTTTTGCAGATTTGAGTTCCTCAGCAGAAAATATTTTTTCATAACACACTTGCCCAGAGGAGAACATATTCATTTTTGCAATAAGAAGTGCTTCTACAGTTTCTAAACCTAAATTAGGTTGGAAATGGGCTTCATTTTTCCCCACTAAACTAAAACCTCTCTCACTCACAGCATTCGAGTGTGGAACTACAAGTATTGCAAACATTACTTTCGAGAGAATAGTATACTTAACAGCTCCATTACAGCCTCTTAATTTTGAGATTTCTGACCAAGCAACATCTATTCTATCTGTTTCTGCTATGGTCTCTAATTTGTCAGCTTGATAACAAGCAATTCCGCTTCCAGCATATCAAGTTCATTTTTAGTTATTATAAATGGAAAGTGCTTGACTATGTATAATACAGAAGTAAATGATGTTCTGGCTCTAAGTGAAGGATCTGCTACTTCTGCATGTTTAAAGAATTCATCATAGATCAGTATCTTTTCTTGAATATAAGAACATTCTTCAATGTAAAATTTTCCGACAGATGTATAGAACTTAGAAAGTTCATTTTCGTTTTAAATGATTTCGCTTAAATACATTCTTGTCTTTACTCCAATTACCAGTTGTGTCCTTTCTGATTTTTCTTTTTTGAAAAACTGTTATTTGAAAAATTAAGCTCAGCATCACCATCAGCTACAACGGTTGGCTTCAGAAATCCCTTGGATGACAATTTTATCCATCATGCTGAAAGAATTTTCAGTTTGAGGACCATGAATGCATGATAGCTTTCACTATTTTAGATAAAAGATAGTGTAACTTGGAGAATATGAATGCTTTAGAATACCATGCATCACTTCTCACAAATTTTTCAGCTTCGTCACTTTTGTTTTCGGACTCTCCCCTTTTATCAAGCTGAAATGCAAACCTTTTTTAAGGGAATATTTAAGAACACAGGATACACGTTTAGAACATTGTCAGGAAAAAAAAAATTACAGTTATGGGAGAAACCTTTGCTACGTTCGATTTCCGTTTTCGGGTATTTCCCTTCCATTTTCATGATGAAATACAAATATTTATGAAATAAAATGAAATTTAACAACAATACTAGGCAGAGGAAACATCAAGTGAAAAATAAAATTACGAGAGAAATCTTTACTGTTTCGAAATTTCCGTTTTCGAAAGTTTCAGGCGGAATGCATCCTTCACAACTACAATTGCCTCAAAATTTCTGTTCAGTTATGCATCGATCTAGAAGATAACCCAAATTATGACAAAAATGCAGAAATTTCTTGAAGCCGTGGCACTCTCTTGCCTGAAGATTACAAGGGAATTTTTGTGCCATTGAATTTCCGTTTTCGGAAATTTTCTCTCCATTTCGAAGTGAAATACAAAGATTTATGGAATAAAATGATGTATAACAACAATACTGGACAGAGGCAACATCGCAGGAAAACGAAATTACGATTATGGAAAAAATCTTTATTTCGTTCACTTCCGTTCAAGGCGAAATGCTGTCCCCGATGCGTATTTTTATGCGTTGGTAAAATTCTTTGATGTGTATTTTATGCGCTTCTCGATGCATGTTTTTACGTGTTGATGCATACTTTATGCGCTTCTCGACGTGTATTTCTACGCATCGTGAAAAATTTCCAATGCACATTTTTACGCGTTGGTAAAATTTCTATGCCTACTAGATGCATAATTACACATTTTGGCGAATTCTGCACAGGAAAATGAAATCCAAGCATACTTTCCTGCAACGCAAGAAAAAAAAATCAAAATATTAATTACTGACACAAAAGGCCGACGCACGCTTAACCCCCCCCCCTCCGATGCCAGGCAATGACACTCACGTTCTGCACCAAACCATTTTCAAGAGCATCTGGCCGAACTCTGTCCATGTCTACCAAAGCGAGCTATACTCAACATCCCCAGAATGTTGCATGCTCAGGACGGAGGGTTTTCACTTAGAATGACAGCGCAAGGCCACACTCATCGAGTGCCGGTCGCTCACGCTAAGATCCGAGCAGCTTTGAGAAGCAGAACTGGTGGTGCAGGCAGCATTGCAAGCAAAACGAATGACGGATCGTCAAGTGGCCGCCGTTGTGTTGGGAAGGGGACAAGCAAAAGAAAAAGTAACAACTTCCGTTAATCTTGCATAGAAAAATCACGGTTTTCCGTATTCCAAGAGCTATTTCCGTAGGAACTACAAATATTCAGCAGTAGTTGGCATCTCTGCAAATATATCACTTCTCACAACATACTTGTTACAATTTGCGTTTCTTACTGTTACGGACAGAACTCTGGGAGTTCCAAAAATACCTACATATGCTACCCATATATACAAAAATATGATTGTCGAAAATACAGCCACGATACAAGCTTTAGTTTCAGCTGAATTCTTCATTCTTGAAGAGTACAAAATTATGATAAATGAATTAAAACCATGAGCAATAATAAAACACCAAGTTCATTTGCACATTTAACACAGCCAGAAGGCAAAAAAACATCATTCAAAATTTTCTTTGAACTCACTAGCTGAAATTCAGAGAATTTTTACACTTGGACACTGTTCAAACTGCTCAAACTTTCTTTCATGATCTGAAAGCTACATTCATCATTTGATGAACATAGTCTTGAATTTTATAAGATACTGGCTAAATACCTCTTTTATAGCCTCTAACAACCGGCAAATTGCTCCACAGCATGACATGTACAAAGCCTGCAATTACTTTCTTTTTCCTAAATGCAATGAGCATGAAAACAAAATCTAAATGAGTACTGCCACTAATAAAACAAAAATCATTCTTCAAGAAAGAAGTTCTTAAAGCATACAAAATAGCATTTCGGACCTCACCTGAAATTGGCAAGTTGTTTCAGTATACAAATTACACTCAGGAGGATCTGGTGTTGAATAGCCCACTATTGTTGGTCCAAGTACCTTTCCAATGTTTTCAATGGGCATCTGGCATTCAGGAATATCAGCCACCCTGGGAGGTGGAAATGAAAACTTAATGTTATTAATAAGTCAAAATATTATTCTTTTATTATTATTATTTTTTAAATACTTCTTTCACAGCTAGCAAAAGGTGAGAGAGATCCTTACATGAAGCAGATAATCACTGGCATCAAACAGAACTTTAATTCCAAAGCAAAAAATATGAAAACACATCCATAATTGTCTAAATGGGAAATTTGTGACATTTTCATATGATATATACAGGGTGCATAGGAAAGTCCCTTTAGCCTGGAATAACTTGCGAACGGAGAGAGGTACAGTTATGCAAGTGAGATAACGGTATAGTAAAGCGACTACGCCTGATCGAATGCAACCGATAGCAGCGCCCCTAGTGGCGAAATGCAGAATTTAGCCATTGCAAATCGAAAACGAAAAGAGATAAAGCAAAATTTTCAGTTACAAAGTTGTAGAGCATCAATTAATTAGTACAAAACAAATGCCCTAAAATGTCCGAAATCGATGCGTGACCTTTTGTGTGAAAGTTTGAAGGGAACAGGCACAGGTATGAGCAAATACACACAATGTATTGCATAAATGCGTACTTATGTCAATACAGTTTAATGATGTCAGACAAAACAAAAACAAAAAAGGCAAACTGGCGCACAGTGATAAAAAGTTAATGTCGAGTATGTTCGAAGAGTTCGCCATTGCCCACGATACACATTTGTATTCGTGAAAGTAACTCTGCATGCACATTCCTCAGCATGGAAGGTGACACACTATTGCAAGCATCTGTAACACGACGACGTAGATCTAGCAGACTTGTAAGCGCTGTTGCATACACCTGATTTGTTACGTAACCCCAAAGGAAGAAATCCAACGGAGTGAGGTCCAGCGATCATAGAGGCCATTCCGTAGCACCACCATACCCGATGATTCGTTGCCCAAAACAATCTGTGAGAAAGCATCGCACTGCTGCTGGCTGGTGTGCAGGGGTACCGTTATGCTGGAACCACAAGGAACGTAATGCGGACAGGGGAATGTCATCTAAAAAGTCAGGTATGATATCCTATAATAGTTGGAGGTGTCTTTGTCCATTTAATGTGCCTTCGTAGAACACAGGTCCCACTAAGCGGTTCTTTCAAATACCACACCACACCACACGTTAATGGACCAACGCACTTGATGTCTGGTGGATCGTCCCTACGAGGGATTTTCCATCGCCCAGTAGTGGGCGTTGTGTCGGTTTAGTAATCCGGTAAGGTGGAACACTGCCTCGTCCGACCAAAGAATGTTTGATAAAAAGTCTGAGTCCCCTTCAACATTAAGCAACGCCCAGTTGCACCAATTAAATCGACGCTCATTGTCCCGTGGTAACAGTTCTTGCTGCGGAGTGACACGATAGGGATGTGCACCTTGAGCATGCAGTATTCCTATACACGGCCCCGTGTTAAGCCACTCGCCATGCTGATATCTCTTGTACTGCTTTGTGGATGGGCTAGTGCATATGCCAAAATATCCTCTGCCATTATACGCATGCCTGCACCCACTGGTCTGCCAGAACGAGAACGACTTTTAGTGCTTCCTGTTTCCCTGAGCAGTCTCACTACATTTGCGATGGTAACCGCACTTGGATGTGGCCCAACTGGAAAATGAATGGCATATTCCCGTGCAGCTAGCGCCGCATTTCTTTGGCATTCTCCGTAAATAAGCACCATCTCGCAATATTGGGAGTGAGTAAAGCTCGCCATTCTCACGCAGCACACATAGACCTAAAATTCTCATCAGGGTACATTCTGCAACTGGTTTTTATATCATAGGTATGGTACAATGTCACAATCTGCATTTGCGTAAGACTACATTTGCAAAATCTGAATATGCAGATCGTCGCGCGTCGATGTCAGACATTTTAGGGTATTCAGGCGACAATCTATCTTAACCATATGAAACAAATGTCGTTTTGTACTTATTAATTTATGCTCTACAACTTTGTAATTGGAAATTTTGCTCCATCTCTTTTCGTTTTTGATTTGCAATGGCTAACTTCTGCATTTCGCCACTAGGGGCGCTGCTATTGATTGCATTCGATCGGGCGTAGTCGCTTTACTATACCGTTATCTCACTTGCATAACTGTACCTCTCTCTGTTCGTAAGTTATTTCAGGCTAAAGGGACTTTCCTATGCACCCTGTATATACACTGAAGAGCAATTGAATTAGAGACAGCAGACGTTATGCAAATGTGGCGCTGTGGGTGCCCCTGTAAATGGAAATGGCATGACGTATGCAGCGATCCGACAATATAAGGAGTGATGCAACGGGAATCAGTAAGAGTTGGACGCAGTATGGGTAAGACGAAAAATCAAGCGTGTTTGATCGTGGGCAAATTGTCGGGGCCCGACGAATGGGTCACTCCATCACGGAAGTCGTGCAGGCACTGGGATTTTCACGAGCCATTGTGTCACAGGTGCATCGTGAGTACATCGAATCCGGTAAAACCATCCCTGCAAGGGCCAACTGCCGTGGACAACAACGTGTGGATGAGCGGGGTCATCGTCGGCTAGCTCGCATTGTAACAGCGGATAGACGGGCCACAGTGCAAGAAATCACTCAGCAATTTAACGCTGGTGCACAAAAACGTGTAAGCAGCCACACCATCCAGAACCATCTCCTTGCTATGTGGTACAGAAGCCATCATCCCACGAGGGTACCGCTGCTGACTGCACATCACAGGGTGCAAAGATTAGCATGGGCGCGGGAACATCGCCACTGAACCCTAAACATGTGGAAAAATGTTGCCTCGACTGATGAGTCGAGATTCACGTTTGTACATGCGGATTTCTAGATCAGTGCTTAATTTTGTTTAATAAAAGGGAAAGGGGTGAAACCGATTGCTCTTTATTGTATTAATTCAACATTTGTCGAAATCATTACGTGGTTTCAGAAATTATTAACTATATGTCAACAAAATAGTTTCCATATCATCTACTGTTTCCCACGTTACTAGAAATTTATAGCACGAGAAAAACGTCCATATAATAAAAAATTAGTATGATGCAAAATTAATAACCTCACATAAAACTAAAAATCAAATATTAACCTCAGAAGCAGTAATGATTGAAAAAAACTAAAGAAATAAATTGTAATAATAATGATCCAATGAGTCTACCGAACGCTTGGAAATATCTTATCGAAAAAGAAAATAACGATAAAAATTATAATAAAAGACCTTATTAATTGTTTTCAACAAACGAATGGCAACACCAAATAATTTAGAATCAGAAATTTATATCATCCAATTATACTAAAACACGACTAAGAATGAGCATTAATACCAAAATAGCATGCACAAGAGTACAACTGCCGTGGAATGTCGGACGCCGCCAGTAAAAATTGATGTAAGTGGCCGAAATACAACGTGTACGAGAAGTAGATCATAATACCCACTGAAGACGATTCCAAAAAGACCATCATCTATAATAAGAAATTATAAGATCGAAGTTCAACTTGGAAGCTGATATCACAGGAAAGAAAAATCGTGCCTTCTTCGATAACAAGATGGCTTATTGCTGATTCAACGCATCATAATCAAGAGGTTCGAAGGTTCTTTTCTATTGTATTAATTTCGTGAATCATGAGTTAAAATACTGGAATAATGTTAATCATTTAATACATATTGTCTCTACGTATTGAAGGACTTTGACAACTTATGATGCATATGACTGTACATATAAAAACATTTTTTCATACAAATTTGTAATCTTCATATAATAAAATTCTAAACTATCATAAGGAACATCAAAAAGGAATATTAGTGACAAGTTGAAATAAAATTTTTTATTATATGGACGTTTTTCCCGTGCTCGAATTTCTAGTAATGTGCGAAACAGTAGATGATATGGAAACTATTTTGTTGACATATAGTTAATAGTTTCTGAAACCGCGTAATGATTTCGACAAATGTTGAATTAATATAATTTATGAAAAAGTGGAGATTTAAAAGGCTCATAACGTTGATTTTATTGGAGAGAATCTGAATTTCACGGATGAAACCATAATAGATATACAAACTGAACAAAATGAATATCAAAAACTTTAAAAAGAATAGAATCCTGTTGAGCAAAGAAGTCGAACATTTAAACTTTTTGACAACTTGTAAAAACAATGGAATAAACCAATGAATTATAAAGATAAAACCATTTTACAAACCTGTGAAATTAAAAGATTAAGAGCCTCTATTAGAGAAAAAAGAAAAGACATTGATAGATTGAGTAAGTAAAACTACAGATTATATAATCAATGTATGCAAGAGAAAGATAAAGAAGAAACAAAAATAGCATTAATTAAAATATTTGCTATTATAGAAAGACAACAATTTAAAGATAGAAGGAGACACTTTCAAAAAATTGAAAACCTCATAAGAGAAAAATATAATAACAAAGAAGAAAAAGAAAAAATACCAACATTAGAAGACAAACCAATGTTAATTAATAAATCTGATAATGAATTGACATATCTACAAGTTAAAGCACTCAATAGAGGAATGAGATATGCATATAAACAAAAAATTACGAAAGCCGAGATAATAATCCCATATATAGAAGACGTCATCAAGAAACTACCAAATAAAAGACAAAAGCCAACAAGATTTAAAATATTAAGAGCAATCAATAACAAAGAAAAAGAAGAACAAATACCAGCTATAAAATATGAGAGACAAGAGCTAATGAACCTCAAGAACAACCCAGCAATTAAATGCGTAAGCAAGCGCTGATAAAGCCAAACAAATTATTATATTAGACAAAGATGATTATGATATAAAAATGAGAAAAGGCTGTAGAAGAATTGGATATCGAAGAAACTACACTTGACCCAACAGATACAATTCTAAGAAAAATGGCTTATATAAAAAACCATGGACATTTGCCTGATAATATTAAAAACAAAGCCATTCCCCGCCCGTTGGAGCATCTATTCCAAGCATATTCAGCAAAATCAAAACGCATAAAAAAGAAGAACCATTAAGACCAATAGTAAATAAAACAACGGCTCCAACTATTCTCCTTGAAAAAGAACTATTTAAACATTTAAAACAGTATTACTTTCAACATATTTATACAATTAACAGCTCCATTGAAGTGATTAAAAAAGTTAAAGAACTAAAAACAACCGATTTTCTGATGATCAGTCTAGATATTGTTTCCCTATATCCAAATACTCCTGTTTATGAAGCAATTCAATTATTAGATCATAAGTTAAAAGATGAAAAAATACCTGAAGCACAAAGAATTAGTATTATCCAGGCATTGAAACTAGTAGCTGATAATAACTACTTCACATATAATAAAAAAATATACTGACAAAAACAAGGTGCACCAAGGGGATCACCAATTTCGGGACTTCTTGCTGAAATAATATTACAAGACATAGAAAATAAACTCTTGGATTCATTCAATCAAAAACAACTAATACTATACGTAAGATACGTTGACAATATCCTTATCTTCTGGAAGCAATCTGAAAAAGAACTTGAAACATTTGTAAAAAAATACAATAGTTTTTATCCTACAATACAAGTTACTATGGAAAAAGAAGTTAACAGACAACTACACTATTTAGACATTTCTTTATTCAGGCGAAATAATATGATTGAATACGAAGTATATTGAAAACCAACTTATACTCCAACGATAATTCCGATTGATTCAAATCATCCTTGGAAATATAAAAGGGCAGCACTTCAATTTTACATAAGAAGAGCATTAACCCATTCCTGTAATAAAAACAAAGAAAAGATAGAGATTAACTGGATAAAAAGAACTGCTATGAAATTTGGATACAAGAAAATGATCATAGATGATATACTTGAAAATACAAAGAAATCTTTAAATGAAAGTAAAAATAAACAAAAAAATGAAATAAAATTTGCTGGTAAAATTCCCTACATTCGTCCAATAACAAATATCCTAAAGAATGAATGCGTTAAAAAAAAAAAAAATGATATTAGCAGAAACCGTCATAGATAACGAAACTATATTAACTACAGGAAATGAAAGAAGATCAATGCTTGATAAAGCCGGAGTATATTCTATACTAACAAAATATTATACAGAAATAGAAAGAAATGAAAGAAATAAAGTATACATAGGAAGTACAAAAAGAAGGTTTAAGACCAGATTAAAAGAACATATATCCAACTGGAATAAAAAAGAAAAGAAAACATCATTAATAAATCATTGTATTGAAAATGAAGTTTATCCTGATTGGTATGATGCAAAATTAATAACCTCACATAAAACTAAAAATCAAATATTAACCTCAGAAGCAGTAATGATTGAAAAAACTAAAGAAATAAATTGTAATAATAATGATCCAATGAGTCTACCGAACGCTTGGAAATATCTTATCGAAAAAGAAAATAACGATAAAAATTATAATAAAAGACCTTATTAATTGTTTTCAACAAACGAATGGCAACACCAAATAATTCAGAATCAGAAATTCATATCATTCAATTATATTAAAACACGACTAAGAATGAGCATTAATACCAAAATAGCATGCACAAGAGTACAACTGCCGTGGAATGTCGGACGCCGCCAGTAAAAATCGATGTAAGTGGCCGAAATGCAACGTGTATGAGAAGTAGATCATAATACCCACTGAAGATGATTCCAAAAAGAAGGAATTGAAACTAGTTTGGGATATCGAGCCACGGAAAACGGAACATGCAACCATCATCTATAATAAGAAATTATAAGATCGAAGTTCAACTTGGAAGCTGATACCACAGGAAAGAAAAATCGTGCCTTCTTCGATAAGAAGATGGCTTATTGCTGATTCAACGCATCATAATCAAGAGGTTCAAAGGTTCTTTTCTATTGTATTAATTTCATGAATCATGAGTTAAAAAACTGGAATAATGTTAATCATTTAATACATATTGTCTCTACGTATTGGAGGACTTTGACAACTTATGATGCATATGACTGTACATATAAAAACCCTTTTTCATAAAAATTTGTAATCTTCATATAATAAAATTCTAAACTATCATAAGGAACATCAAAAAGGAATATTAGTGACAAGTTGAAATAAATTTTTTTATTATATGGACGTTTTTCCCGTGCTCGAATTTCTAGTAACATGCAAAACAGTAGATGATATGGAAACTATTTTGTTGACATATAGTTAATAATGCTCTCTATTGATTAGTTTTGAAGAAGTATGCATTAGAAATAGGGAAACATGCATTTCATTAGATAAAAAACCTTAAAAAATACGAGGTTGTGCTCCTTTTCATGCTTACCGAAAATATTAAAAACGAAGAACATGATCAGAAAACATCAAAAATAAAAATATAATCAGGCACAGAAAAAAAAAAAAAAAAAAAAAAGGAAACTTGGACGAAAAAATTTATTATGCGGAAACAGAAAACGACGTGACATTCTCAACACCCGAGAAATATTGTGTTAGAATCTTGAAAATGAACTTTTCGCAGATGTTTAATCATGTTATTTCACTGATATTTTCGTTTTCCATAGCATACTCGACATTGTCTGTAGCGAACCAACGATTTCCATGGCATACTCGATATTTTCTGTCGTCCGTAGTCTGCAGCAGACTGACGATTTCCATGGTATACTCGAAATTTTCCGTCGTCCGTAGCGGACCGACGATTTCCATAGCATACTCAATATTTTCCGTTGTCCGTAGCGGACCGACGATTTCCATCGTAACTACATAAAACCCTTAGTACTTGGAATCGCTGAATCTTTCTTCCCACCACATGGTTTTACTCAGCGGCAAGTGGAACGGTGTGCACGGAGAATGTAGTGTGGCGAAGTACTGACGGCACAAAATCTGCCTTTTGTAGCAAGATGGCGCAAGATTCCCATCTCTGGTAACTGCATACGCAAAAAATTATTAGTTTAATTTTCTTTGACTTTTCCAGGTTTTTGCTAAACAATTTATTTCTCCCTGAGTTTTCCCTGATTTTTAGCCTTATTTTCGGATTCCCTGATATTTTCCGGTCGGCTGGCAACCCTGCTCACTGTATCATTCACTTCTTGTATCCCAATTTCCTTCTTTTTAGTTTCACTCACACACAGCACATCCAATTTATACTTATTAATTTCTTCAATCACCTCATTCATCTTTCCATTTATTCCTCTAGTATTCCATAGACCAATCTTAGACTCACTCAGCCAGGATCTCTTTCTCATTCTCCGTTTTCCAGTTCCGCACCATCTTTCTCAAGTGTGGTAGGTCCACCACATCCCACATGAGAGTCCGAAATAGTAATTCTTCGAGTCTTTTTAATCAGGAAAGTACACCAGTGTGGGGGATTAGCCCACATCTGACGGTTCTAGTTGGTTATTCACCTAAGGATTCTGGAATAAAACCCAGTGAGTTGGGGTCTTCTATGCAGATTTAACAAAAATAAAAACATTATTTACAGCAAGTATAACTCTTACTCAAGGGTTTACTTAGATCAATATACTTAATTTAATTTTAATTTGAAGAACTTTCGATTATTTTTCGCATCCTCTGAGTTCTGTTTTTACAGACATTTCTGGCCTCTAGATTTTATCAAGGCCTGTTCTCAAACTATAGGAATGCATCAAAAGTTTCGTTTACAGAGAAAGAATTAAAATTTTATTGCCATGTTCCTCTTTGGCATTTGCCAGTTATTAAATTAAAATATTTTCCTTATGTAAATTTGAATTAAGTTGTTGAAAATATTTATTAAAGTTGTTGAAAATGCTATTTTCTATTTTTGAATTACCGTATATACTCGTGTATAAGTCGAACCCCCACTTTCAGAGGAAAAAATCGTAAGAAATCGGAAACTCGCGTATAAGTCGGTCCCGGAATGAGAAAAAAAGTATATATATAATACTAAATTTAATTTGCATACCCAAAAACTTCATAGGAACCCTTCAAAATCCGATTCCGAGTCAGACTTGCAAAACAGTTAAAAAAGTCTTTCTCCATCATCGGCGCGTCATCATAAACATCAGTATTCCCATCTATGCCTGTGGCATCAGAATCATTGTCATCATCACTCATAAAAATCTCATCATCCTCTGTGCCATCAAGTTTGTTACTAATGCAACATTTCTTGAATGATTTCACGACCATTTCCGCAGGTATCGCATCCCAAGCATCCTTGACCCATCGTGCAATCAAAACGATATCCGGCTTCTTTAGATTTCCGCCCTTGGTTTCAGTCCGCAAATCGGAACTTATCCAATCTGCCCAATACCCCCGCACATTGTCCTTGAAGGGCTTATTAAGGCAGACATCTAGTGGTTGAAGAACAGATGTCAACCCACCTGGGATGACAGCAAGAGTTGTTTTTGAATTTTCTGCAGTTTTTTGCACTTCTGCACAACGGTGTGCAACAAACATATCCCACACCAAAAGAGAAGGTTTCCTCAAAAGTGCACCTGGCCTTTTGTTCCACACATTCTTTAACCAGTCAATTGTTCCGGATTCGTTCATCCATCCTTTTTCATGGGCATGAACGAGCACACCAGACGGAAAGACAACGCTTTTCAGCAGAGTTTTGCGCTTGAAAATAATTACCGGAGGTAGCTTACTGCCGTCGGCCAAACAGGAAAGAACAACCGTGAAACTAGATTTTTCGTGGCCAGTCGTTTTGATCATGATTTTTTTTCGCCCTTTTGGTTCACCGTCTTATTTCCAGGAAGGTCGAAACACATGGCGGTTTCATCCATGTTCCCTATTTGGGAAAGTTCAAAAGCAGTCTCTTTTCTCTTTTGAATTACCGTAATTTTCGGACTAAGAGCCGCAGGTGAGAATTTTTGCAATCTTGGAAGCAGAAGTTGCCGTAAGGGCGGGCCGCACCTGTGAAGTCGTGGTGCTGCTCAGAAAGCTAAATTATCTTCCTTATTTTCATGAATTAACTCACGCCCAACGTGATTATATGTATACTTCAAAGGCTAATTCTGCAACTTAGTGTCGATCTGCTTTACACACTTATTTTTTCATACTGGCAAACATTTTTATTTATACATTTTTTATTAATCATGCTAATGATGTCATTTGTTTGACTTTATTAAATGCTCAGAACCATTTATATAATCAATATGAATCACAGTTAATCTTAAGACTCCCGTTAGAATATCGCATTGCTCGTAAAACCGCACAATTGTCTAAATTCCATTCAATGTGGATGTCTGCTATAGGATGGTTCTCTGTTCACCGCAATAGAATCCGTCTTAGAACGAATTAACTTATAAATTATCGCTTGTTATGCTTTCGATTAATGTTTTCTTTAATAATATGTTCCTTCTATGTTATGCTTTTTTTCTCATGTAGAGACGTTTCCTGCTTCGCTTCGCACGTGTTTGCCGCTGACCTGCCGCTAACATTTCGAAACGGCGGTGCGTTTTCTCTCTTTCAAGTGGTTTGACCTACTTTCATTTACTGCGCACTGAGCCGTTACCGCTGGGCGCGCTATCCACAGAAGCCTCGGACGTCACGCTACTCGTCTGTGTGCTTATGTCCCCATTTGATCCACCATGCAAAGGGCGTTTGAGTCAGGCATTCCTGTTCTCCCCCACTTTCCCTCCTAAACCAACATAAGGACAGCGGAGTTATTGTATAACGTATGAGTAGAAAGGGGGGCTACAGGTGTCTTTGCCGATAGAACTGGGTTAACATGGGCGCTGGGGGACATGATCACAGTCGAGTTTGTGAACAAAAAAAGACGTGGTTTGAAAATATTTACTAAGCACCTGCATGAAGAAAAAAAAAAGGGGGGGGGGGGGGGGGGAGAGGGAAGAAAGTCTTATCGAAAACAAATTCGGCATAAGGGCCGCACACCCGAAAAATTTCACTTTTAGTAACGTAAGAGCCCAAAAATTACGGTACATACTTTTGAAATTCCATTATCTTTGCTTCGAGGTCACGAGGTAACTTTTGTGCAATTTTGGTGCGCTGGCGTAGACACAACCCATAGCGGTTCATGAACCTTGTGCACCAACCTGGTGAGGCACGAAAAGTGTTATTTGCGGCTGCAAACTTTTCATCTTTTGCGAGCTTCATTGCTCGCAAACGTATACCAGTTCGCGTTACAATGTAACCATTTTGTCTGCAGCCCACAATCCAATCATTCAAGACACTTTTCCACTCTGAGAAAGATGTCGTTCCACGGCGCAGCGCCTTTTGCGATTTTGGGATTTTCACCAAGTCCGTTTTTTTAACGCCAATCTTGAACCAGTTTTTCGTTAATGCCAAATTGACGTGAAGCAGCACAGTTGTTAGTATTTTCTGCAAAAGAAACCACTTTCAACTTGAATCCTGCGTTATAGGACATCAGTTTCTTTACACAATCCGTGTCACCCATAATTGGAGAATCGAGACACATGCGATTAAGAACAAGCAACACCTAACACTGGCTGTCGCATGGCTCCGTTACGTCAAATGTCAGCGTAATCAACTCGTAGTCGGAAGGGCGGAGCTTCCTATGTGCGGCTGTGACTGCGCTGTGGATACGCAAAGCCAGGAGAGAGGAGACTTTTCAAAGCGCGGAGAAATTCGGTGGGTCGCGATTTCTTAATTCTACCACATCAGTGTTCTTTCTTTCTTTCTTTCGGAGGGTTACGATTTCGTAATTAATACCGCATCGGCAATTTTAATTCTTTTGGGATGGATTGCCTTTTGCCTTACGGGAAGAACTTTTGGACTTACGATTTTTTTAGACCCCGCGTATAAGTCGACCCCATTACTTTGAAGCTCTCATTTTGCCCCAAATTTCTTGACTTATACGCGAGTATATACGGTAAGTTGTTGAAAATGCTATTTATAAATTTTGAAGGTTCATTAATGTAACTGTTTTTCTGGATATAAAAACTTTCTTTAATCAAGGGTGATCCTGAGGTGACACAAGAAACCCTGAAACTCTCAGCTCAGTGCCAATATACATATTATGAATATTTATTTATATGACGCACATATAAACTAGCTGCACAACAAATAGGACCTAGTGCTTGTGCAGTTAAACTTTGCATCTTTCCTTGTACCCAATTTTCTTTCATTGCGCAAAATCCTTCAGGCATTGCATCTTTTAAATCAAATTACGCACTTTACATTATATGTTAATTGAGCAGTCTATGCGGATCAGTTTTACTTGAAGCCTACAGTGGTTCCATTCAATTTCTAAAAGCAGGTCATTGGATTAACTGAATTTAACATTTTTAATCAAATTATTTGATGTAGATGCAACTTTCAAAGTAATGAAAAAAGGAGCCTTCCTTTCAGCAGGCTGTTATCTTGAGAGCTTGTTTGATAACAAAAGAAACACTCAAGGTGTCACAAATCGTCTAATTCACCATCCCCACGGACATGCAGTGTTTTTAATCAAACACTGTAATCCCCCCAAGGGATTTGTACTTTTAGATATCATTTTGTAGCATTTTTAGAAATAAAATGTCCGAAGCATCTCAAATTCTTCTAAAACTTAAAACCCCGGATTTACTGGTTTGGAATGTGACAAAAACCAGGAATTCCAAGCTACACCTGGATTACAAATAGGCCTGTTTAATTAGCCTCTTGTTTTTATGACGTTCATAGTCCAATATTTTAATATTTTGCCATAAAGGTCCATTTCACACACATTACAGCTCATTCAATTGTAATGTACTTATTTTGTCCTCATTGGAATCTAATTTTTTAATAATTATTTATCGCTTTATTAATTTTCCTATAAATTATCTTATTCTATTTTTATCGTGGTTCATAACATCATGGATTTACAGCAAGTTTTCTGTTTCAATGGTTGTGTACGCAGGGGTGTTTGCGAGACCAGATAAAATCCCCTGAAAATTTCGCGGGCTTACTAGGGTTTTATGACTTTTAATTCAATGAGTATTAATTCAATGAGTATTTTAAAACCAATTATTATACCTTATATTATAATAACCCAATTGTACTATAATAATTCAAAAATTTATTTACATTTACCTTCTTTTAGCAATATTTAACAATTTTAAACATTTAAATCACAGAATATATTATATTATGAAGAAAAAATACAATAAACCAGTCTTAAAACACCTGAATTATTAAAAAAAAAAAAAAAAAAAAGCATTCAGTTTCTTTTGTTTCCTTGGAATAAGCTCTGAATCTGCCTTTCTCTTGTATTGAATTTTGCAATAACTGCTGGAAGGGAAAGGTTCTTTTTTTCTCTTTCACATACAGAACTGGAAGGTTCCTCAACACACAGGGATTTGGAAGATACCTGTTCACATATAGAACTACGAATTTCTTTTTGACATGAACTGGATGGGATTTCATGAGTTTCTATATTTGAAATAAGCACATCAGAACTAGATTTTTCAGCATTAAAGTCCTCCTGACATGCTCTCCAACTTCTATTGATATTTACAAGTAAATCCTTATTAATTGGATCAGTCACAGGATTTTTCGAGCCACATTTTTGGCAAGTTGTTTCTTTGGAAGACATTAAGTCATATTTAACAATTTGCACTACATCCAATGAATCAATTTTAAGAGATGTTCTACTGTCAGTCAGAATATCATATATTAAGTTGAAAGCACTTTCAACTAATGGGCCGTGGAAGCAGGTAAGGCATGCCTTGGCTAATTTTCCCAACATAGGATAGCTTTTTTCATTTGTAACTTCATCTTTTAGGTAAAAAATTTTAGACCAATATTTGTCTACCGCACATTTAATTTTTTTTTTAATGGTATCACAACAGTATAGCATTTCATCAGTAATATCAATGTCAGTTTGGTATAATCTTAATTCTGCACACAGTTGTGGTTTTTCAGCCTCAGAAAATATATGAGACAGATAAAAAGATAATTTTTCAAATGCTATGTTAGCATTTGAAAAATGATAACATAGCATTCTTCAGTTTTTTAATTCCATAGTACTAGTTTTACCTCTTAGCTCTGGGTCCAATGCTGTAAAACTAATAAGAAATGAATTTCCAACAGGTAATTTTTGTATCATATATTTGCCGTGTTAATGTAGGCTTTGACCAAAGAGATTTTGAATTCTTTTGCTATCACATGGTCTTTTGATAATTTTTTCATAATGGTGCAAGCTTCTGATCCAATATACATCAACTTGCTGGGTAAGTGGAAATTAGAGTTACTAACATCAAGCTTTAACAAATCCTTGTAAGACATGCACTTTGAAATAACTTCTGGCTTTATAAAAAAAAAAAGTAACAAATTTTAACATCAATTTATAAATGCTGGTATGTAACATATGAAGCATTGGTTTTTTGGTTTTAAACACATCAAATTCCGGTAGCACTGCTGTATATAATGCTATTTGCAATAAAGTTTTTTTTTGCAAAACAAATAATCCGTTGACTATTCTTTTTTTCCGCGCTACAGCATCCTTTGTAAGTTTTGGGGAATGTAAACAGGAATGTACTCCATCTACAAGCTCTTTTTGAGAAGATGAAATATTTCTATTATCATACACAGCTTCGACATTAAAAAAATAACACTCTTTATCTTTTTTATCTACATAACAAAAATAAAATACAGGGTGTTCGGAAAGTCACTGTGCACCTAAGCTATGCACTTAGAAAAAATGTTCGAAGTGATCTCCACGAGCGTCGATACAGCACTGAACCCGTTTCAGTTTATTTGCAAACACTTGTTGCAGCTCTGCTTGTGAGATGTTTCTGATGAACGTAGTTACTGCAGTTTGTAATTGATCAAGCGTGCGTGGGCGATCACGATACACAGCAGATTTTGCTGCGCCCCACAGAAAAAAGTCTGGTGGAGTAAGGTTCGGGGAGCAAGGGGGCCATAGGTTTTTTGAGATGACACGTTCGCCGAAAACCTCATTCAGAAGTTTCATAGAGGTGTGAGCTGTGTGCGCAGTAGCGCCATCTTGTTGAAACCAGCTGTAGGTGATTTCGTCTTCTTCAAGGCGGCCGACGAAGTCGTGGAGTATGGAACAGTAACGTGCACTATTCACGGTGTCCTGAAAGAATAACGGCCCGACAATGTGCCATCGGGATAGCGCGACCCACACTCCGATTTTCTGGTCATGCAAGGGTCGTTCCGACACAGCATGAGGAGTCTCTGTGGACCACAATCGTGTTTTGTGCGTTAACATACCCAGAGAGGTGAAACCACGCCTCATCTGTAAAGAAGGTGACATCAAGAACAGCAACAATTTTCGTTTGAATAAAATTGTTAAACCATTTACAGTACTGGAGTCGTTTTACATGATCCGCCGGTTGCAATTGTTGAACCGCTGTTACTTTGTATGGATAGAGGTGCAATGATTCTCTCACCGCTTTATGCGCTGTCGCAAGCTCGATATTTTCCTCTTGCGCCAACTTGCGCAATGATTTTGATGGACTCCGCAGCAGGGAGTCAGAGATGTCCATCAACTTCCCATCGGTAAGTTTAGTTGGTCTCCCGCTTCGTTCGGCGTTGAACACTGAGCCTGTCGCACTAAATTTCTCAATAAGTCGACGATCTGCATTACGATGAGGTACAGCTGTGTCTGGGAATTTGGCAGCAAATTGCTGCCGCACTAAATCGGTATATTCATTGCCTTCTCGAAAGACGTATTCAACCAGAAACACACGTTCCGCAATTGAAAGAACCACAGTGTGAAAAACTGAACAACAGCACACACGATAACTTCAATACTTACAGTAACAACGACTCGTCTCTGTTGACCTCTGGAACTCAACTGCCGCAATGTGGCAACCGACGCTTTGAGCAGCTTGCTGCGCATGCGCAGTGAGAGCCCCATGGTTTCCCGCGATCGGCTGCGACTGGGAGAATCCACTTTATTACGTTCCGGTGGCACATACTGCACTTGATAACTGCGAAAACAAAACGGTAGCCTAGGTGCACAGTTACTTTCCGAACACCCTGTACTATAAGAGCATCTCACAACTCTTTAATTCTATTTAAGACAGTTAAAATATACACCCACCTGTGATCTGGGTTTAAGTGTTTTTAATTCCAAGCACTGCACATATTTTGAAAAAATTCTCCCTTTTGCTACAGCGTTTTACGTCAAAATAAATTTCATCAAAAAAATCTTCCAAGTAACTTTTGAAAAATGATGAAAACTTCTTGGCACAGTTATTTGCTATATGACAAGTGCCACCATTAATATCTAATAAGTGAGGTGCTTTATTTCTTCTTATTCTAGTTTCGGCACCACTTTTTTTCCCATGCATAGTGTTCCACGAATCCATTAAAATACTAGTTAAATTTTTTCAAGGAATCTGATTTTCTTCAATGGTACTGACAATTGCTGTATAAACAGCTAACGCATTGCAAGATTCCAGTTTTAAAGAAGCAAGATGATGAACTACAACCTCACTGTGATCGTCATTGTAAAACTGCACAAGCATTGCAAGTATGCTCTCTTGTGCACAGCTAGTACTTTCATCCACATTTAAAGAATACATTGTGGTTCTTAAAGTTCTAATTATATTTTCTTTAACTGTTCTGCCAATTCCGTATTTTAACTTGTAACATACGGTAGTTCTGTTCATGGACAGAGATTTCAGTGCAGTTTGGACCCGGCTTAATTCTTGACACAGCTCAATCAAATTTGGCGCCCAACTAAAAGAAAGAATTTTCAGCGATGAATGATGATACTAATACTTCTTGACAAGCTTTTCTTGTCATTATATCAAGTGGTCGATCATCGCTCTCCACCAGATCATCCATATTCTTCGCACTTGCATAATGACTCAGGGTCATTGAACTTTTAATATGTCATAGTTTTTGCATAGTTCATTAAGGCCTTATAACCTTCTCCACCATATTTTAGTAATGAGTTGTAAAACACATAAGCTTGTCCCAAACTATCTATTTTCTTGCACCACGTGCTGACGGTATCGTCATTACTATCCATGCGTTCAAGCCAGGGCAAGAAAAATCTCGGAAATTTTACCAGTCCTCCTTTGACAGAAACCTGTCAGACTCGTATAAATATAGTAACTATGTAGAATTTAAATATCGTCATTCTTTTTCAGTTTTCCATTCAATAGTGGCTTAACTGTTGGAACTTTTACATGTTATAGTTCCTTTGTGTGAAATGCAATTTCTCAGTTGGAAATTATTAGTACTTAAGGCGAACAAATACTTCGGTAATCAAATGTAATTCAAGGAAAAACCTTTTGCGTACCTCTCAGTTGTAAGTGGTCGATGTTCGAATCTTTGTATGGCTGTTTTCATCAGGCTCTTGGGTTTAGACTTTTAAGAATTTAATCGGCACATTTTCTTCACGGGTCCCGAAATTGGATAGACAAATGAATTTATTCGATGAATTTGTCTATCCGATTTCGGGACCCGTGAAGAAAATGTGCAGACTAAATTCTTAAAAGTCTAAACTCAAGACTCAAAAGCCTGATGAGAACAGCCATACAAAGTTTCGGACATCGACCACTTACAACTGAGAGGTGCGTGAAAAGTTTTTCCTTGAATTACATTTGATTACTGAGGTATTTGTTCGCAGTAAATACTAATAATTTCCAACTGAAAATCGTATTTCACATAAAGGAACTATAACATGTAAAGTTCCAACAGTTAAACCACTATTGAATGGATTTAACTGAAAAAAGAATAACATATATAAAACGTTTTTTAACCTCGATACGCAGAGAAATACGTGTGTATTAAATATAGTCACTTTACTGAATTTTTTTTTTTTTTTAAATGTGCATACAGAAAATAAATACATTTCTGCTTTCACAGCAAAATGGCAAAAGACGAAAGATAGAATGTGCGGCATTAGGTACGATTGTTGTCAAGGGCGCCACGAAACATGTGGAAAACGGTAATACATGGGAAGCCAATATTACGGCTGGCATCACACGTGCAAGATGTCAAGGTCACATGTGAAGGGAAGAAGCAACCGTTGTTTAATTGAATTGGTTAATACTGGGTCACTCCAGTATTAACAAATGAAACTAAACAAGGGATGACTGGGGGGGACGAAAGGAAGGAAGAAGAAGAAGAAGAAAAAAAAAAACTGCGAAGCCGCTATCCTTGCACTTACACCTCCCGCTTCAGGCGTAAAATTCACCCGGAAAAACTTTGAGAGGGAATGAGAAAGCAGCACATTGGCTTAGAACCTTAAAATTTTGGAAGGGATGGCGTCGCCGCGGAACTATTTCGCCAACAAAGAACGGCTTATCGCTTAAGAGAATGCGTAATTTCTAATTTTGTAAAACTGTAGCACTTGACATGGGCAAATTTTAAATTGGCAAAAAAAAAAAAAAAAAAAAAAAGTAAAAGAAAAATGTTCTAATCACAATCATACTGCAAGCTTACGGGGAAAAAGGGTCGTTCACGCGGACGTCGTGGTCGGGAAATTAATCGCCCGCAATGAATTCTTGACAGCTGCGGACGGGCAGTTTTGCGAGCCCTGGTTCAAGCCAATTCCATCGAAAAGCATTCCGCACAGATTCTTCTAATTTGGTTATAACACTGCTAATATCAAGAAATTTCATACTGAAATTATCTAAGTCGCTACTTGATTATCAGAGCCGAACGGACTTCTCACCCACCACAACCGGAAAGCATGTGAAACGAATCTAGCAATTCATGCTGCAGACATATGATTTATAGGTTCTCGCATTCAAAATCCTACTACAGTAGAATTTGGTGATTCGGGATCCCCCCTCCCAGCTGCTCTGACCTTTAGGCCTGCTTATTTCACCTTAAGCGAATGGGAAGATTGTTTAAATCAGAGGAGCAAATGCCGCCGTCAATGACAGAGGAGGGGACAGTACCGGGAGTGTCACACAAAGCGCATCGGATAAACAACCCGGACGGCCGCCGTCAACGGCGAAGGGGTGTGCGTGATTCTTAATGGTTGGGGGCCGGTGGTCTTTCTCCCCTTGGCATTGTTTATAATGGCTTTTCCCTCTCATCTGCAGCCGGCTTTTGGAGCAAAGAGGTGCATGTGCTAAGTCGCCAAGCATTCTCCCCTCCCCCTTTGCGCCCAAGGAGCCAAACGCTGGTCACCTGGTAATGTTTCATCCAGAATGGTACTCTTCTCTCAATCCTCAGAATTTTAGAAACGCCTTGTTCAAATTCCCCGGAACACAAACAGGCCTGCAGATACATTTTATTTTTATATAACTCTGGTCTCCAATTTTATTCCTCAAACAACTGAACCCTTCGCATGTTCTTGCTATGTCTTATATGTATTTCCAGAATAACTTTCTGGGTATCACCCTTTTTCAAAGTAAAAAAAGGAAGTAAGAATCAAATAAATAGTATTGAATAAGATAATATTTTACAACAATAATATTATGGTCAATAGTGTTTTATCTTACCTCTGAAGGTGCATTATAAAAAAAGCTAATGTATCCCTGTTTGGCTGAGGGAGCTGGCTAATAGCTTGGCATGCAGCAGTTAACCTATCTTCTTCTTCCAACTTCTCTAAAAAACAAATATGGAATGCCCAATTCAATAATATATATATATATCTAAAAGTAACATTAAAATCTGTGGATAATCAGGAATCAGGATATAATTTTACATTTGTTACAAAATATGGTAAGATCAGACATTCATTCTACAAATCAACAATGATGACAACCATGTCCAAACAAATACTTATCCATGTGAACAAGTAACAGATGAACCAATGCATAATTGTCTTGCATGCACTATAGAGCAGTTTTATGCACCAGCACATCAATCAGTATATGCATTATACTGTACGACTGCATAAATATCAAGCTTGTACACATCTTTTTTGTTAAAAACTTATTTTAAAATTCAACAATATGTACAAAAAAAAAAAAAAAAAAAAAAACTGGAAAAAGTTATTATCTGGAAAAATATGTGCTACAAATAGAGACATAATGAAACCCCCAAAATACAGAATTAACTTTATTTATTAGATTTATACATCATTTATTTTCCCCCTTTTTTTTCTGCAGGAAGAAAAAAAAAACAGTTTATTTTCACTTGTAAAAAGCAAGCTGCAATGCCCAATTCAATAATGAGGGCTAGAGTTGCAGCATACTTGGAAAAGCATTATGCATAATGAAAAGACTGTCGCCGAACTCTGCGTGAGCGATCTGAACAGCACTTTTAAAAAAGAAAGGTGTCCATAGTAAATACAACAGAATTCTCTTTCACACAAAAACCAATTTTTTTAACACAGTGCAATACTGACTTTGGAATGAAAAAATATTACTGGATCAAGCACTATCAGGTGGTTTTCCCAAGGAGCTAGCAAAATCCATTTTGGCTATAATTAAACACCACAAGTCTGAAACAACAAAAGTGAGCATCAAAACCTACATAAATTGCATTGGCTCAATACTGTACATACATCTGGATTTGCATATTTTTTTAAAGCTGCCTGCAAAAGTTCAGACTAGGAGTAAGAATAAAAAAAAATCCTATGTATTATGGATTTACTAACATGTTCCAAAGAGAATGCAAGAACAAATGAATAGACTGGAGTTGATTCTGTAAAAGTACTTTGACAGTTCTCTTAAATTTTATGTAGGTATGACAAAAAACTCATTATGCATTAGAACACAAAAGAGACATACAGAATGGAGCCACACCTACAGTTCTTTCTGAAGTTTAATATCATGATGCTGTAACTCAGTGAAGCCAAATGCCAAGCCAAAAGGAACAGTGACTAGAGAAACTACAGAGTTTATGAAACAGCCCAGTGGTCTTTGGAATTGCCACCAAGTTGGATAGACTTTTTAAGGGCTACAACTCCAACTACTATGATCCTGTTTCCTTTTCTTTTATTATTTTTCTCTGCTATGAATTATTTGTATGCTACAATTTGGTTTTAGCAGCTGCTGATAGCCAGTACTTTTTATGTATTTAAGTCAAGTCATACTAAAAAGCTGATGTTCGAATCACTATAATGGCATTCCACATTTTCCCATCGTTATGTTGTCCATCTTGAGAAAGCCACCTGCTGTTTTGCAATAGCTTGGACCTTGTGTATTTTTGTTACATACACTAACAAACAAATTTATTATGCTGCTGTGCATGGTTTTCAAACAATGTTAGGCATGCTGGCATTATCTAGGATCTACTCTCAATATTTTGTCTAAATACAATGTTTGCATGTACCAAGTCTCCACCATAAGTACAAGGGTAATTCGGAATTAGTGCATTTTTTTTTCTATGTAAAGTTTATATGTTGAATTTGCACACATCTACAAATGGGACCATAGGAAAGCATAAAATCCATTGAGTGTCTATACCTATTACAAGTACCTGAGTCATGTTATCCTGAGTGTTTGATGTTTGAAATGTTTTACAATGAAAATTCAATTTCAATTTATTCAATTCAATTTCAGTTTATTAGTTTAGCTGTTATTATACACATACAAAATGCTCAGAAGTAACAAATTAATAGACATATAACAGTTAGGGAGATCAGAAAAAAGGCCAAAATGACCTGACGAGTCTTGATCTCCCGTCGTAGAAAGCACAAGTCAAGAAATAAAATACATTACATCAAGTGAGCATATTGTTAGTTATATTAGTAGTTAGTAGTAAATGCATGGTAACGATGCCCAGTGTGCAGTCCCAAGTCATTAACAGGCAAAAAGATTTAAAAGTGATAGAAACAACAGGAGAAATAAGCAAAAACAGAGCTGGAAGGGTGCAGTCTCCATTCATATTGTTCAAGAAGTACAAAGGTAAGCTGTGATTGGAAAGCCCATCATCAGATCACAACATTCTTACCATATTTACTACAACAGATTATCTGTTTATCAATTTTTTTTTTTTTTTTTTTTTTTTTTTACTTTTGAGTTCCTTTGGAAGTTTACATATTGACATCAAGCAATATTTATCCTACCTTGGCTTCATTCAGAAACCAGTATTCACAATTTTTTTGTTACAAAGAGGATATTAATAGCAAATGGTGATTAATTTTCCACTCTGAATTAACTCAGAATGAAAGAAAAACCAGCTTTTGTTTCTGAATTTCCTTTTTGGAACAAAAGTTTGCATATACATAGATACCAACCTCTAAAAGTAGTTTTCAGTAACCAACATGTTCATTTTTCAGTAAGAATTTTTTTCAGTAATTTTCAGTAATCCAGTCTACAGCGGCAAATTTGGGTATTTAACACTGCAACAAATTTTAATTTGTCAGAACTATTAACAAAATAATAATAATAATAATAATAATAATAATACAATAAAAATAATTTGCTAGTGGGAAAATTTAAACTACTGTCTACCAGAAAAATATAATAAATTACCTCCAGACATGAAGAAAAATTATTCCTTGGAATGTTGGCCAAATTATTATGATAAACTGGCTGTAGTTGTCATTTTGGCCTTCCTTAGTTCAATTTGCAAAAACTTCTTCTGACAGCATAGTTCACTGTGTGCAATGCTGTTTATTTTTTCTACTAATAAAGAAGACAGCACATGAGTACTTAGATTAGGTCTGAATTCATTCATGGTTTTTTTCACAATACTGAAAATTCTTTCTGTACTTGCATTGCTATGAGGGACTATTAAAATCATTTTCATAATTTTGCTTAATGATTCATACTTCAACTGGCCACTTTCATTTTTCATTAAAGAAATTTTGTGCCAAACTTCATATATTCTAACAGAAGTAACAGCACAGTTAAAATTTTCAAACTGGTAGTGAGCAAGTTCAGATTCCACCTTGTCAGATTCTTCTGGTTTCAAAACTGGAAACAGGGAACATATATATTGGACTGATGCAAAAGAAAAACTTTGCCTTAATGCTACATCTGCAATTTTAGCATGACTAAAAAATTCCCCATTAAGTGGAAATTTTCTTAAAATGTAATTGCAGCCTGCCTTGTAAAATTCCCTTACCTCAGAATAAAAAGTAGCCACTGTGTCTTCACTCAGATCTTCAGTTGTGCCTATGTAAGATCTCACTTTTGACCCAATTACGAGATCACAGTTTTCTTTTTGATTTCTCCTTTCAAAATTTCCATCTGCAAGAGATGTTGCTGTCACATCAAATGCTGATGGCTTGATAATTCGTACAAGCAATTCAGATAACAGACTATGAAGTTTTCTTTTTAATACATGCACAAGCGGAGCTTCCTGCTGCAAGAACACGTTAACAGATGTAAACACAGGAAGAGTAGCAGATAAAAAAAGGCAAAGTTTAGATGAAGGATTTCTAATCATACTTGCAAGGAAGCTCCGCTTGTTCTTATACTGTGAATTAGCTTCTTCATTGTCACTGAAATAATGTTCTAGAGCCTCCCAATGTTTTAAAATTCTGTCAATGGATTCCAAAAGTGATAACCAGCGAGTACTGGCATGCTTTAGAATTTTGTGTAGTTTAGTAACACAAACAGCTTGACTCAGTTTTAGATTGTCTTTCCTCTTTGAACTTTTCTCCAAAAAAAAAAAAAAAAAAAAAAAAAAGTACAACTGTATCAGAAACTGCTCAACATTAAATCCTTTCAGTTGAGTAGCAGATTTCTGTGCAGCTAAATTTACTAAATGGCATGAACATCGCTGCACTATGATTGCAGGCTGAACCTTCTTTACGTGAGAAACAACACCTTTTACTTGACCTATCATAGTGTTAAGCATTGTCACAGGGAAATGACACACAGTTGCTCCATGAGATTATTTTTTATACAAACTCATTGTTCAAAACGTTGAATATTCCTCCACCTGTATTATTACTTGATCCAATCAATGATAACAAAACAGTTGAATTTCCCCCTATTTTTTCATCAAAATATGTTATTGTAATGGGATACAGTTTATTTGCTTGAGCATCATTACTTCCGTCCGTAGATAGAGAAAAAGGATTTTTTTTTAAACTTCAGATACGATGTTACTTGTAGAAACACTGGCCATGTGCTGAATTAGTGCAGTAGCCTTGGTTCTTCCACACTAATATTTTTTTGCGATCGCTGAATCGGGAAACATGGTTTGAAATAACGGTTTTTCAAGTCTTCAGTTTTGCGGAAATTTATCCAACATTTTCAAACTGAAATAAAAATATTTATGGAATAAAATGATATCTAACAATACTGGGTAGAGGAAACATCGTGAGAAAAAAAAATTACGATTACCAGAGAAATCTTACCTCCGTCTACTTTCCATTTTCAAAGGATGAAATTCCGTCCTCCGACGGAGAAAACGATCACTCCTCCCCCCACCAATCCTCCCAAAATTTAAGTTCAGTTATGCATCGATTTCGTACATGGTCCAAATGATAACAAAAAAGGATGGAATTCCTCGAATCAGCGTGAGAATCTCGTCGTCGAAGATTACGGGGAAATTTTCGGGCGGTCTAACTTCCGTTTTCGGAAATCGTTGCCTACAATTTCAAGCTGAAATTATGCAATGAAATTATATTTAACAATACTGAACAGAAGCAACATTGAGAGAGAAAAAAATACGATTACGGGAAAAATCTGCACTTCGTTTAACTTCCGTTTCCGAACGTTTAAAAAGACAAAACAATGTCCCCAGACGGAATACGACCCCCATCTCAACTAATATCCCGAAAATTTCTTCACTTTTGCATCGATCTCGGGGAAAAAAACAAAACAAAAAAAACGGAGGAGACTCGGTGAAAGAATCTCACGTACGAATTAACCGCTGAAACGATTTCGAATGTCGTAAAATAACGCTAAAATATCGATGACCGGTAAATTTTAACTTTTGGCGCAAAACTGGCGCAGATTTCGTCGAAATGGCGATTTTTTAGCAGAATGACACAAGAACAACGTTTTGGTGCGGGCCGGCGCAATTGGCGCAGGTCTGGCAGCCCTGATTATGTAGCATTTAATTTTTTTCCCCCAGAAAAAACTTGAAGAACCAACTAAACTTTAAGTTAATGAAAATTTGCTTTGCATCTCAGAAAATTAAATCAAATGGCGATTTCCCGTAATTTCAGCGGTGTTTCCGTACTTCCGTAACAGCAACCAAAAACCCGTAAAATTATGGAAAATCCGTACTAGTTGGCATCTATGCATATACCAACACAGCTAATTAATAAAAAGTTGCATCCTAAGTTTAATAACTTATTTAAACAACATAAAGTAATTTTTTCTTCCATCTTACAACCTAGAAAAATGTAAAATAAATTGCATGTTGTTGTGTTTGTTTTTTATTTTGATAAAAGAAAAAAGTTTTTGAGTAATCCAGACAGAAAAAAACAACATCTTTCAAATGGCCGATTTTTTACGCACATCAAAACTATACTTGTTATACATCACTTGAAAGCACAACTTGTGATTTTTGAAATATGGTCCATTTTATACCTATATCTTTAAGACCATAAGTTATTACCTTTTCAGAACTGCCAGTGTTGCCCTTCTACTGATTTATCAGTAGATCTGCTGATTTTGACTCCAGTCTACTGACAGATTTCCGTAGTCTACTGATTTTTCTCTGTTTTAAGACCACTTACACACTCAGGGACATGCTTTCTAAGAATGCCTGCATTCTTTCAGTATTCAACATCTACTGATCCAATCGACAAGACTCACCTCCTACTGGGCTGCAGAGAAAGTTCTGATGAAGACTGAAGCTATTCAACACACCTGTTACCTATTAATTTTTTTTCAATTCATACTAGTTGCTAAGAAATATTCTTTTATTCTGGATAACTAATTAGTCTGTCATACAAAGATTTTCCCTAGTTTTGTTAAAACGCAGAATATCAGAAAAACGGCTGTAGCACGATTTCATGTTAATGATGCCTTTGTTTTTAGTATAGAACTTATTTCACATACTTTGAGAATGTTTGGGTATTGTTTAGTAAGAAGCAAATGTAAGTATATAACTCCTGGTTTTTAGGAAGACAGCAAGTAGGAACAATCCAGCTGAGACAACATTAAAAGGCAAATTTCATGATTACTTACACCAACATTAATTTTAATGATGAGGATTATTTTATAACGCTGGTCATCAGTAATATCTCGTAGAAAAGCGACTTAGGATTGCATTGGTTTGAATTTTTTTCCCGGTGTTTCACAGCAGTTTGTGCAGTACTGGTATTATTAGAAATACCAAGATGTACGTGTTCCATTGTTTTGAGATTACATCCAGTACTACACCAAATTTGTAAGCTGGTGAATATTTCTAGCAAAAAAACTGATTTACTGATTTTTTGAGCTCTGGTGTACTGATTTCAGGTAAAAGTCTCATGCAACACTGATGCCTGTGTACCAGCACATCATTCAAACATGAATTTAGCACACACCACTTCACCATTGCTAAAACAAAAAAAAAAAATAATTTGCAATAAACTTTCTGTATCTCATTCTGTGCATCGTCAGATTTTTGACCTAAGAACATACAGCTTTTTTGTTTGTCAATGGTTGACTTCACACTTTCGATTCACATTGTTTTGGGCTTACCCCTTGATCTTGAGCCTGGTAGCACACGATTTACACCTGTTTAGGCACAATCTTTCACCTTCCATTTTACACATACATCTATGATATCTCAACAAAATTTCATTACATTTTTCTTCAGCTGGAAGAGTTCTTCACTCAGTTCTAATGGCTACATTACTGATACTATACTGCCACAGAATCCAACTAATTACCCCAGATACCCCTCTTACGACTTTAATGTCTGTATCTTCTAACCTCCTACAATGTCCACTACTTTGTGACAAATTATAACTGTTGCAAAATAGGATAGATCTAAATATTGCCTTGTATTCAGGAAGCTTAGCTCTCTGTACTCTATTTCTTGGTGAAAATATTCTTATGGACCTGCATAAGACTTTTTCTGCTTTGCCAATTCTGTGTAGCTCCTTATCAAGTTTCCCAATCTCATCATAATCACACCCAAATATTTAAATTCTGTTGCCTATACCAGACTCTTATGTGCTACTAAATCAATACTTCTTGGGAATCAACTAAGAACAAATGGTCTATACTTCACAAAGTTGTGATCCCAAATTTTTCAGAAATCCTACCTAGTTTATTAAGTTTACAATGCAAAGTTCTCACCTTCTTACAAATTAGCATTAAGTCAATCTAACTGATGATGTTAGACTCACCTCTTCATCACTTGAAAGTAAATTACTTTCTTCAAGCAGTTTATCCAAATAGATCACAAACAAAAATAGCTATAGACTGCATATTTGTTTTACACCAGAGTAAGTAAGAGTTCAAAACACTTGAGAGTATTTCCTTCCACCCTGACTGTTTCCTTTCGATGTACAGGCTTATGATTGATTTCAGTAGCTTACCTTTTACTCCATAAATTTTTAGCATACTGAATAATTTATTCTTATGAATTTTGTCAAAAGCATTTCAAAATCCAAGAACATAAAATAAATAAGGAACACAGTTATACAATAAACTGATACAAGCTATTGCAAAATACAAGTTTTTCTCAGAGTTCTGGCCATGATCAACCTATGCACTCACCAGCTCCACCGAGTTCATTAAAAAAGTTGTATCGATAAAACTGCAGGACACAGATATCCAGGGAAACTTCAATATTGTTTCACACTATTTCCATCCACTGCAGAAGAAGCCCAAACCCAATCTCATTCAGACCATAAGAAGCAAGCTAATTTTCCAAGGGAGCAACATGGCATAATTAGCTTATTGAACCTGGCCACAAATCAAAATTATTCCACATTCCTTCTCCTCTTTCTGCAGTTCTAGTTGAAGCAATCCTACAACCACTAAACAACACAATTCTAAAAGACCCTGGGCCAAAGCTATCAGTATGGTACAGATACGCAGACATTTTCTTTACTTGGCCTCACAACAAAAATTCAATAGACTCCTTTTTGACAAAGATTAATGGAATACATGTGTGTGTTAATTTCATCATGGAGCTCGAAAATGACAATAAACACCTATATTTTGAAGTCCTCCTCTCCTGATATGAACATGGGAAATTACACATTAGAGTCTACTGTGAGCCTGCTGCTGTGACAAATTTTGCTTCAGCTGACTCTTTTTCACCAATGAAATACAAGATCAGTGCATTTCAAGTAGGCATCAAATGGGCATTGCTAATTTCCTCGGAAAAGAAAACATAAATTAAAAATATTTCAGATCAAGCGCTGTCTTGCCTGCAGGTTTTAACAGAGACCTGATAAATTATCAGCAATTCCCGCTTAAATTTTGCAGGATCTCTGCCATACATATTCCCCCTAAGAGAGAATATGAAGCCATGTATGTATGGCAACAATCCTAGGAAAGAAGATAGGCCAAGGCACTAGCATTCAGACAACGCTTCGGTTACGAGTACCCTTTCACCCAGAAGGAAAACTGATATAGAGCAGAAGGCAGAAGTTTATTGCATTCTGCAAGAATACCCTGATGAAACACTAAAATGATACATAAGAACAGCTAAGAGGTCAACTGGAGCTTGCTTGGGTAGCAGAACACAGCAGAAATGTAAAAAGTGAAATCACAGCCCTTTTCTTTGAAAAGAAGTTCATATCAATGATATGATGCCTCAATGTGGACATGATGTAAATGTTTGCCCCCATACACTACCGAAACTGGGACTTCCATCAAAGAGACTATCAAAATAATTACAACACAGAATGAACGCACCAGTTCTGTTTCACGTGATTTGCATCACCTGTGGATGGATATCCTAGAGTTTTAAATTTTTTTTTGTTAGCTTCTTTTTCACGTGCAAATTTTGAATTTACACACAATTTGAGATTTTAGGTGGATCTACTGACTTACTAAATGCTATCACGTCGCATTTTTTTCAAAAATTTTATCAATTTTTAGAATGGAATCAGAATTTGAGCAAAAGTCAACACAAATATTACCTTTCACATGTTAGCATCTCTTGTAAGTCTTCCTTCATATAGGTTAACATCAGCCTGTTTCATAAAGCCTGTGCAAAAGCTTTTGCCAATATCAGTTTTTTTACGCCAATAAAAACTGAATTTCTGTAACAGCTTGTATCCATGAACATCATATAAAATCTTTATTTACCTCATAAAATTTTCCAGAAAGCTATCTGAATATAAATATACAATCCTAGTGTCCCAAACTCCTCCTGAACCTATCCCTGTCCTTCAAAATCTCTTTCAGCTGGTTACTTTAAGGTGGATCCACCTAAAATTTTTGCCTTGTATTTCCAATGGGAAAACTTCTGTAGCCATTTTCTGCACAAGTAATGTGTTCAAAGGATGAAAATTTGAACATCGATAAAAACAGCTGCTGCCACACCCAGCCTATTCTCCGGACATTGCTCCACCCTTTCCCGGTCGTTGCAGCATTTCCTGGACGCACAGCAGTTCACCAACCGGGACGAAGTCAAACGCTCACTTACTCACTTCTCTTGCATCCAAGCTGCCACAATTTTACAGAAATGGTATCCAACAGCTGCCCAGACGATGGGAGCAGGTCGTGGCAAACAATGGCGACCTTTGGGACTGATTTGTATTTGAACGTTTTCCTTTCTAACTCAATAATAGGAAGTTCGGCGGGAATGTCTTCGTTGCAAGCATTTCGGTTGGAAAAAGTCTCAGTCATTTTCCTAAATGCAGTGGCTCTCGCATTTGTATAAGGAGTGATAATACAGTGTAACATCTACCGTGCGGGACATCTAGTATACTTGCTTTCTAAAACTTAACCATAATTGTATTGAAAATCAATAACTTTTCATTTGGTGGTATTGAGACCAGAAAATAGATGACACCACAGCTACATGTGACTTACTACTGAATATGTTAACAGAATTGTAGATGCTGCTGATTTTTAATTCCGAAATAAACCAGCAAGCTCACTCTGCAACCTTTTCAGCTAAATTAATGTTAGAATATTTCATCTAAATAGCTCGGATCATTCTAAGCATTCCTGAGTATCGCATGGATGGACACAAGTGTTGACTGCAGTTCAAAAATTAATGAAAATATTGAAAAAAAAAATGTGATGTGATAGCATTTAGTAAATCACATGTACATGTGGCGCCATCTATTTTTTGATCTCAACATCACCAAAGGAAAATTTATGGACTCTTAATATAATTATGGTTAAGGTTTAGAACATATTAAGCATACTAGGCTATAATATGAAGTTATTTTTATCGATGTTCAAATTTCCATCCTTGGGAACACATTAATTGTGAAGAAAATGGCTACAGAAGTTTTCTCATTGGAAATACAAGGCAAAAATTTTAAATGGATCCACCTTAAATACTTCAATCAATTTTGCAAGAAACACCAATTAAGGTAATGCTCTAGCAATAGTTACAATCTTTCTAATTCTCACAAACCAAACCAGTTTGCCATGCCACATTAATTGTTCCATGTAACCAAAGGAAACAAGTCTGTCCACCAATCAGGTTTACTGCAGTCTAGTTCAATTTTCTCATAACCAGTAGCTTTACAACATTTCAAGGACAAAATATCATCTTTTACCTCATAATCACCTATATTCCACCTAGTCATCATCATCAGCAGTGGCCCGTATCATTGTTTGGATTTTCATTCAACAGGTCTTCAAAACATTCCCTCCATCTATTCAACATTATTCTTTTTCCACTATAAGAAGCCACCCATTTTTTTGTGAAGAGAAATCACTTAGTGACATTTTTCACTATCCAAAACACTTTTACCACAATTTCCAAAGTCTACGTAGACCCAGACTCCAACCCTGATGGGAAATTTTCAGTAGTAAACACTAAAAAATTCCTCAGTTTTCAGCTTTTTTCAGTAGTAAAAACTACAAAAATCCGTAGTTTTCAGCGTTTTTCAGTAGTGAATAAAATTCAGGGAAGTTAGGGAAAATCATTAAGTCAGGGAAACAGATTTTGGTAAGGGGAAGTCAGGGAAATGCTTAGAAAGTCAGAAAACTGGTGAGAGATCAAAAGGGAAAAGTGTAAATAAAACTCATAAATCAACAAAAATCATCTATATCCATAAAGTTGGTGTCATCAATTGAAACTCAATAAATCGATTAAAAGCTCTTTAATTTATTTAAATGTGATAATATCACTTTAAAATTGATGTCATTTCTCTGTAAGTTTCAAACTGCTGAGCTAATGTCACCTTTTTTGCATAAGATGTTCATAATTTATTACGAAGTTTAATGAGTAGGTGCGTTAAGTAAAATATTAATATTCTGAAGAAATGTTCGTCAGTTCAAAAATTGATTTTTTTTTTTTACCTTACCACAAACTAAAATTTAATATTGCCAAAAGATGCAGATGTTGGATTTAAGTGTAAGTGCCTATTGTCAAAAGTTACAATAAACGACAACCTTAAGATGCAGTTTCGTCAATGCCACAAATTGGTTGTTTCTATGATAAAAAAACTTGAAGAAAAATCTCCAATTAACCACAAAATCGTTTGTGGCTTATCATCACTAGATACCGTTATTATGAAAACTTCCTCGAATTCTGCTTTGCTTGAAAATGCCTTGCATGATGCTGGGAAAATCAGTGATGATGATGATGCAGAAAATTCTAAAAGAGAGTACTGTAGTCCTTGCAAATCTACCAAAAGTGACTTTATTTTGAAGTATATAACTCCTCAGAAGGCACAAGACTTGACAAATTTTACAACGAATTCCCGGAAGAGAAAGTAAACTATAAAAATCTGTGGGAAACATTTAAATTGTGTCTCAGTTTATCACATGGTAATGCTACAGTAGAAAGTGGATTTTCCATTAATAAGTCTATTCTTGTTGAGAACATGTATGAAAAGAATATAGTTCATCAGCAGCACATGCATGATGGTGTCCATGAAGGAGGTGGCATTCAACGCATTTATATCAATAAAAGAATGCTGAATTATGTATCACAGTCATGAAAAAGGTACCGAGAATATTTAGAAAAAAACAAACAAAAAAAAAACTGATGAATTATTGAATTATTAACAGAGCAATCAAATATCTCTGAGTTGCATGTATTTTACTGTTTCTCATGTAACATTAATCACATCAGAAAACTTGAAAATTACATTACCCTGGAGTGAGAATCGAACCAGAATTCCATTTGAGGATGTCCGATTGCTGTGTTAATAATTTAGACATATTTCCATGTATTATGTGAAGAATATTTCTTCCACCCTTTTTTTAAAAAACTGATTGAGAAGGAAATGAGAAAAGAAAACTGAAAAACAAAAATTACAGTAAAATTCTTGAACAGGACAAAAAGACTGAAACGAGACTGCTGAGTATAATGAATGAAACATTGATTCTCAGGTTAAAAATGACAAAGCAGAAACTGTCAAATTGTTAATTCTGTATTTATTTGCATACACAGAGGATGTTCACACATTTTTAGAACGATTTGCCAGCAATATAATTAATGTTTAAAATAAAATTATTTCTTTCTGAAATGTTCTATCTGACAGCCCTTTCCCTGCATATGAACTTACATCTGGATTTCCAAGGTAACAAAGCATTTCTTAAAATTGGTAGTGGTATTTTATTCCACTCCTCTTCCATTGCTTTTCACAGTCCAATGATTATTTTAGGTCTGCATTTAGAAAGCACTCTTTTTAGCAGTTTGAAGGTGCAATAGTCCATCGGACACATCAGGGGACTTTGAAGAAATATCAGCAAAAGGAATAGACTTGATACCTGTCTCTTTTTTCATTTTTTCAGTGGTAGATTTGGATGTATGACTGGTACACTTATCCTGATGGAATTCTACTCTTTGAAGGCTTTGTGGATAAAGGAATTGTATTTCCTCTTTAAATATAGGAATTAAAACATTATTTTGGTAATATGTAGAATTGATTTTACCCTTTCTTTTCAACTTTTCTTAACTTTAATTTCCCATTGTAGGAGAATCCAGCAATTATCAAGAATCCCTTGCTGAAACATTCTTTGCATTCTTGGAACCAAGTTTGTAAGTCTTTTTCTGCACTTTTGTGATAGTAAATCGACCCTTTTCTGTTACAGTAGTTTAAGTAGATCCATACTTCATCAATAGCCATAATAAATATCCATCTGTCTCCGGCTAAATGATTTTCATAAAGAAGTCTACACCGTGTTCTGTGCTCAGCCACGTGCCTAGGCAAAAGGTGGCGAACATAATGGTTTTTTTTTTCAGATCTAAATCTTTGTTTATTACCTTGTTTACAGTTGATACAAAGATTTTTAATGACTTAACAATTGCTCTTTGAGTCAGTGGATTTTCTTTTAAGACCATATACCTTATTTCTGAAATAGTTGTAAAAGTATATATCTTCTTTGGATATTCATTTGGTGTTCTTTTTCCTGTTAACAGGGTTCGTACTCTTTTTGGGGGAAAAAATTCAAGGACTTTCCAGGCCTTTTCCAGGCCATATACAAAAAATTCCAGGATGATTACTACGCTTTACAGTATCATGCTCAAATTAGTTTTTAAAAGCAATTTCAGTTTTAAGTAATCAAAATGATGAAAGATGCAAATGGATTAGGGATGATAGGGGGAAGGGAATAGAACTGTCCATAATTAGCATGTTCTCGTTGCGCTAGGCGCTTAAGCACTGCTGAATTCCGTCAGACCCCCAATGGTCAAATGATTGAAATGTGCTGATGTTCATGGAATGAAATGGTTGATCAGCTATGATAACCGCATAAAAGTTCGAAGGGGGCGATTTCTTTTTTATGTTATGCAACATTCTACATTACTCCAGTATTTATCTTGTCATCATCAACAATAAGCAATGTAACTACCACTTACGATCGCGGATATCGGCCAACTGAAAATCTGCCATACAACTAAGGGATACAACACACAGGTATCATGTTACAGTGTATTGTAATTGAAAAAAAAAAAAAAAGATTTCAGAAATTAAAATCGAAAAAAAAAAAACTTTCAGAAATTAATATCATCAAGTCATGGTGTTTCAAAAATCCGCTTTCCTTTATAATGTTTAAAAACATGTAATGTTTTTTCTTTTTTACCTGTCGTGTATAATAAAATGGGTTGATTTTTTTATGGAATCAGACGTCCATATGTCCGATTGTCTTCGTCTGAGTTCACACGTTAGCTACTGTGTACAAGTAGACATATTTTTTCAGCTCAAAAATATGTAGTTTTGTATGTATTCACAGTATAACTCATTCCGTATTCCCACAGAACAAAATTCAGCAGATACAAATGAAGAACATCAAGACCCACCCAACACCATGTTTCCGATTGTCTGCTGTTTATATTCAAGAAATGCGAATATGGATCAATGGTGAATGCAGCAACTATGGTTTTTATTTATTACCAAGAAAAAAAAAGGAGCCTGAAAGCTGTAAAGCTGAAACGGATATTTCTCCCCCTCCCGAAAACATTCCGATTAAGTTCAAACAGCAGGAGCACGCGTCCACGCACACTCAACCTCTGGAATGTCCTGATGGAACGGCTTCTTTTCATTTGGCACATCGCCATAAATCACCACCTGCAGCTCACTGAAGTGTCTTCCTCCTTCACCCTAACTATAGAAGAAAACGAAAAAAAAAAATGCTGCCCAATTTTCGACAAAATGACCAAATTTACGTCATAACGTTGCAATTTACTAAAATACGTTTATCTGCTGAATTTCGCCTAAATCCATTGAAAACTTTTTAATTATAGATTTTTTTATTAAAACAGTAACTCAGACATCTGAATAAAAATGTATGTTTGTAATTAAAATAGAGTCCATATCATCACAGAAACAAAATTTAAGGATCACTCTGTTTAAATAAACCATGGCATCTAAAAAAAAATAATTTGCTTGCTTTTCCCGTAATTTATAATTGCCGTTTCTTTTTTTTTTTGAATCCGATTTTGCAACGGAAGATTTTTTTTTTTTTTTTTTTTTTTTTTGCATCTGCTAAAGTTTCAAACGGAATTCGGCGAAATTTGCACTAGAACTTTATTGTGATGTATTTTAACCACTGTAAAAATTTTACTGTGTTATTTTCAAAATTCCGGAAAATGGATTTCTGAAAATATCTCTTAGTCCTTTTGAGCCGTGGAAGTGATAAACAGGTGTTTGCTTTCTTCCCAACCAAGGGCTTCGGATCAGCGCTCCCAGCTGTCAATCAACCGTTGCTATGGTAACACCCTTTCTGCTCAAGGCTCACTGTCTAAAGAGGCACACATAATAAAAATTTCCAATGCTAACTTTTTAAGTTTTAAACCGATTCAAATGGAATTTTGGGAGTGAGCTTCTGTAATCCAATTATAGTAAATGTAAAAATTTCAGCCACTTTTGTGAAAAATTCGCAAAGATAGTTTTCTTATTTTTTATCATAAGTAGCCGAAGTCTCTTGAGGGGTGGGCCGGAAGCAAGCGTCTTAATGCAATAAACAAGGAGCAGAAGAATGTGTTGTTCAGGCATACTCTTCACTGGTGGATGCCAGCTGACTTGGTAAACACGAGACCCCCTTGCAAATGCTAAATGTCTCTTCTTTCCCCTTCTGTTGTTCTCAGTAGTTGTCGGACGGACATCAAGCTCAGGGCTAGAGAATGCATCAAGCTCCCCTTCCGTAACAGACCTGCTAGTAATCATCCAATTTTATTGCACTGGAAGTAGTGCTTCCCCCCCCAGCCAAATTAGGATTTGGGCACATCCGAAACACCACTGTAGCCGGCGGTTTCTTTGAGAACAGAGGAGAGGAACTTAAAAAAATTAAGGGGTAACAGTCAGTAACACGATTTCCTAAAAGGGCCTTTTTTAAGCACTAATTTCAAATTTCAAGGCTTTTCAAGACAGCATTAAAAAAATACTGTTTTTCCAGGATATTCCAGGCCTTGAAAACGTAATCATGATTTTCCAGGACTTTCCAGGTTTTCAAGCACGCGTGCGCACCCTGTGTTAAAAACAATGCTCGACGATTTCCCCTCTGTTATTAATAATAAGCATATTGCTTATTTTACATTTAGAAAGGCTGATTCCATGATCTTCACAGCATTTTTTAATTACAGAATAGGAATATTTCCTTTTGTACAGAGCAAAAACATAACCTTCTATCCACAGCTTGTTTACGTGCATCATTTTCTTATCAGACGATATTGAACTGCAGCAACATTTCTTTTGTGTTCATTTAACAAACTGTTGCAATTTTCAATTCTTGGAACTTCTTTTATTTTCTGTAATTTCTTTTCCAAAATGTTCCAAAAATGTGTGAACATTCTCTGCTTGCAGCATTAAAACATTTATTGGGGAAATTTGAATCTTGGTGTTTGTCGAAATCCTCAATGAAATCGTTTCTTGCTCTACATATTATATTTTTAAATATATATATAAGTATATAATACATTTCAAGGTATGTTTTATTTAATTGTTTATATTCAGCATTACATTAAAAAGGAAGTTTAATTCTAAAGTATAGAAAGGGCTAATTCACACATTCTATAGGTCAATAAGAAGTTAGTGTAGAGGGTTTGCACTCATTCTGCATAATGAATTATACAGATATATGTTTGAGCATTGCAAATAACAGAGTAGAACTGTCTTTTGCATTCTTTCTACATTTTCTTTGGGGCTACGAGAAAACTTCTGAAGTTTCATGATTAAAATTTACCCAAAAATAATGAAATATTTTCAAGACACCTGCATATGACATGTATATTGAATGGTGTAATTTACATGTTGGGCACAATTGAACAAATTGGGCAAATTCATGCCATAAATGTTTTTCACATTTGATTTTGACTTGGTTCTTTTATCACCTGTGATGTCATCAGCAACTTATCTACTAATTTTTATGCTCAAAGACTTGAACTTAGGCTTTGGGTATAATATTCAACAGCAGCAACAAAGTAAAAAGTAAGATGAAATAGTAAATGTAAATCAAGTTTACTAAGTTGCAGAAAAATGTGTTCAGAGTGATCACAGAAATTAAGTTTTGCAGGCCAGGGAAAGTCATGTTAAGTCAGGGAATTGACTTGTTTTCTGTATGAGCCTTGAAAATTGTATTACACATTCTGTAAAAAACAAATTTCCAGGGCAGCAAAATGACAGTGTAAATGCATAATAAAACAAATTTTTGCTTAAAAAATTGTCCATAAATTGAAGACATTTTGTGAGAAACAAAGTGGTTCCTATTTTTTTTTCTAGTTTTCCTCAAAAAATCAATGTATGTTCCAATGGGAACCTTACAATAAACATAGTAAATGCCTGCACAGATTGGAAGTTGTTCATGGTCATCTTAAAACCCAGAAGCACAAAAGTGACTTCACATTTCTTAGAAAAGATTTTTAGTTTAAATTTTATAAAACAAAATTTAAACTAAAAATCGTTATTTATCTTGTTCTTGCTGGAAATTGTATTATTTCAATGACCTGTACAGTTGTTTTCATGCCAGAGAAGATTGACATTGCTTTCTAAACTTTAATTTTACTGAAAATGATGGTTTCCCATTTACTTCTTGCTATATATATATATATATATATATATATATATATAAAAAGAGGGTGAGCATTTTTCGTTTTGTTTATAAAGAAATTTAAGTTCAAAATTGGAACTTCATCTTTTGATGTAGCTGAAGTGTCTAAAAAAGGGAAAAGCATACATTTTAAGGGAAATAAAAGGGGAAAAATCGATACTGCATTGCTCTCTTTGGCGACATTTTTTTTACAGATCACGGAAATGAAGCAGATTCGGCCACGTACAGATTAAATAGTTTTGAAATTTAATTCTACTTAAAAAAGGGGGATCAGGCAAAAATGCTTGCTCTCTATTGATTGGTTTTAAGAAAATGCTATGAGAAACAAGGAAGCATGCAGTATATTCAAAACTATATTATTTGTCATAAAATGAAAGGTCCTGAAAATATGTGTACGTAGCTCATGAAACTTCCTGACATACACATTTTACGGTGTGACTATTCCTAGGGTTTCACTTGCAAAATTCTTCTGGGAAGCTATATTTCATCATGTATTTAACTCTTCATCCATAAGTGTAGTATGTTCCCCAAAGAGGGTACATTTTTTTGCAGTATAATTAGGAAAAATTCTTTCAAAAAATATGAAGTCGTACTTTTTCACTTTTACTGACAATCTTAAAAACGAGAAGCATTAACAAAAGAAATATATATACACACTGACGGAAAAAAATCCCAACACCAAGAAGGGGTTGTGTTAGATAAACGACAGTTGGTAGGCGGTAGAGTACATCTGTAAGATGACGTCTATGCAAATTTCGCGCTCGGCGCATACGTGTGGCACTAGTAGCGCCCCTCGGAACATGTAAAGCAGGTTTGCTGTAAATACGCGCTGTAACGTTCGTGAGCATTAGTTATAGTTGAGATTCGACGCAGGGTGTTGATGTTAGTCAAGAATGCCTTTAAGAAGACGAAGAAGCCATTATCAACAGCTCACAGAGTTTGAACGAGGTCGTGTAATAGGGCTACGAGAAGGTGGGTTTTCTTTCCGCAATATTGCAGAACGACTTGGCAGGAATGTAGCCACTGTGCATGAATGTTGGCAGCGGTGGTCAGGGGAAGGTACTGCCTCAAGAAGACCGGGTTCCGGCCGGCCACGTGGTACTACTGAGAGGGAAGACCGCCGTGTACGGCGTATGGCCGTGGTGCATCGTACAGCGTCTGCGGCAGCAATTCGAGCTGCAGTTGCCACCACAGTGACACAACGAACGGTTACAAATCGGTTACTTGAAGGACAGCTCGGAGCCAGACGCCCTGTAGCGTGAATTCCACTTACTCCAAACCACTGCCGTTTGCGACGTCAGTGGTGTCAAGCTAGAGCTCATTGGAGGACAAAGTGGAGATCTGTTGTGTTTTCTGATGAAAGCCGGTTCTGCCTGGGTGCCAGTGATGGCCGTGTGCTGGTTAGAAGGAGGCCAGGTGAGCGCCTGCAACCAACCTGTCTGCGGCCGAGACACACTGGACCTACACCTGGAGTTATGGTCTGGAGAGCAATTTCCTATGACAGCAGGAGCACTCTTGTGGTTATCCCACACACCCTGACGGCACAGTTGTACGTCGGTCTGGTGATTCAACCTGTTGTGCTGCCATTCATTAACAGCATTCCAGGGGGTGTTTTCCAACAGGATAACGCTCGCCCGCATACCGCTGTTGTAACCCAACACGCTCTACAGAGCGTCGACATGTTGCTGTGGCCTGCTAGATCACCAGATCTTTCACCAATCGAGTACGTATGGGACATCATTGGACGAGAACTCCAGCATCACCCCCAACCAGCATTAACCGTCCCTGTATTGACCGACCAAGTGCAACAGGCATGCAACTCCATCCCACAAACTGACATCCAGCACCTGTACGACACAATGCATAAACGTTTGCGTGCTTACATTCAACATTCTGGCGGTTACACCGGTTATTAATGTACCAGCATTTCACATTTAAAATGGCTCTTCTCGCACTTACATTAAGCTGTGATCTTGAAACCTTAATTGATTAAATATGTTACCTATACAAATGTATTGTCGCCATTTCATTCCTCTACAACTATTTTTTCGTGGTGTTGGGATTTTTTTCCCCGTCAGTGTATATATATATATATATATATATAAATGAGGGTGGAATAGCAAATAAAAAAACTGAGAAACTTGATCAGAAAAATTGGAAATGGGAAATGATGGAACATTCTTATTCACTGCTAGAACAATCATTTCCAGCAGTGCCGAACATTTGCAAGATTCACAAACTTTTCCCGGTTTTTTCAATCACTAGCCACCCCACCCTGATTTTTCAACCTTTTCTAAAAATTGTTCATTGCAGGAAAGAATTCTATTATTACCCCAAGACTTTATGCAAAAATATGAAAAATTAAGGACTTTAAGATCTGGAAAGGGAAATAAAACTTCAGGACGTTTTCGGGTACCATGGGCCATGATAACTCTGTATGTGACCAGAGATGATTAGACATCCAAAAACATTGAAAAAGTATGGAAGAAATGCAAGGATATTGAAAACTTCCAAAAATCATTCTAAAAAATGTTTAATGAATGTCAGAATCTTGAAAACACGAAAATAAACTTTACGCACATCATCATAAAGGTTATTTCACTGAGATTTTCGATTTCTATAATCCATAGCTGACCAATGATTTCCATAGTAGGAGTCTCTGTAGACCTTCCTTTTCACATTCCTAACATACTTAACATTTGGGAATCCCTTTCATAATCTCCTTGTTAGCTTATAATAAATAGCTTAGAATATTTCATTAAAGCTTCCAAACAGCTTAAAAGTAAGTACATTCTGTGTTATTTCATTCAAGTTTTTTTCCCATTTCTTTTTTACTTTTCTTTGACAACTTTATATATGTTTATTGTTCACCAAGACTCTCCTATCCTGACATACTGCTGCAACCACATGCTTTCCTTGCAGTCTAAAACCCATCTTTTATACAACACACTCCTACCTGGATTCAAGGCTCCAATTTTGTTATAGCTTTCAGGTTATAACAAATGGTGGTACAAAAGAAGAAAATATATTGCCTGACATTTTAGGCATTGTTGTTCCTTTTAATGATGACAGTGAGGAAAAACCTAAATCGGACAAGAGTTAAGTTGACTAAAGAACATGGAAAATCAAGAAGGAATGTTTTTTTCGGGAAAGAACAGGAGTTACAGAGGCATGTAAATAATCTACCTAAATTATTTGATACTCATTTCACAGTTCCCTTGATATAGCAAAAAGGGAAAATTTTTGTGTTGACCCAGTAGGATACAAAATCTGAAACAAATCGCACAAATTTAATTTTGATCACCATGAATAAACGTGTCAAGAAGAATGAAGATATACAGAATTACAAGAACATGAAAAACGTTAAAAATTTAAGCAAGAAATACTTTATCAGAAGCTAGGAAATATAAATTGTGAAATACAGAGATACATGTTACAAATTAAAAAGAAACAGCATTTATATTTTCAATATATTTACCAAGAAATGATTTAAATTCAACAAAATGAACTTGAAATTTTCATTACAAATATGGAAACACACAAAGATATTTCTTCTTCTGAGACTTGAGTACTTTCAATGACTTTTGAAATTATTTCTCAACCATAATTTACGATACCATACATTTGGAAAAAATATATATATAAATGTTACACAGTAAACACAAGCATATACATTACTTGTTTTTATTTCTTAAGGGCAAAAAATCTAACAGTAAAATATTAACACTCACGGGCAGCATGCACAAAATCTCTCCAGAGTACCCTTGGTATAAGTGGTTCTTGAAGAGAACGGAGGAAATCTTTAATCGTTCCACAGACTGCATGAATATCTGTTTTACTCTACAGAAGAAAAATAAAAAAAATAAAAAATGAACATTTAACATTTACCTACATAATTTATTATAAAAAGCATAAAAAAAAAAACTACCACTGTGTCCACTACTTCACCTTCATAGGAATCATAAGTCATCACTGGGTGTGTTGAGTTCTGCACATTGCCCAAAGTTAAAGATTACGTGTGAAGTTTTTCTACCTTTCCACAAATACACCTTTCTGACCAAAGTAAAAAACAGAAGTGATGTAATGGAATTTTGGTTACATCCAAATTGAGAGAATCAGTAGATCTAATAATCCAGAGAAGTTCTTAGACTATGTCTTTTTTGTTCAGTCAGCAATCTGAATTTGAATTTTATTTTGCTGTTACACTATCTAGCATACAATCAAATCGCACATGCAATTTCTGTACCAAAAAAAGATTAACCAAATACTAATTGCACCATATGCAAACATAAAAGAAATACAATACATATATGTAAGAAATGCAATCTAGGTGAAGCAAAAACATTAACATGTGGGTGGCCAAAAAATATTTTTTAACTGATCTGTTGCTGTTTTTCGATTTCTAAATTAAAGGGCCCAAAATGTTTTAAAATAAAAAACTATCACCAGATCCAAGCACTCTCAACGAGAGTGAGATTTATCCCCCTCGCTCATGAGGTTACCTCAAATTCCTTTGGCGAGGAGGGAGTGGGGGAAAAAAAAAAAAAAAGAGAGCATCAAGAAAAATCAAGCAAATTCTTTTTTTTGCCGCCCCCCCTTCTGATTTCCCTGTTAATTGTTAATCTCTCTGTGTGGTGTATGATTAAATTTATGTGGTGAATATGCCAAGGTAAGTTAGCCTTGGGATGTCTGTTGCTAGTTAAGGGATTAGGTTGATTTAGTGAAGGTATGACATTATGTTATGTTTTTTCACTACATTTTAGGGTACTGTTCATTGTATCTTAGTGTTTGAAATAAGTGAAAAAATAGAAATAGAAAGCAGGGAGAGAAAATAATAATAATAATAATAATAATAATAATAATGCCTCTCAACTTTCTGGCTTCTAACATTCTGCCAAGGGCAAGGTGTGCATGATTTAAATCAAATGATTTTTTTTTAAATCACTGATTAATCAAATATATATATATATTTTTATGATTAAATAAAATTATTATTTTTTTTACTTTTTATATCACCACTTAAAACTTTGGAAAAAAACAACAACAACTGGATTTAAGCATTAGTTTTAACATGATCAGTCAAAGTGGCTGAAATGAAAAACTAAGTTTTAAATCCTTGTGGAAGAAGTTTCATGTTGGTAAACAAAACTGAAAACAAGCTACATGTTGACAGGGTATAGAGGGCATGTGTATCTTATTCTAGAGTCTAGAAGTAGGGATCAGCTATGTATGGCTCTTTGAATAGGGATTAGGGAGTGGTCTCTTCCAGGGCTCTAGATACAAGGGCAGGCTCATACGCCAAATTTCAGTTGTCCCCGGAAGTTGCGGCTGGTGACGTAGCTGGGATATGCATCGCTGAGTGTTAGGAATCGCATTTGCTTTGCTCTCTGTGGGGAAACTGTGATGATAAATACAACTACTGAGCTGCCAAATATGAAATAATATGGTGAAATAATCTAAAGAAATAAAAGGAGTGAAACAGAATATATCATTGATTGTTTCCTCTTATATATATATATGTGTGTATTACTTTCATCAAACGCGAAAATAATGCCTTTTGTTAATAACAAAACCTCGGCTACTGTAATTTTTGTGAAACGTTTCGGATATTCAGGTGACCATTTAATTCAACTTTTACCCTCTACAAGAGGGTAAAAGTTGTTTTTGCAAGTATGTTTCAAAAGCATTTGCCATTTTTTTTTCAATTTTTGATTTTTCATATTTATTATTATTATTTTTTTACCTTAATTTTCAGTTCTCTGATTTGTTTCAATAAAAGTCGGCACGAACGATTCCACTTTCTGGCTTTGCTAGAAAAGTTTTTTAAAACATCCCTTTTTTTCCTGTTTTCAGATATTGACAATTTGTCATTTATAATTTTTTTTTTTTTTTTTGACATATCACATTTCACGCAGAAAATGGTCTCTTTATCTGACGCAGGTTGAATTGGGGCCACATTTTTTGCAAAAGACCTTTTTGGGGACTAAGATTTTTCAAGTCTATCAAAAGCATCGTGCAGTATTTTTCTCTTTCTTTGTCTTTCACCACTTGCAGTGGCATTTTCAACATTTGATCTCAGTAAATTGACTGTTGGTACAGCAGACGATTTCAATATCTTTTTCACTGGTGAACCAAGCAGGCGATTCATCATATCGTCTTCGTACTTACTATTTAAAAAGTGCTCACTGCAAATCCTAGCATTTTTCAAATTAAAGGAATCTGCTCTGCAACACCTGTTAACCCAATTTTTTTGCAACAACTGGGTAGTTTCGAGGAAAACAGTGAAAAATTATGTTTTGCCCTTTCATATTCCGGCAGGTATTTCGGCACGTAGCAACAGCGCAGGAAGGCATTGTACAAAAATGATGTACTAAAGAAATTTAAAAAAAAAAAAAAATCGATGTCAGAAACACAACCAAATAAACGGCAGATAACTAATGCGAATGCAACAAATGTGGGCTAACAGCATCCACAGAGCGCTTTACATCGCACACTGACAAGTGACGTGCATCCCCGTGACATCACTGAGCGGCACAGGCAAGGACCACTTCAACGACCAGAAACACAAAGTGATGAGCCAGCCCTTGTTACTAAGCCCTGGGTCTCTTTAGCTTCAGGGCAAAAGGGGTAACTGCAATGCAAGTTGTAGGGGTAGAAGAAGAAGGAATAGCCCCTTTAGTTTGGGAACAGGTTTTTATCTTAGCCTAGTACAAGGGTCTGTTGCTGTTCATTGTTTGCCTTTGTTCCTCTGTACTCTGCTTTAAATACAGAGTACACTATTTGTATTTTCTACTTAGTAATAGACAGTGCCTTGTATGTTCTCAGATACTTTACAAATATGTCTGCTGGGAGAAAGAAAGATCCAACTTGGTGCTATTTTACTGAAAGGATTGAGCTTGGAAAAAAAGTATGTAGGGCACACACTGGACTGGTGGAGGTCATTAGCTTTACTAAAGGACTGTGTTTCTGGAAAAGGACTTGAAGCTATTGAAGCACTTCACACATGCAAAGCTACATCTGCTGGAGTAGAGAGAATGTTCTTTACTTTTGGACTCGAGCACAGTAAACTCAGAAATCAGTTGGAGATAGAAAAACCTGCTAAACTTGTGTTTTTATTTAGATCTTTAAATAGAAAAAGTGCTTAAAAATTAACTGATTACCTATACCTACACTGTCTCATGTTTGCAGTAGAAATGTTACTGCAACTGGAAAATGCAGGAATAATTTAAAATTATTTTTGTTATTAATTTCCAATTAATTAAAGTTTTGCAATTAATTGCTTGTGTTTCAATGCTGTTTTGTTGCTAATGGATAGGATTAAGCCTAAAAATCAATTTAAATAAAAAAAATCGAATTTCTTTGATTTTTTTAAAAGCAAGTCATGATTTTTATACACCCTGACCAAGGGACTAAAATTCCTCTTGTCTCCAGCCCACATGGTTCAGCAACAAATTGAAGATACAATTATGGTACAATAGCATTTCTACTATGATCTAGGCTATAAACTTCACCCCCCCCCGAGAGGAAAAGAAAAACAACCAACACTAGAGGGATGGGGGGTTCCAAAGTTTGCCTTAATAGAAAATTAATGTAAAAATTATGTTCTTAAGAAAATGTGATATGGCATGTACATTTTCTGGGAGGTATTAGTAAAAATGGAGAAAAGTTCAGAGTTCTAAAAAAAAAAAAAAAAAAAACAACAAAAGGAAATGAAAATGTTCGGATGAGAAAAAAAGGGGGGGGGAAGTAAAGTAATGTAAATTTTTTATTTGGATCTGGCCAGAATCCCAAACAGTACTAAAAATGTCATTATAAGTGTCTAATTGCTGCCAGTGATAGCCAAAGAGAAAAAAATGGATTGAAGAGTATTGATTGTGGTTTTTGTTAGAACAGTTTTTTTTTTTTTTTTTTTTTATCATTTGCTAATGTGAGAGTATTGAAACACTAGAGTAGGATACTGTAATAGCATGCCTTCCTCAGGATAAAAGGTTTTGGGAATATATACACTGCTGGCCACCCAAAATGCAACACCAAGAAGGAAGCATCCGATTGGCCTGAAATTTGCAGCATGCGTCACCCACGAGAGGACATGCAAACGATTAGCATTGCAGGGCATATGCAAATCATGTGCGCCCGGCACGCCACCAAGAAGAACTATAAGAAGGGTGCACAGAAGGAGGGGTGTAAGTAGTGGAAATGTGCTGTGCTGCCGGACCTGTGCATGGGAAGCTTCCTGATGCCTCGTCGCAGAATACGGCAGTAATTCCAGCACGTTTCGGAGTTCGACACAGGACGAATAGTGGCTTATCGAGACAGCGATTTATTGTACCGAGACATCGGCGGCTGTGTGGGACGACATCCAGCCACAGTGAGGCAAGTATGGATTCGGTGGGTGAAGGAGCGACGGACGGACCGATGTGAGCGATTGCCGCAGCAGCGGCACACCTCAGAACGAGAGGACTGGCATGTTGCGCAGCGGGCATTGATGGCTCGCACTGCCACATCACGAACGTTGGTGCAGGAATTAGTGTGTGTTGCGCAACAACCTGTGTCAGCACGTACAATTCGGCGGCGTCTGCAGGAGCGGGGACTTGTCGTACGGTGGCCACTGCTCCGATTACCATTGACGTTACACCACCGGCGAGTGCGGCGGCAGTGGGCCATTGAACGCCGCACCTGGACTACGGAATGGCATGACATTGTCTTCTCTGACTAATCCCGCTTCTGCCCGCAAAACCATGATGGTCAGATCCGCGCGTGGCGGCACCGCCGTGAGAGACTATATGACGCCTACATTATGCATCGCCATACCAGTCCGCCGCCTGGCGTTATGGTTTGGGGCACAATTGGATATAACACCCGCACCCCACTCAACAGCCATCGCTACATCTCCGACGTTTTGGAGCCTGTACTCCTCCCTTACCCGCAGGACCTGTCAGTGGCCACGCTTCAACAAGACAATGCGCACCCGCACGTGGCACGCATCGTGCAACAATTCTTCACGGCCCACCAGTGTTTAAGCTATGGTTACTATTTTCGCGAAATGCTATGAGTTAATCTAAAATGCGAGAAAAAAATGAGTATCTGTCGCAAAATTGCACCCGCCGTTTAAATATTAACCCATCAGCAGATTCTACTCCGGCTATTCTGTTTTTGTGGAAACTAGTTTTCGAAATTCTGGCAACAATTTGCACTCCGCTGTTATTTTCTTAATCCTTAAGGTATAATAGGTTCCTACTGTGTCCCTGCAGCACCTTTTGAATCACTCCCCACCCTCTACATACACTCTAGAGTGCCCCATAAAGGGTGGGGTATGCTGACAGGGTAAGACAGAGGCTAGAGGGATTAGACTACTTCCCCCATTCAAGTCAATTGCGATGTCTACGACTTCATTCCCACCCCCAAGGCCATAAACAACCTCTGCATTTGTGACCGGAGTGACCTTTAAAACTTCTATAGAGAAGGAACACATATTAGGAAAGATAAATGCAAGCTAGGGGTTGCTCTCGCCACTCAAGGTGCCGTCCATCATACAACGTGCAGCATTACAATGGATAAATTCATTATTAAGAAACGCAAAGATTGCGAAGACAGTGCCGATAAAACAACTGAAAAAGAATGTGAGTTAAAAAAAAAAAAAAAAGTAAAACTGCTACTGAATCTAATATACCTTCCGTGCAACTTGTGCGAAAATGGTGCCCCCTTTACAAATGGGTGCAAGTTAACTGGAGGGATAAAATACCATATTTAAACTGCAAACTGTTCATTGCAGCAAGAAAAAGCAGTGTCCTAGCAAGTGATAAATTAAATGAAAATTCCCAATTTCCAATTATTTTCATATATTTGTTTTTGCGCATGGCTACTAACTAATCAAAAAATTTCCTACGCCGAAGGAATTCGATTGAAGCATCAAACATTTAGGGCAATTAAAACATCAATCAATTTAGGTTGACTGAAACAATAATATGTGTCAACTTTCCATCGCGCATGACAGCGACAACGCGTATGCGTAACTACAGAAGCAAAAAAAAAGTTTTTAATTTCAGGTGTTGCCAAAACCACGGCTTCCCAGCTGGAGAAAAAACCTCAGGAAATAGTTGCTTGTAAACAACTGCTAAGGGTGTGCTCTTCACCTTAAGATACTGGAAGCGGAAACACACACAAGACCGAAATAAGAAAATAAAAATAAACAAAGAATCCCGGCGGCCTCGATCCCCAAAAAATATAAACACACTCAACAGTCTGTCAGGCAAGTAAAGTTTCACCACGTGGTTTGTCATCACATATTTTACAAGCTAGAAGGGGATGGATTACGAGGGGAGGACGTACCAGAAACGATTGTCGAGTATAATTAACAATCGCAAGGGGTAGGAGGTCATTTTTTTTTTGTTCTCTTTCCCGGCAGTACTGAAAAAGTTAACGCTATTTTTTAAAAATATTTATTTTTATGTATTGTAATTAATCTTGAGTGTTAGCAATTACAAAATTCCCTATTCGAAAAACATTTAACACTGCTATGTTAACGATTCGAAACAGACAGTTCTGTCTTCTGCAAAAATAGCATGAATTCCATGAAAGCTGAAGGACCGATTGCGAAATAAGTTCTTGCCCGCGATCGGCAGAAATGACATGGAAGAGGTAGGAGCGGGGGGCAGGGAGGTCCCAGAGCAAAACAACGAGGAAGCACATTCAAAATCACACATCCGGTGAAGTAGCCGTTACCCTGTTACCCTCTGTACGTTGCCCACCCCTCTTCTATAAGAAGTGAGGAAGTGCGAACACAAAGGAATGTTTTCACCACAAGCTTTTTTTTTTTTTTAACATTTGCAAGTACCTGTAAATTAATGTGTGAAATACACATATACTCACACTACAATAATTGTAGGACACATATCATTTTCATAGCACATTTTTTTTTTGCCGATTCGTGATATGAATCATGTGTTACTTTGTCTGATATTAAAAAATAAATATTTAGAAGGCTGAAATGGTAATATTTCATTATATTGTAATTAAAATAATAGTTGGTTTGAGGAATATACTGTTACTATTAATAAAAATTTAAATTTAACTGGTTTTAGAAATACTTGGATTGAGTAGGGTTATTGAGGCTTAAAGACTGATTTTTTTATTTATTTATTTACACTTATATACCTTTTTTAATATATATATTAGTCTTTTTTTCATAAATTTTAACCTAAAATACGGGTAGATGAGGTGCACAGTAAGTTCAATCGCGAAAGCAGCTTATAATGTCATAACCCGGGTTTTCGGTGCATCTCTTGACACAAATTAAATTTTTATTTATAGTAACAGTATTGGCATTTTACTTATTCAATTCATACTGGTCATTAATAAAATCATTCATGCAAAGACAATGGTAACTCACAAAATCAAATTTGGATTTTATGCTTATTTAATCATGATTTTAGAAAAAAAAAAAAAAAAAAAAATCCTTATCCTGTTAGGAGCTGTATATTAACTTACACTGCCCAATACAGTTTTCTTTTAAATATGTTAGTATCTTCCAAGCTAATTAGTTTTCCACTGCTGTCCAATGCATTGTTGGAGCGAACAATTAATTTGATATTACAATTTTTTTGAGTGACAAAAGCCACAAACTTTCTTTAGCATTTTGCTACAACTTTTTGCCCCATTTTAGAATTTTTGCTACAGCGTTTTTTGAGCCAGTTTAAACCCTGCGGCCCACCAGATGTCACTGCTGCAGTGGCCTGCCAGTTCTCCCGACACGCCGCCCATCGAACACGTGTGGTCACTGATCGGCAACCACCACCCGCGGCTACGCCTGATGAATTGTGGCAACGTGTGGAAGCAGCCTGGACCGACATACCCCAAGCCCACATCTAAAGCCTCTTTCGTTCGATGCCGCGGCGTGTAGCGGCCGTTATTGCCAGCCATGGGGGCCACACGAACTGTTGATGTCTGTGTGTTCCGCAAGTCCCACGGGCCTGTAAGCTCAATCGTTTCATCTTTGTATCTGTTGTTATGTGTCTAGTAAATCTGGCTTGGCTATCTCGCGTCCTTGTTGGTGTTGCATTTTGGGTGGCCAGCAGTGTATATATATATACACTATCTACCAACAAGTAATTGGACACCCGTGATAGCAAAGGAAAACGAAGTTTATTCACCTTCAATAGTTGGTGGAGCCTCCAAGAGTGGCGATTACAGCTGCGATCCTCAGGGGCATACTCTCAACCAGGCGTTGTACGATGGCTAGCGGTATTTTCTTCCACTCGGCTTGGAGAACACAGGTCAGTTCCTTCACCGATTTTGGACGGTGGGGGCACCCCTTAAGTCGACGCTCCAACTCGCTCCAGAGGTGCTCGATAGGGTTAAGGTCCGGGCTCTGCGCAGGCTAGGCCAGTCCATTTGATTAACCCCATTCTAACCATACCAAGCCATGGTGAACCAAGCAACATGACAGGTGGCATTGTCATCCTGAAAGTAACATGGGTCCACCCCGTAAAACTGCCACAACGTAGGAAGCGCATGGTCATCCAAAATGGTGCAGTAGGTCTCAGCGTTGAGTCTACCAGGAATTGCGACCAAGGGTCCCGTGCCATACCAGGAGAAACACCCCCATATCATAATTCCACCGCCGTCAAACTTCACAGTTGGCACAATACATTCCGGCAGGAGGCGTTCTCCAGGCAGACGCCAAACCCAGACCCTGACATCTGAACGGTAGAGGGTGAACCTTGATTCGTTGCTCCAGAGAACCTGTTTCCACTGTTCAACGGTCCACTGTCGACGTTCTTTGCACCACGTTAGCCGAGCAGCGCTATTGGAATTGGTGATCAAAGGCTTGTGGGTGGCAGCACGTCCATGATAACCGAGCAGATGGTCTTCCTTACGGATGGTATTCATCGAAAGAACACTCTCGGATGCCTGTTGAAACTCCTCGCGGATGTGTCCCATCGATTTGGTGCGGTTCTTCTAAATTTCTCTGGCCAGCACCCGTCGGTCTCTAACTCCCAGTTTTGTGGGTCTGCCGGGTCGGGGCACATTCCGACAGTCACCTCTCATCTTGCACTTGCCAATCACATAGCCCACTGTTGATTTTGGGTACTTTAACTCGCTGGATATGTCACGTATGGATCGGCCATTTCTGTGATACCCGACGATTACACCTTTCTCGAAATCAGAGAGCTCCGAACTGCATGGCATCTTGCATGCGACTGGTTGCGTTGTTGTTTCCCACACGATATTTAACGGCGGCGGCCGTGACGTGTATCAGGACCGCAGATATTGTCGATTGCAGGGGTGTCCAATTACTTGTTGGTAAATAGTGTATATATATATATATTTTTTTTGCTCAAGTTGGTAAGCATACTTTACTTTTTCCAATAGCTTATTCTATTCTTTTTTTTTGTTGTTGTTTTCATTTCATTATTGGAATAAACTTAACTTTTGTGTAGATTAATCATAGCTAATGTGGGAGTACTAGCAGTAACTTTTTTTTTTTTTTGATGTGATGTGAGAAAAGAGAATGTTTCCAGGTAACTGAACTAAAACAGAGTATTGTTGTAAAATAAAAATGTCACTCTTAGTCTTCTAAATTACAATGTAAAGAGTGTCTAGCTCAAATTTAAACACGCAACAAGTCTGCACATCAAATGTTAAGCTCTTAGCACTCCTTGAGTGAATTGTCAGAACCTTTGATGATTTTTGTAAAGCAGGCCATTAAGTAAATTCTGCCACTTACAACTCCTTCATCACCATGAATCACACAGGTGAAAACTACTTGGTTTGCAGACCAAAAATTATGAGAGGGATATTTTAGAACTGAAACTAATTTCTGGACTCTGAACACATCTTTAGTTGTCCTACCCCCCCCCCCCCCCAGCGGTCCAAAGAAAATCAGCTACTAAAAGGCACAATTGCAAATAAAATGCTATTTTCCAAAAGCACCTGAGGGCAAATAATAAACCTTAAGTTAACCTCGTCGGTGGCAGTAAGATCAACTTTTTTTTTTTTTTTTTTTTTTTGAGTTCTTTTTCCTGCAATTTCGTAAATGTCCTCTACCACTTTAAGATAGATCACTGGCTTTTTTTCTTTTTTAATTCTAAAAAACAAACTTGTTGAACAGTTAAATTTCGATTGTTAGAAATAAAGTTTTTCATCAACAACAACAAAAATCACAATAATTAGTAACCAACCTTCATCATATCATAACACATCTTAAGAGGCTCAGAGAAACAGTGCAACACATTAAAAATTGGGGCAGCTCTTGACTGCTGCTACAACAGTCAATGCCAAACAAAGTCACCTAATCTGGGTAGAACACTAGAAGCCCATGGAGCAGACTGTACTAAATAAAAAACAGGCTTGCAGAGATGGAAGTGACAGCTTCACTTGAAAACAATATCATGTTCCTTGATTCCAACTGACTTCAGCACTAATACCAGTAATTGAAAGGCTGGACACCAACTTGTCCACCCAATGGCAAGCTGCTAACTAAATGAAGGAAAGCTAATCGCTAACCAGTGAAAAAAGTTCATGGTGGGGCAAAGACAGAGTTTGTTTATATACTGCACTATCATTAGCCTGAGTACAAACAGTGGTGGGTCTGTGATGCTCTAAAGTTGGCTGAAATGAGAGAGAGAGAGAAAGAGAACACAAATTTTGAAGTATTATATGGCGTAATCCTGTATTTCTTTCATGATTTATCTGCTTCTCTGGGCAAACACGGGATAAGAGTCTTAACCTCCATATTCGCTAAACATGAATGCCGGTTGCTTCGACTAGCAAATCCTGTGATGGTTATATTCAAATTGATCGAAAACTTCGTCGTTCTGGGTGGTGTAGTGGTTAGCATCCCCGGGCGCTTTCTGGGAGACGCAGGTTCGAGTCCCGCTCCAGGACGATGGCAATTTTCAAGTTTTCGGATGTTATCTGACTTACCCTCCTTGTCACATTTACGCCAAAAATCGGATTGTCATCTTCAAAATTTGTATTATATGGCGTAATCCTGTATTTCTTTCATGATAACTTATACATTGGAAGCACATACAGGAGCATTAACCACAGAATTTTAGAACACAAAAAAGATGTTTTGAGAGCAATCCTAATACAGCCTTGTCTATTTTGACAATGGAAGACACATCTGCAGTTCCCCGCTGGAACGAAGCAAGACGAATTGCTTCTTTTGACAATCGTTTTGCCCTCCGTTACTGTGAAAGCCTGGAAATTATTTTCAACTCAGTGACTTGCAATTCCGAATCTCCTCTCTACATCCCGATGATCTGGCGATCAATTCTAAGTTTTGGCAACAAAAATAGAAAAAACTTTAAATGTAGAATCTGGCAACAATCTTAGTCCTCCATTGGCGTGATGAAGACCTAAGATAAGGTCAAAAGCTCCCAACTTACGAACTTTCTTGTAAAAGTTTTTTTCATGTAACGTAACTAACGTGATCACGTTATCTTTATTTGTTATATGTAAATTATTCTTAATACATTTGAACATAATTTTCCCGATATTGAAGTACTATAATTGGTTAATCGTAAGAATGTTGTACTTGTTTGGGAAAACTCTTGTGTCATTACATAGTGTTAGTTGTGTATTTCTATCAAATTTTAGATCTCAAAAGAAATCGAGGTAGTTGCCTTCAATGCACGATCTTGATAACAAGAGTCACTCACAATACAAATTTAAATTCGTTGGCTGAATTTAAAGATTTTATTGTATTACAACTATTAGAACTTTCAGGTTTCCCTAGAACCCATCATCAGATACAGAAGAAGGAATAAGTTTAAATAGAGTGTTACATCTACGTGACATGATATAGACATCAGATATTAATATGCCATAATGTCACGTGGCATCAAATTGTCAAACAACGTGGTACATATCATGAAATAAAGAAAATGGAATGCAGGTATATATACAATACTGCATTGTAAAAATAAAGGAAGGTTAGTAGGTAACTAAATTAATTGTGTTGTTCTTATCTGGAGATACAACAAGGAGCACTGTAGCAGAAATTGAGAAAGTGATTTCGTCCTCAGTTTGCCTCATATTCGGACCTGTAAATAGTTTCCAAATTGCCAGTATAGATACTGGAGCATTGACTATTTCTGCACGAATTTGAATTCTCCTAATACCATCCTAGTTATCACGTATATATTTTTACACCACTCCTCACAAGATGAAGGAAATATTCAAAACTTTCAAATGTTTCCAAATAAGACTTGTAGTGGAGAAAACGCATTTGTCTTTTCCAATAAATTGTAGACTTGCACATCATACCCAGATTCCTTAGACTAAGGACGAAACCTCGTTCATGGAGGGACGCTCAAGTGCTAAAATACGCCGAAAATAAGACTCCTCGCTGAAATCAGAGCCAAAAGATGTCTATTAGACTCACTACAAAGAAGATCCTATGACTCATACCAGCGACTTAGCCATGCTATTCACTTTAATAAATACCTCACAATACTTACGACTATTATCGAATCTGAAGTTAAGCAAGCCCAGAAAAGACACATCCATAAACTATGTAATCTTGTGTACCAGGATGTTGTTGAGAGGAACCGTACCTCATGTACACATAGGCCTAATCAGAATCAATCACAGCCTTCAACTAACTTTATCAATTACAGTGATTATCTTCTAAACCAAATCCAAATATCAGCACTAAAGGCCTAAAACCGCCTTCCCAAACTCCAGGATTAATAGGTTGAAACTTATTTCGCAAGCAGAAGCCATCACAGGGATCATAGCATACTTCTGGAAAATTTTAGGTAAGAATTTTAGGAATTTTAGGAATTTTAGAAAAATTTTAGGAAAATTTTAGGAGTGTATTTCAATAAAAACTAGATGTATATTTGTATACATCTAGTAAAACAACTTTGTATGCATTGTAAAGAGTTTGCTTCACACCCTTCAACCATATATACTGATAGACTGCGCATGACATCAAAATTTCTGGCTCCAACATAAAATCACATGACAACAGTCAAAAAGATGGGTTACACCTGCTGTGCTTATGGTTGCTCTGAGCGATATAGTAAAGAAAGTTCTATGATTTTTCATGGGTAAGAAACGAATTAAATACCTAAGTCAATAAAGTTCAATTACTTAACCAGAAACTTGCAGCTATTGATATAAAAATATAGTAACTTAAGAAAAAAAAATGGAATGCATGTTCCAAATTCTTCGCAAATGTTCATCACATTATAAATCACAAAATGTAAACAACACGATTATGCATGTATATAGCTCATAAGTAAACTTACCTGAAGAGTTTTCATTATATATGAGGTGCATTCACATAATACACCGAAAACACTGAAGTTCTGCAGCATAAATTAGTAATCATAACAGCATTTTTACACGAAATTTCGAGTCTGATGATCACGTGCCCAATGTTTGAGCCATGGCGGCTTTGATGCAGCTATTGCCAATGCGCAGTCCATTAGTATATATGGTAGAAGTTCACACCCAAATTTTTTGCATAACGTCTAATGTCTAAAGTTTAAGTATGATTTACTTCTAATGTTCAGTTCTTATCTTTTCACGTGTTATTATCATATTCAAGTATATTTACCACATTCAAGTTTCACTTTGAACATTAATATGCTGTTGAACCAGAAGCAATTCACGATTTTCACAGTAAAGTTTTCAGGTTTCACATTAAACTATAATATCCTAAAAAGGTAATTGAAAACCAAGAACTATGTACAATTGTTCACTGAATAACTTTTTTCATATTATTGTTTTAACCTTTTCCTGATTAGCCTATCTTTTTCTGCTTCCACCACAACTAATTTACTTTCAGTTTTCTTTATTTCAGCTGAACCTTGTATGATCAAGTTAGAGGCAACTGCTATTTCAACAGTATTTTGTTTTTCTACAGCTTTTCTCATTCTTTCTGTTCCCTCTTGAATTACTGCTAGGGAGGCTTCTTTATCTTTTTTAAGCCTATTTATTTCTGCATCATTTTCTTTTATTTTGTCATCAAACTCAGCTTTTCTTTTTTTCTCTAGCTGCTTTTTCCTTATTTTCCTCTCTTTCTTCGAAAATAAAAGCATAACACACAGCGCGAAAACTAGCTCATAAATAGAATATTTGAAACACTCTCAATGTATGCACTCTCAATTATTAGGGATGGTAGAGGGGAAGGGAATAGAACTATCCAAAATTAGCATGTTTTCGTTGCGCTAGGGCGCTTAAGCACGGCTGAATTCCTTCAGATACCCCCAATGTTCAAATGATTGAAATGTGCTGATGTTCATGGAATGAAATGGTTGATCAGCTATGATGACCGCATAAAAGTTCGGGGTGGGGGAGGGCTTTATTTTTTTTATTTTTTAGTTTATGCAACATTTTACATCACTCCAGTATTTATCTTGTCATCATCAACAATCGCAATGCAACTACCGCTTACGATCGCGGATATCAGCAACCGAAAATCTGCCATATCTCTAAGTGATATAACACACAGTATCCTATTACAGTGTATTGTAATTGAAAAAAAAAAAGGATGTGGAAAAAGAAACTTTCAGAAATTAAGATCATCAAGTCATGCGTTTCAAAAATCCGTTTTCCTTTATAACGTTTGAAAACATGTTTTTGCTTTTTTACCTGTAGTGTAAATAAAACTATGTTGATTTTTTTTTATGGAATCAGACGTCCGTATGTCTGATTGTCTTCATCTGAGTTCACACTTTAGCTACTGTGTACAAGTAGACCTATTTTTTTCAGCTCAAAAATATGTAGTTTTGTATATATTCACAGTATAAGTCATTCCTTATTCCCACAGAACTGAATTCAGCATATGCAAAATGAAGATCATCAAGACCCGCCCAACACTATGTTTCTGATTGTCTGCTGTTTATATTCAAGAAATGCAAACATGGATCAATGGTGAATGCAGCAACTATGATTTTTATTTATTACCAAGAAAAAAAAAAAAGAGCCGTGAAAGCTGTAAAGCTGAAACGGATATTTCTCTCGAACCCCCCCCCCCCCCCCATGCACAAAAACATTCCAATTAAGATCAAACAGCAGGAGGACGCGTCCACACAACACAACCTTTGGAATTACCTGATGGAATGGCTTCTTTTGATTTGGCACATCGCCATAAATCACCACCTGCAGCTCACTGAACTGTCAAGTTGCATCCTTCCTCCTTCACTTTAACTGTAATAGAAACTGTAAAAAAAAAAAATGCTCCCCAATTTTCGACAAAATTAAATTACCAAATTTACGTCATGATGTTGCAATTTACTAAAATACGTTTGTTTATCTGCTGAATATTGCTTAAATCCATTGAAAACTTTTTAATTATAGATGATTTTTTTATTAAAACAGTAACTCAGACGTCTGAATAAAAACGTGTTTGTAATTCAAATAGAGTCCATATCATCACAGAAAAAAAATTTAAGGATCACTCTGTTTAAATAAACCATGGCATCTAAAAAAAATAATTCACTTGCTTTTCCCGTAATTTATAATTACTGTTTCTTTTTTTCAATCCGATTATGCAACGTTTTTTTTTTTTTTGCATCTGCTAAAGTTCCTAACGGAATTTGGCGAAATTTGCACTAGAACTTTATTGTGATGTATCTTAACTACTGTAAAAATTTTACTGTGTTATTTTCAAAATTCAGAAAAATGGATTTCTGAAAATATTCTCTTAGTCCTTTAGTGCTGTGGAAGTGATAAACAGGTGTTTGCTTTCTTCCCAACCAAGGGCTTCAGATCAGCGCTCCCAGCTGTCAATCAACCGTTCCTATGGTAACACCCTTTCTGCTGGAGGCTCACTCTGTCCAAAGAGGCACACATACTTGTCCATAATAAAAATTACCAATGCTAACTTTTAAAGTTTTAAACCGATTCAACTGGAATTTTGGAAGTGAGCTTCTGTAATCCAATTACAGTGAATGTAAAAATTTCAGCCACTTCTCGTGAAAAATTCGCAAAGATAGTTTTCTTATTTTTTATCATAAGTAGTGGAAGTCTCTTGAGGGGAGGGAGGGTGGCATGCACATAAACAAGAAGATGATGAATGTGTTGTTCAGGCATACTCCTCACTGGTGGATGCCAGCTGACTTGGTACATACGCGACCCCCTGCAAATGCTAAATGCCTCTTCTTTCCCCTTCTGTTCTCAATTGTCGGACGGACATCAAGCTCCCCTTCGACCTACTAGTAATCATCCAATTTTATTGCACTGGAAGTAGTGCCTTTTTTTTTCTTTTTTTTCCCCCAGCTAAATTAGGATTTGGTGCACATCGGAAACCGCTGCCGGTGGTTTCTTTGAGAACAGAGAAAAGGAACTTTAAAAACTGAAGGGGTAACAGTAACACGATTTCCTAAAAGGGCATAAAAGCACTAATTTCAAATTTCAAGGCTTTTCAAGACGGCATTAAAAAAACACCGTTTTTCCAGGATATTCCAGGCCTTGAAAACGTAATCATGATTTTCCAGGACTTTCCAGGTTTTCAAGCACGCGTGCGCACCCTGCGTAATGGTAAATTTATTGGCGTTAATAACGGTTGTGTTTTTAATAAATAAGCTTACGAAAATTTTAGGATGAATAGCAAATTTTAGGTCTAATTTTAGGAATTTAAGGAGGGTCACAAAATATTAGGAATTTTAGGAATTTTAGGAGGAATGCGATCCCTGCCATCATTTCCCATCTACTGTTAAGAAAACAAGACGATGCACGAAATCGATTAATCAATTTGATTAAGAAATTTCATGTTCAAAGACACAACACGGATTTGACTTGTCTTACAGAGGAAAAAAAGCAACTTTTAGAACTATGCAACAATCCCAATATATCGATCATATCCACTGATAAAACCTCGCAAATTATTATTCTGAACAAAATAGACTATCGGAACAAAATGCTAGAGGCAATTGATACTATCCCGCACGTCACTCTTAGTTCGAATGCTATTAATGCTACCATAGCGGCCATATATAAGTTGAAGAAAATCTCAAACCTCCCAACGGCCATTTCACAATGCTTATACTGCCTTCCAGGTTCACGAGTTCCTGAACTTTTTGGTAAATTAAAGATTCATAAACCCGGACACCCATTACGCCCGCTAGTATCTGGATTTGCAGCACCTACCAGACCTATAGGGAAGGCACTAACTAATTTCCTTCAACCACTAGTTAATAATTCACTCTACTCTGTTAAAGGCACAGTACAAGCTACTAACAAGATCAAATCCTTTAATGCAAATAACTCAACCTTTATTATGGCTTCTCTCGATGTCATTTCTTTGTTCCCTAATGTTCCAATCAAAACTGTACATGACATCATTCAGACAAAACTACTTGAACTTAAATACGAACCAGAAACGATCCAATCCATCATTACAACCTTAAAACTAGTACAGAACAGATCATATTTCAATTTGGCAACATTATTTATTGCCAAACTGAGGGCGCCCCAATGGGATCACCACTATCTCCGATTCTAGCGGAAATTCTATTACAACACATAGAAAATAAAGTGCTACAAGAATATCAACAACCTCCGTGCTTTTACATAAGATATGTAGATGACGTACTTCTCTTCTGGGATTACAAACCAGCTGACCTACGAACTTTTGCTGAACACTTATCATCCCAAATCTCGACCATAAAATTCTCAATTGAACTGGAAAGTGAAAGTAAATTGCCATTCCTGGATTTTATGCTTGAACGAGATGCTGTCACTTGCACCTTGCAACACTCTGTATATAGTAAATCCACTTCTATACCTACATTGATCCCGGCTTCTTCAGCACATCCAAAAAGCTATAAACTCTCCTCAATTAATTTACATCTACACAGAGCCATCACGCATTCATCTAGTTTCAGCAGACATAAATGTGAGATTAAAAAAGCATTCAACATCACCCTCAACCATGTCTTTCCCAACTTTATCATAAAAAGCTCTTAAGAAGCTCCACCAAGAAAACTCAACTACTATCCAGAGGGACCAACAACTTCGTAGATATGTAGGTGCCATAGATTACTATTCGACCATAACACCTGTTCTCAAAGCCATTTGCAGAAACTTTCACCTGGAATTCGGAATGCGTACTACAAACATTTTCCAGTTGATTAAAAAAGATCGAGACCAGGTAACAAAGCTAAACAAATTTGGTGTTTACAGCATCCCCTTAAAAAGTATTGAAGCTGACACTCCCGATAGTAAATATATAGGATCTACAAAATGTACACTAGCAACAAGACTGAATGAACATAAATACGCCGTAAAGAATGGATTTAAAAATTCTGCATTGTCTCGACTCGTGTGTGATGGCCTGCACTATCCAATTTGGAATGATGCTTCCATCATCGTAACACCTAGTGCTGTCTCTTCATTGCTGTTCACTGAGAGCCTTGTAATTGCTACTCAGAGACATTTTATGCTGTAATGACAATGCTGCAGTATCTATACCGACAATCTGGAAACAATTTACAGGTCCGAATATGAGGCAAATTGAGGACGAAATCACTTAATCTCGATTTCTGCTATAGTGCACCTTGTTGTTTCTCCAGATGAGAACAACACAATTAATTTAGTTACCTACTCTAACCTTCCTTTATTTTTACAATGCAGTATTGTATGTATACCTGCATTCCATTTTCTTTATTTCATGATATATGCCACGTGGTTTGACAATTTGATGCCACATGACATTATGGCATATTAATATCTGATGTCTATATCATGTCACGTAGATGTAACACTCTATTTAAACTTATTCCTTCTTCTGTATCTGATGATGGGTTCTAGGGAAACCTGAAAGTTCTAATACTTGTATATACCATAAAATCTTTAAATTCAGCCAACAAATTTAAATTTGTATTGTGAGCAACTCTTGTTATCTATATCGTGCATTGAAGGCAACTACCTCGATTACTTTAGACTATTTCTGCACAAATTTGAATTCTCCTAAATATTAGATCTATTAATCTTATATATTTGTTCTGAATAATTTGAAGTTTATTGAAATTATATTTTGCAGTCTGTCCCCACGATAAGATAGCATAATTAATATGAGTCTGAAACATGGTATAGTATACATGAATTAGTGTTTTATAGGTAAGGTTTGGGAATACCAAGCTGATAATTCCAATGTTTTTGGGGACTCTGAGAAGAAGAGAGTCCACATGTTGGTTTCATCTAAGGTCTCTATGTAAGGTAATCCCCAAATAAAGTAAGGAGTTCACCTCTTCTATATTTGTATCATTGATAGATAATGTGATAGGAGGTTGTGAAATATTTTGTTTTGAGAAATCAAAGATTTTTTTTTGGTAGTATTTATTATTAATTTACTAGAATTTAGCCAATCTGAGATCTTATTAAGTTGAGTATTAACATTCATAATAGTGTCAGTCATTGAATTAAATGAAGTGAGGATGGTTATGTCGTCTGCATATAGGAGTAAATCAATATCACTTATTGAAATAAAGATATCGTTAATATACACTGAGTGGCCACTTTATTATGACCACCTGACAGTTTTAAGCAAATGAGCTATGGCTGTACACTGTTGATGCCCAAGGGCGAGGCTAGTATAAAAAGGGAAAGCTTAGTGCTTGCGACAGCAGTAGAAGTGATTTTTGGGTGACGAGATGGGTAAAAAGCGGGCGGTTGTAGTGAGCGATGGGTTTGCCTCCTCGGGGCGCTCCGTGGTAACAATGGCACACACAACAGCAACAAGGGCCTCTGTGAATCTTGGAGAGGTGCAAGCTAGTTCTGTGTGACATTGGCGAAAAGACCCCAACTCACTGGGTTTTGTTCCAGAATCCTTAGGTTGAATGACCAACTGGAACCCTCAGCTGTGGGCTAATCCCCCACACGGATGTACTTACCTGATTTAAAAAACAAAAAGAAATATTAAGAATGACTCAAGTGTGGGATATGGTGGACCTACCACACTTGAGAAAGACGGTCCACCACAGAATCGACCTGGACTTTCTAAACGGCGTATGAGAAAGCGATCTCAGCTGAGTGAATGCAAGATTGGTGTATGGAATACTAGAGGTATAAATGGCAAGATGAGTGAGGTGATTGAGAAGATGAATAAGTATAGACTGGATGTGCTGTGTGTAAGTGAAATCAAAAAGAAGGAAATTGGGGTAGAAGAAGTGAATGGCACGGTGAGTGTGTGGTCTGGAGTATTGAATAATATGAGAGGACAGGCTGGTTTAGGTGTGATTTTAAGTGAAAAGATGAAATACAACTTGATTCACTATAGTTGCGTAAGTGAGAGAATTCTCTGGATTCATTTGAAAGTGAAACTTCAGAGAATTGTAATTGTTGTAGTGTATGCTCCTTGTGACTCGGAACCTTCTGATAAGAAGGAAGATTTCTGGAATGAGCTAAAAGCTGTTTTGAGCCAGTTTGGTGCTAAAGAAAAAGTTATAATAGCAGGGGATTTCAATGCTAGAGTAGGTGTGCAGAATGCAATTTCTGACAATGTTCTGGGTAAGTTTAATGATCCTTGTGTGAATGATAATGGTGAAAGATTAATTGAACTCTGCATTGCGAATGTTTGTGTGTATCTAATACATTTTTCAACCACAAGTATGTACACACATATACTTGGGAAAATCGTACTCTTGGTCAAAAGAGTGTGATAGATTTTGTTGTTTACGATCAGCGTTTCAAACACTTAGTTGTTGACACCCGTGTGATGAGAGGTGCGGATGTTGGTTCTGATCATTACTTGGTAGTGTCACGAGTGAAACTTAATGTTGGTTGGAGGAAAAGGAATAGGAAGAGACCCAGGATAGAAAGAATAAAGGTTGATAGGCTCCTTGAAGATCATCAGCGGTATTCTGACTTACTCAGAGAACGACTGAAGGATCTGAAATCTTGTGAGAGGGATGTAGAAAAGAAGTGGGAATATTTTAAGAACTGTGTTGTTACTGCTACTAAAGAGGTCTGTGGCATCACAATAGTGGGTAACAATAGAGGTGATGCTTGGTGGAATAGTGAGATTGATGAGGCAGTAAAGAAAAAGAAGGAAGCCTATTTGGGGATGTTGCAAGGTAGAGTCTCTGTTAATGAATATTGTTGTAAGAAGCGTGAAACTGCTAAGCTGGTTCGCCACAGTAAGGCAAAAGATAGGAAAGAGAAAGTGGAAAGGCATGCACTGGCTTTTTGGAAAGATAGAAAGTCCTTCTGGAAGTACATGAGACTCAGGAAAAATAGGGGAAACAAAGTTGTAAGTTGTGTGAAGAATGAGATTGGGGAAATGATATGGGAGCCCAATGAGTTAAGTGACAGATGGGGCAAATACTTCTGTGAGTTATTAGATCAGGAGAGCAAAAATGATTCTGAGACAGATGCAGATGATGTCACAATGAGGGATGAAAGCACAGGAGGGATCTCAAGAGAAGAAGTGTGTAAAGCTCTAAAATCTCTTCAGAATGGTAAGTCTCCAGGAGTTGATGGCATAACTGCAGAGATGTTGAAGTATGGTGGTGACTCTAAAATTGACTGGTTAACTGAAATTTGCCAGTTGTGCTAGGAGTTAGGAATGGTTCCTAGGGATTGGAAGGATGCTATCATTGTTCCCTTGTATAAGGGAAAAGGTGATCAGACTGAATGCAAGAACTATCGTGGTATTAGCCTACTGAGTGTGCCAGGGAAAGTGTTTGGTAAGGTTGTTATTGAAAAAGTACGGGGTCTTACATCAGAGAAAGTGTGGGATGTTCAGAGTGGTTTTATGCCTGGTAAAGGCTGCACTAACCAGATTTTTGCATTACGCATGATGATTGAAAAGTATCTGGCTGTTGGTAAGTAAGTTTTGCTGCCTTTATAGATTTAGAGAAAGCGTATGACCGAGTCAATAGGACATTTTTGTGGAAGGTATTGAATGAATATGGTGTTACTGGGAATCTACTTAATAGTGTAAAAGCCATGTATGCTGGTAGTAGAGCTTGTGTACGAGTGAATGGTGTTTTATCAAAATGGTTTTCCATTGGTGCAGGAGTTAGACAAGGTTCTGCAATGTCACCATGGCTGTTTAATATATTTATGGATGCATGCATGCGTGAGGCCAAAATAGATAATAGCGGCTTATGTCTTGGTGATATCCGTGTGTGCAGATTGCTGTACGCTGATGACACTGTCCTGTTGGCAGAGAGCAAAAGTGAGTTGCAGAGTATGTTGACTCGGATGCACGAAGTTTGCATGAAATTCAAACTGAGTATAAATGAGGGAAAAACCAAAGTTATGGTGTTTGAGAGAGGAATGGGTAGCACTGAATGTAATGTAAGTATAAATGGCACTGTGATTGACCAGGTGAGTGAGTTTGTGTATTTAGGAAGCATGTTTGACAGAGAGGACAAGTTGGATGGTGATATCAGTAGGCGAGTGAATTCTTCTTTGAAAGTCATAGCTGCTCCGGGAGGTTTTCACAGGAATGATGGGTTCTCTAGAGAGTCCCGCATGGCTGTGTATGAAACAGTAATTGTTCCTACTCTGATGTATGGCAGTGAAACCTGGGTACTGCAGAAGAAACATAGGAGTCGTTTGTGTGCTGGAGAAATGCGTTACTTACGTGGGGTTTGTGGCAAGACACGATCTGATTGTGTAAGGAATGAAGATGTATTGCAGTTGTGTGATGTAAAGCAAAATGTTGTTAGCAAGGTGGAGACCAATATGCTTCGGTGGTTTGGCCATGTTGAAAGAATGAGTGATGAAATGCTTACTAAGAAAATCTTTTCAGCCCAAGTGGCAGGAAGGAAAGGCAGAGAAAGGCCAAAGAAGACATGGGTGGATCAGATTCAGGAATGTCTGCATGAGAAAAAGATTATGAGTATGAAGTATAAAAGATCTTGTGTACGGCGTGTAATGGATATCAGTGAAGCACGAGTTGTATGTCAAGATCGCTGTAAATGGTGAAGTTTGATACGACAACAATAAGTAAAAATGTCTGGAAGTTTGTATTTCTTTTTGGAGCTAACCTCTGAATCTCAGAGAACAGCTTAGTGATATGTATGTATGTATGTATGTATGTATGTATGTATGTATGTATGTATGTATGTATGTATGTATGTATGTATGTATGTATGTATGTATGTATGTAGATGGGTAAAAAATGCGATTTGACAGACTTTCAACGTGGGATGATGTAGGAGCTCAGAGCCATGGTGCGAGTATCACAGAAACCACCGCATTCATGAAATGTTTCAGAGCAGCTGTTGTTAAAGTGTTTAAAGACTGGACTGTCAGCCAAAAAACTGGGTTCCTACGTGCAACATGTGGTCGTCATCGACTAGTGACTGCTTGGGCAGAACAGAGAGTGTCCAGACTGAAAACAGACAACAGAAGGGCAACAGTGCAGCAAATTACAGACCATCCTAATCAAGGATCTCCTCAAATGATCTCTGCACCAACTGTTCGCCGTACACTGCATCAGATGGGATATGGCAGCCAAAGGCCTGTTCGAACACCTCTGCTGTCTGCAGTTAACAAGAGAAACTGTCTCCAGTTCACACAAGGATTGGACAGTCGATAATTGGAAACAAATTATGTGGTCTGATGAATCACGTTTTCAGTTGCACCATGCCGATGGCCGAGTGAGAATTTGGTGGAAACAGCACGAAAGCATGGACCCCAAATGCATTGCTACAACCCTTCAAGCTGGTGGAGGCAACGCTATGGTTTGGGGAATGTTTTCCTGGCATGCTTTGGGCCCTTTAATTCATGTTGATCAACGTCTGACTGGCACATCATTTCTAAACATCGTCGCAGACCAAGTGCATCCTGTCATGTGGATGGTTCATCCCAATGGCGATGGCTACTTTCAACAAGATAATGCGTCCTGCCATAGTGCTCGTATTGTACAGGATTGGTTTCAGGAACATGCCGGTCAGTTTACTTTGATTAGGTGGCCCCCACAATCTCCAGATCTCAACCCCATTGAAAATTTGTGGGATGAAGTTGAACGAGCCATCAGATAACTGGATCCACAACCCTGCAATTTCACACTCCTGGAAAGCGCAATTCGTCAAGCATGGTCTCAGATTCCACAAACCACCTATCAACATCTCGTGGAGTCCATGCCACGAAGAATCGGCACATTTTTAAAGGCAAAAGGTGGCCCAACAAAGTACTGAGGGAGTGGTCACAATAAAGTGGCCAATCAGTGTATATACTGAAAAGTATAGGTCCCAAAATTGAACCCTATGGAACACCAGTTGGCATGAATTGAAGAGTGGATTGTTGTTTGTTAATTTGTGTATAGTGTTGCCTACCTGATAAATAACTTTTAAAAAGAGAATGTTCATTGTTCCTTATTCCTATAGTGTGTAATTTGTGTAGTAAGATATTGTGATTTATGGTATCAAAAGCTTTGGATAGGTCTAAAAGTAAAGTGATGGTATATAAGTTGAGTTCAAAATTATGTTGGACTGTTTGTTGTATGTATAATAACGCTGTTTCCGTTGACTTTCCGGATTGAAAACCCTGCTGATTTGGATGGATAATTTTTAGTTCATGAATGTACGAGATCAATCTGTTGTAAATCAATCTCTCCAAAATGTTAGCAAAAATTGATAAAATAGCTATAGGGTGGTAGTTGTATGCATCGTTTATTGATCCAGATTTGTATTTTGGGATTATTTTTGTGATTTTAAGTAGATCAGGAAATTCACCAGATCGGGATACATCATTAAATATAAACAACAGGGGATCAAGAATAAGATTAACAACATTTTTTATGATAAATGGTTGAAGATCATCATATCTAGGGCCAGACTTGGGATTTATGTGGTTAAGTTCTTCTAATAGTTCCGTTTCTGTAATTTCAGTAAGATAAAAATTATTAGACCTGTGTGTGCTCCCTAGGTAATAAGTGAATGGAATTTTTGGGGTGATTTAGTTTTTTTTTGTGTTTGTGGAAATAAGGTCAAATGTTCATTTAATGTATTTGTAATATCTTGTTTGTCTATAAGCTTAAAGTTATTAGAATCTGTTAAGTACTGAGGAACCGTTAGATCTGTATCTTTACCCATTAGCAATTTGAAACACCCAGGGTGACATTACATAACCTTGCCTGACTCCTGCACTAATGGAAAACTATTTTGATACAACACCATTCACTCGTACACAAGCTCTACTGCCAGCATACATGGCTTTCACACTATTAAGTAGATTTTCAGTAACACCATATTCATTCAATACTTTCCACAGAAGTATTCTATTTACTCAATCATATGCTTTCTCTAAATCTATGAAGGCAGTAAAAACTTTATTACCAACAGCCAGATACTTTTCAATCTTCATGTATTATGCAAAAATTTGGTTAGAGCAGACTTTACCAGGCATAAAACCACTCTGAACATCCCACACATTCTCTGATGTAAGACCTTGTACCTTTTCAATAATGACCTTACCAAACACTTTCTCTGGCACACTCAGTAAGCTAATACCATGATAATTCTTGCAGTCCGTCTGACCACCTCTTCCGTTATATAAGAGAACAATGATAGCATCCTGAGGTACCATTCCTATCTCCCAGCACAACTGGCAGATTTCAGTTAACCAGTCAATTACATAGTCACCACCATATTTCAACATCTCAGCAGTTATGCCATCAACTCCTGGAGCCTTACTATTATGAAGAGATTTTAGAGCTTTACACACGTCTCTTTTCTTGAGATCCCTCCTGTGCATCCGTCTCTCACTATGACAAAATCTGTTTTTGCGTCAGAATCAACTTTGCTTTCTTGATGTAATAACTCACAGAAGTATTCACCCCATCTTCCACTAAACTCATTGAGCTCCCATATCATTTCTCTGATCGTATTCTTCACACAACTTGCAACTTTGTTTCCCCTATTTCTCCTGTGTCTCATATACTTCCAGAAAGTTTTTCTAGCTTTCCAAAAGCCAATTCATGCCTTTCCACCTTTTCCTTCCTATCTTTTGCCTTACTCTGGTGAACCAGCTTCGCTGCCTCACGTTTCTTACAGCAATATTCATCCCCAGAAACTCTACCTTGCAACATCCCCAAATATGCTTCCTTCTTCCTCTTTACTGCCTTTTCAATCTCACTCTTCCACCAAGCATCACCTCTAGTGCTACCCACTATTTTGTTGCCACAGACCTCTTAAGCAGCAGTGACAACACAGTTCTTAAAACAAGTCTACTTCTATTGCATAACAAAATCACAACTCACAGTAGCTGTTCTTCATATCATCCAAATATCATTTGGCAGTTGTCCATCCAAGCTAATTGCATCACAAAATGATGAACCACAAGAAAAATACTTGACTGCTGGCATGTCATCCAATAGTTTCAAGTTGTCCAGCTACAATGTCTGCTTCAAATGCTCCTAAAGACAAACTCTAGGTAATAAGGCCAGAGTTCATTAGAAACTGCACATTCACCATAAAAGTCATAATGCTAATATTGCTCAACACTGCATGTACAGCAGCCACAAAACTTGTTCTTCCACTTACAGTAATGGAAGGAACTGCAGCATGTCTTTTGGAGGTCTCTAAGCTAATATATGACCTGGACAACGAAAAGGTGGTTAACGTGCCAAGATATCGATTTTGAGATTTTAGGTGATTTTTGTAGGGGAAAAAGTACTCCAAAATGAAACTAATTCTAAAAGAATTGGTTTCATTTTTCTTGAAATTCTGAAACCAATCTTTCCAATGAAACCAATTTCAGGTCTTTAGCTCTATTTACTGATTCACAATTTGTACATAATGATGAGGAATAAAAACTGAAGAAATGAAAAATTGAACGTTATCAAGTTTAAGGACAAATTGCACATATTCACAATGGGCTGCCACCCCTCTTTTTCAATTCTTCGGTTTTCTGGGCCACTTCATCTGCTTTGGAAGAATATGTCATTAGGCTTCTGATGTTGTTATATACAAGTATAGGTGGCAATCCAGTGACAGTCCTCCTGGCTTGATCTTTGGCATCTTCCCATCAATGGTTTTCTTAGAAGAGTGAACTCATCAATTTCTTTACTATCAGCAAATTTCTCCTTGCTTTTACTGCACCACTAGGGCAAATCATGAAGTGATGGTATTTAGTTATTCCAGCTAACTGTTTGAAAACCTGCTTCAAGTATACATGTCATTCATACCAAGTCACTTGTTTGGCAGAGATACAGCTTTATTATAACCACCAGGAGAGGAGGTAATAACACAATTTTTCAAGTCGCTGTGGGTATCAATATTACTGACAGCATACTTTGCTTCAAAGATTCCAAAAATCTGATCAGGATTAAACTTAGTATGATCATTTTAATGGCTGTTTACTTGAAAATTTCTTTCTGCATGTTAACTACCTTTTCATAGTCCAGGTCGCATATGGTCTTAAAACAAAACAAACCAACAAAAGAGACCCAACAACATGACACCTTGATAGCACACATCTGATATCCAATTTAGTGGACTGAAGTTGTTTTTGGAAACTTTCATGCAAGCTCTATTCAATGCAAATTTGAGTATTTTCAGAGTTTACAACAAGCATAAACCAGTACCACCAGCCCAGCCCTATTGTTATAAAATTGAAATAACACCACGTACCTGGATTTCTTTTAGTTAGCAAAATTCCTCACTGCTGCTCTTAATAATGTCCTCCCATCCACCCTTTTTTTGGTCCAATAATTTTTAACCACACTAATATAGTAAGCATGCAGTACATTATTCGTGTGGTTTTGAAAGTTTTTCAGTGGCGATCCAAACCAAGTTGTGATGAATTTTTACATTACCTTCCATTCTAGCATTTTCTCACCAGAACACACATTTATAAATTTGTTAAACAACTGGTCTTTATACAACTACCTGTCATTGTTTTTTATCAATAACAACTCAATGCACGAGGCACATTATTTTTGGTACCATAATTCCATGAGCTTTTGTGAACCTGAGTGATATATTGCTAATGTAAAATTTGTTAGTGAATTCCCATAGAAATATTTCATATATGAGAAAAAATCTGTCAGTTGATTCATTCCATCTTTTTTCTACAACACAACACAATACAATAATGAACGAATGATTTCCTGTTCAGAGAAATATGTTGCAAGAGAACCAACCAATAGAAGGCTTTGATCAATTGGTTAAAAAAAATGTTGGTTCTCTTGTGTTTCCCCAAGCAGGAGCATGTCAGGCCTTCGTGCCTGATTACTCCATGTTAAAAGACATAAAAAGCAAACTGTCTGCAGAAACCAAAAAGAAAAAAATAAGACACTTTTTTAAATTCAGTTCTGATAATTTTTTAGGGAATTAAGGAGCAATGTAATACATTGAAAGTACGACCTATCAAATTCTGGTCAGACAATAATTACAAACAAAAGCTGGAAATCTGAAAAAAAAAAAAAAAGTTTTTTGGCACAATACAAAATCTGATACAAATTCTCTGATTTTGACAATAAAATGGAAATATTCTTGAGTTTTCCCTGAATTTTGAAACCATTTTCAAATTCCCTGAGAATTCCAGATTTCATAGCCACCCTGCTATTGGGTAGATAAATTTGTTGACATAAGTTACGCAAAGGTTCCCCTAGGGTGCACTTCAGCAGCTTTCTAAAGGATTCACAAACACATTTTTTTCTTTTAAATTTCAAACAAGATCCTGCACTGTATCAAGTCATGACAAAAATATGTATAATGCCCAGCTTTGGTTAATGGATTGAACAAACATGGTTGCACCAAATTCTTTCAATTGTTAATGATTCCAGTCTTTTCAAAATCTTTTAATTTTTTCCCAGATTATTTTTGTATGCACTGGGAATATCAGAAAACTGGCCCCTGAAAATTTTCTCCGCAATTCATAAAGGATCTGGAGCAGCAGCATATTAAATGCACAGAGAAACACAGCCTAAAGGAAAGAGATATTGTGTATCTGCTGAAGTCCATGGATATACTGGCATGTTACTGATTACACATTGGAAATCAATAAAGGTGTTCTCCATTCCATTTTATCAAGCTTCAACTGAGGCTAGCTAGTTCTTCAAAATACACTAAAAATAGCACAAAAAAGATACATTTTTAAAGGATTTTTATTTAAACTGTTCAGCTCACAATTCAACATAGTGATACAATGTACAACCTATGTTTACTGAATCAAAACATCCAAAATGTATTAATGAACAATACTTACCAAATTTGGCACTCCTTTGCCCTTAAGGAATCTTTCCTTCAATTCTTTTACCTCTCTTTCACTTCCAGAAATTCTGTACAGACCAATTGTACTCATCCCACGCTCCTCTATTTCATTTACACAGTGTACTATAAGTGCGGGTATCATGGGAGGGACAGAAGGTGCAAAGTCAGCTATGCCCACCTTGAAGAGAGGAGAATTAAAAAAAAAAAAGTTAATTCAAGGAATAATCAAGTCTCCTCACTCAAGTCTATAACTCTGAATACATGATTAAAATATTTTTGCCAGATGATAAAAAAAGAAAAAGGCAATTTCTTTTTTGATGCTTTTAATGTACACACATTCATTGTATATGAGTTAGCACAGTTGCTTAGAACACACACATACAAATCTACAGTCTACTTTTTGAACAGCCACACTTGCTCAGGCACTTGTAAACAGCTTGTTGATGCACTATATACAGCACTACTGAATGATGCATACATATACATTAACCATTGCATGGCCTTACACAAAATACATTTTTTTTTTTACTTAAGTTCCCCATTTGTGCAAGAATTACAATATATGTTTCAAGAATATATGCAACTCAGCAGTTTTCACTAAAGGAGACAGAAATTTGGCCTGGAGGAAATGAAATTAACAGTCCATTGAGTTCCTTTCATACACTCAGTACAATTGACACACCATACCAGTAGTGATAACATTCCCAATTTCATATCTGATTCAGCAATGCCTTCATCAGTTACACAGTAATTATAAACCATGTAAAGCCTATTCAGAAAACTTGAAGATGTGCATCAACCTAAAGATGAAACTGAACCACCACATAACATAATTTTTGTTCAATCAGGCTGTCTGTTACATCATTAAGAATAACACATTTCAAAATAAATTAAATGCACCAATAAAAGTGGAAACCAAAACACTATGAAATACAGGCTTTCATGAAATTTTATTCAGTATAGAGAGAGAGAGAGAGAGAGAGAGAGAGAGAGAGAGAGAGAGAGAGAGAGAGAGAGAGAGAGACGATATCTGTGTGAACAAATTCTAAAGCTGAATTTTTCACATCATAAATTTGATATTTTTTTATTAAGATTTATTGGATTACATAGTAATTTGAAGATAAACTGCTCTGCAGATCTATACTAAGAGACTTCAAAAGGGAACATAGTCAAGCTATGAGAGAGAAAAATGCTGTTCTATGACACTGATGCGAAATTTGGCAAAGTTAATTGATATTGGATACAATGGCAAGAGAAAAAGTACACATGTTCAAAGATCAGGCAAACGAACTTCCAAAAGCAGCAACTAGCACATTCAATTCATTATGAATGACTTTGGCATACAAGGTCAATTATGACCACTTGATTGAGAATGTGGCTGTGCCCTATGTGACTCTTCACACAGTTCTAATTGCTTGCTGGAATGGTAATGGAGCCAACAGCAAAGGTCAGCAAGTTTTACAGTTGGCTGGAGGTTAGTGTCCTCCTTACTTGAGCCAACTTTCTGTATACTTTTTGTTTCAGAGTTCTTTGCCCAAATATGGCCCTTTTGCCAGTTTGTTATTATTAATATTTTTATAATAAACAAATTACAAGTGGAACTGAAATCTCAAATTCACTGAACTGTTTGCCTCTCACTCCTACACCTCATCATTAATGTCTTCAGAGGTGTTATGCAAGAACCAATTGGTGGCCAGAATGATATTCAGTACAATTTAGTAATGAGTTATTTCCATCTCAGTGCCAGTGATGTATGAATGAAGGTCAAAAGGCAATGGAAGAAAGAGGGAATTGCATAAGTGAGGGAGAAGCTTTGTAACCTCCCGGTGCAATGGTTTCAGAAACCTACAATAAGAAAACAACTCTTCATGTTTTTGGAAAACAAAAGACAGACCATTGTTAAGCTGAAAATGTCAAATGTACAGTATTTGCTTATGGCATTTTCATAATTGGTTATCCCATTATCCTCTGTTGCCAAATAAGGTTAATATTCATCCCAATAACACCAACATTACCAAATTGTTAGCTTGACTCACTTTTATAGAAAGTGACTTTAAAGAAATGAAAATGTCATCTAAACCAAATAAATTGGAAGATATAACAAACTAACAGGGTGTCTCCCAGATTTACTAAGTGGAATTTCTTGAATTTTTGGTGACCTACTATTTTTTTTCTTGACCTAATGACAAAAGCTTCAGAAGCATTTTGCAAGCTTAAAAAACAACATGAAATAAATAAAATATTAATGAGCTTCGGTCTTCCAAGCTAAATATAACATAATTGTGTAAAACACCCACACACACCAACTTTACTACTGTATTCATTTACTTTATCATTTTTTATTTTTATGCTTACCATTTTTGATTGTGAAAAAAAAAAAAAACTCAGGACAGATGAGGCCTCAAAAACTGAAGAAAACTTCTACATGAAAGAGCTATCTCTGTCATATTAGCTCATCTCTTTTTTCATTTTATATTTTTTATTCTCAAAGGTTATGGACTGTTTTATATTATTTATTCTTTTGATAGTATGCATTATTTTAAAACGCATACGATTTTGTTGAAACAGTTATAGTTTTAACATTATTTGCTCCATTTGTGGGATATACTGCTCAGTTCTTCCAAGGTTAGCTGGTGGAGCAAACATGATACCTCTAGCTAGGGCTCTATGTAGGATAGTTATTAGTTCCTCAGTGGAAGCATTAATATATCCTGGAAGTATGGTATATTCTGGGTTTCTTGGAGTATTACTGTCCTTTTCATTCAGTAGTTTTTCTAGTTTTTGAAAAAGTCTGTCATCATCATCATCATCATTTTTTTTTTTTTTTTAGTTCTCAATCTCTGGAAAAAGGTTCTCAATATGTTAACTTTTCTCACTGTTTTTGCTTTTGCTTTCTAATAGCCTTAAAAAATAATCCTAGATTAAGTGTCATAGAAGCAGATAAATCTAAGGAACTGCATATAATAGATCATACTGCATATCTGGAAAAAAAGTTAATGCTGCAACCGAACAACAGCACGTTGAAATTATTAAAAAGGACCCCACAGATAGATTGCTCAGGAAATTGTCTCAACTTAAAAACCATAGCCAACTACCAAGAGTCTTAAAGGCAGTTTCTCCACCTATTCAGGATGGTTTACCTAAAATATTTGGAAAACTCAAAATCCATAAACCTTTAAGGATTATAGTTTCAAAAAGTAACTCACCATTAATAAATCTTGAAAAACTATATAAATTGTTAGCACCATTTTTCATGCAGAATAAGTACCCAATAAGAAGCTCAGTCGATTTAATTCAGAAAATTAAAACATTAACTTCAACAAATAGTACAGTTCTTATGGACAGCCTTGATGTTAAGTCTTTATTTCCTAGTACTCCTGCCATCGAAGCAATAGACCTTATAGCAGAAAAATTATACAAAAATAAAACATTTCAAAAAATCGAGATATATGAAATAATAGAACCACTGAAATACATTTACAACAATAACTTTTTCCCAGTACAATGACATCCTCTACAGACAAAAGTTTGGTGCACCAACGGCTCATTGTTGTCTTCATTGTTTGCTGAAGTAATTTTACAACAACTATAAGGAAATGTAATAGATAAATACAAAGATCATTTTTTATTTTATGGAAGATATGTTGATGATACAATAATCTTGTGGAAGTCCAGCTTACAGGAACTTGAAGATCTTAAAGAAAAATTACACAATACATATCCCACCATAAAGTTCACAATGGAACTAGAATCTGAAAATAAACTTCATTTTTTTAAATATTACAATTGAAAAGGATAATCAATAATTTAAATATTATGTGTATAGAAAGCCCTCCTATGTGCCAATGTTTATACCAGCCAACTCAATCATCCATGGGCATAAGCCCATTGTCTGCAATAAGAGCACTGGTGCAGAGAGCATTCACACATTCTAGTACTAAGGGCATATAGAGAAGCAGAAATCAGATGGATAGTGGAAACAGTCAAGAACTTTGGGTATAGTCCAGATATAGTAAAGAAACTAATATATCAGTACAAACATCCTATACAGAGAGAAAGTATAAAGAAGAAATACTATGGAAAATTTCCATATATAAGACAAATTACAAAGGTAGTAAAAAAGAATGTAATAAACAAAAACAAGATGTTGGAATAACAATAACTGATTACAAAGGCATGATAATAAAGAACCGAGATAAAACTAAACTATTGGATAAAGCTAGAGTAAACAGCACTTCTATAGACACCACAGGAACAGATAAAAAAGTAACTTACATAGGAAGTATAAAAAATAAATTGCAAAAACGACTCAATCAACATATTAGCGATTGGAACAAAAAAGAAGAAAGGACAGCACTAACACAATATTGCTTAAAAACTGCAGCTAAACCATCATTTGGTGAAATAAATATAGTGTGTCAACAACCAACGGAAAATATGAACCGTTGCACAGAAGCAATAGTAATAGAAAAAAATACAAAAAGAACAACTGTAATATACATTCTGGTATGGACCTACCACTCCCCTGGAAAATATTGATAAAAAAAGGAACAGGAGGATGCGATAGATAGAAGGGGAAGGTTGCAGATGGAAGTACCGAGAGCAGAGAGTCAGCAGGAGCGATCGGCTCATGGAACTTCGATTTTTCGAAACTGTGAAGTGGCAACAGCCTAAAATAATGATGTCATGGATTTTGATGATGAGACTGCAGTTTAGTCGAAAGTGGCAGAGTGAGTGTGATCACAAAGGACACAGCAGACATTGTCCTGTCCCTGAAGATGGTAATGCACAAGTTACCGAAATGCATAGGAAGAGAGTATCGGAAGGACATCATTCCTTATGCTTAGGTCACCGTGATTTGGCATTTTGGGAGGTTTTTTTATATTATTCAGTATCATTTTTGACTTCATTTTAAGGCAGTGTTGTAATGTTTCAGCTATGTCTTTACGTCATACACGACATGAGTTCGAACATTTTCGTACTCGAGAATTTTAGTGTTTTAAGTTGGTGCTTTTTTGAGTTATTTCATATTCTTTTCCGAGAAGTTTGGTGACATACTGGGTTGAGAATAGAATTTCAATGTGGTGGCCAGATAGTAAACATTTTTTTTTTTTGAATTTCGATATGCCTTAGTGCGGGAAAGTCGTGTATTGCAACGTTAACCATGTGCAAAAAATTTAGCGAAATTCAAATATCTTACGGTTCCACTTTACGTCCAAAATTTCGATATTTGGGTAAAATCATCACATTTTCATGTGCGTTGTGAGAAAAGAACAATGTTCGTTACAGACTTTCCCTAATGTGCAAAAACTATCTGTTGGTACCTAAAAGACGTGCACAATTTTTCAGGCAAAGCAACTACTATCTTATGGTTCCAATGTAATGCAACAATACTCCATATTTAAGGAAAATTGCAATACTTTGACACCTAGTGTTCACCATGTGATTTGTTTCCTAGTTGTGTTAGTGTGTGCACTACTGCACTGAAAGCATAACATATTGTGCAAATGTGCAGTAGTGCACACCACATGCGGTGCAGCTCTTCACATTTTTCATGTTTAAGAAAAATTCCAGAACTCATCATGAGGAGGTAGCTGCACAGCGAGTTCCACCGGTGCCTAACCCACACCCATCCATTAGGGCAAATCAATTTTCTGTTCTTCTTTTTTAATCTTCAGTTTCCTGTTCTTTATAATTTTTTACCCAGAAATCTGATTTATGTTTTCAGGAACTTCATAAATCTGAAATTCACTGGATTCTGCCTGTAATGCATTCATAGCATCATCTACTCTTTCACTGTCATTCAGAAATAGGAAAACAAGAAACTTGTCAGCAAATAATTTTAAGCTGAAAAAAAGAAGAGTTTAAAATTTTTGAAATCTGTGCAACACCAGCATGCAGAAGCACCTCAGAATTATAAGGAAATTTATTACGCATGTAATCACAAGCTGTAGCGTAATATTTCTTAACATGTGAATAAAATGCACTCTTTTCATCTGGCTTCAAGTCAGAAACAAATTGGGAAGTTGTATGTCCAATTAGCAAATTTAAATCATCCTTCTGATTTTTAAGTTCATGATAGTTAACTTTAAGATATGTTTCAGATGATTTCATAATAGAAGGTTTAATGAACTTCACCAGTATTTCTTTAAATAAATGAAGTAGTAGTGACCTTAACACGTGAATATGGGGTGTCGCAGACTGGAGAATCACATTTGGTTTTTTTTCAAAAACCCACTATGTATGAAAGAAACATACAGAAAGCCTTGTTAATGTTTGTTGTTAAGAAATAAAATAATCTTTCTTAGCATTTTCGTGTTGACCAGCTTCTGCTTCTTAGCATTTTCGTGCTGAATACTGTCCGGTTTTCTTTTAAGATTCTGCAAAGTCTTTTTACATTTAAGTTTTTTCTTACAAATTTCCTGAGAAGTTACAGGTCCCTCAGTATTTCCACTAAGCCCATATGGCGTATTTTGTGACCTTTTCATGGTAGGGATTGAATAAAATGATAAAGAAACTTAATTTTTTCCCATTGCTTCTTCTTTAAAAAAAAAAACTTGCTAAAGGATCCCACTGGTCCAGAACTCTTTCAACACACTTTTCAACAGATAGCCGGCGTGTACTAACATGCTTAAGCACCTGTTTAATGCCAGTCTCACGAAACTGCAGTAAAACTTTAAGCCTGTCTTTCCTTTTTGATTTTTTTTGCAAATAATATTAAATATCAACCAAAACCTCATCAATTTTAAAAGGCAAACATGCTGAACTCTTTTCAGCTACTAAATTAATTAGATAACAACTACATCCAATCACTTGAATATTTTCATGCACTTTTTTTAAGACAGCAGCTGCACCTGACTTACAACCTATCATAACAGGTGCATTGTCACTACCAAGTGCAATACAATTCGATATAGGAATATCTTTTGACTGAAGGGTACTCACCAGAAGATTTCCTATGTTTAATCCCATTGAATCACCTTCTAGAGATGGCACAGATAGCAGACAATTCTTAATAAAACCACATTTCGGGTCGTAAAAAGTTACGACTATGGGATATAGCTTTGAATCTGCATCATTACTCCCATCAGTAGCTATTGCAAAAGGATAGATTTTTAAGGATGCAACAACTTCATTTTGTTCTTTTATTGACATTTCCTGAAGGATTGCGGACGTTTTAGTTTGTGCACAGCCATAATTCTTCGCAATGAAGCTGCCAGGAAACATTTTCCGAAATAACAAACCGGTGTGATCACTGCAAGTTACAGGCAAATTATGTTCGATGAGAAATGAAGTATACAAACATTCTGCATTTATTACAGACAAATCCTTACTTGAAAGCTCCATTGCAGAAAGTTCCTGGTCAGTCTGCAACAGATATCATGGTGCCACAAAATAATCTGCAGGTGTTCACTGTGCAAGATACCTTCTAAATGTGAAACACAATAAAAATTGTGCAGACATATTTTTCTACCTTAAAAAATGTCTAACCTAGGTACTACAGCAATTGCAATGTTAATTAGAATCAAGAACATTCTGGTCCTCTGTATCTGGAATTTTACCAATATTTTCAAGCTCAAACACAAAGATTTAGGGAATAAAATTATATTTAACAACAATAAAGCACAGAGGCATCAGTGGGAAAAATTGTCGTAAGAGGAGATATCTTCGCTCCATTCTACTTCCGTTTTCGGAACATTTTTCTCCACTTTCCATCTCAAGTGCAAACATTTATGTAATTAAATGATGATTAAACAATAATACAGAAGCACAGCGGGTGGAAGTTTATTAGAGGGAGAAATTTTTCCTCCGTACAACTTTGGTTATCAGAAAATTTTCCTCCATTTTCTATTATTAGAGGGAGAAAATTTTGCTCAGTACAATTTTGAAAATTTTCCTCCATTTTCTATTATTACAGGGAGAAATTTTTGCCCCGTACAACTTTGGCTAACAGAAATTTTTTCTCCATTTTCAATTTTAAACACAAACATTTATCTAATAAAATGATATTTAATGACCATATAGGGCTGAGGGAATATCGCAACAAAAAGAATTTAAGATTACTGGTTTCTGTCAAACTTTTGTTTTCGGAAATTGTTGGCCTCCATTTTCAAAATAAACCGCAAATATTTATGCAATAAAATTATATTTAACAACAATATCGGAGAATTCCCTCTTCAAGCATCGAGGGATCGTCGGGAGAAAAAAATGACTATTACGGGAGAAATCCTCACTCCGCCTAACTTCCGTTTTTGGAAATTTTAAAAGGCGGAAAATTTGCATCTGTGATAGAGTCTGCAAGGTAGTTTAATAGGGTTCTGGGAATATTGTTTCTGTCTGCAAGACCAAAATAAATCTGCATTGTGGGTCGGCTGTCGCTGTGATTCTGCTACAAGGATGAGTAGAAAGCAAATCTGCGATGTACGTCGGCCGTCGCCGCGATTCTGCTACGGGAACGAATACAAAATAAACCTGCGATGTACATTGCCCATCGCCGCGATTCTTCTACGAGGATGAGTACAAAATAAATCTACAATATCCGTCGCCGCGATTCTTCTACGGGGACGAGTACAAAATAAATCTATGATGTACGTCGGTCGTCGCCGCGATTCTGCTACGGTAATGAGTACAAAATAATTGTGCGACTCACGTCTTCCAATGCGAGAAAAAAAAAAAAAAAAATGATTACGGGAGAAATCTTCACAACACCTAACTTCCGTTTTCAAAAATTTTGGAAGGCGAAAAACTTTCATCTATGATAGGAGTCTGCAAGTTGGTATTAATAGGGTTCTGGGGATATCGTTTTTGTCTGCAGGACCAAAATAAATCTGCGACATACGTCACCAGTCGCCGTGATTTTGCTACGGGGCTTGACAGAAATGTAGATTTTATGGAAGTATTAGTTTCCACAACTTTAAAATTATCTTTGTGCTTTGCCGTTTTTGCATGCAAGACAATGTCATTTTTTCCACCATGTGCGATACTGATAATCACTTCTACAACACGTGCAAAACGCATACTTTTCACCAAGCCTTGATTTCTGGATGAAGCTGAAAATACTTGAATAATTTTCTTTATAGCTTTGATAATACCGCTTTTTCGACGAACTTGACATTTCAACAGTACATTAAAAAAATTCCACATACCGTATATACTCGCGTATAAGTCGAGAAATTTGGGACATAATGAGAGCTTCAAAGTAATGGGGTCAACTTATACGCGGGGTCTAAAAAAATCGTAAGTCCAAAAGTTCCTCCCGAGAGGCAAAAGGCAATCCATCCCAAAAAAATTACTGAAGCCGTATTAATTACGAAATCGCAACCCTCCGAAAGAAAGAAAGAAAGAAAAAACGCTGATGTGGTAGAATTACGAAATCGCAAACCTAAGAATTTCTCCGCGCTTTGAGAAGGCTCTCTCCTGGCTTTGCGTATCCACAGCGCAGTCACAGCCGCGCATAGAAAGCTCCGCCCTTCCGACTACCAGTTGACTACACTGATGTAACGGCAAAGAATATCGCGCGAAGCGTTTTTCTTTGGAAACGGAGCCATGCGACAGCCAGTGTAGGTGTTGCTCATAGACCTTGGGTGTTGCTTGTTCTTAATTGCACGTGTCTTGCTTCTCCTATTATGGGTAACACGGATTGTGTAAAGAAACGGATGTCCTATAACGCAGGATTCAAGTTGAAAGTGGTTTCTTTTGCAGAAAATACTAACAACTGTGCTGCTTCACGTCAATTTGGCATTAAGGAAAAACTGATTCGAGATTGGCGTAAAAAAAAACCGGACTTGGTGAAAATCCCAAAATCGCAAAAGGCGCTGCGCCGTGGAACGACATCTTTCCCAGAGCTGGAAAGTGTCTTGAATGATTGGATTGTGGGCTGCAGACAAAATGGTTACATTGTAACACGAACTGGTATATGTTTGCGAGCAATGAAGCTCACAAAAGATTAAAAGTTTGCATCCGCAAATAACACTTTTCGTGCCTCACCAGGTTGGTGCACAAGGTTCATGAACCGCTATGGGTTGTGTCTACGCCAGCGCACCAAAATTGCACAAAAGTTACCTCGTGACCTCGAAGCAAAGATAATGGAATTTCAAAAGTACGTAATTCAAAAGAGAAACGAGGCTGCTTTTGAACTTTCCCAAATAGGGAACATGGATGAAACTGCCATGTGTTTCGACCTTCCTGGAAATAAGACGGTGAACCAAAAGGGCGAAAAAAATATCTTGATTAAAACGACTGGCCACGAAAAATCCAGTTTCACGGTTGTTCTTTTCTGTTTGGCCGACGGCAGTAAGCTACCTCCGGAAATTATTTTCAAACGCAAAACTCTGCCGAAAAGCCTTGTCTTTCCGTCTGGTGTGCTCGTTCGTGCCCATGAAAAAGGATGGATGAACGAATCCGGAACAATTGACTGGTTACAGAATGTGTGGAACAAAAGGCCAGGTGCACTTTTGAGGAAACCTTCTCTTTTGGTGTGGGATATGTTTGTTGCACACCGTTGTGCAGAAAATGCAAAAACAACTCTTGCTGTCATCCCACGTGGGTTGACATCTGTTCTTCAACCACTAGATGTCTGCCTTAATAAGCCCTTCAAGGACAATGTGCGGAGGTATTGGGCAGATTGGATAAGTTCCGATTTGCCGACTGAAACCAAGGGCGGAAATCTAAAGAAGCCGGATATCGTTTTGATTGCGCGATGGGTCAAGGATGCTTGGGATGCGATACCTGCGGAAATGGTCGTGAAATCATTCAAGAAATGTTGTATTAGTAACAAACTTGATGGCACAGAGGATGATGAGATTTTTATGAGTGATGATGACAGTGATTCTAACGACACAGGCATAGATGGGAATACCGATGTTTATGATGACGCGCCGATGACGGAGAAAGACTTTTTTGAACTGTTTGGAGAGTCTGACTCGGAATCAGATTTTGAAGGGTTCCGATGAAGTTTTTGGGTATGCAAATTAAATTTAGTATTATATATACAATTTTGTTCATTTTCAAATGTTTTTGAATAAATTTATTGACATTTTTTTTTCTCATTCGGGGATCGACTTATACGCGAGTTTCCGATTTCTTACGATTTTTTCCTCTGAAAGTGGGGGGATTGACTTATACGTGAGTTTCCGATTTCTTACGATTTTTTCCTCTGAAAGTGGGGGGGTCGACTTATACGCGAGTATATACGGTAAGTTAAAAAGAAATCAACCAGCAGCAACAACAGTCAAGAACTCCGCCTACAAACAAAACGAACGAGAACGTGATTGCAACCCTTTGTTGCGCAGAGCAAGGCCACCAGCTGCATAGCTTGATGGCAATTGAGGTCACCTCACCAGCGTTGTGTTGCTTGTGCAGAGGAAGGTGAGGCTGCACTTGACTTTTCAGTCATAGTGATCCATCTAGAAGTCCACGCAAAGCAGAAAACCGTGCTGCTCGCACTTTCTCATCACAGCGGAAATAAGGAGATTTTTTTCTTTTAATCATGTCGTGTTAAGGAGTGGAATAAAATTTTTTTTTTTTTTTTTTTGCTCTTGAAATGGGGAGAAAAAAACGGAGGAAAAAAAATAGGGATTTTTGGTATGAGAATGAAAAATCGTAAGAATCACTTTCTGATCGAAATATCAGAAAGACGCCCCAAAATCGGAAGGATTGGCAGCTATGCAAGTAGTAATATAGTGCTTTTGAGCTTCCTTCAGAAACAACTTATCACTTTCTTTCAGTTTAGAAAGCTTGTCTGTGATCTTTTCATTAATGACAAGTTCTTCAAGAGGAAGCAGATTACCAACTGGAAACAGTTCATCACGATCAACTTTAGAAAAATTAGTGATTTTTTTAATGACAGCAATCTTCAAAACACGAACCACAAAGGTCTGAATAACTTTCCCTATTTCTTCATGCAATTTGTGGATCATGGGTGTTTGGCACTGAAAACATTGTGTGAACTTCATGATTAGTTCTGCTGATGAAATAATGAAATGAAGTTCAGCTTTTATTGAAGGTTTCTTTAAGACACTCACAGCCTTGTAGCATCTAGATTGAAGAGCAGCAGAATTTTTTCACAGAGGCACGTGCTTAAGAAAAAGAACTGAATAATGTCCCACTGCTCCAAAATCCTGTTGGCTGAAGGCCCCAAGGCAAGCCACCTTGTTGCATGTTTCAAAAATTTGTGGTGTGGAACGTTATATTTAGATTGAATTTCTTCAAACTCTTCCCAATGGGCAGACCAACAGTCAAAATAACGGTAAATATTGATCAGCAGCTCAGAAGCTTCTTCACCTAAACATTCCAATGATTTTACATTTGCATTGTGTGGATGTTGCAGAAACCTATGCTTATAAGATTTGCCCTCGTGTCTCCTGGACGTCACTATTGAAAAGCCTAAAAACTTTTTAATTAACATTAGGTCCGTCTGATCCAAGCATTAGGCATCTGTTTTGAGATAAATTGGCCTCAGAAAGTGCTTCACATAGTTTTTTATGAAATGTTTCACCATCTGCTTTACTTAAAAAGAAAGTTCTGAGGTGCTGTGTCGTTATGCCACATTTGCTTTCTGACCAAAATGTGATGGTTGTTTGCAGCTCCTTTTTATCTTTAACATTAGTTGTTTCATCATAAATCAATGTGTAGTATGATGAACATGCTTCCTCTAACGTAAGTTCCCAGAAATAAGGAGCCAGTCCATCAGTGATTAAGCTCATCTTCATTCATCGTTGGAGCTTAACGCATTCACGGACAGTAATAAAAATGCAGAGACATTTACGGAAAATTCATGTTTTCAGCAGGACAGTACTCTTAAAGTCACTGGAACCCCCATACAATTTTGTCGGCATTTGCCGCTTTGTACTTACAGTGTGAAGTACAGTTGGACGGCATATAACATCATGTCAATGGATGTGCAGTAGCATATGCTGCCTTGCCCGCAAACATGTTAATTATGAGGCCTTCCTGCAATTATAAGGGGAGGTCTAGGAGTACAGAAACAATAAATTCACATACTTGTACTATGTAACTAAATTCACATAGTTGTACTATGCAACTACATTCACATAGTTGTAGGCATACTTAAAATAATATTCTTTAAACTTCCAGCATCTTCTTTTGAATCTATATTGTTAAATCGTACATTTTCTCCCAATATGGTAAAAGAAAAAAAAAAAAAAAAAAGGTTTGAAAAGGTGACAAAAGGTTACTAATTTTAAAAAAGGTGACACAGGGTTCCCACTCAAAAGTAGAAAAAAATTCCCTGACTTTTCCAGGTGGTCTTGAGAGTTTTTCCAGAGCGGTAAATCAAATCACATTGCGACAAATTGTTGCATTTCCTTACATTCTTGCGTTCCGTACGAAAGCATACATTTGTTAATTCTTTAAATAACTGTCCTTTATACAATTACCTGCTTTTTTTTAATAACAATTAAATGCATGAGGCATATTATTTTTGGTACCATTATTTTTGGTACCGTTGGTTCAAATATTCTTTAAAACATGTAAACCATGTATTTACATGTTTTAAAGAATATTTGAACAAAGACTTAATTTAAATTCTACATAAAATGAAATATTTCAATCGATTAGGTGAAATTATACAACTGATTTATCTGTATTTTAAGTGCGCACAAGTATATAAATAACATTTTAAACGACTCATAACATTTAGAATTCCAGTTAGGTTTAAAAATGCAAGCTGGGAGAATTGTGACTGAAGAGAATAAATTGCCCTTAAATGATACAATGCTGAAGCTTTAAATCCTTTAAGTGCTTATTTTACATAAATATTAAACAACACAGAAACGTTTGCTGAAATTGAAGTCTAATGGGAATGATAAAATGGTGAGTGTCTGACAGTCTCTTAACATTTTGTTAGAGCGGTTCTATCAAATCGATCTACCAATTTGTATTTTCTATTGGAATTTACTTAGAATCTTTAAAGACAAAGCAAAGTAAAACAGTTATTAAAAAATAAAAAAAAGAAGAGGGAGAGAACAGAAATCGTGACAGCATTTCTGCGTCTGAGGAAAAACGTGTGCCAGTACCATCCCAACAATTTCTAGCAATCAGGAAAAATACTGCTGACATTTAAAAATCAAAATTGTAATTATTTTAGCTAACGTTAGTTCTTGCACTAGGCAATGAGAACATAGAATCTATGCTATTTCAGAGGGGCCAACCTCTAGCAGAACGCATCAGTAATCAATAGGGGATTTTACAGTAAGGTTTCAGTAATCGAACACAAACTTTCAGTAATGTAACACGCCATTTTTTTTTTCAAAGTTAAGGACAATATTATAGTATTACTGTGTAACCTGTAATACTTGTATGAGGTGCCTATCGGTAATCACCATACGAAGCCTCATCGCTAACGTGTGGAATGGGTATTTCATGAGAAATTAATGCGTGAAATGTGTAATAACTTTATATGTTTACTCTATCCTCACAAAAAATATGAAATTAAATTATCAATATTGTACTTACCACATGTCATTGCTGACATAAAAACTCCCTTGTTGCTTGTTTTGCAGTGGTATATTCTTTTTCAGAAAACTTTTTATAACACAGCTCACCTGAGGAAAATGCTTTACTTTTCTGTATAAGAAGGGCACTTAATATGTTTTGGTGCTCATTGTTGGGCAGAAGTATGCGAGGTTTTTCCTTACTATACTAAATATTCTCTACGTAGAGGAATTGCTGTGAGGGATAGTCAATATTGCCAACATTAGTTTAGACAATGCAGAATACTTGGGAAGGCCAGATGAATCCTTCATCTTAGATATTTCATTCCATGCCACATCTGCAAGGATATCCAGCTTCATCAATATCAGAGTCTGGGAACATAGCATGAAAGGAGCGACCAGCATGATCACAGATTGCTATAGGTAGGTTATGCTCCACAACGATTGCAGTAAACAGCAATTCAGCGTTTATCACGCTATTTTCATTCTTTTTTGCAAAAAAATTATCCAAAGGCTTTGATCGAGTCTTTAATTTTACACAATCCTGGTGTTTGTTTTGACTGGATATGCCTTGGGCAATCATCTCAACTCTCCTACATGGGCTACTGATTACTCTCATATTAGAAGGCACGCAAGGAAACCTTTATTTCAGCATTTTCCATTTCCTTGCTCAAGATTTGGGAGAAAGATTTGGATGTTCCTGGAGAAACCTCTTTGCATATTTATTTGTTTCAGAAACGATAATTCCAAGGATGAAATTGGTAAAAAACAAGTAAAAATATGCAATAGGTGCCACATCAGTTGCAGGAGCATGTTTGGGCCCCTGCATTTCATGACAATCAAAAGGATGCTGAGGTTGTTCATCACTTCCCTCTATTACATCCTCCCATTCACTTTCAGAACTTTCATGATCTGAAGATTCACTATGAAGATCTTCACTTTCTGAAGAAGATATGGTGTGCGTGGCACTGTGGCTAGTTTTCTGGCTTGATGTTGCTTGGCCAATATCACTCTCAGATGATTCAAAATCATCCCCATCACTTGGCAAACTTTCACTCTCACTACGAGCCATTTCAAATAACCTTAGAAAAAAATTTCACACAGTAGGAAAAAGCACGTCTGCTAGTCTGAGGAACAAGCTGTCAATAAAGTCATCCACTGCTAACATGAGTTTGGAAAAAGAGGGGGATTCGTAATTTATGGAGTTTTGAGATTGTGTCTGTTTGTTTAGGAAAAAGAAATGAATAATGTGAAGAGCTTCTAGTAATAAAACACCGCACTTCGTTCTCCCGCGCGGCGAAAGTCCTCAAGAAATATAAACGTCCGTCATCGCGGGACCACGCGTTGCGACGAGTTGATCGTTATTGCACTTCGAACGGGGCTCGAAAAAGTGATTTCCGCAGTACGACATCTTACAATACACCAACAATTCCAAGTGAACAGAACAGCCCTGCTTCAACTGCAGTAGGAAACGTTTTGCCTAAAGTAACCTTTCTCCTGTCACACGGAGAAATTGCGTGGGGAACCGATAGCAAGCGCAAACTCTTTTACGATGACACTTACGGCATATTACCCGTAATTTTCGTCGTATTATCCGCAGACCGCAAAATTCACATAAAAAAATCCTTCGTATAATCCGCAGACTGTGACATTTAGGAAAAAAAATCGCCGTATAATCCGCACATCATAGATGTTGAATCAGAAGTGGAATTTCCGACAGAAAAGTCGGTCACATAAACACATCGCTCTTTCCACGTTCCAGAAACACATAGCAACCGAAAAATTGTTTTCAGCAGCCGCCGGGGAATTGAGCCACGGATCTCTCGATATCTAACCGAGCGCGTTAGCTTTACACCACGTTGGCCAACAGTCCACGGTGCTATGTGTATTTTTAAGTCAGCTTCTGACATCATAAATCCGTAAGATGGGCTCAGCTACTGAGACGTCTCCATCTGGTGGGTATTAACGGCACTGGCTATATATATTATAGCAGTTAATTCCAAAGGGCGAGATCCAAGGTGAAAATCCTCCAAATACGTGGCGGCGTCAGTAAATAAATAAATACGTCGCTCTTTCCACGTTCCAGAAACACACGAGTCCGAAGAAGTAAGAGGGGAAAAAAAAAACATTTTAATAAATGAAGAAATTCATTTTTAAAGGTTACTGTTTTATATTTTTATCTCCGAACAGATAAAGGGTGTGGCATCCATAGATCACGCCGATGTAGCTCCAGAGTATTGCATTACACTGCCAATGACGAAAGGCTGATACAGAACAAGTCGTAGAAATACCGTATGTACTCGCGTATAAGTCGAAAATTTTTGGAGAAATTCCTGCTTTCAGAGTTGAGAGATCGTCTTATACGTGGGCCAATAAAAAACTTCCGTGAATTCACCCGCGGTATTTACCAACGGATTTGTTTAAGTTTTAGATCGCGACACAGAGGCTTTCCGTATGTCGCTGCACGATTGTGTTCTGACCTCAAAACTATCGCGCAGTGACATGATCATATCCTCAATTCTGTCCACCACTTAAAAGTTTAAATTCGGCAGTGTAACTGAAACGTTTCCTTTTCAGAGACATCATGATTAGCAATGAAGGTAAACAGCAGCAGCGACGTTCGCCAAAACAACGAAAGCAAACTAGATACAAGGTCGCGCACATGAAATCCGAAAGGAGAAACGCATAGGTTCGTGCAGCAAGCGCTGTGCGTACTTCTTTGGCTTTTTGCCAAAAAACAGAGCCGGCACGACAGTCAGAGCTCTCCTCAACGATAAAATGACCCCTGCCGTCCCTCCCCACAACTATCCCGATCTTTCATTACGACATTCCTCCCCCTCCTCCCCGCTCCGTACAAACTCCTGAACTGAGGAAAATTCTTCCGAGGGAGTTCCTTTTCCAATTATTACACCTTTCCCTGCACAATCACGCTGCAGATTTTTTTTAAATCGGAAGGTCTTATATATATTTTTTTAAATCGGCGTGTTAACCGCATCGGTGTATAATCCGCAAAACCTATAATTTTAACTTTTTTAGCAGATAATTCGCGGATTATACGACGAAAATTACGGTGCCATTCTTCCGATAATATCGCTGTTTGACGATATGATTCATGGACATTCCATTTCAAAACGATATGATTGATAAATGATATGATCATTGAGACACCGAAATCCGCAGTCTGATTCGGAAAATATGCGGATCAAAATCGAAGGCCGAGAAATCGGCAGCGTCGCACTAAAAGGGTTTAACAAAAAAGGATACAAAATTGAGATTCTCCAAAACACACTGAATTCCGTAATTCTTCCAACCTGTCCGTAATTCCGTAATCTGACAGTCGAAACCGTAATAATTACGGACAATTCGTAATAGTTGGCACCTCTGCTATTTGCTTCTAAACAACACAGCATAGGATATTTAGACATTGTGCTGTTAAATTTCATAACCAATAAGCTGGCACACAGAGATCCTAATGCCATAACGGCAAAAAAAATTAAACGCAGGGATAAAGAAAAAATAATGGAAGCAACAAGTGGGGAAAACTAACAGTTAATACGGAATACCATTTTGCCTGAGAGGCTACAAATCATATTAGTACTTCCAAAATCCGGGTCTTAAAATTGATTGGCTACGTTTGTGACGCAAACATTAGTACTGAACTTTACTCGCAGGTCACAGTCATTTCCACGCTACGTCAAATTACTTGTACGGGAAACAATTAGAGGAAGTTTTGTGTGCATGTGTGCTCATAAAATCCTCCTAACACTTTTTTGTCAACATAATTTATCATCCTGTGGCGAGTGGCATGTTTATACTTAACAATATCGTTACGAAGGGCAATACATTTGTGCGATGTTGATCAGGCAAAGTGCGAGAAAGGTCTGGAGCCCACTCAGGTCATTTGCAGTAACTCCCCACAAATAACGTCATCCAAAACGGAGACAGAGGCTTTAGCGCCTGCACTGACAAACCTGAAACGCACGGCAAAGATTTTCATCAGTAGTAACTAGGTAGATTTTTTTTTTTTTTTTTTTCGGCAATGTGAGGGTAAAGATGTGAAATGAATAATTTATGCAAATCTTGTGAGGTGCAGCAACGCAAGAAGAAGAATTTACGATTACAAGAAAATTTCTACCCCGTCTAACTTTTGTTCTCGCAATTTTTTTTTCCCCCTATGTATAAGCTGAAACCTTGGGAAAAATTACGAGAGAATGATGAATTTTATATTTCTTATTCTAAATAACGGAGATATTTGCATTTTTACGGAAAACGGTTCTACTATGCACAAAAATTCAAAAATAATATCTTATAATCTATCAGAAACAAAAAAAATTGAAACTTTCAGGTTTTTTTTTTATAACTTGGAGGCAACTACCCGTAAAAAAAAAAAAAAAAAAATCGCACGAATCGGAGATGTGTTGGTGGAAAATTATTTCATTATCTGAGAATTTTGCGTGGAATGACCCAGATGTGAAAATCTATGGTTCCGGGCGCCGGACTACCCTATTTTTCGCAACCAGCCAGCTCTTGCAGTAGATGGAATATCGTCTTAAAATAGCTATAAATTAATTTCTTCATGCATTATGAAATAGAAATATGACAGAATAAAAAAAAATCTCTTTCCGGCCGTAAAACCGGAAGACAACGAATCTAGAAAACGGCCGTGAAATCTGGGAAATATGGTAGGTATGCAATAGTACCAGCTTCATTGCATGGTATTTTTCATATATTTTATGTCAAAATACTCGTAAGTACTATGAAAAAAATAAATCTTTCCCCCTCTTTGAAGAATCTTCCTATTTCATAATATTTTCCCTGTTCTAACATTTGAAGGTACATACTTTTCCAACTATACCGATTCTGCTACAGAATTACGAAAGCGAAGCTTTAGTTCGTAAGTGATACGAACCTTTTTCAAAATAAATTAGGTGCCCTCAATTTGCAACATTCATCCACACTGCTGTTGAAGGGGAAGTGGGGGATTTATTAGGATGACCAATATCCGGCAAAATAAAATGTTTTTGTACGGTTTGATAAAAGACACGTAGAACATGCTAAAGGGGAAAAAAAAAAGAAGCCAAACTTCTAAAGTTTCCAATGAATTTCGGCGAAATTTGAAATGGAACGTTATTTTCATACATCTTGCCCACTGTAAAAATTTCAGTCGGTTATTTAAAAAATTGAGGAAATAGCTTCTTCATAATTTTTTCCCAGTCTACGCAGAGAACCGGGGCACCTACTCAGGAACAAATGACTGCCTCTCTTCGCGAACGCCAGCAGAGCCTGCGAAATGGGTGTGCGATTAATGGCTTTCTTTCACGCTTTGACGTGTATGTTTGTTCGGTTGTAGTTTAGATCATCTGGAGACGGGGAAACCGCAAAGAGACGCACTCCCCTGCACAGCTGCACTTCAATCGGTGGGTGGGTTACGGAGTTGCCTCGAAGGATAAAACAACTCGGACTTATTTTAAAACTTAGCAATACAGAAATATATTTTACAAAAGTCTGAAACAAAATATTTTTCTGGCAAAATAAAAAATTCCCTGCCTTTATAGTTCCCTGATAAAAAATTCCCTGATTTTTACGGAAAAACACAATTTTCCCTGAGTTTTCCCTGATTTTTGGAACAATTTTAAAATTCCCTGAGAATTCCCGGTTTTCCCGGTTTTCCAGGTTGCGTGGGAACCCTGTGACAAAAGGTGAGAAAGGTGACCGGCTCCTCACCCTGCATACGTAACACTACGCTGTTCTCTGAGATTCAGAAGTTAGCTCCAAAAAGAAATACAAACTACCAGATAGTTTTTACTTACTCTTGCTGTATCAATCTTCTTCATTTACAGCGATCTTGACATACAACTCGGGCTTCACCGACATTCATTACACGCCGTACACAAGATCTTCTATACTTCATAATCATAATTTGTTTCTCATGCAGACAGTCCTGAATTTTATCCTCCCATGATTTCCTTGGTCTTCCTCTGGCTTTTCTTCCTGCCACTTGGGCTGAAAAGATTTTCTTAGTAAGCATCGCACACTCATTCTTTTAACATGGCTAAACCACCGAAGGATATTAGTCTCCACCTTGGTAACAACATTTTGCTTCACATTACACAACTGCAACACATCTTCATTCCTCACACTATCAGAACGTGTCTTGCCACAACCCCCCGTAAGTAACGCATTTCACCAGCACACAAACGACTCCTATGTTTCTTCTGCAGTACCCAGGTTTCACTGCCATACATCAGCGTAGAAACAATTACACTTTCATACACAGCCATGCAGGACTCTCTAGAGAACCCATCATTCCTGTGAAAACCTCCCAGAGTAGCCATGGCTTTCAATGAAGAATTCACTTGCCTACTAATTTCACCATCCAATTTGTTCTCTCGGTCAAACATGCTTCCTAAATACACAAACTCACTCACCTGGTCAATCACTGTGCCATTTAGACATATATTACATTCAGTACTACCAGTTCCTCTCTCAAAAACCACAACTTTGGTTTTTCTCTTATTTATACTCAGTTTGAATATCATGTAAACTTCATACATCCGAGACAACATACTCTGCAACTCACTTTTGCTCTCTGCCAACAGGACAGTGTCATCAGCATACAGCAATCTGCACACACGGATATCACCAAGACATAAACCACTATTATCTATTTTGGCATCACACATCCATAAATATATTAAACAGCCATGGAGGCATTACACAACCTTGCCTGACTCCTGCACAAATAGGAAACCATTTTGATAAAACACCATTAACTCGTACACAGGATCTACTGTCAGCATACATGGCTTTTACATTATTAAGTATATTCCCAGTAACACCATATTCATTCAATACCTTCCACAAAAGTGTCCTATTTACTCGGTCGTAAGCTTTCTCTAAATCTATGAAGGCAGCAAAAACTTTCTTACCAACAGCCAGATACTTTTCAATCATCATGCGTAATGCAAAAATTTGGTTAGTGCAGCCTTTACCAGGCATAAAACCACTCTGAACATCCCACACTTTCTCTGATGTAAGACCCCATACTTTTTCAATAACGACATTACCAAACACCTTCCCTGGCACAGTTAATAGGCTAATACGACGATAGTTCTTGCAGTCAGTCTGACCACCTTTTCCCTTATACAAGGGAGCAATGATAGCATTCCTCCAATCCCGAGGGACAATTCCTAACTCCCAGCACAACTGGCAAATTTCAGTAAACCACTCAATTACAGAGTCACCATAATATTTCAATATCTCGGCAGTTATGCCATCAACTACCGCAGCCTTACCATTTTGAAGAGATTTTAGAGCTTTACACACTTCTTCTCTTGAGATCCCTCCTGTGCTTTCATCCTTCACTGTGCCATCATCTGCATCTGTCTCAGAATCCTCTTTGCTTTCCTGATCTAACAACTCACAGAAATATTCACCCCATCTTTCACTTAACTCATTGGGCTCCCATATCATTTCCCCAACTCTATTCTTCACACAACTGAATACTTTGTTTCCCCTTTTTTCCTGAATCTCATGTACTTCAAGAAAGACTTCCTATCTTTCCAAAAAGCCAAAATATGCCTTTCCACCTTCTCCTTCCTATCTTTTGCCTTACTCTGGCGCGCCAGTTTAGCGGCTTCACGCTTCTTACAGCAATATTCATCCTCAGAAACTCTACCTTGCAACATCTCTAAATAGGCTTCCGTCTTTCTCTTTACTGCCGCTTCAATCTCACTATTCCACCAAGCATAACCTCTATTGTTACTCACTATTGTGGTGCCACAGACCTCTCCAGCAGCAGTGACTACACAGTTCTTAAAACATTCCCACTTCTTTTCTACATCCCTCTCACAAGACTTCAGCTCTTTCAGTCATTCTCTGAGTACGTCAGAATAACGCTGATGATTTTCAGGGAGCCATTCAACTTTTATTCTTTCTATCCTGGGCCTCTTCCTATTCCTTCTCCTTCAACCAACATTCAGTTTCACTCGTGACACTACCAAGTAATGATCAGAGCTAACATCCGCACCTCTTATCACATGAGTGTCAACAACTAAGTGTTTCAGACGCTGATCATAGACAACAAAATCTATCACACTCTTTTAATCAAGAGTATGATTTTCCCAAGTATATGTGTGGATATACTTGTGGTTGAAAAATGTATTAGATACATACAAACCATTCTCAATGCATAGTTCAATTAATCTTTCACCATTATCATTCACACAAGGATAATTAAATTTACCCAAAACATTGTTAGAAATTGCATTCTGCACACCTACTCTAGCATTTAAATCACCTGCTATTATAACTTTCTCTTTAGCACCAAACTGGGTCAAAACAGCTTTTAGCTCATACACTACAACAAATACTATTCTATAGATAGTAATTGTTGTAGTGAGCATACACTAGAAGCATACACTACAACAATTACTATTTTCTGAAGTTTCATTTTCAAACAAATCCAAAGAATTCTCTCACTTATGCAACTATAGTGAATCAAGTTATTCTTCATCTTTTCACTTAAAATCACACCTACACCAGTCTGTTGTCTCACGTTATCCAATACTCCAGACCACACACTCACCGTTCCATTCACTTCTTCTATACCAATTTCCTACTTTTTGGTTTCACTTACACACAGCACATCCAATCTTAACTGATTCATCTCTTCAATCACCTCATTCATCTTGCCATTTATTACTTCTAGTATTCCATACACCAATCTTACACTCACTCAGCTGAGATCTCTTTCTCATACGTCATTTAGAAAGTCCAGGTCAATTCTGTGGTAGGTCCACCATATCCCACACTTGAGTCATTTTTAATATTTCTTTTTGTCTTTTTAATCTGGTAAGTACATCATTTTCGGGAATTAGCCCACAGCTGACGGTTCCAGATGGACAATCAACCTAAGGATTCTGGAACAAAACCCAGTGGTTGGGGTCTTTTCGCCAATGTCACAGAGAACTAGCTGGCACCTCTCCAAGATTTACAGAGGCCCTAGTTGCTGTTGTGTGTGCCATTGTTACCACGGAGCGCCCTAAGGAGGCAAACCCAAACATTACTTAGACACTTACTTAATATGCTTTATGGGCGGTATTAGTAAGAGATGAGTTTGCCCCTTCGGGGTGCTGCACCGGGCACCACACAATGGCACCACACAACAGCAAAAAAGGCCTCTATGAATTTTGGAAGCTGACACAAAATTAAGCTTCAGTTTAAATATTGTTGAGGTACCAGCTAGTTCTGTGTGACACTAGCAAAAAGACCCCAACTCATGGGGTTTTGTTCCAAAATCCTTATGTGGAATGAACAATTGGAACCATTAACTGTGGGCTAATCACACACACTGATGTACTTTTACGATTTTTATAACACAAAGAAATAATTTAAAGGACTCAAGTGTGGGATATGGTGGACTTACCACACTTGAGAAGGATGGTTCCCCACGGAACAACCTGGAACTGAAAAACAGTATATATGAGAAATAGATCTCGGCTGAGTGAGTGTAACATTGGTGTATAGGACACTAGAGGTAGATGTATAAATGGAAACATAAATGAGGTGATTCAAGAAATGAGTAAGTATAGATTGAATTCGCTATGTGTAAGTGAAACTAAAAAGAAATAAATTGGGATAGAAGAAGAGAATTGAACGGCGAGTGTATGGTCTGGAGTGTTGAATAATGTGATAGGACAGGCTGGTGTAGGTATAATTTTAAGTGAAAAGATGAAGAACAACTTGATTCACTATAACTGCATAAGTGAGAGAATTCTTTGGATTTGTTTGAAAGTGAAACTTCAGAGAATAATAATTGATGTAGTGTATGCTGCTTGTGATTCAGAAATCTGATAGGAAGATTTTTGGAATGAGCTAAAAGCTCTTTTGAGCCAATTTGGTGCTAAAAAGAAAGTCATTATAAGCAGGGAATTTCAATGCTACAGTAGGTGTTCAGAATGGGATTTCTGTGTGACATTCTGGGTAAGTTTAATGATCCTGGTTTATATGATAATGGTGAAAGATTAATTGAACTCTGCATTGAGAATGGATTGTGGGTATCTGATATGTTTTCCAATCACCAGTTTATTCACACATACACTTGGGAAAATCTAACTCTGGGACAAAAATGTAATAGATTTTGGGAAAATGCCTGTGACGAAAAGAATAAAAGTTGAAAGGCTATCTGAAGAACATCAGCATTACTCTGATTTACACAGCGAATGTCTGAATGAGTTGAAGGTGTGTGAGAGTGATGTAGAAAAGTAGTGGAAATGTTTCAAGAACTGTGTTGTTACTGCCATTGAATAGGTTCATGGTACTGTAAGAGTGGGTAACTTTAAAGACGATGCTTGGTGGAGCATTGAGATTAAAGAAGCAGTCAAGTGAAAGAAGGAAGCCTATTTGGGGATGTTGCAAGGTAGAGTTTCGGAGGATGAATACTGCTGTAGGAAGTGTGAGGCATCACAACTGGTTTGCCAGATTAAGGCAAAAGATTAGAAGGAAAAGGTGGAATGACATGAGCTGGCTTTTTAGAAAGATAGAAAACCTTTCTGGAAATACATACGACAGGAAAAAGATGGGAAATAAAATTTTTAATTATGTGAAGAACAGGATTGGAGAAATCATGTGGGAACCTGATGAGCTAAGTGAAAGATGGAGTGAATACTTCTGTGATTTATTAGATCAGGAAAGCAAAGGCAATTCTGAGGCATGGCACATGTAGATGATATCATAGTGAGAGATGGAAGTACTGGTGGGATCTCAAAAGAAGAAGTGTGTAAAGTTGTAAAATCTCTTCAGAATGGAAGGACTTCAGGAGTAGATGGCATAACTGCCGAGATATTAAAATATGGTGGTGACTCTGTGATTGACTGGTTAACTGAAATTTGACAGTTTTGTTGGGAGTTAAGAATGGTCTCTCAGGATTGGAGGGATGCTATCATTGTTCTCTTGTATAAGGAAAAAGGTGATCAGACTGAATCCAAGAACTATCGTGGTATCAGTTTGCTGAGCGTGCCAGGAAAAGTGTTTGGAAAGGTCATTCTTGACAAGGTATGAGGTCTTACATCTGAGAAAGTGTTGGATGTACAGAGTGGTTTTATGCATAAGGGCTTCACTAATCAAATTTTTGCATTATGCATGATGATTGAAAAGTATCTGTGCATTGGTAAGAAAGTGTTTGCTGCCTTCATAGATTTAGAGAAAGCTTATGGCAGAGTAAATAAGATATATATGAGGAAGGTACTGAATAAATATGGTATTACTGAAAATCTACTTAATAGGGTGAAAGCCATTTATTTATACTGGCAGTAGAGCATGCATACAAGTGAATGGTGTTTTATCAAAATAGTTTTCTATTGGTGCAGGAGTCAGACAAGGTTGTGTGACATCACCCTGGCTGTTTAATATATTTATGGATGCATACATGCATGATGACAAAATGATAATACTGGTTTATGTCTTGGTAATATACATGTGAGCAGATTACTGTATGCTGATGCCACAGTCCTGTTGGCAGAGAGAAAAAGTGAGTTGCAGAGTATATTGTACCAGAAGTACAAAGTCTGTATGAAATTCAATCTGAGTATAAATAAAGAAAAAACCAAAGTTATGGTTTTTGAGCATGAAACTGTTAGAACTGAATGCAAGATAAGTCTTAATGGTATAGAGATTGACCAGGTGAATCAGTTTGTATATTTAGGAAGCATGTTTGACAGAGAGAACAAATTAGATGGCGAAATTAGTAGGCGAGTGAATTCCAGTGATGGAAAGTTGCAAAACCATTTTTGGAGCATGTAAAATACATTTTTGGAGCAGCAAAATGTGTTTTTGGAGCAGGTAAAATACATTTTTGGAGCAGGTGAAATACATTTTTGGAGCCACAAAATGCACTTTTGGAGCAGCAAAATGTGTTTTTGGAAAACATTTAAAAAAAAAAAAAATGTGTTTTTAGAAAACATTTTTTAGAGCAGGTAAAATATTAGTAGATAGAACAAACTCTTAAGTAAAAAATGTTTTGGAAATAGATGCACCCTACTCAAATTTAAAACATCTTGCATTGAATTACATACACACAAATGCAAACATTTTAGTTTTCAAATAGATCAAAAAATTTGTAACCATAGCAGGATTCTATTATTAATCATTTATTTTACAAAAAATGTTTAATTTTTTGCTGCTTTTCTCAATATTTAATTGCCCACTTCTATTCTTTTCTAATTTTTTAAGATAGTTAAGATGCTTCTTTTAATAGTATCTGTCCACTTTCTATTGCACTCATGTCTTTTTTTATGCCACATTCAATGTTCATCTCAGCATTGTTTAACATTTTATGAGGGAATCCAACTGCTGCTAATGTTCAGCTTCTTCTCTTTTTTGCTTGTTTTGCTGCATTTTTCCAGCACTAATCTGCTCTTGATATTTTTTTCAGGATTCTTTATAAGCTGTCAGAAGTTTTTTGGTTACATTAATTTTACTCACATCTCCATTTAATCTTTTGACATGATCTTTGTGCTTCTTGCTCTCCGCATGATGCCTACAATCATCGCGGCCGCCTTGCGACAGGCTAAGATCGTAGCCACATTGCTCATAAGACGTGATTCAGAAAAACTTTAGATGCTTCATAAAAAGGCCATTCTTTACTATACATACCGCGATACACTTGACGATAAGTTTTATCTGACTTTGTTCTTTTTGTTGTCATAGCTGTTTCACTGCTACGTTTCGTTTCATTTTAATCTAAACGAACCCTTTCCACTCAAATAACTTTTCTCCCATACTCACACAGAACTCGCATTCTTTTTTTATTCTGCAGTACCGACCACAACTTAGCAGTGAAAGCTCAGCTTTAGCTCGCCAGCACCGACATACAAGCTATAGAGGCATCATTAGCGTGGCAGCTGACACCCGACCTATTCGGCAAAAAAGAAATGTTTCGTGAGCGTCGACATGCGAGCTATAGAGGTGTCATAGATGTGGCGGATGATACCCGACCTATTCGGCGAAAAAAAATTCCTCGCGAGCGCCGACATCCAAGCTATAGAGGAGTCATCGGCATGGAGGGTGCCACCCGACATGTACGATATTCAGCGAAAAAGAAATGTCTCGGAAGCCCCGACCCACGAGCTATGGAGGCGCAATGAGCACAGAGGATGACACCCGACAACAAGCTATTCGGCGAAAAAGAAATGTCTCGCGAGCGCGAACATGCGAGCTATAGAGGCATCATTGGCATGGAGGGTGATACCCGACCTATTCGGTGAAAACGAAATTCCTCGCGATGTCGACATGCGAGCTATAGAGGCGTCATCGGCATGGCGAGTGACACCCATGGCGGGTAATACCGGAGCTATGTGGTGAAAACGAAATTCCTCGCAAGCCCCAACATACGAGCTATAGATGCGTCATAGACATGGCGGATGATACCAGACCTATTCGACGAAAAAGAAATTCCTCGCGAGCACCGACACACGAGCTAAAGAGGCGTCATAGGCATGGCAGATAACACCCGATACGCGAGCTATTCGGTGAAAACGAAATTCCTCGCGAGCGCCGACATGCGAGCCGTAGAGGCGTGATCGGTATGGCGGGTGACACTGGAGCTATTCGGTGAAAACGAAATTACTCGCGAGCGCCGACACGCGAGCCATAGAGGCGTGATCGGCATGGCGGGTGACACCCAGATGACGTTTCTTTTTCTTTATCCGGTGAAAAAGAAACGTTTCGCGAGCCCAACGTGCGAGATATAGGGGCGTCATTGGCGTGGCGAGTGACACCCGACCTATTCGACAAAAAAGAAACGTCCCTTGAGCACCGACATGCCAGCTATAGAGGCTCGGCATGGATTGTGCCACCCGACACGTGCGATATTCGGCGAAAAAGAAATGTCCTGCAAGCTATAGAGGTGTAATGAGCGCGGCGGATGACACCCGACACGCATGCTATTCGGCTAAAAGAAATGTCTCGCGAGCGCCAACATGCAAGATATAGAGGCACGCACTGTTGGCATGGAGGGTGACACCCGACATATTCGGCGAAAAAGAAATGTCTCACAAGCCCTGACATCCGAGCTATAGAGGCGTCATAGATGTGGCGGATGATACCCGACCTATTCGGGGAAAAAGAAATTCCTTGCGTGCGCCAACATCCGAGCTATAGAGGTGTCATACGCGAGCTATTCGGTGAAAACGAAATTCCTCACGAGCGCCGACCTGCGAGCCAAGAGGCGTCATCGGCATGGCGGGTGACACCTGACACACAGATGAAGTTTCTTTTTTTATCCGGTGAAAAAGAAACGTCTCGCGAGCCCCGACATGCGACCTATAAAGGCGTCATCGGAGTGGCGGGTGAGCTATTTGGCGATTTCGTAATGTCGGGTGTCACCCGACAGTCGAGCGGAAAGGGTTAAAACTTGTGCACTGAAATTTTCACAAGCACAAAGCTACATGCAATCAATGAAAAGAGTTGGCAAAAGGCAATGAGCTGAGTTCTCTCTAGACTTTTATGGGGATTCACGTGATAAACTCCACCTCCGTTGGCGGGGGAAGTTAGAACATCGAAGGCGCATAAGGGACTGTCTGCAAAGTGCATTTTTTCGACTAAAAGACGGTAAAAAAAATAGGAATTGTGTGCAGGGATCTTGCGAGGGCTTTTCTGTAGTTTTTTTGGGTGACTTCCGTAAAACCGTAAGATGGAGTGAATATCCGCAAAAGTTGGCATCTCTGAATACCTATGAATCCTTTAGAAACAGAACCACTGTATCCTGCCACGGGAGAGCCATTTTCAGTCGCCCTCCGCTTCAACAAAATGGCTAATGACTGACCGTATACGAAATCGCGCACTTTGCACAGAATGAAATAACTGCGTTATCCCAAAGAGCAGGGAACAACATATAAACAATCTCAATTGCACAGCACTCCGAAAGACCACCAAACTATCAGTAAACAATCTTCATCAGGATTTCATAACGCACAGCATCGTTTCTCGTACATACCACGTGATTACAACAAAACTCTTCCTCCATAAGCAAAAACAATTTAATTTCCTACATCGCGAAATCGTTGTTTTTCCGTCACTTTTGCCGAAAAAACAACGAATTAGAAGGTAGGTGAAAAACATTCCGAAATTTTGGGATTGGCGGTACGGTACGTGTTGATTAAGTGTCGTTTTCACCAAATTACACGTAGACCTTAAAAAGGCGTCATTCGATCCGACGTTTAAAACGGCATTTTTTGCTATGAAAATTTTTTTTCGCTCGGCAATTTTTGCCGTGGATTGCCGTTTCGGCGCAGTTGGGCGCAAATATTAAATTTTTTCGTAATTTGTAGCAGTTTGGCACAAGATAATGAAATTGGCGCAGTTCGGTGCAAACTTTCTATCACTGGAATTCTTCATTAAAAGTCATAGCTGCCTTAGGAGGATTTCACAGGAATGATGGGTTTTCATGGAAGTCCTGAATGACTGTGTGTGAAAGTGTAATTGTTCTTACTCTGATGCACGGCAGTGTAACCTGGGTATTGCAGAAAAGACATAGGAGTCGTTGGTGTGCTGGGGAGATGCGTTACTAATGGGAGATTTGTGGCAAGATACACTCTGATCATGTGAAGAATGAAGATGTGTAATGTGAGGCAAAATGTTGTTAGTAAGGTGAAGACTAATTTCATAGGAGGTTTGGCCATGTTGAAAGAATTAGTGATGAAATGCTCACTAAGAAAATTTTTTCAGCCCAAGTGGCAGGAAAGAAAGGCAGAGGAAGGCGAAAGAAATCATTAGAGGACCAGATTCGGGAATGTCTACTTGGGAAAAATATGATGAGTATGAAGTACAAAAGATCTTGTGTGCAATGTGTGATGGATGTTAGTGAGGCTTGAGCTGTGTGCTGAGATCGTTGTAAATGGAGACATTTGATACACCAACAATAAGTAGATTCTAATTCCATCAGTTAAACGTTTAGTTGGCAGATGGTTTTTGTTTGAGGAGCTAACCTCTGAACCCCAGAGAACAGCTTAATGATATGTATGTACATTCTCATACAGCTTGTTTGTTTCTTTCAACATTATGATATAATTATTGCAATTCTTATGGAAGACTAAATGAAAAACAGCCAATTTACTTAAACAACTGGCAACAACACATGAAGCATTAATATTCAAACAACAAGAAACACAGCTAAAAAGTATATTCCTTACATGGAGGGGGTCCAAATGTCTCATTTCTCCACGTCGCAGGAACTAAAAGATATAAAAACCATATCCCACTGTCACACTAGGAGTGAAGGTCACCTTGTTGATGTATTTTAATTGCAAAACATTTTGGACTTCTTGGTTTTTTACATTGGGCTACAGCAACAGTTCAGAACCAAGAGCTGAGTGAAATGCAAACAAAAAACTCTAAGTGAGAAGTAAAGAACTGTTTAAGAGGTTAGAAGATGTTAAAATGAGTGGTGAATGTAATAAGTGGATGCAATAGCAGATCAGAATTATTAATTTCAACATTAGAGATGAGCTAAGCATTTTTTTTTTAAAGAGGTAAAGTTAATGAAACATATTTAGGGTGGTTTGGAAATGTGTACTGCACAAGAAATGAATGATTATCCACACAAAAGTTAAACCCCATAATATCAGGCTGCAGACTCAGGAGTAAACTTTGAACAAGACAAGTCAAGAGTCAATCAGCTTGCAGTGATCAAGGCAGCAATGATTTAGCAGCAAGAATCATGAAATTGACCAAAGCAGACAAAGAAAGACCGTTTTAAACATCACTGATGTCCCTTTGGTGCTTGTTATCAGTGCGTAACCCACTAACAAAAAATATCGGTTTTCAAATAGCCCAAAATATTTGAATTAACAAGGGAATTAAGGATTAGGCATGAATAAGTATTTTCTCATTACAGTCAAGTTTCTGCTTTAATTTAAAGCGAACTAGGGGAGGCGGGGTGTGTGTATGGGGGGGGGGGGGGGTTGGATGAACACAATTTGAATTTTGAATGATAAAATAATCTTTCTGGTTGCTATCCTCAATTCATATTGGGCCCTCTATATTACACATTGAAATTTTCAAGCAAGTTACAGAGATGGACTAAAACGAATAAAGCTAAAACATAAAAATTAATTTGGAAGCAATACAGAATAAGACAGACTTAATAAGAAATGGTAACCATAACAAATAAAGTACAACAAAGAGCTACTATTGCACAGCCTTACCATAGTTCCTTTGCTAGTTGGAGTATGTGTAGTTGGCACACAGGGTAGAGGCACTTTGTCTTTGCATTCAGGATGACATGTTGCTCGACAATCCTGGCATTTCAAAGCTTGTTTATAAAATTTAATTCCTCGGCCACATGGATAACATTTTTCTGGCTTAATCAGAGTTTTTACACAAAATATATGACTTCGGTTCTTCAGTTTTCCAGTTGACGAAAAATGGCGCATAGGAGTGCTAAAGACCATAAAATTGGATGATCAGTAAAAAAAACAATGCATCAGTTGAAAATATTTTTATATGGTTCACAAGAAGAATTGTAAGTTGTACAATAAAAACTGCAAAAGCAAACAATATTTTGGAATGCACTAACAGTTTTCAGTATTATTATATTTAATTATTCTACTTATGTATCTGATGTATTGCAGAAAGTTAGAAAAGTAATTCTTACAGTAACTCATTTAATAATTCCACAATTCTGATTTCAAATTACTGTGATGTTATTTGAATTGTGTCAGTAATCTTGTAATGCTTATACAATCATGCTAAAAGTTAACAGCCCATAGTTAGCAATCTACGTAGAAATAATATTATTACAAGCAGTCATCAGATGAGGTTTGGAGAAGGAGGGTGGGAGGATTCATTCACTTCGCCCTGTTGCTGTTTTCCTGAATTAATTAGTAGGTAGTAGCAAATTTATGCCAATTTTCAAAGAATCATATCTGTCAGTTTTACATCACATAAAAATGTTTGGCAAAGAACAATTTAAACACTCAAGAATTATGTTCTGGGCAGAAAAAAATATCAAACATGGTGTGTTCAAAAAGCACCACAATTACAACTGTTGTTATTGTGCTCAGTGTAAGACACTGGAGTTCTATTTAAAAATATTATAGTGGCAGTGCTACTCAAGGTCATGCACAGTTTCAGGTCTGAAACTGAAATCATTCTCACACATTACTCTATTGAGTTTTGCATTGGGTTGTCGGAAAAACCACGACGTATTTTGGCACCCGATGGCGGTTGGGCTGTTTTGAAAGTACTAGAGGCACGTGCAGTTCTGTTATCACTATGGCATTCGACAGATGCCAGTTCTAGCAGCAGTCTATAAGGAATAGTGAGTGATTTGGTTGATTTGCGGAGATTTGACATCAAGTTGAAGATGGAACACCAAACTGTGCATTTTCGCCATATTTTACTGTTTTACTTTCGTAAAGGGAAGAACGCGCGTCAAGCTTGTGAAAAGTTGCGTAAAGTGTACGGTGATAATGCTCTACAAGAACGTCAGTGCCCGCGGTGGTTCGCAAAATTCCGTGCTGGTGATTTTGACCTCGACGATGCTCCTCGGTCCGGGAGGCCAACAGAGGTTGATGATGACCAAATAAAGGCATTGATCGAGTCAAACCCACGTTACACGACACGAGAGATTGCAGACACATTGCACATCCATCATTCAAGCGTTCACGACCACCTGAAGAAGCTGGGATACGTCAGCAAGCTCGATGTGTGGGTTCCTCATGAACTTAAAGAAGCTCAATTGACGGCGCGTATAAAACATCTGCGATATGCTAATTAAACGTGAGGAAAACGATCATTTTTTGAAGCGACTGATAACTGGTGACGAAAAGTGGATTGTGTACAACAATGTGCTGTGCAAACGGTCTTGGTCTCTTGGTCCCGATGTGCTGCTTCGCCTCAAACAACATCCAAAGCAGACATTCATCAACAGAAAGTTCTGGTCTCAGTGTGGTGGGATTTTAAAGGTGTCGTGTTTTTCGAGCTCCAACCACGGAACCAAACAATGAATTTGAATGTGTACTGTCAGCAATAGGACAGTTTGAACGAATCCATCATCCAGAGCTCGTTCATCGTAAAGGTGTTGTGTTCCATCATGACAACGCGAGACCACACACTAGTTTGATCACCCACCAAAAATTATTGGAGCTTGGGTGGGATGTCTTGCCACACCCAGCATACTCGCCTGACCTTGCACAGTCAGACTTCCACTTGTTTCGCTCTCTTCAACAGTCCTTGCATGGTATAACGTTCAATTCAGATGAGGCTGTAAATCAGCACCTTGAACAGTTTTTCGCCAAGAAAGACAGGTCCTTCTATGAATGAGGCATTCTATAGCTCACGGACAGATGGCAAAAAGTTTTTGAAGAAAATGGGCATTATATCATTAATTGATCTTTGTTCTTTCTATCAATAAACGAGCTTTGAAAAACATGGCTAAAATACGCCATGACTTTTCTGACAACCCAATATTTTGGTGGACTTAACACTGACCAATGTGAAAGGCAGTAGGGATACACCAATTTTTGTCTAAAACTTGGAAAAACTGCCTTGAAAGCATGTATTTGAAATATTGCAACAGCATTTGGAGAAGCAGTTCTAAGCCACTAAAAATGTTTTAAGAGATTTACAGAAAGTTGAACATTGATTGAAGATGACCCTTGCTCTTGACACCAATTAGTCTCAAGAAACAGATGATTACACTGCCTGTGTGAATGAAGTAACCATCAGCAAAAGATGATTGACTGTTAGGGAGGTGTCACAGATGAAATTGGCATTTAATTGGGATTTGGGACATATCTTGCAATTTTGATACAGTATTTAAGGGTGAGAAGGGTAACGGCAAAGTTTGTGCCCAGACTTCTCATACAGAATCAAAAACAGCACTGCGTTGCAGTTTTCAGTACCTTAAAAATCATGCAGCAATGAACTCACACTTTAGAAAATCTAAAACAAAATCCCAGTCATCTGAATCGAAGACTAAAAAAAACCTCATCTCAAAGCAAAAAAGGCTGGTAAGTTAAATTAAGAGTAAAGGTGATGACTGTTTTTCTTGATGTTAAAGGAATGGTGCATTTAGAATTTGCTCTGACTAAACAAAGTGTTAAACAGATATATTACAAAGAGGTTGAAGAAAGTTTGAGAGAAAACATTTGGGGCACAAATGGCCACAACCTTGAATCTCTGAATCCTGGCTGTGGCATCATAAAAATTCACCAACACATTCAGCATGGCCAATCTGCTAGTTCCTGACCAAATGGAAAATATCAGTGGCACCACACACACCTTATTCACCTGAACTCCCCCCTCCCTTTCCAATGAAAACAATCTCTTAAAGGAAGAAGATTATGAGAATGTAGATAGATAGCATCACTGAGAATACACCAGAAAAGCAGAACATGGTCCCAAAAGACTTCAAATGTGAATTATGAAGTAGCAAATATAGTGGAACCACTGAATTAGCTCAGGAGGAGCATATTCTGAAGGAAATACATTTGGTTAGCCCATATGTGTTTTGCATTTTGAATAACAAATATAGGCCTGGTACTTTTTTAACACACCTCACACATAGAATTTATTACCAAACGGTATGTATGCATATACACTGAGTGGACAGAATCTTGGAATATCAACCTAGTAACAGGTAGGCCCACCCTTCGCCTGGATGAGGGCAGTCACACGGCAAAGGCATTGAGTCGAGAAAGGCATGACAACAGGTATCCCCACCAATGCTTGGTGCACCACTGTCCATAATTCTGTCACATTCCTGGGTAAAGGATCCAAAGCTTGAACAGACCTTTCCATGACGACCCAATGATTTTCCACAGATTCATGTTTGGTGAATGGAAAGGTCATTCCAGGGTTGGAACTTCTGCAAAATACTTCTAACTATGTTCTAGTCATCATGACTCTATTCATGTCTGGTGAATGGGAAGGCCATTCCAAGGTGGAAACTTCTGCGAAACACTTCTATCTATGTTCTAGTAACCACGACTCTCTGGGGTGCAGCACTGTTCACTGGGAGAGTCCATTGCCCTGCAGGTGCATGATGACCATGAATGGATGCTGATGGTTTGTAAGGATGGACTCATAGCATGGAACATTCAGAGATGCATCTAGATGTATCAGAAGTCCCAACATTTGACAGCTGAAAACACTCCAGACCATAACTCAGCTGCCACTATCCTGAACAGTTCCTTGCTGGCATGCCAGATCGGTCACTTCATGCAGTTTCTGCCAGACCCTCCCCCCCCCCTCTCTGCACAAAACAAGTGGAAACTGGACTCTTTGGACCAGAAAACCAGTCTCCAATCATCTAAGTTCCAGTGATGATGTTCTTTCGCTCAGCTCAGGCATACAATCTGGTGATGTGAAGTTAGCAACGGGACTCTAGTAGGTTGGCAGCTCCAATAACCTATTGTGGCTAATGATTGTCGCATGGTCTTGCCGGGGAAGCTTTTGGCACCTTCCTTGTTGAAGTCGGCAGTGATTTATGTCACTGTTACTCTCCAATTGGTTGTAACTATGCAAGACAGGTGTCACCGGCAGAGTTGTATAAAAATAAAATGTATCTATATACATAACCATTGAAACAGAAAACTTGCTGCAAAACCGTGAAGTACAAACCATGACAGCCATGGAATACAATAATTTAAAGAAAAATTAATAAAACAATAAATAAGTATTAGAACATTACAGATTCAAATGAGGACAAAATAAGTACATTACAAATGAATGTGCAGCAATGTGTGAGAAATGGACTTTAATGGCAAAATATCAAAATATTGGACTATGAACCTCATAACAAACAAGAGACTAAATAAAGAACATTTTTATATCCAGAAAAACAGTTCCATTAATGAACCTATTTGGAGAAATTATAAATAACATTTTCAACAACTTTATTCAAAAATAGTAGCCTTACAAAATACATAGGAAAGAATTTAATTTAATAACTGGCAACCGCAAGAGGAACCTCACAATAAAATTTGAAATCTTCCTATGTTAATGAAGCTTTAGAAACAGTTCCTATACATTGAGGACAGGCCTTGATAAAATCTTGAGGCCAGGAACATTTGTAAAAACAAAAGAACTCAGAAGATCTGAAAAATAATCAAACATTCTTCAAGTTAAAATAGAATTAAGTATATTAGTCTGAGTAAAGCCTTGTGTAAGTGTTTTAATTGCTGCAAATAACATTTTTATTTTTTTAAATCTACAAGCAAAAACTACCTTCAAAATTTGACAATAATTTGGAAACTACCTGCGTATGTCTACATTCTACTACTGATTGCCGGCCACATTCATCCACCACCATTCTCTGCTCACAGTGTTGTCCATGATGCGATTTTATTCAGATACACTATTTATACTGTTGAACATGGATACTGCAATTCCTGTACCGCCTCCGCAACAGAGTGACCCATGCATCAGGCACTCACTATCATCCCTCTTTCAAACTCTATTAATTAATGACTTTTATACAGACTGACATCAAATTACTGTCTACATGAATGCAGTGATATCCTACCCATATACTTGCCAAGCAGTGGGTTCGTCCATTAGCAAGAGGGGTGACAGTGCTGCGTTGTAAGGGAGCAGGTATCCCATAATTTCTGTTCTCTCAGTACATATTTTGTGTGTGTAAATAAAGGAATATTGAAAAAAAAAAAAAAAACAATTTTACATAAAAATGTTTGACAGCGCATTGGTCGATGTATGTTTTTTAGCATAATTGCATTTTATGATGGAAATCTGCACCGATATGTCATGCACAGCATCCCAAAAATTCCTGCTACACAACCTTATATGTCTATTTCAAACATTTATTCTGTTCTAATTTTTATATGCAATGCACTTTTAAACAAAACCAAAATTCCTTTTTTCAGTATACACCCACAAAAGTGAAATGTTTGTTTGGCTTTCCACAAACTGACATCATCAAGCTCATATCTAAACTATAGATATATCCTCTTCTTTTGACATGGCAGAGAGCTTAGTCTACATACTAACTCGGCCATAATTATTCATATATGAGGAATGAACTTTTAATCACCTGTATGAAACTACTTATTGACCCATTATTCAGAAGTACTTTTAGATAATATCCACAGTAAACACAAAATGGTTTTTATGCCATGGAATCCCAGATACACATATGCTTAAACATACAAACCAGAGCCGAGCCCACTCCTTTATTTTTTTCCTGAGAAATGGCACAGTGATTGACAGAGAGTACAAATTGGATTGTGAAATTAGTAGGCCAGTGAATTCTTCATTGGAAGTCATAGCGGCTTTGGGAGGTTTTCACAGGAATGATGGGTTCTCAAGAGAGTTCTGCATGACTGTGTATGAGAGTGTAAATGTGCCTACTCTGATGTTTGGCAGTGAAACCTGGGCACTACAGAAGAAACATAGAAGTCATTTGTGTGCTGAAGAAATGTGTTACTTAGGTGGTGGTGGTGGTGGGGGGGGGGGGCAAGACATGTTCTGATCGTGTGAGGAATGAAGATGTGTTGCAGTTGTGTAATGTGAAGGAAAACGTTGTTAGCAAAGTGGGGACTAATATTCTTAGGTGGTTTGGCCATGTTGAAAGAATAAGTCATGAGATACTTACCAAGAAATTTTTTTTTAGCCCAAGTGGCAAGAAGGAAAGGCAGAGGAAGGCCAAGGAAGTCACGGGCGGATCAGATTCAGGAGTGTCTGCATGAGAAAAAAAATAAGAGTATGAAGTACAGAAGGTTTTGTGTACTCAGTGTGATGGATGTCAGTGAAGCCCAAGTTGTATGTCAAGATCGCTATAAATGGAGAAGTTTGATACGGCAACAATAAGTAAATAATCAGTTAAAAATTTATCTGGTAGTTTGTATTTCTTTGTGGAGCTAACTTCAGAATCTCAGAGAACAACTTAGTGATATTTATGTATGTATTTCAGCATGTGATTTCTGGCTTCAAAAATCACAGATTCACATAACAAATTGAATACCGAAAGTGCTACCTATGAAATGTGTTTGGAGAGTGATTATTATTAAGTCCACTTTTATTAATGCTTTGTATTACACATTTTTTTTCAGGGTACGAGCATAATGAGCTAAATAATCACTGATATCTTTACTGCATCTTTCATTTCATTCTTTGAAATAACAAGCTTTGGAATACTAAAGCTTATGGATACAAATATGTGCACTGAAAAAGTATCCCTAACACATATAATAATGATAACCATAATAAAAACATCATCAAAGAAAGCTTTGTATGAAGGATTCTTTATTGTGTACACATGGCAAACAGGATCATGTGGAATGATATGCCAACAGAAATAGTTCACTACTTTGGGCACACATAAAATTTATGATCAATCTGTACTGTTTCAAAGTAAGCTTTATTTTTCTGAAACTTTTACACCTCCACAAACGGTACAGAACCAGCAAAGAATTTGAATAGGTATCCTTCATATAGTCACTTTAAAATGTTATAACACCTTGGCTAACAATTTTGTTAAATACCAATTTACGAACTACCTTTTCTGAAGTAGCCAAGGTGACTGGAGACCAAGTGGTTCAGCACCAAGGTATCTGGCTCCTTGTGCTGTTTCACCCGGTTTGAATGCTGGATATGATATGGATGCTATGCTCCCTTTTTCAGCATTGGCTCATTACCTCTCCTGGACTCAGTTTGCCCCCAAGTACAGACGGATATTCAATCCCAGCCTTTAATGCTCACATGCATAATTAATATACAAGACCCTGATCATGGAAATCCAAAGGATCTGGAAACAGCACAACACAGATCATACGAGTTATTGTTTTGGCAACCACAGTGGTACCTAAGAACTTAAAAAAAAAAAAAAAAAATCTCAAGGAATCCGGATTGCCACAGACTGCTCCATCCAAGACTTTCTAGAGCAACCACATCACTTCCAGGCTTGTGATGAATATCTGCGCATTTTGCTTACTGGCTCTGCCAAAGAAGGTCAACACAACAATAATAATAATGACATCATTCGTTGCAGACAAGACCAATGAGCACAATCAACCTGACTTTGTAATTTGCCACAACTAATAGATGTAGCAGGACTGTAGAGGAAAAACATCCATAGAGCAGTGTCTCAGAAAATTTCAAAATATGAGAACTTTCAAATGGAAACCCAAAGGATCTGGAAACAGAGCTTAACATAGATCATACCAGTTGTTATTTCGGCAAATGCAGTAGTACCTAATAATTTTCAAAAAATTCTCACAAGGAATTAGGATTGCAACAAAGTCTGCTCCCCTTAATACAAAAAGCAACCATTCTGCAGACCTGCCACATTACTAGAAAATTCCTAAATTTCCAAGTTAGAGAGAGATGAATATGTTTTGCCTACCGGCCTTGGCCTTGAAAGTTGACACAATAATGATAATAATATGAACACTAACAACAGTAAATAAACACTGTTTGAAGCACTATCAGCATGCATAAAACCACATAGACTGCAGAAGTTTCACACGCTAAAAGATCAACACTTTCCTTATAAGAAAAGTGTTTGAAAACATTCAAATGCAAAACATAATTTTGAAAAAAAAAAAAAATTAAATTAAATTAAAAATTACCCTCCAGAAATTCGTCGATAATTAGGGTTGCTATCAAATGCTGTATGTTTTTCAAATAATCTTCCACCGTTGTGGGCATTAAGCAAGCTTTCTAGTTGAGCAGAATCTAAATGGAAGAACAGTAACTTATGAAAAGAATAATATTCAACATATTGAAAAAAAAAATAGGCTCTTAATAAAGGATGCTAGAATGGAAGCATTTTAAAAATATGAAATTAGTGTCATTTTCACTTAAGCAGTTACTGCAAGGGCAAAAATATTACAATATTTACATCACTACACATGGTTTACTAATCAATAAATTTTCATGCAAATTGACCATTTGATAAAATATATATAATAATAAAGACATTAACTTTTAATGTGTGATGAATTCTGCATACCTTAATCTACTTTTCAACATGTTCCCTGTGGATGTTGTCACATCGTGGCACAAGTTTCTAGATACTAGAGATGAGCTTAACTGCTACTTGGTGATCACGGAGCTAATTGTGACTGCTACTCAAAAGTAACTGATTTTTAACCATGATTGGAATCACAGTTTAGGACCTGTTCTTTCACTTCTGTGTACCAGTAAAGTAACTAATAGTAGAATCACGTAGAAGAACGGTGAGAGTGTGTGCGTGTCGCGGTCCTATGCAGTGTATAGCGAGTTATATGTTTTAAACAGGGTTCGGACATTTTGGCACATTCCCTTTTAGAGCAATGAAATTGCATTGCGTAAAAAAAAAAATGTTTTCACTCATATCTCATAATCATTAAGAAAGTAAGACATATTTATGATTTTCTGTCAAGTGACAATCACATTTGAATTTGGGGAAACAAAAGTACATCCATGAATTAAAAAAAATTACATAGCACATTTCTTAAACCTTCAAGGAAACAAAGCAATTACAGCAGAAATCATACTCTGTTTTTCGATTAGGACGAAAAGGAGGGATTTTTTAATAACGCTGCACTTTTACTTAGGCACTAAATATTTACATAACATGTCAAGTTATTAATATTTCTCTTTCACTTAATTAGGCACTAAATTACTATGCTATATTTGTAAGCCCTTTTGACAGTCTTTTTTTCTACCGATGCCATACTCATAACGTTTCCATATCAAATCAAGGTAATAATAATGCGCTTTTACTTAAGCACTAAATATTAATTCATAGGCCCTAGGCTTAGGCCTTTTCAACAGTTTTTGTTCTACCAATGTCATGTTCATAACCTTTACCTATCAAGTCAAGGTAATAATATTGCGCTTTCACTTATTTTTTTTACAGGCCCTAGGCTTAGGCCTTTTTAACAGTTTTTGTTCTATTGATGTCACATTCATAACAATTACGTATCAACTCAAGTTAATAATATCCCGCCTTTAGTTTTTCACTAAAAATTCTCACAGGCCCTAGGCCTTTTTAATAGTTTTTATTCAACTAATGTCATATTCACAACTATTACGTATCAAGTGAAGTTAATAATATTCTGCTTTTACTTAAGCACTAAATATTATTTCACAGGCCATAGGCCTAGGTCTTTTTAATAGTTTTTACTCAACCAATGCAGAGTTATATTCACAACGTTTATTATTCAAATCATGTTAGTAGCATTTACTTCGGCACTAAATCATGTTAGTAGCTTTTACTTCGGCACTAAATCATGTTAGTAGCTTTTACTTCGGCACTAAATATTATTTTACAGGCCCTGGGCCTAGGCCTTTTTAACAGTTTTTATTCTAACCATGTCATATTCATAACCTTTATGTATTACCTCAAGCAAATAATATCCTGCTTTTACTTAGGCACTAAATATTTATTCGTAGGCTCTAGGCCAAGGCCTTTTTAATAGTTTTTGCTCAACCAATGTCATATTTGCAACCTTTACACATCAACTCAAGTTAATAACATCCCTTTTTTACTTAAGCATTTAATATTATTTCACATGTCTTGGGCCTAGGTCTAGGCATTTTTAATAATTTTTTATTCTACTGATAACATATCCATAAAGTCTACATACCATGTCAGGTTAATAGTATTGCACTTTTACTTAGGCACTAAATATTAATTCACAGGCCATAAGCCTAGGCCTTTTCAACAGCTAGGGCCTGTGAAATAATATTTAGTGCATAAGTAAAAGCAGAATATTATTAACTTGAGTTGATACGTAATTGTTATGAATGTGACATCGATAGAACAAAAACTGTTAAAAAGGTCTAGACCTCGGGCCTGTGAAATAACATTTAGTGCCAAAGTAAAAGCGCAATGCTACTAACTTGATTTGAATCATAAACATTGCAAATATGACATTGGTTGAGTAAAAACTATTTAAAAGGCCTAGGCCTAGGGTTATGAATGAATATTTTGTGCCTAAGTTAAAAGTGGAATATTATTAACTTCACTTGATAAGTAATAGTTGTGAATATGATATTAGTTGAATAAAAGCTATTAAAAAGCCTCTGCCTAGGGCCTGTGAGAAAATTTTTAGTGAAAAAGTAAGGGTGGGATATTATTAACTTGAGTTGATACGTAATTGTTACGAATGTGACATCGATAGAACAAAAACTGTTAAAAAGGCCTAGGCCCTGTGAAATAATATTTAGCGCTTAAGTAAAAGCAGAATATTATTACCTTGAGCTGATATGTAAACGTTATGAATATGTCAAAAGGTTCTACAAATATGGCATTCAAAAAACACAGTCAAAAGGTCCTACAAATATGGCATTCAAGGCTTCTTGAATTGGAAGAGGAACTACAAAGGATCAAGTGGGACATCGTGGGGCTAAGTGAGGTTAGGAGAAAAGGAGAAGATCTCATCGAACTGAAAAGTGGACATCTCTTCTACTATCGTGGGACAGATACTGGCAGAACTAGTGGTGTTGGATTTATAATAAACAAGAAACTGAAGGATAAAGTTGTAGAAGTTGAAAGTTCCTCTGACAGAGCTGCACGACTTGTTATCCAACTCTCGAAAAGATACCAGGCTCAGATTATTCAAACTTATGCACCCACCACAAGTCATCCTGAAGAAGAAATTGAAGAATTTTATGAGGAAATTTGTCATCTAAATAATAAAGGTAAGCAGCACTTGAAAATAATTATGGGAGATTTCAATGCAAAAATAGGGCAACGGCAACAGAATGAAACTTCAGTAGGTAAATTCGGTCACTGCAACAGAAACCAGCGTGGAAATACTCTCGTTGAGTTTGCAGAGGCAGAAGGGTTTTTCATCTTGAACTCCTTCTTCAAGAAAAAGCCACACAGGAAATGGACATGGAGACATCCAAATGGGACGACAAGTGAAATTGATTTTATTATGTGTAACAAAAAATTCATCATAGAAGACTGCAGTGTGCTAAACAAGTTTAACACAGGTAGTGACCATAGATTGGTGAGATGTAAGATGCACCTCAACACTAAACTTGAACGTGGCAAGCTCATAAGACAAACAAAATCTATTGACATAACCAACCTTAAAAAACACCATAATACCTTCAAGTTGGAACTGAAGAACAGGTTCTCTGCTTTAGAAGGCCTAACATCGGAAGAAGTGGACATCTCTGAAGTTAACAGAAAAGTAACCAAAGCTCTTATGGAAACAGCAACAAAATTAGCTGGGTCTAAGAACAAGTTGCATGTAAACAAATTATCAGGAAAAACGAAAATGTTGATGCAAAAAAGAAGAGAGATGAGGACAACTAAAGCAGATGTGACTTCCAAAGCGGAATATATAGAGCTATGCAAGACAGTAAGAAAAAGTATCACTGAAGACGTAAGGAAATTCAACTGTGAACTAGTGAGGAAAGCAATTGAAAACAACCAAAGCCTAAAGATAGCAAAGGGACATCTCAGTAAGGGAAGAAAACAGATTATGGCACTGAGAAAAGAAGATGATTCTGTAACAAGAAATAGAGGCGAAATTTTGATAAAGAGTGAAAGATTTCTACTCCAAATTATATGAAAGGGATGATACATGCACTCCAGACATCATGAAAGATACCAGTACCAGAGTTCCTCCAGTCCTTCCAGCAGAAGTTGCACATGCAATCAAGAACATGAAGCGGGGAAAAGCTCCAGGAGAAGATGGAATTACTGTAGACATCATACAAGAAGCAAGTGGAGAAATCGAAACAGTACTCGCCCAAATATTCACTCGATGCCTTAATGAAGGAAAGATTCCTGAGGATTGGAACACCGCTACAATGATCCTGCTACATAAGAAAGGTGACATTGAGGATCTCGGAAACTACAGACCTATCAGCCTCCTATCAGTAGTTTATAAAATCTTCACTAAAGTTCTTTCACACCGCTTGAAGGTAACACTGGACATGGCTCAACCGAGAGAATAAGCTGGATTCAGGAGTGGCTACAGCACAATAGATCATATCCACGTACTGAGAGAACTAATTGAAAGAGCGAGGGAATATGAACTTCCATTGTGCATGGCTTTTATCGATTATGAAAAAGCCTTTGATTCGGTGAAACCATCAGCAGTTACAATGGCTCTGAAAACCTGCGGTATTGAAGATGCATACATTAATATTATTAATAACATCTATGAAAATGCAAGTGCAAAGATTCGGCTGTTTGAAAATACAACACACATAAAAATTGGAAAGGGAGTGAGACAAGGTGACACCATATCTCTAAAGCTCTTTAATGCCACATTGGAGGGTGTTTTTCAGTCACTGAGCTTGGAAAACAAAGGGATAAAGATTAATGGAGATTATCAGGGATCATAGCATACTTCTGGAAAATTTTAGGTAAGAATTTTAGGAATTTTTAGAAAAATTTTAGGAGTGTATTTCAATAAAAACCAGATGTATATTTGTATACATCTAGTAAAACAACTTTGTATACATTGTAAAGAGTTTGCTTCACACCCTTCAACCATATATACTGATAGACTGCGCATGACATCAAAATTTCTGGCTCCAACATAAAATCACATGACAACAGTCAAAAAGATGGGTTACACCTGCTGTGCTTATGGTTGCTCTGACCGATATAGTAAAGAAAGTTCTATGATTTTTCATGGGTAAGAAACGAATTAAATACCTAAGTCAATAAAGTTCAATTACTTAACCAGAAACTTGCAGCTATTGATATAAAAATATAGTAACTTAAGAAAAAAAAATGGAATGCATGTTCCAAATTCTTCGCAAATGTTCATCACATTATAAATCACAAAATGTAAACAACACGATCATGCATGTATATAGCTCATAAGTAAACTTACCTGAAGAGTTTTCATTATATATGAGGTGCATTCACATAATACACCGAAAACACTGAGGTTCTGCAGCGTAAATTAGTAATCATAACAGCATTTGTACACGAAATTTGGAGTCTGATGATGACGTGCCCAATGTTTGGAGCCATGGCGGCTTTGATGCAGCTATTGCCAATGCGCAGTCCATTAGTATATATGGTCGAAGTTCACACCCAAATTTTTTGCATAACGTCTAATGTCTAAAGTTTAAGTATGATTTACTTCTAATGTTCAGTTCTTATCTTTTCACGTGTTATTATCATATTCAAGTATATTTACCACATTCAAGTTTCACTTTGAACATTAATATGCTGTTGAACCAGAAGCAATTCACGATTTTCACAGTAAAGTTTTCAGGTTTCACATTAAACTATAATATCCTAAAAAGGTAATTGAAAACCAAGAACTATGTACAATTGTTCACTGAATTACTTTTTTCATATTATTGTTTTAACCTTTTCCTGATTAGCCTATCTTTTTCTGCTTCCACCACAACTAATTTACTTTCAGTTTTCTTTATTTCAGCTGAACCTTGTATGATCAAGTTAGAGGCAACTGCTATTTCAACAGTATTTTGTTTTTCTACAGCTTTTCTCATTCTTTCTGTTCCCTCTTGAATTACTGCTAGGGAGGCTTCTTTATCTTTTTTAAGCCTATTTATTTCTGCATCATTTTCTTTTATTTTGTCATCAAACTCAGCTTTTCTTTTTTTCTCTAGCTGCTTTTCCTTATTTTCCCTCTCTTTCTTCGAAAATAAAAGCATAACAAACAGCGCGAAAACTAGCTCATAAATAGAATATTTGAAACACTCTCAATTATTAGGGATGGTAGAGGGGAAGGGAATAGAACTGTCCAAAATTAGCATGTTTTCGTTGCGCTAGGGCGCTTAAGCACGGCTGAATTCCTTCAGATACCCCCAATGTTAAAATGATTGAAATGTGCTGATGTTCATGGAATGAAATGGTTGATCAGCTATGATGACCGCATAAAAGTTCGGGGTGGGGGGGGGGGGCTTTATTTTTTTAGTTTATGCAACATTTTACATCACTCCAGTATTTATCTTGTCATAATCAACAATCGCAATGCAACTACCGCTTACGATCGCGGATATCAGCAACCAAAAATCTGCCATATCTCTAAGTGATATAACACACAGTATCCTGTTACAGTGTATTGTAATTGAAAAAAAAAGGATGTGGAAAAAAGAAACTTTCAGAAATTAAGATCATCAAGTCATGCGTTTCAAAAATCCATTTTCCTTTATAACGTTTAAAAACATGTTTTTGCTTTTTTACCTGTAGTGTAAATAAAAAAACTATGTTGATTTTTTTTTATGGAATCAGACGTCCGTATGTCTGATTGTCTTCATCTGAGTTCACACTTTAGCTACTGTGTACAAGTAGACCTATTTTTTCAGCTCAAAAATATGTAGTTTTGTATATATTCACAGTATAAGTCATTCCTTATTCCCACAGAACTGAATTCAGCATATGCAAAATGAAGATCATCAAGACCCGCCCAACACTATGTTTCTGATTGTCTGCTGTTTATATTCAAGAAATGCAAACATGGATCAATGGTGAATGCAGCAACTATGATTTTTATTTATTACCAAGAAAAAAAAAAAAAAAAGAGCCGTGAAAGCTGTAAAGCTGAAACAGATATTTCTCTCGACCCCCCCCCATGCACAAAAACATTCCAATTAAGATCAAACAGCAGGAGGACGCGTCCACACAACACAACCTTTGGAATTACCTGATGGAATGGCTTCTTTTCATTTGGCACATCGCCATAAATCACCACCTGCAGCTCACTGAACTGTCAAGTTGCACCCTTCCTTCTTCACTTTAACTATAATAGAAACTGTAAAAAAAAATGCTCCCCAATTTTCGACAAAATTAAATTACCAAATTTACGTCATGATGTTGCAATTTACTAAAATATGTTTGTTTATCTGCTGAATATTGCTTAAATCCATTGAAAACTTTTTAATTATAGATGATTTTTTTATTAAAACAGTAACTCAGACGTCTGAATAAAAACGTGTTTGTAATTCAAATAGAGTCCATATCATCACAGAAAAAATTTAAGGATCACTCTGTTTAAATAAACCATGGCATCTAAAAAAAATAATTCACTTGCTTTTCCCGTAATTTATAATTACTGTTTCTTTTTTTCAATCCGATTATGCAACGTCTTTTTTTTTTTTTTTTTTTTTTTTTTTTTTTTTTGCATCTGCTAAAGTTCCTAACGGAATTTGGCGAAATTTGCACTAGAACTTTATTGTGATGTATCTTAACTACTGTAAAAATTTTACTGTGTTATTTTCAAAATTCAGAAAAATGGATTTCTGAAAATATTCTCCTACTCCTTTTGTGCTGTGGAAGTGATAAACAGGTGTTTGCTTTCTTCCCAACCAAGGGCTTCAGATCAGTGCTCCCAGCTGTCAATCAACCGTTGCTATGGTAACACCCTTTCTGCTGGAGGCTCACTCTGTCCAAAGAGGCACACATACTTGTCCATAATAAAAATTACCAATGCTAACTTTTAAAGTTTTAAACCGATTCAACTGGAATTTTGGAAGTGAGCTTCTGTAATCCAATTACAGGGAATGTAAAATTTCAGCCACTTTCGTGAAAAATTCGCAAAGATAGTTTTCTTATTTTTTATCAAAAGTAATGGAAGTCTCTTGAGGGGAGGGAGGGTGGCTTGCACATAAACAAGAAGAAGATGAATGTGTTGTTCAGGCATACTCCTCACTGGTGGATGCCAGCTGACTTGGTACATACGCGACCCCCTGCAAATGCTAAATGCCTCTTCTTTCCCCTTCTGTTCTCAATTGTCGGACGGACATCAAGCTCCCCTACGACCTACTAGTAATCATCCAATTTTATTGCACTGGAAGTAGTGCCTTTTCTTTTTTCTTTTTTTCCCCCCACCCAAATTAGGATTTGGTGCACATCGGAAACCGCTGCCGGTGGTTTCTTTGAGAACAGAGAAAAGGAACTTTAAAAAATGAAGGGGTAACAGTAACACGATTTCCTAAAAGGGCATTTTTTAAGCACTAATTTCAAATTTCAAGGCTTTTCAAGACGGCATTAAAAAAACACCGTTTTTCCAGGATATTCCAGGCCTTGAAAACGTAATCATGATTTTCCAGGACTTTCCAGGTTTTCAAGCACGCGTGCGCACCCTGCGTAATGGTAAATTTATTGGCGTTAATAACGGTTGTGTTTTTAATAAATAAGCTTACGAAAATTTTAGGATGAATAGCAAATTTTAGGTATAATTTTAGGAATTTAAGGAGGGTCACAAAATATTAGGAATTTTAGGAGGAATGCGATCCCTGGATTATCTAACCCACCTTCGTTTTGCTGATGACGTAGTCATTTTTGCAACTACCCCATCAGAGCTGCAGAGTATGATCCAGGAACTTGTTGACAAGAGTAAAGAAGTGGGATTAAAAATGAACTTTCAGAAGACAAAAGTGATGTTCAATGCTTTTACAAGAAATGAAGATTTATCGATTGATGGAGAAAAGCTGGAGATAACAGACACGTACGTTTATCTTGGACAGCAGATATCAAGTGAGGGTCACATTGATGAAGAAATTAATCGGCGTACAAAACTTGCCTGGAGAGCTTTTGGAAGAAACAGCATAATTTTCAAGAGCAATATGCCATTATGTCTTAAAAGAAAAGTGTTTGATCAATGCATCCTTCCAGTGCTTACGTATGGTGCAGAGACGTGGACCTTAACTAAAAGAGACATACAAAGGCTGCAGACAACTCAAAGAAGCATACAACTTTATATGAAAAATTATTAGAGCACTGCAAATTGATGGGATGCACTTACTTGAGTAATTTGAAAGTGGCAGAAAATGCTAATTACACTTCTGAGAGAATTGTTCAAGAGCTCTTAGAGGTGCTAGCTTCAGAAATTCGCTCTAATATAGTAAGCGAGTTAGCCAAAAGTCAGTTTTTTAGTGTGCTGTGTGATGAGACAACTGATATTTCAGTTGTAAAGCAGTTAATAATTTATACAAAACTTGTGTCCACAAAAACAAAAGAAGTTAAAGTTGCTTTCCTGACCACTAAAAGCATAAATGATGGAAAAGCTACAACAATTGCAAAGAATTTAACTGAAACATTAGGTGAATTAAATTTACAGCTTGAAAAACTGGTAGGTTTGGGATCTGATGGTGCCGCAGTGATGATTGGCAAGAATAATGGTGTTGCAAAATTGCTGAAGGATGCAACTCAAAATCTTTTAATTAATTGCCATTGTGTAAATCACCGTCTAGCTTTAGCTAGTGCCCAGGCTGCACAAGAAGTTAAGTATTTAGTAAAATTCAATGACATTCTGCGGCAGTTATTATTTTTCTTTCAAAATTCTGGTGTTCGAATGGCTGGATTGCACCAAATACAAGACATTTTTAACATACCTCAGATGAAACTGAAAATGGCCAGTGATACTAGATGGCTTTCTCATGAAGCTGCTGTTCAGTCACTTCGTAAAACACTAATGAGTGTTGTGGCTGCACTGGAGAGAGAAGCCATTGAACAAAATGATGTCACTGCAGAAGGTTTAAGTAAATTTATTAAAACATACCCATTTCTTGCTACATTAATGATGATGTGTGATATACTGCCAATTATGAGCAACCTATCTAGATCGTGGTTACGGCAAGATACAGACTTAACCACTGTTAAATCAATATTAGAGGCAACCAAATCTAAAATAATTTTACTGAAATCTGACCCAGGAGAAAATTTCAGAAATCTACCCTTGTTATTGGAAAATGAGTGGATGGACCTGGCTGTTAAAGTAGATGAGGAAAGTGCAGAGCTATACAAGAAAAATGTTTATGATAAATATCTGGATGTGATACAAATTCACTTAGAAGGCAGATTCCCAGATATGCCAATAATGTCAGCATTTTCTATCATATTTAACCCTGTTGCTGTAAAAGAAACATCACCAGACACCAGAGAGGGTTAGTGAGCTATGCGAAGAATTATTTATTCACTACTCAAAAATGGAAATCCCCCACCTCTTGATTATATTGCCACAAAAGCAGAATGGAGTGTGGCCTCAGTGATGATCAGAAGTGACTCATATAAAGATATGTCAACAAGAAACTGTCTCAAAAAACTATCAACAAATCATGAACTTAGAGAATTGTTCCCTAATTTATCCAAATTAGCAACAATTTGTCTCTCTTTACCAGTGTCAACTGCAGAATGTGAAAGGGGATTCTCTGCTTTGAAAAGAATTAAAACTTGCCTACGAAACAGAATGAGCCAGAAAACTCTAAACAATTTATTCATGATAGCATTAGAAGGTCCTGATCCTTCAACTTTCGATTATGATCGAGCTGCTGATAACTGGGCAGGGAAGAAAAAATGAAAAATACATATCTGAATACTCTGGTTATACATATACATCACACGTGAAATTAAGAATAATGTAAACTTTGGCTGGCACCTTAAATAACAGTTTCCATTTTTAACTCTGCAGGCAAGAAAAAAATATTGTTTTATTGCTAATTCAGTAAAATTTCAAAAATTGAATAAGTTATGATTTCCTTTATGAGTACTTTCTTTATTGTGCTCCATATTAAGTGCACATAATTGTAAGAGTGGAAAACTTATTCCCACATACACCATAAATGCTGATGAAGACTGGCTGAAATCTGCATCAAAATTTTATTTATTAGTAAGTACCTATTTTTTTTTATCATTTATGTACAATTTTCTAATATTTATCATGTTAGTTACCTTAATGCCTACCACACTGCTATAAAGATGTTTAATAAGTATAATAATATTAAATAAAAATTTTTTTTATCTTCGTCTGTGCGGGTTGGGGTCGTTAAAAGTGCCATCCAGGTAAAATTTCTTGCCACCCAGCTGTGAAAAATCTAGGGAGAACACTAGATCCTCATTAGAAAGAGGAAGCGTTCTACTGACGATTATGCAAGTTCGGCATCGAATGTTGCGATTTTAAATGGTGAAATATTGCCTGAGAAATGTAGTGAGGCTGTTCCTGCTTTACCTCCAACTAAATTTTAAAAAATCTTAACTTTTAAGAGAAATGGCACAAAATATACGACTGGCTTGAAGTCTAAACCGACGAAAATAAAACAATTTTGATGTTTTGTTTATTTTGCAAGGCGTCATCAAAACCAGCGTTATTTGCAAAAGGTAAGTTAATGCCATTCATTATTTTATCAATATATAAATGATCTGGTTTTTCTCATCTGAAGAACTCTTTTCTAAAATTTGGCTCATGCTTGTATATTGACACTGAGAATTTTTTTTTAAATCCTGTCTTAATTTTTGGGCTAAAAGCAACAGCTCATACAGTGATTTTTTGTTTTCGACGTTGTAAAGGTCCCTATGTTTATTTTATTATTCATTGTTGTTAAAGGAGCCAATTCGCTCAAACGCTTTTGGGATGGGAAGTAAATATCCTCATCGGTGTCATGCAAATTTGTTTTGAAATTGTTAGACCACTTCAAAGATTTTGAAGATTTGAAATGCCTGTTGAGTGAATATCCATATATATTTATTCTGCTAAAAAATAGTTATGCTAGTTTTAAATTTGCAAATGTTGCAGAACTTTTCATCTGCAGGTAAAAACATGTGTATCCAAGCACAGTGTTGTTGTATGAAATTGCTTTGATTGTGCCAATAAGTTCTGCATCAGTAGAGCGTTCTTTCAGCACACAAAATCGAATAATTAGGCCCATTCCATCTCAATTCAGGCAGAGCATGTCAGTTGACCCCCTTAGATTTGTTCCAAAAAATTACAGTAGCTACTCCTACTACAGATATAAGATATTCCAAATGGATTTGCTCCAAAAAAATTTATATCACTTGCTGCGCCATTTTGAAATTTGGTGAAAAACACATTTTTTGAAAGGAATGTCAAAAACGGCATATTTTAAAAATGTTATTGCGTTTAAACTATTTGGACGATTCAGTTCACTTTTGTTTTGTTTTGTAGCTAATGAATTGATTTTTAACTTGACATACTTTAAATATGCATGTTATAATTATTAGTAATTAAAAAAAAATCCACTTTTTAGGTACAAAATTTTGGTTTTTCTGACATTTAACGATGTTTTATTTTCTTACACTAAGAAAAGTTTTTTTAAATAAATAAAGATGGCAATGTGTAGTCCACCAATGGTAGTTTTACAGCAAATTTTATTTATTGACTAACATATATACAGTCTATACAGTTCAACTTCAAAATATGCAAAACTACGAAAATGCACTATTTTCAAGTAGCAATAACTCAAAAATATCATTTTTTAAAAATCTTAAAACTTGACCTTATGTTGTCCTATTAGTATATTATCAATTGGTGGGGGCAGAATTGTGTGTTTTTGCCTCGTAAATTTTGAACGTTTTTTTGAAAATGACAGTTCTCCAGCATTTGCAGGTCGCAGTAAAACACTACAAAGTTTTGTTTTAAATTAGCTCTGAAAGTTAAAATATAGGCTAGTAGACTAATTATAATACTTAAAGTAAAAATATTTAAAATATTAATCTAGTAAATAAAAAATATAAAATAATTTTAATTATTATATAATAAATTCTGTAATAAAGTTACAGTTGTTAAATGAACTGACCTAGTCTTAATGCTTAAACAACAAATAAGCTTGTTCTACACCTGTGCAATGCTGAATCAACAGGATCATACATGCACATGCATGACCAGTGTTTGCTCACTGCACAGCTAATCAACTGTCTCACTAGCCCCTCCCCCTCCATGACCACACCAGGGTTCCCACTCAAAAGTAGAAAAAAATTCCCTGACTTTTCCAGGTTTTCCAGGTGGTTCTGAGTTTTTCCAGAGCGGCAAATCCAATAACATTGTGACAAATTGTTGCATTTTCTTACATTCTTGCGTTCCTTACGAAAGCATACATTCGTTAATTCTTTAAATAACTGTTCTTTATACAATTACCTGCTTTTTATTAATAACAATTAAATGCATGAGGCATATTATTTTTGGTATTATAATTCCATGATCTTATCTGAACCTAAGTGGTATACTGCCCATGTACAATTTGTTAATACATTCCCGTAGAAACAGTTCATATGCAAGAAAAAATCTGTATGTTGAATAGTTTGTTTTCCTTTCTTTTATAGCACAGTGTAGATAAGCTTAATGACCGAATGGGCTCCTGCTCAGAGAAATGTCGAAAGAGAATCAACCAACAAAGGGCTTTGATCCATTGTTTAAGTGGTTCTCTTGTGATGTGTTTCTCCAAGCAAGAGTGTACCAGGCCACTGTGCCTAATTGTTCCATGTTACAAAATATGAAGCAAACTATCTGCAGAAATCGAATAAAACCGTAATGTCTACAGGCAATTTTTTAAATTCAGTTTTGATAATTTTTAGAGAACTAAGGAATAATGTAATGTATTGAAAGCAAGATTTATCAAATTCTAGACAGGTGGTAATTGCAAATAATTGCTTACCTGAAATTAATACTGATAATGTTATGTTCATCTCACATATGAGGGAGAATTAAAAAGACACCACATAATGAACGTCCCGATTATACAGTCCATAAAGATAAACAGAAAATATGGAATATAAAGGATAAATAACTTTCATTTTCCCTAATTACTTTATAGTTACAAAAATTAGTGTATTTAACATAAATTTTACATAATATTTAACAAAATCACGTCTTATTATTTTGTTTCAGGTTTAACAACCACCATAAGCAACTTGTTGGGCTATAAGCAGTCATCCGTCCATCCCTAATTTAGGACCATTGGCTTCACGAAGAAGGAGAGCCAGTGCCGTAAGATAAACACACCACCCATACCTCATCTGGGACTTGAATCCAGGCTCACTTGGACGAATAGTCAGAAGCCAGAGCTTAGACCACTGCACCACCGAGGTGGCAAACCATGTATTTACATGTTTTAAAGAATATCTGAACAAAGACTTATTTTAAATTCTACATATAATGAAATATTTCAATCGATTAGGTGAAATTATATAACTGATTTATCTGTATTTTAAGTGCACACAAGTATATAAATAACATTTTAAACGACTCACAACATTTAGAGTTCCAGTTAGGTTTAAAAATGCAAGCTGGGAGAATTGTGACTGAAGAGAATAAATTGCCGTTAAATGATACAATGCTGAAGCTTTAAATCCTTTAAGTGCTTATTTTACATAAATATTAAAGAACACGGAAACTTTTGCTGAAATTGAAGTCTAATGGGAATGATAAAATGGAGAGTGTCTGACACAACATTTTGTTAGAGCAGTTCTATCAAATCGATCTAACAATTTGTATTTTCTATTGGAATTCACTTAGAATCTTTAAAGACAAAGCAAACTAAAACAGCTATTAAAAAATAAAAAAAAAAAAGAAGAGAGAGAGAATGGAAATCGTGACAGCATTTCTGCATCTGAGGAAAAACGTGTGCCAGTACCATCCCAACAATTTCTAGCAATCAGGGAAAATACTGCTGACATTTAAAAATCAAAATTGTAATTATTTTAGCTAAAGTTAGTTCTTGCACTTGGCAATGAGAACATCGAATCTATGCTATTTCAGATGAGCCAACCTCTAGCAGAACGTATCAGTAATCAATAGGGGGGGGATTTTTCAGTAATGTTTCAGTAATGTAACACGCCATTTTTTTAAAGTTAAGGACAATATTATAGTATTACTGTGTAACCTGTAATACTTGTATGAGGTGCCTATCGGTAATCACCATACGGAGCCTCATCGTTAACGCGTGGAATGGGTATTTCATGAGAAATTAATGCATGAAATGTGTAATAACTTTGTATGTTTACACTATCCTCACAAAAAAATATGAAATTAAATTATCAATATTGTACTTACCTCATGTCATTGCTGACATAAAAATTCCCTTGTTGCGTGTTTTGCAGTGGTATATTCTTTTTCAGAAAACTTTTTATAACACAGCTCACCTGAGGAAAATGCTTTACTTTTCTGTACAAGAAGGACACTTAATATGTTTTGGTGCTCATTGTTGGGCAAAAGTATGTGAGGTATTTCCTTACTATACTAAATATTCTCTACGTAGAGGAATTGCTGTGAGGGATAGTCAATATTACCAACATTAGTTTAGACAACGTGGAATACTTGAGAAGGCCAGATGAATCCTTTGTCTTAGATATTTCATTCCATGCCACATCTGCTCAAGGATATCCAGCTTCATCAATATCAGAGTCTGGGAACATAGCATGAAAGAAGCGAACAGCATGATCACAGCTTGCTATAGGTAGGTTATGCTCCACAACAATTGTAGTAAACAGCAATTCAGCGTTTATCACGCTATTTTCATTCTTTTTTGCAAAAAAATTATCCAAAGGCTTTGATCGAGTCTTTAATTTTACACAATCCTGGTGTTTGTTTTGACTGGATATGCCTTCGGCAATCATCTCGTCCTACATGGGCTACTGATTACTTTCATATTAGAACCTTTATTTCAGCATTTGTAACATTTTCCATTTCCTTGCTCAAGATTTGGATGTTCCTGGAGAAACCTCTTTGCATATTTATTTGTTTCAGAAACGATAATTCCAAGGATGAAATTGGTAAAAAACAAGTAAAAATTATGCAATAGGTGCCACATCAGTTGCAGGAGCATGTTTGGGCCCCTGCATTTCATGTTAATAAAAAAAGATGCTGAGGTTGTTCATCACTTCTCTCTATTAACATCCTCCCATTCACTTTCAGAACTTTCATGATCTGAAGATTCACTATGAAGATCTTCACCTTCTGAAGAAGATATGGTGGCTAGTTTTTTGGCTTGATGTTGCTAGGCCAATATCACTTTCAGATGTTTCAAACTCATCACCATCACTTGGCAAACTTTCACTCTCACTACAAGCCATTTCAAATAACCTTAGAAAAAAATCCACGCTGTAGGAAAAAGCACGTCTCCTAGTCTGAGGAACAAGCTGTCAATAAAGTCATCCTCTGCTAACACGAGTTTGGAAAAAGATGGGGATTCGTAACTCACGGAGTTATGCGATTGTGTCCGTTTGTTTGGGGAAAAGAAATGAATAATGTGAAGAGCTTCTAGGAATAAAACACTGCACTTTGTTCTCCCGCGCGGCGAAAGTCCGCAAGAAATATAAACATCCGTCATCGCGGGACCACGTGTTGCGACGAGTTGATCGTTATTGCACTTCGAACGGGGGCTCGAAAAAGTGATTTCCGACAGTACGACGTCTTATAATTCACCAACAATGCAAAGTGAACAGCACTGCCTCAACTGCAGCAGGAAAAGTTTTGGCTAAAGTAACCTTTCTCCTGTCACACGGAAAAGTGCGTGGGGAACCGATAGCAAGCGCAAACTCTTTTACGATGACACTTCTGCATATTACCCGTAATTTTCGTCGTATTATCCGCAGACCACGAAATTCATATTAAAAAAAAAAAATCCTTCGTATAATCCACAGACTGTGACATTCAGGAAATAAAAATCGCCATATAATCCGCACATCATAGATGTTGAACCAGAAGTGGAATTTCCGACAGAAAAGTCGGCCACATAAATAAATAAATACATCGCTCTTTCCACGTTCCAGAAACACATAGCAACCGAAAAATTGTTTTCAGCCGCCGCCGGGGAATTGAATCCACGGATCTCTCCATATATAGCCTAGCGCGTTAGCTTTACACCATGGTGGCCAACAATCCACGGTGCTATGTGTATTTTTAAGTCAGCTTCTGACATCATAAATCCGTAAGATGGGCTCAGCTACTGAGACGTCTCCATCTGGTGGGTATTAACGGCACTGGCTATATATATTAAAGCAGTTAAATCCAAAGGGCGAGATCCAAGGTGAAAATCCTCCAAATACGTGGCGTCAGAAAATAAATAAATACATCGCTCTTTCCATGTTCCAGAAACACATAATGAGTCCGAAGAAGTAAGAGAAAAAAAAAACGATTTTATTAAATGAAGAAATTCATTTTTAAAGGTAACTGTTTTATATTTTTTATCTCCGGACAGATAAAGGGTCTGGCATCCATAGATCACGCCGACGCAGCTCCAGAGTATTGCATTACACCTTGCCAATGACGAAAGGCTGATACAAAACAAGTCGTAGAAATACCGTATGTACTCGCGTATAAGTCGAAAGTTTTTGGAGGAATTCCTGCTTTCAGAGTTGAGAGATCGTTTCATACGTGGGCCAATAAAAAACCCGTGAATTCTCCCGCGGAATAAACAGACGGATTTGTTTACGTTTTAGATCGCGACACAGAGGCTTTCCGTATGTTGCTGCACGATTGTGTTCAGACCTCAAAACTATCGCACAGTGACACGATCATATCCTCAATACTGTCCACCACTTCAGGCTTAAATTCGGCAGTGTAACTGAAACGTTTCCTTTTCAGAGACATCATGATTAGCAATGAAGGAAAACAGCAGCAACGACGTTCACCAAAACAACGAAAGCAAACTAGACACAAGGTCGCGCCCATGAAATCCGAAAGGAGAAACGCATAGGTTCGTGCAGCAAATGCTGTGCGTACTTCTTTGGCTTTTTGCCAAAAACAGAGCCGGCACGGCAGTCAGAGCTCTCCTCAACGATATCAAAATGACCCCTGTCGTCCTTCCCCACAACTTTCCCGATCTTTCGTTACGACTGAGGAAAATTCTTCCGAGGGAGTTTCTTTTCCAATTATTACACCCTTCCCTGCACAATCACGCTGCAGATTTTTTTAAAATCGGAAGGTTGTAATTTTTTTTTTTTTTTTAAATCGGCGTATTAACTGCATCGGTGTATAATCCGCAAAATCTATAATTTTAACTTTTTAACAGATAATCCGCGGATTATACGAAGAAAATTACGGTACCATTCTTCCGATAATATCGCTGTTTGACGATATGATTCATGGACATTCCATTTTTTTTTTTTTTGATTGGAGGTTTAACGACCACCGTGAGCAACTCAATGGGCTATAAGCAGTCGCCCGTCCCTAATTTAGGGTAACTGGTTCCTGGGAAGGGAGAGAGCCAGTCAGTGCCTTAAGACAAACACAACATCCATGCCTCAACGGGATTCGAACCCGGTCCCCTTACAGACGAATGATCAGAGGCCATCGCTTAGACCACTGCGGGACATTCCATTTCAAAACGATATGATCATTGAGACACCGAAATCTGCTGTCTGATTTGGAAAATATGTGGATCAAAATCGAAGGCCGACAAATCGGCAGCGTCGCACTAAAAGGGTTTAATGAAAAAGGATACAAAATTGAGACTCTCCAAAACACACTGAAATCCGTAATTTTTTTTTTTTTGTTTGGAGGTTTAACGACTACCGTGAGCAACTCAATGGGCTATAAGCAGTTGCCCGTCCCTAATTTAGGGTCACTGGTTCCAGGGAAGGGAGAGAGCCAGTGCCGTAAGACAAACACAACATCCATGCCTCACCGGGATTCGAACCCGGACCCCGTTCGGACGAATGATCAGAGGCCATCGCTTAGACCACTGCGCCACCGCAATCCGTAATTCTTCCAACCTGTCCGTAATTCCGTAATCTGACAGTCGAAACCGTAATAATTACGGACAATTCGTAATAGTTGGCACCTCTGCTATTTGCTTCTAAATAACGCAGCATAGGATATTTAGACATTGTGCTGTTAAATTTCATAATCAATAAGCTGGCACACAGAGATCCTAATGCCATAACGGCAAAAAAAAAAAAAAAAAAAAAAAAAAAAAAATTAAACCCAGGGATAAAAAAAAAAAATAATGGAAGCAACAAGTGGAGAAAACTAACAGTTAATACGGAATACCATTTTGCCTGAGAGGCTACAATTCATACAAGTACTTCCAAAATCCGGGTCTTAAAATTGATTGCATACGTTTGTGACACAAACATTAGTACTGAACTTATCTCGCAGGTCACAGTTCATTTCCAAGCTACGTCAAATTACTTGTACGGGAAACAATTAGAGGAAGTTTTGTGTGCTCATAAAATCCTCCTAACACTTTTGTGTTAACATAATTTTTCATCCTGCGGCGAGTGGCATGTTTTTACTTAACAATATCTTTACGAAGGGCAATACATTTATGCGATGTTGATCAGGCAAAGTGCGAGAAAGGTCTGGAGCCCACTTAGGTCATTTGCAGTAACTACCCACAAAGCGCCTGCACTGACACACCTGAAATCAATAGAGCACGCACGGCAAAGATTTAAATCAGTAGTAACTAGGTAGATTTTTCATATTTTTTTCGGCAATGTGAAGGTAAAGATGTGAAATGAATAATTTATGCAACTCTTGTGAGGCGCAGCAACGCAAGAAAAAGAATTTACGATTACAAGAAAATTTCTACCCCGTCTAACTTTTGTTCTCGCAAATTTTTTTCCCCATGTATAAGCGAAACCTTAGGAAAAATTACGAGAGAATGACGAATTTTATATTTCTTATTCTAAATAACGGAGATATTTGCGTTTTTACGGAAAACGGTTCCACTATGCACAAAAATTCAAAAAATAATATCTTCTAATCATCAGAAACAAAAAAAGTTGAAATTTTTGGGTTTTTTTCATAACTTGGAGGCAGCTACCCGTAAGAATCGGAGATGTGTTGGTGGAAAATTATTTCAATATCTGACGATTTTGCGTGGAATGACCCAGATGCGAAAATCTATGGTTCCGGGAGTCGGACTACCCTATTTTTCGCAACCAGCCAGCTCTTGCAGTAATCGGAATATCGTCTTAAAATAGCATTATGAAAATAGAAATATGACAGAATCAAGAAAAATCTCTTTCCGGCCGTAAAACAACGAATCTAGAAAACGGCCGTGAAATCTGGGAAATTTGGTAGGTATGCAATAGTACCGGCTTCATTGCATGGTATTTTTCATACAAAATACTCGTAAGTACTATGAAAAAAATTGATCTTTCCCCCTCTTTGAAGAATCTTCCTATTTCATAATATGTTCCCTGTTCAAACATTTGAAGGTACATACTTTTCCAACTATACCAACTCTGCTACAGAATTACGAAAGCGAAGCTTTAGTTCGTAAGTGATACGAACTTTTTTCAAAATAAATTAGGTGCCCTCAATTTGCAACATTCATCCACACTGCTCTTGAAGGGAAAGGGGGGGGCGAATTTATTAGGATGACCAACATCCAGCAAAATAAAATGTTTTTGTACGGTTTGATAAAAGACAAGTGGAACATGCAAAAGGAAAGGGGGAAAAAAAAGCGCAGCTTCTAAAGTTTCCGATGAATTTCGGCGAAATTTAAAATGGAACGTTATTTTCATATATCTTGCCCACTGTAAAAATTTCAGTCGGTTATTTAAAAAATTGAGGAAATAGCTTTTTCATTATTTTTTTCCCAGTCTACACAGAGAACCAGGGCACCTACTTAGGAACAAGCGACTGCCTCTGCGCGAACGCAGCAGATAAGAGCCCGCGAAATGGGTGTGTGATTAATGGCTTTCTCTCACACTTTGGCGTGCCCGTTTGTTCGGTTGTAGTTTAGAGCATCTGGAGATGGGGAAACCGCGAAGAGACGCACTCCCCAGCACAGCCGCACTTTAATCGGTGGGTGGTGGGTTACCTCGAAGGATAAAACAACTCGGAATTATTTTAAAACTTAGCAATACAGAAATATATTCTACAAAAGTCTGAAAGAAAATATTTTTTTGGCAAAATAAAAAATTCCCTGACTTTTCAGTTCCCTGATAAAAAATTCCCTGATTTTTACGAAACAACACGAGTTTCCCTGAGTTTTCCCTGATTTTTGGAACAATTTTCAAATTCCCTGAGAATTCCCGGTTTTCCAGGTGGCGTGGGAACCCTGCACACCCACCTGTTCTATAACTACTGTGCAGTCTGTTCTTTTGTTTGGAAGAGTAACACTTGATATGTGTTTGTGATTTCTCAGATATGTTTTTTACATTTTTGCTGAATAGGCCTATTTAATAATGTCAGATTATCATAGTTCTGAACGAATTAAGTGTGTAGACTATATTAGAAGACACAAAAAAAAAAAAAAAAAACTGTATACAAAAGTAAGAGTGTGAGGTTATGTGGTGTTGGTGATTTAGCTGATTCAATTCAAAGGATTGTAGGTAGGTCTGTTATTGTAAAAAGTAATGACAGTTTGTGTAGTAATTGTGTTGTTTTTTATAAAAAAAAAATTTGGGGAACTTACAAATGAACCTGAACAAGAAATTTCCTCTGATGAACCTTTTATTGCAAGTGAGGAGATTGTAAATGCTGTCAACAAAAGTATTAACCTTCTTGATGTAAATATGTCGCCATTGAAATCCCCTTCACAAGTTAGGCCTGAGAGGAGGCAAAGTTATGTAAAAAGAAAAAAGTTGAAATTAGAGGAAGTACTAGTAACTGCATCTGTAAAGAAATTAGAAGTGTATAGTGTCAATGATGACATTTCAAGTGAACCTTCTGCTGAAAAACCTGACTGTTATACTTGCAATCAGTGGTTTTTTAACATTAACACAGCTCTTCAAAATTCTAAATACAATGAAAAAGTGCAATTGTTGACACTGTTACCACATACTTTTACTAAAACGCAACTGGAGGCAAAGTTAGCTTCAGTATCAAAGTACATCACAGATAAGTCACGTAGTGTTAAAAAAGAAAAAGGAATTTATGCTAAACCTGATCCCTACAGTGGACATCCATTGCCTGCAGATACTAAGGCAATTGCTTTGTCATACTACCTAGATGACAGCAAAGACTGCACAAGAGAGTCCAAACAAAAAAGATGTTATATGTGTTAAAGATGGTAATGGTGAGAAAGTTAAAAAGGCAAAACGATTTATGACAAGATCAATCAAAGAGACATACAGTATATTGAAAAAGGAAAACGAAGGAATAAAAATTGGACTTTCAAAATTTTATTCACTATGTCCAAAGTGGGTGAAAATTCAACCTATACAAGTAATTTGTACTTGCATTTACTGTAGTAATCTTACACTAATAAGCATAGCTCTTCAAAATGTAACTAATGAAAAGTATACTGAAGAGGCTCTTTTACTTAAGTGTTTGTGTAACAAAACAGACAATGAAGATTGTTGGCTCCAAATGTGTGGTGACTGTCTCGGTACAGATGCACTGACAGCTGATACTCTTGGCTTGTTGAATGAAGAAGAAGTTACATATGCTATTTGGGAACGTAATGACCTTATAAAGAAAACTGTACCTACTGAAAGGTTCCTCGAAGATGCCAGAGATTGGATTAATAAAGCAATTCCTCATAATTATATCCAAAAAATCCAGAGAGAAGGAATAGCCAAAGCTAAAATCTCTGCGAAAGGGAGTTCTGTGTGTGTTTTACATTTTGATTTTGCAGAGAACTGGTCAGTTATATTGCCTGATGAGATACAAAGCTATCACTGGCAAAATGTACAAATCTCATTGTTTACATGTGTTGCACAAATCGGTCAAGTGAAAGAAAGTTTTGCAGTAGTGTCTGATGATATAACCCATGACACAGCTCATGCTCTTTGTGCCATAGGTCTTATAAAAAATGACATTTTCAAAATTGTATCCATTGGAAACTAAGACCTCAGTAGTTTACGTTTCAGATGGAGCTGCCGCACATTTCAAAAATCGATATCAACTTCATGAGTTGTCTAAGGGTAATCCAACTATAGAAAGAAAGTGGATATTTTCAGCTACTGGGCATGGTAAGAGTGCATGCGATGGTATAGGTGGCATATGCAAGCACTATGCTACAAGATTTAATCTACAAAAAGAAACTGTGGAAGCCATAAGAGACGCAGCTTCATTTGTTTGTACAATTTCAAATCTTATACGTAATACGAAAATACTACACCTCAAAAGTGAAGTTGTTCAAAAATTCAGGTCTTGTAAAGAAAAAGAATGGATCACTGTAAAACCTTGAAGGATTACAATCTCAGCATTATTGGTTGGTGCAAAATAATGAAGCTTATATGGCAAGAACAATTAAACATAATGTGCAGAAAGTAGAAATAACAAGCCAAGTAAAAAACAGGTACTCTTTGAGTGATTTCATAGTAGGTCAATTTGTTGGGTGTGTATATAATGATTATTGGTGGATGGGAAAGATAAAGAGCATATCTCTAGAGCTCGAAGACATTACTGTGTCGTTTATGCATCCCCATGGCCCAGCTAAAGGGTTCCAATGGCCAGAGGAATGTGGAAAGAGAGAGAGGATGTATGTGCAGTGCCATTAAACAATGTAGTGCTAAAGGGGAAGGAACCCACTCAAAGCGGACAATCCGCTCGACTACACATTTTCAATACCAAGGAGATGAACCAGATCCAACAGATCTGCAGTGTCTGAACTTTATGTAAACTTATTCTGTAATTATTTTAGTATAATGTTTATAGATCTCAGCTAACATGGAGTTGCTTACGATTATTTGTTTTAGTGTTACAGAAATCAGAAAATTGTAAAAAGACAAACAGTTCAATGAGTTCTCGGTTTTCCACATTTTCCATGTTTTTCTTTTTGTTCTTTTTTCTTTATTTTTTTCTGAATGAGTGAGTAACTTAAGTTTACTTATAAAAGTGTTCAGTGGAGCTTAAAAATCAGGGTGGCTTTAAAATTTCATTGTAAAGAACAATTGTATACATTTTTGTATTGTTTCTATTTGCAACCCGCAAATGCTGGAGAAGTGTCATTTTCAAAAAAAAAAACGTTCAAAATTTACGAGGCAAAAACACACAATTCTGCCCCCACCAATTGATAATATACTAATAGGACAACATAAGGTCAAGTTTTAAGATTTAAACAAAAAATGGGGTTTTTGAGTTATTGCTACTTGAAAATAGTGCATTTTCATACTTCTGCATATTTTGAAGTTGAATTGTATAGACTGTATATATGTTAGTCAATAAATAAAATTTGCTGTAAAACTACCATTGGTGGACTACACATTGCCATCTTTATTTATTTAAAAAAACTTTTCTTAGTGTAAGAAAAAAATCGTTAAATGTCAGAAAAACCAAAATTTTGTACCTAAAAAGTGGATTTTTTTTAAATTACTAATAATTATAACATGCATATTTAAAGTATGTCAAGTTAAAAATCAATTCATTAGCTACAAAACAAAACAAAAATGAACTGAATCGCCCAAATAGTTTAAAAGCAATAACATTTTAAAAATATGCCGTTTTTGACATTCCTTTAAAAAAAACGCGTTTTTCACCAAATTTCAAAATGGCGCAGCAAGTGATATAAATTTTTTTGGAGCAAATCCCTTTGGAATATCTTATATCTGTAGTAGGAGTAGCTACTGTAATTTTTTGGAACAAATCTAAGGGGGTCAACTGACACATGTTGGTATTCTTTGCCTGAATTGGGATGGAATGGGCCAAAAGATAAATTTCGCAACGGACTGAAAAAATAAACTTTAAAAAATTTTATTCGAATATCAACAGCAAATGTAACACTAGAAAGCTTTCCATTTCACAAAGCTGCTGAAATATTTAATAACAAAATTAGAAGACATGCATAAAATATTTATATTATTTTTGTGTTTGTTCGTTTTTTCCCCTCCATAAATGTAGTATTTTTCTCTAAGTTTATGATTGTTTAAAATTCACCCCTAGAAAAAAAGCCTGGGGGACATTTTCACCCCTGATTCTGGAACCCTGGCAAGAACCCTGAATACTGAATGTAATTCTTCAGGGTACATCTTCTATATCCATGCATGAACTGAAACTGCTCCTCATATAATTGTCCTGATAAACCTATTGTAGGGTTTTTATTGACTCTTATTTATTCAACCTTTGCTAATTACTACCATTTTGGTTGGTCATCATTGTAAATATCCATGTCATTTCAATGCATATATCGCCCTTTCACAACTTTGCTGTTTATTTCTCTTGATGCGAAGTGTGCGTCTCTACTGTATCGTTCCTTTAAATGAATAAAGATTTGTTTGATCTCTCTCAATGTTCCAAGACAGGACTGTCTGGTATTGTTGTTAAATACCATTTTATTGCATAAATGTTTGTGTTTTGGTTGAAAATGAAGGGAACAATTTCCAAAAATGGAAGTTTGACAGAGTTTTGTAATCTTTAATTTTTTTTTTTTTGCGATGTTCCTTCTGCCCTGTATTGTCATTAAATATCATTTTATTAGATAAATTATTGTATTTAAGATTAAAAATGGAGGAATTTTTTTCAAAAACAAAAGTAGACAGAGCAAAACTTTTCCCCGCAATAGTAAAATGAAAGCAAAAACTTTCGACAACGAAGCTACAGGCAAAGAAGATTTCAACCGTAATCCCCCCACCCCCAGTTTGTTTTTCCCACACTGTATTATTGTTTAATCATCATTTAATTACACGTTTGTATTTGAGATTGGAAGTGGAGAAATTTTTTCCGAAAATGGGAGTATGACGGAGCGAAGATTTCACCTGTAATTGTAATTTTTTTTTTAGGGAGGCCTCTACACTTTATTTGCTGTTTAAATATAATTTTATTCCATAAATTTTTGTATTTCAGCTTGAAAATGGTTGCAACATTCTAGGTACAGAGTGTTCTTGTTCCTAGTTATCATCGCAGTTGCTATAGTACCTAGGTTAGACATTTTTTTTTCTTTTTTTAGGTTGAAGAAATACAAGGTGATCTGTTCTTTTCCCCCTTTTCTTTAAATTCCTACCTGTGCAAATTTTTATTGTTCTTTGCATCTAGTAGTTATTTTGCTTAGTTACTACCTGCAGAATATTTTGTGGCACCATTTTATCTGCTGCAGGCTGACCAGAAGCTTTCTGCTATGGGGCATATTCCTTACTGATGTTGTCCAAGTATCTTTTGAGAACCTTGCATCAATTTCTGTAACAAGCTGTTTGTTTATTTTTATGCATAAATAAAAACAAACAGACCACTGTAGATATGAATTAAACTGATCAGAGAGTTGCCTTTGTGTACTTGTTTTATTGTTATAACACAACATATTACCTTAGACCTTTGTGGATTAAATTAAAAATATTATACCACATTTTCATCATGCCATTTTAATTTTGCTCAGCACCACAGTTGAGGGATTAAAGGATCACAGTATTTACTTACCCCTAGTCATTCACCACTGATGGGATAAAACTACAAGGGGTATTTAATAAAAACTGATGAATTTATTTACATCAGACAGGGCTGAGTCTTAAACAAGAATTAAAGTAAAGATGGATAGGCAGTATGCACTGCACACTGCCAGTGTGAATCTAATTACAATCAACTGAAATTTCATGTTGATTCTCTTTTGTTTTAAATATGAAAATAAAACAAGGTGTTACTCTAAAATCTCACATTTGTTTGAACAAAACACCAATTCAAATGCAACAGACATAAAAAAAAATAATGTTCAAATGCAACAACAGACATATGGAAATAGAGTTGTTCCTTATGCTATGACATTTCACTGATTTATATAATTCAAAAATGGCTGAAAGGCACATAAAAAAATTTGACTGACACTGAGTTCCAGCCACAGTTGCTACTGAAACAATGAGAGATGCTGATGTTGTTACAGTGCACAAAGATCAGTGCATAACAAGCCATGAAGCACTTTAACACTTAAGAATCTACCACTGTAGGAAACACACACATGATTTTCAAGTAGCACCTGTGCACACATCAGATTTTACATCTACTTAGTAAGCACCAAATGACAGTTCAAGTTGAAATTTATCATTGTGGAATATCCCATATGAGGAATAATATGGTGAATAGCTCTACTTATCACAAAATAAGGGCAATTCATTTATTAATAAAAAACTAAAAATTAATGGCAGAAACACATCTTTTCTTGCTAATTACTTATTACATAAAATATTTAATTCACACTAAAATCTTTCACATGAACATCAGGTGACACCAGAGATCGTGCTAGGATTTTTTCAAAAGAGTAAAAATACTCCTTCACAATTTTTGAAGGAGTATTTTTCTTTTCAAAGGAGTAATTTTAGAGAACGAACAATTATCGCATTAAATGTTTAGCTAAATAATATTTTATATTAAAACAACTAATTATATCTATATATAAATATGTAAACATGAATTAGCATGTAATTGATTTTCTTTTATATAAAATAAGTCATTTATCAAAATCTTACCTACTTGTCTTGTTTTATCCATGAGGCTGCAAAAATTTTTGTTTTGATTTCGAAAGACTGTACCAAAACTTTGTGCTGCTTCACAGATTCAGATTCAACAAACTCAAACTTCAAAAAGAGTTCTATTGTGGAGGAAGGAGATCTACAGTCTATCTCAATCACAAAAGATAAAATAAACCTTCATTGGACATTGTGATGTGCAAGTTTAGTATTGCAAAGGTCAACTAATTTATTATTTTTGAACATGTTTTCCTTCAGCTCTGAAAAAAATATATCTTCTTGAATACTATCTGTATGAGATGTTTACAGTTAACATAATTGAGAGTTGGTAGATTCAACCATTCTTCTGATATGAGGAATGTCCAGTTTCTCCCTTTGCAACTATTTATAGAGGGAAAATAACATTTAACAATAATTCGGGACAGTGGAAACATTGCGAAAAAAAAAAAAATTACGATTACGAAAAAATCTTTGCTTCGTCCGACTTTCGTTTTCGGAAATTTTCCCTCCGTTTTCAAGCTGAAACATCATTATTATCAAACAAAGTTATATTTTACAAAAAAAAAAAAAAAAAATGAGCAGAGGAAATATTGCGATTACAGAATAAATCTGCAGTTCGTCTAACTTCCGTTTTTCGAAAGTTTATATATTTATATATAGACTGCAGTGTGCTAAACAAGTTCAACACAGGTAGTGACCATAGATTGGTGAGATGTAAGATGCACCTCAACACTAAACTGGAGCATTAGCAAGCTCATAAGACAAACAAAATGTATTGACATAACCAACCTTAAAAAACACCATAATACTTTCAAGTTGGAACTGAAGAACAGATTCTCTGCTTTAGAAGGCCTAACATCGGAAGAAGTGGATATTTCTGAAGTTAACAGAAAAGTAACCAAAGCTCTTATGGAAACAGCAACAAAATTAGCTGGGTCTAAGAACAAGTTGCATGTAAACAAATTATCAGGAAAAACCAAAATGTTGATGCAAAAAAGAAGAGAGATGAGGACAACTAAAGAAGATGTGACTTCCAAAGTGGAATATATAGAGCTATGCAAGACAGCACGAAAAAGTATCACTGAAGACGTAAGGAAATTCAACTGTGAGCTAGTGAGGAAAGCAATTGAAAACAACCAAAGCCTAAAGATAGCAAAGGGACATCTCAGTAAGGGAAGAAAACAGATTATGGCTCTGAGAAAGAAGATGGTTCTATAACAAGAAATAGAGGCGAAATTTTGACAAGAGTGAAAGATTTCTACTCCAAACTATATGAAAGGGATGATACATGTACTCCAGACATCATGAAAGGTACCAGAGTTCTTCCAGTCCTCCCAGCAGAAGTTGCTCATGCAATCAAGAACATGAAGCGGGGAAAGCTCCAGGAGAAGATGGAATTACTATAGACATCATACAAGAAGCAAGTGGAGAAATTGAAACAGTACTCGCCCAAATTTTCACTCGATGCCTTAATGAAGGGAAGATTCCTGAGGATTGGAACAATGCTACAATGATCCTGCTACATAAAAAAGGTGACATTGAGGATCTCAGGAACTACAGACCTATCAGCCTCCTATCAGTGGTTTATAAAATTTTCACTAAAGTTCTTTCACACCGCTTGAAGGTAACACTGGACATGGCTCAACCGAGAGAACAAGCTGGATTCAGGAGTGGCTACAGCACAATAGATCATATCCACGTACTGAGAGAACTAATTGAAAGAGCGAGGGAATATGAACTTCCATTGTGCATGGCTTTTATCGATTATGAAAAAGCCTTTGATTCGGTGAAACCATCAGCAGTTACCACGGCTCTGAAATCCTGCGGTATTGAAGATGCATACATTAATATTATTAATAACATCTATGAAAATGCAAGTGCAAAGATTCGGCTGTTTGAAAATACAACACACATAAAAATTGGAAAGGGAGTGAGACAAGGTGACACCATATCTCCGAAGCTCTTTAATGCCACATTGGAAAATGTCTTTCAATCACTGAACTGGGAAAACAAAGGGATAAAGATTAATGGAGATTATCTAACCCACCTTCGTTTTGCTGATGACGTAGTCATTTTTGCAACTACCCCATCAGAGCTGCAGAGTATGATCCAGGAACTTGCTGACAAGAGTAAAGAAGTGGGATTAAAAATGAACTTTCAGAAGACAAAAGTGATGTTCAATGCTTTTACAAGAAATGAAGATTTATCGATTGATGGAGAAAAGCTGGAGATAACAGACACGTACGTTTATCTTGGACAGCAGATATCAAGTGAGGGTCACATTGATGAAGAAATTAATCGGCGTACAAAACTTGCCTGGAGAGCTTTTGGAAAAAACAGCATAATTTTCAAGAGCAATATGCCATTATGTCTTAAAAGAAAAGTGTTTGATCAATGCATCCTTCCAGTGCTTACGTATGGTGCAGAGACGTGGACCTTAACTAAAAGAGACATACAAAGGCTGCAGACAACTCAAAGAAGCATGGAGAGGTGCATGCTTGGTATAACCAGGAGAGATAAGAAGAGGAACTCGTGGATCCGAAAAATGACGAGAGTGGAAGACATCATGATCAGAGTTAAATCCCTGAAATGGCAATGGGCTGGACATACTGCCAGAAGGACAGACCATAGATGGACAGCCGAAATTTTAGATTGGATTCCAAGGGACAGGAAAAGACCCAGAAAAAGACCACATGGGAGATGGGTGGATGAAATTCGTAAATATGCGGGAGTGACATGGAGGAGACTGGCACAAGACAGACCGTTGTGGAGGAAACTTGGGGAGACCTTCGTCCAGCAGTGGATTGATAATGGTTGACAATGATGATGATGATGATATATATTCCCAAGGGACAGGAAAAGACCCAGAAGAAGACCACATGGGAGATGGGTGGATGAAATTCGAAAGTATGCAGGGGTGACATGGAGGAGACTGGCACAAGACAGACCGTTGTGGAGAAAACTTGGGGAGACCTTCGTCCAGCAGTGGATTGATAATGGTTGACAATGATGATGATGATGATATATTTTCGGACCCAAGATTTTATATTTATATATATATTTTCTTAAAATTTCGTAAGGCAGGAGAATCCCTCCCTGAAATGACAATTAAACGAACTTCAAAACATGTCACTTTTCACTTCCTCCATGCCAAGGTTTAACGGCACCACGCTGCACCGATACACTAGCGTCTCAATCCCGACACAGCTGAAATGTGCATGCCCATTGGTTGAACTGCGTTTTCCCACACTACCTGAAGGTTGTTCCGAATGATTGCCGAAAGCCGATCCCTAGCTGATCAGCTCGGCAATGGGAACCAAATCATGACTTTTTCATAAATTGTGACATGTTAAGATATAATTTCTTGATAAAAAAAAAAAAAAAAAAGTCATTTTTATGACCAAATCGCGGTGTAATCACCGATTATAAAAGGAAATTTTATATGGAAAAACAATGCGTAAAAATACGTATTTCTAAATTTTAAAGCGTATTGGCCATTTTTAAGGCGTGAAATACGCGTGTAGAGGCGTTATCGCGATCTCTGGGTGACACCCAGAGCTGAAACATCTTACTGTGAATTAAAAATTATCTGTAAAAGGTAATTAACATGAAAAGATATATTTCCATCAGTAATGTTCAATGGTTCCACTTAACAATTATGACAGGTATGAAAAATGTGGATTTATTTGAATGTTTGTAAGTACAAGCAGTCCAGGGAAAAAAATAACTGAACTTTTTTGGGTAGAAATTTTGCTCCTCAAATTTAGAATTGCGGAGCAATTGAGATATTATGTGGAGCACTTTTGAGACTTATTTTTCTTTTGATTTAAGTGACTAATGATTTATCGTCAAATAAAACTGTTACTAGCATTTTTCAATATCTATCAAAAATACTCTAATCAGTAATGAAAAGTAAAATTTAAAAATATTTTAATAGATATGTAAAAAGTACGAATTTTCTTTCCATAGATATATGGTGAAATATTACCTGGCCACACACTGCAGCAGCTATTTACCGTCAATGGACAGTTAGAGTACTCCTGAACTTGTGGTAGCTTCTGCTTCTGCGTGTGTTCTCTTTCTTTTTCCGTAACACTTCACACTTGTGTGTCGGGGCTTCTTTTCAAAAAATACCTCCACTGCTTGTTCAGGGTGAAACTTGCATAGTTCTGGTCCTTCTAGCATTATTCACAATAGATAGTTCAAAGCATCAGAATTAATCCGATTACGGAAATCTGTCTTTATTCTTTTCATCGCAGAAAAGAATAAAGACAGATTTCCTCTTTCGACCTGGCATTAAATACAGGCAATAATCTCATGATATTTATAATATGGTTTAATTTCTGAATTCATTTGCATACTTTTCTTTCAAACATTTCCGTAGCTGTTGCTTTCACAGATGTTGTAGATTTCTTAACCAGTTCCTAACGTTGTAATTAAACCACGTCTAAGCCTGAAGAAAGCACCCTTAGGTGCCGAAAACTTGCAGCTAGTTGTTTACTGTTTTTATGCCAACAAAACGGATATTGTTATTACTTACTTAGTTGTTTGGCGTACCACTACCCACCTTTATCCAGTTTAACTAAAAGGTTTTGAAATAATTCCAGTCCTCTTGAATTTTATAGTTGTTAATATTGTTGGCAGTCAACAACTCACTGAAATGTTCAGTCAATACATTAATTTGATCATCACCAAAATTTGCGAGAGTAGATTTGTCTGTTGGCCAAAGCTTAGGTTTTAACAGCTTGGCAACGTTGAAAACCTGATTTTCGTGCAAGTCACCAAGTCGTGTACGCACACACTGATGAATATGATTTTAAAGATATTCACAGTTTTCATAGAATGCATCTACTATCAAATTACAGCTCAGTTCAGTGCCACGAAATTCTATAGTTTTCACTGAATCACAATCATTGGAATCACCAGCTGACACGTTTGCTAAGTCTTGTAAAATTTTGGACAGTTTAGCCGAAAACTTTCTTTTCTTCATAATTTTGATAGAATCATAGAATTTATCTAATGCGTTCAACTTACAAGGTACATCCACATCATCCAACTGGAGAGACAGGGATAATTTTGACAAAGAATATAAAATGTTGGAAAGCAACAACAGCCAAGTAACAAATTTGATGGACTTAATTTTTCTCAAAATGCCTGTAATCCTGACTTTTTCTCCTTTGCTTGATGGATCTGCAGCCAGATTTTCTAGTTGTCATACAATAACAAAATAATTTTTTATCAGTGTGTCAGTGGCTCTGTGTGCATATGTGAATCTGTAAAACCCATTGGGTGCCATGGACTTGCAAACCTGGTGTACCTGATTCATCTTGATTGAGTATTGTTGAGAGCTCATGAAAGTCTAATTCGTTTGGCACTTTTTTCAAAAAAATTATGAATGTCTTCAATCAACTTATGTACCTCTTGAAAATATGTTGACAGCATAAAATCTTTTAGAGCTAGCTCTAAACGATGACTTAAACAATGCAGATTTTTTTTTTCAAAAGAGCCGCAACACTTTTTTTTCTGTTCCATGTTAACATTTGCTCCGTCAGGTTAAAATCCAATTAATTTATTTTCAAAATTGACTATTCCAAATTCTGCAATGGACTACAATTACATTTTTGATCTCATTAGCATCAGTATTTTTCAGTTCTTTTAATGCCAGGAATGGGGAATTTGGTATCTCCTACTTCATTGACATACATGATACAAATAATTTCATTTTCAGATACACTAACATCTGTACTGCTACCAATAAATAAGGTAAAATAGTCTGTCTTTCTTATGTCATAGCGCAAATCAGTTTCATAAACATTAGCAATGCACTCCGTGAACTGAGCACATCACGGACGAATGGTAAGTTTGCCCTACATCAACACCATGGCGTTTCTCTAACTCACTAATTTTAGGAAATTTTGAAAATGGAATTTCCTCTTTGGCAATCATATATGCTGTATCAATTAATTTTCCAATTCCAGTGTTAGATGAATTGGAAGCAACAACCATTGACATACCAATAGATGTCTTTGATAAAAATCAGTGAGCAATTTTCCTTTATGTTCTGCCTTGGAGGCAATGGCACAGTAAATTTCTGATCTCATGTGCTTCACCACATTGTCCTTTTTAATAATGAATCTAGAAACTCCATCAATAAAAGAAGAATTGAAATTTCTAAAAAACTTTAGGCTGTCAACATTTTCCTGACAAAGTTTGCAATAGGCAGACAAGATGGAGATTTTATCGGTGTCAACATTTTTTTTTTTTTTTTTGGAGGTTAAACGACCACAGTGAGAAACTCAATGGGCTATAAGCAGTCGCCCGTCCCTAATTTAGGGTCACTGGTTCCAGGGAAGGGAGAGAGCTAGTGCCGTAAGACAAAACACAACATCCATGCCTCACCGGGATTCGAACCCGGACCCCGTTCGGATGAATGATCAGAGGCCATCGCTTAGACCACTGCGCCACCGGGACGGCTGTGTCAACATCATAGTGTAACCAACTACCTTTTGGATCTAATTCCTCCATCCACCTTTTTATGGTCGACATTTTCACTTTGATAGCCATGATTTCAAATAACAAAGAGCAAAACAACAAAACTCACATTCCCCTAAAATTAAGTGGTGACCAAACCGAAACAAAAACAGCGATAAGAGCATCTGCCCTTAAATGACTCATGCTGCAGGGAGCATGGAACCAATCATAGAGGCTCTGCAGTCGGACGATGACCACCTCATCCCTGCACAGCCAGAGCTACACGAGGAAGCTTTTTCCAGCTGAAAGCAAACCTGAAGCATTCATAAAGCTATAAATATGTGATTTTTTTTTTCACACGTAAGCAAAATTGTATTTTCGATAAACAAGTTCCTGTATGGATTGACCCTTTTAATGGAAATTTCACTTTTAAACTTTGAATCGTGGTTTTGCGATTCAAATATGAGTTCGCATGGCAGTTTGCGATGCGATTACACCGCTTATTTTTCCCCCTGAAGCAGTCTAATACTTAGTTGGTGGAGATGAGTTCAATAAGATGGCAAAACCACAGATTGTTAAGCCAAATGCAAAAGTGATGCATCTAATGTTTTTTGATCAATGAGGCATGGTACACCACCAGAAACATACAGTTCCTGTTTCTGGGCAAACTGCATTTTACTGCTATCTGTAAGATTCAATAGCCTTCAGGTCATAAAAAATAAAAATAACATTCCCACGTGGAATTTCTTTGTTCGCACCATTTTTGGGCAAAGTAGACGAGATCATCATGTTTAAGTCTGTTGCGGTCAGATACACGTGATTAGTTGCATTACAATTGGCTTAATATATGCATAAGTACTTTAACAGGGTTCGTACTCTTTTTTGGGGAAAAAATTCAAGGACTTTCCAGGCCTTTTCCAGGCCATATACAAAAAATTCCAGGATGATTACTACGCTTTACAGTATCATGCTCAAATTAGTTTTTAAAAGCAATTTCAGTTTTAAGTAATAAAAATGACGAAAGATACAAATGGATGAGTGTGCTTTTTACCCATTACATTTCTTTTTAATGTTTTTAATTGGCAAATTACCCAATAATGCTAAATTGAATCATGATGCAATTACCACAAGGCTATTCAGAAAATCCTTTCCCTCAATCAGAAAATGATTAATTCAATCAGTCATTTTAGCTGCATCACTATTCTGCACTATCTTCCATGTAATCAGACTATTATTGATAACAACTGAAATTATTATAAAATAAAGTGAGGGCAGATTCAGAATTTAAGAATGGGGAGGGCGCACGTCTAACAGAGGACTGGTAAAAAATCTCTGAGATTTATTTCCTCCAAAAAAAACACGGTGGTAAAACATGGAGGACCCATAAGGGGGAGATGGGGTGCTTGCCTGTCAGAGTACATCACAAACAGCAGTTCTGAAGTACTGCTGTGCGGATCACTGAAAAGTTCGGGCCAATGTAAGACAAAATGTGGAGTTGCAAATCCATAAGTGAAAAAGTGTGATGTCTGAAAACAAGAAACGTGAGACAAAAGCAAAGCACTTATCTATTTACTCACCCCCCCCCCCTTTTTTTTTTTTTTGAAATGGGGCATGTGCCTGTTATGCCCACAGGTGGATTCTAGCTCTGATAAAAAGTGTTTCCAATCCATACATGGGAATGATTTTTTTTTTCTTTTTAACATTCCCAATGACTGCCACTGGTGGATGCATATTGGGATGTGACTTTTGAAGGCAATGAAAATCTTAATTACTAGACAGAATATGTTCCAGACTTGAGGAAAATTTCATCCAATTGTAGTACAGTTATGTTAAATCAAAAAGCATAAGCCACGGAATCACTATGCACCTCAAGAAATGATTCGGGAGTATGCCAATCAGTAGACAGAGTGTTGTGCTAAAAGTCTGTTACAAAGCATCACCTCTTACAGCTGGGCTCCAAACCAGAGGAAAGGAAATGTTAACAAACACTTAGTGCCTGAGGGAAGCAAAACTTTGTACTGGGTCTCCTCCTCCAAGTCTCAAATCTTTCATACTTACCCAGCTGGAGAGTGGACATAGGGCTTCAAGCTTGGAGAATGAATACTGCTCTTATATCTATGCCTTTGAATTTAATTTCGACCATTTTCAACAGGGTAGGTTCCTAGGTTGTACTGTTCAGCATACTAAAATTTCGCCAAAATCCAACCCCTTTTACGTGAATTATCGTACGGACAAATGGAAAAACCAAAGCATAAACGTTTCTGCAACCTACAGTTCGAAAGGGTTAGTAATTTCTAAAATAAAAACATAACCAACAGCGTGAAAACTAGCTCATACACAGAATATTTGAAACTACAGTATGCGCTCTCAATTATTAGGGATGATAGGGGGGAAGGGAATAGAACTGCCCATAATTAGCATGTTCTCGTTGCGCTAGGCGCTTAAGCACTGCTGAATTCCGTCAGACCCCCAATGGTCAAATGATTGAAATGTGCTGATGTTCATGGAATGAAATGGTTGATCAGCTATGATAACCGCATAAAAGTTCGAAGGGGGAGGAGGGGGCGATTTTTTTTTACTTTATGCAACATTCCTCCAGTATTTATCTTGTCATCATCAACAATAGCAATGTAACTACCACTTACGATCGCGGATATCGCCCAACTGAAAATCGGCCATACAACTAAGGGATACAACACACAGGTATCATGTTACAACAGTGTATTGTAATCGAAAAAAAAAAAAAAAAAGATTTCAGAAATTAAAATCGAAAAAAAAAAAACTTTCAGAAATTAATATCATCAAGTCATGGTGTTTCAAAAATCCGCTTTCCTTTATAATGTTTAAAAACATGTAATGTTATTTCTTTTTACCTGTCTTGTATAATAAAATGGGTTGATTTTTTTATGGAATCAGACGTCCATATGTCTGATTGTCTTCGTCTGGGTTCACACGTTAGCTACTGTGTACAAGTAGACATATTTTTTCAGCTCAAAAATATGTAGTTTTGTATGTATTCACAGTATAACTCATTCCGTATTCCCACAGAACAAAATTCAGCAGATACAAATGAAGAACATCAAGACCCACCCAACACCATGTTTCCGATTGTCTGCTGTTTATATTCAAGAAATGCTAATATGGATCAATGGTGAATGCAGCAACTATGGTTTTTATTTATTACCAAGAAAAAAAAAAAAAGGAGCCTGAAAGCTGTAAAGCTGAAACGGATATTTCTCCCCTCCCGAAAACATTCCGATTAAGTTCAAACAGCAGGAGCACGCGTCCACGCACACTCAACCTCTGGAATGTCCTGATGGAACGGCTTCTTTTCATTTGGCACATCGCCATAAATCACCACCTGCAGCTCACTGAAGTGTCTTCCTCCTTCACCCTAACTATAGGAGAAAACGTAAAAAAAAAAAAAAAATGTTGACCAATTTTCGACAAAATGACCAAATTTACGTCATAACATTCAAATTTACTAAAATACGATTATCTGCTGAATTTCGCCTAAATCCATTGAAAACTTTTTTAATTATAGATTTTTTTATTAAAACAGTAGCTCAGACATCTGAATAAAAATGTATGTTTGTAATTAAAATAGAGTCCATATCATCACAGAAACAAAATTTAAGGATCACTCTGTTTAAATAAACCATGGCATCTAAAAAAAAATAATTTGCTTGCTTTTCCCGTAATTTATAATTGCCGTTTCTTTTTTTTGAATCCGATTTTGCAACGGAAGATTTTTTTTTTTTTTTTTTTTTGCATCTGCTAAAGTTTCAAACGGAATTCGGCGAAATTTGCACTAGAACTTTATTGTGATGTATTTTAACCACTGTAAAAATTTTACTGTGTTATTTTCAAAATTCCGGAAAATGGATTTCTGAAAATATCTTAGTCCTTTTGAGCCGTGGAAGTGATAAACAGGTGTTTGCTTTCTTCCCAACCAAGGGCTTCGGATCAGCGCTCCCAGCTGTCAATCAACCGTTGCTATGGTAACACACTTTCTGCTCAAGGCTCACTGTCTAAAGAGGCACACATAATAAAAATTTCCAATGCTAACTTTTTAAGTTTTAAACCGATTCAAATGGAATTTTGGGAGTGAGCTTCTGTAATCCAATTATAGTAAATGTAAAAATTTCAGCCACTTTTGTGAAAAATTCGCAAAGATAGTTTTCTTATTTTTTATCATAAGTAGTCGAAGTCTCTTGAGGGGTGGGCCGGAAGCAAGCGTCTTAATGCAATAAACAAGGAGCAGATGAATGTGTTGTTCAGGCATACTCTTCACTGGTGGATGCCAGCTGACTTGGTAAACACGCGACCGCCTTGCAAATGCTAAATGTCTCTTCTTTCCCTTCTGTTGTTCTCAGTAGTTGTCGGACGGACATCAAGCTCAGGGCTAGAGAATGCATCAAGCTCCCCTTCCCTAACAGACCTGCTAGTAATCATCCAATTTTATTGCACTGGAAGTAGTGCTTCCCCCCCCCCAGCCAAATTAGGATTTGGGCACATCCGAAACACCACTGTAGCCGGCGGTTTCTTTGAGAACAGAGGAGAGGAACTTAAAAAAATTAAGGGGTAACAGTCAGTAACACGATTTCCTAAAAGGGCATTTTTTTAAGCACTAATTTCAAATTTCAAGGCTTTTCAAGACAGCATTAAAAAAATACCGTTTTTCCAGGATATTCCAGGCCTTGAAAACGTAATCATGATTTTCCAGGACTTTCCAGGTTTTCAAGCACGCGTGCGCACCCTGTTTAAGTGTATTGTACTTGTTTTGTGTAGCGATGGGATTATCTCAAGGGGATGTTAAGAAGTGAAACACAAACTTAAGGGTGTGGCAGATTGCCCCACATGAAGGAGATTACCTCAGAAATCCGATAGTGGAGTTTTTCTGAAGTTTTGAGAAAGAATGGCCACTTGGGACTTTGGAGGTGGAAACAAGACAGACAGGACTGGGAGTTTTGGAAAGAGTGGTTGGGTCTGGAAGTTGACATCAGAGACAATTTGTTTCTGGAGAGCGATTGGTATTGTGTTACATAGCTGAAGCATCGGTTCACGGGAGACACAAATTTCGGGTTGAGCGTTGATAGCACCGACAGGAATGAAGTCAAATGAAACATTCCATTAACCAGCCCTAGTGAAGTCCTGAGCCACATCATTATAGAGGAATAAACTGTCCATCCTTGTAAGTGTTAAAAAAAAGGGCCTGAATTCTTTTTTCTTTTTCTTTTTCATGTGTGTCATTCTACTTTGGGAAATGAACCAAAACAAAATTATGTGATGGCTCTCGCTGGTTTGGGACTATGATGAGTAAGAGCTAGAAAGTAGTGAGGGCCGTTACACCTATCCAATATGAAAATTTTGAAAAAGTTGATTACTCCCATTTCAATGAAGTGACCAAATATCAAAAGATCTCGGTAAATTTACTACAGTATTAAACACCCACTAAACACCACTGCTGAATTTTTGGCTTGGAAAAAAACTCCTTACTCTCCCCTATTCAGACTGAAAAACCTTGAATACATTTTTAATTGTTGCTGATGTACATTTGATTAAGCATTGCTTTCCAATACAAATCAGACATGTCTTTATTAAATCTTTGCTCTCATTTGTAATCTCCATCATCATCCTAAGGTGCACAGGATATGCTTCCATGGAAGCAAGGTCTTTTGACACTACCTCTGCCATCAGCTTTATGTTAAAGAGCAAGACCCTGTTGTCAAAGTAACAGGCCATTAATGCTAATTTGAGAGTACCACAAGTTAATTCACCATCTGCAGAATATATAAAATGAACATAAAGATACTTTTGCTTTTCACAACATGGTGTATCTTTAGTCTTCACTATAGCTTTTTTTCCCATCCAACTTCTTTTTTAAAGTTACTGATCTTTGGGCACGTTTTTCAACACCTAAACAAACACCACCACTTCATGAACACTCAGATAACATTTCAGCATACACGAAATAACAATAATAACAAATCATAATAACAATGAATGTTAAAATAACACTACAAGTCAGCAAGATCCAATTAAGAGAAATTTCAATGCATGCCAATCAGCAGACTTCACAGGATGCATACTGACAAAGGAAGGTATTTCTGCTACAGTAAAGTGACAACATTAGTGGCAATAGCATATCACAGCTTACAATTTGTGCAGACCACCAGTTCAGAAATTGTGCAATACTTGACTAATTTTCTGAATTCACATTATTTGAAATTTAGCTCAAAGTGAGATTTCATTTATAATTTTTATACCACACTATTTGAAATTCACATAAAATGCAGAAACCTATGTAACTGCACAAATTATGAATAAGTTCAAATTTCTGTAAAATCATACTTCATGTAATGGTGCAAAATAGAGATATATGTTTATATTTTCATACCAGATCTGCACACTGGTCTAGGTGGTGTAGGAGGATTGTTTTCAACAGCAGTAGGAACACTGTTGCTGCGTCTGGACCTAGTATTTATAGCTGGAGGACCATTGCTGTCTAAGTCAAAGTTCATCCGCACACTGTTTTCAGATAGAATATCCACTCTTTTCGGAACAGTGACATCCCCATCCTCCTGAAAGACAGAAATACAGTAAAATATAAAACAGGTTTGCAAAATATTTCCTTCATGGAAAAATTTTAACATGGAATAAGACAAACCAATATATGAAAAGCATTGATAATGAACCCTGAATGACAAACACCATATGGTCTGAAATGCTTGCATATCAGTAAACAATTCAGGTGTAAAGGATATTGGTTTCTTCATATTCAAAACTGAATATCCAACATTTGATACATTGGACTGAATAGTTTTATTTGCTACTGAGTAACAGCCAAAGGTAAGATTCTGTAAGACAAGTCCTTTTTAGATTCTTTTGATGGCTTGCTTGAATTAAGGGGGTAGAAACGGGAAAGCAAAGCATGGAGATCATGGACTACAAAAACACATGCAAAACATAAAACAAAGTCATTTATGAAATATTGTATTAAGAGCTGGTTAAAGTAAGTAGCTTAGTAATGAATGTTGAAGTTCACAATGATAGTATTAGAAACTTACTGCACACGTGTAACATAATGCCCATTTGTAAGATTATAAAAATTTTCATAATGCCCATTTGTAAGATTATAAAAAACTACCGTATAATTAGTTAAGCAGGACTTGTGAAAAATTTGGGAAGTCCATATCATTGGATTAAGTTAAACCCCAAAAGTAGCAATGTAGTGAAAGAGGTAAGAAAACATTTTCAGCCAGTTTTGTCGAAATTCCGCAAAATCAGAGAATTATATTTTTTATCCCAGTAGCATGCAGGAGATGCTTATCAGTCAAGGGGCCGAAGGCCCTCGTGCACCAGTTGAGGCAAGGAAGTTTCTGTAACCCCTTCCTTCCCCCACACTCTCCCTCCAGCTCACAGCTGGAGAATAGCTAACGTTTCTAATGCAACACTAGCTGCAAATCTTTTAATCAAACTATTCATACATGAGACCGGCCGAAGACAAAAAAGCTGAACTTTTTAACTCGGTGGAAAATTGGGACACGCGAACGCGCGGTGAGCAAATTCAAATACAGCATATATACAATATTTAAGAGTACGCTAGCCATATGGAATTATTTTCTGTAAATTATGTAAGTAAATATTAAAGTGAAGCACATTATTATATTCACAATAGACAAGTAGGGATTTAAGAACAAAATAAAATGAAATATTTAAAAAAATCAGATTTAAAACTTACATGTGAATCTTTACTAGCTAAATCCTGAGGTGAAAAGTATTTGTCTAGGAAAGTTTGTGAATTTAGTCAAGCAATTAGAAACTTGCAAGAATTAGAAACATATATCCACAGCTTAGTTTTTAGTCATTGAAGAAGTCAATAAAGTATTTCTCAATGTAACCTTATAAAATGGCTTGCAAAATTTTTTGCTTGCATTGTGAATATGGTGACATGAATCTCCATCAACGTCAAGCAAGTGGGGAGATTTTCTCTGCCGAATTCTTGTTTTTAACCCTGTTTTTGAGCCTCTCATGACACATTCTTTCCACTTAGCTTTCAAACAAGCAAAACAAATTCCTTCTTAGAGAGAAAGAATGGAAAAAAACAAACAAAAAAAACCGGAAAGCTGCGTCACGAACTTTTTAGAGGCTTCGGCCCGACGTAATACTGGCCCAAAGCCGTGCCCCCCTCCCCACTTAGCTTTCAAACACGTAAAACACATTCTTCCTTAGAAAAAAAAAAAGAAGGAAAGAAACAGAGTTGCGTCACGAACTTTGTTCAGCGGCTTCGGGCCGATGTTATCCTAGCCGGGCGCCGTGCTTTCTTTCCACTAAGTTTTCAAACAAGCAGAACACATTCCTCCTCCTTAGAAAAAAAAAGGTTCGTCACGAACATGGTTCAGAGGCATCGGGCAGAAGCAATTCCGGACAACAGCGAAAGCATCGTCCGAACCAACGTAATTCCGGATCACGGCAAAAGAAGCACATGCGAACTAACGTAATTCCGGATCACGGCAAAAGAAGCACATGCGAACTAACGTAATTCCGGATCACGGCAAAAGAAGCACATCCGAACTAACGTAATTCCGGATCACGGCAAAAGAAGACCACCAGGCCTACATAATCCCGCGGCGTGGCGCCATTCTTCCTTTCCACTTAGCTTTCAAACAAGCAAAACAAATTCCTTCTCTTTGGGGGCGGGGCGGTAGAACGAATTTAAGAAAAGAAAGCTGCGTCACGAACTTTATTTAGACGCTTCAGGTCGACGTAATCCCGGGTAACAGCGAAAGAAGCACGACGGACATTTTTTTTTTTTTTTTTGTTCACACTTTGAAACAAGCAAAACAAATTCCACCACCTGAGAAAAAAAAAAGACAAAGGGCTGTGTTACGAACTTTGTTCAGAGGCTTTTACGTCGATTATTTACAAAATCAGTAAAACTTTCTTAATAACAGCGAAAATCTGAATATCCATAATTTTTTTGTTAGTCACCCGTAATCCCGGGGGAAATCCGTAATAATTACGGAGATTCCATATTTTTTCCATCCTCCGTAGGAAGAGGATTCACGAGAGCTTCGATTCTCGAACGATCTCAGAAAAGCGGGAACGCATTCGGGTACATTTGCAAATTACAAGAGAGAGTTTCTGGCGATGACGTCACGGATAGAATCAAGCGGATAGTTTGGCCCTGATAGAATGCAGAGTGGCGATTTCCCGCAAGACACGGAAAGGGCTGCGGGAGTTTCCCTAACGCACGAAGTAGGCGGAGCTTCCACCCTTTGCGCTGCGATGCTCAAGTGACTGACAACCCATCCATTGTTGACAGCAGTAAACGAATTGAGCTCCTGACTCACCCTCCAACATTTCTTCTTGCCCCCGCGTCTGCTCCAAAAGCAACGCTTTCAGCTAGAAAGCGCTTAGTTCTTTTACTCCACAAAAAAGCGGAATCGCGGAATTCCGCTTTTTTTAATTTTTCTATAGAACGACGACCCCCCCCCCTAAAAAATCCTGAAAAATTTCTCTTCATTTTTGCAATGACCTCGACAATGACCAAAATGATGCCGAAAAAGCGGAGTTCCGCGAATTCGCGGAAGAATCTCATGTATGCAGTTCAGCATAAAAAGGAAATACAAAAATTCCAGAAGCTTTTTAGGAGTCATTAAAAATTGCATTATTTTTTCAGGAGTTTTCCAGGGCCCTGGGAAATAAAAATTCAATTCCAACAGTTCAGGAAATTCAGGAGGCATACAAACCCTGTATATATGATGACTAAATCTTTAGCATTGAGCATTTCCTTGAACAAATCGAAGGATAATCAAAATAACCCATAACTAGCCAGATTTGCTTGGTATATGACATGAGAGAAAAATTGTTAGACCTGATTGCACTGAATGATACCACTTGAGGGTCTGAAATAAAAACTGCTCACAGCATTTAACTCAATTTAGCTCATGTACTAATTGAAAAGATAGTCAATATCATAAATGATAGAGCCCAGCAATGAGAGGTACGACATTAAGCTTGAACAGACTTTTAAAACACACAGAGAATTTGCAGATATCCTTCTGGTTCATCACATTATTTTCATGGGTGAAAACTGGCAGCAAAACACATTAAGTACGAGCATGTGATACAGGTAGTTAAGAAAATTGTGAACTACGTCAAACACAAAAATACATCTACCTTCCAAGAATTTTGTAGAAGAAACTGACAACAAAGAGTTTCCTGATGATGTATTATGGTTTTACATTGTCAGTGCTAAACATTTATTTTTTGTAATTGTTGGAACTGTTCAGGCAATTTTTTACAATGCATCTTCCATTCAAATAGATGTTTAACAGTTAAGAGGTATGGAATTTTTTTTTCTGATGCTATGCACATTTGGAATAACTGAATGTATCACTATAGGGATCAGATAACTGTTAGAATAATTCTTAATGATGACATATCACGCTTCAGTTGCGTAAAAATTACAAGTGTTGGGATGAAGTTTCGGTAGCGACTTCTACTTTCATCAGCCATGGAATGAAACATGTGGTATTAGCATCAGTTGTTGAAAGATTTCAAAATCGCTTTCCAAATGAAAGGTATATTAAAAGGTGCATCTGTATTACAGGTGTTAGGAGTAAGGAAGATTTCAATGCTTTCGCAGTACCTGAGGGAAAAGCTTTTGGGACGACGTTTTGGTAGCGACTTCTACCTTCATCAGCCATGGAATGAAACACGTATCAGCATCAGTTGTTGCCAGATTTCAAAATCGCTTTCCAAATGAAAGGTATATTAAAAGGTGCGTCTGTATTACAAGTGTTAGGAGTAAGGTAGATTTCATTGCTTTCACAGTACCCGAGGGAAAAGCTATTGGGACGATGTTTCGGTAGCGACTTCTACCTTCATCAGCCATGGAATGAAACACGTGGTATTAGCATCAGCTGCTGCCAGATTTCAAAATAGCTTTCCAAATGATAGGTATATTAAAAGGTGCGTCTGCGTTACAGGTGTTAGGAGTAAGGAAGATTTCAATGCTTTCGCCATCAAACCTTTCGTGTGTACCGAATTGAAAAATCGCATGTACCTAATTTAAGCATTGAAATCTTTCGCCATCAAACCTTTCACGTGTACCACGAAAGCATTGAAATCTTACTTACTCTTAACACCTGTAATACAGACACACCTTTTAATATACCTTTCATTTGGAAAGTGGTTTTGAAATCTGGCAACAACTGATGCTAATACCACGCGTTTTATTCCATGGCTGATGAAGGTAGAAGTCGCTACCGAAACGTCGTCTCAACACTTGTAATTTTTACATAACTGAAGTGTGATATGTCGTCGTCAAGAATTATTCTAATGTTTGGTGTGTTACATGTCTCACTGCCAATTATTCTCACTATGATCAGATAACTGTTACTTGAACTATAGAAAGAGACTGTTCAACCCCCTCCCCCAAAAAAGTGAATCTTTTTCAGAGACCTGAAAATCAATTAACTCCAGCCATTTCTAGTGTCTCAATAAAATACAGCAAATTTTATGGGCTTGCTGAAGAGGTTGAGGTAAGAATTTGTGATCTTGAGGACTTGAGCCAGCATATGCCTTTTTTAGAAAATTGAAAATTTCTTTCTAGTTAATGTCAGAGAAATGGCTGCCTTATAACATCGTCTCTCACACTGGATACACCTGCTCCAAAAAAGGGAAAAGCTAGAAATGGAGCTTCTAGGTGATGAACAGTTAAAGTAATTTTTTAAAAGTTAAAAGTTAACTATGGAATTTTCAAAGCATGTTCCAGAAATAAAATATCCTAAATCCAAAAAATACAGTCAAAGGCTGACTTTCAATTTCAGTATAGCATATTCTTTACGAGTTTCTGTACTTAAATTAAAAATAATTAAATGAAAGTACAGCTCCGTTTTGAGTTAGGAAACCTTTGTGAACTTGTACAAACAGTTTTAGCGACAATGTAATGTGAATTTAGAAATGTTCAGGTAATACAATACTAGGAATACAACCAATTTAGTTCTTAATATTAAAAATAAACACCTGCGATTTTCTCTTTCTTGTAGGTGAATTACCAGGATTTGCAGTACTTTGCGAACGTCGCTTTCCTCTAGAACGTCGGGGTTGCGTGGATAAATGATCTGCATCCAAATCTTCATCTGTTTGGTCAAAGCTTATATCAGATGAGGATAAAATGGAGCCCATGGATTCTTCTATTGTTTCCAACCTTGAAAGAAATTCATACCAAAATATTAAAGAAATACAGAAATATAACAGAATTATTTGGGTAACAGTTCATAGTAATGGAAGTGGATTACATGCAAGTATGAATAACTTGTTAAAGGAAAATAATGTTAGTTATGTAATTGTTGGCACGAATGAGTTGTATTCCCACTGTTTCCACGTAGCAACTTCTTCAGAAAACTTGAAAATTACATTGCCCTGGAGTGGGAATTGAACCCGCATCTCCCAATTTCCATTTGAACATGCTATCCATTACACTACCTAGGACAAGGAAAATCCAAGCAACTGCAGTAAAGCAGACGACCATTTCCATCTCAATTCAGGCAGGTATGACCAACATGTGACAGTTGATCACCCCAATTTTTTTGAAAAAATTATGGTAGCTACTCCTAATAGATATAAAGAAGTACTGCAAAGGGATTTTTTCAGAATTTTTTTTTTTTTTTTGATTGAGCTACAACATTTTGAAAATAGGCAAAGAATGCACCTGTGACAAAAATCATGTGAAGTAAAAATTTTTTAAATGCACACTGCTCCTGAACTATTGGGTTGTCGGAAAAGTCATGATGTATTTTGGCACCCGATGGGGGTTGGGCAGTTTTGGAACTACTAGAGGCATGCGCAGCTCTGTTATCGCCATGGCATTCGAAGGGTGCCAGTTCTAGCTGCAGTCTAAAAGGAATAGTGAGCGATTTGGTTGATTTGACATCAAGTTGAAGATAGAAGACCTAACTGTGCATTTTCGCCATATTTTACTGTTTTACTTCCGTAAAGGGAAGAACGCGCATCAAGCTTGTGAAAAGTTGTTGCGTAAAGTGCACGGTGATAATGCTCTACAAGAACGTCAGTGCTAGCGATGATTCGCAAAATTCCGTGCTGGTGATTTTGACCTCGACAATGCTCCTCGGTCCGGGAGGCCAACCGAGGTGATGACGACCAAATCGAGGCACTGATCGAGTCAAACCCACGTTACGCGACACGAGAGATTGCAGACACATTGCACATCCATCATTCAAGCGTTCACTACCACCTGAAGAAGCTGGGATACGCAAGCAAGCTCGATGTGTGGGTTCCTCATAAACCCAAAGAAGCTCAATTTACGGCACGTATAAATATCTGCGATATGTTCATTAAACGTGAGGAAAACGATCCTTTTTTGAAGCGACTGATAACTGGTGACAAAAAGTGGATTGTGTACAACAATGTGCTGCGCAAACGGTCTTGGTCCCGACGTGCTACTTCACCTCAAACGACATTTATCAGCGTAAGGTTCTGGTCTCAGTGTGGTGGGATTTTAAAGGTGTCGTGTTTTTCGAGCTCCTACCACGGAACCAAACAATCAATTCGAATGTGTACTGTCAGCAATTGGAGAGTTTGAACTAATCCATCATCCAGAAACATCCAGAGCTTGTTCATCGTAAAGGTGTTGTGTTCCATCATGACAACGCGAGACTACACACAAGTTTGATCGCCCGCCAAAAATTATTGGAGCTTGGGTGGGATGTGTTGCCACACCCAGCATACTGGCCTGACCTTGCGCTGTCAGACTTCCACTTGTTTCACTCTCTTTAACAGTCCTTGCGTGGTATAACGTTCAATTCAGATGAGGCTGTAAATCAGCACCTTGTACAGTTTTTTGCCACGAAAGACAGGTCCTTCTATGAACAAGGCATTCTGCAGCTCACTGAAAGATGGCAAAAGGTTATCGAACAAAGCGGGCATTACATCATTGATTGATCTTTGTTCTTTCTATCAATAAATGACCTTTGCAAAACATGGCTAAAATACGTCATGATTTTTCTGACAACCCAATATAATAGGTAGCGACTTGATTTTTTTTTTTTTTCTTTTTTGAAGCTATTGAACTGGCCTTTCTTCAAGTTCACAGAAATTGATCAAAGGATTGTTGCCAGATGACAAAAATCTATATTTATTCAACAAATTTTAATTTTCCACAAATTTAAGATTTTTTTAAAAAGAAAAAGACTTATCAAGTGGCTAAATGTGCCAACTTGCAAGCCTACTAGGGTTGTCTTAGCAGTAATTTATTTTTAGTCTGTGATGCACGCAACTCATAAAATTAATTTTTAAAATATACAAAATTTCAGAAAATCAACATTTTTGAATTGCAATATCTCAAAAATCCATTTTTAAAAATTCTAAAATTTTGGCCACATAATGTCCTAAAGGTAGGTAGTTAACTGAGGAAATCAGGTTACCACATTTTTGCCTTGAAATTTTCCTACCAATTTTTGAAAATGCGCTTCTCTCCTGCTCGAGCCTCACGGTTGTGTTGTTATTATATTAAAAAAAAAAAAAAAGATATTTCTGAAAAGTTTACCTGAGTATATATTCCAAATTGCAGTGTCAATCTATATTTTAAAGTCATTTTTATGATTTTTAATAATTGTCACCTTTGTACATGTTTAACTTTTTTAAAAATCCGAAGTCTATACACGTACAATACGTTATCCCAGTTGAGTTAAGATTCAATTTCTATTTACATAAGAAAAAGGGCCTCAAAAAACAAAATTATGAGCTTACAATCGTAACTACAAATTATTCAAACTAAGAAAAGCTGCTGGATTTGATTGATTTCCTTCTCATTGAAGGTATGAAGTCGTGCAGAATATCTGACAGGAGTTGTGGCTTTCACCTTTAGAAGTACATTTTTAAGGGCACTGGACACTTGTCTCTTTTCTTGCTGCATTCTTCTGGCCACCAAAAACTCTGGCTGGTTTACGAGAGTGCATGAAGGATACTGTTATGTCCCCAAATTCTGTAGATATATGTTTGTAATCTGTCCCATCCACCAGTTATTATCATAAATGCATCCTATAAATTCTCCTACTTGAAAATCATTCACAGAAAATGGGTTCTTTTTGTTGGCTTGAAAATTGCACTGCTTGATGTGGGTGCTGGACTGTTCTGGCCATTGATGGCTTATTTCTTTGTACAAACCAGGAATGCCGTGACTGTATCCCAACAATAGATTTCACTGTATCCCACTCTTCTACTTTGCTGGTTTTGTAGGATTGAACTTCATCAGTTGTGAGTAGAAGTTTAGTTTTTGAGATCAAGGGGGAGACAGTTTCAACAAATGAAGGTGGATCTCCTATAGTTGTAAAGCTTCTTTTTGTAAGTTAAATTTGTAGCAAAATGTTTGCACAGGCCACCCACACCATCACAAGCACTCTTGCCATGGCCTGTGGCAGAGAAGACCCACTTCCATGTTACATTTGGATCCCCTTTCGTAAGCTCATAGAACTGATATTTGTTTTTGAAATGCCCTTATGCTCCATCTGAGATGTAAACAATTGTTTTGAATTCTTCCAAAGGACAAGTCTTAGCAATTTCACTTTTTATGAGCAAGTGGCACACAGAGCATGTGCTGTGTGTGTCTGCTGGAATTTGCCATTTTAGAATAAAATGGCAAATTCTCATAAGCATTAAATACATGGAAGAAAATAAATGTAACTATTCATCATCTCTCAAGCAGATGGAATGATGGTTACAATGCAGTTTTCACTTAATTCTTCAAAAAGGTTGTTCACGGCACTGCTTAGCCCAAAATACCATTCAGCTCTAGGTGCAGTGCTAGACATCTTAGCTTAGGCTTGACCCTGTACAATGTGACATAATCATTGGCCTAAGTATGTTCCACAGCAGTTGGTGAGCTGGATTGGCAGGCCTCTTCTTCGGTCTATCTGGGTGATACAGGCTTGGACAGTTCTACAAACCTTCTCTAAAGTTCAGTCTCCTTCTGGTTTGAGTACCTGTCACACATCTGTGGTGGAAAAAAAAAAAAAAATATGCATGCAGAAAAAAAAAAAAAAAAAAAAAAAATATATATATATATATATATCATGTGGAATTATTTCCCTTGGACCAAACATTTATTTTGTGCTGAATTTCACATTAAGCAATGAAATGCACATTGAAAAGCATAGGTGGCAGAATAAACTAAGATCACATTTCTATTAACAGACATTTTGTATAGAACAGTTTCTACTGTATTTATTATGTTTTGACCATTTATGAAGTTTAAGAGCTCAAATCTGTAGCTTCCAACTTTTCAATACAGAAAATATTAGATTTTCACATTATGGAACTTTTCCCCAGATATTAGTATATGTATTTCTCGATATATCTAGATGAAAAAACATATTTAAAATGCATTCGTCTTTAGTTAATATCCATTTAATGTAATGGTTTAACTACTGCAACTTTTTACATGTTACCTTTCTCTTTTGTGTCAAATGCATTTCTCGGTTGGAAATTATTATAATTACTGCAAAAAATTAGATAGGCGAAGTTCGTTGCGTACCTTTTTGGTTGTAATAGTTGTTGTAATAATAGGGATCGAGTGAAGAATAACGCAACGACGACTAGACCAACAACTATTACAACCAAGAAAGGTATGTAACGAACTTCGCCTATCTAATTTCTTGCAGTATTTATAATAGTTTCCAATCGAGAAATGCATTTGACACAAAAGAAAGGGTACATGTAGAAAATTGCAGCAGTTAAACCATTACATTAAGTGGATATTAACTAAAGACGAATACCAGATATTAGTGTTACAAAATCCGTTTTCTAGAGTGTGTTGGGTGAAGTGTAGAAACACCTCAAACATCAATTAATTTTTTAACATGAGAATTTTTTTTTTAATTGTATAGTTTTTCCTGGAAAATTCTTCACAGTCCAACTGCAAGTTTCCCACACACATGTTCTGATTTTCTCAAAAAGATGGCTTGTTTTAATTAGGACATGAGCATTCACTAAAACCACACATCAACTCTTCTCTAAATTCTAACTATACCTCCCCCTCTCCACCATACACACATGCATATCACCCCCTCTTCAGCATTCAGCGCTAACTTCTGTTTCAGGTGCATTTGTCATATCTCCAAATGACCACTCCACAGCACAGAAATTGTATAGCCTGTTCATAAAAAAAAAATTAAGAGACCTTTCAGGGGCCTCCTGAAGTGATTTTACACATTCATTGGCAAAAAAGATAAAGTTTATGGTAAAAAAATAAATCCACATTGTTTAATAAAAATAACTAGGAATTAGTTAACATTTATCAAAAACTAAATTATCCTGTTCTCAAATGCTGTTTATCCAAATTTTTTGAAAAAATAATTAAACATTACTATAGATTTATAATTCTATAAATTTCTCACTAACAATAATTGTGCTCAAATAATGCTTTATTATTTGTGTCACTGGAAATTTCACTTGAATAATACCACAGCATTTGGGCACAGTAAAATCACATTCAAATATAATAGCATCATATTCTCTCACTGGACAAGCATTGGATTACTTAGTGGTGAGCGAAGCATACTACGGATATGGAGGGTACCCAGGCTCAATCCAGGGCTGATCTTCCAGGTGGTGTGATTTGCTAACAATCGCTGAATATCCACCATGCATCAGACGAGCACGTTAAGTGGCGGCCCATAGGTAAGAACCCCCGGTTACATATCAAAGGTGTTCTTCCTAAGCCCCTCTTAATTTCTCTGACCCCTCTATGAGCAAAATCGTACTTTGTACAGTGGTGCCATCTACTGTGCTCTCTCTCTCTCTCTCACTTACAAACTGTTCTATCAAAGTGACTAGACTTGCTCTCATTTCTTCCGTTTCTGTGCACTGCCCAATAGGAGCAGAGATTAAGCTATGGTCGCTATTTTCGCGAAATGCGATTACTTAATCCAAAATGCGAGAGAAAAAATTAGTGTCCATTGCAATGGACACTAATTTTTTCCTTAAATTCCAGACAGAATCATAAACTAGTTTTCACAGAAATAGAAAAGTCTAAACAGAATCTGCCGATGAGTCGATATTTAAATGGCTGGTGCCATTTTAAGCTATGGTCGCTATTTTTGCGAAATGCAACGGCTTAATCCAAAAAGCGAGAGAAAAAATTAGCGTCCATAGCAATGGACTAAAAAAAATTAGTGTCCATAGCAATGGACACTAATTTATCTCTTGCATTTTGGATTAAGCCATCACATTTCGTAAAAATAGCGACCATAGCTTAAAAGGGCACCAGCCATTTAAATATCAACTCATCAGCAGATTCTGTTCAGACTTTTCTATTTCTGTGAAAACTAATTTATGATTCTGTCTGCAATTTGCATTCCACTAAGGTTATTTCCTTAATTTTTAAGGTATATTCCTACAGCACGTGTTAGGTCCATCACCCCTCCCCCTCCTCCATGCATTCTAGTGCATTCCATAAAGGGCAAAGTAAGATTATGGAGACTAGAAGGATTGGACCCCTTTCCTCATTCAAAGTTCAAGTTTAAACCTGAGTCAACTATGACGTCTATGGCATCAAAAAGGCTAACTATCTTTAGCATTTTGCTACAACTTTTCGCCCCATTTTAGCATTTTTGCTACAGCATTTTTTTGAGCCAGCTTAATTAACTCTGAATAGGAGGATCAGTTGTTGGTGGTTTGGGCATAAACCTCTCTGTGAACAGAAGTCCTACATGAAACTGGTTAGCTGAGTCAGTGATGATGCGCAGTGTCGCAACCATACCGCCCAAGGGAAAATTAGTACCCAGTCTGGTCACAGTGCGACTTGCACAACACGTTGTGCATTAAATGAGCTAAACGTTCTCTCGCAGGACAGAAAATGCATTTTTAGCTTATTTCATTAGCATTCTAATACAACAAAACACTAAAAACAGTGTTTCTGCAGCACTCTTCTTACCACTGAATATCATGTTTTCGTGGACGAAATATACTGATCAAGCAATTCATAAAATCTTTCTGACACTCAAAATCATATTTTATGGTTGAAATGAATGATTCCAAGGGATTTGCATTCAAATAAAGCTGAAATTTTCCTGTTGTTAAATTTTTTTTTATTTTTTTTTTTATGAATGACTTCAAAGGATTTGCACTCAAATAACGCCATATCTATGATCTTATAAGAAAATGTTTTTTGTTGTTTGTTTTTGTCAAAATTAAGCTGAATCTAAAGGATTTGTACTCGAATAAGCAGTCTTTCTGACGCCACAAATCCCTTTTTCTGGTTGAAGTCAGTGATTCAAACCAATTCATGCTGATAGAATTTATTGCAACTTAATTATTGTGCCACCCGATTAAAGTGTGGTTTACGGCAGAAAAAGAGGTAATCATAAAGATGCATCAGGCAAATATGTTGTCTTTTCCAGATTTTTTTTAACCTGCAAAATACCCAACAAAAGCACAGAAAAATATGAGCGTTTTTCAGATCCTTGATAGGAATTTCTGAAAAACTGGTATATTGAGAAAGTGAATACGAAAATCAAAAGGAGTAACTAAAAACCAGTACCTCCTAGCAAAAATTGTAGAGTTGGCCACATTGCAAATCCTTTGGCTGCTATTTAAAAATTCCCTCAGCAGAACTCATAAGTAGATCATCTCTCTTAAAAATTATGAGTTTGAAAATATTTCTTAAGAAACTCCAGGAACAAAGAGAGAGAGAAAAAAAAAAAAAAAAAAAGGAACAAAACTGGAATGCAAACTGTTGGAAATCAATCCTTATTTGTTATCTATTATTCTCATGTAACGACATAATTCATTCATTCGCTCTTTTATAATGTAACTCAAGTCAAGTGAGATAGATACTGTCACGCACTGTTCTCGTGCCACGCACATTTAAATATGTGTGTTATAACGGCTAAAGTATTCAGAGCTGCTGTTGTCTTCACAGTGAAAGGTTGTGTTTGAGCGTCGTCACTGTATTTTTTATTTGTTTATGTTTGATAGTTATTACTAAGATAGTAAATCATTAAATCACATCTATTTTAATCATGTCTCAGTAAGTGTGATTTCACTGCGTCACTTGCCACATCTATGTTTTTCTCCCCACACAAACTAATGCTAAATTACACCAAAGCAATACAAACACTGATCTATAATAATGAGGGACAATAAAGTTACCTTTTTGGGGAATCAGAATGGTTCTTTTCAGCTAAATTTGTAGTACTAAGAAAGGCTAGCTTCTCTTTTGTTTGATCATTCATAGCATTTTGGTCAGCTAATAAAACTTCCCGAATGAGAGCAATTTGCCTTTCCTGTATAAAAGACAGAAACACATGAACACCTGAAAAAAATTGCTGGTACAAATAACTTATTACTTCAGTTACACTTGAAATTCTAATGAAATTAAAATTCAAAACTATAAAATACATAGAATAATGAATTTTTATTGATTTTTATTTTGAATCACTGCATCAGAAAGTATTATTTGTTTATGAGGCATTTATTCCAGACAAATTTTCAAAAAACAGTTTCCATTTGCACAGAATTAAAACAAAAACAAACAAATATCAAAAACTAACCAATTCAATTTGTGTTGTATCTTAAAATTCTTTACTTCCATGAAGTAAAATGTAACATCTACTTGTCGAGAAATACCTTTCACAAACATTGGAAAAGGATTTTTGCCAGATTCATAGCTGACACACTTTTTGTAATGGTACAGAAAAAATCAGGTACTTTTTTAAAAAAAGAAATTTTACACATCTTTTTTGAACAAAAAATATGCACGTAAGGCATCAGCTTAATCGTTTGCAGATAAACAATGGCTCCATATACGTCAAATTCATTAAACACTTTTTTTGCACCAGACACCACATTACAACAATTATGATTCATGCATTTAAAATTTTTGGGGTGCACAGTTTTCTTGCTAGATGGCATAAATTTATTTTTACATATGTGTAGCAGAATATGTGCACTTTAAAAAGTTGGACTGGAAGCCCATTCTAACACTTAAAAATATGAACAAAATTTTCTGTGCATTCCTTGCTTTTGATAATCCACAGCTTTACTGCTAGATGGTATAAGTTTTCATTTCTGTGAGATGATATTGATATTTGGCAAAAATGCAGATTTGAAAAATTCTTTTTGTATGACAAAACTGTTACAGAAACCAAAATTTCCATGAGTCTAAGCTTTTTCTGATGTGAAACATTTCCATTAGGTAGTGTAAACTTAGGAAATTTTGTTTGAGGACACTTCAACTTTTACTGGTCGAGATGGATTTTTTTTTTTAAAGTATTGGCTACACATAACCGTGATCAACAACATCCATAGGACTTTCATTTCTTCAGATACACTATTTCTTTTACTACGGGGAGTAATAATATATAGCACTTATAACACTATAACTGTGCTTTTAAAAACCTTACCATGAAAATTATTTTTGTTTCCAATTTTGTAACAATGACTGACTTCATAAGCATTTTCCAGATTTTGTAAAACAAAATGTCCTTTCTACGTAGTACTAAATGCATTTTGTTATTTTCTTTCACTTTCTTTGTGCCCCCTTTTTTTATTAGGGGGAGGGGGCAGAAACCTAGTGATTGCATAATCCAGAAAAGTACCTTTAGCAAAATTAAGTTTAGAACTTTTGTGAAAATACATGCTCCATAAAAGAAGAATTATGTGTATAACAAATCAATATAAAAGAGATGACAAACGATATCACATACATTAGCAGTTTTACATGCAATAATTTTGAAATGCCACAAAAATCAATAACAGACTTTTCTACAGATGTAGATTACTTTCGTTGATTTGAGTTTTATTTACGCTTTTCCCCTTTGACCTCTCCCTGACCAAAATCTGTTTCCCTGACTTTCCATAAAGATTAATAATCTTTATGGTATTTTTTTTAATGTAACAGAAATTTTAGAGTAGATTAAATAATGAATGAAAGAGAGAAAATTTCATTTTTCATTTAAAGTAAATGTTAGTGTCCAGCATTTAATGAAGGATATTAAATAAATTAGTGTAATTAAAATCTGCAATTTTTTATACAAATATGATTTTATAAGAATCATATGAATACTGACAAAAAGTTTGGAACAAACATTTCCTTCATTCTCTTCATGATTTTATTAAATTGCTGAAAAACACATGGCTTTTTTAAATCATCTGCTAATTCTTACCCAATCCCATTAAAACAAACTCCTGAGAAATAAATGCCCACTAATCTTTTTTTCCTGTTAGAACATCCAGATTGTATTATATTGCACAACACATTTTATTTTATTTATTGTAAATTAAAACTTTTATGATCAAAACCGTATTATACAAACATTACTCTTACCAGAGAATTCTTTTCTGTTTCTATTTTAATCCTCTTTTTCATCTCAGTTTCAAAAAGGCTCCTGGAAAACAATGCATTAGCTTGAATAAATGTAAAGCAAATGAAAATGAAACAATGCAATTCTTTATGCATAGACAACTGAATCACTTCATATGTAGCTGCCAACTTTTCACAAACACAATGGAACCTTGGTTACACATTTTTCTATTGGAAGGGCTTATGAAACATATAAATGAAATTCCAAAATGTTAAATACCATTGTTAAATTTTGAATGACTCCAAAAAGAAAAAAATAGGGTAGAGGAACTTGTAATTTTAAATTATGCTAGTTTATAATGTAAGACATAAATTAATACTTTTTTTGCTACCTCAAGCCTATGTCTATTTTGACTTTTGTATTAATTTTTTCATTCTAATTTCATTAAAAAGAAACTAGGTTAATAAATTATGTATGATTTTGTATTTTCAGTACATGAAAAAAAAATCCCTTACCTATGAAATATTGGATAACAAATTCAAATATGCTGTTGTTCTATTTTCAATAACTCTTTTACACATTATTTTCTTATAGGCACCACTCTTTTCAAAGCAGTTTGTCAACCAGTTGATTTAACATTCGTGTCAAGTAAAATAGTCACGAATCTATTGCTCGTTTCAAATTTCTTAAATTTGGGGAGGAAAAAATACAGATATGCTCAGTTCTGATTGAGCCATCAGCTTGGAACGTAGGACTATGACTTGCAGATCAGAGAGTTGAAATGAGCTAGTCGAGTATGGTTTCAAAGCGTTTATTTAATTTATTATAGCCAACACAGGTGTATGATATGAAAAGTAGCTTACATATTTTTTACAAATAATGCTGGATATATTATGAATATATATATATATCCAGCATTATTTGTAAAAATAGGGATGTAAGGTCAGGTGATGCACAACATCACAGCCTCTCCTTGACAAATGTCAACCCCGCCTTCTCGTGGTGTATCCTGTTCCCACTAAAGGGGCTCTGACGACCGCCAATAGCGGTATAACTATACCATCGGGATTAGAGGAAATGCTATCCCACACTCCCCAACCCGCTTAACCAGCGTGGTGAGTTATGGCCAAACCCTCCAAAATGACTCCACAACTTAAATCTTGGCCCTCAGTCTCCGGCAGCTGGAATGTACCTGGCCAAGACAGCGGCCAGTGCGACATGAAGGCAGAGGGTGCTAAGAATCACCGGAGGACCAGACTAGGCTGCCATCTGATGCTGACCTTGGCTGCTTACCATGGATGCTCCCTATCTTCTGATTCAAGGCTTCTTGAATTGGAAGAGGAACTACAAAGGATCAAATGAGACATCGTCGGGCTAAGTGAGGTAGGAAGAAAAGGAGATCTCATTGAACTGAAAAGTGGACATCTCTTCTACTATCATGGGACAGATACTGGCAGAACTAGTGGTGTTGGATTTATAATAAACAAGAAACTGAAGGATAAAGTTGTAAAAGTTGAAAGTTCCTCTGACAGAGCCGCACGACTCGTTATCCAACTCTCGAGAAGATACCAGGCTCAGATTATTCAAATTTATGCACCCACCACAAGTCATCCTGAAGAAGAAATTGAAGAATTTTATGAGGAAATTCGTCATCTAAATAATAAAGATAAGCAGCACCTGAAGATAATTATGAGAGATTTCAATGCAAAAATAGGGCAACGGCAACAGAATGAAACTTCAGTAGGTAAATTCGGTCACGGCAACAGAAACCAGTGTGGAAATACTTTCGTAGTGTTTGCAGAGGCAGAAGGGTTTTTCATCATGAACTCCTTTTTCAAGAAAAAGCCACACAGGAAATGGACATGGAGACATCCAAATGGGACAACAAGTGAAATTGATTTTATTATGTGTAACAAAAAATTTGTCATTGAAGACTGCAGTGGGCTAAACAAGTTCAACACAGGTAGTGACCATAGATTGGTGAGATGTAAGATGCACCTCAACACGAAACTCGAACGTGGCAAGTTCATAAGATAAACAAAATGTATTGACATAAAACCAACCTTAAAAAACACCATAATACCTTCAAGTTGGAACTGAAGAACAGATTCTCTGCTTTAGAAGGCCTAACATCGGAAGAAGTGGATATTTCTGAAGTTAACAGAAAAGTAATCAAAGCTCTTATGGAAACAGCAACAAAATTAGCTGGGTCTAAGAAAAAGTTGCATGTGAACAAATTATCAGGAAAAACCAAAATGTTGATGCAAAAAAGAAGAGAGATGAGGACAACTAAAGAAGATGTGACTTCCAAAGTGGAATATGTAGAGCTATGCAAGACAGTACGAAAAAGTATCCCTGAAGACGTAAGAAAATTCAACTGTGAACTAGTGAGGAAAGCAATTGAAAACAACCAAAGCCTAAAGGTAGCAAAGGGACATCTCAGTAAGGGAAGAAAACAGATTATGTCACTGAGAAAAGAAGATGGTTCTGTAACAAGAAATAGAGGCGAAATTTTGACAAGAGTGAAAGATTTCTACTCCAAATTATATGAAAGGGATGATACATGTACTCCAAACATCATGAAAGGTACCAGTACCAGAGTTCTTCCAGTCCTCCCAGCAGAAATTGCACATGCAATCAAGAACATGAAGCGGGGAAAAGCTTCAGGAGAAAATGGAATTACTGTAGACATCATACAAGAAGCAAGTGGAGAAATTGAAACAGTACTCGCCCAAATTTTCACTCGATGCCTTACTGAAGGGAAGATTCCTGAGGATTGGAACAACGCTACAATGATCCTGCTACATAAAAAAGGTGACATTGAGGATCTCAGGAACTACAGACCTATCAGCCTCCTATCAGTAGTTTATAAAATCTTCACTAAAGTTTGTTCACACCGCTTGAAGGTGACAATGGGACATGGGTCAAATGAGAGAACAAGCTGGATTCAGGAGTGGCTACAGCACAATAGATCATATCCACGTACTGAGAGAACTAATTGAAAGAGCGAGGGAATATGAACTTTCATTGTGCATGGATTTTATCAATTATGAAAAGGCCTTTGATTTGGTGAAACCATCAACAGTTACAATGGCTTTGAAATCCTGCAGTATTGAAGATGCATACATTAATATTATTAATAACATCTATGAAAATGCAAGTGCAAAGATTCGGCTGTTTGAAAATACAACACACATAAACATTGGAAAGGGAGTGAGACAAGGTGACACCATATCTCCAAAGCTCTTTAATGCCACATTGGAAAATGTCTTTCAATCACTGAACTGGGAAAACAAAGGGAAAAAAGATTAATAGAGATTATCTAACTCACCTTCGTTTTACTGATGACGTAGTCATTTTTGCAACTACCCCATCAGAGCTGCAGAGTATGATCCAGGAACTTGCTAACAAGAGTAAAGAAGTGGGATTAAAAATGAACTTTAAAAAGACAAAAGCGATGTTCAATGCTTTTACAAGAAATGAAGATTTATGGATTGATGGAGAAAAGCTGGAGATAACAGATACGTACGTTTATCTTGGGCAGCAGATATCAAGTGAGGGTCACATTGATGAAGAAATTAATCGGCATACAAAACTTGCCTGGAGAGCTTTTGGAAGAAACAGCATAATTTTCAAGAGCAATATGCCATTATGTCTTAAAAGAAAAGTGTTTGATCAATGCATCCTTCCAGTGCTTACATATGGTGCAGAGACGTGGACCTTAACTAAAAGAGACATACAAAGGCTGCAGACAACTCAAAGAAGCATGGGGAGGTTCATGCTTGGTGTAACGAGGAGAGATAAGAAGAGGAACTCGTGGATCCGAAAAATGACAAGAGTGGAAGACACCACGATCAAAGTTAAATCCCTGAAATGGCAATGGGCTGGACATACTGCCAGAAGGACAGACCATCAATGGACAGCCAAAATTTTAGATTTGATTCCAAGGGACAGGAAAAGACCCAGAAGAAGACCACATGGGAGATGGGTGGATGAAATTCGAAAGTATGCGGGAGTAACACGGAGGAGACTGGCACAAGACAGATCATTGTGGAAGAAACTTGGGGAGACCTTCATCCAGCAGTGGATTGATAATGGTTGATGATGATATAATGAACCAGGGTTGGCAAATTTCTGCCAAGGCGGTTAAAACTATTGGTTGTAACCGATTAAAACCGGCATGGCAGAAACTAGTTTGTGTCATGAAAGTGGCAATAACTGGCAGAAACCCAGAAAATAATTGTCTTGTAATAAAAACTTACTGAAATACCACAAATAGCATATAATGAATCCATATAATGAATAGCATAGGGAAATGCATTTTAAAGTAAAACCAGTTCAGTTGCAATGTTTACAGTATTTATTCAAAGGTTACATCACAGTAAATTCTCCATTCAAGTGCACTTTTTCCACGAAGTAATCAATAGTAATTTCCTAGCACTTTCTTCCTGCTCATGTGCTAATTTAGATCCCATGTACTTTGGATGAAGCATATAAGCTAGCAATGATGTTGAGTTATTGTCTGACTAAAAATCTACTCTTAACCTTGCTTTCATTAGTTTTCATGAGATTATAATCATCCATTAGGGTCAACCAAATTTCACAAGCATCTGCAATAGAACAGTCCTCTTTTTGGATCTTATCCACGGCAGCAACAGGTTTTAAAAGTTGCAACAAGTGTTTTACTTCTTTATTAATCATCCGATTATTTATGACTTGAACAACACCTTTGTCATCTATATAGTCTTTATGACCTTCAAGTATTTGTAAGCAATATGGACGATTCTTTATGAATGATTCCAAGCAATCTACCCGACTGTTCCACCTTGTATTGCCGGGTAATTGTGGCTTCACAGCATTCGGATATTCCTTAAGCCAAGCACCTTGTCTGTGATGAGTTCTGAAATATTTCTGAACAGATGCCAAATGCTTCAAAACAGACTCTGGTGTAATATCTTGTCCAAGAAGGTTAGGATAGTGAGCTGAACACCCATAAGTTGTAACTGATGGATTCTCTTCATTAATCGTCTTTCTCATTGATTCCATTTTATTTTCATTATCTGTTACAAGAGCTTTCACTTTATATTTGTATTCCTTTTCTACTTCTGTTATTGCTGCCTTGGCTAAATCAGCACAGTAACTTGCTGGGTCCCCCCCCCTTGGACCCTGTATTCACAGAATTAAAGAAGATACATTCAGTACCAGCATGAATACAATTAGCAATAACTGGTTCATTGTGGATATAACCATCCACAATGAACTTGAACTCCAAAATACTGAAACCATCTTGAATCAATGTAACTATTTTACCACTGACTTTCTTTTGAACTTCTGACTGCAATTCATCATACTTTATTTAGCAGGTCTCCAGCCAGTTGTTTCCATTTTCGAGGTGTGTAATTTGGTCTAAGTAAACTGATCATTCTTGCAAAGGATGGATGCTCACTAGCCAAGAATGGAATATTGCAACTGTAAAATTTTTTGCGATTGTTACATCAAAAGTATCTTTATCTTTTGAACTTGTTTTAAAGGTAAAATTGTTCATACTGGCCTGACTTGTTGAAGGTCTGTCTTCTTCAGGTTCTTTTCCTCCCTCCTGTCTTGGTTTTTTTGCAGCTGGAGCTGAATTCTCTTCTGAACCACTAGGTACTTCCATAAGTTCCATGCCAACAGGTCGGCCTACCTGCTGCTTACTACTGCTGTCACCACAGCACTTTTTCTGGTGCTCCTTCATTCTGTAAGGTTTAGCACTAACAACTTTCTTGCAGTTGATACATTCAACTATTAGCTTTATTATTTACTTTTTTTCTGCACATAAATACCTCAAATTGGGTCTACTGGCCTACCACCTCTAGAAGTAGACATAATACAGGGTTCCCACTCAGTTAGTGAAATCAAATTCCTTGACTTTTCCAGGTTTTCCAGGTGTTTTTGAGTAAAATTCCAGGTGTTTGCAACAGCGTTTTGAAAATATGCTTACATATAATGAGAAAAAAATACTGGCTAATTAGATACTTCCCCAGATTTGCATGCAAGATATTAAAATATTGTTTTAGTTAGCTGAGCAGAAACTTGTGAATAAGCAATTCCATAACAGGATATTGAACTAGCTTTAACTCTTGTAATGCAGTGTTTTGACATGCAAGACAGTGATACTCATAACAGATTCTAAAACATATTACATGCTGCACATACTTACAATTATACCAATCCCAAGTTACTGAGTCATATAATTTGTTTTAGAAGTTTACATTCTTATTTAAAAAATATGGAATACTAATTGGTGAACAGCAAAGAAAAATAAATTTTCTGCACATACTAGCATGGTCTTGGCTTATCCTGCTGAATAATTAACATACCTGAAATACTGCTGTTTTTAAGTTATCTGTACCCAGAGGTTTTTTTTTTTTTTTCCTCAAATGAAAATAACTGACTGAGGTTCAAAGGCAACTCTAAAATCATGGAGATCTAACTGGCTAACAAAAAATCTGGGCAGATTTTTTTTATAAATACACATGTAAAGTGAAACAAAAATAAGTCACTGCTTCCTTGCAATAAATTTTACACTGAATACTAGAAGAAATCACTGAAATCTAGTTAGTTTTATGCACAGTTACATCAATTTTGACAATTCCTGAATTTGCTGGTCAATTTTTCCTGTCTCCAAAAGAACCTCATGAGACAACTTTCTTTTCTTTTGCACTAAAATACTTATCTGATCAGACACTTGCAATTTTTTTTTCACGAGTTGTATCTCTTTATTTTTCTTTTCTCTTTGAACTGCTAATGCCTGCTGATATCTTGATCGAGACATCCTCACATACTGCAGTAATTCTGCAGTTATGGGCACTGAAACTACTCCGTTATGCGACTTTATGGCATCGTATACTGTACGCAATGAAATAAGTGACTTTTCATGAAGATTTTCAACCAACATGTCTTTATTAATTGAAAAACCACTTTCAACAGGCGCATTTCCATGCGATAAAGTAAGAACCAATTTAACAACCACGCACAGTTCCTTGAAATGTTCTTTATCCTGGAGTAAAGAAGAATAGAATGCATCCAGGCAGTTATTTTCTGAGAATGCAGAAAACACATCCTTCAGTTCAGTTTTTGCTTTGCTACACAACTGTTGAAATTGCTGTTTTGCTCGATCTGCTAAAACAGAAAATATTGTTTGTTTTTCATGCAATATATGCAACAGCAAATGCATTCTTTTTTCACAAATTATTGAATTTGACTTTATGAGCTTAGGATTCAGACTTGAAACTGCTTCGATAGCAGAAAAGTTTGTGGGACCTCGTTCTACTATTTTCTGTGTGGTTGCCACTAAAAATTTCATGCATTCTGCTCTGAATTCCTTTTTCTGAATCTCTGAAGTTTTACTTTTCATCAAATATCCATGAGCAGCAATACCAATGTCTACATTTTGCAGTTTACAGTGGTTAACCTTATCACTTACGTCAAGCTTAAACAATTTTTCTGGAATTGCACATTCCTCCATCACCTCTTTCCTTATAAATCTAGACATCAACTGCCAGACAAGATCACATAAACTGTCATACAGAAATGGAATCACAGGATCAGCTGTTTGGAATTTTTTCAAAAATGGTTCCAAAACATTAGCTACTGATGAAAAAAATGCAAACTTTGAAGGGATTAGGTTATCTTTACATGCTACTGCAACACGTGCACTTGTTGAAGTTTTTGGCAAGGCATTTGTCTCTTCAGCGTACTTTTTGATGTTGATAAAAATCTGAATGGCCTGCTCTGCCACAGCAACATTTTCGACCCACCTGACTTGGCAGAACTTATGAGGGAAAATTTCACATCCTGTTATCGATACATAATCAGCTCGCCGTGCAGGGCTATTTTTGAACAACTGATAGAAAGCTGTGAAGATATCCTTCAAATTCCAGTCAGTAGCATCATAGCCTCTCCGAAAGGCTCCATGAACCACATACAGTCCACATGAACCCAAATCAAGTAGATCACATCCATTTTCTGCCAACAAATCTTCCCTTATAACTTGCAGAAATTTATGATTAACATAGGGCCCATCCATTGAAATTTGCAACAGTTTATTTAAATCTAGTTCTGAAACTCCTTCACAGAACTTTTCAATGAGATCAGATGCTCTTGCATGGCCAAGAAATACTGAATTCAAATAACGTGTACATACCTGGTTAAATGACTTAGACCAAAATCTAACAATCACATCCATCTGCCCTTTTTGAGCTACTTGATTAAGGGCTTCATCAAAGCATATGACAAATTCAGTACCTGATATCTCTGATAATAAGCATTTAGAAAAATATGGCGTAAGCCCAAAACAAATGATATATGACATTTTTGTTGCACCAAGATTGACCTGTTTTGCTATATCACTGTCCATAAACATATGCTGGAATACATCGCTAGCATCTTTAAAAGAGTTGTATGAAGAATTTGACATTACAAGCTTCATGGCTCAAATTACTTCTGCTCTTAAAATGCACTCTTTTGTCATAAAACTAGTGATGTTCAACATTGAAATATTAGTAGGAGATACAGTGGATGAAGATCCACTCTGCTTTGCTACAAAATCTGCTGAATATGGCATGGACAGTATCAAATCAGGAGCAGCAGCCATACTGCCTAAAGTTCCACTTTGTTTTTCTGAACAATCCCTTTGAAGTGGTGCAGTATCCAATGTAAAAAAAATTGTCACAGCAAGAGAAGCAGAAACCTGGCTTAAAGCTTTTATGTGTTTAGCACTTTGTTCATGGCTTAAAATCGCTTGGCGGCCCATATTGCTCAAGTTGAAACTTCTTAAACAAACTTTACGTCTTGCTTTGTATGGGTTATCCTGAACAGGTAACAGCCATTCTGACCACTGTGGGTTAAGTTTTTCTTCAAGCCAATCCACATTAAATAGAGTTTTCTTGGAAGTCATAATTGCACCAGTCAGAAACTTTGCAGACCTCTCAATTTGCCGATTACTTTAATTTGACACAAACGCCATCGAAAACTCTATTCAAGGTTCAAGCACGGAAAAAAATCACTAACAGGAACGGGCCCCTTAAATTTCAAGCGAATCGGATAAAAGCTTAAAAAAAATAATTTTAAGCTCATTATCCTGCAGCACGTTTCTCGTGGAGAGTGAATTCATAACTTTATTATGCGGTTATAATAAATGTCAAAATAAAAAAAATTTGAAAAGGAATAGATGTAGTCATTGAAATATTTAGCACGCAAACTTAAAAGTCAAACATTGAAGTGAAATATTTTCTTGCAGAGAAAAGAGGGGGAAAAATAGAATACGAACACTTCATCTTCTTTCTAAATAGCAGTAAAAAAAGAATGAAACGCATTCTGCAACATATTCAGTGAAACATAAACATTTACTCCGAAAAGAGTCTCGGAACGTTAAAGAAGGCAATAACTCAGTTGGCTCCTGTTGGCACACGCGAGTCATTGCGACTGCTCAAAGCCCGTTTAGTGACCCTTCACCAGTAAGCTCTCACAGCCTAAAACGCACTGAGGCACGGCAAAGCTCACCAGAAACCCCCAGTAAGAGCGCTACATTAAAGATTTATCCCATTAAAATTTTAAAAGGATAATTTCAAAAGTTCTTTACCGATTCACGCGAAATTTTAGAGGTCAGCTTCTGTTAACCAATTACGGTGTATGTAAAAATTTCAGCCAGTTTCATGAAGAATATAAAAAGTTAGTTTTCACCATTTTTATCCCTAGTCTGGCAGTCAAACAAAGGCATGAAGGGGTCAGGAAGTGCTTTGGCCACTCCATCGTAACCCCTCCACAGGCTGCACTCTTACTCCAACACTACGCACCCTTTTCATTTCCTAGTTGCCACCGTAGGGGTTTCCTCCCCACGTGGCTGCAATGAATTCCTTTTCTAGTGCTCAATGATGGAGAACTCTGCCAAATACGTTAGTTTCACTCCCCTTCCCCTTTAACCTACAGTTCGGTCCTTGGGAGTGAACTAAACGAAATGTTAAATACGGAGAATGATCAAACACAGAGGAAAAAGTATTTTATTTTAGAAACTCCCCAAATTCCCTGACTTACGAAATAAAATTTCAAAATTCCCTGATTTTTTTACAAAAATTCATGTTTTCTCTGACTTTTGGAGCCAATATTTTTCCCCTGACAATTCCCTGATTTCCCGGTTCTCCAGGTAGCGTGGGAACCCTGTAATAGCATAAACAGAAGTCTACAAAACAAACTGCATTCAAACTTTCTTTTTGACAGAATGGCTCCCCTTGCTTAAACATGAAACCACTGCTGAAATATGTAAGACAAGCTGTGATTGGTGGTTCAAAAAATTGTGGTTCATTGGCTTTAATACAGCTTATCTGGCTGGTGCACTTGAGACAGTCATAAGCCAATGAGATCCTTCCTTACAGCCAGTCTGCCAATCATGTTGCTTCTTATATTATAGCCAAGGATCAAGCATGTCTAAAAAATATATGTAATACATTTTAATTATTGAAATGAATTTTTATTACAAATTACTATAATACTAAATTATTGTAATAAAAAATATATTTGCCATCTCTGATTTACTGTACATTTCATGTACTAATTGATACAAAAATGGTTTAAGTACTTTTTTTAGTTTCTGCCAGTTGTTGCCATTTTCTGACGGTTTAAACCTGCTATATCCAGTTTCTACCACCGGCACGGCAGAAACCCAATCCTGTAACAAAACAAAGCGGACTTCGAGATGAACTGGGGACGGGTTTGATTGGTGTGTTGGACTTTTGTTTGGCGTGGGAACCCTGTAGAATGCTTTCAGGCATTCTCGACATTCTCTAGTTCATTGGGCTGCAGTCTTCTTGGGCTTCTTACATTCCTCATCAGTTGTTCTTGCCTCTCGTTTGATTTTCTCCACTTTTGCGTGTGTTCATTTTGCGAATTCAGCAGTATTGTCAAAAATGTTGACCCGTTCATATGAATTTTTTTTTAATTTTAGTTTAAACCACTGCAAAATGTTCTTTATATATTTGAATAGATCTTACTGAGAGCTTTAAAACGATACCATGCACAGTTGTTTTGTACTCATGGTTGTCCAGATAAACCGCAATATTGTCAAAAGTGTTCACAGGTTCTCAAGAAAACAATTTTTAAAATATTCAGTTCAAACCACTGTGAAATGTTCTTCGTATATTTGAATAGATCTCGTGGAGAGCTTTAAAACGATACCACACAGAGTCCTGTTGCACTCAGTTGCCGAGATAGACTGCAGGGTTTTCGCCAGGGTTCCAAAATCAGGGGTGAAAATGTCCCCCAGGCTTTTTTTCTGGGGGTGATTTTGAAAAATCAGGGGTGAATTTTAAACAATCATAAACTTAGAGAAAAATACTACATTTATGGGGGGGGACGAACAAACACAAAAATAATATAAATATTTTATACATATCTTCTAATTTTGTTATTAAATATTTCAGCAGCTTTGTGAAATGGAAAGCTTTCTAGTGTTACATTTGCTGCTGATATTCGAATCAAATTTTTTAAAGTTTATTTTTTCAGTCCGTTGCGAAATTTATCTTTTATTCGATTTTGTGTGCTAAAAGAACGCTCTACTGATGCAGAACTTATTGGCACAACCAAAGCAATTTCATACAACAACACTGTGCTTGGATGCACATCTTTATACCTGCAGATGAAAAGTTCTGCAACATCTGCAAATTTAAAACTAGCATAGCTATTTTTCAGCAGAATAAATATATATGGATATTCACTCAACAGGCATTTCAAATCTTCAAAATCTTTGAAGTGGTCTAACAATTTCAAAACAAATTTGCATGACACCGATGAGGATATTTACTTCCCATCGCAAAAGCGTTTGAGCGAATTGGCTCCTTTAACAACAATGAATAATAAAATAAACATAGGGACCTTTACAACGTCGAAAACAAAAAATCACTGTATGAGCCGTTGCTTTTAGCCCAAAAATTAAGACAGGGTTAAAAAAAAAATTCTCAGTGTCAATACAAGCATGAGCCAAATTTTAGAAAAGGAGTTCTTCAGATGAGAAAAAACAGAACATTTATATATTGATAAAATAATGAATGGCATTAACTTATCTTTTGCAAATAACGCTGGTTTTGATGACACCTTGCAAAAGGAACAAAACATCAAAATTGTTTTATTTTCGTCGGTTTCGACTTCAAGCCAGTCGTACATTTTGCACCATTTCTCTTGAAAGTTAAGATTTTTTAAAATTTAGTTGGAGGTACAGCAGGCAGAAACAGCCTTCACTACATTTCTCAGGCAATATTTCACTGTTTAAAATCGTAGCATTCGATGCCAAACTTGCAGAATCGTCAGTAGAACGCTTCCTCTTTCTAACGAGGAACTTTTCCATTGTGTTATAGTAAGAACAAATATCAGAGCTACCAACTTTTCAAAATAAAAAACTGGGTCATCAACGCGCATTCAGCGATGCGTATTTACACTTTATAAATAATAAAATTATATATTGTAGGTTTCTCTATTTTTTTATTACAGTTAATTATTTAATACAAATAAAGAAATATTTACAAAAAAATTAGTATTTAAGTATAAAAGATTAAGAAACCTTGTTAATGAGTTTCATTTTTAGAGAGAGAGAGAGACACTATTTTTTTTCAGAGTCACCAATTTTTCTCCCCACCACAACAGGAGTCTTATCACATAAGGATACTGAAATTCTTCAGACACAAGTTTGGCAATATTTTCACCTGTTGAACTGGTTTCTAGGTATGGCAAAGAGAGCAGCATGCATCTCATTCGCTTGTAATGATTATCAAAGTATGTTACCACAATAGCCCCCCCTCCCCCCAAAAAAATTCCTAAATCAAGAAGATTGTTTGCAAAAATCAAGATTTACTATAAAATCAAGAAGATTTGAGACAGTACCAGAACTGTTAATTTATGATTATCTATTATTAGGGGAGAGCGGTAATGTATGGGATTTTTCTGTATCAGTCACTCATAGATGGAGTTCAGAAATTGTGATGATTTTCAAGGTTTTGAATTTTTTTTTAAAATTGAATGATGCAATTTTAGAAATAAGTTGATTTCATTTAAGCAATGACAAGACAGTGACTTTTTTTAATGCCCTTGGATGACAATTTTATCCATCACGAATGTACGACAGCGCTATTTTAGAAAAAGGATGAATAGTGTAACTTTGAGAATATGAATACTTTTAAACACCATGCATCAATTCTTTACAAATTTTCAGCTTCTTCACTTTCGTTTTCAGGAAAAAGAATTACGATTACGGGAAAAATCTTTACCCCCCTCTCTTTGTCAAGCTGAAATGCAAACCTTATTTTAGGGGTGGGGGAATATTTAAGAATACAGGATTACATGTTCAGAACATCGTCAGGGGGGGGGATACAATTATGGGATAAATCTTTGCTACGTCCAATTTTCATTTTCGGACAATTTCTCTCCATTTTCAAGTTGAAATACAAATATTTATAAAATAAAATGATATTTAACAACAATACTAGGCAGAGGAAACATCGTGCGAAAAATAAAATTATGATTATGAGAGAAATCTTTACTGCGTCTAACTTCCGTTTTCGAAAGTTTCCAGCGAAAAACATTCTCCTTCGCTACCAATTGCCCTGAAATTTCTGTTCAGTTATGCATCGATCTCGAGGAAAACTCCAATTATGACGGAAAAGGAGAAATTTCTCGAAGCTGTTACACGCTCATGCCTGAAGATTACAGGGAAATTTTTGCGCTGTCAAATTTCCGTTTTCAGAAATTTTCCCTCCAATTCCCAACTGAAATACAAATATTTTTGGAATAAAGTGATGTATAACAACAATATTGGACAGAGGCAACATTGCAGGAAAAAGAAATTACGATTATGGAAATCTTTATTTTGTTTACTTCCGTTTTTGAAAGACGAAATACCGTCCCGATGCGCATTTTTTCGCGTTGGTAAAATTTAGATGCGTAAACACACTTTTTGATGCGTACTAGACGCGTGATTACGCATTTTGGCGAACTCTGCGTGCCACAGAATTAAAAAAAAATTCGCACTTTAGCGCCATTAGTGCAGCTATTGCAACACTGAGGGAGAGCAAGTTTGGAAGGATTGGTGGTGGGGGGTTGATCGCTCTCAGCTAGAAACATGACATAACATAAGGTTCAATCGCTATGAGATCATAATAAAACAAAAGCAGGAGTTTACACTAAGCGACAATTACAATGATACCAATTTCCATCAGTAAAAAAACAAATTCACGAGCCATTTTAGCAAAAATCCTGAAGAAACTATCTTCCGACCGTAAAACTACCCAAATCTTCGTAAAACTTTTGGGAAATCCGGAATACTTGGCAGGTATGCGGATGTCATTGCACCGATATCGGCTTTTCCGACATATTATGTAATATCACTTTCCGTTCTTCACCCGATATCAGCTTTGCCAATGCATCCAATATCCTCTGGCCGTTCTTGACATATCCGTCCGATATTGGCTTTGCCGATATCTGAATTTCAAAGGCGCTCACTTAGAAACGGGACCAATTAATAGTTTTCACATTTGTGCGAAAAAAACTATAAATATATTTGCAAAATGCGATCGCAGTTTAAACCGTGATTTTAACAAAAAAGGACACAAAATTCAGAACTTTTACGAAATACATCGAAATCCGCAATTCTTCCAACCTGTCCGTAATTCGGTAATCATGTGGCCAAAACCGTAATGGTTGCACCCTTAGCAGTGCGTGGGCTTTCGTCTCGTTGCACGCTACGCGGATTATCCTGTAATCCGTTTATATGCACGACCGGAAAGGGAAATACTGGGATTGTACCGTGACGTCATGAAATCGGCACATGTGATTGTACCGTGACGTGAAATCGGCACACGTGATCTGAAACAGCATTGCCTTCGTAGATTTTCCATGAGCTAACGATTTAAATCTTTCTGCGCGCGCCCATTTCGCGCGTCGCTTTATTTTTCTTGCGCGAATTCAAATTTCTTTGTGCCAAACGCGTTTCTGCGCACGCTATCGGGAACCCTGGACCGAGTCAAACGCCGCGGCACACGCAGAAATATCGCACATCATCTCCCCTGCACACAGGGAACGTCGAGCGCACCATGTATTGCGCAGTAGCTTAGTTGGACCCCATGCTGTTTACGAATATGCTAACACGATTAGTGTGTGGCACACATTTTTTATGCTATGATTTCAATGGGGACCTATTTTTGTCTCAGACGATCGCCCATAAGTCGCCCCATACTATCCGCGGAATCAGACATAGTCCTGTGTCAAAATATAACTGTAAACATTATTTAATAAATTTTTAGTTGCATCATCTATTTCACAGCTGCAAGGAAACACTGTCTCAATTCTCTCAAAGTTGTAAAGTATCAGATTATGCTTTATGCATAATCAAAGAGCGGTGTATTTTTGATAATATGAAATTCGGAATTTAATGCATGATCGCAAAAGGCATATAAATGAGTTACGTAGAATCAAACTGAAAAAGCAATAGAAAAAAACATATAACCGAGGTTCCACTGTGCATACAGAGTTTTTACATTGTGACAATTTTACTTAGATTTCACAGACATAAAAATTAAATCTCTTTTCTTTAGTTTAACTCCAATGAGCAGTAAAAATATCAAAATCAATGTTCAACATTTTTTTCAATTTAGAACAAAAAAAAAAAAAAAAAAAAAAGCTAATCCAACTTTAATCTTATTTTTGTTGTTGTTTTTCCATTCCAGCACATTCACCATTATTTATTCTACATTTTCTCTAAGAGATGGACTATTGAGACGATTGACAGCATTCTTTGCTTGACATTATCGCTCCACGATTTCTTATTTTCTCAACTTTTCATCAAACATTTCCAGTGCCTTGAGGAACCACATATTTTTTTAATTTTAATTTTTTGATTGGAGGTTTAACGACCACAGTGAGCAATTCAGTGGACTATAAGCAGTCGCCCGTCCCTAATTTAGGGCCACTGGTTCCAGGGAAGGGAGAGAGCTAGGGCCGTCTCCCTTCCCTGGGATTTGAACCCAGACCCATCTCGGACGAATGATCAGAAGCCATCGCTCAGACCACTGCGCCATCGGGGCGGCAAGGGACCACACTGACCCTAAACAATGACTGCTTTGAAGCAAGGCTCTCTGGCACATGAGTACCACAGTAGGGAAGGCACTCTGGAGTAAAGGTTTCCTGCTTGTTATGTTGACTCATGCACTGGTGTGCATTTCCTTGGGCACCAATTACTATTGTTCCTACAAGGGCTGATCAATAAGTAACTTCCAATGATGTTTTATAGTGAATTAGAGATATGTGTTTCCCAATGTCATTACATTTTCCTGAGTAGAGGGGCATTGTTTGGCACAGGAATTTAAATAAAGAGGCAGTGTGCTGAAGAAAAGATTCATGTGAAAAATGGTCACCCACCAGTAAACAGGGTGCTACTCAAAGGTACATTCAATGATTAGGTTAAACAGTGTGACATGTGATAACGAAAGAAACATTTGCAGCACTCTGACACAACACCAGAGCATCCGCTCATACCATGTTGCTGTTGAAGGCCTTCCACTATGTGTATTAACCATCAACACACTGCACCTATATGTAAATTTTGAGCACCATTCTGACAAGCTCTAAACAGAACACTCACGACTTGAGGACCACAGATTTCTTGCAGTAGGCAAAGCACCTCCACGCTAGAGTTTCCTGTGCCCATAGAAACCTACTCACTGTAGGCAACTTTGACTAAGGCCATGTTTCCAGGAGGGTCATCATTTTCACTTTAATATGTCCCCCAGCATGTCTATTTTATTCAAACTTTGTGCCAAACCACATCCTTTACTCTTGGAAATGTAATGACATTGGGAGACACCTGCAAACTTTCATAGATTAAAATCCATAAAATTTTTTTTAGTGAACATTTAATCAATACGTTCGACAGATGTATTGAATGAATTCATTAAATGATAGGAACATGCTGATTAAAGGATGATTTATCATGCAAAACATTTGTCTAGTTTAATCGGTTTCATACAATATAATTAAGATACTTGTCACTATTTAACGCTTAAAATTATATCAATATGAAATTTTCTCATTAGTATGTTATCATTAGGCTACATCATCACCATTAGTGTTTTGTCTCTAGACAGGTCCAACAGTAACTCAACAAGTTCTCTTCTTCCAATTTCCTCTGTCCCTTACATCCTCCTTCAATTATTGATAGCTTCTGGTGCCCCATGATGTCATCAAGCATCATTAGCCGTCTTCTTCCTCTTGGTCGCTTTCCTTCATTTTCTCCTTAGCTATCATTCTTTTCAATAGGCTGTCTCCTCTTAACACGTCTTATCCAGTTATATTTTCTTTTTTATGGTCTTTAGTATATTTCTTTATTCTTCAACTCTTTGCAATACTTCTTCATTGGTATTTTTTTCAATCCACTTCATTTTTTCCATTCTTCTCCATAACCACATTTCAAACGCTTCCAACATTTTAGCTTCTTTCTTTCCAATCGTCCACGTTTCTGCCCCATAAAAAGCTATACTCCAAATATAGCCCTTAATAAGCCTTTTCTTTATTTTTTTCATTTTATTAATAAACACATTTTTCTCGTTATAAAATGCATTATCCTTTATTAATTATTTCTTTTATTTCTATGTCACATTAGGCTACATACACAGATAAAAATTCCATTTGTAACTGCAAAATTAGTGCAATTGTAGTAATTTTTTTTAAACTTAACTGAGGTTTTGACCTCAAATTTTTGTACCAACATGTTAGGCCTTTAAAAAATGCAATTTCAAGCCTTATATGTGAGGCTAGTATTTTTCATTTTACTGCCCCCCTCCCCCCTCTCTAGCAGTTATCAATACTAACCATACAGCATTTTTACTGTCTTTTTTATAAGAATGCAAGCAGAGGATTAGGGATGCAGAAGTGGGGGAAAATGTGATCAAGTAAATCCAAATATGCAGGCATGGTTGTCCTTAGGGACACTTATTCTTCATTCGAAATTTTACTAACATGTGTGTGGGGGAGGGAGGAAGTCTAAAATATGTCATCCGTAAAATAACAATTAAACAAGCAAAATTTCTGCAAATTTCATTGGTAAACTGCAGAACTTGGCAGATATGCTAATGTACTGCCAAAGGTCATCAGAAGTTACTTATTGATCTTATCAATTGATCTTATGTACATTCTCCCATTGCATTCCCACAACCTGCTGGCTCAGTGAAAATATTTGTTTGCCTTACCCAGCAAGTCATGAGAGTTCTTTTGTTTTGTTTTTCTACTGTGTTAGAAATTAAAAAAAAAAATATCAAATGAATTGAAAATAGAAAACTGCATTTTTATATTCTTAACAAAATTCATAAAAACTAGGACATTTTGATGACAAATTGGGAAATCAGATGAACTTGAAAATCAAGAATATCCTGGGGAAAATAGTACATTTGGCTGACATGCATTATCAAGGAAAGTAAAAATGCACAAAAGAAAGCAGACTATACATGGTTAAGTAGCAAAAAATAACTTTATTCAGGGAAACTAATCCAGCCTTAAACAAAAGGAGGAAATCCTTTACTCCTTAAACATGGTAAAGACAGAATGACCTACAGTATCAGCTAGAAAGGAAAATAATGCAGCTAGCTACACTTGGTTGCATCATGAATTCTATTTTTAAAATCTGCTGATCGATATGATAGTATGTCAACATTGCAGTAAGACTCCCCAGATCAATTAGAACTTTTATAAGCACCAGCTGCAAAGGTGGTATAAAACACTTACTCAGATATATTTACTGTCATATATCCCAATGATACATAAAAGGAAGCAGTATATAGGTATGACTATGAGGTCTGCTAGGCTCCAATGCCAGAATCACAGAAAAGATGTATCTAAAGCAAAACAGACTACAGCACTTGCCAAGAAAGTTCTCTACCATAATATTATAAGAGTATAGTCAGAGACAAGACTTATTAACACTGGTTACTAATTGCTAGGGCATGGCAATTAAGGAGGCCAATGATATGCTGACAACACTAATCTATGCAATGAAAACTTGTCCATAGATCTGCATTAGTCACAGGGACATTGTTTTTTTTAAAGCACCACTGAGTAATCTATTTTTTGAGGAGCAGAAGTCTTGTCCACCTGCGGTTTACAATAACAAAACATCAGCAGAAAGAGGAGGTTCCACAAGGCATGTACAAAAATAAAGTACGATCTTCTGCGTGCCACGGAGTTCGTCTGCAAAGCGCAAACCAGGGGTGAAAATGACCCCTCCCCTTTTCCCTTATATCTCTTGTTACTCTCGAAAACTGTCCGAAGGCAAAAAAGTGGAGCGCCCGCCCCGAAGCAAGTGCATCTCGATGGCGTCATTTTCCCCTCCCTTCAGCAGCACAGCATATAGGCTGTGTTTCTACAATAACAGGTCTTTTTACCTTACCGTAATGGTAAATTTATTGGCGTTAATAACGGTTGTGTTTTTATTAAATAAGCTTACGAAAATTTTAGGATGAATAGCAAATTTTAGGTATAATTTTAGGAATTTAAGGAGGGTCACAAAATATTAGGAATTTTAGGAGGAATGCGATCCCTGTATCATTCTACCTTATCCTTCCTACCTTTTGGCTTACTCTGACCAACCAGTTTTTCTGCTTCAAGGTGGTATTACTGATCTAGAATAATTTAAAAATATCGCAAAATATGCTGTTAAAACATCACATGTATGTATGTATTTGTAGCACACAAACACTAATATCAAACATGGGAAGTTTCATGCATACACAAAAATCGGATCTGAAGAAAGATTTGATATAAAAAGCAAATCAACTTTAATCAAATTCAGTTTTACAAACCTAATATGTTTCAACTTAGTTTCAAGAACCTTATTCTCAGCTTCTGAATTAGACAGTAATTTCTGGAGTTTCTGAATATCCTTTCCAGCTTCATTCCACTTATGAAAGGCAACCTGCACTTTTTTCACAAAGGCTATGAATTCTACAAGATGGAGACAACCAATCACAAATCAATAAGAAACAAACAAACAAAAAAACATAAATTAATTTGAAATTGCCAATAATAAATTTTCAGAAGAAACATGATTGATATTATAAAAGAACCCAATGGTACAACACAAAAACAAATCCTTGGAATGCCTGTACTTCATGTAACATTGAACAGGGTTAAATAACTAAGATGCAATTTAGTTTTCACTTAAAAATGAAAGGAAGTTGCTTTTAACTCTGGCTATTTACATTTTGCCTTTAAAAGCCTCTTCCACCAAATGGATCTTCATAATATTCATCAAATTCTGAAAACATGAAATCTGAAGATTCCTCTCTAGATTTCATGTTTATATATTTCAATCACAAAGGTCAAATATGAAGGGGCCATCAAAGAATGTTTAAGTTGTCAGGTATCAGAACAGACGTATGTTAAAAAATTAACAAAATTTTTTTCTTCTCAAAATTATTATTGCTATGAACAGTGTGTGGGTGTGTGTTAAAGCCACGGAATTAAAACACAATCAAAAACTGCAATATTAGTTATAGCATATTTCCAGATTGATTGCATATAATTAGGAACACAATCTGAAGCTTGAATTTGTGTCAGCCAATGAAAAGAATTGCCAGATAAACATTACTTGTGCATGTTGGACCTCAGTACTGGTCTTTATTTTGCATTTATTATTTAATTGCAAAAATCATTTTTCATAACAAACCAGTCAAATTGCTAACTTGAATTCATAGGTTAAACTAAATTTCAAACAATTAAAACTCTAAATTGATGCTGTCCACTCATTGCATTCTGTTTTACCAAAATATTGGTAATATTAAACAAAGGATGCTAAGAACTGAGATCTAAATATTAACATATTACTGAGGAAAATGTTTTGTACAATTAAAAATTTTAATGATTTATCTTTAGAAACCAACATTTTCTTTTTGAAAAGTGCTTTAAAAAATTGTCCTTGTTTGATAAATATATCACAGAATTAATTCATTCTTCCAGTATAAATCAGAATAGCAATTTTAGTGGACTTCTTTGCTTCTCCATATGATTATACATTTCATCAATTGTATAATCATAATCATCAAAAATCGGTGTCCTCTACTTTACTGGCAGAATACAGTGGTGACACTGATCAACAAATCCTGAACACTAGCAGATTGTTATTCAACCTACAATTTCACCAATGAACCAAGAAAAATAGATATCTACTTTTGCTATAGTGATTCCATCTCAGCTCAGGCAGGGCATGTCAGATGACCATTTTAGATTTTTTCCAAAAGATTACAGTAGTTACAATTACTGGAGACATAAAATATCCTAAAAGGTTTTTCCTCAAAATTTTTTTTTCTTTCTCTTCCTACAGTATTTTGAAAGTTTGGCTAAAAATTAGCTATCTTTGAAAAATGGGGAAAACACTGTACTTTAAAACAAGTTCTGCTTCCAAACTATTTAATCTATTCATTTTTTTTTTGTAGTTATTGAATTGATTTTTAACTTGGCATAGTTTGACTAAGCCAGGTGACATTATTAATAGGGGAAAAAAATTGCCTTTTGGGATTTTTTTTTTTTCCCACACTAAATAATTATTTTTCAGGTAAGTAAGGATGGCGATCTGAAATCCCTCTATGGTAGTTTTACAGCGAACTTTATTTTAAACCCGGGATGCATGCAGTTTTTAAAATTTAATTTTAAGTTATGCGGAAGTTTAAAAATATTCAATTTTTGAATGGCAGTTACTCAACACCCCCCCCTTTTTTTATCTGAAAATGTGACCATTTAATGCCCTATCAGCTGTAAATAAATAGCTCATTTGTGTATTCACCTGGTAAATTTGATATATTTTGGAAAATTACACGTTTTCAACATTTCCGCGTTGTTGAAATACAGCACAAAATGCAATAGATTGTCCATATTTGACTGAAAACATCATTAAATCAGTTTTCTAAGTTTAAACATAAGTTACAGGTGTTTGATTAGTACAATTACATTATATTTTGAAGTCCAGCACAAGAACATTTAACAAGAATTTTTTTTTAAATGTGCGGAACATGGCAGTGTATTTTTACATACATACATACATATCACTAAGCTGTTCTCTGAGATTCAGAGGTTACCTCCAAAAAGAAATACAAACTAACAGATAGTTTTTACTTACTGTTGCCATATCAAACTTCTCCATTTACAGCGATCTTGACATACAACTTGGGCTTCACTGACATCCATTGCATGCCGTACACAAGATTTTCTATATTTCACACGCATAATTTGTTTCTCATACAGACACTCCTGAATCTAATCCTCCCATGACTTCCTTGGCCTTCCTCTGCCTTTCCTTCCAGCCACTTGGGCTAAAAAGATTTTCTTAGTAAGCACCTCATCACTCATTCTTTCAACATGGACAAACCACCGAAGCATATTAGTCTCCACCTTGCTATCAACATTTTGTGCTTCACATCACACAACTGCAATACATCTTCATTCCTCACACAATCAGAACATGTCTTGCTCCCCCCCCCCCCGTAAGTAACGCATTTCTCCAGCACACAAACGACTCCTATGTTTCTTCTACTGTACCCAGGTTTCACTGCCAAACATCAGAGTAGGAACAATTACACTTTCATGCACAGCAGCCATGTACGACTCTCTTGAGAACCCATCATTCCTGTGAAAACCTCCCAGAGCAGCCAAGACTTTGAATGAAAAATTCACTCGCCTACAAATTTCACCATCCAATTTTTCTCTCTGTCAAACATGCTTCCTAAATATACTCATTAACTCACTCTCCTGGTCAATCACTGTGCCATTTACACTTACATTACATTCAGTGCTACTAGTTCCTCTCTCAAAAACCATAACTTTGGTTTTTCCCTTATTTATATTCAGTTTGAATTTCTTGCAAACTTCGTACATCCGGGACAACATACTCTGCAATTCACTTTTGCTCTCTGCCAACAGAACAGTGTCATCAGCATTAGGGTATGCCGAAAAAAACTTTTTTTAAATTTGCATATCGCCTAATGCGGAAAAGTTGTCGTTTGGGCCAACAAGAATAACAAAAGAAATATTTTTGAAATTGACTAATATCTTACGTGTCTGCACGGCACAGTAAGTTCGCATTTTTCTGACAGCATTGGGCCGTAAGCAAAAACGGATGGAACTATTTTTGTAATTGAAATCGAGTAACCCCTAGTGCGGAAAAGTGCCCTTTAGTATTCCTAATAACAGTGAAAAAAAAAAGGTTTGAAGTTGATCAATATGTTATGTCTCCGCACTGCATGCAAAGTTCACCATTTTCTTACTATGTTAGACCAGTGACAGTAGACAACCCTGGAAAGAAAGTTCAAATATACTGGATAATTCATGCTCTTGTGAACGTTCACGGAAAATACCTACTCGAGAAGTTCCTTTTTTGATAGATCAAAGAACTGAAAGGAAAATGGTGATTGGAAAAGTAGACAACATAGTGACAGAAAAACTCAGGAAAAGAGAGGAAAGGAAAAATAAGCGGAAAAAGGAAAGCGGTGTGTTGGCTTCTGGTGAGAGGGAGGGACGATTCTGACACAGCCTCTTGTTCATCTCCTGAAAAACGTAGCAGTAGACGTGTTGAAGACTCGACTTTTGATCTAGCAGCCCCCTCGACATCATGTTCAGAGTCACAAATGAAAGTAGCTCACCCTAGCTCAGCGTCAGCAGTCTACCGTACTGCAGTCCCAACGAGGAAAGCTGCTCTTCTTGCAACATCTGCTCTAGAAGACATGGGCATCATTACAGTCGATAGTCTCGAGAAGGTCATTGATAAAAACAAAATTATCTGTGAAAAAATTAAGCTATCTAAGGATGCAAAGGAAAATGCCCAGACAGACAGAAAAGTCATTTGCGGACTTTATTTTGATGGAAGGAATGACTCAATTCTGTTCCTAGATCAGAAAAAGGATAAATATTATCGTTCCGAGAAGAAAGAGCACATTACTCTCTTGGAGGAGCCTGGATCGAAGTACCTCGGTCATGTGACCCCTACTTCTGGTCATAGCAGAAGCATCGTAAACAGCATTACTAATTTTTTAGAGGTTAATGGCATTGATTCAAGTTTCCTCATTGTTTTAGGGTGCGATGGAGCTGTTATAAATACTGGTAGGGAAAATGGTGCTATAAGTCAACTGGAACTTCAGTTGCAACGTTCTTTGCAGTAGCCAGTGTGATTATTCGATTTCAATGAACTTCCATTTCGCCATTTGCTTGATGAATTTGATGGTAAATCAACAGGTCCTACAACTCGTTCAAGAGAGATTAGGTAGCTCTCGACGGCTGTAAAAACCTCCCAGTAGTTGACTTTGTAGCTATTCAGGTAAAATGGACAGAACACATGAAAGAATTGTAGGATAAACGTGAACTTAGTACCGACCAGCAGTATTTACTGGAAATCTGTTGCGCGGTTTCACAGGGAGACTGTGATGTCAGCCTTTGTAGAAGAAATCCAGGACCACTGTCACATTCACGGTGGCTGATGACAGCTAACAGAGTCATGCGCCTCTATGTCGCCACTCAAAACCCATCGCAAACTTTGATCTGTGTTGCTAACTACATAATGAAGGTACATGCTTCGGTCTGGTTTTCTATAAAGAAGAAGCCTTCGTGCACAGAAGAGGCCAAACACTTTTGGAAACTGATCAACTTATCGCGCTTCATGGATTTGAAGTGCAAGGTAATCATTGATGCAGTGATCAAGAGAAACGCGTTCTTTAGTCACCCAGAGAATATATTGCTAAGTATGATTGCGGACGAACGCACCCACGTCAGAGCTCTTGGATGGAGAAGAATACAGAAAGCTAGACAACAACAAATGAATGATGTCATAAGAGAATTCAAAGTGCCGCAATAAAATTTGGATGCTAATGAATATTATAAGATGATCGATTATACTAAAACGCGTCTTACCAAACCACCCCTGACAAAGATCTGGATCGAATAATCGCAACTTCTGCCGCAGCTGGCGTAGAAATAATCACGTTTCCCTGCCACACGCAAGCTGTGGAATGTTGCGTGAAACTGGTGACCGAAGCAGCTGCCTTAGTGTGTGGATTTGAAGCTAAAGATTCGTTCATAAGAGCAACAATTGCATCATGGCAATTAATGCCACATTTTTCGAGTAAAGCGGATTACCGAACAAGATATATCAAGTAGAAATAAAATTCTGAGCTGAAGGGAGGGTGAGCGGAACTCAAATTGTAGCCACCTCCTCGTGGTGAGTTCTGGGTTGTTTCGACATGTGACATTGGAAGAAAACGAAGAGCTACACGCTACAAATTGCAAAGCAAACTGAGTGTCTACACATGCACACGCAGGATGCACTCATAACAATTACAGTGCAATTTCCTACGGACTTTTCTGATGCACTACATGCCAGGATGCCTTTACTTTGCCTACGTCTACGGGCAAAATGTGGGAAGAAAATGGTGAACTTTGCATACAGAGCGGAAACATAGCATATTGATCAACTTCAAAACTTTTTTTTCACTGTTATTGGAAACACAAAAGGACACTTTTCCGCACTAGAGGCTGCTCGATTTCAATTACAAAAAAAATTCAATCTGTTTTTGCTTACAGCCCAATGCGGTCGGAAAACGCGAACTTACTGTGCTGTGCGGAGACGTAAGATATTGGTCGATTTCAAAAAAACTTTTTTGTTATTCTTGTTGACCAAAATGCCAACTTTTCCGCACTAGGCAATATGCAAATTATAAAAAGTTTCTTTTGGACCACCCTAATGAGCATACAGCAATCTGCAGACACGGATATCACCAAGACATAAACCAGTATTACCTATTTTGGCATCATGCGTGCACGCATCCATAAATATATTAAACAGCCATGGAGACATTACACAACCTTGCCTGACTTCTGCAACAATAGAAAACCATTTTGATAAAACATCATTCACTCGTATACAGGCTATACCGCCATCATACATGGCTTTTACACTACAAAGTAGATTCCCAGTAACACCATATTCATTCAATACCTTCCACAAAAGTATCCTATTTACTCGGTCATGAACTTTCTCTAAATCTATGAAGGCAGCAAAATCTTTCTTACCAACAAGCCAGATACTTTTCAACCATCATGCGTAATGCAAAAATTTGGTTAGTGCAGTTTTTACAAGGCATAAAAACCACTCTCAACATCCCACACTTTCTCTGATGTAAGACCCCATACTTTTTCAACAACAACCTTACCAAACACTTTCCCTGGCACATTTAATAGGCTAATACCACGATAGTTCTTGCAGTTAGTCTGATCACCTTTTCCCTTATACAAGGGAGCAATGATAGCATCCTTCCAATCCCAAGGGACCATTCCTAACTCCCAGCACAATTGGCAAATTTCAGTTAACCAATCAATTACAGAGTCACCACCATATTTCAACATCTCGGCAGTTATGCCATCGACTCCCAGAGCCTTACCATTCTGAAGAGATTTTAGAGCTTTACACACTTTTTCTCTTGAGATCTCTCCTGTGCTTTCATCCTTCACTGTGACATCATCTGCATCTGTCTCAGAATCATCTTTCCTTTCCTGATCTAATAACTTGCAGAAATATTCACTCCATCTTACACTTAACTCATGGGCTCCCATATCATTTCCCCAACAATATTTTTCACACAACTTACAACTTTGTTTCCCCTATTTTTCCTGAGTCTCATGTATTTCCAGAAAGACTCCCCTATCTTCCCAAAAAGCCAATTCATGCCTTTCCACTTTCTCCTTCCTATCTTTTGCCTTACTCTGGCGCCTCAGTTTAGCGGCTTCACGCTTCTTACAGCAATATTCATCCTCAGAAACTCTACCTTGCAACACCACCAAATAGGCTTCCTTCTTTCTCTTTACTGCCTCTTCAATCTCACTATTCCACCAAGCATCACCTCTATTGTTACACACTATTATGGTACCACAGACCTCATCAGCAGCAGTGACTACACAGTTCTTAAAACATTCCCACTTCTTTTCTACATCCCTCTCACAAGACTTCAGATCCAAAGTCAGTCGTTCTCTGAGTAAGTCAGAATAATGCTGATGATTTTCAGGGAGCCTTTCAACCTTTATTCTTTCCCTCCTAGGCCTCTTCCTATTTCTTTTCCTCCAACCAACATTCAGTTTCACTCGTGACGCTACCCAGTAATCATCAGAGCCAACATCTGCACCTCTCATCACACGAGTGTCAACAACTAAGTGTTTCAGATGCTGATTGTAGACAACAAAATCTATCACACTCTTCTCACCAAGAGCACAATTTTCCCAAGTATATGTGTGGATATACTTGTGGTTGAAAAATGTATTAGATACATACAAACCATTCTCAATGCACAGTTCAATTAATCTTTCACCATTATCATTCACACTTTCCCAGAACATTGTCAGAAATTGCATTAAACTTTCCCAGAACATTGTCAGAAATTGCATTCAGCATACCACCAGAGCTCGTAACCTACTACAAAATGCGCACAGATTACTAGGTGTTCTCCATGCATCATTACAAGATTTAATAGACAAAACCTTGGAAATCAACCATTCGCAAAGCATGTCAGATACAGAGCTGACTCCACCAACACAGCCTTATTAACACGGAGTATCGAAGAAACAAGTGACGAAATGAATAAGTTACAGTTCAACTACAGCTACGATTCCTTACAGTGGTTCTTCGAACACAACACAAGATTCATGGATTACGGCAAATGTGTTTGGAATAGTTACAGAAACAAGCTCCTGAAAAAAGTAAGTGTATGGCATAAAAACTTTCAAATAAATCTATCACGATCAGTGTACTACCGAACATTAGACAACAAAGCTAAATTTGTTAAACCAGCAGATATTATTACACACCCAATGACAGATTTCAGACACAACAAAGCTAAACTTAAAATCGTATGGGACAGAACTAACCAGGAACAAAAAGAAAGCGTATGGCTAATCCCAACACAAACACATAACTTCAAACGCTACAACAATTACTATTCTCTGAAGTTTAACTTTCAAACGAATCCAAAGAATTCTCTCACTTATGCAACTATAGTGAATCAAGTTGTTCTTCATCTTTTCACTTAAAATCACACTTACACCAGCCTGTCCTCTCACATTATCCAATACTCCAGACCACACACTCACCGTTCCATTCACTTCTTCTATTCCAATTTCCTTCTTTTTGGTTTCACTTACACACAGCACATCCAATCTATACACTTCCTTCATCCTGCCATTTATACCTCTAGTATTCCATACACCAATCTTACACTCACTCAGCCGAGATTTCTTTTTTATACACCGTTTAGAAAGTCTAGGTCGATTCCGTGGTGGGCCGTCCTTCTCAAGTGTGGTAGATCCACCATATTCCACACTTCAGTCCATTTTTGTATTTCTTTTTGTCTTTTTAATCAGGTAAGTACATTAGTGTGGGGGATTAGCCCACAGCTGACAGTTCCAGTTGGTCATTCAACCTAAGGATTCTGGAACAAAACCTAGTGAGTTGGGGTCTTTTCGCCAATGTCACACAGAACTAGCTGGCACCTCTCCAAGATTCACAGAGGCCCTAGTTGCTGTTGTGTGTGCCATTGTTACCACGGAGCACCCTGAGGAGGCAAACCCATCTCTCACTAAGATCGCCCGGCAGTGTATTTTTGCTGGTTTAATTTCTTTTTTAGGTGAATTATTTGCAACCTCATACTTTGGTAATGTTCTACTTTGTCTGTATTATATTTCAAAGTCCAGCAAAATAAAAATTTTAATAATTTTGTTATATGTATGTGAACAAATTGGGTATTTTGTTAAATTTGTAACCACCCAGTGTTGTCCTCATACTCTTCATAAATTTATAGCACTAATTTCTTATACTCCTTATAAATGCATAGCATTTTGTGATGAAATTGCACATGCAGGAATGCTGAAACAACAAGTTATGACAGGCTTTTGCAAGTCCAAACATGTCCACTGCTAGCTCACTGAACAGCCAATCAGCAGCTGTCATTTCCTCCATTTACTAATTCCCCACCTTTCTCCTACTCCAGTGTGCTCTTGTCTGTTGATGAGTAATGATCAGTTAACACAGTGAATAATTTATAATGTCTGATCATCATAGTTCTGAGAGTTAGATGTGTGGACTACATTAAAAGGCACAAAAGAGTTGTGTACAAAACTAACTGTGTTAAATTATGTGGTGTTGGTGATTTAGCTGATGAAATTCAAAGGATTGTAGGCTAATCTGTCTCTGTAAATAGAAATGGTAATTTGTGTAGCAATTGTGTGGCTTTTTAAAAAAGAAAAATTTTGGAGCATGCAAATGAAACTAAATAAATTCCCACATCTGAGTATTTTTTCATTTCCAGGGATAAGATTGTGGATGTTTTAAATAGCAGTATTACAACTCTTGATGTTAATATGTCACAGGGAATGCAGCACAGAAACACATTATTTTAGGTAGGAATTTATGGCATTCTGCTAAAAATTCTAGGGATATTTTAGGGATGTTTTTTTCTTCTCAAATCATACTAATTTAACAGAACAATAAACACATGCCTAAATAAGGACATATACCAACACTTTCAAATTTATGCAGCTTAAAAGTGTTGGCATATATGTCACATAAGATTACATAAATACATATGAGAACACTTAAACTCACAATTTAAAAGAGTTGGCATATACGTCTATTTAGTGGTTCTATTACTCTCTTAGTTTACTAATTATGTTTTTAATGCTTATTACCATCTTGCACATATTTTTTCTAATAAACCTTAATATTAACAATTATATAGGTTGCCAGCTCATTCAGTACTCTTAGTGAAGCAGGGCCACATAAATATCGGCATTTTCGGAGCAAAAACATTTAGATATGGTACAACACTAATATTAAAATGTATCAATAACTGCACAAATATAATATGCACATATTTTTTTCTCGATGTATTGAGATTTAAAAAAACATGTTTTACATATCTCAAAATAGTATAACTATATACTAAAAATCCGAAAATTTATTGGCGTAGAATAAATAATCAAAATTTCCAAGCTTTCGCACATCAACCAGATGGCTTTCTCAAGGAAGGTAGACAGCTAACTGCAAACAGGATAATAGAACGTTTCAACACTTTAAACGCGGTGACTTGACTAGACAATAAATGATTAGGAGCAAACGTGATATTTCGAAGAAACGAGGTCACGTTGGTTGGGCACGTGGTACTATGGTAGTTTCACAATACTGAAAATTCTTTCTGTACTTGCATTGCTATGAGGGACTATTAAAATCATTTTCATAATTTTACTTAATGATTCATACTTCAACTGGCCACTTTCATTTTTCATTAAAGAAATTCTGTGCCACACTTCATCCATTCTCCCAGAAGTAACAGCACAGTTAAAATTTTCAAACTGGTAGTGAGCAAATTCAGATTCCACCTTGTCAGATTCTTCTGGTTTCAAAACTGGAAACACATATATTGGACTGATGCAAAAGAAACACTTTGCCTAATGCTACATCTGCAATTTCAGCATGACTCAGAAATTCATCATTAAGTGGAAATTTTCTTAAAATGTAATTGCAGCCTGCCTTATAAAATTCCCTTACCTCAGAATAAAAAGTAGCCACTGTGTCTTCACTCAAATCTGCAGTTGTGCCTATATAAGATCTCGCTTTTGACCCAATTACGAGATCACAGTTTTCTTTTTGATTTCTTCTTCTTTCAAAATTTCCATCTGCAAGAGATGTTGCTGTCACATCAAATGCCGATGGCTTGATAAATCGTACAAGCAATTCAGATAACAGACTATGAAGTTTTCTTTTTAATACATGCACAAGCGGAGCTTCCTGCTGCAAGAACACGTTAACAGATGTAAATATAATGGAAGAGTTGCAGATAAAAAAAGACAATAAAGTTTAGATGAAGGATTTCCAATCATACTTGCAAGGTTCTTATACTGTGAATTAGCTTCTTCATTGTCACTGAAATAATGTTCTAGAGCCTCCCACTGTTCTAAAATTCTGTCAATGGATTCCAAAAGTGATAAGCAGCGAGTATTGACATGCTTTAGAATTTTGTGTGGTTTAGTACCACAAACAGCTTGACTCAGTTTTAGATTGTGTTTCCTCTTTGAACTTTTCTCCAAAAAAAGTACAACTGTATCAGAAACTGCTCAACATTAAATCCTTTCAGTTACTCTGAGTAGCATATTTCTGTGCAGCTAAATTTACTAAATGGCATGAACATCGCTGCACTATGATTGCAGGCTGAACCTTCTTTATGTGAGAAACAACACCTTTTACTTGACCATAGTGTTAGCATTGTCACAGGAAAATGACACACAGTTGCTCCACGAGATATCTTTTTTAACGAACTCATTGTTCAAAACGTTGAATATTCCTTCACCTGTATTATTACTTGATTCAACCAATGATACCAAAATAGTTGAATTTCCCCCTATTTTTTCGTCAAAATATGTTATTCTAATGGGATACAGTTTATTTGCTTGAGCATCATTACTTCTGTCCGTAGATAGAGAAAAAGGATTTTTTTTTACTTCAGATACCATGCATAGATGCCAATCTCTAAAAGTAGTTTTCAGTAACCAACATGTTCATTTTTCAGTAATTTTCAGTAAAAAAATGTTTTTTTCAGTAATTTTCAGTATTCCAAGTCTACAGCGGCAATTTTGGGTATTTAACACTGCAACAAATTTTAATCTGTCAGAACTATTAACAAAATAACAATAATAATAATACAATAAAAAATAATTTGCTAGTGGGAAAATTTAAAATACTGTCTACCAGAAAAATATAATAAATTACCTCCAGACATGAAGAAAAATTATTCCATGGAATGTTGGCCAAATTATTATGATAAACTGCCTGTAGTTACCATTTTGGCCTTCCTTAGTTCAATTTGCGAAAACTTCTTCTGATAGCATAGTTCACTGTGTCCAATGCTGTTTATTTTTTCTACTAATAAAGAAGACAGCACATGAGTACTTAAATTAGGTCTGAATTCATTCATGGTTTTTTTCACAATACTGAAAATTCTTTCTGTACATGCATTGCTATGAGGGACTATTAAAATAATTTTCATAATTTTGCTTAATGATTCCTATTTCAACCGGACACTTTCATTTTTCATTAAAGAAATTCTATGCCACACTTCATCCATTCTCCCAGAAGTAACAGCACAGTTAAAATTTTCAAACTGGTAGTAAGCTAATTCAGATTCCACCTTGTCAGATTCTTCTGGTTTCAAAACTGGAAACAGGGAACACATATATTGGACTGATGCAAAAGAAACACTTTGCCTTAATGCTACATCTGCAATTTCAGCATGACTCAGAAATTCATCATTAAGAAACAACACTTTTTACTTGACCTATCATAGTGTTAGCATTGTCACAGGAAAATGACACATAGTTGCTCCATGAGATATTTTTTTTAACAAACTCATTGTCCAAAACGTTGAATTTCCCCCTATTTTTTCGTCAAAATATGTTATTGTAATGGGATACAGTTTATTTGCTTGAGCATCATTGCTTCTGTCATTATATAGAGAGAAAGTATTTTTTTTTTAAATTCTTCAGATACGATGTTACTTGTAGAAACACTGGCCATGTGCTGAATTAGTGCAGTAGCCTTGGTTCTTCCACACGAATATTTTTGCGATCGCTGAATAGGGAAACATGGCTTGAAATAACGGTTTCTCAAGCCTTCAGTTTTCGGAAATTTATCCAACATTTTCAAGCTGAAATACAAATATTTATGGAATAAAATTATATCTAACAATACTGGGTAGTGACATCGCGAGAAAAAAAGTTACGATTACCAGAGAAATCTTACCTCCGTCTACTTTCCGTTTTCGAAGGATGAAATTCCGTCCTCCGACGGAAAAACGACCCCCCCCCGCCACCAATCCTCCCAAAATTTAAGTTTAGTTATGCATCGATTTCGTATATGGTCCAAATGATAACAAAAAAAGACGGAATTCCTCGAATCAGCGTGAGAATCTCGTCGCCGTAGAGGCTGCCTAACTTCCGTTTTCGGAAATCGTTGCTTACAATTTCAAGCTGAAATTATGCAATGAAATTATTTTTTAACAATACTGAACAGAAGCAACATTGCGAGAGAAATAAAATACGATTACGGGAAAAATCTGCACTTCGTTTAACTTCCGTTTCCGAACGTTTAAAAAGACAAAAACAACGTCCCTAGACGGAATACGACCCCCCTCCCCCAACCCAACCAATATCTCGAAAATTTCTTCACTTTTGCATAGATCTCAAAAATGACAATAAAAAAAAAAAAAAAAAAAAAACCGGAGGGGACTCCGCAAATCTGCGGAAGAATCTCACGTACGAATTAACCGCTGAATCGATTTCGAATGTCGTAAGATAACGCTAAAATATTGATTAGCGGTAAATTTTAACTTTTAGGCGCAAAATCGGCACAGATTTCGTCGAAATGGCGATTTTTTAGCAGAATGGTGCAAGAACAAAGTTTTGGTGCAGGTCTGGCAGCCCTGAATGTAGCATCCCCCCCCCACCAGAAACACTTGAAGAACCAGCAAAAAATTTTAAGTTGACGAAAATTTGCTTTCTATCTCAGAAAATTAAATCAAATGGCGATTTTCCGTAATTTCAGCGGTGTTTCCGTACTTCCGTAACAGCAACCAAAAATCCGTACTAGTTGGCATCTATGGATACCATGTTACTTGTAGAAACACTGGCCATGTGCTGAATTAGTGCAGTAGCCTTGGTTCTTCCACACAAATATTTTTTTGCGATCGCTGAATTAGTGCAGTAGCTTTGGTTCTTCCACACGAATATGTTTTTGCGATCGCTGAATTGGGAAACATGGCTTGAAATAACGGAGTTTCAAGCCTTCAGTTTTCGGAAATTTATCCAACATATTCAAGCTGAATTGACTTCAGTTTTCAGAAATTTATCCAAAATTTTCAAGCTGAAATACAAATATTTATGAAATAAAATGATATCTAACAATACTGGGTAGAGGAAACATCCTGAGAAAAAGAAAATTACGATTACCAGAGAAATATTACCTCCGTCTACTTTTCGTTTTCGAAGGATCAAATTCCGTCCTCCGACGGAGAAAACGATACCCCCACCTCTCCCGCCGCCACCAATCCTCTCAAAATTTAAGTTCAGTTATGCATCGATTTCGTACATGGTCCAAATGATAACAAAAAAAGACAATTCCTCGAATCAGCACGAGAATCTCGTCGCCGAAGATTACGGGGAAATTTTCGAGCGGCCTTAACTTCCGTTTTCGGAAATTGTTGCCTACAATTTCAAGCTGAAATTATACAATGAAATTATATTTAACAATACTGAACAGAAGCAACATCGCGGGAGAAAAAAATACGATTACGGGGAAATCTGCACTTCGTTTAACTTCCGTTTCCGAACGTTTAAAAAACAAAACAACGTCCCCAGACGGAATACGACCCCCAACTAATATCCCGAAAATTTCTTCACTTTTGCATCGATCTCGAAAATGACAAAAAAAAAAAACCAAAAAAAAAAACCGGAGGGGACTCCGCGAATCTGCGGAAGAATCTCACGTACGAAATAACCTGAGATTCCGCTGAATCGATTATGAATGTCGTAAGATAACGCTAAAATATCAATGACCGGTAAATTTTAACTTTTGGCGCAAAATTGGCGCAGATTTCGTCGAAATGCCGATTTTTTTTTAGCAGAATGGCGCAAGAACAACGTTTTGGCGCAGGCTGGCGCAATTGGCGCAGGTCTGGCAGCCCTGAATGTAGCATTTAATTTTTTCCCCCAGAAAAACTTGAAGAACAAACACAAATTTTTAAGTTGACGAAAATTTGCTTTATGTCTCAGAAAATTAAATCAAATGGCGATTTTCCGTAATTTCAGCGGTGTTTCCGTACTTCCGTAACAGCAACCAAAAATCTGTAAAATTATGGAAAATCTGTACTAGTTGGCATCTATGCAAATGAAAAAATTGAACACAAGCGAAAAGCATTCTTCATAGCAAAAGCTATGCTAAGGAAAAAGAACTTTTCAAAATATGTCTCCCAGAATCAGATAGCAAGGAAAACGTTTTGACCTTATGCCGGTGTGTGAGTATCGCAATAACAACTCATCGCGGAATTCTGGCAGACCCTGCAAAATTCCACAAAATGTTTTTCATCGCCGTCCAAGATGCAGTGGTCGGTATCAAGTCGAAGTTTCAAATGGAGTGTATCAGAAGAAAAAATATTTATTGTCATATTTCTAAGGGTCACAATGAGACACTTGAGAATGCGTACATAAAGTTGTACATTATTTGAAGAGGATCTTCTTATTGTAGCAAAAATCCTATTTACTCTCCATCTTTATTATACCGAATGGCATACAATAAAAAAAAGAAGTTTCTCAATAGGGTTTTTAGAGGCAGAGATGGGCTGCAAACGGAAGTACACAAACACCACCTAGTGGCAGAATTGTGAACCACAAACCTCCTCAAACATAGTGTTCCATAAGGTAAATGGTAGCTGATGTTAAAATAATTTTTTAAATCGGACATTTAGAAGTACAGATATTGACAAAAATAAATATTTGCACCCCCTAGTGGCGAAATTGTGCGCTATTTTCGGAAGAAAATACATATAAGGAGTTTTCACAGTTAGTAGTATCTGATCGCAAGAGAATATTTTTCAGTCGAGTTTTTAGTTGCGCAGATATTGCTGTTAACGGAAATGTGAACTTATGCCCTCTGGTGGCACACTTGTGCGTTAAGAATTATTTGAAATTATATGAGAAACATTTTGCACCACAAATGCTCTCCAACAAAATCAGAATTTTTCAAATTGGACTCCTAGAAACAGAGATATGGTCAAAAATAAGATATACGTGTACGCCTCTGGTGGGAAAATTATGCACTATTTTATGCAGGTGTTCTCAAAAAGTTTTCTGAGGTGAGCGGTATCAGTTCATGGAAAAAATTTTTCAATCGAGTTTCCAGCTCAGATTTTGTTGCAAATACATCAGAAGCAAAAATAAACTCTTATGTCACCTGGTGGCCAAACCATTCTTTACCAAAAATGAGAATTTATATGCAAAACATTTTCCTTTAAGAGCTGTATCCGACGCAAGAAGAATTTTTCAAATCGGACTTTTAGAAGAGGAGATATTGGGAAAATCGTGATTTACTTTTACGCTCCCTAGCGCAAAATTTATGCATTATTTGAAAAAGGGACTCTAACTAAAATAGTCTTCGATATAAATGTAATTGAAAGGAAAAATAATTTTTTCAATTGGATATTTAGGAGCAAATATATGAAAGAAAACGCATTTTAAATTCAATACGATCTCCATTTGCGTCCTCTAGAGGCAAAGTTGTGCATCGGGAAAAAACCGGAATGAATGGATCATCATTCTCACATTTTAAGCATTCCGATACAAAAAGAATTTTACAAATTGAACCAATAATTGCAGAGATAGGGTCACTCCAGCTGGACAGACAAAGTGATAACATAAGCACGATGCAAAAGATGCTATTAACGCAGTTTCATCAGTCCTCCTAACAGACAAGAAAACCAACAGTGCCCTTTCCCCCCTCGCATTTTCCAGGAGGTGGGGAGGGAAATTTGTCAGACATAAGTTATGTCAGTAGAAAAATTCTCAACTAGAAAACATCGCGCTGGGACAAAAAGCAAACAATGGATAAAATTTCAGGACTTGTAACAGAATTTTAGGACATATCCAGGATCTCCAGGACCCGTACGAGCCATGTGAAAATTACTGTACATAACAAAATGTGTCACAAAGAAACCGTTTTTCACATCTAAAACCAAAAAATTAATGCTGGAAAAATTTTAGGATCTTTTACGGTTTTTTAGGGATATTTTAGGAATTTTAGGACGCAAGTAAATATTTAGGGATTTTAGGGCGACCCCGCCCACTGATGTCACCATTTAAAGCCCCTTCACAAGTTAGGGAGGATAGGAGAGAAGGTTATGTCATGAGGAAAAAGTTGAAATTAAAGGCAACACTAACAACTTCAGCTGTGAAGAAATTAGAGGACATACACAGTCGTATCAGAATAATATGACCACCTACCTAATAATGAGAATAGCAACCCTAGGCCCGGATGACAGCGGCGAGACAGAGTGGTATGGATGCAATGAGGCCCTGGAAGGTTGCCCGAGGCACACGTACGTGCCCATTCAGACTTCAGCAGAGCAGGGAGCGATACTGACACTGCTACCAGAGACTGTTAGTAAAACTGAATTAAAGGGAAAGTTACCTGCAATATCAAAATACTTCCTCAGATAAATCACGCAAGGTTAGAAAAGAAAAGGGAATCTATGCTCAACCTGACCCCTACAGTGGGCATTCATTGTCTACAGTTAAGCATACATGAGACCAGCCAAGGAACAAAAAGCTGAACTTTTAAACCGGCTGAAAACTTAGAACGCAAGATCAGAAAGTCTGAATATAATGCAGCACAAGCAAGACATAATTTTTTACTGTAATTTATTAAATTAAATATTAAACTGAGTGGATCACTGTATTCACAATATAAAATTACTGATTCAAAACAAAATAAAATGGTTTTAAAACACATTGTTTCAGTTTTTATTTATTTATTTATTCATTTTTTATTTTTTTGCTGTTGTGTTTGCTAGGACATTAGCTCAATTTTCTTTCTGTGTTGCTTTTTTCTCAGCAAGTTCCACTGTCATATTTGTCTTTTGTTGACTCTACAGCTGCACAGCATTCATTGCTTAATTTTTCTTTTTGTTTGATATCATTCTCCTCCCATTTCTTCATTGTTGCTTTTATTTTTTTTAATTCTCTCAGATGACAATAATTTTATCCATCATGCTGGAAGAATTTTCTCTTAGATGAACAATTCCCGAATCATGACTTCCATTTTCGGAAACTTTCCTGTGCCTTATCAGGCTTAAATGCAAACATTTATGAGGGGAAGTAACATTTAACAACATGGGATAGTCAGAACATCATAGACGAAAAAAAAAAAAAAAATAAATAAAATAGGGGAGAAATTTTTTGTCCAACTTCTGTTTTCGGAAATGCCCCCCATTTTTAAGCTGAAATACAAATATTTATGAAATAAAAGGATATTGAACAACAATACTGAGAAGAAAATACGTCGCGAAAAAAAAAAAATGCTTACGGGGAAATTTTTTAAACTCAGGTCTAACTCTGTTTTGCAAAAGATGGATCCGTCCTCAAATGGAAAATGAACACCCTACTGCCACAAATCCCCCCCCCCCCACACATTTTTGTTAAGTTGTGCATTGATCTTATGAATGATCGAAATGACAACAGAATTCCTGGAATCCATGGAAGAATCTTATTCCTGAAGATTACAGGGAAATCTTCGCACCGTCTTAACTTTCGTTTTTGGAAATTTTTGCCTAGTTTCATGCTGAAATAAAAATATTTATGCAGTAAAATTGCATTTAAAAACAACATTGAACAGAGGCAGCATCGCAAAAAATAAAATAAATTATGATTAGTATTACGAGAAACATCTTCACTTCATGTACCTTTCATTTTGGAAAGTTTCAAAGATGAAATTTACCTTCCCCAAATGGAAAATGACCCCTCCCTACTCCTCACTATATTCCCCAAAACAATTTTGCATCGATCTCAAAAATAAACCAAAGGATGATGAAAAAAGCGGAATTCCACGAATCCGCGGAAGAATCTTATGTATGCAGAAGCTGCGACTCAGGCATAGTCATACTACCAAAATGATGATAGAGACTGTACTAGGGATAGCCCAAGCAAAAATAATGTTGTTTGGGTTAAAGATGATGATGGTGAGAACATTAAAAAGGTAAAATGATTTATGACAAGATCATGAAAAGAGACAATCAAAATATAAAAATTGGTCTTTCAAAGTTTTACACTCTACATCCAAGGTGAGTGAAAATTCAGCCAATACAAACAGTATGCACTTGTATTTATTGCAGTAATCTGAAACGTATATGTACAGCTCTCTGAAATATAACAAACACACAAATTGAAGAAGCTTTTACAGAAATGTTTATGTGATGAAATAAGCAATGAAGATTGTTGGGTCCAAGAGTGTGGTGACTGTCCCAGCACATAAGCACTGACAGTTGAACTCTGCGTGAATGAAGTTACATTTGCTATTTGGGAAGGTGGTGACCTCATAAGAAAATCTGCATCTGTCAAAAAGTTTCTGGAAGATGTAAGACACTGAGTGAAGAAAGCAATTTCTCATAGCACAATCAAGAAAACCAAAAAGAAGGAATAGCCGAAGCAAAAATCTTTGTGAGAAAAAGTTCTGTTCTAGTTTTACATTTTGATTTTGCTGAGAATTAGACCGTGATACCACTCGATGAAATCCAAAGTTACAACTGGCAAAATGTTCAGATTTCACTATTTACAAGTGCTGCATATTTTGGTAAAGAGGTAAAAAGTTTTGTTGTAGTGCCTGATGATACAATTCATGACACAGCTCATGCTTTCTATACTCCAGAGATTATAAAAAATGAAATTTCTAAGTTGTGACAATTAAAAACTATGAGATCACTTGATTACATTTCTGATGGGGATGCCGGACATTTCAAAAATAAATACCAATTTTATGAACTATCTAAAAATAATAAAATTGTGGAAAAAAGTGGATTTTTCAGCTACTGGGCAGAGTAAAAGTGATGTGATGCTGTAGCTGGGCTGTGTAAGCATTATGAAACAAAGTTTAATCTCCAGAGTCTGGGCAAGCCATAAGAGAAGCAGCTTCATTTGTTCCTGCACTTCCTCATCTAGTACAAAATATAATACTATTGATTCTTGAAAGTAAAACTATTAAGACTACAGGTCTTGTGAGGAAGAAGAATAGGCTAATGTAAAACCTGTTGTAGGAATACAATCAAAACATTGCCGGCTGGTTAAAAATAATGAGGCTTATATGGGATGTGCAATTAAACATCAAATTGAAAAAAATTAAACATCCAACCAGGTGAAAAAAAACATTACTCAGTACAAGTGATTTCCAAGTAGGAGAGTTTGTTGGATGTGTTTATGACAATAATTGGTGGATGGGGCAGATTACAGGTATATCTCGAGAGCTCAAAGACATTACTGTGTTATTTATGCATCCCCACGGTTCAGCTAAAGGGTTCCAGTAGCCAGAGGAATCTGGAAAGAAGAAAGATGAATGTCCAGTGCTATTAGAAAATGTGCTGCTAAAAGTAAGGAAAACTTACTTCACTTGGACTATCTGCATGACTGCACACTTTTGACTGAAAGGAGCGGAGAAATATCCAACAGATCTACTGTGCTTAATCCTTCTATAAACCTACTGATAACTTTGCCAATAAACTACTGCCACCCCGGTGGCACAGTGGTCTAAGCGCTTGCTTCTGACCATTCGCCTGAGATGGGTCCGGGTTTGAATCCCGGTGAGGCATGGATGTTGTTTGTCTTACAACACTGGCTCTCTCCCTTCCCTGGAACCAGTGATCCTAAAATAGGGACGGGCGACTGCTTATAGCCCATCGAGTTGCTCGCGGTGGTCGTTAAGCCCCCAATCAAAAAAAAAAAAAATATATATATATATATATATATATATATATATATATATATATATATATAGTGTTCTCCCTAGAGTTTTTTACTGGGCGGCCCGCCCAGCTAATTTTTTCTGCCGCCCAGCTGCGGATGCAATTATGGGAAGAGGGAAAAGTCCCCAGCAACACTCAGCGTTTTTTTTTTTTTTCACCTCACGATAGTGGCTGTTAGCACTACTTTTCTTCCTCTGCTGTTCAAGATCCAAATGTAAGAAGACAAAGTGTTAAACAAAGTGTAGCTTACTCCCTTCCCAAATGCAGCGAACAAAGCCAGAGGGAAAAGTGGGTGCTGTCAATGCGCACGGGGGGGGGGGGGGTTGTAAACCAGGTGCGGGAAGTCCCTCTCCCGCGTGAAAGACAGGAGATTATCATCTCAACATCTCCCCACCCCTCTTTTGGTCCCATTTGTTCAAGCCTGCGTGACTCGTAAAGCAGATAGTGAGGATCAGGGTATGCATATGGTCATGTGATCGGTCGCTGCTGTTCACGTGCATTTTTGGAGACTGCTACTGAAATCAAAGATTTCTAGATCACAAGTGCTTTAAAAAAAAAGTTAGGAATTTTAATCTGGTATAATATTTTGAAGGAGTTATTATACACATGTATCTGAGTGATTTGATAGTACTTAATTTTGATTCCGTTTGCTTTTTGATTTCTGTGACAAACGAAACTGCATCTTTTTCTAAAAAATGCATGTGGATGGAACGGACAGACCCGTGAAGTTCGAAAACCTTAAAAATGTCTTGATGCCATAAACTGAAAAATTTATGTACTGTAGTTACAAAAAGTTTGCATGATTCTTCAGAATAGCAAATAAACGCATCTTCAACCTGAGGTTTTCAACTGTTAAAAACTGTCATTTGTTTTAAACTGTTTAAAAGTATCAGATAAAAAAATTTCCAAGTTTCTAAATAAAAAGATTATCGAGATTATCAAAGCTAAAATATTCTTTTTGATTTTGCGAAAATCTATTCACTACTTTTGAAATTATTAAAACATTAAGTTGTAATAGCGGAATGGAATAAATTTTTTAAAAATGCGTAACTTTTAAAGTTTTCAACAGATTTTGATGAAATTTAAATCTGAACGTTATTTTAACATGTATTGGTCTCCATGAAAATTGCATGCCGATATTTTAAAAATTAGAGAAATTTTACTTTAGAAAATTTTATCCCAGTCCTGTTGCTGGGGTAAGATCGAGCACTGGCCTGAACCACGGAAGTCGCGTGATTCACTGACAGACAAAACTGATCGCCCCGTTGGCTTTTGAACTTCCAGGCTATGACTGACCCCTTCTTTGTAACAAAATGCCTCCACTGTATAAGTAAAAGATGTTTTTTTTTCTCCCCCAAAGAGATATCCAAGCTGTTTAAAACTTTGACGCAATTACCTGTCACTGAAAAATATGGACAAGTAGTAGAGTAAGATTTTCATTGTGCCGCTGAACTTTGAAATGCCAAAAATGCAACAATTGCACAAACTAGTGAAGCCCTTTTATGAATATATATTGTTATAAAATGTACCTAAATAATGGCATAAAATAATCATCGCACGTTCTAAATAGACATTTATCTGGTTCATTTCTCTGAACTGTGTGTTATTCAATTTGCGCTTTTTATGTGATGCTTTTTAAAATTGCATATGGGGAAGAGGGAAAATACTGTGATTAATGGCATACAACGAACAGGTAAAAACTGATGCCCAGAAAAAGTGCAAACATTTCATGTAATATATTAAGAATATCACTTCATCCCCCACCCTCTAACCAAGTTAAAATGATTCAGGCAGGTACTACAAGCTAAGGAGTTGGGTGTCAAAATGTTGCGTCTAGAGCAATCCCACAGAATCGATCGCCACTTCCTGAATTCTGTGCTTGTATTATAAATGCGCTTACCGTGAGCCATATTCGGAATTTTGCGGCAAAAATCACTGTTGTTTTTCCTGCATGTCTATAAAATTCCTTGAGAATTTTATTTCGGAATTATTGAGGAGCTCGGTGTAATTTCTCAAACTTGTTGCAGTGCCATTGGCCATGTTGAATTTAGGAAAATATTCTGAATCCCATAACCCTGTGCGCAGAGGTTAAGTTATGGTCGCTATTTTCACGAAATGCGACGAGTTAATCCAAAATGCAAGAGAAAAATTAGTGTCTGTAGCAAAATGGCGCCAGCCATTTAAATATCAACGCATCAGCAGATTCTGCTACAGCTTTTCTATTTATGCGAAAACAAAAATTTCTGAAATTCTGGCAGTGATTCGCGCTCCGCTGTTATTTTTTTAATCCTTAAGGTATGTTCCTACAGTATCTGTTTGCTTAATCACTCCCTCCCCTTCTCCACACACTCTAGAGCACCCCCATAAAGGATGGGTGGGGTAAGATTATAGAGGCCACAGGGATTAGACTCCTTCACCCTATTCAAAGCTTTAACCAGAGTCAGCATTGACACGTCTGTGGCATTTCACCAAGGCCATCAACAGTAGTTTTCCACTGACGTCCAAAGCATTATTGGTGTGAATAATTCAGTTGGTGTTATGATTTTCCGAGAGATAAAAGCGGCTAACTTTAGCATTTTGGCTACAACTTCTTTCCCCATTTTAGCAGTTTTGCTACAGCATTTTTTGAGCCAGCTGCAAGAATGTTAAACCAGTGCATCCAGCTGCAAGAATGTTAATCTATTCTTGCTCTCACAATGCTCAGGCACTCCTAGATTAAGAAAGAGATGAGTGTGGAAGAGGGGAGGGGGGGGGTATCTATTCAAAGAAGTAAGCAGGAGGTAGGGACTTAATCTCTATTGATGAATCATGTTTGTCTGACTAAGGCTGAGATGTTGGTGACAAGTTCAGTCATTTTTTAACAGAGGAATGCAGAGAAGTCACCTCAGTGATCATTGTCATTGTGACTGTGGTGAACTACACAAGGCAGTAAACCGTAGTAGCAAATAAGGAAGTTATCAGTTCTGTGTTACATTTGTCCAGTGAATATAAAAATGGAAAAAACACTACTTTGCTACTTTTCTAAGTCCTTTTAAAGTTCCACTGAAAGAAAACATCCCTCAGCCAGTGAACAGTTGAATGATTCTTCTGTTTCAGGAAGTGCTGAAAAAACTGAACAACTTCCAACTCAAGGTCAGCAGGTGAGTACTGTTAATTCCAAGCACCGTTCTAGTGCCATTAACAAAGAATGGTTTCAGAAGTACAAATGGTTAACTGTGACTGAAGATGGAATGTTATGCACCGTATGCCTGAAATATACTACAAAAACTGCTAATCGAGAATTAACATGGGTGGATACTCCTTGTGCTCGACTGAGGAAAGAAAGCCTTTCAAATCATGAAAAAGTAAGATGCACTCTGATGCCTGCTCACGTTCTTCATCTGCTGCTTTACTGGAAAATACTGGAGTTGGAGAGATCGAAAGATCTGTTTCAGCTTTAAATAATTTGCAACGTGATGCTTTTTTAGGTGCACTGAAAAGTGTATATTGGCTTGCCAAAAATGAATTGCCTCATACAACTTTATATGAAAAATTATTAGAGCATTGCAAATTGATGGGATGCACTTACTTGAGTAATTTGAAAGTGGCAGAAAATGCTAATTACACTTCTGAGAGAATTGTTCAAGAGCTCTTAGAGGTGCTAGCTTCAGAAATTCGCTCTAATATAGTAAGCGAGTTAGCCAAAAGTCAGTTTTTTCGTGTGCTGTGTGATGAGACAACTGATATTTCAGTTGTAAAGCAGTTAATAATTTATACAAAACTTGTGTCCACAAAAACAAAAGAAGTTAAAGTTGCTTTCCTGACCACTAAAAGCATAAATGATGGAAAAGCTACAACAATTGCAAAGAATTTAACTGAAACATTAGGTGAATTAAATTTACAGCTTGAAAAACTGGTAGGTTTGGGATCTGATGGTGCCGCAGTGATGATTGGCAAGAATAATGGTGTTGCAAAATTGCTGAAGGATGCAACTCAAAATCTTTTAATTAATTGCCATTGTGTAAATCACCGTCTAGCTTTAGCTAGTGCCCAGGCTGCACAAGAAGTTAAGTATTTAGTAAAATTCAATGACATTCTGCGGCAGTTATTTTTTTCTTTCAAAATTCTGGTGTTCGAATGGCTGGATTGCACCAAATACAAGACATTTTCAACATACCTCAGCTGAAACTGAAAATGGCCAGTGATACTAGATGGCTTTCTTATGAAGCTGCTGTTCAGTCACTTCGTAAAACACTAATGAGTGTTGTGGCTGCACTGGAGAGAGAAGCCATTGAACAAAATGATGTCACTGCAGAAGGTTTAAGTAAATTTATTAAAACATACTCATTTATTGCTACATTAATGATGATGTGTGATATACTGCCAATTTTGAGCAACCTATCTAGATCGTGGTTACGGCAAGATACAGACTTAACCACTGTTAAATCAATATTAGAGGCAACCAAATCTAAAATAATTTTACTGAAATCTGACCCAGGAGAAAATTTCAGAAATCTACCCTTGCTATTGGAAAATGAGTGGATGGACCTGGCTGTTAAAGTAGATGAGGAAAGTGCAGAGCTAAGTTCATGCTCTACTGTACAAGAAAAATGTTTATGATAAATATCTGGATGTGATACAAATTCATTTAGAAGGCAGATTCCCAGATATGCCAATAATGTCAGTATTTTCTATCATATTTAACCCTGTTGCTGTAAAAGAAACATCACCAGAGAGGGTTAGTGAGCTTTGCGAAGAGTTATTTATTCACTACTCAAAAAATGGAAATCCCCCACCTCTTGATTATACTGCCACAAAAGCAGGATGGAGTGTGGCCTCAGTGATGATCAGAAGTGACTCATATAAAGATATGTCAACAAGAAACTGTCTAAAAAACCTATCAACAAATCATGAACTTAGAGAATCGTTCCCTAATTTATCCAAATTAGCAACAATTTGTCTCTCTTTACCAGTGTCAACTGCAGAATATGAAAGGGGATTCTCTGCTTTGAAAAGAATTAAAACTTGCCTACGAAACAGAATGAGCCAGAAAACTCTAAACAATTTATTGATGATAGCATTAGAAGGTCCTGATCCTTCAACTTTCAATTATGATCGAGCTGCTGATAACTGGGCAGGGAAGAAAAAAAGAAAAATACATATCTGAATACTCTGGTTATACATGTACATCACACGTGAAATTAAGAATAATGTAAACTTTGGCTGGCACCTTAAATAACAGTTTCCATTTTTAACTCTGCAGGCAAGAAAAAATATTGTTTTATTGCTAATTCAGAAAAATTTCAAAAATTGAATAAGTTATGATTTCCTTTATGAGTACTTTCTTTATTGTGCTCCATATTAAGTGCACATAATTGTAAGAGTGGAAAACTTATTCCCACATACACCATAAATACTGATGAAGACTGGCTGAAATCTGCATCAAAATTTCATTTATTAGTAAGTACCTATTTTTTTTTATCACTTATGTACAATTTTCTAATATTTATCATGTTAGTTACCTTAATGCCTACCACACTGCTATAAAGATGTTTAATAAGTATAATAATATTAAATAAAATTTTTTTTATCTTCGTCTGTGGGGGGTGGGGGTGGGGTCGTTAAAAGTGCCATCCAGCTAAAATTTCTTGCCACCCAGCTGTGAAAAAATCTAGGGAGAACACTATATATATACTAGTACTGCTTACTAAGGAATTGCTTATTATCTAAAAGGCTAATTGTGAAAAATAGTTTTTTTAATTAAAGTAAAATTTAAAAAGTTGCAATATCAATTGTAAAAAAAATTGTGTTATTGAATTACAGTAATGCTATAGTATAATAAGGTTACGTTTGTAATGTGTACTACCTAAAGAAATATAATTTTGAATAAATAAAATAGAGCATTAGCAAAGTATGAGGTTGCAAATAATTCACCTAAAAAAAGAAATGAAACCAGCAAAAATATACTGCCATGTTCTGCACATTTTTTTAAATTTGTTGTTAAATGTTCTTGTGCTAGACTTCAAAATATATTGTAATTGTACTAATCATACAGCAGTAACCTATGTTTAAACTTTGAAAACTGATTAAACGAAGTTTCCAATCAAATATGGACAATCTATTGCATTTTGGGCTGTATTATGCAACAATGCAAAAATGCTGAAAACATGTAATTTTCAAAAAAATACATAAAATTTACCAGGCAAAAACACACTATTCTACATTGAGCAATTTATTAACAACTGATAGGGCATCAAATGGACACATTTTCAGACTTAAAAAAAATGGGGTTTCTGTGAAACTGCCATTCAAAAATTGAGCATTTTTGAACTTTTGCATAACTTAAAATTGAATTTTATGGACTGCAAGCATCCCAGGTTTAAAATAAAATTTGCTGTAATAAAACTTCCATAGAGGTACTTTAGATTGCCATCCTTACTTACCTGAAAAACAATTATTTAGTGTGAGAAAATTTTTTCCCAAAATGCAAAAAAAGCACATTTTTTTACGATGAATTTTTTTTATTAATAATGCCATTAAGCTTATTCAAACTATGCCAAGTTAAAATTCAATTCAATAGCTACAAAACAAAAAATAATAATTGAATAGATTTAATAGTTTGGAAGCAGCTTTGATTTTAAAATACAGCATTTTCCCCATTTTTCAAAGATAGCTAGATTTTAGTCAAACTTCAAAACACTGTAGCAAGAGAACTTTTTTTTTTTTTGAGGAAAACCCTTTCAGGATATTTTATGTCTTCATTAGTTCTAACTATACTGTAATTTTTTGGAAAAAATCTAAAATGGTCACCTGACACATGTTCGTACTGTCTGTCTGAATTAAGATGGAAACAAAATAACTCATTAAATTATGCATGCCTATTTAAAACTGAACAAAAGTACAATTACAAATAATGCAAAATAAAACTGTGCTAATGTACTTAAATATTAATATCAGGTCAACTGCCTATGTGCAGTGCTTTCTGCATGTCCTAGTCTTGACATGCAACCTGAAGTAAACTGGAACAAGTGCACATTGATTTCCTGAGAACCTTCAGCTTTTGTAATTTTGTCCATAGACACTTTTCCTAGTTCTCTGATGCATTGAGCAGAGCTATTTTCTTGCAGAAAAAATTTGTATACCTTGCTTAGTATAATAGTAGTCCATTGCTTCCAACTTTTTATGTATGTGCAGACTAGGATCTGTGATGGCAAAAAGGGTATCTGGTATCAAAACAGGCCCTTTTCTCCAAAACAAGATCACAAGGAACTAGTAATAAATAAAGAAATAATAATTTATGAAAAAATAACACTTGTCACTGCTACAAAGTAAACTACATGAAACTGAAGAATCAAAAACAATCATTTTCCAGATTTTATTTGGAATATTTGTACATTTTTATTTGCACAAATACAAACACTTAATAGTAGATCATTACTATAGTTCATTTAAAAAAATCTGCAAAATAATTACCATCCTCATTTCCTTCTTGTAGAACAGAAGAGTATCTGCACAGATCATCAAACTGGGCTTCTAAAGACATTTTAAGAACACGTGGAGTATTCATTTTGGTAAACTGAAAGTTAAAAAAATAAAATAAAATTACAAACAGCAAGTTTTATTATTCATATATCACATGTAACTACACTTTTAGCACAAAAATTTTACTTCACATGGAAAACACTTCCAAATAAATCATTCTGGAGTAGAAACTGAACCAGCATTTCCCAATTTATATCTGCATATATGAACCATTACAGTACTAATATCAATGCATTTTCAAGCAATTGAAGTAAATTTGATCTGGGATAATTTCTCTCATATGGAATTTGACTATTTGTGCAGCCCAATGCTCTGTGGATTAGCCAAATTTACAAATTTATTTTCTTTCTATTTTCACACATGAAAATATGTACAAGTACAATGTGTGCTTAAATTTTGCACTTTAAAAGAAACTCAAGAGTAAAATAAAATCATATGCAGGGCTTGAAAAATATCTGAAAAGTTACATGCCCAGATGGGCATGTGCAGAAATTATTTACCTGCCCAGGTAGTAAAAGCTGGATGCCCAGGAAAATTTATCTTTTAAGACAACAAATCAGAATTCTAATTTTTTTAAGTTAAAAAATATGAAATTGTTTTTTACATGTTTTGCATTTCCGTTTAAAGGGTCTGTATTTGAAATGTTCAATGCACAAAAAAGTGCATCTCAAGTTTTATTATGATTATGATGTTGAAATTGGCATGGAGAATTTTAGTGATTCTGGCATGTCCTTTTCATTAAAATTTTCGCCCTTTGTCACTAAACACTGGAGGTTAGTTCCATCAGAGGCATGCAAGCATCCCATCGCTGATTATAAACAACATTTAAAGCATACAGTTCCAATTCCTGGACCTAGAGCATAATATAATTAAAGAAGTGATATTCTTCTGTCCTTGGCATCCACAACAATAATACAACTTCCGGGGATTAGCAGTGAAATGAAATACACATGACGATTGTCTTTTTTCTTGTGTAGTAGGAAATTCTATTCCAAACTTTATTTTAAAATTTAGTTGCCTGGACCGTGCAACTACAATTTTTATTTACCTGCCCAGGCCAATAATTTACATACCCCAGGCATCTCGAGCATGGTATTTTTCAAGCCTTGATAAGTGTTTACCAGGGCTTCTACTCTTTTTCATCCAAAAATAATTAGGACTCAAAAAAATATAAGGGCCTTACCAGCTGCATGTCCAACAATTATATATGCACAAATCATTATGTGCAGGGGTCGAAAAATATTGTCTGGGCCACCACGGAAAACATCATTTAAAAACATGTACCGTAATGTTTGTCGTAATAATCTGCGGAATAAAACCGACTAAACCCGTTTGTTTAAAAAATAAATAAATCTGCAGAGTAATTGTGCAGGAGAGGGAGAATAATTGGAAATGGAACTCCCTCGGAAAAATTTTCCTCAGTTCAGGAGTTTGTACGGAGCGGAGAGGAGGGGTGTCATAATGAAAGACCGCGAAAGTTGTAGGGAGGGACGGCAGGAGTTATTTTGCCTTTGTATTGTTAGGAAAGACAAAACGCTGACTGTGCTTGTGCCCACTCTTCGTTAATCGACCAATAAAAATGTACGCACAGTGCTCACTGCATGAACCTACACATGCATGCCTCATTTCAAATTTCCATGTTCTGGATCTTGTGTGCGCTGTGCCTTGTATTTAGTCCATCGCCATTTCGACCAAAGTCTTTGGTGTTGATATTTTCCTTTATTGCTATTTATGATCTATTCGAAAAGGAAGAAACGTTTCAGTTACACTGCCGAATTTAAATTTAAAGTGGGAGCACAGCTGAGGATATGATCATGTCACTACGCGATAGTTTTCAAAAGGTCAGAAAACTAGGGCAAAGCAACATGCAAAAAGCTGCGATCTCAAAGGTAAACAAACACGTCGGTAAACTCCACGGGAGAATTCACAGAAGTCCAGCCCTTTTTTTTTTTTTTACTTGTGTGTAAGCGCCCCTACTTTGAAAGCAGGATTTCTTACAAAAACTTTCGACTTACACATAAGTATATACTGCATTTCTATGAATTGTTCTATATCAGCGTTTCATCATCGGCAATGTGTAATGCAATTAGAGCTGCTGCATCGGCGTGATTAAATTTTGTGCTCTATGGATGCCACGCCACACGAAGCTTCTTTTGTGTCTGAAGATAAAAATATAAGAAAAAGCTTCCTTTAAAAATTAATTTCTTTATTTAATTAGATTCTTTTTTTTTTTTATAACTTCTCGGACTCTAGGGTCTTTATATGACCGACTTTTCTGTCGAAAATTCCGCTTCTGGATCAGCATTTGTGATATGTGGATTATACGGCGATTTATTTTTTTCTGAATGTCGCAATCTGCGAATCATACGCAGGCGTAGATTACACGAAGGTAAAAAAAAAAAAAATTGTGCAAATTCCAGGGTCTGGGGATAAACGACGAAAATTACGGTTATTCAAGAATTTGCGAGACCAGAAAAAAAAAAATATATATATATAGTGAGTACCGTTTTCTTTTTCCAGGGAGAGAGAGATAAGCTGAGGGTTAGAACATTTTTTTTGGACAGAAGTGTACATGACTTTAATATTATATATACCTCGCACTGCGGGTCTTGTGTCTGGCCACTAAAAAATTTAGCTGGCCACCAGATTTCAGAATATTTTTCTACCCCTGACCAGTAGTCGAAAAATGCGGTCACATGGTCGCCCAGGGCGACCAAAAATTTCCTGGGTGGCCCAGGCATTTTTTTAAAAACATAACTGAAAAACACGTGCACACTGTAATTTTGGTCGTATAATCCGCTGATTATCTGCTAAAAAAAGTTAAAAATATAGGTTCTGCGGATTATACGCTAAAGTAGATATAAGTCGATTTAAAAAAAAAAAAAGTTTTTGCAGATTATCTTAGGTTTTGGATCTCATATGTGCTGTGCTGTTTGTGTTTAGTTCATCCTTCGCCGTTTTGACATAACGTCTTTGCTGCTGATATTTTCCTTCATTGCTATTTATGATGTCTTAGAAAGTTTAAGTTACACTGCTGAATTTAAACTTCAAGTGAGGGGCACAACTGAGGATATGATCGTGTGATTACGCAATAGTTTTCAAAAGGTCAGAAAACAAGCATGCAGTGATATGCAAAAAGCTGTGGTCTAAAACGTAAACAAACCCGTCGCCAAACTTTGCAAGAGAATTCACGGAAGTCCAGATCTCTTTTTTTTAACTGACTTGCGTACTTCTCCCACTGTGACTCACATACTTGGAAAGCAGGATTTTTTTCAAAAAACTTGACTTACAGGCGAGTATATAGGTAATTCTATTCATTGTTCTCTATCAGTAATGCAATACTCTAGAACTGTATCGGCGTGATTAAATTTTTTGTGCTCTATGGATGCCATAGAGCACAAAATTTAATTACTACTAAGCTTTATTTATGTCCGGAGATAAAACTGTATTAAAAAAGTAACCTTTAACAATTAATTTCTATATTTAATAAGATCGTTTTTTTCTTACTTTTTCGGACTCGGTGGTCTTTATGACGGAAATTCTACTTCCGGATTCAACATTTGTGACGTGTGGATTATACAGCTATTTTTTTTTTTTTCTGAATGTCACGCTCTGTGGATTATACGCCAGGGCAGATTATATGAAGATAAAAAAAAATAAAAAAATTGTGTGAATCCCAGGGTCTGCGGATAATACGACAAAAATTACGGTAATTCAAGAATTTTTGAGCCCCAGAATTTTTTTTTTTTTTTTTTTTGAATATAAGCTAAAGGCTGAGAGTAAAGCATTATGCATTATAATTTTTTTGGACAGAAGTGTACATGACTATGATATTATATATCCCCCCCTCCCCGGTCCAATGTCTGGCCACCAAAAAATTTAGCAGGCCATTATTTTTCTACCCCTGATCTTGACTGATGTTATGAATAAGAAGACCTGCTGTGTTTCTTCAGATGAACAACTGAAACGGACAGAATTTTCTGAAAAGCGCCTTCCAAATTCAGTAGAGGCCTTGGTTCACCTCCAATAGTTAAGGAAGTTTGTTGAGGGGCAGCAGAATGTAAGTGACTCTCTATTTCATTCATTCGATTAACTTGAGGAATTTACACTTACTCATAACACAAATTCTAAGAAGCAGGCCAAAATTTGAAGTTTTTTTGTTCAACAAAATTGTAAATTTACCTTACTGTGCTTTTTTTTTTTTTTTTTGTACTTTATGAATAAATATGTTGTTTTTTACAGTACTTGAATGTGCCCATATTCAAACTTGCCTAATTCGAATTTGTCAATAACTCGAATTATTTTTGTGGTCCCCTTCAGCTTCGAATTATCCAAGTTACACTGTATATACAAAAACCAGGACTGAGCAAAGCCACAACCAGTGATACACCAACCGACTCGAACCAAAACGGTGCATCCTGCTCCTGCAGTTGCTGCTGCGGGGGCGATCTGCCAAAGAAACAAACAAAACGCTTCTTTCCTTATCCATTTTGTAGCAAAGCACTTGCAAAAGGTGCTCTCGAGGCTTACTGGTGCTTTTCTGCTATAGGAAAAAAGACAACAGGGATGGGGAAAAAAGGACAACATGGCGAAGCAGTGTGAGACAGCGACGATGGAAAGAAAAAATGATGGAGAAGGATACCAGGTCAGCAAGGCAAAGCAGTGACGATACGAAAAAATAACAGGGATAAACAACAACGCAAGGCTGAAGCAGGGTTTGGTGCAAATAGGAAAAGAAAAAATGACGGGGGAAGGAAACCAGGTTTTCGGGGCAAAGCAGCTATGACAGAACAAAAAAATGCCAATTATGAAAACCGCATTAACACAAGGCTGTGAAGCAGGGGTGGATAGAATGGCAAAAGAAAAAAATGTTGGTGTACATTAGCTTTATGGCGATTCAGTGGGAACTTTTTTGTCCCAAAATAACCGTCTTTATCGTGATTTGGTGAAAATCTAAGTGACAAGTTAAACACTGAATACTATTAAAGGACTTAACGCAAAAATACAAAAAATAAAGGACTTGCCAAGATCTGGAAAGAAGTAAAATTTCTGACCATGAAATAGGGACCATGATAACTGTCACGACCACAGACACTCAACACATCCAAACATATTACAAAAAAACATTGAAATTCCACAATATTGGAAACATCTAAGCATAGACACCTACCAACCTTTTCAGTAACCAAAAAATACAGAATTAAAGCCATAGGTCACAGTTCTAGCAAGGATGAGAATGTTTCATGAGTTTCCACATTTTGAATTTTCTGACATTGTAAACAAACAAGATAAAGAGATAGAGAGAGATTTGGCATGTTGCATTCTGCTACATTAAAATTAGTCAATCATAAACTATTTACTAAATACTCATTAATTAAAAACAAAGTTAGAAATACAAATATGAATAACATCGGCAGTAAGCAAAATATTTGATTAATATAAATATTTAAAGGAACTTCAAAAACTCAGATATTTCACCTTTTAACTTTGGCTTTGCTTGAGTCAATTGTTGCACGTTATAAAAGTAGCTATTTTTTTCAACTTCCTCTTTGTAGTGGTTGCAATGTTTTTTGATGCAAAATAAACTCAAAACGATGTTTTTGTAGTCTCAACAGCAAATCTGTTCGAAATTGTTTTCTTTTCAGAGATTTTTTCTTCATCCCTTGAATAATCACCTTACAGTGAATGTGCTCCACTATATTCACATGTGTTTTGTAATTTTACTATGAGCTCTTCGTCGATTTTTTTATTCTTTGATTGAGGGTTTAACGACCACCATGAGCAATTCAATGGGCAATAAGCAGTTGCCCCTCCCTAATTCAGGGCCACTAACTCCAGGGAAGTGAGAGAGCCAATGCCGTAAGACAAACACAACATCCATGCCGCACCGAGATTCAAACTCGGACCCAATCTTGGACGAATGATCAGAAGCTGTCGCTTACACCACTGTGCCTCATTGATTTAATAACTAAATATTGTGATATACTTTAGTAAAGACTTACTTGTTTACACTGCACATTATATCCTAAGCACTTCTTTAAACATTTTAAATACAAGTGGCACTGAAGGACAACGTTCCTGTAAGATCCCTCAACAAACCCTACTACTAAGAATTAAAAACACTAAACCTAAAATAATAAGGAACTTTTGAAAAAAATATCTTGCTTAATTTATTCTACTTACAAAATGTAAAAAAGAAAAAGAAAATAGTATTGTTATAGTATTCCTCATCTATGCTTACATAATCTTGAAAAGTAACATCAGAGACGCTTCCTTTCTCCCTTGCAAATAACTCCAGTTCGATCTCATTTGTAGATATGTCTTCATCATTCACCTGAAAGTTTTCAAAACTGGAATGTATTCAGCACTCTTTTGAAACTGCTTAGCATATCACATGCTATTCTAATGTCAATAACTGGTGCTTCATCTTCCTCTAAATTAACCAGAAGTTTCTTAAGTACACTTCTTCGGTAAAGGACTTTCATATTTTTTATTATCCATTGGCTACAGCTTGCTTGTAGTAACTTTAAGGATAAAAGTGCAAATAGTTGTCTATAATAAGAATATCTCACTTTTTTTGTTCTACTCATTCCGTTGTCAAAGCTTTAATTCATTCTGTAAAAATCACCAATGTCATCCAAAATTTCTTATCATTTTTGTAATCAACTGGGTTGATTTTCACCTTTTAAAATGACCCCCCCCCCACACACACACACAAAGAGCAATTTCTTTTGGTGAGACATCCATACTCACTCGCACACAGCACCGCAGTCAATCTGATTTTTGAATTTTTACCACCTCTAGTTTTCTATTTCTATGGCAATAATTGGTAAAAATTCTAGTCCCATCAACATTATACTCATCTCAGGGTTATATGTATATTGTGAAATGAGGCTTTTGCTGGATTTCAACAATTTTTCAATGGTGATGTCTACTACAATACTTTCACCACAGACTTGAACATTATATCATGACAATCTTTAAAACACTGTAACCATCCATTGCTTGGTTGAAAATCCTCTTTTCCTAAAAACTTCGCAAAATCTAATGACTTTTCCTTTAATAAAAGCCCAGTTATCGGAATGTTTTCTTCTGACTCCTCCAAACCACTTGAAGAGAACAGCTTCCCCACAGATGTGAATTCCTTCTTGAAACTGTTTTTCTTTCAGCACTTGACAACCCATCACTGAACTTTCATTTAAATTCACCCTTGGTCTTCAAAATTGTATGAAGAGAAATTGGTGGAATGCCAACAAACATTTTTGTAACTTCAATTTTTTTAAATTCGTATTTTCTCTACTAAACCAATTACTTCAATTTTTTTACCGAGTGTTAAGCTTTGCACTTATTGAAAGCCACGAGTTTTCAGTTTTGCTAAATCACACAGCACATACTGAGCAAAGTTCAAATGTGACAATCATTATCTGTTGTTACCTAAGTGAATTAATTTGTACACACACTGAGGGAGGTGGAGGCTGACACCACTAAGGTGAAAAGAAATTTTAGTCAGGAATTGCACTGCTAGCATGAACTCTACATCCAGGCTTAAACAAACAGGTGGTCAGCTGCAATGCCTAGCATAATTTAGATTATTGAAAAGTGGTGACAGAAGCAGGCCCTGATTTACGGGAGGGCACACGGGGCACGTGCCCAGGGCCCCCGATTTTGGGGGCCCCCAAATTTGAATTAAATGTGTACTTAATTAATGGGAATTTTGTGTGTGTATATTCAAAATTTATTTTTTTACTTTTGCATGCTCATGAGTCATGTGTTTATAGATGTGGTACTTACACGCAGTGAGTTTGAGTTTCGAATTTCACGTAAACACGTGGCCATTAATGAGTTTCAGTGGTTTAATGAGTTTCAGGTGGCCATTGAGAAGGAGGATCGCTTCCATTGATTCACATGCCTTTTCTTGCCATTCCGAACGCACCTAAACTCAACTGATCCTTCAACTTCCTGCACACGGCTTGTCGTTGTCGTAACTGTAACCACGAAGGCTTGGTTGTATTTTGCGTTGCGTTTCTTGTAGTCTGATGGAATGTTGAATATTTGTTAATTTTATATATAATCAAATTTAGTTAGTTGTAACAATATATTTAATTTGCATTATTTAACAGTTAAATTATGTCAAAACGTTCATATTTATCAGGCCGTGCTAAACGGAAAGCCAAACAATTGAAACTGAAGGATGATGACCTGCAGCATGGTAGCATTGAACGTTTTGCCATTAAAAAATTGGATATTTCACTTGGTCCCAAACGTTCTACAAATTCATCTAATTTTAGTACTGGTGAGTCTCTTGAGCGTAATTTGTCTTTGGAAGCCAGTAATCTGACTTCAGAATCATCTAACATCACAGATGCTCCTAATTTGGGAAATATTTTGAATTCATCTAATGAAGAGAGCACAAGTTCCACAATGAATGCAGTAGATCCTGCCTTATGGGGAGAAATTACAGAAGAAATGCGCGAATGCTTTTTGAGCAATCCACCAGTCCAAGATTTGAAGTTGCTGGCATTCACAGGGAAGGATACCTGTGGTAAAAAACGTTTTCTAACAGAAGGTAATTTTTTTCAGAATAAAAAATAATGAGAAGGTAAAACGCGACTGGCTTCTTTTATCCCCATCAACTTGTTTGCTATTCTGCTGGATATGCAAATTGTATGCTAGGAGCACTACAGCATTAGGATCCACAGGTTTTTTTTGACTGGAAGCATGCAAGTGAACGTATATTTGTATTTAATTGGCAACTGAAAGAGGAACCTGGCAATAAAATTTAAATTCTGTGTAAACAAAACTTTTAATACAGTTCGTATACATTGAGAACAGGCCTTGATAAAATCTAGAGGCCAGAAATGTCTAAAACCAAATAACTCAGAAGATGTGAAAAATCATTAAGTTCTTCAGTTAAAATAGAATTAAGTATATTAATATGAGTAAAGCGTTGAGTAAGTGTTTTAATTGCTGTATATAGACCTAACGTTATTTTTTTAATCTACATGCAAAAAATATCTGCAAACCTGCTAATGATTTGGAAACTATCAGCGTACGCATGTACGTCTACATTCTGCTACTCTGCACACAGTGACTATTATTTGGTCGATAGAGAATAAGGAGGGGGGCCCCGGAAGTGTTTTGTGCCCTGGGCCTCGCATGTAGTAAATCAGGCCCTGGACAGAAGGGAGAGGATAAAAGAGCATTTCCGGCAGACGAGAAAAAGTAAACAGAAACATTCTTGTCTTCATGCAAACTGACCTCTCTGTAAGAACCACAGCATGCTGACAATATCAAGTAATCCTTAATTTACCAGTAAAAGAGGAAAGGGTAATCTGCATGAATACCACTTAATTTTTTACTAACATGCTGAATTTTGATACATATTACTAAACGTTTGTCTCACTAAACTGCATGATTCTCCTTCGTCAGTTCTTTGGGGTTCATCTTATAGGGTACCTTGTCAGAGTCCCCTCATATTCTACATAATGGTAAGATAATTACTGATAAACAGCACATGGCTGCCCGTCTTAATGAATACTTTACTAATATCTCTCAAAATCTTAAACTGAACTTAAAATCATTTAATAATAATTCCCTACAATATTTTCATAATTCTTCTGTTAATAATACTTTCTACTTATTATCTATAACCAAAACTGAACTACTACAAAAAATAAACAATATTAAAACTACCTCTGGACCAGGAAATGATGATATTCATCCTTCCGTTGTTAAACATATAGCTGAAATAATCATAAACCCACTACTAAATATCTTCAACCTAGTTTTCATTACTGGTATCTTCTCACGCGCATTGAAAATTAAAAAAATTACCCCTAAATATAAATCTGGCAAGAGCAGACATCGCGATAAAGCCTCTACATGAGTATTTCACGCCTGAAAAATGCTGAATATACGCTTGAAAATTTAGAAATGCTATTTTTACGCATTGTTTTTCCATACGAAATTTCCTTTTATAATTGATTACACCATGATTTTGTCATAAAAATGAGCATTTTTTTTTATCAAGAAATTGTATGTTAACTTTTATGTCACAGTTTATGAAAAAATCATGATTTGGTTCCCATTGCCAAGCTAATCAGCTAGGGATGTGCTTTCGGCAATCATTCGGAAGAACCTTCAGGGCAGAGTGGAACTTAAGAGCAGCTCAACCGATGGGCATGCGCATTGCAGGGAAGGAGGATTCAGCCGCATCGGGATTGAGACGCTAGTGTATCGGTGCAGTTAAGCCTTGGCATGGAGGAAGTGAAAAGGGAAGTGTTTTGAAGTTCGTTTAACTGCCATTTCAGGGCAGGATTACCGCGGAAACAGAGCAGTTAAGCGGAAGTCACGGCCGCCTTACGAAATTTAAAGAAAAAATATATATAAATATAAAATCTTGGGTCCGTTTTTGGATCGCTCGCAAAATTCGCACAAAAAACGTATCCTTTGTAAAAAAAAGTATGTGATTAAGAAACGGACTGTTCAGAGTTTTGAAAATTGCAATTGAATACATCGGGAACATATTCAGTTTATGGACCTGTGAATTGGCTTCCATGCGTAGCCGTATGAGCAGTTCATTTTGCGTATGAGATTGCTCTTCGGATTTGCGGAATTCCACATTCCGGTCATACTTGAGCGATGGGAAAAAAAAAACAAAAAAACAGAAGATAATGTTTTATTTTCGGATTAGTGTGTGTGGGGGGGGGGCTCATTTTCCACCTGGGGAGCGGTATTCCGTTTTTCAGAACTTCCGAAAACAATAGCTAAACGGAGTGAAAATTTTCCCCGCGATCGTAATTTCTTTTTCTCGCGAAGTTTCATCTGTCTAGTATTGTTATTAAATATCAATTTATTGCATAAATGTTTGCATTTCAGCTTAAAAGTATAGACAATAGTTTCTGATAACGAAAGTTTGACGGAGCAAAAATCTCCTTGTAAATTTTTGGCACGAGTGTCTTTCACGGATTCGAAGAGTAGCTCTTTGTTGTCATCAAAACTGAAGATAATTGGGGGGGGGGGGGGGGGGGTGCGTGGTGGCGTTTTCCAGCTGAGGACAGAATTTCGTCTTTCAAAACTGGAAGTTAGACGAACTGCAGATTTAATCTGTAATCCTAATTTTTTTTCCCTTGAAATATTTCCTCTGCTCATTTTTATTGTAAAATATAATTTTGTTTGATAACTAATTGTGTTTCAGCTTGAAAACGGAGGGAAAATTTCCGAAAATGGAAGTCTGACAGGGCGAAGACTTTTTCTTAATCTTAATTTTTTTTTCGCCATTCTTCCACTGTTCTAAATTATTGTTAAATGTTATTTTCCCTCTATAAATAGTTGCAAAGGAAGAAACTGGACATTCCTCATATCAGAAGAATGGTTAAATCAACCAAGTCTCAATTATGAGAACTGTAAACATCTAATACATAGTATTCATGAAGATATTTTTTTTTCCAGCGCTGAAGGAAAACATGTTCAAAAATAATAAATTAGTTGACCTTTATAATACTAAACTTACACATCACGAAGTCCAATGAAGGTTTATTTTATCTTAAACATTGTGATTGAGATAGACTGTAGATTTCCTTCCTCCACAATAGAACTCTTTTTGAAGTTTGAGTGTGTACAGTGATGGAAAGTTGCAAAACCATTTTTGGAGCAGCAAAATGTGTTTTTGGAGCAGGTGAAATACATTTTTGGAGCAACAAAATGCATTTTTGGAGCAGATAAAATACATTTTTGGTGTAAGAAAACATTTTTTAGAGCAGGTAAAATATTAGTTGATAGAACAAACTCTTAAGCAAAAAATGTTTAGGAAATAGATGCACCCTACTCAAATTTAAAACATCTTGCATTGAAATACACACACACATATGTAAACATTTTAGTTTTCAAATAGATCAAACAATTTGTAACCATAGCAGGATTCTATTATTAATCATTTATTTTACAAAAAATGTTTAATTTTTTGCTGCTTTTCTCAATATTTAATTGTTCACTTTTATTCTTTTCTAATTTTTTAAGATAGTTAGCAATATTTTGTTTTGCTTCTTTTAATAGTATTTGTCCACTTTCTATTTCACTCATCTCTTTTTTTATGCCACATTCAATGTTCATCTCAGCATTGTTTAACATTTTATAAGGGAATCCAACTGCTGCAAATGTTCAGCTTCTTCCCATTTCAAATCACCTTGTGAACATTCAATTTCTTCTCTTTTGCTTGTTTTGCTGCATTTTTCCAGTACTAATCTGCTCTTGATATTTTTTCCAGGATTCTTTATAAGCTGTCAGAAGTTTTTTTTGGTTACATTAATTTTACTCACATCTCCATTTAATCTTTTGACATGATCTTTGTGCTTCTTGCTCTCCGCGTGATGCCTACAATCATCGCTGCCGCCTTGCAACAGGCTAAAATCACAGCCATATGGCTTATAAAACGTGATTTGGCAAAACTTTAGATGCCTCATAAAAAGGCCATTCTTTACTATACATACCGCTATGCACTTGACAATAAGTTTTATCTGACTTCGTTCTTTTTGTTGTCATAGCTGTTTCACTGCTATGTTTCGTTTCGTTTTAATCTAAATTAACCGTTTCCACTCAAACAACTTTTCACCCATACTCACACAGAACTCGCATTTTTTTTTCTTTTCTGCAGTAGAGGCCACAACTTAGCAGTGAAAGCTCAGCTTTAGCTCGCCATCCCCGACATACGAGCTATAGAGGCATCATCAGCGTGGCAGCCGACACCCGACCTATTTGGCAAAAAAGAAATGTAGCGAGCGTTGACATGCGAGTTATAGAGGCGTCATAGGCATCGAGGGTGTCACCCGACACGTGCAAATATTCGGAGAAAAAGAAATGTCTCGCAAGCCCCGACCTATAGAGGCGTAATCAGCACAGAGGATGACACCCGACATGCAAGCTATTCGGCGAAAAAGAAATGTTTCGCGAGCACCAACATGCGAGCTATAGAGGCATCATTGGCATGGAGGGTGACACCCAACATGCGAGCTATTCGGTGAAAACGAAATTCCTCGCGAGCGCAGACATCCGAGCTAAAGAGGCATCATAGGCGTGGCAGATAACACCCAACACGCGAGCTATTCAGTGAAAACGAAATTCCACGCGAGCGCCGACATGCGAGCCATCTTGGCATGGGTGACACCGGAGCTATTTGGTGAAAACGAAATTCCTCGCGAGCGCGGACATGTGAGCCATAGAGGCGTCATCGGCATGGTGGGTGACACCCAGATGTTTGTTTATCCGGTGTAAAAGAAACGTATCGCGAGCTATAGGGGCGTCATCGGCGTGGCGAGTGACACCCGACCTATTCGACGAAAAAGAAATGTCTCGCGAGCACCGACATGCGAGCTATAGAGGCGTCATCGGCATGGATTGTGCCACCCGACGCGTACGATATTTGGTGAAAAAGAAATGTCTCGCAAGCCCGACCCACGAGCTATAGAGGCGTAATGAGCGCGGCGGATGACACTCTACACGCAAGCTATTCGGCAAAAAGAAATGTCTCGCGAGTGCGAACATGCGAGATATAGAGGCATTATTGGCATGGAGGGTGACACCCGACATATTCAGCGAAAACGAAATGTCTCACAAGCCCCGACATGCGAGCTTTAGAGGCGTCATAGATGTCGCGGGTGACACCCGACCTATTCGGTGAAAAAGAAATTCCTCGCAAGCGCCGACATCCGAGCTAGAGAGACGTCGCGGATAACACTGGTGTTACACGCGAGCAATTCGGTGAAAACGAAATTCTTCGCGAGCGCCGACATGCGAGTCATAGAGGCGTCATCGGCATGGTGGGTAACACCCGACACGAAGATGACGTTTCTTTTTCTTTATACAGTGAAAAAGAAACGTCTCGCGAGCTATAGAGGCGTCATCGGAGTGGCGGGTGAGCTATTCGGCAATTTCGTAATGTCGGGTGTCACCCGACAGTCGAGTGGAAAGGGTTAAAACATGTGCACAGAAATTTTCACAAGCACAAAGCCACATGCAATCAATGTAAAGAGTTGGCAAAAGGCGCTGAGCTGAGTTCCTTCTTGACTTTTGCGCACGGTATTCTCAAATGGTTGTATGGGGAATCACGTGACAAACTCCGCCTCCGTTGGCGGGGGAAGTCAGAACATCGAAGGCGCATAAGGGACTATCTGTAAAGTGAGTTTTTTCGACCAAAAGACGGTAAAAAAAATAGAAATTGCGTGCAGGGATCTTGCGAGGGCTTTTCTGTATTTTTTTGGGGTGACTTCCGTAAAACCGTAAGATGGAGTGAAAATCCGCAAAAGTTGGCATCTCTGAATACCTATGAATCCTTTAGAAACAGAACCACTGTATCCTGCCACGGGAGAGCCATTTTCAGTCGCCCTCCGCGTCAATGAAATAGCTAATGACTGACCTTACGCTGTATTTACGTAATCGCGCACCTCGCCCGTAATGAAATAAGTGCGCTATCCCAAAGAGCAGGGAACGACATATAAACAATCTCAATTGCACAGCACCCGAAACACTACCAAACTATCAGTAAACAATCTTCATAAGGATTTCATAACGTACAGCATCGTTTCTCCTACATACCACGTGATTACCACAAAACTCTTTCTCCATAAGCAAAAACAATTTAATTTCCTAAATCGCGAAGATCATTGTTTTTTCGTCACTTTTGCCAAAAAAAAAACAACAAATTAGAAGGTTGGTGAAAAACATTCTGAAATTTGGGGATTGGCGGTACGGTACGTGTTGATTAAGCGCAGTTTTCACCAAATTATGCGTAGACCTTAAAAACACGTCATTTGATTTGACGTTTAAAACGGCATTTTTTGCCGTGAAATTTTTTTTCGCTTCTTCAACTTTTGCTCTGGATTGCCGTTTCGGCGCAGTTGGGCGCAAATATTAAATTTTTTCGTAATTTGTAGCAGTTTGGCGCAAGATAATGATATTGGCGCAGTTCGGCGCAAACTTTCCATCACTGTGTGTAGAATCTGAATCTGTGAAACAACACATACACAAGTTTTAGCACAGTCTTTCAAAAGCAAAACAAAATTTTTTGCAGCCTCATGGATAAAACAAGACAAGTAGGTAAGATTTTGATAAATTACGACTTACTTATTTTATATAAAAGAAATTCAATTACAACCTAATTCATGTTGACATATTTATATATAGATATAATTAGTTGTTTTTATATTAAATATTATTTAGCTAAAAATGCGATAATTGTTTGTTCTATAAAATTACTCCTTTGAAAAGAAAAATACTCCTTCAAAAAATGTGAAGGTGTATTTTTACTCTTTTGAAAAAATCCTAGCATGATCTCTAGGCAAGAGTAATGATGCTCTAACAATTATCGTCTTATAGCTAAATATGTCAATCTCTGCTAAAATCTTAGAAAAATTAATCTATATGAGATTAATTTTATACTTACAAAAATTTAATATCATTAATAAAAATCAGCTTTCAGAATATAATTTAAAAAAATCTTGAATCAAAAAATATTACACTCACTGTTTGACTTGACTAAAGCGTTTGATACTCTCAATCATCAATTTCTTTTAACCAAATTATATAATGCGGGTGTGAGCAGGGCCCGATTTACTACATGCGAGGCCCAGGGCACAAAACATTTCCGGGGCCCCCTCCTTATTCTCTATAGACCAAATAATAGTCACTGTGTGCAGAGTAGCAGAATGTAGACGTACATGCGTACGCTGATAGTTTCCAAATCATTAGCAGGTTTGCAGATAGTTTTTGCATGTAGATTAAAAAAATAAAAATGTTAGGCCGATATACAGCAATTAAAACACTTACTCAACGCTTTACTCAGATTAATATACTTAATTCTATTTTAACTGAAGAACTTAATTAATTATTTTTCACATCTTCTGAATTCTTTTGTTTTTAAAGGCCTGTTCTCAATGTATACGAACTGTACTAAAAGTTTTGTTTACACATAATTTAAATTTTATTGCCAGGTTCCTCTTTCAGTTGCCAATTAAATAAAAATATTTCCACATGCATTTTGTAAGTCCAGTATTTTTGAATTAACTTGTTGAAAATCATATTTATAATTTTTGAAGGTTCATTGATAGAACTGTTTTTCTGGATATAAAAACTTTCTTTAATTAATCTCTTGTTTTTATGAGGTTCGTAGTCCAATATTTTAATATTTTGCCATAAAAGTCCATTTTACACACATTGCTGCACATTCAATTAGAATGTACTATTTTGTCCTCATTGGAATCTGTAATGTTCTAATAATTATTTGTTTTATTAATTTTCCTTTAAATTATCTTATTCTATTGTTATCATGGTTTGCGGGTTGGCAGCAAGTTTTCTGTTTCAATAGCTGTGTACGCAGATACATTTTATTTTTATACAACTCTGGCTGTGCGGGGACAACTGGTTGATCAGTAGTTTGTGGTGTTAATGATCCCCATAGACTCTAACTATAACAATATATCAAGACATCTTAATTTTAGTGAATATTGTGGTCTTGCAATGTACTGATTCTTGCGTCTAGAACATGAGAACAATGCATCCAACAAAAAATGTGAACTAAAACAAGAAAAAAAATCCATGGTGACCTCCACTGGACTTCCTCATAAATAGAGATGTGAAGCTGCATAAAAAATTAAAAAAGTGCTATGGGAACTCCTACTTCCAGCTTCCCCGTTTCTACCAAGATTAAATCAGCGCATCATGATCAATATATCAGAAAACTGCAAAACATAAAATTTTGTGTTCATGAGGAAGAGTCTGAGTTACACAAAAAAAAAAAAAAAAAAAAAACATAATAATATTAACCTGAAAAGCTGAGGGGAACACCTAGTCTGGTTCAATTTTTGGTAAATGTGTTGTACTTCGGCGTCCTAAATTATTTGGTCACAAAAGTTGTAAAATTTAAAAAAAAAAAAAGCATATTAAAGATGTTTACCGAAAAACTTACCTCCAAGTAGGACGAGTAAACACACGCTGCGGCGACGACCTGAAGCTTTGCCTCGTTGAATGGAAGGTTTGCTGCGCCTGGGAATTCATGGGCAGAAGAGTTTAACAGGAATCAGGTACGCTCTTGTCAGGAAAGAGTAACAGAATATACTGCTACGCTAAAGAATGTAGTTTGTAATTTCTGTCTCACTTTTTAAAGAAGCATGCAGAGACTGTCTTCATTCTTTGGCATGTAATTTCCGTGATACGAAATAGTAAGTATGCACATGCCTTTCTTGTTTCTAGAAAAGCGTTAGAGTAAGTGTCGCATTCTTTCTAACGGAATTTAGATGGCAAGTTTAAAAGTGAAAGTCTGATTACTAAATAAAAAAAATAAAAAGCTTCCACAGAGAAATGAGTTCATACATTCAGCATCAAAGAATCCATGTGAAAAAAACAAGAAACTGTCCGATTGCGTTGTCAAGAACTGACACCGAAATTAACTATTTTCTGTAGCGTAGCACTACACTCTTTCCTGACAACAGCGTACTCGGTTCCTGTTGTACTATTCCGCCCGTGAATGTCCTGGCTGCAGCGATCCTTCCTTTCAACGGAGCACAGCTTCATGTCAACGCCTCAGCGTTGTTTAAGGCCTCCCGCAGCGTCTGCTGACTCGTCATACTTGGAGTTCAAGTTTTTCGGTAAACATCTTTAATATTCATTCTAACAATGAAATTTTTTCACTATTTCCCCTTAAATTGCATATTTTAGAATCTGTACGTCACACTTTTTAGAAATTTTACAACTTTTCCGACCAAATAATTTACCACGCTAAACTACACATTTACCCAATTTTTACCAAAATCTAATGAGCACATATTGACATGAATGTATAAATTGTCCAATGTCAAACAAAACTGACAATACGATGACAAAGTGCTGTGTTTGGGCACCAGATCTTTTTATTTGTAATAACTCGGTTACTATTCTTTATTTTTAGGAATGAATAAAAACAATTGAAAATTTACCTCCTATATCAGGACGAAACAGTTGGGTTGAATATTTTACTTCTACATTCCCTAGATGCAAAGTCATGTATCAGAGAATCATAATTTAAAGACTGTGCAACATCACTCTCCAAAGACAGCAGAGCTAATGCTGCCAGTTTCGTTTGTCGCATGGTTGATCGTAAGGGATTTTTAAGTCTTTTCAGCAAAGAAAATGATCTCTCACTTGTACAATTTGAAATCTGTAATGTCATGAACATTCTAAGTGCAGTCTCAGTGTTCGGAAATGTGGCTTCTAAATTGTTTACCTTCAAAGTTTGCAGCATCTGGGGAATGGTTGCATGCTCCCCCATCATTGAGAATTGCAAAAACTCATCTGCAAACTGGTCGTCAAGGTCATTGTTATAGTATTCCTGCAATGCTTTTGCACCTTCAAAAATTTCAGATCTTGGTTTTTTTGTAAAAATTCAAATTTTCTCATTATATTTTCATAAGCACTTTTTCTGCTTGAAAGCTGAGTGACTAAAGCATCACAAAGCACATAATGAACCTGAGTTCTAAATATATCCCTTGCATTGAGTTCTATATGTTCACTGTTACATTCATCTAGGTGTTTATTCTTGGGCACTTTCTTTCTTCGGGAATCATGACCATGGTATTGCACATTTTCAGACACTAATGTTTTAGCTTCTTCTTCATAGACTTCAAAATTTTCCCTCACGAACTGAATGAATTCAATTAACGACTGGAAAATTTTAGGTACTTCAGAAATATTTGCTTTTGGATTCTGGCAAGTTTGATTTACACAGTTTAATCTCTGAAGTATTGTGTCCCAAACTACTGCGCTGATCGATATTTCCATTGTTTGCATTTTCTTCAGCAGTGATTTTGCTTCATCTTTTGTCTGTGGAGAATCATCTACATTTTCTGACAGAAATACTAAAACTTTCTCTATTTCACGATAATTTTTCCTCACTGATCGTGTAGCTGCAGCATCTGCACACCATCTGGTAACTGACCGACTCTTCAGTGTGAGTGATGAATTTCCATGTGCTTCCTGGAATTTCTCCTGAAGCATCTTCCAACGGTGAGTTGATGCAGAAAAAAAAGTACAGAGTTTTTGCAAAAATGTGAAAAAAGAGAGAACTTTACCACAACTATCTATGCTATTCACACCAACTAAATTTAAAGTGTGAGCAGAACATGGCACATATTCCGCTAGTGGATTGATTTCCCTAATGCGTGTTTGAACACCAGAATACTTCCCAGACATGTTGCTGGCATTGTCATAGCTTTGGCCTCTGACATTCATATCCAGGCCAGCATCCTACAGTAAAGATATCATGGCATTTGTAATGTTTTCTGCAGTATGTCCATGGAATAGAATAAATGTCAAAAACCATTCTTTTGCTTCACAATCTTTGTTGACATACCTTATGATAAAAGTCAGTTGATCTATGAGTGCAATGTCTGGAGTAGAGTCAACTATGACAGAAAAATATTTTGACATTTTTATTTCATCAGTGATGGCATTAAAAACAAGTACAGCCATTAATTCAACAAATTCATCCACACATGTTGAAGATAAGTAACTGGTGTTACCACTTCCTGGATTCCCACATTTTTCCAAGTGTTGAGCTAAGAATGGATCAAATTCTGCAATTAATTCTAAGCAGCCCAGGAAATTTCCATTCTGAACTGATCCAATTGTTTCATCATCACCATACATTGGCAACCCACGAACTGAGAGATACTTAACTGTTGCAACAACTCTATGCAAAACATCTTGCCAGTACTTGTATTCCTTTCGATACTGCATAACTATCTGACAGTCAATGCGTGCAGAAGCATTCATGCGTGATGAATAGTCACATACTGCTTGCCTGTGTATGTGTGAATTTTCATGCTCTGTAAGACGTTCACTTGCATGCTTCCAGTCAGAAAAACCTGTGGATCCTAATGCTGTAGTGAATAGTAAACAAGTTGATGGGGATAAAAGAAGCCAGTCGCATTTTATCTTCTCATTCTGAAAAAATTACCTTCTGTTAGAAAACGTTTTTTACCACATACTGTATATCCTTCCCTGTGAATGCCAGCAACTTCAAATCTTGGACTGGTGGATTGCTCAAAAAGCATTCGCGCATTTCTTCTGTAATTTCTCCCCATAAGGCAGGATCCACTGCATTCATTGTGGAACTTGTGCTCTCTTCATTAGATGAATTCAAAAGATTTCCCAAATTAAGAGTATCTGTGATGTTAGATGATTCTGAAGTCAGATTACTGGCTTCCAAAGACAAATTACACTCAAGAGACTCACCAGTAGTAAAATTAAATGAATTTGTAGAACTTTTGGGACCAAGTGAAATATCCAATTTTTTAATTGCAAAACGTTCAATGCTACCATGCTGCAGGCTATCATCCTTCAGTTTCAATTGTTTGGCTTTCCGTTTAGCACTGCCTGATAAATATGTACGTTTTGACATAATTTAACTGTTAAATAATTCAACTTAAATATATTGTTACAACTAACTAAATTTGATCATATATAAAACTCACAAATATTCAACATTCCATCAGACTACAAGAAACGCAACGCAAAATACAACAAAGCCTTCGTAGTTACAGTTACGACAACGACAAGCAGTGTGCAGGAAGTTGAAGGATCAGTAGAGTTTAGGTGCGTTCGGAAAAGCAAGAAAAGGCACGTGAATCAATGGAAGCGATCCTCTTTCTCAATGGCCACCTGAAGGTTATTAAACCACTGAAACTCATTAATGGCCACGTGTTTACGTGAAATTCGAAACTCAAACTCACTGCGTGTAAGTACCACATCTATAAACACATGACTCATGAGCATGCAAAAGTAAAAAAAATAAATTTTGAATATACACACACAAAATTCCCATTAACTAAGTACACATTTAATTCAAATTTGGGGGTCCCCCAAAATCGGGGGCCCGGAGCACGTGCCCCGTGTGCCCTCCCGTAAATCAGGGCCTGGGTGCGAGGGGTATTGCACACACCTTACTTACTAATTACCTAACTGATAGATTTCAATATACTATCATTGATCAACCTCAATCATCGCTACTACCGATTCCTTCAGGGGTTCCTCAGGGCTCGGTTTTGGGTCCCATATTATTTAATTTATATATAAATGATATTTTTGATATAACATCTAACAACACTATAATCCTTTATGCTGATAATACATTGTTACTATTCTGTGGCAAAAATCTTAACGAAATGGTTACTCAGACAAATTATCAATTACAGATTTACTCGGAATGCTTAACATACAATTAACTTATAATTAATGTTAATAAAACAAAATCTTTAGTAGACAAAAAACATTACATGTACACAAGTTCCATACTTACTTTTAAATAATACTCCTATTGATATAGTACAGAACTTTTAAGTATCTGGGAATTATTCTAACTTTCAACCTAAGATGGAACAACCATATAGACTCAATTGCAAATCCAAAAATATTGGGATTGTAAGCAAAATTATTTTATGTTTAACTACTAAAACATCTAAACTTTTGTACAATATGCTTTTCCAATCACACATTAATTATTGCTTTTCCTCATGGGGACAGACCACTGAAACCATCAATAAACTACAAAAATTACAGAATAAATGCATTAGGTTATTAGACTTAAAAAAAAAAAATGTTTTCATATCGACTTCCAACCTTACACCATACTTATGTCAACCTCAACCATTACGGAATTTTATCTATTAAACAATTATTTGATTTCAAAATGTGTACACTAATGCTTCAAAGAATTAAACTGAACTTACACACAGATATCATTGAATTGAATTTACATACTTCTCACCATGAGACACAGATCATTATTAAGACCCATACATCCAAAAACCCTCATGATGAAGCAGAGCTTAAATTGTATTGGTCCTCAATATTGGAATACACTGCCAACTGAGTTAAGCACAATAACCTAAATTTATTCAAAAACAAACTTTAAAAATATTTGCTAAGATAATTAAAAGAAATAACTTAAAACAAAAATTGCTTACAATATAACTAACATTTAACATTACTGCTGTGCTTTATTGAACCTGAGTTTGCTTGCCTATTTTCTTGGGTAAACCTTCCAAATGTGGCCCAGAAATAGTTTTCTGAAGCGACGATAGATGACGACACGTTGTCGCTACATCGTAAAGCGCTGCGCTACGTTGTGAAAGTGGCAAAGGAAGTGAATAATATGGATTAAAGATGGCCCTTAAAAGGTCCTTTATGAATGTACATTGTGGCATATGTGTGAAATATTTATTATGACGGAAGAATAAGTTTTCTTCATGAATATGAAACTCTACCTAGCAGAATAAAAGCAAGAAAAGTTTTATCCGCCAGGGAAGAACTTCCTGATTGCCCGAAGCAGGACTTCAAAGCAATGTTCTGAGGAAAGACGGCAATTTCGTCAGAATAAATATTCCATAATATGCCCACTGGTCTATCATAATGGTTGTTCCTGGCTCGACGTGATTTCAAAGATGCAAAGAATCCAGGTGCCCTCGACGAGACGACCAGTTGTACTTGCATTTTCCCACTTTGACGATGAATCCATCACCACCAAGCCTTCCTACTATATCCATAGGAATGTGAGCATAAAAAACCACGTACCAAGAGAACAAAGTGACGTAAGTAGCTATAACACATTTAACGTGAAAGGAAGAGAGGGGAAGTACTACCGTGGCGCCATCTGTCGAAGCGGGCCACTTTTGGAAGGTTGACGATTATGGGCAAAACACGTAACAATATTAACAAAGAAAGGTAACTTGATCACGCTAGTTACGTTAACTAAAACTTTTACAAAAAGTTCGCTAGTTACGTTAACTAAAACTTTTTGTAAAAGTTTTAGTTAACGTAACTAGCGTGATCAAGTTACCTTTCTTTGTTTTGGAAGGTTAGCCTTTTCTTGAAAAATCAGGGCTTGTCAGGACTCTCTGAGGCCTTTTTCCTGATTTTCCCTGCTATTCTTATGAAATATAAATTACTTATGTACATTCACAAAGCCTACAATGTAACATCAAAAATAAAAAATAAATATTATTACCTACCATATGCTTTTTAATTTATCTCTTCAAAACCAGTTCCTTATTTTTGACCAGACTAGTCAATACATTAATACCAAAATACCTTTGCATCAGTGTAATTCCAGTGTTAAGACATTTCTGAGGTTGAACATTATAAGTTTTACATTGGACTGTTTAGAAATTTTTATTACACCTGTTTTTTCAGGCACCTATTGTCAAATTTTTTGCATTGTATATCAGAAAAAACTCCTCACACCACACATTTTATGAATAGCTGTGCTCTTTCTGAAAAACAAGTGATAGAATCATCCAAAATGTTCAAACCCAGAAACATCCAATAAAATGAACAAGAAAAGTTCATCTCCGATATAAAAGTATGCTGATATTTTACAAAATATTTTACAGAGGAGGTATTAATTTTTGAGGGTTTTATGAATCCTCAACAGAGCATTTTTATGTACTGACATCTGTCTCTGCTTCCACTCCATCCTACATGTGTACTTTTATTGTGTTTTTGAAATTTCCTTTTTCATTTTTTTGCTGCATCCCCCAAAACATTTTATCAACAGGAAATTAATTGGCTAAAAATAAGAACTGGGTATTATGCAAAATTATATAAACTGCTGCTGAGAAATGAAGAGGTGTCAAGATAAAAAATACAATTCAAATTTTGACCAATTAGCACTCTGTAATTATATTCTTGAAAATAGCAACTTGAATCACTCTGATTTCCACATCAGTGACGATTAAACACCTCGAAATATAATTGATTTGGTTAAACGATCCCGGAGGGTCTGCCACAAAGAAAATGTATCACAATTTAAGTTCGTGATCAAACGGCTGAGGTCGTTTGTAGTTCATTAGCTACGTAGTGTTAAACTAATGCCAACGGTAAGGCAATGATGTACGTGTACGTATAAGTCTAGTTTTCTTAAACATCAAAGCAGCGTTGCTATCAATAATGACAATTGCCCATTATTATATAAAATAAGCAATTATCTTACGCTATATTATAAATGGCTGCTAGTCTCACAAAAGGGAGATTTCAAATAACATTGTTTTATTTATAAATCAAAGAACAAATTTCTTTGAAAAGTATGAAATATAGAAGAAAAAAACTGATTTTTCTCTTTTTGAGTTTTAAAAACAAACCAAAACCAGTTTCAAATGCAAACCATTTCACTTAGAAACGCTCTTCTGTAACTTTCAAAGATGTTAAGTTGTTGATCTCTTTTAGACAATACAGCGGTCATTTAAATTGAGGTATACAATTGCGGAAAAGCAGAAATGTGCTATCATACGAATCAGCAGAAATTTAAAAAAACAAACCTTCAGCATTAATTAAAAGTTTTGAGGATTACTTAAAAACACAGCACAGCATTCACTACTTCATTTTTCACCACACTCGCAAAAGCCGCGAACACAAAATACAATTCAAATTTCGACCAATCAAAGCTAAGAAAATCGCAGGTACGGTTATCATGTTCTTTAGGTGAAATCAGAAGATGAAAATTCCTTACACCGTGTGTTGCTTTTTTTTATTACAGGTTTAACGACCACCGTGAACAACTCAGTGGGCAGTCTCCCGTCCCTAATTCATGGCCACTGGCTCCAGGGAAGACAGAGAGCCAATGCCGTAAGACAAACCAACATCCATGCCTACGGGATTAGAACCGGGACACACTTGAACGAACGGTCATAAGCCAGTGCTTATACTGCTGCACCATCGGGGCGGCAGTGCAAGTTCAAACAGAACATGTTGTTAAAATTGAAAACTTCAGTCATCTATGAAATGCGATTCCTGATTTATGAGCATTCGTCCGAGAAGGATGCGGGTTCGAATCCCGGTGAGGCATGGATGTTGTGTTTGTCTTACGGCACTGGCTTTCTCTCCCTTCCCTGGAACCAGTGACCTTACATTATGGACGAGCGACTGCTTATAGCCCATTCAGTTGCTCAAGGTGGTCGTTAAACCTTCAATAAAAAAAAAGTATGATTCATTTCGGTTTGATAATAACACGATTTCTGCCCCCGAGAATCTCGCAATTTAAATATACGGGCAACTAAAACCGCATGCAACTCGGTAGGGTATCATGTAAACAACCAACGAGGTAGAAGTAACTCGGGCACTGAGATAAGGATATAGTCTGTGGATGTGGTATTCTGACTGATTAAGATCAGCAAATCAAAATTAAATCTTCGAATAGAAGACACTTTTCGCAGTAATAAAGTTTACATGCCTATTACTTAATCATATTTATTATCTATCAGGCGTAGCATTAAAAAATTCCAGATTCTGTATTTTTTTAAATCTGTATGTTGTGAAAATAACTCTTTTGACATATTTCTCCGTTTCTCTGCATTCATCGCCCATGCGCTAACGCTCGTCTGCATCTGCAGTTCGCACTATTCCACTTAAGGCATTAGGTGGTAAAATCGAATGGATGCGCAATGAATTAGACTTTTTAATAATTTAGAAAACGCGATTCATTTTAAGAATTGTTTGCTTAAAAATGAAATTCACTGAGAATTTGGCTACCCATATTACTCCAGAATGGCGGAAACAATACGTTCAGTATGAGGTGAGCAAATATTTATAGTTATTTTAGTTCGATAGGATTATGTCCACCCAGGCACCTATGAAAGCTAACATTTGTGTAGAAATATTGTACATTTATATTAATCGTTTAATCAGATAACCGCACTTGTATATCCTTTCCACAGGCTCCTGTAAAGTTCACTGATAATTTCATTACTTTGGGTAGCAGCATATACTACATAAACAACTTTTGGTTTCCCGCATGTTTTTTTGCTTTCACTTGAGCGTATATATTAAGTATTGAAATTTCCTGTAAAAAAAAAACAAAAACTGTAATTCTAACCTGATGGCACATTGTAAGGTATTCAGTCATGATGAAAGTGATTCTAATTCTAAATAACACATGTTCTCAACTCTCTGTACATGCTCTAAAAAAGTTTTGTGATGAAATGCATACACAAGTATTTCATCACAAAACTTTTGTTGTTGAGAACAATCGATGGAACCGGATATTCAGGTCTGTAGTGGAGGGTGTACGGCGGTATACGCCGTATATCCTCTGCTTTTTTTTTTTTTTTTTGGCAGAATAGCGTATACCTTCAATGCCCATATTATCAACAGAACTTCAATCTCGAACAACATCGCTGCCAAGAGCTGAACGTCTAATAAAAAGAATCATAAGAATTATCGAGAGCTTCGGAGAAAATCCTGGGACAAAAACGCATTTAGAATTAGCAGCGAACGAGGAATTAATATTATTTTAAAATATCCCAACAACAAAATTGTACCTATTAACCAAGCCAGTTTATTCAAATCACAGTTGACAGGATGAAATCAAGACTGTTCAGATTCAAACAGTGAAAATGTACAACTTCTTAAAGATATTTCTTCATTAGAGCAAATAAATATTAAAACAGACTACGTGCGCTATGGAAAACTGGAAACAAAGCGAAACTGTAGATGTAATGATGAAACACAAGCTATTCAGAGACGGAAAATATACTGAAAATGTCCAAGTTGTACCAGAAAACATAAAACCCCTCTTAAGAATGATTTCAACTCTGCCTTGTTCGACAGCTGAATGAGAACGAGGATTCAGTTTAATGAACAACATTATGACCGATCTTAGAGCATCTTTGTTAATCTTGAATGTATCTATTTAACCTGATGTTCATAAATTCAAATGGACCGCCCATTGAACGATTTAATCCAAAAAATATGTAAGATCTTGGTTGATGAATCAACGTTCAGCAACTGATAATAGTTCAAGAGTTTCTTCTATAGAAGAACAGTGCTGTAAGGACTTATCTCGTCAGGGTTTTTTTTTTTTTTGGATTGCAGTTTTAATGACCACCGTGAGCAACTCAATGGGCTGTAAGCAGTCGCCCGTCCCTAATTTAGGGCCACTGGTTCGAGGGAAGAAAAGCCAGTGCCATATGACAACTGTCAAAACAGCATCCATGCCTCACCAGGATTCAAACCCAGACCCCTTTCGGACGAATGATCAGAGGCCATCGCTTAGACCACTGCGCCATCACGGCTCAGGCTTTATGGGATATATTTCAATAAAAATTAAAATAATCTTGTGCATGCTCTTCAACATGTCATAATTTGCAGGAGAGAGGAGAAGATACTTTATTCATATCGGTAAGTGAGCTCATCGTCATAATTGCTAAAAAGACACAATACTCCCACGAGGGTACCGTGCCTTTTTTTTTTAATCCATGTAGTATAACCTTATTTTTTAGGATTTGCACATAGTATACACTCTGCTAATTTTACGACTACAGCACTACGGATATTATTCATTGCATTGGGCAAACCATTTCAAATGTGTGCAGCGCCTGTTTTTCTCCTTCTGCAGATGTTGGATACAAAAGCAGGAAATTTAAAATCCATGATAAAATATTATTACACTGTCAAATTGTATGTTGCTGGAGCTTTGTGGCCTCAACTTCATTGTCCTATATATATGTTTCAGAATATTTGCTAAGTAGTCATATCTAAGACAGCACAATGATTCTGTAATGAATAGCCAGGTTGAAACATTGACAATCTTCTAGGAAGATCTTGTTGGAGCCACTATTAGATGCATTTACAAAAACGATAAATGAATCTAAGAATTTGCTTTGTGTTCTTCAATTCTGGTGGTTAACCTTCGTCCTGTTTCTTTTATATATGGTAATCCACATGAACACTCTATTTTATAAATGACACATTCCTGGAGTACAGTATTTTCTTCTTTTTGTTTTAGGGATGGTAAGTATTTTTTTAATTTTGTTAAAACAAAAAGAAGAAAATGCTTTACTCCAGGAAGGAGTCATTTATAAAATAGAGTGTTCATGTGGATTACCATATATAGGAGAAAAAGGATGAAGGTTAAGCACCAGAATTAAAAACACAAAGCAGCAATAAGGAACATCTCAAATAAAACAGGATTAGACAGGCACATACGACAAACTGGCCATAAAATGGACTGGGACTCCTTAAAAGTGATAAAACATCAATCCCACGTAATTATCCGGAAATTAGAGGAATCCCTGGAAATTTACAAGACAATAAGGTGGCGACATCAATGACCATGCTGGATAGAAAATCCATCAGGTTTGGTTGCCAGACCTATGGAAGTAGGACGCAAGAACTCCTGGCGAAGATCTAGTGTATAGATCGAAAATTTGATACCTTAATAAATTTATCCTCAATAATTCCCATTAAATGTTTATAATACTGAAAGTATAAGAGGAAGCCATGAAGTCATTAATTATATATATTTATATATATTATATATTTTGGCCTTTGTCACTGATTGATTTTCACAGCATAAATTCAGATAGTGGATCTTGTTCACTTACCTGCAACTTACATTTATAAAAGTTGTTCCCGACTGGAAAGTATTTTTTTTATAGGGAATTTAATTTTTTTTTCCTATTCCAAATGCATAATGAAAGCCTGATTATTATTTTATTGCATTTTTATTCATAGGGTAACTTTAACACATTTTCTGTGTTTACATAAGTAAACACACGCACATGTACATATAATATATGTATTTATTTTTGTATAAGCTAACCCTCATTTAAATGTTAAAAGCTGGTGAAAATTGGGACCTGTATCTCTTATTGCTGAGACAATCAACAGCACATGCATTTTCCCACCCCTTTTTGTTTAAAGAAAAATAAATCCAATAACTGTCTGCTATGGAACACAACTCAGTGAACACAAAAGATGTGGTGGACTGGGCAGTACCAAAATCCAGGCCCATCTTGGACAAATGATCCAAAGCCAGCACCTTCGATTGTTAGGCCACTGTGTGGTGGGGTGGGGTGGGGTGGGAGTGTGGATACTATAAAAAAAATGTTCTCAGCAAAAGTATCCGGTACATCGGTGCTATTATTAATTGAGTGACTCAGACTAAAGCCACCAGGTTTTGAAGGAAGAGAATAATGCAAGGTTCAATAATAGCTTTAAACTTTTTGCTCATTTTCCACAATTGCTCATGGGGTGACAAGCTTGGTTGTATTGCATCTTTCTTTATGGGAAAAAGATCCCCAGTTAGCCTATGGAAAACGAGCACTGTGCTTTCTACCATGAGTCAGTGTGGGGAAAATATTGTAACACAGATATTCTGAGTGACTCAGTCAAAATGGTGTTTGACAGAGGCTCAAGGTGAATGCTAGTTTACCATTGTCATAAAACATTACTATTGGGCACCCCATTATGATGCACAAATTGCATTTTCTGGCATGTTGCTAATGGCACATCTTTCATTTTTCCTCCTCTTAGAAATGCTGGTGCCTTTGGCCATTCAGTATCGGTGGTAAGAACAATGGACTCATGAGGTAGTATATCCAATGGTAGATGGTACCAATCCAAACATACACTTCAGATCTTTGCTGACACTGAGATTGCCAGAGTTTGTCTGAATTGTCCCACACCCAGTGATGCATGTTGTAAAAGTTCATAATGTCATCTTCAGTGAATTGCAATTTATCCATAGAACACACGCCTTGGAGAAATTCAGGTTTGGTACATTTTTGCATAAGCCAATGAGCAAAGATGATTTGAGGAGAGAAATCTGCTGGTGACAGTGTCTGTACCCATTGTACATGGTATGGATACACTTCTTCCTTTTGGCATATATGTGATATGGCAGAATTTCTGCACCCACTGCTATGGCTACTCTTGTGCTAGTTCCGGGCTTCTCTGCCACCATGTCCAACACCCTTTCTATGAATGCAGGTGTATGCACCTATCTGGGTTGTCCCTAATCTGTAGCATGAAGCACTGTCAATTCCATTTTTCATAGAGGCTGCTGTGGAAAAAATTCTTCTGTGCGGGAAAACCATCCTGTATAGGTGCTGTGCTTCCTTGCTATTTTGATTTGCTTTTCCATAAGTGAAGAGAATGTCAGCCCACTCAGCATTTGGAAATGGAGTACACATATGTAATTCATGAGACAAACCTTAAGGGTTGTCTTATGTTATAAAACATGCTTTAGACTAAATATACATAATATCTAAGGTATTATTATCTGATATTGGCAAAGTATTTCACACGTTGTTGCTCCATGAGGCACGTGCTCCCAGCCCAAGAGAGGTCTATTATTATGGGTTTTTTCGGTTAGTTAAAAAATTTTAATAAATGAAACAATTAGGTTATATTATTATCAGTTCACATTGATTCGTTCACACAATCAAATGTTTTAAATTTACTATTAATTAAAAGATTGTATTAGAAAAAGTTATATTCGTCGGGTCGGGAGACGGCTCTCAAGAGGCTCTTTATCACGTTGTTATGGCGAGCGCTTTCGGCACAGCCGGTATGCCATCGTCGGGCCTTCTACACCTACATGAGGGTTTCCTTGCGTGTGTGTAGCCGCTGGAGTTGCATGTCGGGAAACGAAGGGAAAGTTTTGCGGGCTGTACGTGTTAAGTGATTGCTTCTCATGTGTCACCATCTATTGGATGAGTTGGTAGGTATATCAGTCGTAAGTATAATTTTTTTCTTTTTTGTGTAGCTATTTTTGAGCTATTGTTACTTATTTGTAGAAACAGCTGTATTAATTTTAGTCCTTTATTAAATGGTGTGACTTTTTGTAATGTTCTTTTTTTTGTCTTTTTTTACGGATTTTTTCGCTTTTTATAAGTGACTTCCAATCTGTATCCAGGTTGGTAGGGTCTTGTAAGTTGCATATTTTATCTTTTTTTTTTGTTCAATTATAACGCTTTCAGAAATCCTTAATTCTTTTTTGTTTGTGTGGGTGGCTAGTAATTTAATATTTTCAAAATCAGGATATTGTTTATGATTAATGCAGTGTTGAATGAGTGCAGTTTTTTCATTTTTTTGTTCCAGTTTTTTATATGTTGATGTAATCTTTTTATTAATCTATTTTTTGTGCTACCAATGTAAGACATGTGGTCTCCAGAACTCTGTGAAGCAATAGGAATTTCACACACGCCTGCTGATTGTAGTATATTATTGTTATATTTTTTCTTTATAACTAAGTCACTAATATTCTGAACAGAATGACCAAAAATAATGTTGTGTTTCTTCATTGATCTTAAAAATGTTCCACTTAGTCCTCTAATAAAAGGAAAAGAACCTGAAAATTTGTATTTCTTTTTGGAATGTTTTTACTAGACTCCTTTAAATTCTTTTTGTATTCAAAAATTAACCTTTTAACAGTTTTTTCCAGGCCCACCTGTCATTTATTGTAGGTACGTTGACGACATTTTTATTTTGTCTAAATTAAAACAAGAAGAACTAGAAGTATTGAAGAATAAATATACTACTTGCTACCCTGAGGTTAAATTAACTTTGGAATTTGAACAAGATGGAAAAAAAAAAAAAAAAAAAAGAGTTCCTTTTTAGATATTGAACTAATAAAAAAAGACTTAAATTTTGAATACAGAGTTTTTAGAAAACCAACACATATACCTATAATGACCCCATATCAATCTGAACACCTAAAAACTCATAAAGTCAACAGTATTCGGAATTGGGTAAAACGAGCCTTCATACATTCCTCAAATAGAAAGTACAGAGAAGAAGAAATCCAATGGATTATTAACACAACCAAACAATATGGGTATGACACAAAAACTGTTAAAAAGTTGATTTTTGAATACAAAAAGAATTTAAAGGAGTCTAGTAAAAACATTCCAAAAAAGAAATACAAATTTTCAGGTTCTTTTCCTTTTCTTAGAGGACTAAGTGGAAAAATTTTAAGATCAATGAAGAAACACAACATTGCTTTTGGTCATTCTGTTCAGAATATTGGTGACTTAGTTATAAAGAAAAAATTTATCAATAATATACTACAATCAGCAGGCGTGCATGAAATTCCTATTGCTTCAGAGTTCTGGAGACCACATCTCATACATTGGTAGCACAAAAAATAGATTAATAAAAAGATTACATCAACATATAAAAAACTGGAACAAAAAAAATGAAAAAACTGCACTCATTCAACACTGCATTAATCATAAACAATATCCTGATTTTGAAAATATTAAATTACTAGCCACCCACACAAACGAAAATGAATTAAGGATTTCTGAAAGTGTTATAATTGAACAAAAAAAAGATAAAATATGCAACTTACAAGACCCTACCAACCTGGATACAGCCTGGAAGTCACTTTTAAAAAGCAAAAAAATCCATAAAAAAAGACAAAAAAAAAATGTTACAAAAAGTCACACCATTTAATAAAGGACTAAAAATAATACACCTGTTTCTACAAATAAATAACAATAGCTACACAAAAAAGAAAAAAATTAAAAAATTATACTTACGACTGATATACCTACCAACTCATCCAATAGATGGCGACACATGAGAAGCAATCACTTAACACATACAACCCACAAAAATTTCTATTCTTCGTTTCCCGACAAGCAACTCTAGCGGCTACACACATGCGAGGAAACCCTGATGTAGGTGTAGAAGGCCCGACGATGGCACACTGGCTGTGCCGAAAGTGCTCTCCATATAACGTGACGAAGAGCCTCTTGAGAGACATCTCCCGACCCGATGAGTATAACTTTTTCTAATACAATCTTTTAATTAATAGTAAATTTGAAACGTTTGATTGTGCGAACGAATGAATGTGAACTGATAATAATATAACCTAATTGTTTTATTTATTAAAAATTTTCAACTAACCGAAAAACCCCATAACAGTAGACCTCTCTCAGGCTGGGAGCATGTGCCTCACGGAGCAAGAACATGCAAAACACTTTGCCAATATCAGGTAATAATATCTTAGATATTATGTATATTTGGAGTACACATGTTCACTATTGCACAAATCTAATTGACAATATCAACCACTGCTACTCTTTCTCTTATATATGAAATCTAATGTGAGTGCTTATCAAAATGACTGCCAGTTAACTGTAAGTAGCCTTATTGCATACTGGAGTTTTGTGATAGTGTCTCACATTTGCAATCGTGCCCAACACCGAGTGGCGTTTGGTTTGTATTTTGTACTCCTACAGTGCGTTGTCATGCCCAATGCCAAGTGACATGCAGTCTGCATTTCATATTCTGGCAGTGTGCTATATCTCTGTAGGAAAGTGTTTCTGGCTTTATGTCTACATGTTGTTGTTTTTTTGTTTTTATCACAATCGGTGGTAGAAAAAATTCCCAAAATTTGACCAAGCATTTAAAAAAATCTTGTATATACGTTTAAATTGAATGTCTATATGGATTTATGTTTCAAATTAATTAATTTTTGGTGAAGCATAAGTGCAAAACAGAATATGCAGTAGTTTAGGTTGGAAATAGGATGTGATGTTAACAATTTTTTCACCTGAATGAGAAAATGTAGTAATATAATTTTGAACCTTAATGTTTCGTAATGCACAAATATAACTACCACGCATCAGTATGTTTTCATCACCATCAACATCTTGAACAGCAATGAGGGCACATAAGCTTTAAAGGTTCTCTACTGAGCTGTTAAATGCTATTAAAACCCTGCTGCCATTTCCCACAAGTCTTTTCTACCTATTCAGGTTCTCTTTTTGTGCAAGTTTTGATGCAGATCACATTCATCATTCTCATGTAAATAATTCACATCTTCAGCTTCTACTATGATTCCCACAGTCTTACAGGGTTTTCCTTTGACATTACACCAAATAACATTTAAAAGCTCCTACATATGCCCCTAAGGGGGCATATATGGAATTTAAAAAAAAATTCTATATATGCCCATATATAGAATTTATATATGGGCATCATCATCAATCCACTGCTGGACGAAGGTCTCCCCAAGTTTCCTCCACAACGGTCTGTCTTGTGCCAGTCTCCTCCATGTCACTCCCGCATACTTTCAAATTTTGTCCACCCATCTTCCATGTGGTCTTCTTCTGGGTCTTTTCCTGTCCCTTGGAATCCAATCTAAAATTTCGGCTGTCCATCGATGGTCTGTTCTTCTGGCAGTATGTCCAGCCCATTGCCATTTCAGGGATTTAACTCTGATCATGATGTCTTCCACTCTTGTCATTTTTCGGATCCACGTGTTCCTCTTCTTATCTCTCCTGGTTACACCAAGCATGCACCTCTCCATGCTACTTTGAGTTGTCTGCAGCCTTTGTATGTCTCTTTTAGCTAAGGTCCACGTCTCAGCACCATACGTAAGCACTGGAAGGATGCATTGATCAAACACTTTTCTTTTAAGACATAATGGCATATTGCTCTTGAAAATTATGCTGTTTCTTCCAAAAGCTCTCCAGGCAAGTTTTGTACGCCGATTAATTTCTTCACCAATGTGACCCTCACTTGATATCTGCTGTCCAAGATAAACGTACGTATCTGTTACCTCCAGCTTTTCTCCATCAATCGATAAATCTTCATTTCTTGTTAAAGCATTGAACATCACTTTTGTCTTCTGAAAGTTCATTTTTAATCCCACTTCTTTACTCTTATCAGCAAGTTCCTGCATCATACTTTGTAGCTCTGATGGGGTAGTTGCAAAAATGACTATGTCATCTGCAAAACGAAGGTGGGTTAGATAATCTCCATTAATCTTTATGCCTTTGTTTTCCCAGTTCAGTGATTGAAAGACATTTTCCAATGTGGCATTAAAGAGCTTCGGAGATATGGTGTCACCTTGTCTCACTCCTTTTCCAATTTTTATGTGTGTTGCATTTTCAAATAGCAGAATCTTTGCACTTGCATTTTCATAGATGTTATTAATAATATTAATGTATGCATCTTCAATACCGCAGGATTTCAGAGCCATTGCAACTGCTGATGGTTTCACCGAATCAAAGGCTTTTTCATAATCGATAAAAGCCATGCACAATGGAAGTTCATATTCCCTCGCTCTTTCAATTAGTTCTCTCAGTACGTGGATATGATCTATTGTGCTGTAGCCACTCCTGAATCCAGCTTGTTCTCTCTGTTGAGCCATGTCCAGTGTTACCTTCAAGCGGTGTGAAAGAACTTTAGTGAAGATTTTATAAACCACTGATAGGAGGCTGATAGGTCTGTAGTTCCTGAGATCCTCAATGTCACCTTTTTTATGTAGCAAGATCATTGTAGCGTTGTTCCAATCCTCAGGAATTTTCCCTTCATTAAGGCATCGAGTGAAAATTTGGGCGAGTACTGTTTCGATTTCTCCACTTGCTTCTTGTATGATGTCTACAGTAATTCCATCTTCTCCTGGAGCTTTTCCCCGCTTCATGTTCTTGATTGCATATGCAACTTCTGCTGGAAGGACTGGAAGAACTCTGGTACCTTTCATTATGCCTGGAGTACATGTATCATCCCTTTCATGTAATTTGGAGTAGAAATCTTTCACTCTTGTCAAAATTTCGCCTCTATTTCTTGTTACAGAACCATCTTCTTTTCTCAGTGCCATAATCTGTTTTTTTCCCTTACTGAGATGTTCCTTTGCTATCTTTAGGCTTTGGTTGTTTTCAGTTGCTTTCCTTACTAGTTCACAGTTGAATTTCCTTACGTCTTCAGTGATACTTTTTCGTACTGTCTTGCATAGCTCTATATATTCCACTTTGGAAGTCACATCTTCTTTAGTTGTCCTCATCTCTCTTCTTTTTTGCATCAATATTTTGGTTTTTCCTGATAATTTGTTCACATGCAATTTGTTCTTAGACCCAGCTAATTTTGTTGCTGTTTCCATAAGAGCTTTGGTTACTTTTCTGTTAACTTCAGAAATATCCACTTCTTCCGATGTTGGGCCTTCTAAAGCAGAGAACCTATTCTTCAGTTCCAATTTGAAGGTATTATGGTGTTTTTTAAGGTTGGTTATGTCAATATATTTTTGTTTGTCTTATGAGCTTGCTACGTTCGAGTTTAGTGTTGAGGTGCATCTTACATCTCCCCAATCTATGGTCACTGCCTGTGTTGAACTTGTTTAGCACACTGCAGTCTTCTATGACGAATTTTTTGTTACACATAATAAAATCAATTTCACTTGTCGTCCTATTTGGATGTCTCCATGTCCATTTCCTGTGTGGCTTTTTCTTGAAAAAGGAGTTCAAGATGAAAAACCCTTCTGCCTCTGCAAACTCTACGAGAGTATTTCCACGCTGGTTTCTGTTGCTGTGACCGAATTTACCTACTGAAGTTTCATTCTGTTGCCGTTGCCCTATTTTTGCATTGAAATCTCCCATAATTATCTTCAAGTGCTGCTTACCTTTATTATTTAGATCACTAATTTACTCATAAAATTCTTCAATTTCTTCTTCAGCATGACTTGTGGTGGGTGCATAAGTTTGAATAATCTGAGCCTGGTATCTTCTCGAGAGTTGGATAACGAGTCGTGCAGCTCTGTCAGAGGAACTTTCAACTTCTACAACTTTATCCTTCAGTTTCTTGTTTATTATAAATCCAACACCACTAGTTCTGCCAGTATCTGTCCCACGATAGTAGAAGAGATGTCCACTTTTCAGTTCAATGAGATCTTCTCCTTTTCTCCTTACCTCACTTAGCCCGACGATGTCCCACTTGATCCTTTGTAGTTCCTCTTCCAATTCAAGAAGCCTTGAATCAGAAGATAGGGAGTGTCCGTTATACGTAGCCAAGGTCAGCATCAGATGGCAGCCTAGTCCGGTCCTCCGGGGAGGAGACGCACAAGACAGACCGTTGTGGAAGAAACTTGGGGAGACCTACGTCCAGCAGTGGATTGATAATTGTTGACAATGATGATGATGATGATATAGAATTTAGAAAAAAAATCTATATATGCCCCCTTTAGGGGTATATATAGAATTTTTTTCTGGGGGATCAACAAAAAATGGAAGTTTCTTAAGTCCATCAGGATAAAATAAAAGTTAATAAAAAATAGAAGAAAAAATTAAAGCATTTTTTTCCTTAATGTTGCTTAATACATTTTAATTAAATTAGAGCATTCTTTTTCTCATTTAACAGAAAACATAGAAAAAGGTAGTTCAGTTTTGGGGAGCAGAGGGGCAAGGCTCCTTGTTCCCTTCTATATATGCCCCTTGCTATTCTATATGATTTTCTTCTATCTGAAACTAGATTTTCCATGATTTTTTTTTAAATGTTGCTTTTATTTTTAAAAGTATTATCAGTAGTGGGTCGTGGTAAGCTGAGATGGAGGGGCTGCATCCAAATTTTATAGATATCACTTCAAAAGCTAAGTTACTGAGCCTGCTGATGCTCTCCGTTTAATAATAATTTATATATATATGTAGTTTAAATTTTGTTAGGTGTTAAATTTAGTCTTTGACTCTGCTCTTAGATATATCATCATCATCATCATCATCATCATTGTCAACCATTATCAATCCACTGCTGGACGAAGGTCTCCCCAAGTTTCCTCCACAACGGTCTGTCTTGTGCCAGTCTCCTCCATGTCACTCCCGCATACTTTCGAATTTCATCCACCCATCTTCCATGTGGTCTTCTTCTGGGTCTTTTCCTGTCCCTTGGAATCCAATCTAAAATTTCGGCTGTCCATCGATGGTCTGTTCTTCTGGCAGTATGTCCAGCCCATTGCCATTTCAGGAATTTAACTCTGATCATGATGTCTTCCACTCTTGTCATTTTTCGGATCCACGTGTTCCTCTTCTTATCTCTCCTGGTTACACCAAGCATGCACCTCTCCATGCTACTTTGAGTTGTCTGCAGCCTTTGTATGTCTCTTTTAGCTAAGGTCCACGTCTCTGCACCATACGTAAGCACTGGAAGGATGCATTGATCAAACACTTTTCTTTTAAGACATAATGGCATATTGCTCTTGAAAATTATGCTGTTTCTTCCAAAAGCTCTCCAGGCAAGTTTTGTACGCCGATTAATTTCTTCACCAATGTGACCCTCATTTGATATTTGCTGTCCAAGATAAACGTACGTGTCTGTTATCTCCAGCTTTTCTCCATCAATCGATAAATCTTCATTTCTCGTAAAAGCATTGTACATCACTTTTGTCTTCTGAAAGTTCATTTTTAATCCCACTTCTTTACTCTTGTCAGCAAGTTCCTGGATCATACTCTGTAGCTCTGATGGGGTAGTTGCAAAAATGACTATGTCATCAGCAAAACGAAGGTGGGTTAGATAATCTCCATTAATCTTTATCCCTTTGTTTTCCCAGTTCAGTGATTGAAAGACATTTTCCAATGTAGCATTAAAGAGCTTCGGAGATATGGTGTCACCTTGTCTCACTCCTTTTCCAATTTTTATGTGTGTTGTATTTTCAAACAGCCGAATCTTTGCACTTGCATTTTCATAGATGTTATTAATAATATTAATGTATGCATCTTCAATACCGCAGGATTTCAGAGCCATTGCAACTGCTGATGGTTTCACCGAATCAAAGGCTTTTTCATAATCGATAAAAGCCATGCACAATGGAAGTTCATATTCCCTCGCTCTTTCAATTAGTTCTCTCAGTACGTGGATATGATCTATTGTGCTGTAGCCACTAATGAATCCAGCTTGTTCTCTCGGTTGAGCCATGTCCAGTGTCACCTTCAAGCGGTGTGAAAGAACTTTAGTGAAGATTTTATAAACCACTGATAGGAGGCTGATAGGTCTGTAGTTCCTGAGATCCTCAATGTCACCTTTTTTATGTAGCAAGATCATTGTAGCGTTGTTCCAATCCTCAGGAATTTTCCCTTCATTAAGGCATCGAGTGAAAATTTGGGCGAGTACTGTTTCGATTTCTCCACTTGCTTCTTGTATGATGTCTACAGTAATTCCATCTTCTCCTGGAGCTTTTCCCCGCTTCATGTTCTTGATTGCATGTGCAACTTCTGCTGGAAGGACTGGAAGAACTCTGGTACTGGTACCTTTCATGAAGTCTGGAGTACATGTATCATCCCTTTCATATAATTTGGAGTAGAAATCTTTCACTCTTGTCAAAATTTCGCCTCTATTTCTTGTTACAGAACCATCTTCTTTTCTCAGTGCCATAATCTGTTTTTTCCCCCTTACTGAGATGTCCCTTTGCTATCTTTAGGCTTTGGTTGTTTTCAATTGCTTTCCTTACTAGTTCACAGTTGAATTTCCTTACGTCTTCAGTGATACTTTTTCGTACTGTCTTGCATAGCTCTATATATTCCACTTTGGAAGTCACATCTTCTTTAGTTGTCCTCATCACTCTTCTTTTTTGCATCAACATTTTGGTTTTTCCTGATAATTTGTTCACATGCAATTTGTTCTTAGACCCAGCTAATTTTGTTGCTGTTTCCATAAGAGCTTTGGTTACTTTTCTGTTAACTTCAGAAATATCCACTTCTTCCGATGTTAGGCCTTCTAAAGCAGAGAATCTGTTCTTCAGTTCCAATTTGAAGGTATTATGGTGTTTTTTAAGGTTGGTTATGTCAATACATTTTGTTTGTCTTATGAGCTTGCTACGTTCGAGTTTAGTGTTGAGGTGCATCTTACATCTCACCAATCTATGGTCACTGCCTGTGTTGAACTTGTTTAGCACACTGCAGTCTTCTATGACGAATTTTTTGTTACACATAATAAAATCAATTTCACTTGTCGTCCCATTTGGATGTCTCCATGTCCATTTCCTGTGTGGCTTTTTCTTGAAAAAGGAGTTCAAGATGAAAAACCCTTCTGCCTCTGCAAACTCTACGAGAGTATTTCCACGCTGGTTTCTGTTGCCGTGACCGAATTTACCTACTGAAGTTTCATTTTGTTGCCGTTGCCCTATTTTTGCATTGAAATCTCCCATAAATATCTTCAAGTGCTGCTTACCTTTATTATTTAGATCACGAATTTCCTCATAAAATTCTCCAATTTCTTCTTCAGCATGACTTGTGGTGGGTGCATAAGTTTGAATAATCTGAGCCTGGTATCTTCTCGAGAGTTGGATAACGAGTCGTGCAGCTCTGTCAGAGGAACTTTCAACTTCTACAACTTTATCCTTCAGTTTCTTGTTTATTATAAATCCAACACCACTAGTTCTGCCAGTATCTGTCCCACGATAGTAGAAGAGATGTCCACTTTTCAGTTCAATGAGATCTTCTCCTTTTCTCCTTACCTCACTTAGCCCGACGATGTCCCACTTGATCCTTTGTAGTTCCTCTTCCAATTCAAGAAGCCTTGAATCAGAAGATAGGGAGTGTCCGTTATACGTAGCCAAGGTCAGCATCAGATGGCAGCCTAGTCCGTTCCTACGGGGATTCTCAGCACCCTCTGCCTTCATGTCGCACTGGCCGCTGCCTTGGCCAGGTACATTCCAGCTGCCGGAGACTGAGGGCCAAGATTTAAGTTGTGGAGTCATTTTGGAGGGGTTTGGCCATAACTCACCACGCTGGCCAAGCGGGTTGATGAGTGTATGATAGCATTTCCCTCTAATCCCGATGGTATAGTTATACCGCTATTGGTGGTCGTCAGAGCCCCTTTAGTGGGAACAGGATGTACCACGAGAAGGCGGGGTTGACATTTGTCAAGGAGAGGCTGTGATGTTACGCATCACCTGACCTTACATCCCCTTAGATATATATATACTCGTATATTGATCGAAAGTGCTTTTTTTACAAGAAATGAATATTTAGATTTTACATTTAGCAATTGATAGGTAAAATCTGGAGGTAACTGACACCTAAATTAGGCAACAATGTCAAGCGATGGCCACATTTATAAAGAAAATCATCATCTTATAAAACTTGGTTTGATTCATTATTTCTTAAAAGAAAAGTGTTTAATCAGTGCATCCTTCCAGTTGTTACGCTTGGAGCAGAGACATGGACCTCAACTAAAACAGATATACTGAGGTTGCAGACAACTGAAAGAAGCATGGGGAGGTGCATGTTTGATGTAACCAGGAACAGGAAAAATACAAAAAGAAACTCGTGGATCGGGAAAATGACAAGGGTGGAAGAATCCCTGAAATTGCAATGGGATGGACATATTGCTAGAAGAAAGAGCCAGCGATGAAGAGTTGAAATATTAAACTGTATAGCAAGGGACAAAAAAAAAAAAAAAAAGACCCAGAAGATTAGTGAGAAATGGGTGCATGAAATTCGGAAGCATGAAGGAAACTGGCTCAAGGCAGACTGTTGTGGAAGAAATGTGGAGACTTTCATCCAGCAGTGGATTGAGATAGTGGTTATAAATGATATATAAATGTATATACTATAAGAGAAACACGCATACTCAATCAAGGGAACCAGTTTTAAAGGACAAAAAAAATTTAATGCGTGTGCCATTGAGAGTGGACACACACTCAACGTCATATACACATTTTCAGATGTTAATTGTGACCCCTAGAAATATAATAAATATTTTTTCTTCTGATACGCTCCTTTTGGAACTTTGACTTGAAGCCAGTCATTGCAACTCAAACGGCGATGAAAAACATTTTGCGGAATTTTGAAAGGTCTGCCACAATTTCACGATACTCATACAAAGGCATTCTCTTTATAAATACAAATTGCAAACATATTCAGTCCAGTTTTAATTTTGAAGCCATGATTACAATTTAATGTAAAAAAATTTGTTTTCAAAATTTACCAACTTCGTAAATGTTTTAAACAATTGTATTTGATTAAATGTTGTTTTCAAAGTAATTAAGTATAAAGCACTACCTCAACTGAAATGCACAATGCACAGCTTATTTTTTTTGGGGGGGGGGATTTATACAGCATAAAAATAAAATGTAGCCAATGGAGCAACTTCAAATATTTTTGATGAATAAAAATTTACATAAGTTTAAAAGCGAAAATATCGATGTGCTTGGTAAGTGAAAGTATTAATTTTGTGCAAGTATTTCGCTGCAGAAATTAGTCTTTTTTTTTTTTTTTTTTTTCGCAATTTATTCATTACTGAACTTTATTCTTAATCACAATTTGTTCACATGCCCATTTTGACCAGAAGAGAAAATATAAGTGAAACTTTTTTGCAAAAATCCCGTCAACTGAGTATTTGTTGTTAGCAAACACATATAATCTCCAGTTCTTAGAATTATCATGTTGAATAAAAGCAGGAACAAACCAAAAATTTAAATGAAAAAAACAAAAACAAATTGAATAATACATTTTGTCAATGTTATTTTAAATTCATTCCCCTATTTTATTTCTTATTCGGAAGCACAACAATCATATTAATTAAAGTTCACAGTAAGGCCTGGCGATGCATTCACAGCCAATGAGAGACTGCATTGTAGCTATGTCACTCGCGAGCAACTCCAAAGACCACTCACATCTGCTGTGCCAGCGAGAGCTGTAATCAAAGCAGTCTTCAGGGACATATTATCAAAGAAAACGAACTGATGTGGGAATAGGCAGAGTTTCCCACATGAGTTGGTTTCAATAGCAGTCAGAACTGCAAGCAGAGCAGCCCGCCAACGCATGCCAGCATGCCTTCCTTTCGCTCCCAGTGGCGTTATGCAGGAAAAGCTTCCAGCTGAGTTCAGAAAACTTCTCTCTCTCCCTCTCGATATGGCATAAAAAAAAAAACACACACACAACTTGTAATTTGAGAGAAAACAACAATACCTTTGCAAATCAAAATATACGCTGTTATTGCCTATCACTTTCTGCTATCGGTCGGGCAGCTGACAGATTCCAGCCATGAAGAATAACTTTGTCGTGTGACGCGATGAAGTCGTCAACCCATTTTTGCACTTCGTCACGTGTCCAGAACCGTACAGCAGAGAAACCATGTTGCCATGTTGCATCAATTGGAGCAAATGGTAGTCTGAAGGGGCTATGTTTGGGACTATATGGAAGGTGCTCCAAAACTTCCCAGCCAAGCATCAATAACATTTAATTTCACGGGACACAATGCTTTGCCTGTGAATGGATGTTTCCGACAGATTTCCTGGTTCAGTCGCAGCAATTGTTGCTTGTAGTGATTAGCAGTGACAGTTTGACCCTGTCCCAATAGTTCATAATAGAGCACATCCTTCATATCCCACCAGATGCACAGCAGAACTTTCTTGGAGTGAATATTGCATTTCTGTGTCAAAGTCGTTGCTTCACCAGGGTCTACCCAGTGTTTTGTGCATTTGGGATTGTCGTATCATATCCACTTTTCATCACCCGTAACGATTTTCCACAGGAAAGACTTTCTGTGTTGTTTATTGAACAGATTCAAACACTTCATCACATGCTTATCCTTGTTCCTCTGGCTCAGGTCATGTGGCACCCATTTTCCTTCCTTCTGAATCTTTCCTATTGAGCATAAATGATTGGAAATGGTTTGTTGAGTTACCCCCAGTTGTTCAGCTATTTTTTTTTTGTGTTTGAGACAAATCTTCATCCAGCAATGCTTGCAGTTCCTCATGTGCAACCTTCTGTGGGGCGCCGCTATGTTTTAGATCGCTAACATCAAAATCACCTGCTTTGAACCGTCTAAACCAAGACTCGCACATGCTTTTCGATACAATATTCTCTCCCAGAACAGAACAAATCGATGCACATGCTTTTCCAGCACTTTTTTCCTTGATGGAATTCTTAACGAATGCAGTGTTGAATAAATGCAGTATCGCTTGCCATCTTTCTCCTAGCGATGTGCAAGTGCGTTTGATTGTTGGGCAAACTTCTGTGTCACATTTTATACTCTGGACCAGTCACGGTCACATGACAACACGGGAGAATGTCGGATATGTAAATTAGCGGTATATGTCACACAAAAACCTTTCAAAACTTTATTTGTGCAATTAATATTTATATATATTAGTATATTTCTGAAAAGCAGTTTTTTCAATTAAGTTATTTCCAAGTCTCCCTTCATTACTCTTATTGCATGATTCTAAAACTGGATTTTGGAAGTGTTTCATGAGCACATGAGTAGTTTATGTTCTATTCAATTCACAATAGTTTATATTCTCATAACTGTATGAACCACATAACTTTTCACCTCACAATTATGGAAGAGACTTAAATATAAACTTTATTCACAACATCATGCATTAGTGTTATAATACGTAAAATGTTTTATGTATAAAACATATCTTTCTAAAAGTTAACTAAGGGCAATTTAAATAAATTTTTTTTTCTTTTTCTGATGGGCGGGTGGGACGCAGAGGTTAAGCTACGGTTGCTATTTTTGCAAAATGCGATGAGTTAATCTGAAATGCTAGAAAAAAATTGCGTCCATTGCAAAATGGCGCCAGCCCAGTTAAAATATCAACCCATCAGCAGATTCTGCTGTAGCCCCCATAGCAGAAAGTTCCTCATTAGTCTGCGACAGATATCATTGTGCCACAAAATAATCTGTGTGTGGTCACTAAACAAAATAACTAATAGATGCAAAAAACAATAAAAATTGCACAGACATATTTATCTATCTAAAAAAATGTCTAACCCAGGTGCTACAGCAATTGCAACATTAATTGGGGTCAAAAACATTCTGGCCCTCTGTGTCTGGAATTTTGGCACCATTTTCAAGCTCAAACACAAATATTCATGGAATAAAATTATATTTAACAACAATGAAGTGCAGAGGTATCACTAGAAAAAAATTGTGATAACAGGAGAAGTCTTCGCTCCATTCTACTTCCGTTTTCGGAAAAATTTTCTCCATATCCCCATCTCAAATGCAAACATTTATGTACCGTAATTAAATGATGAAAATGGAGAAGCACAGCGGGTGGAAGGTTATTAGAGGGAGAAGTTTTCACTCCGTATAACTTTGGTTTTGGGAAAATTTTCCTCCATTTTCAATTGTAAATACAAACATTTATCTAATAAAATGCTATTCAATGACCATATGGAGCAAAAAAAAACATCACAAGGAAAAGAATTTAAAATTACTGGGTTCCGTCAAACTTTCTTTTTCGGAAATTGTTGCCTCCATTTTCAAACTAAAACGCAAATATTTAAACAATAAAAGGATATTTAACAACAATATCGCACAATCCTCTCTTCAAGCATCGAGGGAACATCGCGAGAAAAAAGAATTACGATTACGGGAGAAATCCTCACTCCGCCTAACATCCGTTTTTGGAAATTTTGAAAGGCCAAAAACTTGCATCTATGACAGGGAGCCTGCAAGATGATTTAATAGGGTTCTGGGGATATCGTTTTTGTCTGCTCGACCAAAATAAATCTGCGATGTATGTCGGCCGTCGCCATGATTTTGCTATGAGGATGAGTACAAAATATTTATATATCTGCAATGTACATCAGCCGTCGACGCGATTCTGCTATGAGAATGAGTACGAAATATATCTGCGATGAACGTCGTCATTGCCGCGATTTTGCTGTGAGGATGAGTACAAAATATATCTGCAATGTAGGTCTGCCGTCGCCACGATTCTGCTACTGGGATGAGTACAAAACAAATCTGCGATGTACGTCTCTCGTCACCACGATTCTGCTATGGGGATGAGTACAAAATAAAACTGCGATGTACGTTGTCCATCACGAGTCAAAAAAAAAATATGATTACAGAAGAAATCTTCACTCCATTTAACTTCCGTTTTAGAAAATCTTGCATCTATGATAAGGAGTCTGCAAAATGATTTAATAGGGTTTTGGGGATATCATTTTTGTCTGCAGAACCAAAATAAATCTGTGATGTATGTCACCCGTCGCCGTGATTCTGCTACAGGGGCTGCAGCTTTTCTATTTCTGTGAAAACTAAAGTTTCCAAAATTCTGGCAGTGATTCACACTCTGCTAATAATGTTATTTTCTTAATCCTTAAGGTATGTTCCTACAGAACCTGTTGGCTCAACCCCCTCCTCCATATCCTGTAGAACCGTGGGCACTCCATAAAGGGTGGGATGGGGTAAGATTATGGAGGCTAGAGGAATCAAATCCCTTCTCACAGTAAAAGTTCAAGTTTAAACCAGAGTCAGCTGTGATATCTATTGCATTCCCCCAAGGCCATCATAAACATTAGTTTTCCACTGATGTCCAAAGTGTTGTTGGTGTGAACGATTCACTTGATATGATTTTCTGAGTTATAAAAGCGGCTAACTTTTTATAGCATTTAGCTACAACTTTTCCCCCGATTTTTAGCATTTTTGCTACAGTAGTTTTTGAGCCAGCTTAATCTCTGGTGGGACGTTTTTTGTCATTGATGACTTAATGGGTGTCTGCCCTGAAACACCCTAGTTTGTGCCTATGCATCCAACACTTTCTTCCTTTACTGTAGAAAAGTGACCTGGACCCATGCCCACTCTTCTCATGTCACCATCTCCCTTGAATGATACAGAAGAGGAAACAGATCTTTTGTTATAGCTGGTCATATTTGGATAGCCACGAAAGGTTATTCTTTATGATGTTAGAATCAACTTTGACAGTAAGTGAACATATAAGTGTTTTTGCATTCACAAACCACAGTTGGGTAGCTCTTCATCCTTCATGGACAATAATACAAGTAAATTGATTGAATTTTGTTAAGTTCCTCATTTAGAAGTTGGAAACTTTACTGTAAGTAATTTGGGTTCATGGAGTTTGCAATATCAATTCTTTTTGACATGGCTTTAATCAAAACAGGGCTAAACAAACCCCCCAAAATTTTCAGGTACCAGCTCCTTTGTTTTCAGGAGCCAGTACATTTTTTCAAGTGATACAAGGAGAAAACTATGACCTATCTAAAGAAAATTACACATACAGAATTGTGACTTTTAACAACCAAAATTAGTGTATTATTTCTTAGATATTGTTCAATAATTCAGTGCGAAATCCACAAATAAATCTAGGAAAAATAATATACACTTATGTTAATAGTTGCATTCCAAAATAGGTTTTCATTTCAGAAGGTTTATCTATGTTTTCTAGTGCATAACATTCAATAAAAACACGGATGAATAAATGAACTTATAAGTACCCAGGAATAGAATATTTTTTTCTGGGGAGAGGATGTGGCAAAAAATGGAAGTTTTCGAAATCCATTAGGACCAAATAAAAGCTAATGAGAAATAGAAGAAAAATTTAAAGCATTTTTTTCTAATGTAAGTAGATGCTTTTTATTATTAAGTCACATTTTAATAAAAAATGTGAAAAACTAAAACACTTTTTGGGACACCAATGCTCCTTGACCCCCCCTCCCCCTTCACATTCCTGCAAGTACGTCCCTGTAAGCACCCCATGCGAATGACGACGAACATCTCTGACGCTCACTTTGCATGCATGCCCGCATCTCTCTTGGGTTGCAGAACTTCAGGCTGAATTACTACTGCTAGTATCACTGCACAACAGTCCACCCCTGCCCCTAACTCTTCCTCCTTGCCAAGCCAGCTCAATCTTGCAGGAAGAACTGTTAAATTGACATGCACATCAAATCCTAGACAGTGCACAAAAATCTTTACAACATCAAATTTGGATTCAACTATTTAATTTATATTCAATATCATCATCATCATTGTCAACCATTATCAATCCACTGTTGGACGAAGGTCTCCCCAAGTTTCCTCCACAACGGTCTGTCTTGTGCCAGTCTCCTCCATGTCACTCCCGCATACTTTCAAATTTCATCCACCCATCTCCCATGTGGTCTTCTTCTGGGTCTTTTCCTGTCCCTTGGAATCCAATCTAAAATTTCGGCTGTCCATCGATGATCTGTCCTTCTGGCAGTATGTCCAGCCCATTGCCATTTCAGGGATTTAACTCTGATCATGATGTCTTCCACTCTTGTCATTTTTCGGATCCACGAGTTCCTCTTCTTATCTCTCCTGGTTACACCAAGCATGCACCTCTCTATGCTTCTTTGAGTTGTTGGCAGCCTTTGTATGTCTCTTTTAGTTAAGGTCCACGTCTCTGCACCATACGTAAGCACTGGAAGGATGCATTGATCAAACACTTTTCTTTTAAGACATAATGGCATATTGCTCTTGAAAATTATGGTGTTTCTTCCAAAAGCTCTCCAGGCAAGTTTAGTACGCCGATTAATTTCTTCATCAATGTGACCCTCACTTGATATCTGCTGTCCAAGATAAACGTACGTGTCTGTTATCTCCAGCTTTTCTCCATCAATCGATAAATCTTCATTTCTTGTGAAAGCATTGAACATCACTTGTCTTCTGAAAGTTCATTTTTAATCCCACTTCTTTACTCTTGTCAGCAAGTTCCTGGATCATACTCTGCAGCTCTGGGGGGTAGTTGCAAAAATAACTACATCATCTGCAAAACGAAGGTGGGTTAGATAATCTCCATTAATCTTTATCCCTTTGTTTTCCCAGTTCAGCGATTGAAAGACATTTTCCAATGTGGCATTAAAGAGCTTCGGAGATATGGTGTCACCTTGTCTCACTCCCTTTCCAATTTTTATGTGTGTTGTATTTTCAAACAGCCGAATCTTGGAGAAGACAGGTCATATTCAATATATTAGTATCTATACAGAGGAAAACATTTACCTTGTTGAAAGGTCTTACAGTCGCATCTGTAGAATTAGGCTTTCACTGATTGAACCACATCCAGATAATCATATGGTTTCAAGCATCAGATTAACATATTTCTACTCCATGGATAACAAACATATTAACAGAAGAAATTTGAAGACAGCAGTTAATACCATCAGAAAACAACGGAGTACGACAGTTCTCACCAGTCAGACATCACTTCATCATCGCACCTTGTGGTCGGTCACACTTGGTTTCAATCATGGTCCAGAACAACTGAAGCATATATTTCGCTCCACAGACAACAGCAGAAAACAGTGCGAGTATTATAGTTCTCACCAGTCGGGCATCACTTCATCATCGCACCTGGTGGTCAGTCACACTTGGTTACAATCACAATCCAGAATGACCTGAGCATATAGCAAATATCATTGCACTGAGTCAAGGCATCACACTTGCATGCATCCAGCCAAGAGCACGGGTGCTCGATTTCCAAACAATCTCTGGCAGCAAAATGCTACAATCCCAACTGACCCCCAGCAAGATGAGACAGCCCAGCTGACCTCCGGCTTCAAGCTAGTAGCGACAAAGAGCAGCCACAGAGTCACAAGATCTCAGCAGTAGGCCTTTTCATCTAAGACTCTGACGTAGCAAAGGAGTGTCCATTCGGTATTATGCAAATACACTATCTACCAACAAGTAATTGGACACCTGTGATAGCAAAGGAAAACAAATTTTATTCACCTTCAATAGTTGGTGGAGCCTCCACAAGAGGCGATTACAGCTGCGACTTTCCGGGGCATACTCTCAACCAGGCATTGTGCGACGGCTAGCGGTATTTTCTTCCACTCGGCTTGGAGAACACAGGTCAGTTCCTTCACCGATTTCGGACAGTGGGGGCACCTCTTAAGTCGACGCTCCAACTCATCCCACCAGAGGTGCTTGATAGGGTTAATCTGAGCTCTGCGCAGGCCAGTCCATTCGATTAACCCCATTGTTACCATACCAAGCCATGGTGGACCTCGCAACATGACAGGTGGCATTGTCATCCTGAAAGTAACATGGGTCCACCCCGTAAAACTGCCACAACGTAGGAAGTGCATGGTCATCCAAAATGGTGGAGTAGGTCTCGGCGTTGAGTCTACCAGGAATTGCGACCAAGGGTCCCGTGCCATACCAGGAGAAACACCCCCATAGCATAATTCCATCGCCGCCAAACTTCACAGTTGGCACAATACATTCCGGCATGAGGCGTTCTCCAGGCAGACGCCAAACCCAGACCCTGCCATCCGAACAGTAGAGGGTGAACCTTGATTTCATCGCTCCAGAAAACCTGTTTCCACTGTTCAACAGGCCACTGTCGACGTTCTTTGCACCACGTTAGCCGAGCAGCGCTATTGGACTTGGTGATCAAAGGCTTGTGGGCGGCAGCACGTCCATGATGACCGAGCAGATGGGCTTCCTTACGGATGGTATTCATCGAAAGAACACTCCTGGATGCCTGTTGAAACTCCTTCTGGATGTAGCCCATCGATTTGGTGTGGTTCTTCCGAATTTCTCTAGCCAGCACCCGTCGGTCTCTAACTCCCAGTTTTGTGGGTCTGCCGAGTCAGGGCACATTCCGACAGCCACCTCCAGGGATCGCATTTCTCCTAAAATTCCTAATATTTTGTGACCCTCCTTAAATTCCTAAAATTATAACTAAAATTTGCTAATTCTTCCTAAAATTTTCGTAAGCTTATTTATTAAAAATACAACCGTTATTAACGCCAATAAATTTACCATTGCGGTAAGGTAAAAAGACCTGTTATTGTAGAAACACAGCCTATATGCTGTGCTGCTGAAGGAGGGAAAATGACGCCATCGAGATGCACTTGCTTCGGGGCGGGCGCTCCACTTTTTTGCCTTCGGACAGTTTTCGAGAGTAACAAGAGATCTAAGGGAAAAGGGGAGGGGTCATTTTCACCCCTGGTTTGCGCTTTGCAGACGAACTCAGTGGCACGCAGAAGATCGTACTTTATTTTTGGACATGCCTCGTGGAACCTCCTCTTTCTGCTGATATTTTGTTATTGTAAACCGCAGGTGGGTGGAAGCAAAGAGGAAACATGTGGTCTCCTTCCATAACCTCCGGTAATGACGATGGGATGGTAGCTGAGTGTTATCGTGGCAGGCAGTAGAGCACGTGATCATTAACCTTCGATCGTGCGTCGGCGACAGCGACCTTCGATACGCAATATATCTCGGCTCCGACTCGCTTTGACTGAACTTGTGTGAAATGCGTATGATAGTTTCTGGTTTTGCGTCTTTTATGGTGTTCTCTGTGCTGTGTGCAGGTTCAGTTCTCTAGTGGTGACTTGCTTTTTTTTTTTTTCTATCTTCTGACATCCTCGCAGCCAAACTTCGGGAAGTTGTCTGGTTTTGCAATATTGGAACGTGTTTTTGTACTTCCCTTTCATTTTCTGGTTAGTAATACAAGTGTTTAAGATGCCTAAATCCAAAACGAAATTTTAAGATGCGTGGCTCCCCAAAGAATTCGACGGAGTGAAGTTGAAAGAATGATGTTCTGAAACTGAAACAATATTTTCTGCTAACTGTATATTGTGTTCAGAAATTTTCAATATTTCTAATAGTGGCTTTTCACAAGTAAAAGCGCATCATAAAGGAAGAAAAAACATTTGCAGAAATTTCAAAGTAAATTTCAAAATAAGTCCATCCTGAAAGCCTTTGGAGGACGGGATCTTCAGCCCAAAACAAATATTAGTGAAGTACTGAGTCATGATTTACAGTTGGCTAAAGCCGAAGCATTATGGGCCATGAAAGTTGCTAAGGACAATATGTCTTTTGTTTCATGCACTGAAACAGTTGAATTTTTCAAAGAAATGTTTCCTGATTCTGCTATTGCAGCCAAAATGCAACTTAAAGAAAAAAGTTGCTTATGTGATATCACATGGATTGTCAAAATATTTTGAAGAAGATTTGAAAAAAGACATTGCATCTAGTAGCCCAGGAAAGGTTACCATAGCATTTGATGAAACTACAAATGCACAAGTCAAACGGCAGTTGGATGTGTATCTCAGGTACTGGTCTTCAGAAAAAATTCAGTTTCTTGCCGATACCTAACAAGCGTTTTTCTGGGTCATGCAACAGCAGATATTTTGCTAAAAGAAATTCTTGATGTGTTATCATCCTTCAATATTTTGTTGAACAGAATTATTTGTGTATCCATGGACAGCCCAAATGTAAATGAGTGTTTTTTACGCAAATTCAATGAAGTTGTAAAACAAGAAACAGGCCAGAAATCTTTGGAACTAGGTTTTTGCAACCTGCGTGTTGTTAGTAATGCATTTAAAATTTTTTTGACAAGCTTAAATATAGATTTTGACGAATTTGCTACTGATATGCATTACTTTTTAAAGAGTAGTGCTGCAAGACGAGAGGATTATAAATCGGTTGAGGATATAACATTGGCCACAGCCAAATTTTTTTGCGTCATGTCAGCAACACATGGTTAACCGTTGGTTCTGTAGCCCAGAGGCTCTTGGATCAATGGCTAAATATTACAGAATATTTTTTAAACTTCTTGCCATCTCAAAAAATATTTGAAAAACAAATACGCAATTCAGCAAGGTATAAAAGAATTCACTGTTTCCTGAAAAATGAGCTAACTCCTTGCTATTTAGCATTAATTTCATTTTCACACCAAAATTTTGAAAAGTTTTCATTATGTTAGAGTGAAGAACCAAAAATACACCACTTATATTCTGATTTAAATACTTTAATGAGGAATGTTATGGCTCAGTTTATCCAAGATGATGTTATTGCAGGGGAATTTGGAGAAGACCTAAAAAATGTAGATTTTGAAAACAAAAATTCATGGAAAAAACTAGGGGAAGTTAGAAGTTGGTATGAAGACAAAAAATCTCCTCAGGAATGTTCAGGAGACCAGGCAGAAATTATTTCTCTTAGATGTAAGATCATCACTAATTGCAACCACAAAATATTTAAAGTCAAATTTGCCATTCTGCAATCAAAAGCTAAGAGACATAGAAGTTTTAAAGGTAAAAGAACCAAAGAAAGAGTCCACTCAACTTTCAGTCACTGAAGGACTTTCGGAAATAACCAGAATTTCAAGTGTTTTGCATCTTTCTGAGGAACAAATTGATAGAGTAAGAGAAGAGTGGAAACTTTTAAATTGCGATAAGCCAACTCTAGATGAACTAGTGAAATTTTCAGAGGAAGTGCATATTCCAATGCGGATTGATCATTACTGGCGTAATATATTTAGTATTAAAGACTCTAGCGGAAAAGAAAAATACTCAAATCTTGCTAAACTCATCAAGTGAATTTTAGTTTTACCTCATGGTAATGCTGATGCAGAAAGGGGATTTTCGGTTAACACTGCTCTGTTAAGGAAGGACAAGGCTAACTTAAAAGACTCAACTATAACATCATTAAGAATAGTTAAAGGGGCCATTAAACACTATGGATGTGTAAGTAAAGTTCCCATAACAAGAAATTTGTTAAATAGTGTTCGTGATTCACATAAATTTTATAAAGAGTGTGTTGATAAGCTGAAGGAAGAAGAATCAAAAAAGGTAAAAGAAAGGAAGCAGAAAGAGAGGGAAAATAAGGAAAAGCAGCTAGAGAAAAAAAGAAAAGCTGAGTTTGATGACAAAATAAAAGAAAATGATGCAGAAATAAATAGGCTTAAAAAAGATAAAGAAGCCTCCCTAGCAGTAATTCAAGAGGGAACAGAAAGAATGAGAAAAGCTGTAGAAAAACAAAATACTGTTGAAATAGCAGTTGCCTCTAACTTGATCATACAAGGTTCAGCTGAAATAAAGAAAACTGAAAGTAAATTAGTTGTGGTGGAAGCAGAAAAAGATAGGCTTATCAGGAAAAGGTTGAAACAATAATATGAAAAAGGTAATTTAGTGAACAACTGTACATAGTTCTTGGTTTTAATTACCTTTTTAGGATATTATAATTTAATGTGAAACCTGAAAACTTTACTGTGAAAATCGTGAATTGCTTCTGGTTCAACAGCATATTAATGTTCAAAGTGAAACTTGAATGTGGTAAATATACTTGAATATGATAATAACACGTGAAAAGATAAGAACTGAACATTAGAAGTAAATCATACTTAAACTTTAGACATTAGACGTTATGCAAAAAATTTGGGTGTGAACTTCGACCATATATACTAATGGACTGCGCATTGGCAATAGCTGCATCAAAGCCGCCATGGCTCCAACATTGGGCACATCATCATCAGACTCCAAATTTCGTATAAAAATGCTGTTATGATTACTAATTTACGCTGCAGAACTTCAGTGTTTTCGGTGTATTATGTGAATGCGCCTCATATATAATGAAAACTCTTCAGGTAAGTTTACTTATGAGCCATATACATGCATGATCGGGTTGTTTACATTTCGTGATTTATAATGTGATGAACATTTGCGAAGAATTTGTAACATGCATTCCATTTTTTTTTCTTAAGTTACTATATTTTTATATCAATAGCTGCAAGTTTCTGGTTAAGTAATTGAACTTTATTGACTTAGGTATTTAATTCGTTTCTTACCCATGAAAAATCATAGAACTTCCTTTACTATATCGCTCAGAGCAACCATAAGCACAGCAGGTGTAACCCATCTTTTTGACTGATGTCATGTGATTTTATGTTGGAGCCAGAAATTTTGATGTCATGCGCAGTCTATCAGTATATATGGTTGAAGGGTGTGAAGCAAACTCTACAATGTATACTAAGTTGTTTTACTAGATATATACAAATATACATCTAGTTTTTATTGAAATACACTCCTAAAATTTTCCTAAAATTTTTCCAAAAATTCCTAAAATTCCTACCTAAAATTTTCCAGAAGTATGCTATGATCCCTGCACCTCTCACCTTCCACTTGCCAATCACGTAGGCCACTGTCGATTTTGGGTACTTCAACTCGCTGGATATGTCAGGTATGGATCGGCCATTTCTGTGATACCCGACGATTACACCTTTCTCGAAATCAGAGAGCTCCGAACTGCGTGGCATCTTGCATGCGACTGGTTGCGTTATTGTTTCCCACACGATATTTAATGCCGGCGGCCGTGACATGTATCAGGACCGCAGATATCGTCGATTGCAGGGGTGTCCAATTACTTGTTGGTAGATAGTGTATTTCCACATGGATATGATAAACTGGCACCAAGAACAAGTACTTGAGGCCTTCAGATGTCACTCAGTATCAATGAATGAACAACCCTGTCGTCATCTCTGTATTGAGAATGTATTCCTCTGATAGTAACTATTATTTTTATACCATGTCACCAAAACCTTAGAACTGCAGAATGCATAACTCTGATGGCAGTAGTGACAAAAAATTATATTGGCATCTTAATTTTTCTGATTTTGCAGTAAGTATCCTTAAAAAAAGCAAAAAAACTGAAAATCCATGTGTGCTTCCTTAAAGAGGTGGAAGCTTCACAAAAGAAATTCAAAGTTTGAAAAATAAAACTGTCAGGTAAAAACTTTCTGTTGTCATGGCAACCGGCCACCTTGAATTTGTCTGCCCTTTGGCTTTAATACTGCACATTTCAAGGAGAGACAAAAAAAGCTCATAGCAACCAAGCCTCTTTCATCGGTCACCAGTTTGGTGATCAGTATTTTAGTGGATATTTTGCAATGATATGCAAATTTGGATAATGCTATCATTAAAGGTGGCTAGTAAATTTTGTTACTACTGTAATAATTTATTTTGTGGAGAATGGGAAGATGTACAAACTCATATTTTTCTTCAGGGTGTCCACATTCTGGAAATCAGGGAAATGAAACTTGGTCAGGGAAATGCCTGAAATGTTGGTAAAAGTCAGGGAAAATCAGTGATATTTAAAAAAAGTCAGGGAAATTTCAATCACAGTTAGACTACAACTAGTTTTAACCCGACGTCGTGGAGTGACGCCCTCATCGCCCAACACACTTGCACTTGGTGTTGCAGACAGTCGCTAACTCCCCCTTCCTACTAATGTAACCTTGCATTTCCTACCTATTATTGTAAGTTGTGTTACATTATTTGTTAACATTTCTCTTTTTGTTTTAGGTCAAAAGAGTAGAAGAAAATTTGTGATATAAGTTATACCTTGTTAAAAGGCAATTAAGACTGCAGCATGTCAAAGCGTTGTGTGTTTAATGAACAATGGTTGGACGAACAATTAAATCCTGAGTTTTCTGGTTGGATAGCTGCTGTGAACGGCAACAATGAATCAGCATTTTGTAAAGTGCTAAAACTTTCAAGCTTAGCAACATGAGGCATCGGGCAGTCTCTAGCCACGGAAATGGCCCTAATCATTTGAAAAACATTCATGCTAAAATGTCTCAGCCCAGTCTTGCTTCTTTCACTTCCTCTGTGAAAAGGAACTCTCTTTGTAATAACAAACTCTTGCCATCAACAAGCTCAGGAAATGTGGAATCAGTACTTCTAGAAAATATTAAGTCTAATGACTCAAATACTTATGTTGTGAAAGATGATGTGAAACCCAGTGACTTTGATGCTTATGTAGTGAAAGATGATGTAACAAAGTCAGAAATAATATGGGCCATGGAAGTGTTGTCCAAGCGAATGTCTCTGAACTCTTGTACACAGATTAACAAAACGTTTCAGTTAATGTTTCCTGACAGCGCGATAGCTTCAAAATTTACTTTAGGCAAAAGCAAAGCATCTTATGTGATAAACCATGGATTGGCACCACGTTTCAAAGAGTGTTTAATGGACGATCTGAAGCAGTGCACTGACTTTGTAATTTGTTTTGATGAATCACTAAACAAAATTGCTCAGCGTTGGCAAATGGATCAGTTTGTTCGTTACTGGGACGTCAATCTGCAAAAAGTTTCCACTAGATACTTAAGTAGTGTGTTTTTAGGACGGGCAACAGCTAATGACCTTTTAGAGAAATTCATTAAAGGTGCACCTCTTCCCTTGGATAACATGCTACAAGTGTCAATGGATGGACCTAACGTTAATCTCAGCTTTCTTCAAAAGCTGAAAGATAAACTTAGAACTGAAAATCCAGATGGTAAATTATTAGTTGACATTGGAGTATGTGGTCTTCACGTGGTCAATGGAGCTATGAAAACTGGACTTGAAGCAGTGAAATGGGATATACATCACTTTCTGCATAACTTGTACTACCTTTTAAAAGATAGTCCTGCTCACTGTGCAAATTATACTACGATTATTGGATGTAAAGATTTCCCTTTGAAATTTTGCACTGCAAGGTGGTTGGAAAACATCAATTATTTGACTAGGGCATTGCTTGTCTATGATCATATCAAAAAATATGTTCAAGAATCATCGGTTTCCAGCAAACAGCACATGTTTCTTGCAGAATTCATGGAAAGTCCACTGTTGAAATGCAAATTGGCTGCATTTAGGACTATAGCTTCAGAGTGTGAATCTTTTTTGAGAAGGTTCCAGAGTCGCAAAGCCTTTAATTCCTTTCTTACACACTGATTTGCTGGATCTGATGAAAAATTTGATGGCACGAAGCTTGAAGCCTGACAAATTAAATGAATCTGATTGTGTCTCAAAACTGTTAACTTTAAATGTATCAAATAGTGAAAATCTTCTCTCAATTGAAAAAGATATTGGATTTAGTGCTAAAAAGCTATTAAAAGAAGTGAAGTGCTCAGAAAGGGAGAAATTAGAGTTTAAGCTTGAATTTAGGAAACTTGTGACCAGTATGATTGAAAAACTTTGTGAGAAAAGCCCACTAAAATTTAAGTTTGTCCATGGGGTAACTTGTTTGGACCCAAATATTATAGTGCAGCAGCTGAGTCTAAGCAAGAAGAGAGTGGAAATTGTGCTCAAAGTTTTACTTAGTGCAAACAGGATTTCAGATGATTGTGCTGAAAAAGCTAATAAACAGTACGCTTCATTGTGTGTAGAAGCTCAATCTGCTTTAAAGTCTCAGTTTGATGAATTTTTAGACAGTCATGATGATTCCATTGGATTAGATAAATTTTACAGTGCTCTACTTAACAACCAAAAACAATTTGGTGAACTTTGGGATGTATTAAAAATTTGTCTCATTATGTCTCTTGGAAATGCTTCAGTGGAAGGTGGGTTTTCTGTCAATAAGTCTCTTCTTGTGGAAAATCTCCTGGAAGAATCCCTGATTTGTCAGAGAACAATTTTTGATGCCATTAAAAATGTGGGAGGAGTAGAACACATTGCCATCAATAGAAGGCTTCTTCTTTCTGTAAGAGCCTCCAGACGAAGATATCAGGATTATCTTGAGAAAAAAAGTGTTCTTCAAAACGAAGAAGAAAGAAAACTGAAAAAAAAAGAAAAATTGATCATGAAATAAAGGAATTGAAGGAAAAAGACAAAGAGTACGGAAGGAACTAGAGTTGGAAGAAGCAGCATTGCAGGCGAAGATTTCAGATTGGGAAAAGAAGATAAGTGGTGTGTAATATAAAAACAGTGACTGTGTTCCTACTGTAATATTGTTATAGTAACTGTTCTGAATATTGTGTATGGGTTTGTTTGAGTGTTTCTTCAATAAATGTAAAACCATGAAAAAAAGAGTAAACTTAAAATTAAAAAAGTGTGAGTTGGATGGCTATGGGGAAGGTGGAGGCCGACAAAAAAATAAATAAATAAATAAATAAATAAATAAATAAAATTAAATGAATCAGTTATTTGGGAAACTTTATACGTCAAACGGAAACACTTTTAAATAATATAAGGTTCTCAATTATCCAATTCAATTTTATTTATTATCATGGCACATATATTGAAAAACTCAAATAAACCTATTTGTGTAAGGTCAGGGATTTCTTATATATTTGGTCAGGGAAAGTCAGGGAAATCAGGTTTGTTAATTCTGTGGGTACCCTGTTCTTTCTCCTTTGCCAAAACCTGTTAAATCGGTGACTCCAATAATTTGGCAACATGCTCTCCTTTCCCTGTAGTTACCAGTGTGAATGACTGTGAACCTGCTAAATCAGTTGAGCAACGAATTTCACCACTTGTCAGTGATGAAGACATGATCAGGATCAGCGGTCAAGATAAAAAACAATTTCAAAATTACACTGAAGTCCTACTCCATACATGAAAAGAATAGAGATTGTGGGGTGTATGTGGGGGAGGGAGTTGATGATTTCAGGTGATTATTGCTTCCAGCATTCTTTGAGCTGTCCTTTTGATCCTACATCAAAGTGGGGGGGGGTCAGTTCATCGCATAGAGTAAGCCATTTCTAGACATGATGGATAGCTAAGGGCATCCAATTTACTTTAACTTTTTTGAAGCTGCTCAAATTTCTCTGTATGTAAGATGATGCACAGAAATAAAAAAACGGGAAGAATTTGAACCTCTTGGTATTGAAGATAATGAATTTAGCTGAGATGCAATCAGTAAAAATTTTCCATAATATTACACTTTTTGATTGGCATTATTGCAATATTAAAAGCCAGCCTTCATTTGGTATTTCTGTAAAAAGATGAAATTATTCATTGACGAATAGCTGCAACAAGGAATTCATTTTGGAATAAAACTGCTGCAGTGAAATTATTTACATTTTTTTCTGTCAAAAAATAAATGAAAATCACCAATAATGCAACTTGTAATGGCAGTGGTTACCAGATTTCATGGCATTATCTTGATCTGATAAGAGTTACCATTTTCTTTCAGTTTTGGAATTTAAAGCAGAATTTTTATGCATTTTTAAGGCTTTTTTTCTCACCTTTTTTCACACCACTGCAGTCTAGAGGGAAAAACAGCTGTACTTATGATGTTAGATAATTAGATTTGTTATTCTGAAAAATAACTCATTTTAGTATGTATGGTTTTTTTTACTGCTGTGAGCTGTGACTGTGCTTATTGTTTATTGATTTATTTATTTCATGTTGGAAATGCCTTTGTTACTGATAACATGTGCTCTGTTACTGGAAACAACAATGCATTGGTCTTACTGAGGAGAAGGCAGCTGTGTATGTAGGTTTTCTTGTATTAAAAAAAATCATTTTGTTTAACACCTTCGTTTTGCTAAAAATCAATTGAACAACAAATTAAGAGCTATAATATGAAAATAAATAGATAAATAAATAATTTTGTTAATAGAATCTCTTTTTTTTTTTTTTTTTTTTTTTTGCCAGAAATATTCACTAGGAATAGAAGAATGCTGACTGCTTGAAGTTAAATCTGTGGTGACAATTTTTTTTTCCCCACACTGCAAAGAATTATTTATTGATGTAAAGATAATTTCATTGTATTTCTTACAAATGCTGTTTGACATCATGTGCTGATTACTGATTATCACTGTAAAGAAGTCATATTGATTACTGATAGTCTCTTCCAGAAGCATTTCTGGATGTGACATTTTCCTAACTGATATAATGACATAGCATAAAATTCCTTTGTGTTATAGTATTTACCCAGTTCTGACATCATACCCCCTTTCCTGATGCTGAGTGGATAGTAGTTTTTTTTTTTTTTCACTTGGTTAATGGAATTTAGATCCTAGTAGACAAAATAGCTTGAAGAATAACACTTTCATGAAAGGTTGACAGCAATTATATTAACATGTTATTTAGTATTTGATATTCAACATGCTTGATCTCACTTTAAGTACTTTAGCTCTGTTTCTAATAATTTTATTTTTGTGAGCTTTGCATACAGATTTACAGGTTGCAAAAATCAAAACTTTTCAGTGAATATGCAGTAATTTTACCTTCATTTGAATAAGGCATTTTTGTTTTCCATAAAGTTAATCATACAGTTTATTTTAATGAAATATGTTTATTTTGTAGTTGTAATTACTTTTTCTTTAGCTGTTTATTTAGTGAAAATTATTTTTGTTTGTTCACTTATTTACCAATGAGTTTATGTTCAAGCCATATGATGCATTTTAATTTAATAGGAAATGAAGGCAATGATACTTTATGCCATTGAAATTGCTCCATCTCCTAAAGGTAAGACACATTTTGTTTGCATTAAGTTACACTTCCCATTTCTGTAAAATTATTTTACAGGGTGATAATTTGAAATGAATTTGATAATTGATAGCAATTTTTCACATTTATTTTAATGTTGAACAGTTATTATTATAACTGCTAGCAGTTTTCTACACTATACATTCTTACTGTATTAGGTCAACTGAACTTTTTTTTAGGTCAACTTAATTTCTTACTGTATTAAAATTATCTCTACATAGAAGCTGTTGAAAATGTTTTCCACCAACTATTTGGTAGCTCCCCACTCTGTAACATGATATGAAATATATACTTGATGTGGAGTCACTTGAGAAATCCCTTGAATGAAAGTTTTCCTTCATTATTTCAAGACATCCTTGGGTTGTTTCAAGTCATCCATCATTTCCTTCAGATGTCTGCACAGGAAAAATACATTAAGTCACTAGCCTAGAGATCAAGGATGCCCATGTCTTTAGAACATCATGTACTCACTAAAAAAGTCATGGAGTTGATAGTGGTCCTTTCTGTGTATGCTATGTATCAATCTTCTTGCAGCCTCAGTTATTCTTTCACATCACCTGCAACAGTGTGACTAATTGTGTGATAATGTCATGGTAGGCATCTGTGTTGTTTGGATCTTCTAAGAAAAAGGCAGACTTAATAATGCACTCATTCACAGTGTTTACCATACAATGTTAAGTAAGTGGAATGAAGTTTCTGGAAATTTTCATGCAAGTTTAGTGTACTCAATATTGAAGTAGTCTTGAAGTTCACATACCTCGATAACTGGAGCCAGCCTCATTGCTATAAAATGCAGCATCAAATTTCTGGATTTCTCTCAGTTAAAAAAATGCTTCTAAGCAAGTCAGAGTAATACCTTACACTCATGCTGCTGTAGCTGGCTGACAGAACTCCTGAATCACACTAGCATGGTATGTATGGAGTCAGAAAACTTCAGAGTTGCTTTGTGCACATTTCTTTGTGATAGAATAACCTGTTGATGCAACTCTTATAAAGACGTTGTCTGTGGTTACAAGAAAATTGCATGACCATCGGCAACTTTTGCACAAGTCAAAATGCATGGCTGCCTCACTTTTGCAGTTATTAAGAGTTCTAGTATTTGAAAAATGTTTAAAATTCTTTTAAACTGTTGTGTTTGTAGGCACTAGAGTGACATGAGACTTCTACCAAAGTTTTTTTCTTTTAGTTCGGAAACTGTTCTTAAGGACTGATGCATATTGAATGCATAGGAACACAAGCTATTCACTGGACAGAAACATTTGTGCATCCAGTGATAAAAGGATGCACAAATAAATGTTCAGACATGACATGGAAACAAGATTTATCACATTATCCAAGCCATTTGCTGTTACACTGGCGGAAAGTGAAAAAAGAACACCAAGAAGGAGACGTCTGATACCAACAAAATTTATACAGCATAATAATGGAATACAGAGGATGATGTGATCAAAACATTATGGCAAAATACAGCTGTATTTGATGGTAAACCGAAAAATAACATTTCCATGTAACATGGTTAGTACGAGGTTGAACCGCCATGAACTGCGCCACACTGTGCAATTCTGGCATGGAGTCTGTCGTACAGATGTTGGATGTAAGTTTGGGGTGTTGAGTTCCAGGCATCCTCAACCTGGACGCGTAAATCAGGGATGGTCGTGGCTGGCCGTGGAGACCGGATAAGTCGTCCCATAAAATCACACACGTGCTCAATGGGGGACAGATCCGGTGAGCGTGCAGGCCATGGAAGTTGTCTCACACCCTGAAGTGCATCTTGCGTTGCACGTGCCATGTGTTGGCGTGCATTATCTAGCTGGAAAACACCACGATAGACCGACCTTACAAATGGCACAACAACGGGCTGAATGATGTTGTTGATGTAGGAGGTGCTGTTTAACGTACCTGGTGCAAACACTAGTTGTGTACGGGAGTGATAGCTGATCGCTTCCCACACCAGGAGACCAAGTGTAGGCCCTGTGTGTCGCTGGCAGATGCAAGAAGGGTGGAGAAGCTGCCCTGTGCATCTGCGAACACGCATACGGCCATCGGAGGCTCCCAAGCAGAATCTGCTTTCATGTCGCTGAACACGACAGATCGCCATTACGTTCTCCAGTGCAGACGTTGGCGACACCACTGCAGCCATTCGTGATGGTGGGCTGGAGTCAGAGGTACACATGCCAGAGGCACACGTGCACATAGTCCTGCATCCGGTAGATGGTTGCGGATTGTTCGCACAGTCACCTCAGGTGCAACGGCAGCTCGGATTTGCGTCACAGTGGATGTTCTGCTTGACAACGCCGCTCTTCTTATGCGTCGATCGGTCCGCTCATCAGTCCATCTGTGACTCATGGTTCCACGTCTTCTCGTGTGGGAATGGTCCTCGGACCATCTATGCCACCATCGTACCACCACTGATACTTCCTGTCCAATTCGCTCCGCAATACGACGATACGACCACCCAGCCTCGCGGAGTCCGACTAGACGACCTCGCTCGAAGTCCGATAACTGCTGAAATCATACACGTCTTCCATGTCCAGGCATTGCAGCTTCTTCAGGGTCTTTGCACTTGCCCGTACGCCGACAACTGATTACATTCACTTCGCCATACTCCTTAAATATCACCGACAATAATTTGCATATTATGCCATGCTGTGGCGTAAGCGCTCACCGGTTGGTCCCGAAATTAACATCACACCTACGTAAACTAGACCCCATTAACATATGTAAATTTCATGATCGTCTGCCAATTCCTTCTTGGTGTTCTTTTTTCACTTTCCGGCAGTGTATTTAGTTCTTCAATATTTTATACAAGTATGGCCATGTACATGTATGCATTTAGAATGAGGAGCAGCAGCAGGGAGTCATGTACATGTATGCATTTAGAATGAGGGAGCAGCAGCAGGGAGAGAGAGAGAAGAGCATTAGCATTGAAACAAACAGTTTGTTTACAATATAAAAGTAATGTATATACATACATACATACATATATGCATACATACATACATATCACTAAGCTGTTCTCTGAGATTCAGAGGTTAGCTCCAAAAAGAAATACAAACTACCCAATATTTCTACTTACTGTTGTTGTATCAAACTTCTCCATTTACAGCGATCTTGACATACAACTCGGGTTTCACTGATATCCATTACACTCTGTACACCAGATCTTTTATACTTCATACTCATAATCTTTTTCTCACGCAGACACTCCTGAATCTGATCCACCCATGTCTTCCGTGGCCTTCCTCTACCTTTCCTTCCTGCCACTTGGGCTAAAAAGATTTTCTCAGTAAGCATCTCATCACTCATTCTTTCAACATGGCCAAACCACCAAAGCATATTAGTCTCCAAGTTGCTAACAACATTTTGCTTCACATCACGCAACTGCAACACATCTTCATTCCTCACGCAATCAGACCATGTCTTGCCCCCCCGTAAGTAACGCATTTCTCCAGCACACAAACAACTTCTATGTTTCTTCTGTAGTACCCAGGTTTCCCTACCATACATCAGAGTAGGAAAAATTACACTTTCATACACAGCCATGCGGGACTCTCTAGAGAACCCATCATTCCTGTGAAAACCTCCCAGAGCAGCTATGACTTTCAAAGAAGAATTAACTAGCCTACTGATTTCGCCATCCAATTTGTTCTCTCTGTCAAACATGTTTCCTAAATACACAAACTCATTCACCTGGTCAATCACAGTGCCATTTTATACTTACATTACATTCAGTGCTACCTGTTCCTCTCTCAAACACCATAACTTTGGTTTTTCATTTATTTATACTCAGTTTGAATTTTTTGGAAACTTCATACATCCGGAACAACATACTCTACAAATCACTTTTGCTCTCTGCCAACAGGACAGTGTCATCAGCATACAGCAATCTGCAGACACGGATATCGCCAAGACAAAAACCAGTATCATCTATTTTGGCATCACGCATGCATTCATCCAAAAATATATTAAATAGCCATAGTGACATTGCACAACCTTGTCTGAATCCTGCACCAATAGAAAACCATTTTGATGAAACACCATTCACTTGTACATAAGCTCTACTACCAGCATACATGGCTAGATTCCCACTAACACCGTATTCATTCAATACCTTCCACAAAAGTGTCTTATTTACTCGGTCATAAGCTTTCTCTAAATCTATGAAGGCAGCAAAAACTTTCTTACCAACAACCAGATACTTTTTAATCATCACACATAATGCAAAAGTTTGGTTAGTGCAGCCTTTGCCAGGCATAAAACCACTCTGAACATCCCACACTTTCTCTGATGTAAGACCCCGTACTTTTTCAATAACAACCTTACCAAACACTTTCCCTGGCACACTTAGTGGCCTAATACCATGATAGTTCTTGCAGTCAGTCTGATCACTTTTTCTCTTATGCAAGGGAACAATAATAGCATCCTTCCAATCTCGAAGGACCATTCCTAACTCCCAGCACAACTGGCAAATTTCAGTTAACCAGTCAATTGCAGAGTCACCTCCATATTTCAACATCTCGGCAGTTATGCCATCAACTCCCAGAGCCTTACCATTCTGAAGAGATTTTAGAGCTTTACACACTTCTTCTCTTGAGATCCCTCCTGTGCTTCCATCCCTCACTGTGACATCATCTGCTTCTGCCTCAGAATCACCTTTGCTTTCTTGATCTAATAACTCACAAAAGTATTCGCCCTATCTTTCACTTAACTCATTGGGCTCCCATATCATTTCACTGATGTTATTCTTCACACAACTTACAACTTTGTTTCCTCTATTTTTCCTGAGTCTCATGTGCTTCCAGAAAGACTTCCTATCTTTCCAAAAAGCCAATTCATGCCTTTCCACCTTCTCCTTCCTATCTTTTGCCTTACTCTGGCAAACCAGCTTTGCAGCTTCATGCTTCTTACAGTGATATTCATCCACAGAAACTCTACCTTGCAACATCCCCAAATAGGCATCCTTCTTTCTCTTTGGCACACTTAGTAGGCTAATACCATGATAGTTCTTGCAGTCAGTCTGATCACTTTTTCTCTTATACAAGGGAACAATAATAGCATCCTTCCAATCTCGGAGGACCATTCCTAACTCCCAGCACAACTGGCAAATTTCAGTTAACCAGTCAATTGCAGAGTCACCTCCATATTTCAACATCTCGGCAGTTATGCCATCAACTCCCAGAGCCTTACCATTCTGAAGAGATTTTAGAGCTTTACACACTTCTTCTCTTGAGATCCCTCCTGTGCTTCCATCCCTCACTGTGACATCATCTGCTTCTGCCTCAGAATCACCTTTGCTTTCTTGATCTAATAACTCACAGAAGTATTCACCCTATCTTTCACTTAACTCATTGGGCTCCCATATCATTTCCCTGATGTTATTCTTCACACAACTTACAACTTTGTTTCCTCTATTTTTCCTGAGTCTCATGTGCTTCCAGAAAGACTTCCTATCTTTCCAAAAAGCCAATTCATGCCTTTCCACCTTCTCCTTCCTATCTTTTGCCTTACTCTGGCAAACCAGCTTTGCAGCTTCATGCTTCTTACAGTGATATTCATCCACAGAAACTCTACCTTGCAACATCCCCAAATAGGCATCCTTCTTTCTCTTTGGCACACTTAGTAGGCTAATACCATGATAGTTCTTGCAGTCAGTCTGATCACTTTTTCTCTTATACAAGGGAACAATAATAGCATCCTTCCAATCTCGGAGGACCATTCCTAACTCCCAGCACAACTGGCAAATTTCAGTTAACCAGTCAATTGCAGAGTCACCTCCATATTTCAACATCTCGGCAGTTATGCCATCAACTCCCAGAGCCTTACCATTCTGAAGAGATTTTAGAGCATTACACACTTCTTCTCTTGAGATCCCTCCTGTGCTTCCATCCCTCACTGTGACATCATCTGCTTCTGCCTCAGAATCACCTTTGCTTTCTTGATCTAATAACTCACAGAAGTATTCGCCCTATCTTTCACTTAACTCATTGGGCTCCCATATCATTTCCCTGATGTTATTCTTCACACAACTTACAACTTTGTTTCCTCTATTTTTCCTGAGTCTCATGTGCTTCCAGAAAGACTTCCTATCTTTCCAAAAAGCCAATTCATGCCTTTCCACCTTCTCCTTCCTATCTTTTGCCTTACTCTGGCGAACCAGCTTTGCAGCTTCATGCTTCTTACAGTGATATTCATCCACAGAAACTCTACCTTGCAACATCCCCAAATAGGCATCCTTCTTTCTCTTTACTGCCTCTTCAATCTCACCATTCCACCAAGCATCACGTCTATTGTTACCCACTATTGTGGTGCCACAGAACTCTTTAGCAGCAGTGACAACACAGTTCATAAAAAACATTCCCACTTCTTTTCTACAGCCCTCTCACAAGACTTCAGCTCCTTCAGTCATTCTCTGAGTAAGTCAGAATAACGCTGATGATCTTCAAGGAGCCTTTCAACCTTTATTCTTTCTATCCTGGGCCTCTTTCTATTCCTTTTCCTCCAATCAACATTAATATTCACTCGTGACACTAGCAAGTAATGATCAGAACCAACATCTGCACCTCTCATCCCACGGGTGTCAACAACTAAGAGTTTCAGATGCTGATCATAGACAACAAAATCTATCATACTCTTTTGACCAAGAATATGATTTTCTCAAGTATATGTGTGGATATACTTGTGGCTGAAAAATGTGTTAGATACACACAAACCGTTCTCAATGCAGAGTTCAATTAATCTTTCACTTTTATCATTCACACAGGGATCATTAAACTTACCCAGAATATTGTCAGAATTTACATTCTGCACACCTACTCTAGCATTGAAATCCCCTGCTATTATAACTTTTTCTTTAGCACAAAACTGGCTCAAAACAGTTTTTAGCTCATTCCAGAAATCTTCCTTCTTTTCAGAAGGTTCCGAGTCACAAGGAGCATACACTACAAGAATTACAATTCTCTGAAGTTTCACTTTCAAACAAATCCAGAGAATTCTCTCACTTACGCAACTATAGCGAATCAAGTTGTTCTTCATCTTTTCACTTAAAATCAAACCTACACCAGCCTATCTCACATTATCCTGTACTTCAGACCACACACTCACCATGTCATTCACTTCTACCCCAATTTCCTTCTTTTTGGTTTCACTTACAAACAGCACACCCAATCTGTACTTATTTATCTCCTCAATCACCTCATTCATCTTGCCATTTATACCTCTAGTATTCCATACCATTTATACCTCTAGTATTTCCAGGGATGTAAGGTCAGGTGATGTGTAACATCACAGCCTCTCCTTGACAAATGTCAACCCCACCTTCCCGTGGTGCATCCTGTTCCCATTAAAGGGGCTCTGACGACCGCCAGTAGCGGTATAACTGTACCATCGGGATTAGAGGAAATGCTATCCCATACTCACCAACCCGCTTGGCCAGCATGGTGAGTTATGGCCAAACCCCTCCAAAATGACTCTACAACTTGAATCTTGGCCCTCAGTCTGCGGCAGCTGGAATGTACCTGGCCAAGGCAGCGGCCAGTGTGACATGAAGGCATAGGGTGCTAAGAATCCCCAGAGGACCGGACTAGGCTGCCATCTGATGCTGACCTTGGCTATGTATAATGGACACTCCCTATCTTCTGATTCAAAGCTTCTTGAATTGAAAGAGGAACTACAAAGGATCAAGTTGGACATCGTCGGGCTAAGTGGGGTAAGGAGAAAAGGAGATCTCATTGAACTGAAAAGTGGACATCTCTTCTACTATCGTGGGACTGATACTGGCAGAACTAGTGGTGTTGGATTTATAATAAACAAGAAACTGAAGGATAAAGTTGTAGAAGTTGAAAGTTCCTCTGACAGAGCTGCACGACTCGTTATCCAACTCTCGAGAAGATACCAGGCTCAGATTATTCAAACTTATGCCCCCACCACAAGTCATCCTGAAGAAGAAATTGAAGAATTTTATGAGGAAATTCGTCATCTAAATAATAAAAGTAAGCAGCACTTGAAGATAATTATGGGAGATTTCAATGCAAAAATAGGGCAACGGCAACAGAATGAAACTTTAGTAGGTAAATTCAGTCACAGCAACAGAAACCAGTGTGGAAATACTCTCGTAGAGTTTGCAGAGGCAGAAGGGTTTTTCATCTTGAACTCCATTTTCAAGAAAAAGCGGCACAGGAAATGGACATGGAGACATCCAAATGGGATGGCAAGTGAAATTGATTTTATTATGTGTAACAAAAAATTTGTCATCAAAGACTGCAGTGTGCTGAACAAGTTCAACACAGGTAGTGACCATAGATTGGTGAGATGTAAGATGCACCTCAACACTCGAACGTGGCAAGCTCATAAGACAAACAAAATGTATTGACATAACCAACCTTAAAAAACACCATAAAACCTTCAAGTTGGAACTGAAGAACATATTCTCTTCTTTAGAAGGCCTAACATCGGAAGAAGCGGATATTTCGGAAGTTAACAGAAAAATAACCAAAGCTCTTATGGAAATAGCAACAAAATTAGCTGGGTCTAAGAACAAGTTGCATGTGAAAAAAATTATCAGGAAAAACCAAAATGCTGATGCAAAAAAGAAGAGAGATGAGGACAACTAAAGAAGATGTGACTTCCAAAGTGGGATATATATAGAGCTATGCAAGACAGTACGAAAAAAGTATCACTGAAGACGTAAGGAAATTCAACTGTGAAATAGTGAGGAAAGCAATTGAAAACAACCAAAGCCTAAAGATAGTAAAGGGACGTCTCAGTAAGGGAAGAAAACAGATTATGGCACTGAGAAAAGAAGATGGTTCTGTAACAAGAAATAGAGGCAGAAATTTTGACAAGAGTGAAAGATTTCTACTCCAAATTACATGAAAGGGATGATACATGCACTCCAGACATCATGAAAGATACCAGTACCAGAGTTCCTCCAGTCCTTCCAGCAGAAGTTTCATATGCAATCAAGAACATGAAGTGGGGAAAGCTCCAGGAGAAGATGGAATTACTGTAGACATCATACAAGAAGCAAGTGGAGAAATCGAAACAGTACTCGCCCAAATTTTCACTCGATGCCTTAATGAAGGGAAGATTCCTGAGGATTGGAACAACGCTACAATGATCCTGCTACATAAAAAAGGTGACATTGAGGATCTCAGGAACTACAGACCTATCAGCCTCCTCTCAGTGGTTTATAAAATCTTCACTAAAGTTCTTTCACGCTGCTTAAAGGTAACACTGGACATGGCTCAACCGAGAGAACAAGCTGGATTCAGGAGTGGCTACAGCACAATAGATCATATCCACGTACTGAGAGAACTAATTGAAAGAGCGAGGGAATATGAACTTCCATTGTGCATGGCTTTTATCGATTATGAAAAAGCCTTTGATTCGGTGAAACCATCAGCGGTTACAATGGCTCTGAAATCCTGCGGTATTGAAGATGCATACATTAATATTATTAATAACATCTATGAAAATGCAAGTGCAAAGATTCGGCTGTTTGAAAATACAACACACATAAAAACTGGAAAGGGAGTGAGACAAGGTGACACCATATCTCCGAAGCTCTTTAATGCCACATTGGAAAATGTCTTTCAATCACTGAACTGGGAAAACAAAGGGATAAAGATTAATGGAGATTATCTAACCCACCTTCGTTTTGCTGATGACGTAGTCATTTTTGCAACTACCCCCAGAGCTGCAGAGTATGATCCAGGAACTTGCTGACAAGAGTAAAGAAGTGGGATTAAAAATGAACTTTCAGAAGACAAAAGTGATGTTCAATGCTTTTACAAGAAATGAAGATTTATCGATTGATGGAGAAAAGCTGGAGATAACAGACAGGTACGTTTATCTTGGACAGCAGATATCAAGTGAGGGTCACATTGATGAAGAAATTAATCGGTGTACAAAACTTGCCTGGAGAGCTTTTGGAAGAAACAGCATAATTTTCAAGAGCAATATGCCATTATGTCTTAAAAGAAAAGTGTTTGATCAATGCATCCTTCCAGTGCTTACGTATGGTGCAGAGACGTGGACCTTAACTAAAAGAGACATACAAAGGCTGCCGACAACTCAAAGAAGCATAGAGAGGTGCATGCTAGGTGTAACCAGGAGAGATAAGAAGAGGAACTCGTGGATCCAAAAAATGACAAGAGTGGAAGACATCATCATGATCAGAGTTAAATCCCTGAAATGGCAATGGGCTGGACATACTGCCAGAAGGACAGATCATCGATGGACAGCCGAAATTTTAAATTGGATTCCAAGGGACAGGAAAAGACCCAGAAGAAGACCACATGGGAGATGGGTGGATGAAATTCAAAAGTATGCGGGAGTGACATGGAGGAGACTGGCACTAGACAGACCGTTGTAGAGGAAACTTGGGGAGACCTTTGTCCAGGAGTGGATTGATAATGGTTGACAATGATGATGATGATTCCATACACCAATCCTACATTCACTCAGCTGAGATCTCTTTCTCATATGCCGTTTTGAACCTCCAGGTCGATTCCGTGGTGGACCATCCTTCTCAAGTATGGTAGGTCCACCATGTCCCACACTTGAGTCCGTATATTGATTTCTTTTTGTCTTTTCAATCAGGTAAGTACATCAGTGTGGTGGATTAGTCCACAGCTGACATTTCCAGTTGGTCATTCAAACTAAGGATTCTGGAACAAAACTCAGTGAGTTGGGGTCTTTTTGCCAATGTCACACAAAACTAGCTGGCACCTCTCCAGGATTCACAGTGGCCCTAGTTGCTGTTGTGTGTGCGATTGTTACCATGGAGCGTCCCGAGGAGGCAAACCCATCGCTCACTCTGACCGTCCGCTAAAAGTAATGTGATGAAACATATTAAAAATAAAGGGAATAGGAACTCTGGAAAGATAACTGAAATATCAAACTAATGGTACAATAAAACACTCATGTTTTTGCTCTTTTAACCTTGTATTTTGCTTCCTTTTATTTTTCTTTTTCAAGGAAAAAAAATTCTTGATTAACTGTTTTCTGTTACAGTTGGTTCTTATAATTATGTTTCATTCTATTAACCAACAATTTCTATTTTCTCAGTTAAAACAGCAGGTGACCAAAGTGTGTGTGTGGGCAGCATTGATCAAATTTCATACTTGTATGTAAACTGAATTATCAACACAATCCAGTTGGCAATAACAGGTAATACATACTCCGGTGATGCGTAACATCACAGCCTCTCCTTGACAAATGTCAACCCCGCCTTCTGCGTGGTGCATCCTGTTCCCACTAAAGGGGCTCTGACGACTCGCCAATAGCGGTATAACTATACCATCGGGATCAGAGGAAATGCTATCCCACACTCACCAACCCGCTTGGCCAGCGTGGTGAGTTATGGCCAAACACCTCCAAAATGACTCTACAACTTAAATCTTGGCCCTCAGTCTCCGGCAGCTGGAATGTACCTGGCCAAGGCAGCGGCCAGTGCGACATGAAGGCAGAGGGTGCTAAGAATCCCCGGAGGACCGGACTAGGCTGCCATTTGATGCTGACCTTGGCTACCTATAACGGACGCTCCCTATCTTCTGATTCAAGGCTTCTTGAATTGGAAGAGGAACTACAAAGGATCAAGTGGGACATCGTCGGGCTAAGTGAGGTAAGGAGAAAAGGGAGAAGATCTCATTGAACTGAAAAGTGGACATCTCTTCTATTATCGTGGGACAGATACTGGCAGAACTAGTGGTGTTGGATTTATAATAAACAAGAAACTGAAGGATAAAGTGGTAGAAGTTGAAAGTTCCTCTGACAGAGCTGCACGACTCGTTATCCAACTCTCAAGAAGATACCAGGCTCAGATTATTCAAACTTATGCACCCACCACAAGTCATCCTGAAGAAGAAATTGAAGAATTTTATGAGGAAATTCGTCATCTAAATAATAAAGGTAAGCAGCACTTGAAGATAATTATGGGAGATTTCAATGCAAAAATAGGGCAACGGCAACAGAATGAAACTTCAGTAGGTAAATTCGGTCACGGCAACAGAAACCAGCGTGGAAATACTCTCGTTGAGTTTGCAGAGGCAGAAGGATTTTTCATCTTGAACTCCTTTTTAAAGAAAAAGCCACACAGGAAATGGACATGGAGACATCCAATTGGAACGACAAGTGAAATTGATTTTATTATGTGTAACAAAAAATTCGTCATCGAAGACTGCAGTGTGCTGAACAAGTTCAACACAGGTAGTGACCATAGATTGGTGAGATGTAAGATGCACCTCAACACTAAACTGGAACGTGGCAAGCTCATAAGACAAACAAAATGTATTGACATAACTAACCTTAAAAAACACCATAATACTTTCAAGTTGGAACTGAAGAACAGATTCTCTGCTTTAGAAGGCCTAACATCGGAAGAAGTGGATATTTCGGAAGTTAACAGAAAAGTAACCAAAGCTCTAATGGAAACAGCAACAAAATTAGCTGGGTCTAAGAACAAGTTGCATGTGAACAAATTATCAGGAAAAACCAAAATGTTGATGCAAAAAGAAGAGAGATGAGGACAACTAAAGAAGATGTGACTTCCAAAGTGGAATATATAGAGCTATGCAAGACAACACGAAAAAGTATCACTGAAGACGTAAGGAAATTCAACTGTGAGCTAGTGAGGAAAGCAATTGAAAACAACCAAAGCCTTAAGATAGCAAAGGGACATCTCAGTAAGGGAAGAAAACAGATTATGGCTCTGAGAAAAGAAGATGGTTCTATAACAAGAAATAGAGGCGAAATTTTGACAAGAGTGAAAGATTTCTACTCCAAATTATATGAAAGGGATGATACATGTACTCCAGACATCATGAAAGGTACCAGAGTTCTTCCAGTCCTCCCAGCAGAAGTTGCTCATGCAATCAAGAACATGAAGCGGGGGAAAGCTCCAGGAGAAGATGGAATTACTGTAGACATCATACAAGAAGCAAGTGGAGAAATTGAAACAGTACTCTCCCAAATTTTCACTCGATGCCTTAATGAAGGGAAGATTCCTGAGGATTGGAACAATGCTGCAATGATCCTGCTACATAAAAAAGGTGACATTGAGGATCTCAGGAACTACAGACCTATCAGCCTCCTATCAGTGGTTTATAAAATCTTCACTAAAGTTCTTTCACACCGCTTGAAGGTAACACTGGACATGGCTCAACCGAGAGAACAAGCTGGATTCAGGAGTGGCTACAGCACAATAGATCATATCCACGTACTGAGAGAACTAATTGAAAGAGCGAGGGAATATGAACTTCCATTGTGCATGGCTTTTATCGATTATGAAAAAGCCTTTGATTCGGTGAAAACCATCAGCAGTTACCACGGCTCTGAAATCCTGCGGTATTGAAGATGCATACATTAATATTATTAATAACATCTATGAAAATGCAAGTGCAAAGATTCGGCTGTTTGAAAATACAACACACATAAAAATTGGAAAGGAGTGAGACAAGGTGACACCATATCTCCGAAGCTCTTTAATGCCACATTGGAAAATGTCTTTCAATCACTGAACTGGGAAAACAAAGGGATAAAGATTAATGGAGATTATCTAACCCACCTTCGTTTTGCTGATGACGTAGTCATTTTTGCAACTACCCCATCAGAGCTGCAGAGTATGATCCAGGAACTTGCTGACAAGAGTAAAGAAGTGGGATTAAAAATGAACTTTCAGAAGACAAAAGTGATGTTCAATGCTTTTACAAGAAATGAAGATTTATCGATTGATGGAGAAAAACTGGAGATAACAGATACGTATGTTTATCTTGGACAGCAGATATCAAGTGAGGGTCACATTGATGAAGAAATTAATCGGCGTACAAAACTTGCCTGGAGAGCTTTTGGAAGAAACAGCATAATTTTCAAGAGCAATATGCCATTATGTCTTAAAAGAAAAGTGTTTGATCAATGCATCCTTCCAGTGCTTACGTATGGTGCAGAGACGTGGACCTTAACTAAAAGAGACATACAAAGGCTGCAGACAACTCAAAGTAGCATGGAGAGGTGCATGCTTGGTATAACCAGGAGAGATAAGAAGAGAAACTCGTGGATCCGAAAAATGACGAGAGTGGAAGACATCATGATCAGGGTTAAATCCCTGAAATGGCAATGGGCTGGACATACTGCCAGAAGGACAGACCATAGATGGACAGCCGAAATTTTAGATTGGATTCCAAGGGACAGGAAAAGACCCAGAAAAGACCACATGGGAGATGGGTGGATGAAATTCGTAAATATGCGGGAGTGACATGGAGGAGACTGGCACAAGACAGACCGTTGTGGAGGAAACTTGGGGAGACCTTCGTCCAGCAGTGGATTGATAATGGTTGACAATGATGATGATGATGATGACATACTCCATTTGTAGATCAGAATGTGGTGATAACAGATACAGCGAACACTCTCACCATTGAACTTCAGTTTTGATGGGATCACAAATAAGAGTCGTCGTGAGACCCAGTGCTCAGAAGCGGGAAGCGTGATGGATTTCTTTTAAACTGGGGCTTTTTCATCAGTTTATATCAGTGCAAATAACTTGGCAACTAAGCTGGAAATTACAAACTAAAAAGCTATTTCTGCTTGAAAGATGGCTGAAGACTCGTCTTATCTAGAAATCTTTTGAAGAATGGACTCGCTGCTTTTTCTTTATTATTTTTTTCTATTTTACCAAAATCTGTCAACTGCAGAAAGCTTCAACTCCTTTTTTATGTAGTTATATCTGAGTAAATGTTCCCTAGAATTTTTTTGCATATTCCCAAAAATTATCAGCTCATCATTCTTGATGATATCCAAAATAAAGAAAAAATAACAGTCCTAACTCATAATCTGAAGCCAGACTGTATAGTTTTAAAAATGGCAACACTGCTACCAGTGAAATCTTAAATAATAGATGCATCTGATTTAACACTGGGACAAGAAGGAATTATCTGACCACAGGAATGTGGTTTTCTTTTTGCTCATAACTGATTATAGAACTTCTTCCACCAAGAGAACAAAAAAGCAGCGGCACCCAACTGGTGAAGAAGTATCTTTTCCCACTCCTGCACCAAGCTCTCGCCATACTTATCTAGATAGTGCACTAAAATTCTAGTTTAGAATGAAGGAGCTGCAGTGTTTCAACTACCATGCAATAAGTAGGAGTTACCTATGCTTTGCAAAAATGTGGCATTTGCTTGCTGAAGCAATAGTAATCAAGCACAGGTACACTCTTTAAGTTCATGCCATCCAGGTCACAAATTCTGTGCCTTTATCTAGTTTGGTAACAGTACTTGCCTCAAATGTCTCTTGTAAAAGTGGGCAAAGTAACACACCAAAGGAGCCACAGTTTTACCCAGTAATAATAATAATAATAATAATAATAATAAAACAACAACATTAATTAAACTGTTCTACATAACTAAAGATCCAATGCAAAAACATATATACTTTCTGTACACCACCTGAGCACAAAGCTTCTAAATGTACAAGGAGTTTTTCTTGAGCTGAAATGAACAGAATCCATCCAATCTAACAGTACCAACTTTCTCTTCAGCTGACTAACTTTATTACATGCAAAATGTACATTTTGCATACAAAGAACTACCTCACAAACAAATCCTATCCTAGTATCTTACATAATATGCTGCAAGCTTCACATTCTGTTAATATATATATCATCATCATCATCATTGTCAACCATTATCAATCCACTGCTGGACGAAGGTCTCCCCAAGTTTCCTCCACAACGGTCTGTCTTGTGCCAGTCTCCTCCATGTCACTCCCGCATACTTTCGAATTTCATTCACCCATCTTCCATGTGGTCTTCTTCTGGGTCTTTTCCTGTCCCTTAGAATCCAATCTAAAATTTCGGCTGTCCATCGATGATCTGTCCTTCTGGCAGTTTGTCCAGCCCATTGCCATTCCAGGGATTTAACTCTGATCATGATGTCTTCCACTCTTGTCATTTTTCGAATCCACGAGTTCCTCTTCTTATCTCTCCTGGTTACACCAAGCATGCACCTCTCCATGCTTCTTTGAGTCGTCTGCAGCCTTTGTATGTCTCTTTTAGTTAAGGTCCACGTCTCTGCACCATACGTAAGACTGGAAGGATGCATTGATCAAACACTTTTCTTTTAAGACATAATGGCATATTGCTCTTGAAAATTATGCTGTTTCTTCCAAAAGCTCTCCAAGCAAGTTTTGTGCGCCGATTAATTTCTTCATCAATGTGACCCTCACTTGATATCTGCTGTCCAAGATAAACGTACGTGTCTGTTATCTCCAGCTTTTCTCCATCAATCGATAAATCTTCATTTCTTGTAAAAGCATTGAACATCACTTTTGTCTTCTGAAAGTTCATTTTTAATCCCACTTCTTTACTCTTGTCAGCAAGTTCCTGGATCATACTTTGCAGCTCTGATGGGGTAGTTGCAAAAATGACTATGTCATCAGCAAAACGAAGGTGGGTTAGATAATCTCCATTGACCTTCATCCCTTTGTTTTCCCAGTTCAGTGATTGAAAGACATTTTCCAATGTAGCATTAAAGACCATCGGAGATATGGTGTCACCTTGTCTCACTCCCTTTCCAATTTATATGTGTGTTGTATTTTTGAACAGCTGAAATTTTGCACTTGCATTTTCATAGATGTTATTAATAATATTAATGTATGCATCTTCAATACCGCAGGATTTCAGAGCCATTGTAACTGCTGATGGTTTCACCGAATCAAAGGCTTTTTCATAATTGGTAAAAGCCATGCACAATGGAAGTTCATATTCCCTCGCTCTTTCAATTGGTTCTCTCAGTACGTGGATATGATCTATTGTGCTGTAGCCACTCCTGAATCCAGCTTGTTCTCTCGGTTGAGCCATGTCCAGTGTTACCTTTAAGCAGCATGAAAGAACTTTAGTGAAGATTTTATAAACCACTGAGAGGAGGCTGATAGGTCTGTAGTTCTTGAGATCCTCAATGTCACCTTTTTTATGTAGCAGGATCATTGTAGCGTTGTTCCAATCTTCAGGAATCTTCCCTTCATTAAGGCATCGAGTGAAAATTTGGGCGAGTACTGTTTCGATTTCTCCACTTGCTTCTTGTATGATGTCTACAGTAATTCCATCTTCTCCTGGAGCTTTCCCCACTTCATGTTCTTGATTGCATATGAAACTTCTGCTGGAAGGACTGGAGGAACTCTGGTACTGGTATCTTTCATGATGTCTGGAGTGCATGTATCATCCCTTTCATATAATTTGGAGTAGAAATCTTTCACTCTTGTCAAAATTTCGCCTCTATTTCTTGTTACAGAACCATCTTCATTTCTCAGTGCCATAATCTGTTTTCTTCCCTTACTGAGATGTCCCTTTGCTATCTTTAGGCTTTGGTTGTTTTCAATTGCTTTCCTTACTAGTTCACAGTTGAATTTCCTTACGTCTTCAGTGATACTTTTTCGTACTGTCTTGCATAGCTCTATATATTCCACTTTGGAAGTCACATCTTCTTTAGTTGTCCTCATCTCTCTTCATTTTTGCATCAACATTTTGGTTTTTCCTGATAACACTGGTCGGCAAAAAAAAAATTGTTTTTCGAGCCCTGACACTATTCCTGCTGATTCTTATGTAAAACGACCTCCTGAAGCCGAATATGACCCCCGTTTTCCCCCCATCACCCACCGTTTTCGAGGGAGCCCCCCCCCACCTAATTTTATCACTTTCCGATAATTTGGAGGGATGGAAAGGATTATTTCAGCCTTTACATTTCTTCTGAGGGGCTACAGAGGTGAAAAGTTATAAAACATGAACATCTGTAGCAAGGATGTAGATTTGGGGGATTGCCCCCCCCCCAAATTGTAAAGAAATCATTAAAAATGATCGATTTTTTATGATTTTTTTTAATCAATTTTCGGCAATATGTTATCGACATGAATTTTTTTTGGAGGGGTGAAAAGGATTATTTATTTTAGCTGTAGAGAATAATATATAAAAAGTAAAATACAAATGTAAAGTATAATAAATAAATAAGATAAGTACCTTCATTTGGTGCTTGCTTTCCTTTTTTACCCTGAGGTAGAAGTTTCTCGTACCAAACACCAGCAGTACTCTGCTAACATGCTCGTATTCCACTTCCCTGAAAATCTCCTCTCGATCTTATTGTTGTCTTGATGGAATCGTTCCCTGTGTTCTTCGGAAACTGCTCCTAAATTTTCAGGGAAGAAGTCCAGGTGTGAATGCTGGAAATGCACTTTAAGAGACATGTTACACCCCATGGCCTTGTACGCTGACAGCAATTCCTCGACATGAGCGGCATAATCATCACTTTTGTTGTTACCCAAAAAGTTCTTACACACGTTTTGGAATGCAAGCCAAGCTCTTTTTTCTTTTCGATTCAGGTGTTCAATAAACGTTGAATCTTTGAAAAGTTGTCTAATCTGGGGGCCCACGAAAACTCCTTCCTTGATTTTAGCCTCACTAAGACGAGGAAATTTATTTTTCAAAAATTGAAATGCATCACCTGTCTTGTCCATTGCTTTCACAAACTGTTTGATCAATCCCAGTTTGATGTGCAAAGGCGGCAAGTAAATATTTTCCTTCGGGACCAGAGGATCATGAACGACATTTTTCTGACCGGGAGTAAAACTTTCTCACAGAGGCCAGTTCCATACGATGTAATGTTTGTCTCGTGCTCGGCTGTCCCATTCGCATAGGAAGCAGAAGTATTTTGTGAAGCCTGATTGCAGGCCCGCGAGTACAGCAACAACTTTTAAGTCAGCACAAAGTTTCCAATTATAATCATGATAACAGATTTTATCAAGGATTCGGCTGATGTTTTCGTACGTCTCCTTCATATCCACAGAGTATGCAACCGGGACTGATGTAACACATTCCCATTGGCCAACAGGACAACTTTCAATCTTGTCTTTGATGAGTCTATAAACAGTCGCCATTTGTCTGGGTCACATGTCATCTTCAGTTCTATCATCAATGCATTTGAATTAGGGCAGAACACTAAGTCTTCATCTTCTGAAAAAGTAATTGCAGGGTTGACTGTCTGGTCCTGTAAGAAGAGATTTTTACGCCCTTTTCTAAGAGATTCCACTGCTGAAGTCGAGATCCAAGAAGTTGAGATTTAGTCTTAGGTAACTCTAAATCCCTGACGAGATCATTCAATTCCGACTGAGTAACGAGGTGAGGTTTTCGATGAGCTGAATCAGAAGAACACTCTTCATCATCGGTTGACGTATCATGTGATGGTCCAAGCTGTGGCTCAAAGTATGTCACATCTGTTTCTGGCTGTAGAGTATAGGTTTTGGGGGGCACTGGGATTGGCAATGATTCGTTGTGAGGAACTGGTCTTAGAGCTGAAGGGATATTAGGATACTGAATTGTATGCTTACTTTTGTTGCTAGATAACACGACGGTGGAAGTCATACAAAAGTAACAATCTGTGAGAAGATGACAGTGAGGTTCGCGCCAAACCATGGGCACGGCAAATGGCATTGATTTACGAGTACCTTTGAGCCATTTGGTCAAGCTACTGTAACAAGTAGTGCAGCAAACTGTGGGAGTCCAATTCTTGTCCTGATCGCCAACTTTGCAATCAAAGTAAAATTTATAAGCAGTTTTAAGAAGCGGAGAAAGGGGTTTTCGTTGCGCTTTAAAAGTCAATTCCCCACAAACATAGCAGAATCTATTGGGATGATTTATACACTCGCATGGCATAATTAACCAGTAAATAAATGCTCTATATTAATAACAAATTACACTCGCATACTGTAATTCACTTGGAAAAGGCCGGTGTAGACAAATTTCTACCGTTTGACACAATTTAAACAACTTGGAAACACAGAATCCCCGCCTAGAACACCGACAAGTAGACTTGACGATCACTACAGATCAACTGAATGAAGATAATGCCTTATAGTGCAGGATTATCGTGATAAGAGCAATGCAAGTTTGACCTTGTCAAAACCCGTGCAAACCTGTGCGCGATTCCCGTGGGAAACTGTTCGCGCGAGGTATTGAGATTGCCAGCGTGGTAGAGTGTATGTTCCGAACTGTTGTATATATTTTTACTACTGTTGCTATATATTTTTATTATTTGTGGGATTTTTGGGGGAGGATCAGAGGGGCTGGAAGCTGGAATATGTAGCAAAAAAGTGAAAAAATTGCCAAAAAACCGCGGAAAAATCAATCATTTGTAATGATTTCTTTACAATTGGGGGGATGGCAAATCCCCCCAAATCTACCTCCTCGATACAGATGTTCATGTTTTATGACTTTTCACCTCTGTAGCCCTCAGAAGAAATGTAAAGGCTGAAATAATCCTTTCCATCCCTCCAAATTATCGGAAAGTGATAAAATTAGGTAGGGGGGGTTCCCCCGAAAACGGTGGGTGATGGGGGAAAACGGGGGTCATATTCGGATTCAGGAGGTCGTTTTACATAAGAATCAACAGGAATGGTGTCGGGGCCGATTTTCATGCCGACCAGTGTAATTTGTTCACATGCAACTTGTTCTTAGACCCAGCTAATTTTGTTGCTGTTTCCATAAGAGCTTTGGTTACTTTTCTGTTAACTTCAGAAATATCAACTTCTTCCGATGTTAGGCCTTCTAAAGCAGAGAATCTGTTCTTCAGTTCCAACTTGAAGGTATTATGGTGTTTTTTAAGGTTGGTTATGTCAGTAGATTTTGTTTGTCTTATGAGCTTGCCACATTCAAGTTTAGTGTTGAGGTGCATCTTACATTTCGCCAATCTATGGTCACTACCTGTGTTGATTTTGTTTAGCACACTGCAGTCTTCTATGACGAATTTTTTGTTACACATAATAAAATCAATTTCACTTGTCATCCCATTTGGATGTCTCCATGTCCATTTCCTGTGTGACTTTTTCTTGAAGAAGGAGTTCAAGATGAAAAACCCTTCTGCCTCTGCAAACTCAACGAGAGTATTTCCACGCTGGTTTCTGTTGCCGTGACCGAATTTACCTACTGAAGTTTCATTCTGTTGCCGTTGCCCTATTTTTGCATTGAAATCTCCCATAATTATCTTCAAGTGCTGCCTTACCTTTATTATTTAGGTGACGAATTTCCTCATAAAATTCTTTAATTTCTTCTTCAGGATGACTTGTGGTGGGGGCATAAGTTTGAATAATCTGAGCCTGGTATCTTTTCGAGAGTTGGATAACGAGTCGTGCAGCTCTGTCAGAGGAACTTTCAACTTCTACAACTTTATCTTTCAGTTTCTTGTTTATTATAAATCCAACACCACTAGTTCTTCTAGTATCTGTCCCACGATAGTAGAAGAGATGTCCACTTTTCAGTTCGATGAGATCTTCTCCTTTTCTCCTTACCTCACTTAGCCCGACGATGTCCCACTTGATCCTTTGTAGTTCCTCTTTTAATTCAAGAAGCCTTGAATCAGAAGATAAGGGGCGTCCATTATACGTAGCCAAGGTCAGCATCAGATGGCAGCCTCGTCTGGTCCTCCGGGGATCCTTAGCACCCTCTGCCTTCATGTCGCACTGGCCGCTGCATTGGCCAGGTACATTCCAGCTGCCGGAGACTGAGGGCCAAGATTTAAGTTGTGGAGTCATTTTGGAGGGGTTTGGCCATAACTCACCACGCTGGCCAAGCGGGTTGGTGAGTGTGGGATAGCATTTCCTCTAATCCCGATGGTATAGTTATACCGCTATTGGCGGTCGTCAGAGCCCCTTTAGTGGGAACAGGATGCACCACGAGAAGGTGGGGTTGACATTTGTCAAGGAGAGGCTGTGATGTTACGCATCACCTGACCTTACATCCCATATATATATATATTTATATTAATTTCTAAGATGCACTTCAACACTAAACTCGAACGTAGCAACCTCATTAGACAAACAAAATGTATTGACATAACCAACCTTAAAAAACACCATAATACCTTCAAGTTGGAACTGAAGAACAAGATTCTCTGCTTTCGAAGGCCTAACATCGGAAGAAGTGGATATTTCTGAAGTTAACAGAAAAGTAACCAAAGCTCTTATGGAAACAGCAGCAAAATTAGCTGGGTCTAAGAACAAGTTGCATGTGAACAAATTATCAGGAAAAACCAAAATGTTGATTCAAAAAAGAAGAGAGATGAGGACAACTAAAGTAGATGTGACTTCTAAAGTGGAATATACAGAGCTATGCAAGACAGTACGAAAAAGTATCACTGAAGATGTAAAGAAATTCAACTGTGAACTAGTAAGGAAAGCAATTGAAAACAACCAAAGCCTAAAGATAGCAAAGGGACATCTCAGTAAGGGAAGAAAACAGATTATGGCAGTGAGAAAAGAAGATGGTTCTGTAACAAGAAATAGAGGCGAAATTTTGACAAGAGTGAAAGATTTCTACTCCAAATTACATGAAAGGGATGATACATGTACTCCTGACATCATGAAAGGTACCAGTACCAGAGTTCTCCCAGTCCTTCCAGCAGAAGTAGCACATGCAATCAAGAACACGAAGCGGGGAAAAGCTCCAGGAGAAGATGGAATTACTGTAGACATCATACAAGAAGCAAGTGGAGAAATCGAAACAGTACTCGCCCAAATTTTCACTCGATGCCTTAAGGAAGGGAAGATTCCTGAGGATTGGAACAACGCTACAATGATCTAGCTACATAAAAAAGGTGACATTGAGGATCTCAGGAACTACAGACTTATCAGCCTCCTATCAGTGGTTTATAAAATCTTCACTAAAGTTCTTTCACACGGCTTGAAGGTGACACTGGACATGGCTCAACCGAGAGAACAAGCTGGATTCAGGAGTGGCTACAGCACAATAGATCATATCCACGTACTGAGAGAACTAATTGAAAGAGCGAGGGAGTATGAAATTCCATTGTGCATGGCTTTTATCGATTATGAAAAAGCCTTTGATTCGGTGAAACCATCAGCAGTTACAATGGCTCTGAAATCCTTCGGTATTGAAGATGCGTACATTAACAAATAAAGGTAACTTGATCACGCTAGTTACGTTAACTGAAAACTTTTACAAAAGTTCGTAAGTTGAAAGCTTTCGGTCTTCATCACGCCAATGGAGGACTAAGATTGTTGCCAGATTCTACATTTGAATTTTTCCTATTTTTGTTGCCAAAACTTAGAATTGATCTCCAGATCAACGGAATGTAGAGAGGAGATTCGGAGTTGCAAGTCATTGAGTTGAAAAGAATTTCTATGCTTTCACGGTAACGGAGGGCAAAACGATTGTCAAAAGAAGCAATTTGTTTTGCTTCGTTCCAGTGGGGAACTGCAGATGTGTCTTCCATTGTCAAAATAGACAAGGCAGTATTAGGATTGGCTTTCGAAACATCTTTTCTATGTTCTAAAATTCTATGGTTAATGCTCTGTATGTGCTTCCAATGCATAAGTTATCCCCAGTAGAAGAAGAGATAGGAATGCAGTAAACTCCTGGGAGGTTCAGGCTTTCAACTTTGTCCCTATCCCTTTGTAGAAGTTTCAAGATGTTTGGGGTAGATTTAATGGCAAGATGGTAACCAAAATTTCTAAAAAGAATCTGTAACTTATAAGCATAGGAAGGATGGTAAGGAACAGAACCACAGAATTTCAGGTCTTCTTTCTTGTGAGGAAGGAGGCCTTCGATTTTCGAATGGTTTTCATATTTCTTTATGAGGGAGTTGACTGTAACAGCAGGGAAACCATGGGAGAGGGCAATTGTATAAATTTTGGAGAGTTCTTCTTGAAGAGAGAGTTGGTTGTTGCAAATGATATGAGCCCTGTGGATGTATGACTTTAATGCTGCAAGCTTGTAGAGATGCAGGGTGCAAGATTTGTAGGGAATGATGTTAGTGGCCGCAGAAGGTTTTCGATAGACGGAACGAGTAATGGAGAGATCAGCGTTTCTGCAGATAGATACATCCAGGAAATCAATTTTGTGATTTACTTCCTTAGATATGGTTAGCTTAATGGAAGGAAATTTTTCCGTAATGGAGTTGATCAGTATCTGTAGTTCAGACTCGGAATGTGGCCAGCTAATGAAAATGTCGTCTACATATCTTAACCATAGGGAAGGTTGAAAAGGGTGTAGAGGAATGATGGAAACTTCAATATGTTGCATGTAGATTTCAGCAAGCAGAGGGGAAAGAGGTGAGCCCATGGGGAGACCAGATTGTTGCCTATACACAATTTTGTTGAATACAAAACAACTGTGTTGATGAATAGTGTGGAAACAATCATAAAGATCTTTGATAAGAGGACCGGGGGGGGGGGGGTTCAAAATGAAGAATCAATTTCTTCATGAGGAGCATGTAGGAATCAAAATATGGTACAGAGGGAAACAAAGATTCTACATCAAGAGTATACAGATTATCACAAGGAGAAAAAGAATTAGGAAGGTTGTGGATGAAGTTTGAAGTAGAGACAACTGTATGAGGATGGTTGGCTGCCAGGGATTTGCATTTGAGGACCAATCTCTTCTCAAGGTTTACTGCTCTAGAAAAAGAATATTCCACTAAAGGTCTGATGGGGTTACCAGCTTTATGCAGTTTCACTTGCAGGAAGAGCCTGGGAGTTCTAAAGTAAGGAGGGGTGATATATCACCAAGGAAGGATTGAAGAGTTTCTTTCTTAGCTAATCTGTCAACTGAGTTTTTGAGTGAGTTGGTGATTTCTGACTGCAAAGGGATGCAGTTAGCAGATGTAAGAAAAGAAAGCACTTTTTGGTTTAGAGTTTCTTTACCAATGATGACTGGGCAACCAACTTTATCTGCTTTGCATACGGCTAGGTCATTTTCCTGAATAAATGACCTGAATTCTTTTAAACAAGAAGAAGAGTACTTGATTGGCACAGAATTTTGCTTGGATAAGATAACAGCAGCGTTGGCACGAAGGATAGGCTGCTGAACAGTCTCAGTTCTGTGGATGGCTGATTCTATAACAGAAACAGTTTGTGGAAGATTGATAGGAAGAGCAGGTGAAAATTTTGGACCTAATGATAAGAATTTATCCAAGCTAGGAGGAATAGTGACAGAAGAAAGATTTACATACTTTGGCTTGTCAGTAGAGGCTGATGACGGAGATGTTGCTTGATTTTTTTGCTTGGAGAGTAGAAAATTGGATTTCTTTGTATGGCGAGCATATTCATTTACTTCAATTGTTGTGAGGATTTGGTTGATGCGAACCATGAAAATATCAAGCAAAGCAGGATGAGTGGTAGCAGCCAGTGATTGGTAGCTAATGTAGCAGGAAAGTTCAGTTTTAGCAATGGAGGAACGCAGGTCACGGATAGCGGCAGATAGGAGGTTATGGCTGGTCTGCTGTAGTAACGCATCCTTTGAAGATGGGTTTGCAGATCTGAAAAGCTTGGGGAAGAATGCCAGAAGTCTTGCAGGAAACAAGAAAACGAAGACTGCAAAGAGAATTAGTGACTTAAGTCCGAAGTTTCCGGAAGGAAATCCAATCTTTCGTCCAGTCCAAACTGCATCCCTTTGCAGTCAGAAACCACCAACTCACTCAAAAACTCAGTTGACAGATTAGCTAAGAAAGAAACTCTTCAATCCTTCCTTGGTGATATATCACCCCCTCCTTACTTTAGAACTCCCAGGCTCTTCCTGCAAGTGAAACTGCATAAAGCTGGTAACCCCATCAGACCGTTAGTGGAATATTCTTTTTCTCCAGCAGTAAACCTTGAGAAGAGATTGGTCCTCAAATGCAAATCCCTGGCAGCCAACCATCCTCATACAGTTGTCTCTACTTCAAACTTCATCCACAACCTTCCTAATGTCTTTTCTCCTTGTGATAATCTGTATACTCTTGATGTAGAATCTTTGTTTCCCTCTGTACCATATTTTGATTCCTACATACTCCTCATGAAGAAATTGATTCTTCATTTTGAACCCCCCGGTCCTCTTATCAAAGATCTTTATGATTGTTTCCACACTATTCATCAACACAGTTGTTTTGTTTTCAACAAAATTGTGTATAGGCAACAATCTGGTCTCCCCATGGGCTCACCTCTTTCCCCTCTGCTTGCTGAAATCTACATGCAACATATTGAAGTTTCCATCATTCCTCTACACCCTTTTCAACCTTCCCTATGGTTAAGATATGTAGACGACATTTTCATTAGCTGGCCACATTCCAAGTCTGAACTACAGATACTGATCAACTCCATTACGGAAAAATTTCCTTCCATTAAGCTAACCATATCTAAGGAAGTAAATCACAAAATTGATTTCCTGGATGTATCTATCTGCAGAAACGCTGATCTCTCCATTACTCGTTCCGTTTATCGAAAACCTTCTGTGGCCACTAACATCATTCCCTACAAATCTTGCACCCTGCATCTCTACAAGCTTGCAGCATTAAAGTCATACATCCACAGGGCTCATATCATTTGCAACAACCAACTCTCTCTTCAAGAAGAACTCTCCAAAATTTCTACAATTGCCCTCTCCCATGGTTTCCCTGCTGTTACAGTCAACTCCCTCATAAAGAAATATGAAAACCATTCGAAAATCGAATGCCTCCTTCCTCACAAGAAAGAAGACCTGAAATTCTGTGGTTCTGTTCCTTACCATCCTTCCTATACTTATAAGTTACAGATTCTTTTTAGAAGTTTTGGTTACCATCTTGCCATTAAATCTACCCCAAACATCTTGAAACTTCTACAAAGGGATAGGGACAAAGTTGAAAGCCTGAACCTCCCAGGAGTTTACTGCATTCCTATCTCTTCTTCTACTGGGAATAACTTATGCATTGGAAGCACATACAGGAGCATTAACCATAGAATTTTAGAACATAGAAAAGATGTTTCGAAAGCCAATCCTAATACTGCCTTGTCTATTTTGACAATGGAAGACACATCTGCAGTTCCCCACTGGAACGAAGCAAAACGAATTGCTTCTTTTGACAATCGTTTTGCCCTCCGTTACCGTGAAAGCATAGAAATTATTTTCAACTCAATGTCTTGCAACTTCGAATCTCCTCTCTACATTCCGTTGATCTGGAGATCAATTCTAAGTTTTGGCAACAAAAATAGGAAAAATTCAAAGTAGAATCTGGCAACAATCTTAGTCCTCCATTGGCGTGATGAAGACCTAAGATAAGGTCGAAAGCTTCTAACTTACGAACTTTTTGTAAAAGTTTTCAGTTAACGTAACTAGCGTGATCAAGTTACCTTTATTTGTTAATATTGTTACGTGTTTTGCCCAAAATCGTCATGCGTACATTAATATTATTAATAACATCTATGAAAATGCAAGTGCAAAGATTCAGCTGTTTGAAAATACAACACACATAAAAACTGGAAAAGGAGTGAGACAAGGTGACACCATATCTCCGATGCTCTTTAATGCCACATTGGAAAATGTCTTTCAATCGCTGAACTGGGAAAACAAAGGGACGAAGATTAATGGAGATTATCTAACCCACCTTCGTTTTGCTGATGACATAGTCATTTTTGCAACTACCCCATCAGAGCTGCAGATTATGATCCAGGAACTTGCTGACAAGAGTAAAGAAGTGGGATTAAAAATGAACTTTCAGAAGACAAAAGTGATGTTCAATGCTTTTACAAGAAATGAAGATTTATTGATTGATGGAGAAAAGCTGGAGATAACAGACACGTACGTTTATCTTGGACAGCAGATATCAAGTGAGGGTCACATTGATGAAGAAATTAATCAGCGTACAAAACTAGCCTGGAGAGCTTTTGGAAGAAACAGCATAATTTTCAAGAGCAATATGCCATTATGTCTTTAAAAAAAAGTGTTTGATCAATGCATCCTTCCAGTGCTTACGTATGGTGCTGAGACGTGGACCTTAGCTAAAAGAGACATACAAAGGCTGCAGACAACTCAAAGAGGCATAGAGAGGTGCATGCTTGGTGTAACCAGGAGAGATAAGAAGAGGAACTCGTGGATCCGAAAAATGACAAGAGTGGAAGACATCATGATCAAAGTTAAATCCCTGAAATGGCAATGGGCTGGACATACTGCCAGAACAGACCATCGATGGACAGCCGAAATTTTAGATTGGATTCCAAATGACAGGAAAAGACCCAGAAGAAGACCACATGGAATATGGGCGGATAAAATTCGAAAGTATGCGGGAGTGACACGGAGGAGACTGGCACAAGACAGACCGTTGTGGAGGAAACTTGGGGAGACCTTCGTCCAGCAGTGGATTGATAATGGTTGGCAATGATGATGATGATGATGATATATATATTTATGCCACTCACAGGTAAATGAAGAGCACAAAACATTTATAAAGTAATGGAAAAATTGCAGTAAAATAATGAGTAAATCTGGTAAATTTATTCAATTATCAGCCCAAACCCTTTAAAGTTTTCATAAAGCACATTGTATATTAAAAAAGAAGAGGAAAAGAGCACTGCAAAATTCCCTTAGTTTCTTTTGTCACCAGTTCAAAAGAAGTAGAATCTAAATTAGGCATGAATCTCTTTAGCAGTTCTATCCAGGCACATTCACTAAAACATTAAGAAAGAATACAAAGTTCAGGCAGTTTTTGTTTTTTTTTCTCATGAAGAGAATGTGAGACTTCCATTTATATCCATAAACAAAAACTTATTTGCACCAGTGTGTAGACAAGTGGAAAGGGTTCTAGTTTTGCCGCAAAAAATGAGTTCAGCCATCAGTTAATGGACCGACTACATTGATGTAAGTCCAAAAAAAGAACAAGTGTTGTAATAATTGCCAAATTTTCTTTCACGGGAGACTGCTGATTTTTATTGTTGCCTGTTGATTTATTGTTTTAATCTTACAGTTTTCTTCCAAAAATTCTTTAAAAATTAATAATTGATATCGGAAAAATGGGCATTTCATATGGTGAATACAATAATGAAGAAAAATATTTCACACATGATTTATTGCATATTTACATTAGATTAGTTTTTCGGCAAGATTAAATTCTTTTGGCTGAAAGATCAACCTTATTCACACTAGTAGCAAGCATTCATGTGGTTGGCATTGTTTCTATAACTGTTGTCATTAGAGATTTCCAAATAATCAGGATGGTGAAGGGTGCATCTGAATTACAAGGGTTTTTATTGGAGAGAATTTTAATGCTTTCCCTGTAGTTTAAGGAAAATTTGTTTGAGAAAGACGAAATCCTTTTGGTGCTGGTCCAGTTTGGAGAGGCAGAGGTATGTATCTTCAGTTGTCAGAAACGGAAGAGCAGAAGTAGATACCTCTGACTCTCCAAAGTGGACCAGCACCAAAAGGATTACACCTTTCTCATTCAAAATTTCCTTACACTACAGGAAAAGCATTAAAATTATCTCCAATAAAAACTCTTGTAATTCAGATGCACCCTTCACCATCCCGATTAATTGGAAATCTTTACTGGCAACAGTTACAGAAATTATGTCAACCACGTGAATGCTTGCGACTAGTGTGAATAAGTCTGATGTTCCAGCTGAAAAATCTTACTTCTCTAATGTAAATATGTATAAATCATGTGTGACATATTTTTCTTCATTATTGTAATAGTGGATATGTTTTATAACTAAAGAAATATTTTCTTGAATGCATAAAAACTTATCATTTACCAAACTCATTGTCTGTGATTTTTGGTAGAGAGTAATGATAGGTTTACACCTAAGATGTATATATCTTTTCATCAATTTTGTATTATTTTTTTTATTTTTATAGAATGTTTTAGGGAAGCAAAGCAATGCATTAGATCTGTATATCCCCTAAATTAAGTAGCATTTGTTTACTGCTGAACCAGTAGGAATCAGTATATTTTGGTCCAAAAAATTTGATTCTGGTGATGGAATGATCACATTGTTGAATTCGAATCACTTGGGATCATTATGTTTCAACCAGTGCCCATTTCAGCAGCAAAAAGTACATAATCTAAACATGTTAGATATCCTTCATTACTAACTTTGGAAATCAGTAATGTGAGACATTTAAGAAAATTTTGTGTATTTTTTAATAATAATGGTAATATTTAATGGTAATTATTTGTAAGATGGATGCACTTGCTTTGTGTATTTTTTTCAAAAGAATGCTTCTCTAGAATTATAATCTATGCTTTCTTTTCATTTCAGATGGTAGAAATATTTCTTAGATAGTATAACTATACTAGTGATCCAAAATTTCTTGGCATAGAATAGAAATCAAAGTTTCCAAGGTTTTGCACATCAACCAGATAGCTTTCTCAAGGAAGATAGACAGCTAACTACAAACTGAATAATAGAACAGTTCAACAATTTGAACATGGTGGCTTGACTTGACAATAACGAATAGATGTGAACGTAATCAGGAAACATATTCAAAGACATGAGGAGCTGTGCTCATTTAGCACGTGGAATCATGGAAGGAAAACCAAGAGGCAATCACTATTTGAAGAACTGGTTCCAAACTCTTGGCAACTCTAGTGAGACGCTATCATTACATGACTCACTGTTGGTTATGATCTCCAAAGTTTTGCAAATGGCAGTAGATTTTGGGGTGGAGTAGGAAGCCAGTTTTTTTACATCATCCCACCTAGGACTTGAACTTGACTTCTCTGGATAGGGCCGTGGTTACTTTGCCGCTCTTTATGTCCCTTTTATGTTCATTAACTCTAATTCTAAATGAACGTTTAGTCATTCCAATGTAGTATTGCGTGGATCCATCCAGATATAGTAGAGGAATGGCATAAACACCTGCTTCATTGGAAGGTGGGGACTTCTCAGCATTTCCTTTAAGCATGTTATATAAAGATGTCGAAGGTCTGATGCCAACACAGAGGTTTGTCTTCTTGGGCTGATAGGAAACATTTGGTATATCGGGAATTGATCCCAGGTAGCGTAGCTGCGGCATAGAAATATTACAGGGTTCCCACGGTCCTTCAAAGTCCTTGAAAACTCCTTGAATTGAATTTTCCTTTTCAAGGGCCTTTGAAAGTCCTTGAATTTTGTAAGAGTCCTTGAAAAGTAGTTTTTTTTTTTTCCCTGTTCACCAAATTTCAGAATAGCTGCAGTTTATTGAAGAGAAGCTATCGCCAAAATATCGCTGGTTGCCGCTCTGTATTGTAGAATGTTCTCTTGGAATTAAAGATTAAAATTGGTGATTTTTTCGAGTGGCCGTTGGCCAGTGGGTGGACAAAATCTAGTGGCCACTTTCCTTACGGCTGTTTCGTGATGTATACACATTTTATCACTGCAGTGTATACCTTTCATTTATTTCATCATCATCATCATTGTCAACCATTATCAATCCACTGCTGGACGAAGGTCTCCCCAAGTTTCCTCCACAACGGTCTGTCTTGTGCCAGTCTCCTCCATGTCACCCCTGCATACTTTCGAATTTCATCCACCCATCTCCCATGTGGTCTTCTTCTGGGTCTTTTCCTGTCCCTTGGAATCCAATCTAAAATTTCAGCTGTCCATCGATGATCTGTCCTTCTGGCAGTATGTCCAGCCCATTGCCATTTCAGGGATTTAACTCTGATCATGATATCTTCCACTCTTGTCATTTTTCGGATCCACGAGTTCCTCTTCTTATCTCTCCTGGTTACACCAAGCATGCACCTCTCCATGCTTCTTTGAGTTGTCTGCAGCCTTTGTATGTCTCTTTTAGTTAAGGTCCACGTCTCCGCACCATACGTAAGCACTGGAAGGATGCATTGATCAAACACTTTTCTTTTAAGACATAATGGCATATTGCTCTTGAAAATTATGCTGTTTCTTCCAAAAGCTCTCCAGGCAAGTTTTGTACGCCGATTAATTTCTTCATCAATGTGACCCTCACTTGATATCTGCTGTCCAAGATAAACGTACGTGTCTGTTATCTCCAGCTTTTCTCCATCAATCGATAAATCTTCATTTCTTGTAAAAGCATTGAACATCACTTTTGTCTTCTGAAAGTTCATTTTTAATCCCACTTCTTTACTCTTGTCAGCAAGTTCCTGGATCATACTCTGCAGCTCTGATGGGGTAGTTGCAAAAATGACTACGTCATCAGCAAAACGAAGGTGGGTTAGATAATCTCCATTAATCTTTATCCCCTTGTTTTCCCAGCTCAGTGACTGAAAAACACCCTCCAATGTGGCATTAAAGAGCTTCGGAGATATGGTGTCACCTTGTCTCACTCCCTTTCCAATTTTTATGTGTGTTGTATTTTCAAACAGCCTAATCTTTGCACTTGCATTTTCATAGATGTTATTAATAATATTAATGTATGCATCTTCAATACCGCAGGTTTTCAGAGCCATTGTAACTGCTGATGGTTTCACCGAATCAAAGGCTTTTTCATAATCGATAAAAGCCATGCACAATGGAAGTTCATATTCCCTCGCTCTTTCAATTAGTTCTCTCAGCACGTGGATATGATCTATTGTGCTGTAGCCACTCCTGAATCCAGCTTGTTCTCTCGGTTGAGCCATGTCCAGTGTTACCTTCAAGCGGTGTGAAAGAACTTTAGTGAAGATTTTATAAACTACTGATAGGAGGCTGATAGGTCTGTAGTTTCCGAGATCCTCAATGTCACCTTTCTTATGTAGCAGGATCATTGTAGCGGTGTTCCAATCCTCAGGAATCTTTCCTTCATTAAGGCATCGAGTGAAAATTTGGGCGAGTACTGTTTCGATTTCTCCACTTGCTTCTTGTATGATGTCTACAGTAATTCCATCTTCTCCTGGAGCTTTTCCTCGCTTCATGCTCTTGATTGCATGTGCAACTTCTGCTGGAAGGACTGGAGGAACTCTGGTACTGGTATCTTTCATGATGTCTGGAGTGCATATATCATCCCTTTCATATAATTTGGAGTAGAAATCTTTCACTCTTGTCAAAATTTCGCCTCTATTTCTTGTTACAGAACCATCTTCTTTTCTCAGTGCCATAATCTGTTTTCTTCCCTTACTGAGATGTCCCTTTGCTATCTTTAGGCTTTGGTTGTTTTCAATTGCTTTCCTCACTAGTTCACAGTTGAATTTCCTTACGTCTTCAGTGATACTTTTTCTTACTGTCTTGCATAGCTCTATATATTCCACTTTGGAAGTCACATCTTCTTTAGTTGTCCTCATCTCTCTTCTTTTTTGCATCAACATTTTCGTTTTTTCCTGATAATTTGTTCACATGCAACTTGTTCTTAGACCCAGCTAATTTTGTTGCTGTTTCCATAAGAGCTTTTGTTACTTTTCTGTTAACTTCAGAGATGTCCACTTCTTCCGATGTTAGGCCTTCTAAAGCAGAGAACCTGTTCTTCAGTTCTAACTTGAAGGTATTATGGTGTTTTTTAAGGTTGGTTATGTCAATAGATTTTGTTTGTCCTATGAGCTTGCCACGTTCAAGTTTAGTGTTGAGGTGCATCTTACATCTCACCAATCTATGGTCACTACCTGTGTTGAACTTGTTTAGCACACTGCAGTCTTCTATGACGAATTTTGTTACACATAATAAAATCAATTTCACTTGTCGTCCCATTTGGATGTCTCCATGTCCATTTCCTGTGTGGCTTTTTCTTGAAGAAGGAGTTCAAGATGAAAAACCCTTCTGCCTCTGCAAACTCAACGAGAGTATTTCCACGCTGGTTTCTGTTGCCGTGACCGAATTTACCTACCGAAGTTTCATTCTGTTGCCGTTGCCCTATTTTTGCATTGAAATCTCCCATAATTATTTTCAAGTGCTGCTTACCTTTATTATTTAGATGACAAATTTCCTCATAAAATTCTTCAATTTCTTCTTCAGGATGACTTGTGGTGGGTGCATAAGTTTGAATAATCTGAGCCTGGTATCTTTTCGAGAGTTGAATAACAAGTCGTGCAGCTCTGTCAGAGGAACTTTCAACTTCTATAACTTTATCCTTCAGTTTCTTGTTTATTATAAATCCAACACCACTAGTTCTGCCAGTATCTGTCCCACGATAGTAGAAGAGATGTCCACTTTTCAGTTCGATGAGATCTTCTCCTTTTCTCCTTACCTCACTTAGCCCCACGATGTCCCACTTGATCCTTTGTAGTTCCTCTTCCAATTCAAGAAGCCTTGAATCAGAAGATAGGGAACGTCCATTGTAAGTAGCCAAGGTCAGCATCAGATGGCAGCCTAGTCCGGTCCTCCGGGGATTCTTAGCACCCTCTGCCTTCATGTCGCACTGGCCGCTGCCTTGGCCAGGTACATTCCAGCTGCCGGAGACTGAGGGCCAAGATTTAAGTTGTGGAATCATTTTGGAGGGGTTTGGCCATAACTCACCACGCTGGCCAAGCGGGTTGGTGAGTGTGGGATAGCATTTCCTCTGATCCCGATGGTATAGTTATACCGCTATGGGCGGTCGTCAGAGCCCCTTTAGTGGGAACAGGATGCACCACGAGAAGGCGGGGTTGACATTTGTCAAGGAGAGGCTGTGATGTTACGCATCACCTGACCTTACATCCCTTCATTTATTTAGACGTAGTTAAATTTAAGCTTAGTAGTTACAAGGGCCCACTGTCTTATTGTCTAGTGCAATTAAATGAATAAATATAATATTAAAAATTATATTTTTCTTCAACCACATTAACCAAATTTTCTAGACAGTTTTTATTGGAAAGATAATTTAATAATTTTTATTTGGTCTCTCGCTATGTTCACAAATAAAATCTCTCAATCTCTCCACCATAAATTGATAGCAGTGGACGGGTCAAAATTTTCAAGCAGTATTTACTTTTGCTTACTTTATTTAATTTACTGTATTTTCTAAACTCTTTCTTTGCATGGGCATTGTCTTGTCATCAAGAACATTGCGCACAATGCTTGCATTCTCTTAACTTCTGCATTGCTTGGCATAACAGTCAGCAGTATTGAGTATTTCAACAATTTGTGCTATGACAATCATGTACTAAATATTCCTTGTTTTTAGTTTCTCTAGCAGATTTTAGTGAGTTATTGATGGCCAAAAATGTTCGGACATTATGTTTCGAAGCTGCTTCCATTCTGCTAAATTTTTCTTTTTTCATTCCATTTATTTTTGGTTGGGTTCTTCTTGGTGTCAAAATGAAAAATGTCTGTAAAGCTTTCAAAAATTAATTTCATATCTTATAGCAGAATCATTTTGTGGTACAAATGAGATAGGGAGAAATGTGATACCAACCTCGTCACTTTATTTTTCAGACTCGCAATGATTCCTAACCACTAACAGAAAATATTCAGTAATTTCCTGGGTTGTTCTAATAAATATTACATTAAAAACATTGATAAGCCTTCACATGTGTTGAAAAAATAGTCATGACAAAATAAGAACACTTGCAGAGTATCCTGATTCCATCAAATTCTGTCCGGTTTTCTAACCCAGTGTCAGGTTGTTTTTTTTTCAGAAAACGTTAAGTTTTGGTAGAATTTTATTGGTTTGTCATTTTTCCTGTTTGCTCACCACAGACCTTCCAAATACACGGAAATATAATATCTGGTTGGGGAGGAGGGGGGGGGTTCCTTCAGAAAATGATGGTTTGGTAGAATTTTAAGGATTTGTCATTTTTTCCTGTTTGCCCACCTCAAATCTTTCAAATGCTACGAATTCTCCATAGTCGCTACGAAAATCGTCGATTGCTGAGGGAGTATGGGAAACATCGAATATGCTACGGAAATATAATATCTAGTTGGTGAGGGGGGGTCCTTCAGAAAATGATAGTTTGGTAGAATTTTAAGGAATTGTCATTTTTTCCTGTTTGCCCTCCTCAAATCTTTCAAATGCTACGAATTCTCCATAGTCACTATGGAAATTGGCGATCGCTATGGAATACGGGAAACATCAAATATACTACGGAAATAAAAATCTATGAAATAATGTTATTCAATCATTTGTTCAAAGTTCATTTTCATGTTTTCAAAATTCTAACATTAATCAAACATTTTTGGGACTGTTTATTGAATGTTTTTAATGTCGCAACATTTGTTCGATTTGAGCATCTTCATGCCGTTCATCGTCTGAAAATGATTGTTTTAGCATGGATGAAAATGCTCCATAGTTTTCTAAATTTCGAATTTTTCTTACCCCAAGAAGCACTTCCTTTTCACTTTCTGGTTATATTCTTATGTTATATTTTTTCTTATTATGTTTCTCGTTTTTAATAGCGTCAGTAATAGTGAAAAAGAACAACTTCGTATTTTAAAAGTTTTTTCTAGTGAAACACAGTTTTTGTTTTTTCCGCTTTTTTAAAGCTAAATTAAATTTCAAAATTGGTACTTATTCCGTCCGTGATGGAATCTGCCTTTTCCGTGACCCGTAAAATGACTATCACAGCAGAGTGAACAATACAGTACTGATTTTTTTTATATATAATTTTGCTGAAAAACTTGTCTACCCATTCCTTAGTAACATTTTACTGTATTAAGGGGCAGACAAACGAGTTTTTTTTTTTATTTTGTTTAAAGCCGACTTCACGCGTGCAAAGGAAACATGACTCTGCGTGAAATGAAAGGCGGTGGTGGAAAGTGAAGTCCCGATTTTCTACCTTTGATTTATTTTTGTAAACAAAAGGGAAAATGCTTGCCCATTTTGTTTGATGATAAGCAAGAAGTGCCTAAGCAATGGAAAATCGTTCATTTTCAGAGAAACCAAACTTTAAAAAACGAGCTGCTGAAGGCGAGTTGTGATGCAACAGTTCCATCTAAAGCCACAGGTGTCCATTCCCGATATGGTTACTTTGTGCACCAACTTAAGTGGAAAAACAAACAGCCACCCCCGTTCTTGAAGAGTGAATCTATAAATAGATCGTTCCCTCTTATTTCCGGAGGAAAGGGCTGTTTTTCACCACGTGTGAGTTGGATGATTTGAAAATGCATTTCGTATAACAGGAGCGTTTTAAAAATGCAAGTTAATTCTTTAGCAATGAAAAAAGGCAAACTTTCGAGCATGGCGCCTAAAGTTACTTTTTCTACTGGACATTTCATTTTATCCAGTCGCCACATGGCGAGTGGCAACTGCTTATTTTAATCTTTACTTGGAATCAGGAGCACATAGCTGTCACATTTCCAGTTTTCACGAGGTTGCGATTCTGAACTGCGATAAGCAAATGCGAGGGGAATTCTTCTGAGCTACAATAAGCAAATGTGAGGGGGTGTAAGTGTAAGGTACTAGCATCTCAAACTGGGTTTGCAATCTGCTGAATGCTTGTAGCCCAGGAATGCAGTCTAAAATTTCAGTTGTCCATTGGTGGTCTGTCTTTCTGGCAATATGTCCAGCTTATTGCCATTTCAGGGATTTTATCTTGTAGAACAATAATACCTCACCAAAGTATGTCCCTATACTTAGATATAACTATAATTTTAATTGAACTTTTTGACTGTTTGTTACAACTTATTTTAGTGTTTCATGAGAGTTCTTATTGAGCATGAATATAGTCTTGAAAATTTTTATGAGTCCTTGAAAATTCATTGATTTTTTGGTGGGAAAATAGTGGAAACTATGGATTAGTACGACTGGTTCAGGTTTTCCCGATGTAACGATGTGCCAGTTTCGGGGCATATCCTGCCTCAGTGGCCAGCTCGATAACATTTCTCAATTCACGTTGCCTAGAAGGAACATCTGAGGAGATTGCAAAAGCTCTTCGGATTCGAGAACGGAATAAAGCTGTCTTGTAGTCAGTGGGGCAGAATGAGTTGCGGACCATCAGGTTAGGTACAGATGTGGGTTTATAATAGACTTGTGTACGAAGGCGATTTTTAGGTAATTTACTCAGTAAAACATCCAGATAAGGCAAGGTGCCATTGTGTTCGAGCTCCATTGTGAAATTGGTAGTAGGGTGAATATCACTGATTTTATCTAGAAAAACCGGGACAGTATCCTTTCTGTGAGGCCATATGAAGAATATATTGTCCACATATCTTAGCCAGGTGGTAGGTTTTAGGATGATGTTGGTAAATATGATGTATATTGCTCAATTAGATGAAGTATTGCTTCCACGAGGACAGCTGAAAGGAATGATCCCATCAGAGCTCCATTTATCTATTTGTAAATTTGTCCTTGGAAACTGAAGTAGCTGGAATTTGAGACCAAGTCCATTATTTTGAAAATGCTGAAACAGGACTCCTGGGAATAAAGTGACGAATTAGTTATGGCTTCTTTTAATGTTCCGATGGCTTCCTGCTCAGGTACCGAAGGATAAAGAGGAACGACGTCAAAACTGCCGATAATGTCGCTTTGTTGGACAGAAATTTGCTTAACTTCCATGATAAAGTCTACAGTGAAAGATATTATAAAGTCCAATTAGGGAGATGATTAGCCAGAAATTTGGATAGTGCCTTCTCTAAGCAGTATGTCGGTGCTGACCTCCTTGACACGATAGGTCTCAATGGATTATCAGGCTTGTGATGTTTAAGTCATCCGAAGAGCCTCGTGATCTGAGGGCCTGGAGGTAATTTGATGGCTTTCTTGAGATTGTCCAGGATAGCAGGCAGCCTGGCAGCTCTTTGCACTCGAGCAATCCAACAATTTCGAGGGTTCTTATGCAGTACTATGGATCCAGAATCGGAGATGAAGTCTTGGATTTTCTGATTGTAATCCATAGCATCCATAATTGCTATCTGGCCGGGTTTGTCCGTTAGTGTTAATATTATGGAGCAATCATTTCTGAGGATCGAAATTGATCTTGGAATTTTAAATTTATTATGTGTTCGTTCAGAATTGTACCACGATTGTAACCGAGAGCAACAGAGTTGGCTTAGTTCATCTTTGGCATTCTCCGGAACTCGCGATATTATGCTCTCAAAAATAGAAATGACACTTTTAGGATTCGGTCTTGTTTGGAAGCAGAATTTTTGTTTCCTATTTCCTATGTTTCCTATCAGCTCAAGAAAGCGCTCAAGAAGACGAACCTCGGTGTTGGCATCAGATCTCCGACATCTTTATATACCATGCTTAAGGGAAACACTGAGAAGTCCCCACCTTCCAATGAAGCAGGTGTTTATGCCATTCCTCTACTATATCCGGACGGATCCACGCAATACTACATTGGAATGACTAAACATTCATTTAGAATTAGAGTTAATGAACATAAAAGGGACAAAGAACGGCAAAGTAACCACGGCCCTATCCAGAGAAGTCAAGTTCAAGTCCACTGCTCCTATGTGGAATGACGTAAAGAAATTAGCTTCCTACTCCACCCCAAAATCTACTGCCGTTCGTGAAACTTTGGAGATCATAACCAACAGCGAGTCATGCAATGATAGCATCTCACTGGAGTTGCCACGAGTTTAGAACCAGTTCTTCAAATAGTGATTGCCTCTTGGTTTTCCTTCCATGATTCCACGTGCTAAATGAGCACAGCTCCTCATGTCTTTGAATATGTTTCCTGATTACGTTCGCATCTATTCGTTACTGTCAAGTCAAGTCACTACGTTCAAATTGTTGAACCATTCTATTATTCAGTTTGCGGTTAGCTGTCTACCTTCCTTGAGAAAGCCATTTGGTTGATGTGCAAAAGCTTGGAAACTTTGATTTCTATTCTACGTCAAGAAATTTCGGATCACTAGTTTAGTTATACTATTTAAGTACAGTTGGTGTATTGTTCCTTGTTATTAATTAGAAATATTTCATTGGCTCATATCTCTATTTATTTATTCATATGGATTTGTTATGCATATGTTGACGAGTCTATGATATGCTCAGCAGGAAAGCCAAAAAGCAGTTTGTTTATGTTTGTATGACTGCCAAAACCACTGACTATCATACATTAGTTATAAACCCTAGCTGTGCCCCCTTAATGAGGGGAGGGGGAGTGAGGCTGTAATGTAACTGGTTAAAGGTCAGAAAACGATCCTGCAATTTGCTTTTTGACTGATTTGGGCATGCTCTATTGCATGTTCATGCATCTGTAGCAATGTTACATTTAGCTGGTCATGACAATGCATTCTGCAGAAAAAGCAGCTTGGTTTTTTTCTAGAAATTGTATGATAGTTTTCTGACCTTTTGCTAGTTGCATCACAATTTCACTTTTCCCAATGAGAGGAGGGTGTAGGGATGTTTGCTTTCCTGTGGTGCATTCCACAGACTGCTGGAAATATTTATAATAAAGTCATACAAATTAAAAAAAAAACACAAAATATTATTTCTATCATCTGAAATGAAAAGAAAATACCAAGTATTATAATAATAAAAAAAAAGAATTAAAATGCAATAAAAAAAAGGAAAAATGTGCAAAACAGCTGTATCTAAACGTGGAAAAAGTGATGTCTTTGTTTATACAGCTGCATCCACTTTGTAAACAATTACCTGTTTCGCTGTGGTTTCTATTTGCTACATGATTAGGCTGTCCAGCGATGTTTCTGTAAAAAAAATACCACTTTATTAAAAAAATTCATTGTATATTGAGTTTTCTAGTTCTTCAAAATGATTAGTGTTCTTGCTATTTAGAAAGGTTAATTGGTGAGCATTGAACCATGTTTATCTAATGTGTTCCTTAAAAGAATGGCTCTGAGATGAGATAATGAATGTTTTCGCTTAATGTTGTAAATGGTGTAAATGTGTTGAAAATTAATAAACACATTGTCCACTGAAGTTTCTTGCTTTTGTGCTTTATTTATTTTTTTCTGAATATTATTAATCACTTTATGAGGACACTTTCATATTGTGTCGCTCTTTAGGAGCAGTGTTAGGGTTCGTAGTGTCTGTGGGAGAAAAGAGGAAATGCCAGCACTTCATTTTTCAAGACTGTTGTAGTGATCTAAGTAGTCCATACATAGATTCAAGTTACACTGATGCTTATCTCTTTGCAAATTTTGTAATTCATAAAAAAAAAAAAAAGACATTAGCTAGTGCCATCTTATAGTATTGGTTGGTATCTCTAATTACGTTTCTTTGTTTTTCACATTTTTAAAGTATTTTTGTATTTGTATTGTTGTTACTATTTGTATGCAGTGTAATTAATAATTGGCAATTGAGTTGCTGAGGTTCCAATTAAATTTTTTCTTTCTTTCTTTTTTTTTAAATATGTGTGGCTTCTGCTTAGCATATATCATATTCCTTGTCCTGATATAGTTTTGGCATCGGTCAAAATCTGCTGTCATTTCGACTTTTGTGTGTGTGTGTTTGTGTCACTGTTCCAGTGTCCTATAGATGGTCTGTGTTCAAGATGAAAATCTTCATACTTTCAGTGAAAATGTGGACTGTATTTCTATTAATTTCTGTATTTGTTCTTTTTAAAGATTTGGCCTTTATCTTTGTTTTTACTGGTATATTCCAGTATGCTACATCTACTTACATCTGTCAGTGATATTTGGCCTTTATCTTTGTTTTTTACTGGTATATTCCAGTATGCTACATCTACTTACATCTGTTCATGATATTTTTTTCTGGTAAATGATTTTTCTATTTGTGTTGATTTGAGTTATGTGGAATTTTCTCAAGAACAATGCTGACCAAGAATTTTTTTTTTTAAAGAGTTGGCCATAGAAAAACTTACAGCTACAAGTGGACAATGTAGTTTTCAGATTTTCTTAGTACTTAATTCTGTCATATCTCTATGTCATAATTTAATGAGTTATCTAAATTTGTTTCATGAGTAATCATGTTAGTCATACTTGTTATAAATTCAAAATTAATTAATATGTTCATAAACGAATTTACTTTGTTTCTAATGAACTATTATACTGCAGTATGTAAATGCTGTTTTAATGTTGGCATGTAGTGCTAACAGCTTGTAAGATCATTGGCGACTTGAGTTCCTAACTATCAGAACTAATAATGAATTTTTTTCTTTCATAAACTTTGAAATCAAGATAGTTTGCCTGTTTTATTAATTTAATTTCCAGGAATGCTGTTTTATTTTTTAATTTCCAGGAATCTTGTTTGAGTACATTTATGAATTTTGTTGAGGAAAATATCATTGAGAACTGTTGTAGTTTGAAGAATTACTTTTCTGGTCTTTTCAATAAAAAATGAATATTGCTGATGTGTCCTTTTTTTTTGTTATTTGGTTGGTCATTGTTTCTTTAGTATTCCGCATCATGACTGCATTAAAAGTATTAGTAGGTAGAGATACCACTGGGGAAGAACTGATTTTGCTGGCAAATTTTTTATTAAAGTTATATGTATTTCAATTAATCTGTGTATGGTTTTTGTATGCAGTGTTCCAGTAATTTATTGAGAGGAGCACTAAATTCTCATATCACGCATTTGTTATTCTCATATTGCACATAAGAATTTTAGTGCTTCTCTAAATTTTTATCGTTTTATGTGCTTTACTGCCAATCCTTCTCATTATGACTAATAATTCATTTTTCCTATTTAATTTCTTCTGTGATATTTATTGTTATTATCACTGGTATATTTAGTGATAGTGATTCCATGCTTAAACTAAATATTATGTCATATATTCATACAGCATTGCAAATGTCAAATGTCATCTAGCTGCTTAATTATTCACATGCTATTTAGATAATCTATATTTTGAGGTTACTCACCTTTATTCCCCAAATCATTTAGGAGGTTTTCGTCTCTACACATTTCCAACACGTATTTAAAAATACGTGTTGGAAATGTGTAGAGACGAAAACCTCCTAAATGATTTGGGGAATAAAAGTGAGTAACCTCAAAATATAGACTAAATGTTATGGTTTTATTTTATCAAGTACGTCAGCTAAATTAGGAGACTTATATGCACTCTTCATAACAAAAAAATGTTGTAGTACATTCTGGTTTAGACTAACCATCATTGCGCTTCTTAAAGTCCATTACTTATAATTTTAGTTCTTTTCTTATGGGTTTTTATTTTTCTTAACACCGTAGGTAAAACATGCTCCAACAGTCCTTGGTTATTTCTTCTAGTAATTTATCCAGTAATTTATTGAGAGGAGTTCATTTCTTTTGTATTTTATTATACTTGGTGTTGCTTTGTTATGTATTTTGGTCTGAAATGTTGTAAGTATTACTGGATTTCATAAAAAGAACATGAAAATGTCCATGCATTATGCACAAGATGTGCACTTTGAAAAAAATAATAATAATAAAGCACAACCTAAAGAGCAGAATTTTACTGCCATACACCTGATGACTACTGAATGAAATGTAAAATGAAATAGGCTAGATGTATCTATAAATATAGTGTTGCTTATCGCATTAATGGCACCAATTGGTCATTCTTTCGCAAACATCATGGCCCACTTAAGTGTGGGAATCTGGGATCACTAGTCTTGGAAAGGGAAGACATAGGGGGGTATTTCCTGTACATCATCACCCACACACAGGAGCCCAAAATGAAATTTTCTAAAATTTTTACCATAAAGCATAAAGTGCTTAATCATGTTAAAAAAAAGAAAAAGAAAAAAAAAAAAGCAACATTTTTTGCTGTCTTATGCAGATGTTGAGTTCATTGCCATTTAATTGTTCTTATGTTATTTGCATGTTTAAATGAAAGACATTTGTTATTTCATCTGGTCTCAATGCTAGCCTTTAATAAAACAGAAAAGATAAATCTAATCAGCTATTCAGTAATTAAACATTCTAAACAATGCCAAAAACAAATTTCAAAGTGACCCTTGTATGAAGAAGCAAGGATGGTAAACATAAATGTACCACAAATGTATTCCATGATGAAATGCTCTAACAGCAGTTGAGGACATGATTAAAAAATAAAATGAAAAGATAATAGGTTTAAATAATAGTAACTAATAACATTATTTAGTAATTCTGTTCAACATGATTTTAATTTATGCTGAAAGAGGAGTGACATACCTTGTTGGAGTAATCTTCTACGTAGAATCACTTTTTTTTATCTTTTACGTTTTTTTCAGCAGTTTTTCACTTTTTTTAATCTTCTACATAGAAGATTACTCCAGCAAGGTACGTGACTCCTCCTTCAGCATCAGTTAAAAAACCTGTTGAACAGAATTTACTAAATAAGGTTATTAGTGACCCTTATTTAAGCCTATTAACTATATACCACATAAGTTTGAGTACACTATTCCTCTGAGTGAAATGTATCACATCTAAAATAACAAGATATCAGCATTTTCCCATAAAATGGTTTTTATTGCAATGTCTATATACAGGTGGTCTTTTTCCTAATATCATCATCATCATCATTGTCAACCATTATCAATCCACTGCTGGACGAAGGTCTCCCCAAGTTTCCTCCACAACGGTCTGTCTTGTGCCAGTCTCCTCCATGTCACCCCTGCATACTTTCGAATTTCATCCACCCATCTCCCATGTGGTCTTCTTCTGGGTCTTTTCCTGTCCCTTGGAATCCAATCTAAAATTTCGGCTGTCCATCGATGATCTGTCCTTCTGGCAGTATGTCCAGCCCATTGCCATTTCAGGGATTTAACTCTGATCATGATGTCTTCCACTCTTGTCATTTTTCGGATCCACGAGTTCCTCTTCTTATCTCTCCTGGTTACACGAAGCATGCACCTCTCCATGAATCTTTGAGTTGTCTGCAGTCTTTGTATATCTCTTTTAGTTAAGGTCCACGTCTCTGCACCATACGTAAGCACTGGAAGGATGCATTGATCAAACACTTTTCTTTTAAGACATAATGGCATATTGCTCTTGAAAATTATGCTGTTTCTTCCAAAAGCTCTCCAGGCAAGTTTTGTACGCCGATTAATTTCTTCATCAATGTGACCCTCACTTGATATCTGCTGTCCAAGATAAACGTACGTGTCTGTTATCTCCAGCTTTTCTCCATCAATCAATAAATCTTCATTTCTTGTAAAAGCATTGAACATCACTTTTGTCTTCTGAAAGTTCATTTTTAATCCCACTTCTTTACTCTTGTCAGCAAGTTCCTGGATCATACTCTGCAGCTCTGATGGGGTAGTTGCAAAAATGACTACGTCATCCGCAAAACGAAGGTGGGTTAGATAATCTCCATTAATCTTTATCCCTTTGTTTTCCCAGCTCAGCGACTGAAAAACACCCTCCAATGTGGCATTAAAGAGCTTCGGAGATGTGGTGTCACCTTGTCTCACTCCCTTTCCAATTTTTATGTGTGTTGTATTTTCAAACAGCCGAATCTTTGCACTTGCATTTTCATAGATGTTATTAATAATATTAATGTATGCATCTTCAATACCGCAGGTTTTCAGAGCCATTGTAACTGCTGATGGTTTCACCGAATCAAAGGCTTTTTCATAATCGATAAAAGCCATGCACAATGGAAGTTCATATTCCCTCGCTCTTTCAATTAGTTCTCTCAGTACGTGGATATGATCTATTGTGCTGTAGCCACTCCTGAATCCAGCTTGTTCTCTCGGTTGAGCCATGTCCAGTGTTACCTTCAAGCGGTGTGAAAGAACTTTAGTGAAGATTTTATAAACTACTGATAGGAGGCTGATAGGTCTGTAGTTTCCGAGATCCTCAATGTCACCTTTCTTATGTAGCAGGATCATTGTAGCGGTGTTCCAATCCTCAGGAATCTTTCCTTCATTAAGGCATCGAGTGAAAATTTGGGCGAGTACTGTTTCAATTTCTCCACTTGCTTCTTGTATGATGTCTACAGTAATTCCATCTTCTCCTGGAGCTTTTCCCCGCTTCATGTTCTTGATTGCATGTGCAACTTCTGCTGGAAGGACTGGAGGAACTCTGGTACTGGTATCTTTCATGATGTCTGGAGTGCATGTATCATCCCTTTCATATAATTTGGAGTAGAAATCTTTCACTCCTGTCAAAATTTCGCCTCTATTTCTTGTTACAGAACCATCTTCTTTTCTCAGTGCCATAATCTGTTTTCTTCCCTTACTGAGATGTCCCTTTGCTATCTTTAGGCTTTGGTTGTTTTCAATTGCTTTCCTCACTAGTTCACAGTTGAATTTTCTTACGTCTTCAGTGATACTTTTTCTTACTGTCTTGCATAGCTCTATATATTCCACTTTGGAAGTCACATCTTCTTTAGTTGTCCTCATCTCTCTTCTTTTTGCATCAACATTTTCGTTTTTCCTGATAATTTGTTTACATGCAACTTGTTCTTAGACCCAGCTAATTTTGTTGCTGTTTCCATAAGAGCTTTGGTTACTTTTCTGTTAACTTCAGAGATGTCCACTTCTTCCGATGTTGAACAGAATTTACTAAATAAGGTTATTAGTGACCCTTATTTAAGCCTATTAACTATATACCACATAAGTTTGAGTACACTATTCCTCTGAGTGAAATGTATCACATCTAAAATAACAAGATATCAGCATAGGTCTTTATATAAGTTTTCATTACCATACATGATGCTCATTCCTAAAGATTGTCATGAAGAATTTTCAACATGTTCACAGTTTGCATACATGATATATGGCTATAAAACACAGTTATGACTGTGCTTGTGGCATATGTGGCATGTTGTTCAGGTTGAAGGTGAGCATGAGGCCATTGACCTTGAACTGTCTGTAGACAAAAATGCAAATTTCACCTCACTGTCTGCATTAGTTTGGTGACATGTGTCAATGAAAGTAGCCATGTTGGTTGCCACACACCAGGAAAATACTCACTTCAAGAATTGAGTGCCTCATATTTAACATTTATGATATATGTAGTTGCATGTGAAGTTTGACACTAATTATATTTAGTTTGCTCATTTTTGATGAATCCATTTATTCTAATGTTCTGTGAATAGTGGAAACAAAATAATTATTGAAGTGAAAAAAAGAGTATTTGTGACCTGCGTTGTTTTGCCCCCAGGTTGTGCTAATGCAATGTCCTTGACAACAAACTGATTTTTACCTTTTGGAACATAAGTTTAAAAATTCTTGTGACACTCTTTTTTACAGTACATCTTGTAATACAGTTTGCAGTATGAATGAAAATAACAGCAGAATAAAGGTAGTTTTCAAAATTTGCTCTATGTTATTGAAGTTTAATTGCTTTTGTCATTTTCCTCAGTGTATAAGTCCCCCCCCTCATTTTTATTTTCAAAAGTTACAAATATAAACAACTTAAGACATTGTTTTTAAAAACTTATTGTTCATCCAATACAAAAATTTAATTATTCAACTAGCAAAATTATAAAAGGTCTTCATGTAAATAAATGCATAGGTTAAATACAGGGTGTTCGGAAAGTCACTGTGCACCTAAGCTATGCACTTAAAAAAAATGTTCGAAGTGATCTCCACGAGCGTCGATACAGCACTGAACCCGTTTCAGTTTATTTGCAAACACTTGCTGCAGCTTTGCTTGTGAGATGTTTCTGATGAACGTAGTTATTGCAGTTTGTAATTGATCAAGCGTGCGTGGGCGATCACGATACAAAGCAGATTTTGCTGCGCCCCACAGAAAAAAGTCTGGTGGAGTAAGATCCGGGGAGCGACGGGGCCATAGGTTTTTTGAGATGACACGTTCACCGAAAACCTCATTCAGAAGTTTCATAGAGGTGTGAGCTGTGTGCGCAGTAGCGCCATCTTGTTGAAACCAGCTGTAGGTGATTTCGTCTTCTTCAAGGCGGCCGATGAAGTCGTGAAGTATGGAACAGTAACGTGCACTATTCATGGTGTCCTGAAAGAATAACGGCCCGACAATGCGCCGTCGGGATAGCGCAACCCACACTCCGATTTTCTGGTCATGCAAGGGTCGTTCCGACACAGCATGAGGAGTCTCTGTGGACCACAATCGTGTGTTTTGTGCGTTAACATACCCAGAGAGGTGGAACCACGCCTCATCTGTAAAGAAGGTGACATCAAGAACAGCAACAGTTTTCGTTTGAATAAAATTGTTAAACCATTCACAGTACCGGAGTCGTTTTACAAGATTCGCCGGTTGCAATTGTTGTACTACTGTTACTTTGTATGGGTAGAGGTGCAATGATTCTCTCACCGCTTTATGCGCTGTCGCAAGCCCAATATTTTCCTCTTGCGCCAACTTGCGCAGTGATTTTGATGGACTCCGCAGCAGGGAGTCAGAGATGTCCATCAACTTCCCATCGGTAAGTTTAGTTGGTCTCCCGCTTCGTTCGGCATCGAACACTGAACCTGTCACACGAAATTTCTCAATAAGTCAACGAACTGCATTAGGATGAGGTACAAGTGTGTCTGGGAATTTGGCAGAAATTGCTGCCGCACTAAATCGGTGTATTCATTGCCTTCTCGAAAGACGTATTCAACCAGAAACACATGTTCCGCAATTGAAAGAACCATAGTGCGAAAAACTGAACAACAACAGCACACACAATAACTTCGATACTTACAGTAACAACGACTCGTCTCTGTTGACCTCTGGAATTCAACTGCTGCAATGCGGCAAGCGACGCTTCGAGCAGCTTGCTGCGCATGCGCAGTGAGCCCCATGGGTTCCCGCGATCAGCTGCGACTGGGAGAATCCACTTTATTACGTTCCGGTGGCACATACTGCACTGGATAACTGCAAAAACAAAATGGTAGCCTAGGTGCACAGTTACTTTCCGAACACCCTGTATTTTTATAGTAAGCAAAAAGAGGAAATGTCAGCTTAGAATTAATCATCATAATTTTATTTTCTTGAAATGATTTCTACAAGGATTATGGTTTTTCTAGTGCTTTTGCCATTTATTATTTTTTGTAAAACGGCTAAATGAGTTATGAGATTTCACGACACGAGATCTAGATGTGTCTGTAATGTGCCAAACATAAGACAGATGAGAAAAGAAGAAATAACAAAATTAATTAAGATGTAGTAGTTAGTCTGAGCTATGGTAGTGATGCCATCCTCCAGTTGGTGCAGTTTGATATCAAGTGGTTAATTTTTATATTCTCCAGAAAAAAAGGCTGAAAGAAAAAGGGAGGAAAAGAGGAAATGTCAGCTTAGAATTAATCATAATTTTATTTTCTTAAAATGATTTCCACAAGATTATAGTTTTTCTAGTGTTTTTGCCACTGTTCAGATTAAATAATAAATTTTGGAGGCATAAACACAATTTTGATTTATATGAAGCATGGAGATAAAAAAATTATTGTTAAGTTGCCAAATTTTTTTTTCTTTCAAATCAAGACCTGGTTTTTTAGGAAATAAAACCTGATAACTGATAACAGAACCAGTTTTTTTTTATTAATAGTCATATGTTGAAATGATATGATATGATTCTTCTTTGAGGAGATAACTTTGGAATCTTGGATAATACTTTACCTATTGTTACATGATAAAATCAATGTATAAAAATGATATGAAAGAAAGTTAAATGATTTTTATTTTGGGGGTAGGAGGGGAGTAAATTTCTAAGGATAATGTTAATTCAAGATTCTAATAGGCTGTTTTTTGGGTTTTTTTTTTTTTTTTTTTTTTTTGCCATTTGCAAATGCACAGAAAAAGCTTGGTTATCTGGCATTTTCAGCATGCACTGAATTTTCGTGTGCTCTTAGTTGCTGTTTCTCTTTTCTGAGCATTATGGCACCTTAAAATTTTGTTGGTTTGTACATGTAAAATATGTTATCAGGGATTTATAAGCTAAGACAAAATAAAGTGAAAATTCTTGTATTCAAAATGATTCATTCACACTGTAGATAAAATCCCTTTAGCATGTGAATAGTCTGTCCCCAGATCTCTGTTAGGTAATAAGTGTATGAAACATTTCCCTTCCCTCTGCTTTTTACCGTGGTGTCATACGGATGCTATCAATTCAGAAATCTGTTGTGTAATATACTATCTTTTGTCTGAGTAAAGCCTCAAGTAATTCTTTATTTGTGATGCTATTAATTTGAAACTTCCTAAATTTTAATTATACTGAGGAAAAAAAATATGCTTCGAAAGTATAAAGATAAGTAAACTGGGGATCTTAGAAAATTACTTCTGAATTTTAATCCTGACTGATCTTCATTTACCTGAAATTTTTTTTTCAGAATGCAGTTTTTGTATTCACAATACTTTTCAGATATGCCTCAGAGTGTGATTACACGCCATTTTGCAGTTTTCAAAGAAGAATTTTTTCAGTTTGCTGAGAGGGAACTAATTAAAGTAAACACTTTTTTCTCAGGTTAGTATATCTTATTTATGATTTATGACTACAAAACTTGTGGTGTTGAGATAAAATAAAAATACCAACATTTACCACAATCAAAGGTTTATTATACATCGACTATAGTTTCGCAGAGCTATTGGCTCGGTATTATAGTTTCGCAGAGCTATTGGCTTGGTATGTGCTTTCGCCAATAGCTCTGCGAAACTATAGTCAATGTATAATAAACCTTTGATTGTGGTAAATATTGGTATTTTTATTTTAGTATATCTTATTCTGAAACATCAAAATTTTATGCAAGAAATTAAAGGTTTTGTGTTTTAATGTCCAGTGCTGAAAAATAGTACTGTTATATGTGATGTAATTACAAATGTGAAAATATCTGTTCACTAAGAACTTGTTAAAAGAGTTAACATAGTTAAATATGTAGATGACATAGTAAAAATATGTGGTGGACTGGAATTACACATTTTTGAGTTGAAAATGTGTGAAAGACTAAGACAGTGTGCTTTCGTGATGAAACAGAAATCATATAAAGGAGACTACCACAAAAAAAAAAAAAAAAAAAAAAAAAAGCCACTGCTAATGAGGCAGATGGATTTTAAAAGAAACCTGTAAAGCATCCATCTAGCACACTGCATCCTCATCTCTAGAAATACACTTCCTGATTGCTCCAAAAATTTTGTTGTTCTTTTTTCTTTAACACCATTTTTATAATTACTTTTTGTTACATTCAACTGGAATAAAAGTTGGTGTTCTGTTTATTTGTACTCCTTGTGTAAAACCTAACTGAAACTGTAAAACACACATCTTTTAATTTGTTGTTTGAAAAGTCACAGTGTTACTATAACCATTCAACAGTTTACATGCCTACAATTACTTTAATGAGAGTAATAAGAACCTTCCTTTGCTAGAAGGTCCGTTCTCATTTGAAAAATATACATTTCTCTGCATGTTTTTCCCCTTTATGAGTTCTACAGTTGGTTTAGGCTTCTGGTGCAGCGGTTTTATGTTGTCTTCAGCTCCTTCTTTATTTGACAGAATGAGTACTTCTTTTATCCATTCTGTGGCAATGATACGTGGTCTAAGAACCTCTATTTAACTTAAAAACCTATTATCTCACTGACGTTTATATAACCCTAACCTGTAGCTTAATTGACCTCATGCGTGAACATTCACTAACATAAACTAACTTCTTATTTACAAACACCAAAAACATCTAACTAAAAAATTAAAAACTAATATACAATTATTTACACAAACTCATCTCATTGCCCTTTATACCATTCTTTCATTCCTCAGAACAAATTTCCACCTCATTCATACACCACACCTCTGCCACTCCCAATGTAGATTGCATCTAGCAACTTTCTACCTGGCCAGGGTCATCCTCAGTAGGCTCTTAGGTGGTATCAGCCCTGCTATCACAGTGCGAATGAGTGCGAGAAGCGATTACCAGCGTTGGCCCAACTCCCACGTCATATTGAAAACTTTGCCACCGTGGCTCCATCTGTTAGGAACTTTAGTTGATATTTTCTTTTCTTCTGCAGCATTTTTTTTTTTTGTTCTATTATTATTAGTTCCTTCCATTTTTTGTTAAGTATATTTGGGTCATTATGATTACGTACTTGATCCCTTTTTTTTTTTTTTTTCTATCAGCACAGATTCTGTAATGCGCAAATGCCTTTCATTGTTACATGATTTAATTATTTTGATGTCTTCAAATTTCGGGTATCTTTGATTGTCTAAGCAATACTGTATCAGTGCCGTTTTTGCTTCTTTTTTCTGCCAATTTTTTATGTGTTGGCAGGCGATGTTTCAAATGGTTTTTAGTATTCGCTATGTGCGATATTGAGGGATGCCTGTTATTGGTATTTCATAAACACCCGCTTTTTCCAAGATACTGCTATTTTCTGTATTATTAATCATAATGTCTCTGACTGTCAGTACTTTGTTTCTCATCTGAATTCCATATTTATGGCATAACTTATTTATTTCTTTAGATATTCCTGGAAGATAAGGTAAAGCTCCTACATATTGTAATTCTTTTTTCTATTAGAGGTTGAGGTATCTTGCATCTTAATATGTACTTCATATATCCATTTATTTATTTTTTGTGGTGGATATCCATAATTAAATGAAATTTCTTTAATGTAGTTAATTTCATCATTCAAGAATTCTTTAGAGGAGTGTGTGATTGCTCTTTTGATTCATGTTTTAATGCTATTGCATTTTTGTGTATAAGGGTGTGTTGAGGAATATGGAATCAGAACAGGAACATATGTTTGTTTTCTATGTACTTTATATTGCAGATGGTCATTGTGTTTGATAACCTTAACATCCAAGTAAGTTAAGGTATTCTCTTCTTCATGTTCAATTGTTAATTGTATTGATGGATAAATATTGCTAAGTTGTGTTAATGCTTCCAGCTCATCTGTATCCATTCTGGTCAAGATGAAGATGTCATCTACATATCTACAGTAGATCAGAGGGGGATCTTGAATTATGCTAATTATTTGTTCTTCTATGTCACTCATGATTACTTCAGCAAACAGATTTGATAGGGGAGCAAATTGGGCCACCATAATTTTGTTTGTATATTTTCTCATTATATTTGAAGATATTATTTTCATATATATATATGCAATAAAGTTGTTTTTAACTCATGTAGTTGTATGTCATTCATAGTTTGGTCCTGTTTCAATTTTTCAATAATGATATCAACCGCTTCAAGTACAGGTGTACTTGGAAACAACGACTTGACATCCATACTCACCATTCAATAACCTCTCATATCCTGCTTTACTTTTTCAAGATTTTAATAAATTCATACGTGTTCTTTACAGTGTACTGAGTTTCATAAATTTTGGTGCTAAGAACCTGTAAACATTCTTTTCAAGTTCAATCAACGGAGAGATCTTTTTGGACTCTATGAGTCTCATGGGTTTGCCTTCATTGTGTGTTTTAATTTTAGTAAACAATTGTGGGACTTTTGTACCTATTGGAGGTTTTGCATTTTTAATCTCATTAGGTAGGGTGCCTATGGTTCCTGATGTTTGCCAAGTATCTTACTTGGCTATCTGTTGGGCCTTTTTTCAACTCTGAACATTGTAATTCTTGTATTGCTAATTCCTTTTTTTGATTGTATTCCACAGTATTTAGAATCACAATTTGACCTGTCTTATCAGCAGATTAAGTGCAGAAATTGTGAATAAAAGAAAGATAATTTTCGGTCTTCAATCCACTTGTTTAAAATTATAGAAAAATATCAGTAATACCACGTACAGAAATTTCAGTGGATCATGGAAAAATGAAATTTTGGACACTACTTTGAGAGAGTTTTCCGAGATTGTTGAAAATGAAAGAAAGTCTGCTAAAAACGACGTTTCTTCAAAATTGCATAAACTATTGGATCAACATTCAGGTCATGAGCAAAAAAAAAAAAATAACTATGATGTTTTTCAGAATATGTCAACGCACCAACTAAATTATTCACAAGAGGGCAGTACTGCAGAGAAGGAAAAAATATGCTTTCCCACAGAAGATAACAAAAACAGAAGAATTAATACCAAATTTTGAAGATATCATTAGAAATATCCCTAATGAAGACAAGGAAGATTTCAGTGGTAAACTATTCAGAATAATATTAAAAGAATATAATGAAAAAAATAATAGAAATTATTATTTAAAGAAATTAAAATATGAAAAAAATCAGCTGTTGAAATTAAAAGACAGGAACATCAAATTTTGTGAAGCTGATTAGACAGGTCAAATAGTGATTCTAAATACTGTGGAATATAATCAAAAAATGGAATTAGCAATAGAAGAATTACAATGTTTAGAGTTGAAAAAAGGCCCAACAGATAGCCAAGTAAGATACTTGGCAAACATCAGGAACCATAGGCACCCTACCTAATGAGATTAAAAATGCAAAACCTCCAATAGGTACAAAAGTCCCACAATTGTTTGCTAAAATTAAAACACACAAAGAAGGTAAACCCATGAGACTCACAGTGTCCAGAAAGATCTCTCCATTGATTGAACTTGAAAAGAATATTTACAGGTTCTTAGCACCAAAATTTATGAAAACTCAGTACACTGTAAAGAACACGTATGAATTTATTGAAATCTTGAAAAATGTAAAGCAGGGTATAAGAGGTTACAGAATAGCGAGTATGGATGTCAAGTCGTTGTTTCCAAGTACACCTGTACTTGAAGCGGTTGATATCATTATTGAAAAATTGAAACAGGACCAATCTCTGAATGACATACAACTGCATGAGTTAAAAACAACTTTATTGCATATATATATGAAAATAATATCTTCAAATATAATGAGAAAATATACAAACAAAATTATGGTGGCCCAATGGGCTCCTCCCATCAAATCTGTTTGCTGAAGTAATCATGAGTGACATAGAAGAACAAATAATTAGCATAATTCAAGATCCCCCCCCCACCCTGATCTACTGTAGATATGTAGATGACATCTTCATCTTGACCAGAATGGATACAGATGAGCTGGAAGCATTAACACAACTTAGCAATATTTATCCATCAATACAATTAACAATTGAACATGAAGAAGAGAATACCTTACCTTACTTGGATGTTAAGATTATCAAACAAAATGACCATCTGCAATATAAAGTACATAGAAAACAAACATATGTTCCTGTTCTGATTCCATATTCCTCAACACACCCTTATACGCAAAAATGCAATAGCATTAAAACATGAATCAAAAGAGCAATCACACACTCCTCTAAAGAAGAATTCTTGAATGATGAAATTAACTACATTAAAGAAATTTCATTTAATTATGGATATCCACCACAAAAAATAAATAAATGGATATATGAAGTACATATTAAGATGCAAGATACCTCAACCTCTAATAGAAAAAAGAATTACAATATGTAGGAGCTTTACCTTATCTTCCAGGAATATCTAAAGAAATAAATAAGTTATGCCATAAATATGGAATTCAGATGAGAAACAAAGTACTGACAGTCAGAGACATTATGATTAATAATACAGAAAATAGCAGTATCTTGGAAAAAGCGGGTGTTTATGAAATACCAATAACAGGCATCCCTCCAATATCGCACATAGCGAATACTAAAAACCATTTGAAACATCGCCTGCCAACACATAAAAAATTGGCAAAAAAAAAAGAAGCAAAAACGACATTGATGCAGTATTGCTTAGGCAATCAAAGATACCCGAAATTTGAAGACATCAAAATAATTAAATCATGTAACAATGAAAGGCATTTGCGCATTACAGAATCTGTGCTGATAGCAAAACATAGGGATCGAGTATGTAATCATAATGACCCAAATATACTTAACAAAAAATGGAAAGAACTAATAAAAATAGAACAAAAAAAATACTGCAGAAGAAAATAAAATATTAACTAAAGTTCCTAACAGATGGAGCCACGGTGGCAAAGTTTTCAATATGACGTGGGAGATGGGCCGTCGCTGGTAATTGCTTCTCACACTCATTCGCGCTGTGATAGCAGGGCTGATACCACCTAAGAGCCTCCTGAGGATGACCCTGGCCAGGTAGAAAGTTGCTAGAGACAATCTACATTGGGAGTGGCAGAGAGGTGTGGTGTGTGAATGAGGTGGAAATTTGTTCTGAGGAATGAAAGAATGGTATAGAGGGCAATGAGATGAGTTTGTGTAAATAATTGTATATTAGTTTTTAATTTTTTGGTTAGATGTTTTTGGTGTTTGTAAATAAGAATTTAGTTTATGTTAGTGAATGTTCACGCATGAGGTCAATTAAACTACAGGTTAGGGTTATATAAACGTCAGTGAGACAATAGGTTTTTAAGTCAAATAGGGGTTCTTAGACCACGTATCATTGCCGCAGTATGGATAAAAGAATTACTCATTCTGTCAAATAAAGAAGGAGCTGAAGACAACATAAAACCGCTGCACCAGAAGCCTAAACCAACTGTAGAACTCAAAAAGGGGAAAAATGTGTAGAGAAATGTATATTTTTCAAATGAGAACAGACCTTCTAGCAAAGGTATGGTTCTTATTACTCTCATTAAACACATCTTTTAATCAAAACATAGCATCATAGGTGGGGCTAATGATTTGTGATAACAATAAAGGTAAAAGGCAGACTACTTACAGGTATTCCTAAATACAAATAATTCAAGAATCCAAAACACATTGAGCTGTCTAAGCATTTTGTGTAAGTGTCAGCCTGTATGCTAATTTTTTTAATTTCACTTTTTGAACTGTAAATATTTTCAGTCTGGTGAGAATAATTTTATGCAATGCAAATGTCTCTTCTACTTTATGAATTGAAGTTAAAAGCATCATTGATTATGAAAAACCATTATAATTAATACCAGGCAATATTGGTCTCACTTTTTGAGTACATTAAGAAAAATTCTTCATTATTTGTTAATGGAGACACTGCCTTCAAAAAAATGTGTATAACAAAAACAAACTTGCAAGATCAAAAGTTGAAAAATTTTGAAGTTTTACCCACATTTGTGTGTCTTTTTGTGTTACATCATACTGACTTTTTAGGTCTTCTGTTATAGAAAATACATGTACTTGATACAAAAGGACAGTGTAAAGATGTACTGCCTTATGTATCATTGTTTTATAATCTGTTTTCAATGTTGTGGTGTAATTGCTATTGTGTATCCAGCAAATTCTACATAAGCAAAACAAAGAATGGGAATTGCGAATGTGAAACCCTGGGAAGTAAAACCAAGTTAATAATAAAACAAAAAGTAAAACCAAGTTAATAATAAAACAAAAAGTAAAACCAAGTTAAAAATAAAACAAAAAGTAAAATCAAGTTAATGTGGGTATTTCATATGTTATTTTCAAAATTCATTAGACAGAGATCACAAAAGGTATTTTATCTGATTTAACCCTTTATTTGGGTGGAGTATGTGCTTTCTGATGGGACACTGAGGTTCTTGGTAGCCTCTAGTTATTTTCACTATTGAAATCCACTATTTCTCTTTGGATTTTTGACACTTAGGTATTCTGCCATTGTAACCCTCACTTTGCTGTTTAAAGATGTTTTTCCCAGTGGTGATGCCTTTTCACCAACTCTGGGGTGCTTTGATCATGATCTGCTGTTTTGAAGTCATTGCATACAAGTTCTAAAGAGTTAATATTGAAATTAAAAAGCTCTAGGTGATGTTATGTATTTCAATTACAGTATTTTTCAGCTTATAAGTTGATATGGGGTATAAGTCGAATGGATTAAATTCCTCAATTTTCTTAAATTCATTCATAGCTAAGTCGATCCTGAATATTTGATGAGGCTGGAACAAACACAGTTAGTGTTCCAAAATTATTTTTAACTATATTTTTAATCTCTATATATATAAAAGTGAAAGTTTGTATGTTTGTTCTGCATACGTTCCTAAATGGTTTGATGGATTAGCACCAAAATTGGCATACATACTCTTCATCACCCAGATTAAAATGCAGGCGGGGAGGATTTTTAGAAATTTCATCCCTAAGGGGGTCAAATGGGATTTTACAGGGCCCTCTATAGACTGGGTGCAAGTCGGCTGCTGTGGTATTACTTCATGTGTCAGAGCAACGGTCGTCAGGTGACTCCTCACTCCTGGCAGGCTTCCGCGGTTCAGGCATACGGCGAAGAGTCCGATTTTTTAAAACACAACGCACCGGCGGAACATAGTGTCATAAGTATTTTTTTGTTTATGTTATCATGGCATTTTATTTGTAAGGATTAGGTTTCATTAGACTCCCAACAATTGGCGCAGGAGTCTCAAATATGGGTGGAGCTACAGATTCCCACCAATAGGCGTGGTCCTCTCAAATAGCATCAAGGTTAAGTTGAAGTTAAAACAGATGGTCTTCTTCATACATAAAATTTAAATACAAGATTAGTATTGGTATTAGTATAGATAAAAGAAATAGCTTATGTCCACCGGAAAGAAGTAGAAGTAAGCTCCCCAACGGTAAAAGAATTATCCGAATGGGTTTAGTTTGCGAGATTAGTAAAAAAAATCCCGCATATTATTGTGAACAACTTTATTTCACGTTGGGTGTGATCAGGTTGTATGTAAACAAAGCGGAACGATACATGGGAAATTGGAAACTACTTGAAAGCGATGTTATTCGGTAGTACAGCCAAAAATAATAAAAAATAATAAAAAAATAATAATAAATAAACAAAATAGCCTATGTCCTCCGGAAAGCTTCCCAACGGTAAAAGAATTATCCGAATTGGTTTAGTTTTCGAGATTAGTAAAAAGAAATCCATATATTATCGTGAACTACTTTCTTTCACGTTGGGTGTGATCAAGTTGTATATCTACACTCTAGAAAGCTGAATGTGGAGTGCAGGAAGTGCATTATTGTGCGTGTTTGCTATTTCAAGTTTTTAGGGCTCAGAACGGCCATTATAAATTGTGATTTTTATAATAAAATGTTCATGAAGTGTGGTGAAATGCCTCCAAAAAAAAAAAAAAAAAGAAATGCAAACCCATTGGACAAGTTCAGCCGAAAGCAAAGAAAGTAAAATTACTTAGAGAGAGTGAGGCAACTGAACAACGTGATCGGAGACTTATGGATCAGCAGGAAAGAGCCAGTGTATCTAGGGCGGCAGAGACCTTGGAACAGCGTGAGGCCTGACTTGAGCGTTGTTCATCATGGTAGGATTTTTTTGTAGTGCAATTTACATTGTTACTTGAAAACAAACTTTGTCTATCCCGGGCAATGCCGGGAATCTCCACTAGTGTTCCAATAAATATTAAAAGGAAGAGAAAATGAGGTAATTTCCACAGTTTTTTTTTCAACAAAAAGTTGAATTTGCTAAGTTTATTTTTTCTTACAAACTAATGCTACCATATTCCTTTCCTTTAACTGACCAGTGGGAGAACCTACCACATGAAGGTGGAAAAAAAAAAAAGTTCACACTAGTGTGCCAAACCATAGCAATGATTGCAGCATGCGTTATCATTTGCTGTTTTTACTCACAGCCCGATTGACATCAGAAACCAAAAGAGATTTTCATTTACTAATCTAAAACAACTATTATGGGAATTTTACTAGGAAACTTGTTCATTTAAATTGCAAATTTTCGGAGAAAACTCTTCTCCTTCTTCAGGCTGTCTTTTTTTTTTTTTTTTTTTTTTTTTTTTTGTTGTTACTTATTTCTGTCACTATCGCGGTTACGGTTAACCTTCACGGTTTAGGTTATTTTTCATCAAATCCTGCCAGATGTTAGGCACGGAAAATCCTTTGCAGTCATTGATGATGGAATTTTTATTTTTCTCAATCTCTATTCCTTCTTTCAGCTTTCTTTTTTGAAAATTGCTTCAGAAACTGATGACTTTAAGGGAATTCCAATCCATGCTGTGACTAGTTTCTCTAACATGCCTATCTAATCCAGTCTTGTTGGAGCAATTTTTTATAGCTGCTTTATGCTCTGCTATACGAGTTTCTAGTCTGTGACCTGTTTCACCTATGTAAGATAGTCCACAACTACATTTTACTTCATAGACTACTCCTTGCATTTTTAAAATATCTTCTTCTCTTTGAACTATTTTAGGGAAAAAATTTTTACCTTTGTTCTCTAAACTTGGAGCTAGCCTAATATTGTACTTCTTACTAATTCTCTTTAAAGACTCAAATAAACCTTTGTGATAAGAAATTTTTCTAGTGAATTTTACTTGTTGCTTTTGCGGTTTCTTCATACCATTAAAATTCTGAAGCTTCTCAATTTCTTCTTTAGGATAGTTATTTTCTGCAAGTATGACTTTAAGTTCTTCTTTATTGAGAAAAATCAAAATTCCATCATCAATTACTGCAAAGGATTTTCCCTGCCTAACATCTGCCAGGATTTGATGAAAAATAACCTAAACCGTCAAGGTTAACCGTAGCCGCGATAGTGACAGGAATAAGTGACAAAAAAAAAAAAAAAAAAAAGACAGCCTGAAGAAGGAGAAGAGTTTTCTCCTAAAATTTGCAATTTAAATGAAAAAATTTCCTAGTAAAATTCCCATAGTAGTTGTTTTAGATTAGTAATTGAATTAAGAAACTAGGAAGCCATTTCTCAACATGAGCTTTATTCAAAGAGATTTTCATTACAATCAGAAACTTGAAATAAATTAAGATAAGCATAATAAATGGAAGCAGTAGTTGATTTCAATTCTGTTGAGACATACAATTGAGAGATTGACACAGCAAAAAAAAAAAAGAATGCCTTCACTAGTGGATGGTCATTACTGTTCTTAAAGTGCACGTGCTGCAGCAAGATGTTTCAGAGACGTGGGTCATTCGATGTCAAGTGATCCAATGACTTTTACCTTACCATTTTATATTGCTTTCATTTTCAGTTTTCTAACAGTAATATAAGAGAAAGTCCTGGATATATATATATATATATATATTATTATTTTTTTCTCATCTGGTTTTTGAGTTATGAGGGTTTGAAATTTAAAAAAATTTACAATTTCGACCTTTCTGGACTACACAAAAACTTTAAAAGCTCAGCCCAGAATTGAAATATTTCAAAACTAAAAATGCCACTCTCTTCAGAAATTCATAGGCTTTAATATGATATGCCACATGATGAACTTATTTTAAATTTTATAATTAAGTTACAAACTTTAAAATTTAAAAAAGTGATTAAAAATAATGAGTAAACATTTTCAAAAAATTTGTATTTATTATTTCATATTTCTAAAAGCTTTCTGCAAAATTTGATCTTGGAATCACTATGGGATCAAACTTTAAAAAATAGCACATTGTTCTTAATGAGTCTAATTGTATTGAGAACGGGCACTTCTCCCTGCAGTGTCTTGATATTAATTTTTGTCGCAACAGAATAGGGCATTGGGGAAATTATTCAGAATTCTTATTACCTCATCAGGTTTATTTTGTGAGGAAAATAAAAAAAATTGTCACACCTTTAAGTATTAAAACCAATTCTTGCAACAGAATAGGGCATTGGGGAAATTATTCAGAATTCTTATTACCTCATCAGGTTTATTTTGTGAGGAAAATAAAAAAAATTGTCACACCTTTAAGTATTAAAACCAATTCTTGTTTGTACTTCATATCATGAGCATTATAACAAAACAGATATCAAACAAAATTAGAAAAAATAACTTACGTATCAAATGGGCCTGAAAACTGGTATTCTTCCATTATTTATACTTATCCAGATGCTTTTCAAGAGCATCTGTTGCACACGACATTTCATTTTTTGTCAAAGTGTAAGTGCGACCAGTTGCAGTCCTTGGTTCGACACTTGTTAGAACTTGTGCTCGCTCTACTTTAAGTACATCCTGACTAGATGGGTAAACAAATGATGATGCTGTGCCTGGCGGGTGTAAGAAGCTCACAGTTGCTTCTTCACTTTCATAGTCCACCTACAGCACATAGGTCAACCACCATTTTTTATTGTATTCACACGTTACATATCCAGTTATCTCAACCATATCCAGAGATTTTGTACCTCCTTCAATGTCAAACTTTTGACTCTCATTGCTAAAGGAGTACACCTTGGTCACAATTTCTGTTGGACTGGTTGTAGATGGAATAAAACAGTGACATCCTTGTGTTCGCTTGATCACTTTCACTCTTTCAAAGTGTCGTTTTAGGGACATTTCTTCTTTTCTGTAATCCTCATTTCTTGAAAATAAGAACTGGATGGAAGGGATGTTATATTGGCACCAGTGAAAGAGTTCCAGCAATGTCATAATTTGGTCTGTGTAGGATCTCTGTAAACTTGCCTTGGCTGCAAGGCACTTGACTGTCCCTCCCAAACCATCACATACTCCTTTTCCATGGGCTGTTGCATAGAAGTGCCACTCTGTATAAATACCAAAATCTTCTTTATGGTAATACAGGTTTGAGAAATTTTTCGTATTTTTGTATTGTGCACTTGATCCATCAGAAAAATAGAAGATTTTTTCCAAGGACAGAATAACATTTTCCTTGAGGAATGAGATCAGCTTATCTGAAAAGTATGAACAGCTGTAGTATTGTGTGTTGAGCATTCGGAAATCACAACAAAGCTTTTGAACTTAATCTCCTCTCCTTGACTATAATATACAGCAAATGGATGAATTGTTGCCTGGTTGTTGTTCCAGTGGAATGACTGGGCTTCATCTTGGGGAGTAGTTCTCTGAAAAGTCCAATGTTATCAAGGCCTGATTCTCCTGAATGTTCACTTTCAGGTGTGAGTAGTATGCTGCTTGTTGATGTGTAATGAAAGAGTGAGTTTTTAACAATACCAGCTGTTCACACAAATTTTCAATAAATTCTTCTGCAGGCTTTGTTAATGTCTCGAATGTACACCTATCAACCAAAACCCACTGTTTGTAGGTAATACTTTTTATCATCTCTTCTTCCATATTGTTCATAAGCTGTTCCTTTAAGGTTTCAATTCCTGGACAACTCTTACAGCTACCCAAATGACACTGAGGAGTAGGAACTTGGCACATTATTTTATCAATGCATGTTTTATAGTCATTAAGCTTAGATCCATCGTTCAGAGTTAAGTCTTCCAATTTTCCACCAGTTATCATCAACTTAACATTCTGGTGGTAGGTACATACACAAACACAATGAGTACCACTTGCAACAAACACAATGAGTACCACTTGCACCTGCAAGGATACAATTCTGTGGTTGAAGTTCTGCAAATTTTGAAAAGCCAATTTTAACTGTGGGATGCAGAGTTTTAAACAGTTGGTATATTTCTTTAAGGTTTCCTAAAATAAGTCTTTTTTGCAGAGATATGGATGTTTCATCTTCTGTTTTAACAGTCACACAGTCCTTCTTTCCAGGCATTATTCAGCTTACCTCGTCACTATTATAAAAAGTTTTGACTGTGTCTTGAACTTCAACATCTAACATTTTGCCTATTTTTGGATCTGGTATAGACAAATTCCTTAACTAAGGCTTTTGCTTTCCTTGCCATTTGGTCACTTGCTGAGAATTCCTTTTTAATTCTTTTACAAGACCAGCTTTCGGGAAGAACAGTCAAGATAAGAAATTTTTCACTTCTCATCTGTGTTTGTCTGAACCTTTCTTTAATCTGTTTGATTATCTCTGAATCTGTGTCAAATTCTTCACTAGATATATCTGAGTTTTCTAGGCTTTTGTCTTTGACAAATGCAGCAACAAGACTCTTCTCTGCATTCTCTAGTTATCTTTTGCAGTATCGTGGTTCACATATTATCCGTTTCTTTGCAATTGGTGATTCTTCAATACAGGACAAAGACTTGTTCAAATATTCAATTGCCATATTTGATTCTAAAAACGGTACTTCAGCTTCAACATCTGGCTGTCTTGACTCATTATCCTCCTCCTCCATTATTTCTCCATCTTTCTTCTCCTTTGACAACTGTTTTTTGCAACTGTCACATATCTTCATGCCACGATTAATCTCTGGCTGCATTTCGCACATCCAATTCTGAACAGGCCTTACATTTTTAATAGGCTTGTGACCAATTTTATTAAAAGGATTACAGCAATATATTAAATTAGACATTTTTTTTTATGTTGCAGCCATAGTCTAGTAAAAATATATTAGTACACCTCAGATTCACAATAAAATTTAGTAAATATAGTTAAATTGTGTATTCCCACCAAAATGTCAATAAAACAGCTGGAGCACACAAAATTTAAAATATACACCTACAGATCAAGACAAGAGCTAAGGAAAGACTGAGTCTCAACTCACCACTGAGCCCTGTACAACAAGCAACAGCTTGTCCATACAAGTCAGAGCCAGTTAGTGCTGGTTCTTTATGTTGCAGCCATAGTCTAGTAAAAATATATTAGTACACCTCAGATTCACAATGAAATTTAGTAAATCTAGTTAAATTGTGTATTCCCACCAAAATGTCAATAAAACAGCTGGAGCACACAAAATTTAAAATAGACACCTACAGATCAACACAAGAGCTAAGGAAAGACTGAGTCTCAACTCACCACTGAGCCATGTACAACAAGCAACAGCTTGTCCATACAAGTCAGAGCCAGTTAGTGCTGGTTCAAACAAGATGAAACTGGTTCTATCATGCAACAGCAAGCTGTCACTCCACTATAGAAATTATTTTTTTAAGAAAAGCCTGATAGCATTTCAGATACCTTTTAATTGAATAACTTTTTAAAGAAATTCCTGAAATAACTGATATTATGGTTTGAAGTCTTTTTTATTTTGTTTCATTTCACTCCAATAAGACCAATTTATCCTGAACATAGCCCAATAAGGCAGACATGTATGTACAAAATATTTTTTTTAAATCTGATCTCATTGAGATCCCAAGATGAAATTTTGCAGAAAGCTTTTAGAAATATGATATAATCAATACAATTTTTTTGAAAATTTTTACTCATCTTATTTTTTAATCACTTTTTAAAATTTTAAATTTGGTAACTTAGTTTTAAAATTTAAAATAAGTCCATCATGTGGCATATCATATTAAAGCCCATGAATTTCTGAAGAGATTGGTATTTTTAGTTTTGAAATATCTCAATTCTGGGCTGAGCTTTTAAAGTTTTTGTGTAGTCCAGAAAGGCCAAAATTGTCATTTTTTTGAAATTTCAGACCCTCATAACTCAAAAACAGGATGAAATAAAAAATAAAAATTTTAGATTTAAACTTAGTTTTGATCATTCAACAAGTGTAAAAAATTTTATGAAAATTGGAAGACATGAGGTAAAAAATTCATTAAAAATTGGACAGATTATGGCACTGAGAAAAGAAGATGGTTCTGTGACAAGAAATAGAGGCGAAATTTTGACAAGATTGAAAGATTTCTACTCCAAATTATATGAAAGGAATGATACATGTACTCCAGACATCATGAAAGATAGCAGTACCAGAGTTCTTCCAGTCCTCCCAGCAGAAGTTACACATGCAATTAAGAACTTGAAGTGGGGAAAAGCTCCAGGAGAAGATGGAATTACTGTAGACATCATACAAGAAGCAAGTGGAGAAATCGAAACAGTACTCGCCCAAATTTTCACTCGATGCCTTAATGAAGGAAAGATTCCTGAGGATTGGAACAATGCTACAATGATCCTGCTACATAAAAAAGGTGACACTGAGGATCTCAAGAACTACAGACCTATCAGCCTCCTATCAGTGGTTTATAAAATCTTCACTAAAGTTCTTTCACATCGCTTGAAGGTAACACTGGACATTGCTCAACCGAGAGAACAAGCTGGATTCAGGAGTGGCTACAGCACAACAGATCATATCCACGTACTGAGAGAACTAATTGAAAGAGCGAGGGAATATGAAGTTCCATTGTGCATGGCTTTTATCGATTATGAAAAGGCCTTTGATTCGGTGAAACCATCAGCAGTTACAATGGCTCTGAAACCCTGCTGTATTGAAGATGCATACATTAATATTATTAATAACATCTATGAAAATGCAAGTGCAAAAATTCAGCTGTTTGAAAATACAACACACATAAAAATTGGAAAGGGAGTGAGACAAGGTGACACCATATCTTCGAAGCTCTTTAATGCGACATTGGAAAATGTCTTTCAATCACTGAACTGGGAAAACAAAGGGATAAAGATTAATGGAGATTATCTAACCCACTTTCGTTTTGCTGATGATGTAGTCATTTTTGCAACTACCTCATCAGAGCTACAGAGTATGATGCAGGAACTTGCTGACAAGAGTAAAGAAGTGGGATTAAAAATGAACTTTCAGAAGACAAAAGTGATGTTCAATGCTTTTACAAGAAATGAAGATTTATTGATTGATGGAGAAAAGCTGGAGATAACAGACACGTACGTTTATCTTGGACAGCAGATATAAAGTGAGGGTCACATTGATGAAGAAATTAATCGGCATACAAAACTTGCCTGGAGAGCTTTTGGAAGAAACAGCATAATTTTCAAGAGCAATATGACATTATGTCTTAAAAGAAAGGTGTTTGATCAATGCATCCTTCCAGTGCTTACGTATGGTGCAGAGACGTGGACCTTAACTAAAAGAGACACAAAGGCTGCAGACAACTCAACAAAGCATGGAGAGGTGCATGCTTGGTGTAACCAGGAGAGATAAGAAGAGGAACTTGTGGATCCAAAAAATGACAAGTGTGGAAGACATTATGATCAGAGTTAAATCCCTGAAATGGCAATGGGCTGGACATACTGCCAGAAGGACAGACCATCGATGGACAGCCGAAATTTTAGATTGGATTCCAAGGGACAGGAAAAGACCCAGAAGAAGACCACATGGGAGATGGGTGGATGAAATTCGAAAGTATGCGGGAGTGACATGGAGGAGACTGGCACAAGACAGACCGTTGTGGAGGAAACTTGGGGAGACCTTCGTCCAGCAGTGGATTGATAATAGTAGACAATGATGATGATGATATATATATATATATTTTTTTTCCATCGAGAAATTTCAATGACCAATCAAATAGATAAGTAAATGTTGCCTGTAAGTCGAGAACTTCCAAAAAAAAAAAAGCAGTCTTGTCTTGGCGAAAAATACTGTACTTCATTGTGGATAATTGGTGAAGAAAGAAAGCTTGATTAGGATTTAAACAACAGTATTAGCAAAGCTAATACAGTTATCCAACTCTCGAGAAGATACCAGGCTCAGATTATTCAAGCTTATGCACCCACTACGAAGTCATCCTGAAGAAGAGATTGGAAAATTTTATAAGGAAATTCGTCATCTAAATAATAAAGGCAAGCAGCACTTGAAGATAATTATGGGAGATTTCAATGCTAAAATAGGGTAACAGCAACAGAATGAAACTTCAGTAGGTAAATTTGGTCACAGCAACAGAAACCAGCGTGGAAATACTCTCGTAGAGTTTGCAGAGGCAGAAGGGTTTTTCATCATGAACTCCTTTTTCAAGAAAAAGCCACAAAGGAAATGGACATGGATGCATCCCAATGGATTAACAAGTGAAATTGATTTTATTATGTGTAACAAGAAATTTGTCATGGAAGACTGCAGTGTGCTAAACAAGTTCAACACAGGTAGTGACCATAGAATGGTAAGATGCACCTCAATGCTAAACTCGAGCATGGCAAGCTCATAAAACAAACAAAGTGTATTGACATGACCAACCTTTAAAAACATCATAATACCTTCAAATTGGAACTGAGGAACAGATTCTCTGCGCTAGAAGGTCTGATGTTGGAAGAAGTGGACATCTCTGAAGTTAGCAGAAAACTAACCAAAGCTGTTATGGAAACAGCAACTAAAATAGCTGGTACTAAGAACAAGTTGCATATGAACAAATTATCGGGAAAAACCAAAATTCTGATGCGAAAAAGAAGAGAAATGAGGACAACTAAAGGAGATGTGACTTCCAAAGTGGAATATATAGAGCTATGCCAGATTGTATGAAAAAATATCACTGAAGATGTAAGGAAATTGAACTGTGAACTAATGAGGAAAGCAATTGAAAATAACCAAAGCCTAAAAAGAGCAAAGGGACATCTGAGTAAGGGAAGAAAACAGATATTGACTATGAGAAAAGAAGATGGTTCTGTAACAAGAAACAGAGGTGAAATTTTGACAAGAGTGAAAGATTCTACTCAAAACTATTTGAAAGGAATGATACATGTACTCCAGACATTACAAAGGCTTATAAGAGTTCTTCCAGTCCTCCCAGCTGAAGTTACACATGCAATTAAGAACATGAAGTGGGGAAAAGCTCCAGGAGAAGATGGAATTACTGTAGACATCATACAAGAAACAAGTGGAGAAATCGAAACAGTACTCGCCCAAATTTTCACTCGATGCCTTAATGAAGGGAAGATTCCTGAGGATTGGAACAACGCTACAATGATCCTGCTACATAAGAAAGGTGACATTGAGGATCTCGGAAACTACAGACCTATCAGCCTCCTATCAGTGGTTTATAAAATCTTCACTAAAGTTCTTTCACACCGCTTGAAGGTGACACTGGACATGGCTCAACCGAGAGAACAAGCTGGATTCAGGAGTGGCTACAGCACAACAGATCATATCCACGTACTGAGAGAACTAATTGAAAGAGCGAGGCAATATGAACTTCCATTGTGCATGGCTTTTATTGACTATGAAAAGGCCTTTGATTTGGTGAAACCATCAGCAGTTACAATGGCTTTGAAATCCTGTGGTATTGAAGATGCATACATTAATATTATTAATAACATCTATGAAAATGCAAGTGCAAAGATTCGAGTATTTGAGAATACAGCAACCATAAAATTTGGAAAGGGAGTGAGACAAGGTGACACTATATCTCCCAAACTATTTAATGCCACATTGGAAAATGTCTTTCTGTCACTGAACTGGGAAAACAGAGGGATAAAGATTAATGGAGATTATCTAACTCACCTTCATTTTGCTGATGACGTAGTCATTTTTGCAACTACCCCATCAGAGCTGCAGATTATAATCCAGGAACTGGCTGACAACAGTAAAGAAGTGGGATTAAAAATGAACTTTCAGAAGACAAAAGTGATGTACAATGCTTTTACAAGAAAGGAAGATTTATCGATTGATGGAGAAAAGCTGGAGATAACAGACACCTACGTTTATCTTGGACAGCAGATATCAAGTGAGGGTCTCATTGATGAAGAAATTAATTGGCGTATAAAACTTGTCTGGAGGGCGTATGGAAGAAACAGTATAATTTTCTAGAGCAATATGCCATTATGTCTTAAAAGAAAAGTGTTTGATCAATGCATCCTTCCAGTGCTTACGTATGGTGCAGAGATGTGGACCTTAACTAAAAGAGACATACAAAGACTGCAGACAACTCAAAGCAGCATGCAGAGATGCATGCTTGGTGTAACCAGGGAGATAAGAAGAGGAACTCATGGATCAGAAAACTGACAAGAGTGGAAGACATCATGACCAGAGTAAAATCCCTGAAATTGGTAATGGGCTGGACATATTGCCAGAAGGGCAGACCATCGATGGACAGCTGAAATTTTAGACTGAATTTCAAGGGACAGGAAAAGACCCAGAAGAAGACCACATAGGAGATGGGCGGATGAAATTCGAAAGTATGCGGGAGTAACATGGAGGAGATCGGCACAAGACAGACCGTTGTGGAAGAAACTTGGGGAGACTTTCGTCCAGCAGTGGATTGATAATATTTTACAATGATGATGAATGATGATTAGCAGAGCTAGGCAAATCTGTTCCAGTTATTCTGTTGGGTCTGGATTGTAGTGCTGGAACAAGAAGTGTATACTGTGTTTGTTTATCTGGTACTGACTCTCTCCCATTCCTTGAAACTAGTGGCTCTAAGTCTGGAGTGAGCAATGTTTTATAGTCTTAGATGACTATGGGTTTATTAATCCCAAAACAAATTTAAATAAAGAAGAAAATATGAAAGGCTATTTTTTAGCTGTACAGCTCTTATCAGTTAGAAAAAGGCTGTAACTTAAGATGAAGTTTGTTCTATTCAAAACACACTTAGTCCTTTTTTCTTTATGGAAGTGAAAGTTCTGAGCAAAGTAAAGCCTTCATCAGGAGATTGAAAGTGACTGAAATGAGAGTTTTGATGGGAGTATCACTGGAAAATAGATGAGTGAAGTGGCAAGACAAGGCTGTTGTATACTTTATGTAGAAGATAAAGTTGATGAAAATATATTCACACAGGTGGTATGATCAGCATCATATGAGATATGCAAAATATCTTTGTATAGTTCAGATAACATTTCAATAAGTTGCAATTGTAAAATGTTGCCTCTTACCCTATAGTGCGCAGATCATTACTTTTTTATGTAACTTATGAATTTTTATTTACCTTCTGACTTATGTTTTTCTTTACACTCCATGACTTTTTTCCCTTAGAAAAGATGGCTGAAGCTAGTCTTAGAGCTGCCAGCCTGAAGACTGAGGTATATAATCTACCTCACAAAGTAGAAGATGCTTTGAAAAAAAGACTCTACCTATGGAAAAGTAAGTAAAATGTTCTTCATATTTTAAAAGGGTATTTTTTATCATTATAAAATCAATCACATTTACAAATTGTGATGAGACAGAGTCTTATTAATCAAAGGATTTTGAACATAATCCTGTAGTCATATAATTTAAGAAATCTTTTGTTAATACACTCTTAAGTTATGATTTGTAATTTTAAGAGGAACATTTTATCTAGCATTGCATAAAACTCTTTCAAAGAAAGGATGCAAGATCATATTCGCAGCACATGAGGGTCGTTATATGTCACAAACATACATTGCCCCGCACGGGAATAACTGGTTTTCCAGTTATTTGGGGAGCGGCGCCCCCACGGCCCGAGCTGACCTTGTGACGGATCATTAGTTTTTTTCATTTTGTCTTGTACGATTATGTAACCGAAGGGACAGCTGTTCATCCAGCTGCTGGGGGATGGCGTCCCCACGGCCCGAGCCAACATGTACTAGATGTGAATTTTCACATTTTTTATGTTTTTTGTTTTTTCACTTGCCACGCTCCCACCTCAGTTGCAGGTTGCTGAGGTTGCGATTATGCGCCAGCTCTGGATTTTAGTTTATCTTTTTCTTTTCTGTCTTCTGCATTTTATGTTTCCTTCTTTGTTTTTCCGAGCTGGTTAGCTAGACCTACCTGCACGTTTGCTGTGTGCGGTGACCCGTGACGTGGAAAAGGGGATGCTGGAGGCTGAGGTTTCTGGTGGCCTGGGTGTTGCGTCGCCAGTAACCAACACTCCTCTTTGCCCCCTGCTTCACCCTAAACGGGCAGCTAGAAACTTACCCACTCCTAGTCAATGAGGTCTGTGGCCGAGTGGAGCCCAGACCTCTAACGGCTTGTCGTTTCATACGACAGGGTGAGTCTGGGGATAGGGTGGGCATGCCAAAGGGGTGTTCCCCAGGCATGAGAAAGTCTGGGTGCACGCCGAGCGCATGTCTGCCCTATCAACTTGCTATATCCGCTCCCTATCCCTAGAGCCGTGTCCTGCATCCACTTGGGCTTGCGGACCTCCGGTTCTCCCTCGTTGGGCTCGATTGTGAGTGGGGAAGTTGGCGGGCGAATTCTAAAAATTTTTCATGGCTCTCAATTCTGTTTCCCACGAACCAACAATCAAGCGAGGTAATGAGGAAGACTCATCCCCTTCGGCAAAAAAATATTCCTGATTGCTCGAATGCTCGTTTCTTTTTTGTGCACTCATTGGACCCTTCAAAGCCTTTGAGTGCCAAAAGTCCATTTTGGATAAATAAAGCACCTCAATCTATAGCAAGCTCACCTAAGAGCGTCAAGAAGCTCCAGTCTGGAGATCTTCTTGTTGAGATGTCTACTGTGGCCTACAGTTCCACACTTATCAACACCAGCATGCTGCTTGAGACTCCGGTCAAAATAACACCACACAGTTACCTAAATTCATCTCAAGGTGTTGTCTCCTCTCGGGATCTTATTGAATGTACCGAGGATGAACTTCTCGAAGAACTGAGGAGCCAACATGTTACGGGTGTGCGGCGTATTTCTTTCAGGAGGAATGGGCAGTTTGTCCCATCTTGGAACATCATCTTGACATTCAACAGACCTTCCCTGCCTACATCCATCAAGGCAGGGTATCTCCACCTCGAGGTACGACCGTACATTCCTAACCTGTTGAGATGTTTTAGGTGCCAGTCGTACGGCCACTCTCAGCAGTCATGTAGGAGTACTCCTAGGTGTGGACGCTGTGGTGCCACAGAGCATCTACTTTCATAATGTGTGGCCGAGGCCGAGTTTTTTGTGAACCGCAAGGATTCACACCCAGCATCAGCCAAAGATTGTACCAAGTGGAAGGAGAAGAAGGAAATCCAAAGGCTCAAAACGGTGGAAAATATTTCCCATCCTGAGGCCAGAAGAAGAGTGGTTCCTGTTACATCTGATCGGCGATCATATGCTTCAGTGGTGGTTGCCAAATCTACGGTTGCCATTCAGACCGACATTCAGATCCTCCCTAAATGTCCATTCAATGTAGAAGAAATCATCGCAGCCAGACTGGAGGCACTCCAGTCGCGAGCTAAGGGTCTGAAAGCGGCACCCGCCACTTCCCCGAAGCAGACTCACTCCAACATCAGCAAGGGAACTCAGGCCACTTCTTCTGGCAAAAACACCAACACCAAGGTCAAGGATAAAAAGAGCGTTTCTTCTCCTCCAAAGGCTCAGCCAAACAATCAACGGCGAGCGAATCCCGCTAAGGCACTTGTGACAAGCATTCACCAATCTTGGCCCCTGGTCACACACCCCCAAATCTGGGGGAACACTCATCAGAGGAAGTGGAGGCTGACCAAGTTTAACCATTTCCTTTTTCATTTCATTTTTACCCATGGGTTCAATAATTCCGTGGAACTGCCGAGGTTTTCGCACCAGTTTTGATGACGTTAAACATATGCTTTATTTGTACTCTCCGGTGTGCCTTTGTCTCCAGGAGACAAAGCTTAAACCATCAGACCTGCATTCAGTTCAAGGCTACAGTGCATTTCGGACAGATAACTCGTCTGGAAATATAGCCTGTGGGGGTGTCGCTATTCTCGTCCCTCACAGGGTTCCGGTATCTTCCGTCGCGGTTTCCACAACTGTGCAGGCCGCGGCGGTTCGTATTTCTATGCCTGTGCCTCTTACTGTTTGCAGTGCCTATATGCCACCGGATGAGAATGTTAGCATCTCTGTTCTGGAGAGCTTGATTGATCAGCTGCCTTCACCCTTCCTTATTTTAGGTGACTTTAATGCTCATCATCCTTTGTGGGGTAGTGTCAGCGCCAGCGCAAGAGGTCGTCGCATTCTTCTGTACTTGGCCTCTGTGTGCCTTTTAAACACCGGTGCTGACACTTACTTCCATGAGCCAACAAGATCCTTCAGTGCGATCGATTTGACCTTGGGTTCACCATCGATTATTGCTGACTGGTCGTGGACGGTGTGTAAGGATCTCCATGGGAGCGACCACTTCCCAATCATCCTCTGGCACCATGCAAACGTGCCATCTTCTGCCTCCCGCCCGCCTCGATGGAGGATGGATCGTGCCAGATCGGAGGTCTTCACATCGTCCGCGGTGATATCTTCTGAAATGGTGACCCAAGAGTCAATCGACGCAGCTGTACTTGAAGTCACAACTTGTATTCTTCAGGCAGCTGATCTTTCAATTCCTAAAACGTCTACAAAGCTCCCCAGAATTCCGAAACCTTGGTGGAACCCTGAATGCGCAGCGGCTAGGAGAGCTCAACATAAGGCCTATTCTACTTTTCGGTGTTATCCAACCGATGCTAATCTCGTTGCTTTTAAACGAGCTAAATCCTATGCTCGGTTGGTGCGTCGACGTAGCAAGAGGGAGTCTTGGATCCAGTATGTGTCATCTCTCACTTCATGTGCCAGTTCGAAAAGTGTGTGGAACAAGATTCGTAAGATCCGGGGTAACTACAGCTCTCACCAGATTGCCATTCTCGAGAGTAACGGCTGCACATAAGCTGAAGTCGGGGAGATTGCAGATTGTTTGGGGGAGGCGTTTGCCTCCGTTTCGAGTGATCTGGCGTATCCGTCCTCCTTTCATAGGATTCAATCCACCGCGAAACGCCAGAGAATCTCTTTTGCGCCATATACCGACACTGGTTATAACTCCCCCTTCAGCATGTGTGAACTTCGGGTGGCTCTGCATCGGTCCGGGGCTACTTCTGTCGGTCCCGATGACATCTACTACGACATGCTCCGTCATCTCTCGCAGTCGTCTCTCGAGAACTTTTTAATCTTATACAATCGCATCTGGTTAGAACACAGTTTCCCGGAGTCTTGGCGAAAGGCTTTTGTTCTACCTTTTCCGAAGCCTGGCAAGGATCCCAAGTCTCCCTCTAGTTATCGCCCGATTGCTCTCACTAGCTGTCTGTGTAAAGTTCTCGAACGCATGGTTAACTCACGATTAATTCATTTTTTAGAACATCATCAATTACTTTCACCATCACAAAGCTGTTTTCGGCATCATCGTTCACCTCACGATCATCTCCTGCACCTTCAAACATTTGTGCGCGAGGCGTTCCTGCGTCGGCAGCACCTGGTTTCTGTATTCTTTGCCATCGAGAAAGCCTATGATCGTGCGTGGCGGCATGGGATTATCCGTGACCTCCACGCATGCGGATTGCGAGGAAATCTTCCGACATTTATTGTAAATTTTCTTCACAATCGGGTGTTCCAGGTGCGCCTGGGTACGACGCTATCGGCAACATTCCATCAAGAACAAGGTGTTCCTCGAGGTTGCATTTTATCTGTCACATTGTTCATCCTGCGCATTAATTGTCTCCTCACAAATATTCCTCCTGCGGTTTCGGCTACTGTGTATGTCGATGACTTGCACATCTTCTGCTCGTCATCGAGCATGCGTTTTATTGAAAGGCAGTTGCAGTCTGCAATTAATCAGATTTTTAAAGCAGCGAATAGCAATGGTTTCGTTCTTTCTCCCGACAAGACAGCGTGTGTTCATTTCTGCCAGAGGCGTGGCCTCTGTCCTGACCCCGAGCTGTATTTAGACCGTGCAGCCATTCCAGTTTTGCCGGAGACCAAGTTCCTTGGACTGACCGTCGACCGTGCGCACGTTCGGCGGCTCAAAATTTCCTGTCTGCGTGCTCTTTCTATTCTAAAAATCCTTTCGAGAGTTTCGTGGGGCGCAGACAGGATCTCTTTGTTTCGCATTTACCACTCCTTAATTTGGGCGAAACTGGATTATGTCTGTATCGTGTATGGCTCGGCTCGTCCTTCCGTTCTCCGGCCTTTGGACGCTGTTCATCATCAGGCGCTGCGTCTTTGTACGGGAGCATTTCGAACATCTCTGATTCCCTGCCTTTATGCTGATGCGAACGAACCATCGCTTGAATTACGCCGTCTGCAGCTGTCTGTTCACTTTTACTTAAAACTTCGGTCTCTTCCAGACCATCCTTTGTACTGTGCAGTTTTCCATCCTCAGCATGCTCGTTTATTTGAGAACCGGCCCTCGTGCATTCCAACCTTCGGTCTTCGTATTATGGCCGTAGCTCATGATGCAGGGCTCGACTTGTCACTTGTTGCAGTGACCAGGGGCTTTCGAGATCCTCCATGGCACCCACTTGGTGTCATGGTTGATACCACGTTTACGTCTTTCGACATATCCTCAACCCCTGCGTCAGTGTACCAGCAGCTCTTCGCTGAGCAACGTGCCCTCAATACTGAATACACTCCCATTTTCACTGATGGCTCCAAGATGCATAAAGTCGTTGGATCCGCAGCTGTCTGTGTTGATAACGTGTCAGTAGCGCGGATTCCAGCTGAGGGCACGGTGTTTTCATCAGAGATGCATGCTGTGTATCTTGCACTTCTCCATGTTCAGTCGAGTTCTCATCATAGTGCTATGGTCTATACGGATTCCTTAAGTGTCCTGCAGTCTTTGTCATCGCTGGACTATTGCAATCATCCATTTCTTTTGAACGTACGAAAGCTTCTTCATTCCTTGCTCGAAGCCAGTGTCCAGATTCAATTCCTCTGGATTCCTGGGCATGTTGGAATCTCGGGTAACGAGTGTGCTGATGCGGCCGCTAGATCTGCTTCCTCTTTGGTCGTCACACCCTTGCCACTCTTTCATCGCGATTTTCGATTTCTTGTACGTGCTCATTTCAAACGAACGTGGCAGGGTCTGTGGGACCAACAGGTGGAAAATAAACTGCATCGTATAAAACCTATTCTTAAAATCTGGAACTTCTCATCTTGTCGGAACCGCAGGAAGGAAGTAGTGCTTGCGCGTCTCCGCATTGGGCATTGTCGTTTCACTCACTGCTTTTTGCTGTGTGGTGACACTGCAGCGATGTCTGAGACATGCAATTGCTGACTCACTGTCATTCATCTTTTGTGTAGCTGTGTTCGTTTTCGTGGTGTACGTTTTCACTATTTTCATTCTCATTTGTTGACCGAGGACGCCGCTACTCTGCAGCGGGTCCTGGATGACCACTGCGATACTGTCGCTGTGTTTTCCTTTTTAAAAGAAATTGACTTTTTTAAACTCGTTTAGATATTAGCTCTTCCATCATCCTCATTTTTCAGTTTTAATGAATCAGCCGAATTTTAAACATTGTACCATGTTTTTAATGCTGTTTGTTTCATTGCCTTTTTGCCCTTCCATTACTCTCATTTTTCACTTTTCCTTAATCAGCCAGATTTTAAGTTTTCTACCATATTTTTAATACTGTTTGTCTGTGTCTTGTCTTGTGTTTGGCGCTCTTTGGCCAGGCATGGCCCTTGCGCCATAAAAACTAACCAACAAACAAACATACATTGGCACTATCTCCAAACAGAATCAGAAGATAGTGCCATTGCAGTCTACCTGTTGTTGCTAGCAATGGCAACTCTGTATACAGATAGACAGATAAGAGCAATGAACCATAGGAGGGGATGTGTTGTCATAACACAACTAGAGAGCATAGCAGGCCACTACTTGACGCTCACATAATATGGATATGTCCAAGATAGCTTAATGCACTATGATCCAGTTTCTGACCAAGGAAAATGCCAAGGTTTTTCATCACATGCTGGCAATATGCAGGGAAACATGCTTAGCATGCAATATGGTATTTAAATGGTGGAAATAATTTTGAGAATGATATCAAATATGACAGTAGTCCTTCCACGACTTGGGCAGTGTCATTGCTCCATCGTGCAGGAAACCATAGCAATGGCGATCAAACCTCGGAGTGACAAGGAAAACGGTGAACAAACCTCGGTGTGGTGAAGGAAAACCTCAGAGTGACTTTTTGACAGCTAGCACAGGACCTACACATCAGCATGGGATCCTTCAGAAGCATTGCACATGATCATCTTGGATATAAAAGTTTTGTGCACAATGGGTTCTGAAGTGCCTATCAGTGGAGCAGAAGGCAGAGCACATGGGTGTTGCATTAGAGCACCTTACATGCTATCACGAAGTGGGAAACAAGTTTTAGTCACAAATTATTGCCAGTGGCAAAATCTTGGTGTCGTTATTCTGGGCCAACAATGAAATACATGAGCATGTGGTGGAAACACACTGCATCACCACCACCAAAAAAAACAGTGTGTCTCTGCTAGTACAAGCAAGTTAATGCTCACCTTTTTCTTTGATCAGCAGCATTTTTCTTAGTACTGTGTGTCACATAATGGTGAAGCCTAATGTACCAATACTTAAGCACAACCTTGGTCCAAGTTTCATTTGAATCAAACTTATAATATGGATAGTCTCACTAGAAAAGGTGGAATATGTGTATACAGAGTGGGCTGAATGTAGGTATACAGTACTGATCAGATCATGGCATTTTATTTATTTTTATTTATTTATTTTCATTTTCATTTATTTATTATATCTTTTACTTAATTGAAAATGTTGGCAGCAGGGAATTTGAGTGAAGAATGAAGAAAGTGGATTCTGAAGTCATGTTAGAAGTTGACTGAAAATGCCAAGAGGGTGCACAGAACGTGGCAAGGGCCATCCGGTACTGCTCCACCAACACATCGTGACAATTTATCATATCAGAGATAAATTTTATGCAACGGGTTCAGCAGTTGACACACTGAAATCTGGACAACCTTGGAAGTCTGTGACAGAGGAGAATGAGATGAGAGTCACCCTGACATTTGTGCACAGTTTGAAAAAGTCCATGTGACGTGCGTCTCAGGACCTACCCATACCGAAAACGTCCTTGTGATTCTTAATGCGTAACTTGAAATTGAAGCCGTACCATCCAAGGCTCTTATATAGCTTGCAATTCTCTGAGATGATGTGCAACTAAATTTCTCTCAAAAATCAGACTTTTTGAAAAGGTCATCTGGTCAGGTGAATCCTGTTTCAAGTTGTAAGGCCATGTGAACAGCCATGATTGTGTATACTGGGCAGCTGAAATTCCTCATGTGACTATCACAACTGAATTGAACCAGCCAGGCATCACTGTGTGGAGTGGACTATTCAGGTATGATGACTCAGGGCTGGGTTTTTTTTTTTTTTATACAACTGTGGATTGTAACAATTACCTAAACATGTTGCTCAATGTGGTGGTGCCACAACTTGCATCCAGGGCTGACTTCACCTAACTGGTCTTTCAACAAGATGGAGGTTGTTCTCATTTTGCTTTGTTGGTACGGGGCTACCTTGACAACACTTTCCCACAGTATTGGATCGGGCGACTTGGCAGCATTGACTGGGTGTCACGTTCACTCGACCTGACACGTATAGTCTTCTTTTTGGGGGTGTAGTAACGAATAAGGTTTTTGAGAGGAAGTCCCACACAGTGGAAGAATTGAAGGAGTTCATCTCGCAAGCATTTATGGACATTGATGCTAACTGGAATTTGTGTGTAACTGTGTGTCACAGTGTCGGGGACAGGTTCCAGGAACGTCGCAAGGTTGATGGAGGACATTATCGAGCACTTAAGTGGCTAAACAGTGTCAGGGACAGGTTATAGGGATGTTGCACCTAAAAGATTAAACATGACCCAATCAGTACTGTATACCTATGTTTGGCTCACTCTGTATATATACGGTAGATTCCGATTAATTGGGCCAGTGGTTCATCGAGGCAGCTGTTTATATGTGACAATTCTTAATCCCAAATGAGCTCTTTGAGATAAAGCATTGCATAATATGGGCAGCCACCCAATTGGACCAAAAAGTGTTCTAGCTCTGATGTGCCCCAATTAATCGTAATGTACTGTATATACTATATATGTTGGGTAACTAAAAAGGTTCATGTTGTTTTGTACACCCAAACAGAGAAGATGATGTATGCACAGAATGATGGGACAGCAGTCACTACTGTTTCACAATGCTACAAGGTTAGAAGATGGTCATTATTAGGGTAGGTGGCACGTATTTGTGGCAGCTGTGCATTTCTGTGGAAATGGTGTGCAAATAGAACCTTGGCAGACAGTAATAAGTGAATATATGTTCTACAAATATAAACTTGATGCAGGTAACGAAACACGTGGGCCAGAGTGGTAAGTAAGACAAATTGTTGGATGATGCCTCACTCAGTGGATGACCATAGGCTCTTGATGATAATAAGCTGTCCTCTGCCATTAAGGAAGGCACCACACAAACATGTCACTAGCTTTGTACAAGATTCAATGTAAGAGCTGAAACCATTTGTTTACATGCCACAAGAAATACATATCGAGTAAGGTCCTGGATGCCACATCATTTGTCAGATGACAACAAACAGCAGTGGTTAGCTGTATGCATGTTGTTGCTGTCACATCAGCACAAGGAGCCCTTTCTCAATTGTATGCTCACCTGTGATGAGAAGTGGGTTCAATATCATACCCCAAAATGTACACAACACTGGTCGTCACAAAATGAACTCATATTGCATACTAGTACCTCTGCACCCACTTAAGGTTTTTCTCTGTGTGTGTGTGGTGGACTGTCAATGGCACGTAAAGCATTATGAGCTTCTCTCATAATGGATGGAAAAACCATCAGAGTAGACCTGTACTCCTACCAGCTGCGAAGGGTTCAGGATGCACTGATACTGAAAGATCCTGCATTGGTTAGTCAGAAGAGTATGCTTTTCCTGAAAGACAATCCTAGATCCTATGTAGAAAACAAGACACTGGAAACCATCAAATGTCTAGTCAGGAAAATGTGTCACCCAGCAAAGTCCCATAGACATCTCTCCCACAAATTACCACCTTTTTCATTCATTAGATAACCACACCAAGGACAGAAGTTCCACAACAAACCTAAAATGGAGCGGATTCCTTTTTTTTTGCATCAAAGAGCACATAATTTTACCACCAAAACATCCACATCTGGTTTCTTCCTGGGAAAAGGTTGTGGTGGCACATGAGACTACTTTGCAGAGTAAAGGTACATTTTCTTTCTCTTTGTGCCCTGTTATCTACAAATCTTCTACAACAGCACAAACTTGTTTGGTTACCTAATATATAAACACACACACATGCATACATGTATACACTGGTGAATGGCCAAAATGTCATGATGAGAGCTCAGAAAAAAGTTCCAACAGAGACTTTTTTGTCTTCTAGATTTGGTTCTTTTCCATCTCTACAGCCTATAACCCTAAATTTAAGGTGAAACAATCCTTCTCACCTTTATTGTTCATGCATTCTTCCCAAATATTCATGGTACAAATGAAATTCCTACAAAGCTTTCTTTGTATTGTGAAAAAAAAAAAGTCATCACCAAATAATGCACTTATAAGAATCTGATATCAACAAGAAAAACCATCCCTCAGTACTATGACCAAATCCAATGGTCATGAAATCCCAGAGAAGGTTCATAACTCTGTATAATCACTAGCACACCATGAAATTTGCTTACATATACACTGAAGAGCAATTGAATTAGAGACAGCTGGCATTATGCAAATGTGGCGCTCTGGGCGGCCCCGTAACAGGAAACGACATGACGTATGCAGCGATCCGACAATATAAGGAGTGATGCGACGGGAATCAGTAAGAGTCGAACGCAGTATGGGCAAGACGAAGGATCTAAGTTCATTTGATCGTGGGCAAATTGTCGGGGCCCGACGAATGGGTCACTCCATCTCGGAAGTCGTGCAGGCACTGGGATTTTCACGAGCCACTGTGCCACGGGTGCACCGTGAGTACATTGAATCCGGTAAAACCATCCCTACAAGGGCCAACTGCAGTGGACAACAGCGTGTGGATGAGCGGGGTCATCGTCGGCTAGCTCGCATTGTAACAGCGGATAGACAGGCCACAGTGCAAGAAATTACTCGCCAGTTTAATGCTGGTGCACAAAAACGTGTAAGCAGACACACCATCCAGAACCATCTTCTCGCTATGGGGTACAGAAGCCATCGTCCCACGAAGGTACCGCTGCTGACCGCACATCACAGGATGCAAAGATTAGCATGGGCACAGGAACATCGCCACTGGACCCTAGACATGTGGGAAAATGTTGCCTGGACTGATGAGTCGAGATTCACGTTGGTATATGCGGATGGCGGAATACGAGTACGGCACAAACCACATGAAGCGATGGATCCTTCTTGCCAGCAGGGTACTCTTCAAGCTGGTGGGGGTGGCATTCTCGTCTGGGGACTGTTTACGTGGACTGAAATGGGACCCCTGGTACGTGTAACATCGTCCCTCACAAGTCAACGTTACCGGGATATCCTGGACGACCATTTGCTTCCGTTTGTGGGTCTTCAACATCCCACTGGGGATCTCATCCTGCAACAAGACAATGCACCGTGACATCTCTCCCGAATTGTATTCGAATGGGTGGATGAACACTCCACCGCCGTGACCTAGCTTCCTTGGCCAGCTAGGTCACCTGACCTCAATCCCATCGAGCACATCTGGGATGCCATCGAGAGAGATGTTCGAGGCTCTTGACCCCCCTCCATCAAATCTTCGTGAACTGTGGGAGCTTGTTCAGGGGTCGTGGATCCATATGGCTTCCCAACGCTTCCGGTGTCTTGTCGAGTCCATGCCGAGATGAATCGCTGTCGTCATCAAGGCGAAAGGTGGTGCTACATGTTACTAGACAGGTATCTCTAATTCAATTGCTCTTCAGTGCAGATATTCCTGGTCATCACGATTTCAGAAGCTGGATATAGCATCTTTCAGTTTTTTTTCACTCTGGTATTTTTCACAGTTGTGTGGAAGAGATTGCAGCACATGGAGCTATAAGCTCGTTTTTTGTTCCTTCATCTCAAACTAATGTTCTTTTAGTATCCTTTGAAAAACAAGCTTTTCCAGTTGCCTTGATAAAATGTCAAGTTAGTGCATTTTGTTCCTGTGTTTCTGTAATCATTTAGGTAAACAGTAATAATTTGTGGTGGGCTGATTAAAGTACAAACTATTTGGATTGTTATAGCTTATTGAGGTCTAATAAAGTGCCAGTACGTATGACTGTATCTGAGAATTCTTCATCTAGAAGCATACAAATCCCTTGTACTATCAAGACTCAACAAATCACCCAAATATCTGAATTCCTTTACTTGTTCTACTGGAGTACTATTTATTACTATTGCACTCCTATTAATTAGGAAACAGTACAGTGGAAGCAGAAAATTTTGCGATGAACAGAAGGGGATGAGGAAAGTTTATTCAAGCAAGAGTTTGTTCATTTATTTTATTTATTTTTCTGACTGTGGTCTGTGGTAAGTACACTTGCCTGAACAGTACACTGATTAAGATGTTAGTGTAGAACATGCTAAGTTGCGTATAAAAGTTTTAAGGCAAATATATTTCAGCCATTACTATGGTCTTCATCAGTGCGACTCTGCCATTACTATGGCCATATTTCAGCCATTACTATGGCCTTCATCAGTGTGTAGTCACACTGTGTGTAGTCACACTTTTTCAGCCATTACTATGGCCTTCATCAGTGTGTATGTCATCAGTGTGTAGTCACACTGATGAAGGCCATAACAATGGCTGAAATAAATTTGCCTTAAAACTTTTATGCGTAACTTAGCGTGTTCTACACTACCATCTTAATTTGTTTGTTAGTTACGTGCATTGCCTACCACTCTTTTATCAGCACACTGATGCACAGCCATGGGATTATGATGATGTTCTTGTAATATTGCTTATGTTTACCCTAAACTCATGGTAAGATTTTTATATTGCATTTTCTTTATTTTTAAATTTTTATTAGATTTTATTTGCAAAAACAAAATGTGGCTATGAAGCAACTTATTTAGGACAAAAAGTACTCACAATATGATAGAAGCTAAATTGGCTATAAATTGAAATTAAAATTTTTATGAATTTAAATATTTGAAATTTTTTACAGGCTAGCAATGCGTCTTAGGCACTTCAAAGATCCCAAGAAACCTGCCATCAAGTCTGTGAAGGTTCATGACCTGAAGTTTGCTTACAGTGAATTTTACCTGAGTCTTGTGTTGCTACAAAATTATCAAGAACTTAATTTTCAAGGTTTCAGAAAAATTTTGAAAAAATTTGATAAGGTGAGTTAATGTCATAGTTCTACTACGTAGTTCTTTGTATTTGGTCACTTTCCTTTATTTGGGTTACATACACTCATATACATATATTTTCTTCTGTGTAATAGAGGAAAATAAATATCATAGATTAGAGACCTGCATAGGCCTAAAATTCTTGACCTGACCCAACCTGATAACAGCTGGCTAAGAGTTCATTTTGGCCCGGCCCCAAAACTCTTGAGTCGTTGTTCAACTCAATAAAGCCTGAAACCAGTTGAAAACTAAATCCAACCATGCCTGACTCAAGCCTGAAGAAATTTTGTTAGAAAGACTGATTTTGTTTTACCCTCATTTCTGAATTATGCAGGGTTCCCACTTGTCCTATATTTCCTATGTTTTCAGCATGTGTCCTGTATTGCCCTGTGTTTCCTATATTTTTTTAATTAAATATTTATTTCCATTGCTTACTTATTGATTTCATAGTTCTTGTCAATACAGATACATGTACTTCTCTTATTACTTCTACATTCAATGTGAAAGAGAAACTAATGTTTATAGTATGCATACAGATTTGAAGATGGATCATTAAACACTTCCACTCTTTAATTCCTTCCTTCCTTCTATGTATTATGTGTAACATTTAATGCATAATAGTAAAACTATACTAGTAATCCAATTTATTGGTGTAAGGATATATAAACAAATGTTTCCTAAGCTTTTGAACATCAGCTAGATGGCTTTTTCAAGGAAGATAGACAGAAACTTCTATCTTCCCTGAAAAAGCTATCTGGTTGATGTGCGAAAGCTTGAAAACATTTGTTTATATATCCTTACTCCAATAATCGGATTACTAGTATGGTTTTACTATTTTCTACATAGGTGGTGTATAGTTCCTTGTTATTATTATATAATTTAATGGGATTTCAATGAAGGAAACTGTTACTTCATGATTAGAAGTCTTGTAGTAGTTTTTTCTTGCTATGTGCTTTACAAGACATTCTTTACTTGCACTCGCTGTGTCCTTTTCCTTTCACTTTTATATTTTCTACAGTATAATTAGTATTTTTATCAATACCTCTTTTAGTCCTCATTATTTGTAGTTGTTTGGTTATAAATTTCATTTTGTTTCAGATGTTGAAAGGAAAACAAAAAAAACTGTGATGGTTAATATGTGCTGATTGACAATACAGTGTTAAGCAGTGCCTCATAATACATTATTTAGAGACATTTCAAAAATGGAAATGGACACTTAATTGGATCATGATGTGTTAAAGATACTAAAGGAATTTCAAAGCTCAGTGTTTACTCTGTAAAACATCTTTTGATATTCAAAATTCCGGAAAACAACAATTACTGCAGTACGTTTCTACAAGCAAGCATAAATCATTATATCTCATGTGATTCTATCATAAAGTTCACATACAATTACGTGACCACAAGGTTCTTCAGGAAGACGCTTTAACGTCTGTAAATTCTGTTTTATACATTCTATAAAGTGGATACAGTCAACTGCAATAATAACAGTCCATACGACCTTTCGTACACTTGGAGGAACCTGATCGAAACTGAGAAGAAATGGAATAGGGAGAGGAGAGAGAGGATGAGAAAAAGGAAGAGTGAGAATGACGTAGATGAAGATAAAGTTGATGTGACCTGACACTAGATGGCATTGGCAATGGGTTAAATGGGGAACATGTGCACTGTGGACACGAGACTTTCAGATAACAGACTTCGACAGAGGGTGTGAAGTCTCTGTTGAAAATGGCAGTGTAGAGCCTAGGTGAAATGCGCATCCGGTGATTGAGACTGTGGACGGTATGAGGTGGTGTATATAACGATTTTAACTGGAACCTTTTAAAGCTTTTATGAACCTGACCAAACTTTGAAGACTTCCTCAGCATTTCCAAGAGAGTGCAGCATTGACGAGATAGCCGTAAAGGCCAAGTACGACGTGGAACTTCAAGTTGTATGTAAATAGTAACTCTTAACTCAAGAATCTTTAATTATTATCTGGAAACCTTTACCCATTCAATATGATGTTGACACAGCCAGAACGGAGTTAACCCTAACATCTGGACATATCCGAAGTAGGGTACAACTTATAACAAAATGGCTCTCAAACTAACCCTAACAACTGACCATATTGAAGCAAGATACAACTTTGGACAAAGAAACTCAATAACTACTGACGTTGGACTAAACACGTACTTCCGTAAGTAACATCTTTAGGACTTCTAACCGATTTATATTTTAATTGAATAAGTTAATGCACCACCACAGACTGTATCCACTTTATAGAACGTGTAAAACATAATTTACAGACGTTAAAGCGTCTTCCTGAAGAAGCATAAATCAGATTGCAACGCTCCTAGCCACACACACCCCCACAGACACCCCCTCTCCAAATGAGGTTCTATTGCCCGGCTAATGTCTCGGCTTTCACCTGTCTTTTTAGGGTTCAAGTCAGGCTAGGACATAAGATGCGGTTAGACAGACTCTTCAAATAACCAACTCAAAAATTACTGATACACAGAAATCCAGTTTGTAATTCTTTATGTAATAAAAAATTAATTCGAAATATTGCAATATTTATCATAGACAACAATTTCAACACCATTGCAGAACAATTGAGCAAGCACTTGACATCTTTACCATCTATCGAGTTATTAGCAATTTACATCTACATAATTGCACAAATCATCTAACGAAACTCTAATTCGGTAAGCATTTAATATTTACACCATACTATCAAGTTCTTACTTTCAAGTTACTTATGCAACAATAAAGTCTAACAATAACACAATAAGAACAAGAAATTTTACTATTACAAATGCACAGCTTTCTAATTCCTGTCCCACCCAAGGTTTCTCTAATCATAATTAATATCCTCTGCCAGTAAACTAGTAAAAATTATTAAATATAAACAAATCATAAGTCACACACCACAATCCAGGAAATGCTTACAGGAACCTCGTTTGGATACAAGTTCATGCAGCAGAACCAACCCTCAAACATAGTTCAGGCACAGCACTTCAGGAATCATAGTTCCATCCATAAAGACTCCCAAAGAAGAACATATTCAAGTAATTCCAGCATAGCACAGCAGGGATTCACTCGATGTACCAGTAAGGCCTAATGGCTAGGGGATTTTTAGGACATCATACAGCAAAAGTAACTTCACAATCAGAGTCCTCAGAAAGCAATTTCTCAGCAGGAACGTAGCTCAGTCCCAGCTAGGCACAGCACTTCAGAAATCATAGTTCCATCCATAAAGACTCCGACAGAAGAACAGATTCCGATACCTCTAGAGTACTACCACAGTAACACATCCACAGTTCCATTACTTAAGCTAATATCACTGCTCTCATCGTTGCATCAGGACCTCACCAGGAACAGTCAACCTCGCCACCCAAGACCGCCGGAAACCTCACGCAGGTAACCCAGAAAGGCAAAAAGCGAAGCAAAGCCAAGCAAAAAGGCCAAGCTTCCAAGATCCGTGGAAATCTATATAAATAGTAAAGCAAGCCTCGGACCCCGACAACTTTCCATCTACACTTCTACAGACATCATCACATCACTCATTTACATACTTTCCACCCAGAACCCTTTTACATTACAGCACACAACATAAATAACACTTACGTAGCAAAACAAAATATATAATAACAATTTTGTGCTTTCAATAATGTACACACTTAAAGAATATAAATTATACAATCATACTCCCGGAATACCAGCACGTATGCTGTAACCAAAAAAAAAAAAAAAAAAAAGTACCCAAAATTTAAATTTCACTAATTTTTAATATTATAAATGTTTAACGGGAATTATCGAGGATAAATTTATTAGGTACATTACCTCTCAAATTTTCGATCTAAACACTAGATCTTCGTCAGGAGTTCTTGCTTCCTTCTACTTCCACAGGTCTGGTGACCAAGCCTGATGGATTTTACATCCAGCATGGTCATTGATGTTGCCACCTTGTGTCTTGTAAATTTCCAGGGATTCCTCTAATTTCCGGATAATTGCATGGGATTGATGTTTGATCACTTAAGGAGTCCCAGTCCATTTTGTGGCCAGTTTCTTGTATGTGCCTGTCTAATCCTGTTTTATTTGAGCTGTTCCTTATTGCTGCTTTGTGTTCTTTAATTCTGGTGGTTAACCTTCTTCCTGTTTCTCCTATATATGGTAATCCACAAGAACAAACTATTTTATAAATGACTCCTTCCTGGAGTAAAGTATTTTCTTCTTTTTGTTTTAGGGATGGTAGTATTTTTTAATTATATTTTTTAATTAATATAAAGAAAAATGTAGCTTTACAATTTAAAGAAAAAGTTGAAAAGCTGAATTCAACTTCAGAAGCTAAGAAAAAACATAAAAATAAGTTTAAATCAATCTTATTAGAAAATGATTACCCTTCAAGAGAAATTCGTGAACTACTGGACGAAAATCCTACTAGGAACAGAACAGGCACTACAGACAAAAATAAGGAGAAAATTGAATATTTATTCACAAGAAAAGTCACTTACCACAAGGGACTGTTTGAAAAACTGAAAAAAAATCAGCACTAAATATAAAATTAGGTTAGCTCCAGGTTTGAATAACAAAATTGAAAAATACTTACCATCCCTAAAACAAAAAGAAGAAAATACTTTACTCCAGGAAGGAGTCATTTATAAAATAGTTTGTTCTTGTGGATTACCATATATAGGAGAAACAGGAAGAAGGTTACTCACCAGAATTAAAGAACACAAAGCAGCAATAAGGAACAGCTCAAATAAAACAGGATTAGACAGGCACATACAAGAAACTGGCCACAAAATGGACTGGGACTCCTTAAAAGTGATCAAACATCAATCCCATGCAATTATCCGGAAATTAGAGGAATCCCTGGAAATTTGCATGACACAAGGTGGCAACATCAATGACCATGCTGGATGTAAAATCCATCAGGTTTGGTCACCAGACCTGTGGAAGTAGAAGGAAGCAAGAACTCCTGACGAAGATCTAGTGTTTAGATCGAAAATTTGAGAGGTAATGTACCTAATAAATTTATCCTCAATAATTCCCGTTAAATATTTATAATACTGAAAGTAATAAGAGGAAGTCATTAATTACTAATTTTTAATATTACTTTAAGCTAATAATTTATCTTTTTTAAGACAGTACATAACTCCAGTCAGTGGCCTCGGGACGAAACCTTACCAGAACGTCACAAATTGCCTTTGCAGTACTGTCACAAAATCAAGCAAAATTTACTTTTGCTGTTTCATCAACTGGTCAGAAGTCAGCAACCCTTTCTTCATCTAGTTCTGGAACTTCCATGCGGTAGAATATGGATGACGCCGATAAAAACACTAAAGCAGAAATTCTGTGGACATTGGAAGTTCTGGAATCATGTTATTCCTTTAATGCATGTGATGATTTGGTTGATATTTTGAACAACATGTTTAGTGATAGTGTAATATCTAAGTCATTAACTTTAGGTTCAACAAAAGTAGTGTATGAAATCTGTCATGGGCTTGGACTATATTTTTATTCAGAGCTTGTAAAAGCCATAAAGTCTAGCAATAGTTTCTTTACTTTGTCTTTTGATGAAGCAACTACTGATGCTGGGAACAAGCAGTTGAATATACATGTTCGGTTTTGAGACACTCAAAAGGATAAAGTTATCAGTCATTTTCTATGTTGCTTTGGACTTGGTCATGCAATAGCAGATGTATTGAAAGTGAAGCTGCTGCATTCCCTGTCAGGAGGTGATTTGCCTTTAGAAGTTACTGGCTATAGGCTCAGAGGGTCCACCCTGTAAATGCTAAGCATTTGAATGACTTAGACAATCACGTGAAATCTGAGGGCTGTAATCGACTGATAAAAAATTGGAACTTGTAACTTGCACATTGTTCACAACTCATTGAGATGTGGCATGTTAGACATAGTGAGCCACTGGGAGATTGATGATTTCCTAGATATTCTTTTCAGATTTCTTCACAAGTTTCTAGGAAGGAAAGAGGATTATGGAAACATCCAGATAGAACTTGGAATGCAATGTTAAGATTTGTCAACAACAGGTGGCTGTCAATGGTGCCAGTCATTGCAAGAATCATAGAGCAATGGAGTGCACTGAGGCAGTACTTCCTTAAATACATCCCCAAAAATAACCCTAAACAACATCAAACAAGAAACTACAAATGTGCCCTTGAAGATCCCTCTGCGGTGGTTCATCTGCTGTTTCTGAAATCAGTAAGTGAAAGCTTTGACAAATTTCATCTTCCGATGCAACATGATAAACCCATTTTTCATATTCTCCATGATAAACTGTGTGTACTGATACAGTGCCTTGTGTCAAGATTCATTAAGCCCGAGATCTTGGGGAAGGTATCAGCAGCTAAGTTTAGTGGCAGTGACTTTCAAAGAAGTGAAAATGTTTTCCCATCAGAAGAAATTGATGTTAGATGTCTCACGAGGAAAGAGGGCATGGACCTCAAAAAGTAGGGGGGAAAAACTTTCCTTTCATGAAGCAAAAACATTCATTGCTGCTCTTATAGGGTACTTGGTTCATGAAGTTCCTTTGGAAAATAAGCTCATGTGCGGCATCCATTTCTTTGGGGTGAGTCACACTCATTGAAATGTTTACAAAAAGTGGCAAAACATATGCCCATGGTCATTAATAGTTGTGACACAGATAAGCTATGTGATGAGTGGAAACTACATGGTTGAACAAATAGATGAAAACAGTATTTCTGCAGAATTAGCCTCAGGCTCTATAACCAGAATCGATACATATTGGTCTGCAATATAAAAAAAAAAACAGTCTTGGAGAAAGGCAGTATCCTTTACTTTCCTGTTTAGTTAGGGCAGCTCTTACACTGTCCCATGGACAAGCAGATGTACAACATGGATTTTCTATTAACAGGCATCTTGTTACTCCATCTCATTCATTACTAAATGTGCAAATGGCCAATGGTCTTCATACAGTACAATCTGTAATCAAAGCAAGAGATGGTGTTTGTGAGGTGCCTCTCTCATCAATGTGGTTCAAATATTTCAGAGAAACTAACAGTAAGTATAAGGCCTGCTTAGAAGCCTGCAAGAAAAAAAAAAAGCTGAAGAGCATGACCCTGCATCAAAAAGGAAAGAGAGAACAGGAAGATCAGAAGACTTGGAGAAGGAAAAAAAGTCTCAGGATAAAGTATTCAGACAACTCATCTCTTGATTTTAGAGGCAAATAGGAGACTTTCATTGCCTGTAAAAGCAAAGATATGCAGGGAATATTTACAGCACAGGCACTTCTACAATGGCCATTTCATAAAAACAGAGTAAAATCACACAAAATGAAAAAGTATAGGTACAGCAAAATATATGTTATTCTTCCTCAAAGTATCTTCCCTCTGATGATATGCAATGGTCCCATCATTCAGTCCACTTTTCAAAGCATGTGGCGAAGGCATTTTGTGAAAGCTGCTTTAGTACAGGTTAAATAACATCAGCATCTGTGTTGAATGTTGCGCCATGGAACTTCTCTTTCATTGTTGAAAACAACCAGAAATCGCACAGGGTGAGGTCAGGACTGTAGGCAGGGTGTGGCATGATTTCAATACTACATTTTGTAAGAAAGTGTTGAACACAAACATCCACATGTAGGTGGGCATTATCATGGTGTAGGGTCCGCTTGCCCACCTGTTCTGGTGGCTCAATCGATATGTGTCGTCGCAGATGCTTCAAGACTGAAATGTAACACTCAGCATTGACAGTAATTTGTGGAGGAATAGCATGCTGGTAGACTACACCTTTATGATAAGAGAAAATTATCATCATCACCTTCCCAGTTGAATTGGTTTGGCGGACTTTTTTCGGAGGAGGCCAGCCTGTGTGTTTTCAGACACTTGTTGCACGTTTCATGAGGGGGTCGAAATAGTGGACCCATGTTTCATCGGTAGTTATTACTGTGTTTAGAAAGTTTGGATCCTTTGCAATCATTTGATTCCGCTCATGAGGCACCTGAACTATGGCTAACAATTGTTCTCTCATCAGGTGATGAGGCACCCATCTGGAACACACATGATGCAGCAGTAATTTGTTGTATAAAATGTGCAATGCCAATGTTTTTGAAATATTAGTTGACATCGCTATGTCTTCAATATTAGTTGACACCGCTAGATGTATGGCATTTCTGTATGCATGGTTTTTGATCTGTATAAATTTTGGTATTCTAAATTATACATACATATCACTAAGCTGTTCTCTGAGATTCAGAGATTAGCTCCACAAAGAAATACAAACTACCAGATAATTTTTACTTACTGTTGCTGTATCAAACTTCTCCATTTACTGCAATCTTGGCATACAACTTGGGCTTCACTGACGTCCATCACATGCCGTACTCAAGATCTTTTATACTTCATACTCATAAACTTTTTCTCATGCAGACGCTCCTGAATCTGATCCTCCCATGACTTCCTTGGCCTCCCTCTGTCTTTCCTTCCTGCCGCTTGGGCTAAAAAGATTTTCTTAGTAAGCATCCCATCACTCATTCTTTCAACATGGCCAAACCACCGAAGCATATTAGTCTCCACCTTGCTAACAACATTTTGTTCTTCACATCACACAACTGCAACACATCTTCATTCCTCACACAATAAGAACGTGTCTTGACAAAAGCCCCCCCCCCCCCCCCCACACCTAGGTAACACATTTTTCCAACTCACAAATGACTCCTATGTTTCTTCTCTAGTATCCAGGTTTCACTGCCATACATTAGAGTACGAACAATTATACTTTCATACACAGTGATTTGGGACTCTCTTGAGAACCCATCATTTCTGTGAAATCCTACTAAAGCAGCTATAACTCAATGAAGAACTCACTCGCCTGCTAATTTCACCATCTGATTTGTTCTCTCTGTCAAAACATGCTTCTTAAATACACAAACTCATTTACCTGGTCAATCACTGTGCCATTTAGATATATATTACATTCAGTACTACCAGTTCCTCTCTCAAAAATACAATTTTGGTTTTTCCCTTATTTATACTCAGTTTGAATTTCATGCAAACTTCGTACATCCGGAACAACATACTCTGCAACTCACTTTTGCTCTCTGCCAACAGGACAGTGTCATCAGCATACAGTAATCTGCACACATGGATATCACCAAGACATAAACCAGTAGTATCTATTTTGGCATCATGCATGCACGCATCCATAAATATATTAAACAGCCATGGTGACATTACACAACCTTGTCTGACTCCTGCACCTATTGAAAACCATTTTGATAAAACACTATTCACTCGTTCACAAGCTCTATTGCCAGCATACATGGCTTTTACAGTATTAAGTAGATTCCCAGTAACACCATATTCATTCAATACCTTCCACAAAAATGTCCAATTTACTTGGTCATAAGCTTTCTCTAAATCTATGAAGGCAGCAAAAACATTCTTACCAACAGCCAGATACTTTTCAGTCATCATGCGTAATGCAAAAATTTGGTTAGTGCAGCCTTTACCAGGCATAAAACTACTCTGGACATCCCACACTTTCTATGATGTAAGACTCAATACTTTTTCAATAACAACCTTACCAAACACTTTCCCTGGCACACTTAGTAGGCTAATACCACGATAGTTCTTGCATTCAGGTGAACACCTTTTCTCTTATACAAGGGAACAATGATAGCATCCTTCCAATCCCGAGGGACCATTCCTAACTCCCAGCACAACTGGCAAATTTCAGTTAACCAGTCAATTACAGTCTCTACCATATTTCAACATCTCGGCAGTTATGCCATCAACTCCCGGAGCCTTACCATTCTAAAGAGATTTTAGAGCTTTACCCACCTCTTTTCTTGAGATCCCTCCTGTGCTTCCATCCTTCACTGTGACATCATCTGCATCTGCCTCAGAATTACCTTTGCTTTCTTGATCTAATAACTCACAGAAGTGTTCACCCCATCTGTCACTTAACTCATTGGGCTCCCATATTCTCCGATCCTATTCTTCACACAACTTACAACTTTGTTTCCCCTATTTTTCCTGAGTCTCATGTACTTCCTGAAAATTCTATCTTTCCAAAAAGCCCATTCATGCTTTTCCACCCTCTCTTTCCTATCTTATGCTTTACTCTGGTGGACCAGCTTAGCTGCTTCACACTTCTTACAGCAATATTCATCCACAGAGACTCTACCTTGCAGCATCCCCAAATAGGCTTCCTTCTTTCTCTTTACTGCCTCTTCAATCTCATTATTCCACTAAGCATCACCTGTGTTGTTACTCACTATTATGGTGCCACAGACCCCTTCAGCAGCAGTGACAACACAGTTCTTAAAGCATTCTCGCATCTTTTCTACATCCCTCTCACAAGACTTTAGTCATTCTCCGAGTAAGTCAGAATAATGCTGATGATCTTCAGGGAGCCTTTCAACTTTTATTCTTTCCATCTTGGGCCTCCTCCTATTCTTTTCCCTCCAACCAACATTCAGTTTCACTCGTTACACTACTAAGTGATGATCAGAGCCAACATCCGCACCTCTCATCCCACGGGTGTCAACAACTATGTGTTTCAGACGCTGATCGTGAACAACAAAATCTATTGTGGAATAACTTTTTTAGAGGTTATTTTTCATGAAAGTTGGTTGTCAAATTTTCGAACTAAAGCCTAGTTCGTCATCAGGACTATGTCACTGGAGTAGTTGCTGCCACTCAGTTGGAAGAGTCCAACCACAATTATCGTTAATTGTGGTACTTCTTCTTCTTGCTATTTCGATCCCTTCTTCTAGTTTCCTCTTTACTAAGTTTGACTGGCGGGCGATTATTCTTACTGAGTCCCAATTTATAGAGTGTCCACTTGCTTGTATATGTCTGTCTAGCCCTGTTTTGTTACTAATGTTCCTAATAGCTGCTTGGTGTTCTTTCATTTGGACCTTAATACTTCTCCCTGTTTCTCCTATATAGCTGAGTCCGCAGTTACAGTCTATACAATAAATTACTCCTTCTTGCAATTGGATGCCCAATTCTTTCTGCTTTAAAGCCGGCAGTAATTTCTTTATTTTGTTATTAAGATCTGGAGCTAGCCTGATATTATATTTTGCTCCGATCCTTTTCAGTTTCTCGAAAAGTCCCTTGTGGTACGTAATTTTGCTGGTGAATTTGAAGTTGGTTTTTTCCTGCTTCTTTTTTGGCACTTGTCTAAATATCTTCTTGACATATGGGGAGGGGTAATTGTTTTCTGCCAATATTTCCTTTAATTCTTCTTTGTGACAATCTTTTTGAGTAGCTGAAGAGACCAGGATTTCATTTTTTTCCAAAAATTGTCTCGCCGCATTCGATTTAATATAATCAGGGTGGAATGAGCAGAAGTCTAACATCTTCCCTGTGTTGGTGGGTTTTCTAAAAAGCTGAGAGAATATTTTCCCCTCTCTTGAGGTCAAGGTTAAATCTAGGAAATTGATGCTATGGTCTTTTTCCTGTTCCAGAGTGTACTGCAAGGTATTTTCTTGTTAGTTAAATTCTGCCAGAATCTAAGAGGGTAGAGATTGGTCCACAGTATCTACTATAATTAGGACATCATCCATGTATCTTACATAGAGATCAAATAAGGAGGGTTGTATAAGGATTTTTGCCTCTACTTTACTTATATAATAATTTGCTAGCAGAGGTGCTAGTGGAGAACCTATTGCAAGTCCTGAAGTTTGCCTGTAATATTTCTTTTCAAACTGCAAGAAATTATTCTTGAAGGAAAATAGGAGCAGTTCATATATGCCAAGCAGTATTTCTCTATTGTGATTATGGAATACTATTTTTTCCGCGAGGTCATCCACAATGCATTCCAGTAAGAGGTCCAGGTTAATGTTGGTATACATAGATACTATATCCAGGCTTGCCATTACTGGATGAATTAATTCTGGCAAGTTTTCCAGTTTTCCCTTTAGTTGCATGGAATTTTTTAGTAGGTAGGGAGGAAAAGGGAAAATATCTCTCATAATCACAATAGAGAAATACTGCTTGGCATATATGAACTGCTCCTATTTTCCTTCAAGAATAATTTCTTCCAGTTTGAAAAGAAATATTACAGGCAAACTTCAGGACTTGCAATGGGTTCTCCACTAGCACCTCTGCTAGCAAATTATTATATAAGTAAACTAGAGGCAAAAATCCTTATACACTGCTGGACAATTGCTAAGGACGGATCATAAACGGCTATATAGCGCATAAAAAAGTAAGTGTGGTTGGATGCCAAGTGAAAAATAAAATAATGTCAAAATGCCAGGACATTACAAGAAAGACAATTTATTGTGCTCTGAAATCCAGAAGGCTTTGGAACGTGTTCAAGGGACAAACAGGCCATTTTGTGCAGAATACGTAAACGTGAAAAAAATGAAATTACCGTCCGCAGGCGTTCTGGCGTAAGATGTCAATACGGGATATGGCCACCATGGAGGGTGATGCAAGATTCCACACGTCGTGTCATGCTTTGCACAACATTATCAAGCAGCTGTTAGGGTAATTTATCCCATTGCTCTGTCAGTGAATGGATGAGGGTGTCCTTGCTTATTAGAGGGCATTGGCGACCAGCAAGACTCCTCCCCAAAGCATCCCACACATTTTCAATGGGATTCAGATCTGGAGAACGTGCTGGCCATACAAGGCGTTGAATATCCTCACACTCATGACACTCCTGGACAGCGACTGTTCGATGACATGTTGCGTTGTCGTCCATGAAAATGAATCTATCACCGACAGCACCACGGAACATGCGAACATGAGGTAGCAGAACATCATTAATGTATCGTTGGCCAGTCATAGTCCCAGTTAGAAGCACATAGAGGGACGTACGGCCATTGATCATGATGCCAGCCCATACCATGACACTACATGTCGGATATCGGTCCCTTTCCTGTATGTTTGCTGGACAATATGCAGTACCACTATCACGCCAGATCAGTTGTCGTCGACAATCAGACGATAGACTGTATCTACTCTCATCTGAGAAGAGGACAGCAGACCAGTCATTATCAGTCCAATTGCGATGTTGATGGCACCATTGCAAACGGGCGGTACGGTGACGTCTGGACAATGGGATGCACGCAACAGGACGGCGGGCGTATAGTCCTCCTTCATGCAAACGTCTGGCGACAGTTTTTCGGGAGATCCGCTTGCCAGTAGCAGCCATAAACTGATTTGCTACCTCACTAGCTGTGCTGCGCCTGTGTTTTTTTGTTGATAGCACTATGTACCGATCTTCTGCAGGTGTCGTACTGCGAACACGACCTCCCCCGTGACGTTTGCTACACTCTCCATTTCTTTGAAATGATTTCCAAAGCCTTGAAACAACACTGTGGCTGACGTCGAACTCCCTGGCAACATCTGTTATTTTTCGCCCTTCTTCAATCTTGCCAATAATACGGCCACGCGTAAAATCATTTAGGTGATGTCGGGAAGACATACTGAAAATTGCAAGTTTGTCAATTGATTCTTTCCCTTTCAACTTTGCATTTGAACAACAACGGTCAATACGCGTCAAATCCTTTATATCTCTTATCAGCGCTTAGACGTCACGAACAAGTTCGGCAATCAAAAATTTGCATACGCACAACACGTCTTACTATATCCCGCCCTTATGCTAATATCCACATTTTCCTGCCTTCCATTTTATGGTTGCTATCGTTGCTATTGTCATCCGTCCTTGGCAATTGTCCGGCAGTCTACAACCCTCCTTATTTGCTCTCTATGTAAGATATATGGATGATGTCCTAATTATAGTAGATACTGTGGACCAATCTCTACCCTCTCAGATTCTGGCAGAATTTAACTTACCAGAAAATACCTTGCAGTACACCCTGGAACAGGAAAAAGACCATAGCATCAATTTCCTAGATTTAACCTTGACCTCAAGAGAGGGAAAAATATTCTCTCAGCTTTTTAGAAAACCCACCAACACAGGAAAGATGTTAGACTTCTGCTCATTCCACCCTGATTATATTAAATCGAATACGGCGAGACAATTTTTGGAAAAAATCGAAATCCTGGTCTCTTCAGCTACTCAAAAAGATCTTCACAAAGAAGAATTAAAGGAAATATTGGCAGAAAACAATTACCCCTCCCCATATGTTAAGAAGATATTTTGACAAGTGCCAAAAAGAAGCAGGAAAAAACCAACTTCAAATTCACCAGCAAAGTTACGTACCACAAGGGACTTTTCGAGAAACTGAAAAGGATCGGAGCAAAGTATAATATCAGGCTAGCTCCAGATCCTAATAACAAAATAAAGAAATTCCTGCCAGCTTTAAAGCAGAAAGAATTGGACATCCAATTGCAAGAAGGAGTAATTTATTGCATTTACTGTAACTGCGGACTCAGCTATATGGGAGAAACAGGGAGAAGTATTAAGGTCCAAATGAAAGAACACCAAGCAGCTATTAGGAACATTAGTAACAAAACAGGGCTAGACAGACATATACAAGCAAGTGGACACTCTATAAATTGGGACTCAGTAAGAATAATCGCCCACCAGTCAAACTTAGTAAGTAGGAAACTAGAAGAAGAGATCGAAATAGCAAGAAGAAGAAGTACCACAATTAATGATAATTGCGGTTGGACTCTTCCAACTGAGTGGCAGCAACTACTCCAGTGACATAGTCCTAATGACGAACTAGGCTTTAGTTCGAAAATTTGAAACCAACTTTCATGAAAAATAACCTCTATAAGACCCGTAAAAAAGTTACTCCACAATACACTATGAATAGAGGTGCCATAAATTCATTTACAACTAGGATTAAAACCACATATGGGCTGGATATATGGCGAAACATCAGAAAGATAAAAAGGAGGAAGTGCAAAAGCGACAAATGTAAGTCACAACTATATTTTCTTACGAAATGTGAGAGAGCTAATTTTGTTCCACCTTCTTTGAGACTCACGAAAAACATTGCGGAGAATCTGTCAAGAAATTTTATTAAATAAATAGAACTAAAAACGGTAAATGGAGCGATTCGTAATAAATTCAAAACTATTGAGCAATGCGAACGAATAGAAGCTCATATTTGGACCTCTTCACTAGGTGAAATTCCGGAAGCAGAAAAGAAAAATATTGATAACTGGTTAGCTAAAGCAGTGAGAGATAAAAACAAAAAGTTTAAAAAAAAATTGATTAAAGAGAATAAGTGGTTGAGTCCAAAGTTAATGTCTACAGCTCCCTGACCCACAGTTAATACCATCCCCTACAAACAAACATGTCATAGATCTGACGGAAGAAGGAGTAGATGGAAACTTGATTAATCTCCTCAATAATGGATATAATTACAACCTTTCCTCCGCAACACTTGATAAAAAACGTATGCTGATTGATTTAGAAAGCATCTGTAGTAAGGTAGAAAGAGAAGATGAAAATACAGCAGCCACTTTAAGGAAAAATTCTCAGACTGCATCTCAAAATTTGTAAAAAAGCCAGTAAAAGTTGCTAACAATTTTAATAGAAATGCCATTACTGACCTTAAAAAATTCAAAGCCAATGATAAAGTTGTAGCACTGAAGGCAGATAAAAGCAAAGTTTTGGTATTGGTAGAAAAAGAGACGTATTACAATAAAATGGAAGCTGAATTGAGCAAGCCTTATTATAAAGAACTCAATGGTAACCCTATAGATCAAACTGTCAAAAATCTTAAGAAATTAATCAGCTCTTTAAAAAATAAAAAACAGCTAAATGAGCTCTTCAAAAACTTCTCCAAAATCCAGTCACGAGTTCCACAGATCTATGGTACAATAAAAGTTCACAAAGAAGGCCATCCAATAAGACCTATAATAGACACTAGAAATTCACCACTCTCCAACATTAATTATTATTTACTTGGTCACCTCAGAGATATTTTCCCTTCTCCTCCCTAGCTACTAAAAACTGCCATGCAACTAAAGGGAAAACTGGAAAACTTGCCAGAATTAATTCATCCAGTAATGGCAAGCCTGGATATAGTATCTATGTATACCAACATTAACCTGGACCTCCTACTGGAATTCATTGCGGATGACCTCGCGGAAAAATAGTATTCCATAATCACAATAGAGAAATACTGCTTGGCATATATGAACTGCTCCTATTTTTCTTCAAGAATAATTTCTTCCAGTTTGAAAAGAAATATTACAGGCAAACTTCAGGACTTGCAATGGGTTCTCCACTAGCACCTATGCTAGCAAATTATTATATAAGTAAACTAGAGGCAAAAATCCTTATACAGCCCTCCTTATTTGCTCTCTATGTAAGATACATGGATGATGTCCTAATTATAGTAGATACTGTGGACCAATCTCTACCCTCTCAGATTCTGGCAGAATTTAACTTACTAGAAAATACCTTGCAGTACACCCTGGAACAGGAAAAAGACCATAGCATCAATTTCCTAGATTTAACCATGACCTCAAGAGAGGGGAAAATATTCTCTCAGCTTTTTTTAGAAAACCCACCAACACAGGGAAGATGTTAGACTTCTGCTCATTCCACCCTGATTATATTAAATCGATTACGGCGAGAGAATTTTTGGAAAAAATCTAAATCTTGGTGTCTTCAGCTACTCAAAAAGATCTTCACAAAGAAGAATTAAAGGAAATATTGGCAGAAAACAATTACCCCTCCCCATATGTTAAGAAGATATTTAGACAAGTGCCAAAAAAGAAGCAGGAAAAAACCAACTTCAAATTCACCAGCAAAATTACGTACCACAAGGGACATGACGATTATGGGCAAAACACGTAACAATATTAACAAAGAAAGGTGACTTGATCACGCTGGTTACGTTAACTAAAACTTTTACAAAAAGTTCGTAAGTTGGAAGCTTTCGACCTTATCTTAGGTCTTCATCACGCCAATGGAGGACTAAGATTGTTGCCAGATTCTACATTTGAATTTTTCCTATTTTTGTTGCCAAAACTTAGAATTGATCTCCAGATCAACGGAATGTAGAGAGGAGATTCGGAGTTGCAAGTCATTGAGTTGAAAATAATTTCTATGCTTTCACGGTAACGGAGGGCAAAACGACTGTCAAACGAAGCTATTCGTTTTGCTTCGTTCCAGTGGGGAACTGCAGATGTGTCTTCCATTGTCAAAATAGACAAGGCAGTGTTGGGATTGCCTTTCGAAACATCTTTTCTATGTTCTAAAATTCTATGGCTAATGCTCCTGTATGTGCTTCCAATGTATAAGTTATCCCCAGTAGAAGAAGAGATAGGAATGCAGTAAACTCCTGGGAGGTTCAGGCTTTCAACTATGTCCCTATCCCTTTGTAGAAGTTTCAAGATGTTTGGGGTAGATTTAATGGCAAGATGGTAACCAAAACTTCTAAAAAGAATCTGTAACTTATAAGCATAGGAAGGATGGTAAGGAACAGAACCACAGAATTTCAGGTCTTCTTTCTTGTGAGGAAGGAGGCATTCGATTTTCGAATGGTTTTCATATTTCTTTATGAGGGAGTTGACTGTAACAGCAGGGAAACCATGAGAGAGGGCTATTGTAGAAATTTTGGAGAGTTCTTCTTGAAGAGAGAGTTGGCTGTTGCAAATGATATGAGCCCTGTGGATGTAGGACTTCAATGCTGCAAGCTTGTAGAGATGCAGGGTGCAAGATTTGTAGGGAATGATGTTAGTGGCTGCAGAAGGTTTTCGATAGACGGAACGAGTAATGGAGAGATCAGCGTTTCTGCAGATAGATACATCCAGGAAATCAATTTTGTGATTTACTTCCTTAGATATAGTGAGCTTAATGGAAGGAAATTTTTCTGTAATGGAGTTGATCAGTATCTGTAGCTCAGACTCGGAATGTGGCCAGCTAATGAAAATGTCGTCTACATATCTTAACCATAGGGAAGGTTGAAAAGGGTGTAGAGGAATTATGGAAACTTCAATATGTTGCATGTAGATTTCAGCAAGCAGAGGGGAAAGAGGTGAGCCCATGGGGAGACCAGATTGTTGCCTATACACAATTTTGTTGAAAACAAAACAACTATGTTGATGAATAGTGTGGAAACAATCATAAAGATCTTTGATAAGAGGACCGAGGGGTTCAAAATGAAGAATCAATTTCTTCATGAGGAGCATGTAGGAATCAAAATATGGTACAGAGGGAAACAAAGATTCTACATCAAGAGTATACAGATTATCACAAGGAGGAAAGGAATTAGGAAGGTTGTGGATGAAGTTTGAAGTAGAGACAACTGTATGAGGATGGTTGGCTGCCAGGGATTTGCATTTGAGGACCAATCTCTTTTCAAGGTTTACTGCTGGAGAAAAAGAATATTCCACTAAAGGTCTGATGGGGTTACCAGCTTTATGCAGTTTCACTTGCAGGAAGAGCCTGGGAGTTTTAAAGTAAGGAGGGGGTGATATATCACCAAGAAAGGATTGAAGAGTTTCTTTCTTAGCTAATCTGTCAACTGAGTTTTTGAGTGAGTTGGTGGTGTCTGACTGTAAAGGGATGCAGCTGGCCACATTCTGAGTCTGAGCTACAGATACTGATCAACTCCATTACAGAAAAATTTCCTTCCATTAAGCTCACTATATCTAAGGAAGTAAATCACAAAATTGATTTCCTGGATGTATCTATCTGCAGAAACGCTGATCTCTCCATTACTCGTTCCGTCTATCGAAAACCTTCTGCAGCCACTAACATCATTCCCTACAAATCTTGCACCCTGCATCTCTACAAGCTTGCAGCATTGAAGTCCTACATCCACAGGGCTCATATCATTTGCAACAGCCAACTCTCTCTTCAAGAAGAACTCTCCAAAATTTCTACAATAGCCCTCTCTCATGGTTTCCCTGCTGTTACAGTCAACTCCCTCATAAAGAAATATGAAAACCATTCGAAAATCGAATGCCTCCTTCCTCACAAGAAAGAAGACCTGAAATTCTGTGGTTCTGTTCCTTACCATCCTTCCTATGCTTATAAGTTACAGATTCTTTTTAGAAGTTTTGGTTACCATCTTGCCATTAAATCTACCCCAAACATCTTGAAACTTCTACAAAGGGATAGGGACATAGTTGAAAGCCTGAACCTCCCAGGAGTTTACTGCATTCCTATCTCTTCTTCTACTGGGGATAACTTATACATTGGAAGCACATACAGGAGCATTAGCCATAGAATTTTAGAACATAGAAAAGATGTTTCGAAAGGCAATCCCAACACTGCCTTGTCTATTTTGACAATGGAAGACACATCTGCAGTTCCCCACTGGAACGAAGCAAAACGAATAGCTTCGTTTGACAATCGTTTTGCCCTCCGTTACCGTGAAAGCATGGAAATTATTTTCAACTCAATGACTTGCAACTCCGAATCTCCTCTCTACATTCCTTTGATCTGGAGATCAATTCTAAGTTTTGGCAACAAAAATAGGAAAAATTCAAATGTAGAATCTGGCAACAATCTTAGTCCTCCATTGGCGTGATGAAGACCTAAGATAAGGTCGAAAGCTTCCAACTTACGAACTTTTGTAAAAGTTTTAGTTAACGTAACCAGCGTGATCAAGTCACCTTTCTTTGTTACCACAAGGGACTTTTCGAGAAACTGAAAAGGATCGGAGCAAAATATAATATCAGGCTAGCTCCAGATCCTAATAACAAAATAAAGAAATTCCTGCCAGCTTTAAAGCAGAAAGAATTGGACATCCAATTGCAAGAAGGAGTAATTTATTGCATAGACTGTAACTGCGGACTCAGCTATATAGGAGAAACAGGGAGAAGTATTAGGGTCCAAATGAAAGAACACCAAGCAGCTATTAGGAACATTAGTAACAAAACAGGGCTAGACAGACATATACAAGCAAGTGGACAGACACTCTATAAATTGGGACTCAGTAAGAATAATCGCCCACCAGTCAAACTCAGTAAAGAGGAAACTAAAAGAAGGGATCGAAATAGCAAGAAGAAGAAGTACCACAATTAACGATAATTGCTGTTGGACTCTTCCAACTGAGTGGCAGCAACTACTCCAGTGACATAGTCCTGATGACGAACTAGGCTTTAGTTCGAAAATTTGACAACCAACTTTCATGAAAAATAACCTCTATAAGACCCTTAAAAAAGTTATTCCACAATACACTATGGATAGAGGTGCCATAAATTTATTTACAACTAGGAACAAAATCTATTACACTCTTTTGACCAAGAGTACGATTTTCTCAAGTATATGTGTACTTGTGGTTGAAAAACTTTATTAGATACACACAAACCATTCTCAATGCAGAGTTCAATTAATCTTTCACCATTGTCATTCACACAAGGATCATTAAACTTACCCAGAACATTGTCAGAAATTGCATTCTGCACACCTACTCTAGCATTGAAATCCCTTGCTATTATAATTTTCTCTTTACCCCTAAACTGGCTCAAAACAGCTTTTAGCTCATTCCAAAATCTTCCTTCCTATCAGAAGGTTCTGAGTTACAAGGAGCATACACTATAATCACTATAAGAATTACTATTCTCTGAAGTTTCACTTTCAAACAAATCCAAAGAATTATCTCACTTGGGCAGCTATAGTGAATCAAGTTGTTCTTCATATTTTCACTTAAAATCACACCTACACCAGCCTGCCCTCTCACATTATCCAATACTGCAGACCACACACTCACCATTCCATTCACTTCTACTATCCCAATTTCCTTCTTTATGGTTTCACTTACACACAGCACATCCAGTCTATACTTATTCATCTCTTCAATCACGTTCATCTTGTCATTTATACCTCCAGTATTCCATACACCAATCTTACACTCACTTTGCCGAGATCTCTTTCTGGTTCGCCTTTTTCCTGTTCCAGGTCAATTCCATGGTGGACCATCCTTCTCAAGTGTGGTAGATCCACCATATTCCACACTAGAGTCCATTTTAGTATTGCTTTGTGTCTTTTTAATCAGGTAAGTGCACTGGTGTGGGGAATTAGCCCACAGCTTGCGGTTCCAGCTGGTCATTCAACCTAAGGATTCCGGAACAAAACCCAGTGAGTTGGGGTCTTTTCACCAATGTGACAGAGAACTAGCTGGCACCTTGCCAAGATTCACAGAGGCCCTTGTTGCTGTTCTGTGTGTCATTGTTGCCCATGGAGCATCCCGAGGAGACAATGACTTGGTAAAATACAGCTTGTTTAATTTTAATGTCATTTATTTTGAGGTAGTTAGCTGCTTTAAATCGATTTTTTCTTTCTCCTCCCCCTCCTTTTTTTTTTTTTTTTTGTTTTAATGAAACTTGATCTATTAGATAGACATAGTCCAAATTGGTGTGCAGTTGTGTTTTTCTGTAATACAAGAAAACTGTGGTTGTATAAAGAGATTTGTAATTTTTCTTTGGCAGTGTTGTTTTAATAAAGCTGTGGTTGACACATGGTTGTAATGAAAAAGACATTACATTAGCTGATGAAAATTACATAACTGACAACTACCATCAGATTATTAACACTTTCAAAGGTAAATTCGTTGAGAAGCGCCTGACAGATATGAATAGGAAAAAGTGATTCTTATAGTATTCTTAGACATAGAGTTTGTAATAATAAATATCATTTCCAGGTACATCCAGGTACAAAAGACACAGTTTTCTTACTGTGAAAATGACTGGAATATGAGAAGCATAATTAATCAACCTACTGTGGTCTAAAAGTATGACTATCATTTTAAACAGGATAGTGTTTCACATACACACTGATAAACAGTGGTCTTAGTATCCATTTCTTAGGCATAGAATAAAGGCATAGTATCCTTTTCTTAGGCATAGAATAAAGGATTAGTATGCGTTTCTTAGGCATAGAATAAACTTAAGAAATGCTGAGCTTTTGCTTGCCTCAAGAAAGCTTTTTGTAGGCTATACGTTGGAACAAGATTCAAGATAGAACAAGTACATGAAATTGAAATCACATTTATTATATTTGCACTTTTAAGGTATTAAACCCCTGCAAAGTGCGCATAGTTTACGTGCAATTCATAAATGATATACTATTAAAAAGCACCAATCACTTACCCTAAAGATCATGGTAATTTCCATCCACAACACACTTCCAGCACGTCAATTATCGTAATGTTGTTGGCCTTCAAAGGTTTACAGACATCTTGCTTATGATTCCTTCTTCCGGGGATGAAACATCGTATTTTTTTTTTAGCCATATGAGATGTAACTATAAGCTCGTCAATTCCATAAAAACCACACAAGCATACTACTCATTCATACAATTCAATTAAAAAACTATGTACATATTTACACAACATTACATTCCTAGGTGGTTAAACCTTTGTCAACTGTAAGTAACAAAATGCTCCATCTGTTTCAAAACCCCTGCCACTCCCACTGCAAGTGTCACACTCATTCAGCCCCTCACACACAATCCTCTAGCGCTTTCAATAGACTACTGTCGTCCTCAGGAGGCAGGTGTGTCTCACCCGCCCACCGCAGCTCAAGTGAGCAGAGCCATCGAGGCACGGGCTCCAGTCGCAATCTCTGAATCTGTGTGTTTCTGGCGCCATCTATTGTCATTGCTGCTCTTTTTTCTTTTTTTTCTTTCTAAGCTGTTGTTCAATTTTTGAAAAAAACAGATCAAGATTATGCAACATTAATGAGCCTAGCAACTTAAACGAACAATGGAAGGCCCTAATAAAAATTGAACAACAGCTTAGAAAGAAAAAAGAAAAAAGAGCAGCAGTGACAATAGATGGCGCCAGAAACACAAAGATTCAGAGATTGCGACTGGAGCCCAGGCCTCGATGGCTCTGCTCACTTGAGCTGTGGTAGGCGGGTGAGACACACCTGCCTCCTGAGGACGACAGTAGTAGTCTGTTGAAAGCGCTAGAGGATTGTGTGTGAGGGGCTGGATGAGTGTGACACTTGCAGTGGGAGTGGCAGGGGTTTTGAAACAGATGGAGCATTTTGTTATTCACAGTTGACAAAGGTTTAACCACCTAGGAATGTAATGTTGTGTAAATATGTACATAGTTTTTTAATTGAATTGTATGAATGAGTAGTATGCTTGTGTGGTTTTTATGGAATTGACGAGCTTATAGTTACATCTCATATGGCTAAAAAAAAAAAATACGATGTTTCATCCCCAGAAGAAGGAATCGTAAGCAAGATGTCTGTTAACCTTTGAAGGCCAACAACATTACGATAATTAATGTGCTGGAAGTGTGTTGTGAATGGAAATTACCATGATCTTTAGGGTAAGTGATTGGTGCTTTTTAAAGTATATCATTGAAATCACATGTTGGTAATGAGAGATAAATGAAGGCATGTTTAATACTAAGTCATTGTAACAGTTGTAATGCTACTTGATGTTAACCTCGATTCTTTGGTCAGAAGATGGTGCCATGCACTTGAAAGTTCCAAAGAAAGATTCTCATTGCATGGTTGGCAATGAGTGAGAATTTCAACATTTTGAGAGAGAGAAAGAGAGAGAGCTTACACAGAGTTTTTGCTGTTTTATCCTCTCTAATATCTCTTTTGCACTTCTTAGACCTTATTTTGATGGATCTTTTTGTCAGAAATATGTACAATTCTTGGAGCCCTGTGGCTAGCTTAAGGGTATTTCATACAGTCCTTCCTGTGTTCCTCTGTCCAGAAAGTGTCTGGCCTATGTTATGGTATTGGATATGAATGCAGGGGCTTGAGGCTGATACCCACTCCAAATTTCTTCATAAGGTTTTTGAATACATAGTGCGATAAAAAAATTCCAAGACTAGGTACGTAGCGCACCAACAGATGGCAGTATGCGGATGCACGAGCAGCGGTCAAGGGCAGTGACCTTCATGAGTCATTGTGCCGAGTGACGTCATTCTGGGAACATCAGGAGCTGTGCTACACGATATTTGGTGACCACGTGCAGAACACAGCTGTGATTTCAGTATGGACTGCAAACTAGAGTAGCGAGTGAACATCAAATTCTGCATCAAACTCTGCAAATCGGGAATGGAGACACATGAAATGTTACGGCAATGAAGCAATTAGTCGTGCAAGGTGTTTGAAGTGGCACTCGCACTTCAAGAGCTGCAGAATGGCACTGGAAGACAACGAGAGGTCAGGGCGACCGTCCACGAGCTAAACCCCTGAAAATGTGGACAGAATTAGAGAACTGGTGCATGAGGATCATCGGAGAACCATTCAAGACATTGCTACTATCGTCAATGTGTCATATGGAACAGTGCAAGAAATGCTGACGTCTGTTTTGAACATGCACTGCATTGCTGCAAAATTTGTGCCAAAGATTCTGAACCCAGAACAGAAGGCGCTCTGTGTCGAACTCTGTAAAGATCTTCATCAGCAGGTGGTGAATGAACCAACATTCCTGTCACGGGTCATCACTGGGGACGACACTTGGATCTACAGTTATGACCCAGAGACCAAACAACAGTCGTCACAGTGGAAGAGCCCGGCATCTCCACAACCAAAGAAGGCCCAACAGATCCGGAGCGCAACCAACCAACATTCGTGGGGTTGTGCACCGTGAATTCGTCCCCCAGGGCCAGACCGTCACTGCGTTTTTTTACTGCGAGATTCTGCGGCATCTTAGGGAGGACATTCGCCGCAAATGACTTGAAATGTGGCACAGGGGCAATTTCCTGCTCCATCACGACAATGCAGCAGCTCACAGAGTGTTAGCAACACCCCAGTTTTGCAGCCGCAACAGCATGACTACCCTTCCTCACCCACCTTACTCGTCGGGTTTGGCCCCCTGTGACTTCTTTCTGTTCCTGAAGATGAAGCTGAAGGGTCGCCATTTTGAAACCGTGGACGAGATCCAGTGCGAATCGCAGACTGTGCTTGACATGATTCGTGAACAGGACTTCCAGAGAGCGTTCCAACAGTGGCAAAAACGTTGGCAGCAGTGTATCGCTGCCCAAGGAGACTACTTTGAGTGAGATCATAGCCAGACTTCAGTAGCATAAGTATTTTGTTGTATATCGGCCTAGTCGCAGAACTTTTTGATTGGACCTCGTATGAAGGAAAACTTACGGTGCTACGTGACAAATCCGCAGAACTTCAGTCTGTTTACATTTGCTACCTATGAGTCTTGGAGTTTAGATGTGTATCAAAATGATTTCCAACTTCAGTTTGGGGAATCCAGCTGAAAGACCATAATGAAAGAATTCATACTGCTTGAGATTTCTGTATTCCTTGCTTTCAGAGTGGTGCATAATGTAAAGGCTCTTCTGAACCTTGTTCTGAAAATGACTTTTTTGTAAGGCTGTAGGCTGGTCAATCTGGGTGATATAAGTTTGGTATTGATGTGGGTTTGTAGTGCACCATGCAGTCCAGTCTGCTATATTTCTGCCTCATAAGAGCACATCCAAAAATTGTAAGGTTCCATTACTTTCATGCTTGCAGATGAAAGAGGTGGAAGGATGGATGAAGTTTATCTCTCAGTGCAAATATCTAAGACTTTGCTCACTGTGTGGCCATGTACAGAAAATATTGTCAGCATATCTTAACCAGACTTTTTAGGTTTTAAGGAACTCATTGCAAAAACTTTCTTCTCTAGAGGCCACATTATCGCTTCGGCCAAAAGTTTTGAAATGGGGGACTGGATAAGTTTCCTTTGGTTTGTTTGTATATTGTCCCTTCAAAACTGAAATAATTAGTGTTAGTTATCAGATCCAGGTCTCGTCATTGGTCATGTACCATTTCTGTGGACAGTTGGTCAGATTCAGTATATAGAATTTCTGTAATGTCACAAACTTCTTTTGTCAGGACAGATGGGTAGAAGGGAATTACATCAAAAGACCAAATGGCATCTGTGGGATTCAGCTTCTAGCCATTTATTTATTTTGTGAATAAAGTCTGTTGGTGAGGTTAACACTTGGTCAGAGCTTGGTAGGTAAGGTTTAGGAATTTTGTCATCTTTCTCTCAAAAACATATGTGGGAGAACATCTTATGGAGACTATTGGTTTTACCTGAAATCCAGGTGTGCAATGTTTCAAGCAATGTTTATCCTGCATTAGTTTATTTTTCGCACTTTGCGAAAAGGAAATTGTGTTTTGCAGAAACAAAGTCCGTAATTTTTGCTAAAAATATGTGCACTTTTTTTCTTTATTTTTGCGGTTTTCGACTCTTGGATGTGGATGTTTAATTGGTCCGTCAAATGCCAATCGATGCCAACACACTGAAACCCCCATTTTCACGTTTCAAGATCCCAGTGGTCAATGCCTCTACCAAGACGCTTTCCCAGACTGAGCTGGTGACACTTGAAAAGGGTCCTAAGTTCTGTCCAGCTGTAAATAAATCTCTCTCTTTAGGACCTAATGCCAGTAGTTGAAAGCCTGCTCTCCGGAGTCCCGGTTGAACACCGTGATTCCCTCCGACACTTATGCGCTATCAAGATTGAGCAAGTACGAGAAAAGACCTTGGCCAGTAATAATAACAAACTTGCAACCTTACCTACCATCCACCTCCTAAAGAAGGATCCAACAGTGACTTTGGCACATAAATTAGGCCAATTAGCAATAATGGACACATTGGATTATGAGTCAAAACTCAATGATTTTATACTTCAGTCGGAGTCAACAATCCAGGATAAAGATCTGCTGAACAGATGGATCGCTAAGGTAAAGAAGGTTGCTAAGATGAAGGAACTTCCAGAATCTCTCAAGAAAGAGGCTAGATTGCCACTGGAACCAAAGATCCCACCAATTGTTGCCAGACTTAAACATCACAAGCCGGGAAACCCTGTGCGACCAATAGTCTCAAGGAAATTTGCCCCATATTATTACCTATAGAAAGAGCTGGCCAAGTTCTTGTCCCCCTTTTTACCACCATCTGATACAGTTCTCAGCTCATCAGAAGAATTCATCGCAAGAATATGGAACTTACAGATAGGACCTACCCATATATTAGGTAGTTTCGACATTGAGTCACTCTACGCATCTGCACTGGTAGAAGAAACCATGGAGCTGTTAAAGAAAGCTTTAGCAGACTCCAATTTGTTCACAGAAATCTTGCTCTCGGAAATTGCTGCTGTACTTGATCTTGTCACAGGATCCAATTTTTTCAGCCATCAGAATCTGATCTATAAGCAATCCAGAGGGGTCCCCATGGGCTCGGCGCTCTCGGCGGTACTAGCAGAAGCTGTCTTGTGCCCACTTGAAGATAAAATCCTCACTACGCATTCACCTTCCCCAAGCATCTGGCTGCACTACGCAGATGATATTTTCCTCGTGTGGAACAAAGGTGAAGCAATGCTCAACCATTTCTTCTCTGTCATCAATTCCAAACATAAAGTTCACTATGGAAATGGAGAATGAATCCTCGTTGCCTTTCCTGGATGTGCTTGTCAAGAAAACAGACTCTGGACACCTCATTACGTAGGTCTATTACAAATCCATGTATGTGCCGAACGTAATCACTCCAGATTCATTTTGCCCAAATACCCGAAAGCTGGCCTTAATCAGACACAGAGCCAGGCGTGTGATTGCCCTCTTCTCAAACACCCTAGCTCGATTGAAGAAGATGAACAATTTGCGAACATTAGCATCTACAGCTGGGTTTGACAGCCACCAAATGGATAGCATCATCAACTAGGCAGAATCAACCGTCACTAACTCTAATATGCAGAGAAGTAAACCACTAACTTCTCCGGTATATTGGAATTTGCCCATACAATCCAGTTTTCTCATATATCTTAAAAACCTCCTTCCAAAAACTCAGGCTTGACATGGGCATCAAGGCTCCAAAAAACGATTGTCTCATACCTCACACTCGAAAAACGAAGTAGCACTAATCTTCAGGATGCTGGAGTATATGCAATCCCTCTTGAGAATCCTCATGGCTCAACTAAGGAGTACATTGGCATGACAAAACACTCGCTCAAAGTACGACTCCAGGAGCACAAATGTGACGCAATGTACGGAAAACTCACAATGGCACTAGCAAGAGAGATCAAAAACCATGCTGCCACATTTAGGTGGCAGGATATCCGAAAAGTGGCCCCATACACAACGGTTAAAGCCACAGCCTATAGAGAAACAGTAGAAATCCTGTCTAACCCTGATGTCTGCAATGTAGACACCTCCATTAAGTTACCTTATGTCTGGCACTTGATCCTGGGCATCACGAAACGCTAAATCATGCATCAAGTATCACATGCGTGTGACAATGGCATTGTTTAAGCAGTTTTAATTTATTCTTGTTTAAATTTTGAAAACTTCTGGAACTGTATATATATTTCCAATTTAGTGTTTATATTTAGCTTTGCCTGAAGAAGCCACCAGTGAGAGGCGAAAGCTTGCTTTAAAGCTGTAGTTTTTACCCTACGCCAATAAAACGGAATTCAAACATTTACTGTTATTAAGAAACATGACACTAAATTATTGGTTGTAATGAGCACATCTTTTTAATCCTTTCCAACGCAACTAAAATTTATCCACGTTATTCAAAGTCAACGGAACTAGTTAAAAAAACAAATCAACTGTATTTCTACAATTGATAAAACATAAAGAGAAAGAAATGGCTACTTCTACCAGTGGCTAAAAAGTATGTTATGAAAATTAATGAATAATGCACAAGAAGTTTCTCATAGCAGAAGAAAGGTATCAGAGACTAAGAGATTTTCAAATCAAACAGTTAAAAGAAGAAGTATAGAATGAAACATGATATAACTCTAGACCTTCTAGCGGAAAAATTTTGCATAATGGAATAGTTGAAAATAGGCGAAAAGTATTCTTCATGGCAAAATCTATACTGAAGAAAAAAATCTTTTCAAATACATCTCCCAGAAGCAGAGATAGTGAGAAAAAGGTTTTGATCTTTACGCCACCTAGCGAGAAAGCTGTGCATTATTTAAAGAAGATAATGCTCCACATCATTATTGCAATAAATGGCATACCGTAAAAAAAGAAATTTCTCAATAGGGTTTTTAGAAGCAGAGATAGTGCTGCAAACAGAAGTACAAAAACACTACCTAGCGACAGAACTGTGAACTATAAAACTCCTCAAATACAAACCTAAAGTGTTCCAGAATGTAAATGGTACCGGGCGTTAAAAGAATTTTTTAAAGCGCACAGATAGAAGTAGAGATATTGAGCAAAACAGATTAAACAGTTGTGTCCTAGTGGCAAAATTTTGCATTATTATGAGAAAAAAGTATACACAAAGAGTTTTCATAGTTGGTAGTATCTGACTGAAAAATAATTTTTTCAATAAAGTTTTTTGTCATGCAGATATTTCTGTAAACAGAAAAGTGAACTTACGCCCTCTAGTGGCACGCTTGTGCATTAAGAAAAATTTGAAATTATATGAGAAACCTTTAGTGCAGGAATCGCTCTCTGACAAAGAAAGAATTTTTCAAATTGGACTCTTAGAGATATCAGCAAAAGTAAGATTGACATATATGCCCCCTGGCAGAAAAGCTGTGCACTATTTTAAACAGGAAGTTTTCTGAAAAGATTTTCTGAAGTGAGCAGTATGGGTCCACGATAGAATTTTTTCATTCGTCGCTCAGATTTTGCTGTAAATATATCAGAAGCAGAAATAAATGCTTACGCCCCCTGATGGCCAAACCATTCTTTACCAAAAATTAGAAATTATATGCAAAACATTTTTTATCAGGAGCTGTATTCAATGCAGGAAGAATTTTTCAAATCAGATTTTTAGAAGATATATCGGGTAAAAACCAATTAACCTTTATGCTCCCAGTGGAAAATCTATAGGCATTGCTTGAAAAAGAGACTGTACCTAAAACAGTCTCCATTATAAATAGCATCAAAATAAAAATAATTTTTTCAATCAAATATTTAGAAGCAAATATATGGAGTGAAATGTATTTTGAACTTTTTAATATAAACTTTTTTTACACGTTTTACATTTCCGTTTTAAGGGTCTATATTCAAAATGTTCAATGCACAAAAGCACGCATATCAAGTTTTAAGATGATGAGGTTGAAATCAGTATGAAATGGTATGATGAGGAAATTGGTATTTGAGAAATTTAGTGATTCTGCCATGTTCCTTTCGTTGAAGTTTTCACCCTCAGTTACTAAACACCAGAGACTAATTCCATTAGATGTGTGTATCCTGTCACTGACTATTATATAATAATAACATTTGTAGAAAAACTGCATGTGGTTCCAATTCCTGGACCAAAAAACATAATATAATAAAAGAAGTGATATTCTCCTGTCCTTGGCACTTCTGATGATTAGTAGTGAAATGAAATATGACATGCGATGACTGTCTTTTTTCTTGTAGTAGGATTTCTATTCAAACTTTTTTATTTTTGAATTTAGATGCCCGGAACATGCAACTAGATTGTTTTTTTACCTGCCCATGCCAATAATTTACATGCCCCGGGCATCTCTGCTCTGATCTGCATTTATGCCCTCTAGCAGCAAAGCTGTGCATAAAAAACCAGAATGCAAGAATCGTGATTCTCACATTTCAAGCTTCCTAATGCAAAAAGCATTTTTCAAGTCGGACTAATAGTTGAAAGATATGGTGTCCACAGACAGACGAATAAATGTATGGAACACAGTGATAACATAAGCACAATTATTTTTTGCAAAAGAATGTGCTAAAAATGTACATGTGAATTCAGTTAAAGGGTAAAATTGTGTGTTTAGACCAGTAGGCTGAACCAAAGTCAAAGAAAAACTAAAAACTCACACATTTTAGTGAAGATCTTTAAGAATGTGAAGATGAGAAATTTCAGTATGCATGCAGTAGTCCCCTGCTGTATATACCTAGATTTAGGTACATATTTGTCTTAGTCCAATATATTGTGCACACTTCTGCTTAAATGTAAACAAGTTCACAATGAATAATAACTTTTTAATAATGAGCATCAGAAATTTTCATAGTTTTATTTACTCTGTGCCCTATTTTTATAGATTTTTAAGGGTTACATTTAAGCTCTGAAAAATGTCACTTGTAAATTTTCATAGTTTTATTTACTCTGTGCCCTATTTTTATTGATTTTAAGGATTACAGTAAAGCTCTGAAAATTTTCACATGTATGATATTTCACTGCTGTTTTAAAACTAAATGTTTGTTGTGGTTTCTATAACTGATGTTAGTTAAAATCAAAAGGAATTTTGTAGCATACTTTAGGGGGAAATGGATGGAACTTAAAAAACAAATTGTCATAAAGAATTTGTTGAAATGTCCAACTGTATCAGTTTTTTTGTTTTTTTTTATCATGGGTTACCAGAAAAATTTAGTCCTTACGGAGAAAGCCAGAAAGGTCCAGAATGCTTACAGATACCATCCATTACTTGAAGGAAAATGGAGAGGTTTCATTTTTGAACTCATAATATTTTTTTTTCCATTTTATTTTCAAATTTAGTGGAAAGAGAAAAAGGAAAACAAAAGTGAATCAAAGATCAGAGTTTAAATGCAAGGATAGGATTTAGACTTTTATTCAAAATTCTGATCCAGAACTTGAATTCCTGCTCTTCATGTGGAGATTAAAAAAGAGAAGTTTTAGTGAATTTTCCCTAAAACTGTTTTATATTTCTAAAATGCCACTGCATTAAAATGATTATTATTCATGTACATACTCAGTTACATTACAGCAATTGTGTTGTAATGTTAGCCCAGAAAACAGATAATTTCATAGTGTATGGCAAAGTTAATGAATTCCTCTTGATGTGCTCATGTTTTATTTGTTATGATTAGAAAGTTAATTCACATTACTAGATTCTGTGTTAATTTTTTTCCCTCATAATGCTTAGATCTTACAATGTTGTCAAAGTGGTGCTACTGCCACCTGTAACTGAAAGCCTAACAATATGTTTATGACCTCATGTGCTTCATATTTGTTTTGTTTTTTTGTGCTCATCTGTAGACAAGAATACAGCAGAGCTTCAAATGTAACAAACTACTGTTGGATTAATTAAACAGTAACTGACTTGGTTTGTGATATATTGCAGATATATGGGACACCGAGAGCTGTATCACTTATACAGACAGTTATGTTTTTTATGGCTAACCTAATCAGTTCTGTGACACAAAATGCTATAAATAAGGACTATATGCGAATAACCACTTTTATATATATTCTCAACAATATATGAGTGTAGAGAACAAAGCAATCCACTTACAATGACTTTGAAAATCAATTTTTAGGCTTTAAGCTCCAAGGGCTAGTGGATGGTTTCTAGTGTCATAATTATTAAGATGGTTTTTAGTATCATAATTTTTATTTTTATTCATAATAAAAGTAAAACAAACATTTTATTCATTTTTTTTTATTTCTAGTGTGCTTGTGGTTGGTATGATTTCATATTATCTATTTGTTTATTTATCAGGTTTTTCTTTATTCCTTTTAACAGCTTCTATGTACTGATGAGGGTGCCAAATGGAAAGTGCAACATGTTGAAAATGCTCCATTTTACATCAACAAGGATATAAATAAACTTATTAGAGATGCAGAAGTAAGTTATGCATTTTATGATTTAATAATAAATATGTTAGCCTCCCAAGATGGCAGAATTTATAGTGTTTAGTCCACTGCTCAATGAAAGTGGACTAAAAACCATAATCAAGGGGCACTTCTGATATATATGGCGCTTGAAACATTTCATACTGATTTACCAGTTTGGCAAATATCTCACTCGCCAGCTAAAAATCGAGAGCCCCACCGGGCTCTCATTTTTTTGATTTGTTAAAAATTATACACATCTCTTGAATAATTAATGTTTTATTGTTAACCTAATTCCTAATTTAAATTATTAACCATTAAATATATATATATATATATAATATCTTCTGATTCAAAGTTTCTTGAATTGGAAGAGGAACTACAAAGGATCAAGTGGGACATCGTCGGGCTAAGTGAGGTAAGGAGAAAAGGAGAAGATCTCATTGAACTGAAAAGTGGACATCTCTTCTACTATCGTGGGACAGATACTGGCAGAACTAGTGGTGTTGGATTTATAATAAACAAGAAACTGAAGGATAAAGTTGTAGAAGTTGAAAGTTCCTCTGACAGAGCTGCACGACTCGTTATCCAACTCTCGAGAAGATACCAGGCTCAGATTATTCAAACTTATGCACCAACCACAAGTCATCCTGAAGAAGAAATTGAAGAATTTTATAAGGAAATTTGTCATCTAAATAATAAAGGTAAGCAACACTTGAAGATAATTATGGGAGATTTCAATGCAAGAATAGGGCAACAGCAACAGAATGAAACTTCAGTAGGTAAATTCGGTCACTGCAACAGAAACCAGCGTGGAAATACTCTCGTTGAGTTTGCAGAGGCAGAAGGGTTTTTCATCTTGAACTCCTTTTTCAAGAAAAAGCCACACAGGAAATGGACATGGAGACATCTAAATGGGACGACAAGTGAAATTGATTTTATTATGTGTAACAAAAAATTCGTCATAGAAGACTGCAGTGTGCTAAACAAGTTCAACACAGGTAGTGACCATAGATTGGTGAGATGTAACATGCGCCTCAACACTAAACTCGAACGTGGCAAGCTCATAAGACAAACAAATTTAATTGACATAACCAACCTTACAAAACACCATAATATGTTCAAGTTGGAACTGAAGAACAGATTCTCTGCTTTAAAAGGCCTAACATCAGAAGAAGTGGATATTTCTGAAGTTAACAGAAAAGTAACCAAAGCTCTTATGGAAACAGCAACAAAATTAGCTGGGTCTAAGAACAAGTTGCATGTGTACAAATTATCAGGAAAAATTAAAATGTTGATGCAAAAAAGAAGAGAGATGGGGACAACTAAAGAAGATGTGACTTCCAAAGTGGAATATATAGAGCTATGCAAGACAGTACGAAAAAGTATCACTGAAGACATAAGGAAATTCAACTGTGAACTAGTGAGGAAAGCAATTGAAAACAACCAAAGTCTAAATATAGCAAAGGGACATCTCAGTAAGGAAAGAAAACAGATTATGGCACTGAGAGAAGAAGATGGTTCTGTAACACGAAATAGAGGCAAAATTTTGACAAGAGTGAAAGATTTCTACTCCAAATTATATGAAAGGGATGATACATGTACTCCAGACATCATGAAAGGTACCAGTACCAGAGTTCTTCTAGTCCTCCCAGCAGAAGTTACACATGCAATCAAGAACATGAAGCAGGGAAAAGCTCCAGGAGAAGATGGAATTACTGTAGACGTCATACAAGAAGCAAGTGGAGAAATCGAAACAGTACTCTCCCAAATTTTCACTCTATGCCTTAATGAAGGGAAGATTCCTGAGGATTAGAACAACGCTACAATGATCCTGCTACATAAAAAAGGTGACATTGAGGATCTCAGAAACTACAGACCTATCAGCCTCCTATCAGTGGTTTATAAAATCTTCACTAAAATTCTTTCACACCACTTGAAGGTAACACTGGACATGGCTCCACCGAGAGAACAAGCTGGATTCAGGAGTGGCTACAGCACAATAGATCATATCCACGTACTGCGAGAACAAATTGAAAGAGTGAGGGAAATGAACTTCCATTGTGCATGGCTTTTATCGATTATGAAAAAGCCTTTGATTCGGTGAAACTATTAGCAGTTACAATGGCTCTGAAATCCTGCAGTATTGAAGATGCATGCATTAATATTATTAATAACATCTATGAAAATGCAAGTGCAAAGATTCGGCTGTTTGAAAATACAACACATAAAAATTGGAAAGGGAGTGAGACAAGGTGACACCATATCTCCGAAGCTCTTTAATACGACGTTGGAAAATGTCTTTCAATCACTGAACTGGGAAAACAAAAGAATAAAGATTAATGGAGATTATCTAACCCACCTTCGTTTTGCTGATGACGTAGTCATTTTTGCAACTTCCCCATCAGAGCTGCAGAGTATGATCCAGGAACTTGCTGACAAGAGTAAAGAAATGGGATTAAAAATGAACTTTCAGAAGACAAAAGTGATGTTCAATGCTTTTACAAGAAATGAAGATTTATCGATTGATGGAGAAAAGCTGGAGATAACAGACACCTACGTTTATCTTGGACAGCAGATATCAAGTGAGGGTCACATTGATGAAGAAATTAATCGGCGTACAAAACTTGCCTGGAGAGCTTTTGGAAGAAGCAGCATAATTTTCAAGAGCAATATGCCATTATGTCTTAAAAGAAAAGTGTTTGATCAATGAATCCTTCCAGTGCTTACATATGGTGCAGAGACGTGGACCTTAACAAAAAGAGACATTCAAAGGCTGCAGACAACTCAAAGAAGCATGGGGAGGTGCATGCTTGGTGTAACCAGGAGAGATAAGAAGAGGAACTCGTGGATCCGAAAAATGACAAGAGTGGAAAACATCATGATCAGAGTTAAATCCCTGAAATGGCAATGGGCTGGACATACTGTGAGAAGGACAGACCATCGATGGACAGCCGAAATTTTAGATTGGATTCCAAGGGACAGGAAAAGACCCAGAAAAAGACCACACGGGAGATGGGTGGATGAAATTCGAAAATATGTGGGAGTGACATGGAGGAGACTAGCACAAGACAGACCGTTGTGGAGGACACTTGGGGAGACCTTTGTCCAGCAGTGGATTGATAATGGTTGACAATGATGATGATGATATGTATAATAACCACACTCAGTTTTCTCCCTCTAGAGTAAATGATGCAAGAATCCTTCAGTGTTTTAAAACTTTCCTAACAGCTCCGTGGAAACTCAGATTCCCATGTTTGCCTTTTGACCTACAACAACAATTGACTGAGCGGCAGCTTGTGAGGCGCATGTAAGTCTTACACTGCCTGTCTTTTCCCCCAGTGTTTGGGGAAATAGTTCTGCAGTGCGCAATTGCGGCTTCTTACCTTGCATTCCTTGTTAAGCGCACCGTGCCTGCATGTTTTGCCTCACTGCATTCGCTGTCCAATTTCTTTCGTGGAGAAACCAGTTTCCCATACCGTCGCACAATCGTGCATCACTTCTGTGAATTGAAATAAGCTTTATTAAGAAACTGATATTAATAGTTTTACGTATCCAACAATGCGCATAATAACATATGAACAGTTGCCGGTTGAATTCAAACTGCTCTACTGAATTTATTACTCATCAACTAAAACTTTTCACTCGTCACAGATGAGCAGACGACCGCATTTTTCAAGTCCTGTATATGCATATATATATACACTATATACCAACAAGTAATTGGACACCTGTGATAGCAAAGGAAAACGAAGTTTATTCACCTTCAATAGTTGGTGGAGCCTCCACAAGCGGCAATTACAGCTGCGCCCCTCCGGGGCATACTCACAACCAGGCGTTGTACTACGGCTGGCGGTATTTTCTTCCACTCGGCTTGGAGAAGACAAGTCAGTTCCTTCACCGCTTTCGGACGGTGGGGGCACCCCTTAAGTCGATGCTCCAACTCGTCCCAGAAGTGCTCGATAGAGTTAAGGTCCGGGCTCTGCGCAGGCCAGTCCATTCGATTAACCCTATTGTCACCATACCAAGTCATGGTGGACCTTGCAACATGACAGGTGGCATTGTCATCCTGAAAGTAACATAAGTCTGCCCCGTAAAACTGCCACAATGTAGGAAGCGCATGGTAATCCAAAACGGTGCAGTAGGTCTAGGCGTTGAGTCTACCAGGATTGCGACCAACGGTCCCGTGCCATACCAGAAGAAACACCCCCATAGCATAATTCCACCGCCACCAAACTTCACAGTTGGCACAATACATTCCGGCAGGAGGCGTTCCCCAGGCAGACGCCAAACCCAGACCCTGCCATCCGAACAGTAGAGGGTGAACCTTGATTTGTCGCTCCAGAGAACCTGTTTCCACTGTTCAATGGTCCACTCTCGAAGTTCTTTGCACCACGTTAGCCGAGCAGCGCTATTGGACTTGGTGATCAAAGGCTTGTGGGCAGCAGCACGTCCATGATAACCGAGCAGATGGGCTTCCTTACGGATGGTATTCATCGAAAGAACACTCCCGTATGCCTGTTGAAACTCCTCGCAGATGTGGCCCATCGATTTGGTGCGGTTCTTCCAAATTTCTCTGGCCAGCACCCGTCGGTCTCTAACTCCCAGTTTTTTGGGTGTGCCTGGTCGGGGCACATTCCGACAGTCACCTCTCATCTTCCACTTGCCAATCACGTAGGCCACTGTCGATTTTTGGTACTTCAACTCGCTGGATATGTCACGTATAGATCGGCCATTTCTATTATACCCGACGATTGCACCTTTCTCGAAATCAGAGAGCTCCGAACTGCGTGGCATCTTGCATGCGACTGGTTGCGTTGTTGTTTCCCTCACAATATTTAACGGCGGCGGCCATGACTTGTATCAGGACCACAGATATCGTCGATTGCAGGGGTGTCCAATTACTTGTTGGTAGATAGAATATATATATATATATATATATATATATATATATATTTATATATCGTTTCAAAATGAGATATGCAAAAACTTAAATAAAATAGTACCATATTTGTCAATCGTGTGTGTGTGTGTGGTGTGTGTTGTTTGCATATTAGAGCGATGACCTTGCAGACTGTTTGAATATTTTACTGTTAAGCATACTATTTGAAAGAAAAAAAGAAATCTGTTACTTTCTTTATTCTTCAGTAGACAAAATGCTTCCAATCAGTATGATGTTTTAAAAAATTCAATTTCATTTCAAAAAGCATTTCACAGGAATGACAATTGATATATATTTTTATTTTTTTCAGATGCACAGGTTTCTCTCTGTGTGGTGTAATCTTATTTTTGTATGTGGCATTTGTTTTTCTATTTTATTTTTTTTTTTGACTGACTGCATTCTTAATTTTGAAAATATTCAGTTAATTTCAGAACACCATAAACAAATAAAAATAATTACTATGGAATGCACATGCAAGAGTCACACTGCCAATCACATTCTTCACAATTTGTGAAAAAAATCATTTTGGCAATGAAAAAAAAAGTTTTGGTAAAAATAATGGTGATTACTTTTTTGACTATTATGACACTCTGGCAAAAAAAAAAAAAAAAAAAAATGCAAGTAGACACAGTTCTGATTGAGCCATCAGTTTGGAACTTAGGACTATGACTTGCAGATCGGAGAGTTGAAATGAGCTAGTCGAGTATGGTTTCAAAGCATTTATTTAATTTGTTATAGCCAACATGGGTCTATGATATGAAAAGTAGCTTACATAATTTTTACAAATAATGCTGGATACATTGCAAACACAAAGCAGATCGATACACAAATTACCCAACGTGGTGCTCTGTCTTCGTGGGCTTCTTACATTCCTCATCACTTGTTCTTACCTCTCATTTTGATTTTCTCCACTTTTGCGTGTGTTCATTCTACGAATTCCACGGCATTGTCGAAAATGTTAACCCATTCACATGAAAACAATTTTTTTTTATTTTAGTTTACACCACTGCAATATGTTCTTTATATATTTGAATAGATCTCGTTGAGAACTTCAAAACAATACCTTGCACAGTAATTTTGCACTCGCGGTTGTCCAGATAAACCGCAGTATTTCAAAAGTGTGTGTCGGTTCACAAGAAAACAATTTTTTAAATGTTCAGTTTTTTAAATGTCCACTGCGAAGTGTTCTTCGTATATTTGAATAAATCTCATCAAGAGCTTTAAAACAATGCCACACACAGTTGTGTTGCACTCACGGTTGCCGAGATAGACAGTCAAATGCAACAACACACCCAGAAATATTGCATCATCTCCCCCCACACAGGGACTAAGGGGAGCATTGCATGCACAATTTATTGCGCAGTATGTGAATTGGACTCCATGCTGTTTACGAATATGCTAACACGATTAGTGTGTGGCACGTATTTTTAACGCTATAATGATTTCAATTGGGACCTATTTTTGTCCCAGGTGGTTGGCCATAAGTTGCCCCATACTATCCGCATGTGGTTTTAATCCTAGTTGTAAATGAATTTATGGCACCTCTATTCATATTGTACTGTGGAATTAACTTTTTTACAGGTCTTATAGAGGTTATTATTCAAAAAGTTGGTGGTCAAATTTTCGAACTAAAGCTTAGTTCGTCATCAGGACTACGTCACTGGAGTAGTTGCTGCCACTCAGTTGGAAATAGCAAGAAAAAGAAGTACCACAATTAACGATAATTGCGGTTGGACTCTTCCAACTGAGTGGCAGCAACTACTCCAGTGACGTAGTCCTGATGACAAACTAGGCTTTAGTTCGAAAATTTGACCACCAACTTTTTTGAATAATAACCTCTATAAGACCCATAAAAAAGGTAATTCCACAGTACTATCCACAGAGTTAGACATAGTCCTACATCAAAAAATTTAATTTGGTGAATGGGTTGGTGAAAACTTAAAAAATAAACCACAGCAACCACTGCATATGTATTGAAAAATCTAAAGAAATAATTGCAACAACAGTGCACCTTAACTATCAGGAACATGAAGCAGCAAGTTAAAAAAAAAAAACCAAAAAAAAAACAAAAAAAAAACCAGATGAACTGGAAAATTGAAAAAAGTCTTCAATATATCACCAATAGATAATAATATGAGATGGAATGCAAATGACCAAAATGCCAGTGAAAGTAAAGACAATGAATGACATATGAGAAAACTTCTGTAACCATCAAAAACTCATAAATGTAGAGCCTCTGGGGTACCTGAGGAGAGTGGCAAATAAAATACATACCGAATAGTGAAAAGCAAGAGGTAATATGCAAATGATGACAATTGACTAAATTTTCCAGAACTGTTTCTTTTCTAATGCCTTTCAGTGTTATTTTACTTTGAGTTTGGTTTTAAACATTTTTATATCATAGTAATTTTTTTTTAAGAAGAACATAACTTGGGAAAATTGTACTCTTGTTCAAAAGAGTGTAATAAATTTTGTTGTGTATGATCATCGTCTGAAACACTTAGTTGTTGACATCGTATGATGAGAGGTGCGGATGTTGGTTCTGATCATTACTTGGTAGTGTCACGAGTAAAACTGAATGTTGGTTGGAGGAAAAGGAATCGGAAGAGGCCCATGATGGAAAAAATAAAGGTTTAAAGGCTCCCTGAATATCATCAGCATTATTCTGACTTACTCAGAGAACGACTGAAGGAGCTCAATTCTTGTGAGAGGGATGTAGAAAAGAAGTGGGAATATTTTAAGAACTGTGTGGTCACTGCTGCTGAAGAGGTCTGTTGCACCACAAAAGTGGGTTACAATAGAGGTGATGCTTGGGGGAATAGTGAGATTGAAGAGGCAGTAAAGAGAAAGAAGGAAGCCTATTTGGGGATGCTGCAAGGTAGAGAGTCTCTGTGGATGAATATTGCTGTAAGAAGCGTGAAGCCACTAAGCTGGTTCGCCAGAGTAAGGCAAAGGATAAGAAGGAGAAGGTGGAAAGGCATGAATTGGCTTTTTGGAAAGATAGGAAGACTTTCTGTGGAAGTGCATGAGAATCAAGAAAAATAGGGGAAACAAAGTTGTAAGCTGTGTAAAGAATAGGATCAGGGAAATTATATGGGAGTCCAATGAGTTAAGTGAAAGATGGGGTGAATACTTCTGTGAGTTATTAGATCAGGAAAGCAAAGGTGATTCAGTGGCAGAAGCGGATGGTGGCACAGTGAAGGATGGAAGCACAGGAGGGATCTCAAGAGAAGAGGTGTGTAAAGCTCTAAAATCTCTTCAGAATGATAAGGCTCCAGGAGTTGATGACATAACTGCCAAGATATTGAAATATGGTGTTGTGACCCTGTAATTCACTGGTTAACTGAAATTTGCCTGTTGTGCTGGGAGTTAGTAATGGTCCCTCGGCATTGGAAGTATGCTATCATTGTTCCCTTGTATAAGGAGAAAAGTGATCAGACTGACTGCAAGAACTATTGTGGTATTAGCCTACTGAGTGTGACAGGGAAAGTGTTTGGTAAGGTCCTTATTGAAAAAGTATGGGGTCTTTCATCAGAGAAAGTGTGGGATGTTCAGATAGGTTTTATGCCTGGTAAAGGCTGAACTAACCAAATTTTTGCATTATGCATAATGACTGAAAAGTATCTAGCTGTTGGTAAGAAAGTTTTTGCTGCCTTCATAGATTTAGAGAAAGCTTATGACCAAGTAAATAGGACACTTTTGTGGAAAGTATTGAATGAATATGGTGTTACTGGGAAGCTGCTTAACAGTGTAAAAGCCATGTATGCTGGCAGTAGAGCTTGTGTACGAGTAAATGGTGTTTTATCAAAATGGTTTTCTTTTGGTGCTTGGTGCTTGGTGCAGGAGTCAGGCAAGGTTTTGTAATGTCACCATGGCTGTTTAACATATTTATGGATGCGTGGATGCATGATGCCAAAATAGATGATACTGGTTTATGTCTTGGTGATATCCGTGTGTGCATATTGCTGTATGCTGATGACACTGTCCTGTTGGCAGAAATCAAAAGTGAGTATGTTGTCTCGGATATACAAAGTTTGCATGAAATTCAAACTGAGTATAAATAAAGGAAAAACCAAAGTTATGGTGTTTGAGAGAGGAACTGGTAGTACTGAATGTAATATATGCCTAAATGGCACAGTGATTGAACAGGTGAGTGAGTTTGTGTATTTAGGAAGCATGTTTGACAGAGAGAACAAATTGGATGGTGAAATTAGTAGGTGAGTGAATTCTTCATTGAAAGTCATGGCTGCTTTGGGGGGTTTCACAGGTATGATGGGTTCTCAAGAGAGTCCCGCATGGCTGTGTATGAGAGTGTAATTGTTCCTTCTCTGATGTATGGCAGTGAAACCTGGGTACTGTAAAAGAAATGTAGAAGTCGTTTGTGTGCTGGAGAAATGCGTTACTTACGGGGGGGGGGGGTTGTGGCAAGACACGCTCTGATTGTGTGAGGAATGAATATGTGTTGCAGTTGTGTGATGTGAAGCAAGATGGAGACTAATATGCTTTGGTGGTTTGGCCATGTTGAAAGACTGAGTGATGAGATCCTTACTAAGAAAATCTTTTTAGCCCAAGTGGCAGGAAAGAAAGGTAGAGGAAGGCCAAGGAAGTCATGGGAGGATCAGATTCAGGAGTGTCTGCATGAGAAAAAGATTATGAGTATGAAGTATAGAAGATCTTGAGTATGGCGTGTGATGGATGTCGGTGAAGCCCGAGTTGTATGTCAAGATCGATGTAAATGGAGAAGTCCGATATGGCAACAGTAAGTAAAAATTATCTGGTAGTTTGTATTTTTTTGTGGAATATCAGAGAACAGCTTAGTGATATGTATGTATGTTAATGTTATAATTCTACCTCTGTTATTAAGAAAAATTTGTGATAAAGTTATCTTTATCATTTTTCATTTTTTTTCACTGCAGAGAACTGTTACAAGAGAATTATATGAGGGTGACCGACCCAAAGCAATGAAGAGACTACGTGTGCCACCATTGAGTGATACAGTAAGCTACCATATATTCTTCTTTTACATGAATGTTTCACGCTTAAAAAATAAACAGCACTCATTTTTATATATGCTACTTCACTAAAGGAATCAGAATGTCAACATTTTTTAATAAAACAGTCATTTTTATGATGATTTTATTCATTTGATCTCAATGGTAATTTTGATTATTTTGATAAAATTTTAAAGCAATTTATTGTAGCAACTGATAGAATTATAAGACACTGCTCTTTTAAAATCATTGAGTCTTCCAAAATTAAAATACACCTGTATGTGTTGATGTAAGGTACACTATCTTGTCCTAAAAATATCTGTCAACTAAGCATATTATGAATTATGTAGCAAACGGAACCTTCAAGAGTATCTGTATGTTTTAAAATATCACCATCATCGCTGTGAAGATATGCTAACATAGAAGTTATTGCACAAATACAAAGTTTATCCTGACCTTTAAAATTAACAGTTCTAGTCTAGAATGCAAGCAGTAGCCTCGTGTCCATCTATAGCAGCATTTTTTTTTTTTTTTTTTTTTTTTGCTGTTATGGAAATAGTGTTTTTATGGTAATTTTCATATCCGTTAAAATGAAAAGGCTATTGTATAACACCTAAATTATATATAATTTGACTACTAAGCTTGTGGTGTTAAGATAGAATAAAATTAGCAACTTTTCTCACAATAAAATGTTTATTATACATCGACTATAGTTTCGCAGAGCATTTAGCTCGACATCCTTGGGACAAATGATTTGTCCTGAGGATGCTGAGCCAAACGCTGTGTGAAACTATAATTGATGTATAATAAGCATTTTATTGTAAGAAAAGTTGCTAATTTTATTCTATTATATATCACATAGTTTTTGGATCTACACTGGCGAAAAGTGAAAAAAGAACACCAAGAAGGAGACGTCTGATACCAATGAAATTTATACAGCATAATAACGGAATACAGAGGATAACGTGATCAAAACATTATGGCAAAACACAGCTGTATTTTCTGGTAAACTGAAAAATAACATTTCCATGTAACAAGGTTAGTACGAGGTTGAACCGCCATGAACTGCGTCACACTGTGCAATTCTGGCATGGAGTCTGGCGTACATATATTGGATGTAAGTTTGGGGTATTGAGTTCCAAGCATCCTCAACCTGGACGTGTAAATCGGGGATGGTCGTGGCTGACCGTGGAGACCGGATAAGTCGTTGTCCCATAAAATCCTACACGTGCTCAATGGGGGACAAATCCTGTTAACGCGCAGGCCGTGGAAGTTGTCTCACACCCTGAAGTGCATGCTGCGTTGCACGCGCCGTGTGTGGCGTGCGTTATCTTGCTGGAAAACACCACGATGGACCGACCTTACAAATGGCACAACAACGGGCTGAATGACGTTGTTGATGTAGGAGGTGCTGTTTAACGTACTCCGGTGCAAACACTAGTTGTGTACGAGAGTGATAGCTGATCGCTCCCCACACCAGGAAACCAGTTGTAGGCCCTGTGTGTCGCTGACGGCTGCAAGAAGGGTAGAGACGCTCCCCTGTGCGTCTACGAACTCGCACACGGCCATCGGAGGCTCCCAAGCAGAATCTGCTTTCATCGCTGAACACGACAGATCGCCATTGCGTTCTCCAGTGCAGATGTTGGCGACACCACTGCAGCCATTCCTGACGGTGGGCTGGAGTCAGAGGTACACATGCCAGAGGCACACGTGCACGTAGTCCTGCATCCAGTAGACGGTTGCGGATTGTTCGCACAGTCACCTCAGGTGCAACGGCAGCTTGGATTTGCGTCGCAGTGGATGTTCTGCTTGACGACGCCGCTCTTCTTATGCGTCGATCAGTCCGCTCATCAGTCCATCTGTGACTCCCGGTTCCACGTCTTCTCGTGTGGGAATGTTCCTCGGACCATCTACGCCACCATCATACCACCACCGATACTTCCTGTCCAATTCGCTCCGCAATACAACGATACGACCACCCGGCTTTGCTAAGTCCGACTAGACGACCTTGCTCAAAGTCCGATAACTGCTGAAATCGTACACGTCTTCCATGTCCAGGTATTGCAGCTTCTTCAGGGTCTTTGCACGTGTCGTAAAACTGCCATAACGTAGGAAGCACATTGATATCCAAAATGGGGCAGTAGGTCTCGGCGTTGAGTCTACCAGGAATTGCGACCAAGGGTCCCGTGCCATACCAGGAGAAACACCCACATAGCATAATTCCACCACCGCCGAACTTCACAGACAGAGTAAATATGGAACCAATTATGTGGGTAATAGTACTTACCCAAGCAAATTTTGGGTTCTTACGGATGCATTCGTCTACAAGTCCAGCTTTGTGCATCGAATCCCAGTCATAAAAATTTCTGGAGTCACTTAGACTTGAACTAGATGTTGAGTTGAAGTGTTCACTGAGAAGCTTTGGCACACCTAAATGAAAGTATTGACCATCAAAAGAACCATCAAGGTACTGGTCACCTGAAATCTCCCATTCATCTACAATGCATAACATAATGCTATCTGCAACTGCTCTTTCTGAATGAGCTTTTGTCACTGGATGAGCTAAGTAGATAGCATGAATAAGTTCATCGGAATCAGTCACTACAGTTAGGCCATCACAAACTGTCTGGTGCAGTGTTTCCAGGTTACCTTATCAGCAATTATTTTTATGGGTGGTTGGAATCCAGTTTGTGAAAGTTTATTGTGAAGGAAGCTCTTCACATGATTAGCTACTACACCTGACACAATTGGAAGACTTTTGGATAGGGCTTCTGAATGATTAATATTGCCCAGATCACATCCATTACATATACAAAGTGTGATTTCTCCTTTGAAGTCATGATATAGCCACCCTTTGTAGTACCGTAAATAAGCAATTCGACCAATATGCAGTGTTATCTCCCTTTCTCTTTTCTGATGATGCCCTTCCTCTTCATTTTTTAAATTGCACATGTGATAAGTGTCCATTGCTTGCCATGTGTTCTTTCAAGTGATGTCTAAGGCTACAAAACTTCTGGGGCAGTTTACACCCTTCTGGAAACGCTGTCCCTTATTCTGACACACACACAAATACGCTGGATAACAATTGATCCCATCTATGTATGGTAAAACACATCCATAGATGGGATTAATCACACAAATACAGCTGGATGACGATTAATCCCATCTCTGATGCACACACAAATACAGCTGAATAACAATTAATCCCATTTATGTATGGTAAAGGTTGATCACTGGATGCACATGTTCGACATATCAAGAAGCAAGATGATTTATCATGCTCAAGCTCATCAAAAGTTGAGACTAAATGCTGGATTGAGCAGCAACTGTTAAACAAAAAATAATTATCAGTTTTTTCGCAGAGTAACTCACATTTTTTCTCATTGCACTGTGATACGATATTTTCTCCCTTTTAAAATCAGCTAGTTCTTTCTCAACAGCTTTTATGTGATCAAGAATGTAACCCAACTTCTTGAATTTTACAGCCTAAAATTTCCTGTGGACATCCTATACTTCCTGCACATGCACATCAATTTTAGACAGCTATGCTTAAGATCATAATTAACATTATAATGCTTAAGATCATAATTAACATTATAAGAAATTCGATAAAAAAATTTTTGGAGGAAATTAGAATTGAGGATGTTGAATGATAGATGGCAGCATATTACCTTCAATTCCGACTGTTACTGGTATTTAGTGAGACGTACGTGATAGAGATAGAGACTGTGGCCTACTTCACCTTATTGAAACAAAATTGCTTCAAATACAACAGCGCTGTTTCTGCCAGTTAGCAGGCATTGTAGCTGCTTGAAAACACTGACTTGTGTCACTGAAAGTGCACTAGCATGAAAGAATCAGGTTTGAAGTCAATGTTTCCCTTAGTGTTATTCTTATCATTCTTTTATCATTCAAAATTTTTGTTGTAGTTCTTTTATCATTCAAAATTTTTAAATTGTCTTTTTTAAGCTATTAAAGAATTGTTGTTAAGCAATATTTTGCTGAGTTTTAACATTGTAAATATAAGTATTTTAGCCCTAAATGTAATTTAAAAGTTACTAAGGAAGTCATTGACTTTGTGTATATATGTCAGTGTTCGAATTACCGAGTGGTCCGCTGGCCATTGGCCAGTAAAACTTCCGTCGGACCACTGAACTATTGATTTTACTGGCCCGTATGCCAGCAAGGTTTTTTTTTTTTTTTTTTTCTGATTTGTCACATGTTAAAAATGAATTTCTATTTCTTTTACTTTCCATATGATTTTCATTTTTAGGCTGCAAACTGATGATAGGTTTAAAAACAAATATTGGAGATAGTTCCATTGAAATGATACCATTATTTTCTACATATATTGTAAAGTCCAATCTTTTTTTTTTTTTTTTTTTTTTTTTTTTACGGACCAGTGGGCATTAAGTTGGACCAGTGGTTTGCAAATTCTAGTGGTCCGCAAGGCCAGTAGGGTCATGTATAATGTTCTGTGATTGTGGGACACTACTTGGTAATCGCATATATGGCCCCTTATGTGATGTCTCCCATTCGACCAATGAGAAGCGTTGTTAGAAAAGGTGTCTCCTTCTACTGTGATTTCTTGTATGCTGACTAGAAAGTAGTTGTTTGTTGACAATTTTACAGCCTTATTCAGTGTTTTAGCTCCGAATATTTTCTTATTTTCAATGATTACTGTTAGGAATTCTGATTCAACAATTTCTCAGTGCTGTTTATACCAGAAAGATGTTTGTTATTGCGTGGCTTACAGCATCATTCATCAATATTTTTTTAATTGTGCTTTATTTACCGGGTTTGTCATCTAGGTAGATATCCGAACACCTCCATTGGTGGATGAAAACAGCTTCATAAAAATTTATCATGAGTGCCTAAAATGTGTGTGGTTTAGAATATCGTTATTAATGGAATTCTTACAAAAGACAAGCATCAAATCGGCTGGGGAAAAAATCCGTTTAAAATTTCTTTCTTTCAGTTGGATTTCTGCTGTACAATTCATTTTTTGTTTGTTTGTTTGTTTGAACTTTGCTTTTACTACACGTGTAGTCATGACCTTGGATTGCTTTTAACTTCTGTTCAATGAACAACCTTGATGACACTCTAATGTACAGTGATCAATGGAAATAAATGCCATGCCATCAAATGGTATCCTGTTTTCAACATTGGTAAATTATTTTCCCTTCAAAGAACATAACATCCTTCTTCACATCTTTATTATCACTTAACTGGACTTGCCCAAGATTGTGAACTGCACCACGTTTTTGAATATAATGTGTATTAGTAGAAATCTCAAGTTTTGGATAACGTTTGAACATCTTCTAACGAAAAAACATATCCAAAATAATAATTAATAGAATGATGAAAACCAAAATTCATTTTAACTGTTATTTTTAATAGCTAAATTGAGCTAATTATCAACTCAAACCACGCATGCACTAACTGACAACAAAAAGAGAACTTCAGAAGTAAAGCATACAAGAAATCATAGTGGAAGGTCCCTTATGTGACATCTCTCATTCGACCAATACTTCTTATTAGTCGAATGGGAGACGTCACATATGGGAGACGACCGTATATGCGATTACCAAGTAGTGTCCCACAATCGCAAAACATTATACATGACTGGCCAGTAGAAGATTTATTTCTAATTCTAACACTGTATGTACCGAATATGTTTAAATATGATAGGTAAGTTAGAAACCTATAATACTGTTACGACTTTGGGGTGTGGCAATTAATTTGATTAGCTGGTTTTGCAAAAGGTATAGTACAGCGTTAATTATTGGTTGAAAAATTAACAGGTAGTGGTTTCCTCCATTGCAAAAGAAAAAAAGAGATAAGAGCCCCTTTTCTTGGAAGGGAGAAATCTGAAACAAAGCATGGGTCGCCTGGTGTGGGGAACACAATGCATCTCCCCCACAACAAGTTGAGAGGTCTGTTAAGTGTGAAAATGGTTCAGTGTTTGGTAAGCAGTTGGTGTCAACAGATTGGGAAAGTTATAGCCTTCTCTAATCCGAATCGTGGCAGAGACAAAGAAGTGTTAGTTTAGTTATGTGTTTGCCCACATATTCCGAATGCAGAGACATGCATTTCTTACATCTTCATCATGCCAAATGCTTTTAGGAAACAATGAAATTGACAAGGGAGTTAAAACAGACCCCGAGCAAAAGAGCAAAGAACTCTTTGGCAAAATGTGAATGACCAAAAACGATTAGTCTGGTGAAAATCCGTGAAGTAAAAGGACTGGACTTGGATAGCGGGACCAGGGAGGTCCTGCGGCGCAGTAATTTTGCGGGGTTAGAAGAGATTGTGCCCGAAGAAGAAGGCCAGCTACGCCAAGAGCGGCCGGGGTTGACGTTACTGCGAGGAAATAGGAGAGGGTAGATACCTCTTTTCCTGGTGCTAGATTGCACGTAAGTCCTGGATGTAATTTTCTACCGAGAAAGCAAACATCATCCCGGAGATCAGATGAAGTGACGGAATTGCAGCCTCGAGTGGCTGGGACGAACAGACAGACGGATCCTGCTATCACGTCAGTGGCCTCGCTTGACCTCGACATTAGCACGCATAGATGCGTGTATAGCTTCATACAGGTGAATGTAGAAAGGTGTGTGCACAAGAGTAAGTGGGAGATGGGGTTTGACTCCCCTCTCTATTGGTCACAGTGCGCGCTCTGAAATAGGCGTGTCATCACACAGGTGCGCTTCCGAAGCCAAACTAACCGAGTACATCAAGTATTAGTGAGTGCACCAAATACGGATACCCGAGGAAAAGCTGCATATTTCTATGTACTGAATTTATTTATGCATGCCAGTTGTGAATAAATTAGCTCCGGTCAGCCAATAGACTTTTTTCGGCTGGGAACTGTTTAAAGCCAGACTGTATAGGCCAATGAATAATCATTGAACTTTAATGATAAATTCAGCTTATGAGCTTATCCCAAAAAGGGCGAGTCTACTTAATGCCCCTTCTTCCCCATCCTCTGTATATAGGCGTCTTCATCATTATCTTTATGTTTTAATTATTTTTAATTGATTAAATGTCTGTTGTCTCGTGCCAGTCCTGAAGTTGCATGAATAATTTATGAGTGTCGGAATTTCTTGGTTTTGATTGGTGAAATTACAGGCTAAATTCTTTTCACCAGTACCTAAGGTTTTGGCAATAAAGAGATCACAAGTAATTATTTGAAATTCTAATTTTTACTCTCTGGGTAGTCAGCCATTGCCTGACATCTAAATTCTTAAAGCTATTTTTATTCAATAGTCTGGTGCCCCGGGGCATAGCAATACTAGCTATTAGACATTGTGTGTCATTACAAATTCTTTCAAGTTTGGCTGGGCTTGCCAGTTTTACCCCTACCCTGAAAAACAAGCTAACTAACTTCTCGTAGGTAATGGATGTACATAGGACCTGTTATAAATTTGCCATAGTCATAGCTCAGTTTATTACATTAGGGGAAATAGTTATAATGCCAATCACCATTTTGAAATAATTCAAGTTAAATTTGAATTTCTTATTAAATTGTTGGCAGGCGGTCGTAGTGAGTGATGGGTTTGCCTCCTCGGGGCGCTCCATGGTAACAATGGCACACACAACAGCAACTAGGGTCTCTGTGAATCTTGGAGAGGTGCAAGCTAGTTCTGTGTGACATTGGCAAAAAGACCCCAACTCACTGGGTTTTGTTCCAGAATCCTTAGGTTGAATGACCAACTGGAACCCTCAGCTGTGGGCTAATCCCCCACACGGATGTACTTACCTGATTAAAAAGACAAAAAGAAATATTAAGAATGACTCAAGTGTGGGATATGGTGGACCTACCACACTTGAGAAGGACGGTCCACCACGGAATCGACCTGGACTTTCTAAACGGCGTATGAGAAAGCGATCTCGGCTGAGTGAATGTAAGATTGGTGTATGGAATACTAGAGGTATAAATGGCAAGGTGAGTGAGGTTATTGAGGAGATGAATAAGTATAGACTGGATGTGCTGTGTGTAAGTGAAACCAAAAAGAAGGAAATTGGGGTAGAAGAAGTGAATGGCATGGTGAGTGTGTGGTCTGGAGTATTGGATAATATGAGAGGACAGGCTGGTGTAGGTGTGATTTTAAGTGAAAAGATGAAGAACAACTTGATTCACTATAGTTGCATAAGTGAGAGAATTCTCTGGATTCATTTGAAAGTGAAACTTCAGAGAATTGTAATTGTTGTAGTGTATGCTCCTTGTGACTCGGAACCTTCTGATAAGAAAAAGATTTCTGGAATGAGCTAAAAGCTGTTTTGAGCCAGTTTGGTGCTAAAGAAAAAGTTATAATAGCAGGGGATTTCAATGCTAGAGTAGGTGTGCAGAATGCAATTCTGACAATGTTCTGGGTAAGTTTAATGATCCTTGTGTGAATGATAATGGTGAAAGATTAATTGAACTCTGCATTGAGAATGATTTGTGTGTATCTAATACATTTTTCAACCACAAGTAATTACACACATATACTTGGGAAAATCGTACTCTTGGTCAAAAGAGTGTGATAGATTTTGTTGTGTACGATCAGCGTTTGAAACACTTAGTTGTTGACACCCATGTGATGTGAGGTGCGGATGTTGGTTCTGATCATTACTTGGTAGTGTCACGAGTGAAACTTAATGTTGGTTGGTGGAAAAGGAATAGGAAGAGACCCAGGATAGAAAGAATAAAGGTTGATAGGCTCCTTGAAGATCATCAGCGGTATTCTGACTTACTCGGAGAACGGCTGAAGGATCTGAAATCTTGTGAGAGGGATGTAGAAAAGAAGTGGGAATGTTTTAAGAACTGTGTTGTTACTGCTGCTAAAGAGGTCTGTGGCACCACAATAGTGGGTAACAATAGAGGTGATGCTTGGTGTAATAGTGAGATTGATGAGGCAGTAAAGAAAAAGAAGGAAGCCTATTTGGGGATGTTGCAAGGTAGAGTCTCTGTGGATGAATATCGCTGTAAGAAGCGTGAAGCTGCTAAGCTGGTTCGCCACAGTTAGGCAAAAGATAGGAAAGAGAAAGTGGAAAGGCATGAACTGGCTTTTTGGAAAGATAGAAAGTCCTTCTGGAAGTACATGAGACTCAGGAAAAATAGGGGAAACAAAGTTGTAAGTTGTGTGAAGAATGAGATTGGGGAAATGATATGGGAGCCCAATGAGTTAAGTGACAGATGGGGCAAATACTTCTGTAAGTTATTAGATCAGGAGAGCAAAAATGATTCTGAGACAGATGCAGATGATGTCACAATGAGGGATGAAAGCACAGGAGGGATCTCAAAAGAAGAAGTGTGTAAAGCTCTAAAATCTCTTCAGAATGGTAAGGCTCCAGGAGTTGACGGCATAACTGCAGAGATGTTGAAGTATGGTGGTGACTCTGTAATTGACTGGTTAACTGAAATTTGCCAGTTGTGCTGGGAGTTAGGAATGGTCCCTAGGGATTGGAAGGATGTTATCATTGTTCCCTTGTATAAGGGAAAAGGTGATCAGACTGAATGCAAGAACTATCGTGGTATTAGCATGTTGAGTGTGCCAGGGAAAATGTTTGGTAAGGTTGTTATTGAAAAGGTACGGGGTCTTACATCAGAGAAAGTGTGGGATGTTCAGAGTGGTTTTATGCCTGGTAAAGGCTGCACTAACCAGATTTTTGCATTACGCATGATGATTGAAAAGTATCTGGCTGTTGGGAAGAAAGTTTTTACTGCCTTCATAGATTTAGAGAAAGCTTACGACCGAGTCAATAGGACACTTTTGTGGAAGGTATTGAATGAGTATGGTGTTACTGGGAATCTACTTAATAGTGTAAAAGCCATGTATGCTGGTAGTAGAGCTTGTGTACGAGTGAATGGTGTTTTTTCAAAATGGTTTTCCATTGGTGCAGGAGTTAGACAAGGTTGTGTAATGTCACCATGGCTGTTTAATATATTTATGGACGCATGCATGCGTGAGGCCAAAATAGATAATAGCGGCTTGTGTCTTGGTGATATCCGTGTGTGCAGATTGCTGTATGCTGATGACACTGTCCTGTTGGCAGAGAGCAAAAGTGAGTTCCAGAGTATGTTGACTGGGATGCACGAAGTTTGCATGAAATTCAAACTGAGTATAAATAAGGGAAAAACCAAAGTTATGGTGTTTGAGAGAGGAATGGGTAGCACTGAATGTAATGTAAGTATAAATGGCACTGTGATTGAACAGGTGAGTGAGTTTGTGTATTTAGGAAGCATGTTTGACAGAGAGAACAAGTTGGATGGTGAAATCAGTAGGTGAGTGAATTCTTCTTTGAAAGTCATAGCTGGTCTGGGAGGTTTTCACAGGAATGATGGGTTCTCTAGAGAGTCCCGCATTGGCTGTGTGTGAAACAGTAATTGTTCCTACTCTGATGTATGGCAGTGAAACCTGGGTACTGCAGAAGAAACATAGGAGTCGTTTGTGTGCTGGAGAAATGCGTTACTTACGTGGGGTTTGTGGCAAGACACGATCTGATTGTGTGAGGAATGAAGATGTATTGCAGTTGTGTGATGCAAAGCAAAATGTTGTTAGCAAGGTGGAGACCAATATGCTTCAGTGGTTTGGCCATGTTGAAAGAATGAGTGATGAAATGCTTACTAAGAAAATCTTTTCAGCCCAAGTGGCAGGAAGGAAAGGCAGAGGAAGGCCAAGGAAGACATGGGTGGATCAGATTCAGGAGTGTCTGCATGAGAAAAAGATTATGAGTATGAAGTATAAAAGATCTTGTGTACGGCTTGTAATGGATATCGGTGAAGCACGAGCTGTATGTCAAGATCGCTGTAAATGGCGAAGTTTAGTACAACAACAATAAGTAAATATATTTGGAAGTTTGTATTTCTTTTTGGAGCTAACCTCTGAATCTCAGAGAACAGCTTAGTGATATGTATGTATTAAATTGTTGTTTTACTATGGTATATTCCATTATATGCTACATTTCACCACCATCAATAACCTCATGACTATTAATCAACTGGTCATTTTGAATATTACTGACACAGGCCACTTGGAAAAAAAGAGAAAGAAAAGGGAAATGTTTTTTTGGAATCAGACATCTTTTTCTATGTCTTCTCATCAAGTGCGGGGATTTCTGGCTCTAACATACTGTTTCCTCAATCATCAGAATAATTTTACATGTGCCATACATGGAATCCTTCCATGGTTTTGTGGAATTTCACTTTTTTTTTTTTGTCATCATTTGCTTCATTCTGGAGATTGATGCAAAACTGAAGAGAATTTTTCCTTGGGGGGGAGGGGGAGTTGGCTTCCATCTTGGGACAATATTTCGTGCTTCAAAACTTATGAAAACAGAAGTTAAATGGAGTGAAAAAAAAATTCTGTAATCATAATTTTTTTCTTTTCGATGTTGCCTCTGTCCAGAATTGTTGTTAATATCATTTTATTGCATAAATGTTTGTATTTCAGATTTAAACTGTTTGCAACAGTTTGCGAAAACCGAAGTGAGACAGCCCGAAAATTTCCCTGTGATCTTCAGGCAGGAGATTCTTCCACGAATTTGAGGAATTCCACTTTTTCTGTTATGTTTCTGGTCATTCATAAGATCAATGCACAGCTGGAGGGTCATTCCATGTCAAGTGATCCAGTGAAAAACATTATGATTTTGGATTTTTTTTCAAATTTGACTCACCTAATGTACCCTTAGAGATACTAAAAATCCAAATTTTTAGATTTTTGTTTGCAGTAGTTTTAAAGTTATGGCTCTCTGAAATCTTAAAAAAAACGCAGTTTTCAGCTGACATGTAATTCCAAAATAAATTATTACTCAAGCTAGAAATGAGATAGAAGGTTGGGGTAAGAACCATTTTGTAGCTTATTTTATAAGCTTCCATATGATATGTAACATTGCTAGTTTTGGACACTTTTTAATTTCAAGGTCATATGGTACAATTTTTGACCTTGAATTTCTCAAAAACCTGATTTTTCTAAATTTTGAAAAAATTCACGCACAAACTTCTATATTTTAGCATCATTTGTGGAAAGTTTCATAATGGGATAACAGTGGGATCATGGTTTAACGGATTTTTAAAAAATATTATGCAAAGGAAAAACCATCGGAAGGGAAAGAAAAATTGTTCAATTTTAATTCACAATTTTTAATTCCTTTGGACAAGGACCCTATTTGTTTTTCAAGTTTTTGCCAGTGACAGAACACAAGGTTTAAATGTGATGTCAATTTTTAAATACTATATTAATTAATTAATTAATGATGTTGTCAGTATCCAACAATGCTTTCCAAATGTAAGGTGTACACATATATGTGAATACAAAATCACCTATTCAGATACCTTAAATTGGAAAGCATTGTTGGATACTGGCAACATCATAATTAATTATCAGTACTTAAAAACTGGCATCATTAATTATTTTAGTACTATTGTAATCCATATACAAAAGTTAGTGTGTAAGTTCACTTGTGTTTACAGTAGATACAATAGGACTCTGTGGTGTGAGTATATACATATTTTCCAATGGCTGAAAAATACTGTTGGGATTTTCTGTTGTAACCCTTTTAACAAAGAAAGATACACTGGTGTTTCAAAATGCCTCAGGCCTGTCACAGAATGGATCATGTGTGGTGCATTGGACATTATTCAAAAGGGTATGAAAATTTGTGATAGTTGTAGGAAACAGATGAAGTTGGTGAAAGATAAAAATTGAGACAGAAGACATCTAAGTACTGTTAGCAAGTAGCATGATGTCAGGTCCTAGTCATGAAGATGAAGACTTTGCAGGCTTAAATGCTAGCTTAGAGTACTTCAACAAGTAAAGTCTTTTTACCAGGCATTTCTACCACTCTTCAAGAGTCACCTATACTAAAGAAGAGATTGCATACACCATCGTACTTTGATAAAAAATTAAGCAAAATAAGAAGATGTTTAACTGAAAAAGTACTGATAGGATCTAGTGAAAGTATGACAAATAATGCTGATTGTGAAATGCTAAGTCAGCTGAAAGAAAAGTTTCAAGAAGAAAACCTAAGTTTCAGTAAAAAAATTCCAAATTTTAACAGTACTACCAAAAAAGCTGGCCATGCAAAAAAATAGAGGAGGAATTTGGAGTCAGCAACAGAATGGCAAGAAAAGTAAAAGCTGTGATAAAAGAAAATGATATTTTGGCAACATCGTAATCTAAAGCCTGGAAAGGTTCTTAATGAATCTGTAATTGAAAAAGCTAACAGTTTCTATAACAGTGATGATGTTACTCGTCTTTTGCCTGGGAAAACAGGTAAGACTAGAATTCATGAGCAAAAAAGGTTAGTTTTGGGGAATTTAAATGAAATCTATCAGTTGTTCAAGAAAAAGTACCCTACCGAAAAAATCGGGTCTTCAAAGTTTGCTGAACTACGTCCCAAGCACTGTGTCTTAGCTGGAGGAAGTGGTACTCATGCAGTATGTGTTTGCACGACACATCAAAATGTGAAACTTATGATACAAGGTGCAAGATTAAATAATATTACACTCAACGACGGTATAGCAGTGAGTGATTATAAAACCTGTTTAGCAAAAATAATATGTGATGAGCCAGGTACAGCATGTCATCCTAATGAATGTCTTTTATGTCCTGGTGTAGAATTTCTGAAACAGGAGTTAAGTATAAAGCTGAAAGAAGAAATTATATACTGTATCACCTACAAGCAATGGGTATCTGTTGACAGATGTACATTTGAAACATTCAGCAAAACCACAGAAGAGTTTTTAAAATCATTGTGTGAACAGTTGTTGGTCCTAAAAAGACATTCTTTTATAGCAAAAAACAGTCTGAGCACTACACCCATTTAAAGGAGGACTTCACAGAAAACGAGGCTGGGTGATTCCATGCCAAATCAACCAGTCACTCAACCTGACCATTTCAGATTTCAATGAAACCTTCAGAGATCATTCTCCCTAGTGATATAACTGAGAATATATTTTTAATTTTTTTATCTCATTGGGTTTTCATGTAATTCATTTTTAAAATTTAGAAAAATCGTGTTTTTTGGCTTGCGTGAACTTTTTCAATCTTGAATTTTTCAATTTCTATAAGGCCTAGAGAGTTCTTTGACCCCTCATTTTAAAGATAATTTCATAAGTTTTAATTTGATATGCAACTTGACCACGCTTGGTGAAAAAAAGTGAGCCTTTTTTTTTTTAAATTTGAAAAAAATATATGTTTTTTGTAATATTATAAGCTTTAAATCCTGAAACTTTTAGAGTGGGATCTCAATGCGATCAGGAGTTATGGTACCAATGGTATTGTTTTAAATACCAATTAGGGCTATATTGCTACCTTTAACTTTTGTAAGGTTAAAAAAAAAAAAACACATTGGCTATAAGGCAACCAATTTGCATTAGGGCCTATTACAGATATAATGATTTACTAAACCCTGCAATGGTAGCCCTAGTCAAAGAATTCCATCAAAATGATGAGGTTAGTCGTCAAATGCCTGGTAAAAAAGACTTTGTTTCAGTCAAAAAAGATGGCAAACGTGTACATGTTCAAAAGTATTTAATTCTAAGTACATTAAAAGCATCATATGTACTATTTAAGGATCATTGCCCTGATCAGAGAATTGGAATTTCTAAATTTTGTAAGCTTCGTCCCAAGCATTGTGTTCTTACTGAGTCCAGTGGGTCACATTCTGTGTGTGTTTGCACAATACATCAGAATGCCAAATTAATGATGGCTCAGTGTAAAATACCTGAATTGACAAATGGTGAACTCCCGATTAAAACATACAAAGATGTAACAAGCAACATAATTTGTAAAATGCCAACATCTAAATGTTACTTTGCAAATTGTGTTAATTTCCCAGGAAGTGATGATTTGAAGGCTTGGTTTGAAGAAGCTTTTGAGCTTAATAGCATTGAAAATGTGAGTTTCAAACAATGGATGCAGATTGATAACAGGTGTGTCCTGGAAACTACTATAAAACCGACAGAAGAGTTTTGGGGTTATTTGTTTCAGAGTTTGCCGAAACTTTTAAGACACTCTTTCATTGCTACTCAACAGTCTTCCTATTTGCGACACTTGAAAGAAAATCTACCTCAAAACCAATGCATTGTACTTTGTGATTTTGCTGAACATTATGCATTTGTGCTTCAAGATTCTGCACAAGGCTTTCATTGGAACAATGCTCAAGCAACAAAACATCCGTTTGTTATATACTACGTTGATGAGGAAACCAAAAAGTTGGCGCACCTGAGCTTAGTTAATTCTTTCTGATTCTATGGTGCATAATACAGTTGCTGTTCATTTGTTTCAACGCCTCATGATTGACTTTCTTAAACAGAATCTGTGCCATAAACCCGAAAAGCTGAATTACTTTTCAGATGGAGCATCATCACAGTACAAAAACAAATCAAACTTTCTCAATCTCTGCCATCATAAGAAATATTTTGGCATCAAGGCGGAATGGAACTTCTTTGCATCGTCACATGGAAAAAATGCCTGTGATGGTGTCAGAGGAACTGTTAAACGATTAGCTGCATTGGCCAGTCTATGAATGGTGTACAATGATCAAATTATGACCCCTCGCCAACTTTATGATTAGGTTAAAGACAATATTGTCAACATCAGTTTTTTGTATACCACTACAGACAAATACGAGGCAGAAGGAAAGACCTTGAAGAGTAGGTTTGAAGCAGCAACAACAATAAAGGGTACTCAACAATTTCACAGTTACTGTGAATGTGACTAGAGTTTTAGTGAAAAGCTACTCATTTTCAGAGGAATCAAGTGTAGAAATAGTTTCAGCTAATGACACTGATGATGATCTGGACATTAATGACATTGTTGGCTTTGTTACATGCCAATACTCAGACAAGTGGTGGTTAGGTTGTGTGTTAGGAATTGAAGGCAATACTCAGACAAGTGGTGGTTAGGTTGTGTGTTAGGAATAGAAGGCAATACTCAGACAAGTGGTGGTTAGGTTGTGTGTTAGGAATAGAAGGAGATGAAGTAAAAATATTTTTATTTATTTTTTTGAACCCACACCGCCCTTCTCAATCTTTCAAATACCCACAATTTACTGACATACTAGTTGTGCATAAAAGTGAGGTTTTAACAAAAGTTGATCCCACAACAGCTACAGGAAGAGTTTATCGACTTACAGACTCGGAAACCAAAAAGGCAAACAAGAAATTATTTGTTAAATTAAAGATGAAGTAAGAGGTCACTATTTTGGTGTAACTACAACTCTGAGTGCTAACTAAAAAAAAAAACTTTTATTAATTTTACCAGGTAAAACTTTTAGCCTGTTGGGACTATCCCTCCCTTGTTTTATGTTTGACTATGTATTAGTATGATGTATTATGTAGATTTTAAAACTCAGTGTCTGTAAACACCCGTAAAACGCGAATTATAATCCATTATTACTTGTACAGTAACTTTAAGTTTTTTGCCACTCTAAAAGTTTCAGGATTTAAAGCTTATAATATTACAAAAAAAAAGCATATATTTTTTTCAAAATTTTTAAAAAACACTATCTTAAAAAATTAAATTTATTTCTTTAAATTAAAGTATTTTTTCACTAAGCATAGTCAAGTTGCATATCAAAATAAAACTTGTGAAATTCTCTTTAAAATGAGGGGTCGAACAACTCTCTAGGCCTTATAGAACTTGAGAAATTCAAGATTGAAAAAGTTTATGCAAGGGTCATTCCATGCCACAAATCAACCAAAAAATTTCAATATTTAACCTGACCATCTCAGATTTCAATGAAACCTTCAGGGATCATTCTCCCTAATGATATAAATGAGAATATATATTTTTTTAATTTTTATCTCATTGGGTTTTCATGTAATTAATTTTTAAAATTTTAAAAAATCGTCGATTTTTGGCTTGCATACACTTTTTAATCTTGAATTTTTCAAGTTCTATAAGGTCTAGAAAGTTGTTTGACCCCTCATTTTAAAGAAAATTTCATAAGTTTTAATTTGATATGCAACTTACTTGACTATGCTTGATAAAAAATTAATAATTTTTCACCAAGCGTGGTCAAGTTGCATGTCAAATTAAACCTTATGAAATTCTCTTTAAAATGAGGGGTCAAACAACTTTCTAGACCTTATAGAACTTGAAAAATTCAAGAGTAAAAAGTGTATGCAAGCCAAAAAACGACGATTTTTTAAAATTTTAAAAATTAATTACATGAAAACCCAATGAGAAAAAAAAATTTAAAAATATTTTCTCATTTATATCACTAGGGAGAATGATCCCTGAAGGTTTCATTGAAATCTGAGATTGTCAGGTTGAATATTGAAATTTTTTTGTTTGATTTTTCATGGAATGACCCGGCCGTGGTATCTTTTGATTTTGTAGCAAATTATGCCATTGTATTGCAAGATGAGGCCCAGTCTTTCCATTGGAACAATGACCAGGCAACAGTTTTTCCAATAGCAGGGTTACAAGGATTTTGATGGTTTAAAATTTAAAAGTATTATTTGTATCTCTGAATCTCTTAAGCATGATACAGTTGTCATACAATTGTTTCAGAAAACACTTATCTCATATCTAAGATCTAGACTGACCAAATTTGAAAAAAGATCTACCACTTCTCTGATGGTTCAGCTGCACAGTTTAAAAACCGAAAAAACTTCTCAAACATATGCCACCGAGAAAGTGAGTTTGGAATCAAAGCTGAATGGCATTTCTATGCAGCAGCCCATGGTAAAGGTGTATGTGATGGTCTGGGAGCAACAGTGAAACGACTTAATAATGAACAACGCTTAGAAGAAGAGAAAGTGCTTGAAGAGCGATTTCTCGTTGCAAAACCAATACCAGGCCCCCAAAAGTTCCACAGTTTCCTCCCTGTGTCAGATAAAGTAATACTGACAAAGGTATTTTAAATGAGCTTTAAAATGAGACCACTTCCAGCTCCATATCTCAATTGGGAGGCCTGTTAAAGCATTATAAAAAAAATCTCCAAGCCCGTTTTGAACCGAAAATCAAAAACTTTACATAGCTCTAACATTTCACATAATGAACATAGGCTCCTAAAAATTAACATTTTTGCACTATACCATAGGACCATTAAGCATCCCAAATTTCATAAAAATATAAGGAGGTCAGTCTTAAACAATGTGATGAGTTGACATGGAATGACCCACATACTTGATCACTAAGCTGTTCTCTGAGATTCAGAGGTCAGCTCCACAAAGAAATACAAGCTACCAGATAAATTTCTGACTGATTATTTACTTACTGTTGCCATATCAAACTTTTCCATTTATAGCGATCTTGACACACAACTCTGGCTTCATTGACATCCATCACACGACCTTCTTTACTTCATACTCATAGTCTTTTTTCTCATGCAGACATCTTGAATCTGATCCTCTCATGACTTTCTTGACCTTCCTCTACCTTTCCTTCCTGCCACTTGGGCAAAAAAAAAAAAAATTCTTACTAAGCATTCTTTCAACATGGCCAAACCACAGAAGAAGAATAGTCTCCACCTTGAAAACACCATTTTGCTTCACATTACACAACTGCAACACATCTTTATTCCTCACACAATCAGAACATGTCTTGCCAAAAAAACCCATAAGTAACGCATTTCTCCAGCACACAAATGACTCCTATGTTTTTTCTGTAGTACCTAGGTTTCACTACCATACATCAGAGTAGTAACAATTGCACTTTCATGCACAGCCATACGGGTCTCTCTTGAGAACCCATCATTTCTGTGAAAACCTACTAAAGCAGCTATGAATCAATAAAGAATTCACTCTCCAATTAATTTCACCATCTAATTTGTTCTCTCTGTCAAACATGCATCTTAAATACACAAACTCATTCACCTGGTCAATCACTGTGCCTATTATACTTATCTTGCATTCAGTACTACCAGTTTCTTTCTCAAAAACCATAACTTTGGTTTTTCCTTTATTTATACTCAGTTTGAATTTCATGCAAACTTCGTACATCCGGGACAACATTTTCTGCAACTCACTTTTGCTCTATGCTAACAGGACTGGGGCATCAGCATACAGCAATCTGCACACACAGATATTACCCAAACATTAACCAGTATTGTCCATTTTGGTATCATGCATGCACACCTTCATAAAAATATTAAACAGCCATGGTGACATCACACAACCCTGTCTGTCTCCTGCCCCAATAGAAAATCATTTTGGTAAAACACAATTCGCTCAAACACAAGCTGTACTGCCAGCAGGAATGGCTTTCACACTATTAAGTAGATTCCCAGTAATACCATATTTATTCAGTGCTTTCCACAGAAGTACCCTATTTTCTCGGTCATTAGTTTTCTCTAAATCTATGAAGGCAGTGAAACCTTTCTTACCAATGGACAGATACTTTTCAATCATCATGAATAATGCAAAAATTTGGTTAGTACAGCTTTTACCAGGCATAAAACCATTCTGAATATCCCTTACTTTCTCTGATGGAAGACCTCATACTTTATCAATAATGACCTTTCCAAACACTTTTCCATGACACATTCAGCACACTTATACCATGGCAGTTCTTCCATTCAGTCTGATCACATTTTCCTTTATAATAGGGAACAATGACAGCATTCATCCAATCCTGAGGGACCATTTCTAACTCCCAGCACAATTGGCAAATTTCAGTTAACCAGTCAATTACAGTGTCCCCACCATATTTTAACATATCAGCAGTTATGCCATCTACACCAGGAGCCCTACCATTCTGAAGAGATTTTAGAGCTTTAGACACCTCTTCTCTTGAGATTCCTCCTGTGCTTTCATCTCTCACTGTGACATAATCTGCTTCTGGCTCAGAATTGCTTTTGCTTTTGTGATCTAATAACTCGCAGAAGTATTCACCCCATCTTTCACTTAACTCATTGGGCTCCCATATTCCCCAATCCTATTCTTCACACAACTTACAACTTTGTTTCCCCTATTTTTCATGAATCTCATGTACTTTCAGAAAGTTTTACTATCTTTCCAAAAAGCCAGTTCATGCCTTTCCACCTTCTGCTTCCTATCTTTTGCCTTACTCTGGCAAATCAGCTTAGCTGCATCATGCTTCTTACAGCGATATTCATCCACAGAAACTCTACCTTGCAACATCTCCAAATATGCTTCCTTCTTTCTTTTTACTTCCTCTTCAATCACACTATTCCACCAAACATCACCTTTATTGTTATCCACTATTGTGGTGTCACAGACCTATCTAATAGCTTTTTAATATCATAATGTTAATCATCATAATTGCTTTACCACTTTTTTTTCACAGACAACATGTTTCTGACTTCATGAACTTAAGTGATTGTCATCCAATCATATGGGTATCACTCACATACCTGTATGTGGCCACTAGTTCCTAGATCTTTACTGAACATATCTTCAAAAGATTCCCTCCAACTATTAAATGTATCCTGTGCCAATATCAGAAGTTGCCCATCTTTATCAAGTGAACCATTGATTGATGGAAATTCTGTTATCTCTACTAGTCACATGTCTTGGGAGCTAAACCATTGAAACATCATCAATTGTAGTCATAACCCAGACTTTTATCAGCAATTAATTCTGTGAGTGTATGCCATTAACATGTGAAAATGCTATCACTATTGACTAGCCTAAATAAAAAGCTTAAGTGGCTTTAATCACATTCCTTAAGGCATCCATTAATATATTTTATTGTTTCAAGCTTCTTTTTTTCTAAGAAAACTTATGGATATTTTTATGCTTAAAACTTGTAACTATGATGTGTTTGTTGATCAAACATAATATTGCATTGTGTCATGCCGAGAGAGGTGAAAAATTCCACAGCTCACTACCAGTGTTGCATTTCCGAGCAGTCGTTCCAAGTTTATCGGCGAGAGTATCTTTACATTCAGGAGCTGGCATATGAAGCATAAATGGGTGCTAGTGAGCTAGAAATACATAAATGTAGTACTAGAGACAAATGAGGAGGGAGCAAAATTATACACACCCAAATATGTTTATTTACAATAAGCACTGTTAGCCAGGAGGCTAATCTTTACACTTTATAAGTGCTGGGGGATTTTGCCTTTTATCAAGTTCTTATTCCCTCTTTTAGTTCAGGAGGTAAGTTTTCCACAGTTTAGCGTACCTAGAACAATTAAAGTTCTGCGTTATCAGGTACTACTTGGCCAAATAAAACTCTGCAGTCTCTCACTGGAGTATGTTTTGAGAGTCCCTTCCAAACGCAAGCAGATTAATAAAAGTACTTTCAAATGATCTTCCGACCCCAGCTAATCCTTTGCAAACACTTCATACACTTGGTATGGTGCTTGGCTGGCCCTAATTGGTTTAGGCGAATAGGTAAACACAGTATTCACACACACACACACACACACACACACACACACACACAGCTGAGAACAGCAGCTTGACATGGCATTGGCTGGCAATTAGCGCTCCTTCAAGCCCTTAGCGTTGACTGTGGGGAGAGGTAAGGAGGGCCACTTGGATACCTTCCTCTTTCTTTCTCTTTCTCCTCTATTGCTCTTGAAGCAGCTTCTGGTGATGGACAAGAGCAGGCATCAAGTTGGTTGCTCTGTTATTGACCTTTCCAGGGTCCGGTGTTTTCTGTACCCTTATTATGCATGTCCTTTGGTTCGGATGCTCCTGTAGCATCATGCGTTGTTAGATTAACTTCCAGGGGAACGTTTTTCTTCATCCCACAAGTACAACGCTAGCAGGTCAGGCACAGCTGCTGACCACAACTACTATTCCTTGCTTTAAAATTTTCTTCTCTTGGTAGACTGACAGCTGCTACCCAAGTTCAGCCTTCGTGGCTCTTCTATTCCACCAACAAGAAACTGTCTGCCCGGTTTTACAAACACCAGAACAAGCCTTTCTGCAGCCACCTTCTGCTCTTACCTCTTCGAGAATTGGAATTCGACTGACTGTAGAATCGTTTGCACTTTTCTTTGCGTCTGTTAATAGGCATCATTAGAGGCTTTATAGTCTTGTAAATTCTCTCTGCACATGACACTTTTGCTTGTTTGCATCGAAATTGCTGCTGAACCTGCTCCCTTTTGACCCCAAATAATGATAAGTCAGGTATCCACTTAACCCTTTTTGACGTTAATGCCCATGGAGAGACATTTTTATGGGAACTCCAATGCCATGGTTGCCGGCTGTGTGTGGTCCCCATGGTCCTCATTCTCAGTGTGGGTGGGTCTCTCACAAACCCTTATCTGTCCTTTGCTCTGCTTTTGCAAAGGCCTATTAACTGCTTAACTGCCCCCTCCCCCGCCTAAGTATAACCATAATAATTCCCTAATTAAACACATAATTGGCCAAATTCTTTATCAAATTATTGACACAATTTAATCACACTCTTCAAGCCTGCCCCCCCCCCCCGTTATTTAATTATTCTAGGCCCCCAATCTCAAATCAATAAGTTGGTATTTTCCAATTCATATACATATAATTATACATGCCAAGCAGTTCCCCTTTTTTTTTCTTTTTTTTTTTTTTCATTTCCTTCCTAATCTGATATTCAAATCCCTAAAAGTACTTACCTTTTTCTTCTATTTAGTTAGTCTTAGGCAACATATCTAAATCTTCATAAAAGAAATCTGCCTCTTCAGACCTATAACTTTTTTCTAGTCCATAGACCCCCACCATGACTTTTAAATCTATGCAGAGGTGCCAACTTTCTGCAGTACCTATCAGTAATCACCATATGAAGCCTCATCTTTTACACGTGGGAAGCGTATTTCATGAGAAATTAATGTGCGAAATGTGTAATAACCTTATAAAATCAAATACCTTATAACATGACCCTTCCATAAAATGGCTAATATTTTTTGATAACCCAAGTGGGAATGAATATCGGCTAGATATCGGGCCAATATTGGTTATGGCGGCTAAATTTTGGTTAATATTGGATGCATACCTGCCAGCCATATTTTCCTAAATCAAGAAGATTTTCCCTAATATCAAGAAAATTTTCCCATAAAATTAAGATTTGCGACTGTACCAGAACTGTTAATTCATGATTATCTATTTCTAGCAGAGATACACGGCATTGCCTGGAATAGACATAAATAAAGTTTGTTTTCAAGTAACAATGTAAATCGCACTATAAAAAAAAATCCTACCAGGATGAACAATGCTCAGTTTTTATGAGATATGAGATTGTTAGGATTTTTACCCTCTTTCTCTGTGGGCATTGGCCTTTTTCATTGTCTCCCAAAAATATTATTGTAATGAAGGATATTCCAAATAGAGAGGAGAAGGAAAATATGGCCAATTTTGTAATAATATTTATTACTTTTAAAACGTTTTTTACACTTTACAGCCTGTAATTTTTCATTGTTCTTGAAAGCTGGATAATTCTTTCACTGTTGGGAAGCTTTCGGTAGGACATAGGCTATTTCATTTATTTATTATTTTTTATTGTTTTTTTCTGTACTACCGAATAACATCGCTTTCAAGTAGTTTCCAATTTTCCATGTATCGTTCTGCATTGTTTACATACAGTGGTGGCCAAAATCGTGAAAACCTTTCGGAATTAGTGTATTTTTGAGATTTGCTTGCTCATAACACCACTTTTTTTTTAGTAATACCATAAAATTATATATCAGTGGAAAGGTAATTTCATCAAGATTTTGTATTAGAACAACAGTTATAAAGAAGAAAAGTGAAACATAAAAAAAAAATGAGATATACAAAAATTCTCACCATGTCAGTTTTAATACTTAGCTGGGTAACCTTCAGCATTTAATTACGGCCTTACAATGCCTTCCCATGGAGTGAACCAAGTTTTTTAGTTCTGCAGCTGATATAATGTGAAACCAAGATTGAATTATTGCTTCTATTAATTGGGTTTTATTGCTGGGTTGCTAACAAGTTTCTTTAGTTGGCTCCAGAGATTTTCGATGGGGTTAAGGTCTGGGCTGTTCGCAGGCCATTCCAACAGTGAAATATGATTATCTTGAAACCACTTTTTGCACACAGAAGCAACATGACATGGAGCTGAATCCTGTTGAAATATAAATGCTTCATTATCTTGGAAAAGATCACGTGTGGAAGGCTTCAGTTTGGGCGCAAGTATTTCGTTAATGTATTTTTGGCCATTTATATTCCCATTAATCACGTAAATTCTGCTAACACCTTTTGGTGTCATACAACCCCAGATCATAACACTAACTAGGTGTTTCACAGTATATGTAATGCAATCAAGATGCAAATTTTCTCCGATTCTTCTCCTTATGTATTTTATGCCATCACTACCAAACAGGGAGATTTTGGTCTCATCACTCCAAATAACACTGTCCCATTGTTCCATTGTCCAGTTAACATACGTTTTAGCCCAGTTTAATCTTTTCAATCTTTGTTTGAGAGATAAAAATGGCTTTTTTTGTGGAATTCTAGCTTTTAGACCAAATTCCTGCAGTCTGCACTGAACAATCCTTGCACTCAACTTCACATTGCATTGTGCAATTTCATCTTTTATACACCCAGATGATTTTCTTCTATCACCTAGGCACAGTCTCTTAATTCTTCTATCATCACTTGCTGTTGTGCACCTTAGTGACTGAATCTCCTTATACCTCTTCAAAAATTTAGAAATGCCACCTTTGGTTAAGTTTCAACCAATTTTTCTTCTAATTTCTTCATAACTGAAGCCTTGTTCACTTAATAGTACTAGTTTACATCGCTTTCTGCGTGACCAGTCAACTCTTTGCGCCATTTCTTTAATTTTATTACGTGTTGCAAGCTTACTAAATGAAAGAACAAAAACAAAATAAAAACAAAAAAACTTGATAGCAATCACATAACACAGTGACAAATGTCCTCGTTTCAGCTCCAATACATGACATCAATAGCTGAATCCTACTGTGACCTGATTGGCACATTGCCAAAACAAGATGACACCTCATTGGCTCTCTAAACACTCATGCTCGTTGGCTACATTAAAATGAAGGAGTGCAGAGCTGCCAGTGGCGACTAAATAGGAGACTATTGCTATTATTTTTTATGACAGACGACTATGGCTACTATTTCTTACAAAAAACAGCCAAAAGCAGCTATTTTCAGAAAAACCTTGAACTATTTTAATTGTAAGGCTACTATTTTTTTAAAGTAATTTGTGTTGCGTATATCGATGTGCTTGTATAACAGTTTTAATATTGATACACGTGGATATCAACTTTGATATCGATATGTATATGTTGAATCCATGGTTCGTACGCATCCTGTAATTCTATTTCGTCCTGGAAATGTCCTAAATTCTTAAATTCTGTTACATGTCCTGGAATTTTATCCATTTCTGCCTTTTTGTCCCTGCACGATGTTTTGTAGTTGAGGATTTTTCTACTGACATAACTTGTGTCTGACAAATTTCCCTCCCCACCCCCTGCAAAATGTGTGTGTTGGGGGGGGGGCTATCGGTTTTCTTGTTTATGAGGACCGAAGCTGTGTTATTAGCATCTTTTGCATCATGCTTATGTCATCACTTTGTCTGTCCTGCAGGGAAGGCCTTATCTTTGCAATTATTAGTTTGATTTGTAAAATTCTTTTTGTATTGGGAAGCTTAAAATGTGAGAATGATGATCCATTCGTTCCGGGGTTTTGTTTTGTTTTTTCGATGCACAACTTTACCGCTAGAGGGCACAAATGGAGATCGTATCGAATTTAAAATGAATTTCATTTCATATATTTGCTTCTAAACATCCAATTGAAAAAAAATTTTCCTTTCAATGGCATTTATATCGAAGACTATTTTAGTTGCAGTCAATTTTTCAAATAATGCATAAATTTTCTGCTAGGGCATGTAAAGGGAAATCACGTTTTCCCCAATATCTCCGCTTCTAAAAGTCTGATTTGAAAAATTCTTCCTGCGTCGGATACATCTCTTGAGGTTGAAATGTTTTTTTCATAGAAATTCTCATTTCTGGTAAAGAATGGTTTGGCCATCAGGAGGCGTTAATGTTTATTTTGGCTTCTGATGTATTTGCAACAAAATCTGAGCTGGAAACTCGATTGAAAAAATTATTCTGTGAACCGATACCACTCTACTCGGAAAACTTTTTGAGAATACTTCCTGCTTAAAATAGTGCACAATTTTTCCACCAGGGGACGTAAATGTGTAACTTATTTTTGTCCATATCTCTGTTTCTAGGAGTCCGATTTGAAAAATTCTTTCTTTGTTGGAGAACATTTTCGGTGCGAAATGTTTCTCATAAAATTTCAAATATTTCCTAACACACAAGTGTGCCACTAGAGGGCGTATGCTCACATTTCCGTTTACGTCAATATCTGCGGACTAAAACCCCCACTGCAAAAATATTCTCTTTCAATCAGATATCTAACTATGAAAACTCCTGATTTGTATTTTCTTCACAAAATAATGCACAATTTGGCCGCTAGGGGACGCAAATATTTCATCTATTTTTTTTAATATCTGTATTTCTGAATGTCCAATTTAAAAAATTATTTTAACACCAGATACCATTTACCATAGGGGACACTTTAGGTTTGTTTTTGAGGAGGTTTGTGGTTCACAATTCTGCTTCTAGGTGGTGTTTGTGTTTAGCCTATCTCTGCATCTAAAAACCCTTTTGAGAAATTTCTTTTTTTACTGTACGTCATTCACTATAATAAAGATGGAGAGTGAATAAGACTTTAGCTATAATAAGAAGATCCTCTTCAAATTGTGCACAACTTTCCTGCTAGGGGTTGTAAAGGTCAGAACATTTTTCTTGCTATCTCTGCTTCCTGGAGGCGTATTTGAAAAGTTATTTTTTCTTAGCATAGCTTTTGCTATGAAGAATGCTTTTGCATAGTTATATCATGTTTCCTTCTATATCTCTTCTTTTAACTGATCAATTTGAAAATCTTTTTGTCTCTAATACCTTCCTGCTGCTATGGGAAACCTTTTTTGTGCCATTTGTTAATTTTTGTAACATATTTTTTAGCTACTGGTAGAAGTAAATAGCTGATTTTTTTTGTGTGTGTGTGTGGGGGTATTTTACCTTTCTGAAATTTTGTAATGAATACTTTATATAAAAATTTGCCATAAAATCAGATTGCTTTCTAATATCAGAAACTTAAATCTAGTTGTTTCTTAGTATTTTCTGAGCTTCTATAATTAGTTTTTTAATCATGCCCAGTTAAATTACCATGATTACTAATGAATGCAATTGCACACAGCCCTTGGACTTCCTGTTATTGTTTTCCCGTTATTCTCTTTCATTTCATGTTGGAAAATTTGTGCATACTTCGTTTGCTGACAAGTAAAAATTTAAAACATAGCTAAAACATCGATATTATGTTAAAAATTCCTTCCCTAAATAAAATGTAACACAAATACTTGCTCCCATTATTATGTGTTTAAGAAATAACAATCCCTTTGGCCCTTTGAAAAAGTTCTAGATATTTCACCTTTCCAAAGTAATCGAGGTAGTTGCCTTCAATGCACGATCTTAAAAAACAAGAGTCACTCTCACAATACAAATTTAAATTCGTTGGCGGAATTTAAAGATTTTATTGTATATAAGAACTTTCGGGTTTCCCTAGAACCCATCATCAGATACAGGAGAAGGAATAAATTTAAATAAAATGTTACGTGAACATAATATAGATATCAGATATGAATATGACATAATGTCACGTGGCATCAAATTGTCAAACGACGTGGCATGTATCATGGAATAAAGAAAATAAAGGAAATAGAATGCAGGCATACATATAATACTGCATTGTAAAAATAAAGGAAGGTTAGTAGGTATAAATTGTGTTGTTCTCATCAGGAGCCACAACAAAGAGCACTACAGCAGAAATCGAGATTAAGTGATTTCGTCCTCAGTTTGCCTCGTATTCGGTACTGTAAATAGTTTCCAGATTGTAGGTACAGATACTGGAACATTGTCATTGCAGCATAAATGTCTCTGAGTAGCAATTACAATTCTTTCAGTGAACAGCAATGTAGAGACAGCACTAGGTGTTATTCTCCTAATTTCACCTTTCCTTACCCTTAAATTTCCAATGTAAGCATTATTTCAAAATAATTAAATACAAATAGTATTTTATGTATTGATAGTGTGGTATATGAAAGCATTTCAAAAGAAATGCCACAGACCTATGTATTTTTGAGTTTTATGGGGTTTTTTTAATTCTGTAATTTGCTTTAAATTTAATTGAACTAAAGCCAAAATAGAAAAATAAAGTTTTCTCAAAATCAGTGTAGTATACTGTATAGAAAAGTTTAGTAGATATTAAACCTGGTCACATTTTCAGTGACAGTTTTGGTATTTCAGTATTTATCTGTGATTCTAAGTTTCTGATTGGCTGCAGCAGACATCATTTTTAACATTCTGTATTAAATTTGCCCAAGCGTGTAGGAAGTTGTTTGTTGTAAATTGAACAGACATATGATTTCACTATATTTTAAGTAAGAGCATTTGGATCGTATGTCCTGGAAAAAAATCCAAAAGTCCTGGAAATGTCCTGGAAAAGTCCTGGAATTTTGTGATTGAAAAAGCATATGAACCATGCGAAATCGTTGTCGATATGTCTTGTTCAGTTTATTGCTTTCTGCTTTATTGCAAATATAATGGAGGAAAGTCAATGGCAAGTATAGACTAGACCCACATGTGATTAAAGGAATGACCTACTCAAATCAAGATATTCCGCCGAAAAAGTGTCCCGTTTTTCTGTTTGGAATGCGGCAGAGATTGCTGTACTGCAGTGCCAGGAGAGAGCACATATCTTGCCTTCGCCATGTTAAAGACTGTTGTTTTCTGTTCTTACTGAAGTTTATTTGCAGTTAAAGGTATCAATTTCAAGTCAAAAATTTTGTACCTAGAATTTCATGAATGATATGTTCATTGAAATAAATTTGCGTGATTGTTTTTACAGCTTTATTTTCCGAATGACAAGGAAAATGCATTTTTTCGCCAATAGACATTTAAACTCACTTTAGATTATCTACAAACTGTTTAATATAAATTAGGAATTGTTCATAATGAAAAAATTAAGTGGTAATCGAAAAACATCTGGTGAGACATTTCTGCGTATCTGTTAAAAATAACGAGACAGTACTTTTTGTATTTGAGTAGGTTGTTCCTCTAATCATGTGGGTCTAGGTATAGATGTACTTGTATGTATAAGAATTTATTCCAAACAGTGAAATTAGGATTGATCCTTTTTGGAGAGACATTGTATCAAAAGACATTTGGAGACTGGAAATATCCATCTTTGGCTAAAGTTGTAAAAGCATGCCTTGCTTTATCACATGGCAACTTCAATGTAGAGAGAGGCTCTTCTGTGTCATGAAGAGTTCTTTCAGATGAGAAGGCATCTATGTCTGAGAAGATGTTGAATGAGAGACTAACAATTTGAGATGCATTAAAATTGTATAACAACCAAGTTGCAAAGGTGCTAATAACCAAAGAACTAATAAAATTAGCACTCAATGCACATAGGTCATATAGCAACCATTTAGAAGATGAGCAGGGATTAAAGAAACAGCAACTGAAAGCAGAGAAAGAAAGTGCTGAGAGATTGAAACAAGAATTGCTAAATAAAGGATTTGAAGAGCAAAAAGCAAACTATGGAAAGCATGGAAAACAAGATAAAAATTCTTGTTCAAGAGAAACAAGAAGTACAAGAATCATCAAACTCTGTGCTTAAAGAAGCCAGTGAGAGACTAAAGACTAAAGCAAGCATAAGAAAAAACACCTGCAATATGAGTTGCACATAGCATTCTAAAGGAGCAGAGAAACTCTGACAAACGGAAAGACAACATGAACTTGAAGCATTGAAAATTAATAGGGTAGTTCATAAAGGAAAATCCTCCCTAATTGATGCATTTATGCAAAAAATCTCAAAAAAGGAATAAATCTAAGGTTAATGAGAAGCTTTTTTGTCAAGCCTACCCTTATATGCACTGATGGCAGTAGTATATATTCACACTCAATTTTTTGAAATAATTTACTGCATATAACTCCTTCAAATTGCTACCATGGTATAAGAACAATGTAAACTTTAAAGAGGACCTCCCCCCCCAAAAAAAAAATAATTGCTAAATGATAAAAAAAGTTTGTTGATACATATGGGGGGGGCATCACATAAAGTTTTTGATGTCCCATGACAGTAATTTTCAGAAGAGTTATAAAACAATCATTTCAAAAAATTTGAGCGTTGGTTTTATTATTGTCATCAGTGGGTGTAAGGACAATCTTAGTTTTACTATTGTTAGAGCTTTGAAAATTGATCATGGTTAACATCTAGGGATTTTAACTGTCTGCTGAATTATAAAAGTAATCCAAATTAGAAGAAAGTCAAGTTTTTTGTTTTCTTATTTATGTAATTATGAGTTGGAATAATTTTACAGGATAAAGTAATTTCTTTATATTTGTCTCAAAAGCATCAAGGACACTGTGAAGAATGACTGTAACATTATCAAGGCAGGTGTATATCAGTGTAATGCTTCATAACAATTATATGTGACCTACATGGACTTGAGATTGAATTGTAAGACAGCCCTAATCAAATGAAGATGTTTCAGACAGGTTTTTCACATTTATCTTTCAGATATGGGAATCAAAATAAATTGTACTCTTTTACAACATAATGCAAAATCATGTTAAGCACCATTATTATTATTACTTATGAGTTAAAGAGTTTCCAGTATTGAAGAGGGAAATTACAATGTACCCATTCCATTCCTGATGATAATAAACTACAAGTTTTCATTTTTAGTTCTAGGCTTCATGTTTTTGTTCCATACTAAGCACATTCATAGCATTTGATATTTATTGTCATAGCTGTACAAAAGACAAGTTTGAAATATTTCCAAATGTTCATCTATTCGAATGAGATTCTTGATATACCTCATATCAGATAACTATGATTATTATGTGTACAGAACAAAACAAGTGATCATCATAACACTGAACGACCACAACTATGGCCTTTGAAAGAAGAAATACACAACAATTTTTTCAACACAGTGTATGAAGCCCACTTGGAAAATCTTTTACAACCACAAATGCAGAAGAAAGCTCTCCGTACTGGCTTGATACAGATGAGAACATCTGACCTCCAGAACAATGACAAAGAAGGAGGTGTTTTGTAATTCCAAAGCTTGTATCAGGTTAGGTTTTGATATATAATTGAATATTTTTTTGAGGGGGGGTGTAATGGTGTAATTTCCATAACCTTTATAGTTCTGAGTGTCTTGAGTAGCATTATATTGAAACTTAAGATGCCCTTTTTGTAGTGTATGGATGTGTGTGTGTATATATATATATATATATATATATATATATATATATAATTCCCCTCCCCCCACACCAAAATGTGAACATGTGCTAATTTTGTCACCATGGTTTGAAATAAATAAAAAAAATTAACAAAATTTTTTTTTTGGTGTGGAGCACTTATTCTAAAACTCACACTTTTTGGGGCAACTGTTTTAGTCATTAGCATAAGTTGTTAAGGCTACTTACTATTAAGGCTACTATTTTTACCATTAGTGGCTACTAAAGCAACTATTTTATTGGATGTGATAGGCTGGCAGCCCTGGGAATGTTACTTCATATCAACCTAAGCAAGTTGTTCTTCCTTTTTGCCGTGGGTGGCCTAGTGGGCAACATTCGTGACTGCCGCAGAAAGGACCTCAAGTTCGATCCCAGGCAGGTACGAACGCTCGATCCACCAAATATCCGCTGCGTGTGTCGGATGGGCACGTTAAACCATCGGACCCCGGGTACTGGTCCCCCGGTAATAAATAAGGACGTCTTCCTCCCCCTTTCTACTTCGCTTCCGTGTCACTTTCCTATCGAGCACTCTAGCCCAAATCTCCTAGCTTCTTATTTCTAAGGATTGTTTAAGACCTGGGATCAGACACTCCCTTCCTAAAATTCTCTACATATGATCATCATTCTTCCTTTTTCTGGTTATTTGGCTATAACTTTTCATAGAATACAGATAATTGAACAAACTTTGTTGCATTACATTCTTGGGGAAATTATCGTTCCATTTATATCTAATTATATGGTATTACTTTAAAGAAAGTGGTGTTATGAGCCATCACCTCAAAAATTCCCTTTTTCCAAAAGGTTTCCACAATTTTGGCCACTACTATACAACCTGATCACACCCAATGTGAAAGAAAGTAGTTCACGATAATATACGGAATTTTTTTTTTTACTAATCTCGAAAACTAAACCCATTCGGATAATTATTTTACTGTTGGAAAGCTTACTTCTTTCCGGTAAACATAGGCTATTTCTTTTATCTATACTAATACCAATACTAATCTTATATCTAATTTTTATGCATGAAGAAGACCGTCTGTTTTAACTTCAATTTAACCTTGATGCCATTTGAGAGGACCAAGCCTATTGGTGGGAAATCTGTAGCTCCACCCATATTTGAGACTCATGCACCAATTGTTGGGAGTCTGATGAAACCTAATCCTTACAAAGAAAATGCCATGGTAACATAAGCAAAAAAAATACTTACGACAATATGTTCCGCCGGTGCATTGTGTTTTCAAAAATCGGATTCTTCGCTGTATGCCTGAACCGCAAAAGCTTGCGAGGAGTGAGGCGTCACCTGACGATCGTTGCTCTGACACGCGGAGTAAAATTCACGCGCCATTTTGGTGAAAATCCGGAAGAAACTATCTTGTGGCCATAAAACTACCCAAAAATCTGTAAAACTTTCGGGAAATCCGGAATACTTGGCAGGTATGCGGACGTCATTGTGCCGATATTGGCTTTTCTGACATGTGCAATATTGCCTTGTCATTCTTCACCCGATATCAGCTTTGTCAATGCATCCAATATCCTCTTGCCTTTCTTCATCCAATATCCATCCGATATTGGCCTTGCCGATGAGTCCAATATGTCAATTTCAATGGCACTTACTTAGAAACACCACCAATTAAATGTTTTCGTAAAATGCGATCGCAGTTTAAACCTTGATTTTAACAAAGAAGGACACAAAATTCAGAACTTTTACGAAATACACTGAAATCCGTAATTCTTCCAACCTGTCCATAATTCCGTAATCACGCAGCCGAAACCATAATAATTACGGAAAATCAGTAATGGTTGGCACCTCTGTGACCCTTTTGGCAAAAATAATTTTATTTTGAGTATGATGCTAGTTTGAACTGTGTTGCTGCTGGTCTCACACAGATTGTGACTACAAATTTTACTTCTTTATGTCAAAGTGAACTTCCTATTATAGGTCATAAGATATTTACCTGGGTTGTGATAATGTGCTGCTTTTCAATACTCCTGTGTCAATGGCTAATGAAAAGATTTTCTGGAGCTTTGAATCAATGACAAAAGACATTGATACTCATTCTTTCATTCCTTGAGGTACTCATCACTGCATTGTTTTGTCTGCTATTGATCTTAATCCACTACTGACTGATCTTTACATTATAGGAGTGCTGTTGCAATTCATTTCTGTGAATTTCTCGGGAATTCTGGTCACAAAAAAGCAACTTAGATGCACTTTTCTGTACTACAAGACATAAGAAGCTCATTGTACATCTTCTAAAGAAAGAAACATAATTATCTCTTTTGTACTGTTTCTAGGCTTCTGTAATATTTCTCATGTTAAAATCTCACATAGTAAATTCATTTTTCCTGTCATTTTATAAAAAAAAATTCTAGAAAGCACATGATGTGATGACATGTAAAACTACAAATTTTAGTTCCTTATGTAAAAGTGAACTTTTTATTTTATTTTCTGGCATTTGATTTGATTATTTGTAGTAATACAAAATTCAGAAAGGATAATATTTTGTTTTTTGACATTCAGAATTTTTTTTTTTTTACAGACTTATCCATGGATTACTTTTATTGTTGGACTTTTCTTTGGTGCTTCTATTATTCTTCTTATTCTTGTCATTATATCAGGTATTTCAATATTTAATTACTTGTTTTATTTTTCAAATTTTAAATAAAATACTTCTATCAACCTATTCAAAATATATAAGAAATATCAATCATTAAAACTCTGATAGTCAAATAGATGTTACAGGCAGATGGATGCCAAATTAATCAAGCAAGTAGACATGCCTCAGAAAACTTGAAAATTACATCGTCCTGGAGTTGGAAATTTATTAGAACACTGTTTAACAAATCCTCAAACTTTCAGACTGAGAGTACACATGGCAGATGTATGAAAAAAGTGCTGCTGATAAGTGGTATATATTCTGAGCTAGCTCATCTAACTTTCAGACTGAGAGTACACATGGCAGATGTGTGAAAAAAGTGCTGCTGATCAGTGGTATATATTCTGAGCTAGCTCATCTAACTGTAAAACCCAGAGAATTTCAGATCATAAAAACATGTTAAGAAGCATGTGCAGATTTATTAGGTTTGACTAAGAGAATCAAGTTTTACAGTTAAGGTACCCCAACACAATGTCTTGGTGTACTCTATGTCTTTGTTGGCAGAAAACAAAGCCCCTTTTAGCTAGATCCATATCACATTCCCATAGCAACAGGGCCAGGGTGTTGTAAAGAGCTACATGTGTATGCATTTGCAAGGCTTTACCACACAAAGAACTAAACTCTGTGTGCTACAACATCCCTTTCTCCTGCTTCAGAAAGTACATGTTCCACTATTAAGGCTTTAGTTGTGCGCTGTGTGTAATTAATTATTGTTAATGAATTAAAATTAGTAATACTTTGTATACTGGGTGCAATAAGTATGTTGTGAATTAAAATGAATGATATTGTTAATGAATTTCTGGAAAAGACAACATTTTCTCAGCTTAGGTTTGAGGATCAACTGCATGTCGCACAGAGTGGAAGGCCACAGCCACTACTCCTGGAACTTAAATCAAATACTAGGAAATATACTGATCATATACTACGCATCTTAATGTAATCATGAGACTCAAATTCTACTGTTAACTGAATCAAAAGACTGAAATTCTACTGTTGGTCATGTTTGCTTTTTTTTCCACTGAGGCATGATGCTTAAATGAGACAACTTTCAGTAGCTTAGATTATTCAATTTCAGCATGTAATAAGCATAAGAAAAATATGATAGTATGATAGTTAAATACATGGTGTGTTTTTTTCCTATCATTTGAGTGATTAATCCTGTGCACTTCATTGTTTCTAATGTTTTACTTAGAATTTCATGTTGATAACATTGTTTTCCAGTGTAGCTTGAGAAATTCTGAAGAAGTGGGGTTTTTTTGGTTTTTTTAATCTGACATGAATTTGTACCTAGAAAATAGCCAGTATGAATTTTACTGTATTTTGAGAATTGAAAAGAATAGGAAAATAAACCTTTACAATACATTAGAGCAGAAAAATAATAAGTCAACTTTTAATAAAAATAATGGATTGGTTTAGAAAGTCACTGTGCTTCTATTTAGCCATTTTACAATACAGTCGGCCCTCGGTATCCACGGATTCAACCCACCGCAGATCGAAAATATTCAAGAAAAAAAAAATTCAAGTACGTAATTTCCAAAAGCAAAACTGTAATTTGCCGTGCGTCGACTCCTGTGAAGTAAACTAACATATAAAAAAAAAACTTTTTAAGCTTTAAAAAACATTTTTTATACTTGTAGACATCGTTGCCGACAATTCACATTTTAGCTCTACTATCGGCAAATAGCAACTCTCTCTGTGAGAAGTGTCAGAAGAAGTGTCTTTGGCACTTAAAAGTCACCTTGGTAATGAGGCAAATGCTGTCTCCTCTTACACGTGTGGTATCCGTGATCCCCACGTGCGTCCTTAACCTTGCTGACAGTCATCCTGTTAATCTCTTGATCTCCAGCAAAAAGGCGAAAGCAAAACAGAATTTATCAGCACGTTGTTCGAGTATTGTCCGCCTCGCGTCTTGTTCCTTTGCTACTTGTGTTGTGTGCACCCTTTGTTTCTGTGAAAAAATGGCTCCTAAAAAGCAATTTAGTCAAAACAACCCCTTAAAGGCTAAGAGGAAGTGTAAAGTGCTATCTCTCACCGAAAAAATAAAAATCTTAGATCTTTTGAAAAGTGGCATGTCGCTTGCTGAAGTGGGCCGTAAGTTCGGTAAGAATTAATCGAGCATTCGCACAATAAAGCAGAAAGAAGCTGAAATTCATGGAAGTGTTAGTGCTGCCCCTACAATGACAAAAATGGTCTTTCTGGTTCGTGATAAAGTGCTTGCAAAGACTGAGAAAGCATTAAGTGTGTGGGTAGAGGACATGTCACAGAAGCATATCCCTGTTGATGGCAAAATTATGCGTGAAAAAGTACTTAGCCTCTATGAGCACTACTGTCAGGGAGCTGAGGAGAGCGAGGGGAAGGAGTTTTAGGCAAATAAGGGATGGCTGGCTAGCTATGTAAAGCACTACAGCTTCAAGAACTAAAAGATCACAGGAGAATCGGCATCAACTGATGCCGAGGCAGCATCAACGTTCCCAGAAAAGTTAAAAAAAACTCATAGAAGAGAAGGCTACCTTCTAGAGCAAGTCTTCAATTGTGATGAAATGAACTTGTTCTGGAAGAAGATGCTCAATCGTCCCTACATCCATAAGAGTGCCTAGCAGGCCACAGGGTTCAAGGCCTGGAAAGATCGCCTTACTCTGGTGCTGTGTGGCAACGCAGCAGGTCACATGATCAAGCCAGGCCTTGTGTACTGAGCAAAAAATTGTCGGGCCCTTAAGAACAAAAACAAAAATTGCCTGCCCGTGTTCAGGCAATACAACTAGAAGGCTTAGGTGGCGACCATCTTGTTCTTCGAATGGTTCCACCAGTGTTTCATTCCTGAAGTGAAGAAATATCTCGAAGAGAAAAGCCCCTTCTCATAATTGACAATGCTCCTGGACATCCCCAATCTCTCTGCTTTGCTGACGAAAACGTGGAAGTAATGTTCTTGCCTCCTAACACTACATCTGTGCTGCAGCCACTTGATCAAGGCATCATCAAGTGCATTAAGGCGACTTACACACGTCTCACCTTCGAGAGGATTCATGCTTCCCTTTATGCTAACCCTGACTGCAGCATCATGGATTTATGGAAGAACTTCACAATTGCAGACACAATTGTGCTTATTGCAGAGGCTGTAGATGCCATAAAACTAGAGACACTCAATGCATGTTGGAAGCCATTATGGAGTGAGGTAGTCAATGATTTCAGGGGCTTCCCACTATTGATGCAAAAGTCAAGAATATCTTGGATGTTGCAAGAGAAGTTGGTGGGCAAGGTTTCTCTGACATGACTGAGGACGACATCGAGGAACATGTAGAAGAGCATAGAGAATCCCTTACCAACGAGGAACTCGAAGATCTGCTGAAAACGAAAACCTCTACCGAAGATGATGATGAAGCAAAAGATTTAGAGGAGGCAGAGCCATCAATTTTGACACTTGAAAATTTTGCAGCAGTTTTTCAACAGGCGCAAGTGTTAAAGATATGATCCTCGAGTACGATCCTTCGATTGAACGAAGCTTCCGTGTCATCCGAGGGATAACAACATGTCTACAACCACTGCAATATTTGTTTGATGATGTAAAGAAAAAGAAGAAACAGCTTCCTATAACAATGTTTCTAACTAAAGCATCCGCAATTGTGAAGCCTCAACCTTCAACGCTTGAAGATCCTCAGCCCTCAACCTCTACAGATCCTGACATTAGTATTAGTGAGCCTCCTCCAAAGCGTCAATGTCTGCAATCAGAACCTCGTTCTTCCGACGTAGATGTCCTGCCAGAAGGTTTAAGTTAGCCTGGTGTCTTACCACTCACCAATAGTGCCATACATCTCATCACCTCACCACATCGACATTGTAGGCACCATACAAAAATCATCATTGTCATCATCTTATGAGGGTTACCAAGAGAGAAGATCTCAATTTGTCATTACAGTATGTATATGTTCTAAACATACTTGCATTTTAAATATTCTGTGTCTTATTCTATGAATTTCACTTTAAGGTCATTAAAAGAAAAAAAAATATGTAAATGTTGAATGGAAGAAAATGTTACGTTGTTGCTGACATGTACTATGTAGTTAGGCCTACAACAGTTGCGTCTTTACTGAACATGTACCAACTTTTTTTTCTTGTCATTATTTCCTAAACAGTACAGTATAACAACTATTTACATAGCATTTACATTGTATTAGGTATTATATTATAAGCAATCTAGAGATGATTTAAAGCATACACTTAGATGTACGTAGGTTATATGCAAATTCTACGCCATTTCATACACTGAGTGGCCACTTTATTATGACCACCCCTCAGTATTTCGTTGGGCCACCTTTTGCCTTTAATACTGCTTGCGATTCTTCATGGCATGGACTCCACGAGATGTTGATAGGTGGTTTGTGGAATCTAAGGCCATGCTTGATGAATAGCACTTTCCAGGAGAGTGAGATTGCAGGGTTGTGGATCCAGCTGTCTGATGGCTCGTTCAACTTCATCTCACAAATTCTCAATGGGGTTGAGATCTGGAGATTGTGGGGGCCACCTAAGCAAAGTAAATTCACCAGCATGTTCCTGAAACCAATCCTGTACAATACGAGCACTATGGCAGGATGCATTATCTTGTTGAAAGTAGCCATCGCCATTGGGATAAACCATCCACATGACAGGATGCACTTGGTCCGCAACGATATTTAGATGAAACATATGTAATGGATGAGAATACTGTGCTGGAGATGGACAAAATGAGTATCTTTAACCAAAATAAACATCCCATTTGTACTTACTTCATATGTATTATTTCGTGCAAATCACCTTACTTGCGGCAAAGACGGGGCAACTGCTCATGTCATACATGTATAATCTCCAATACCTACATACACGCATTTGAGGTCCAAGGGGTAGAACAATTGTCAAATAACCTACACAATGTGTAAGAGTGTACTGGTTCAATGACCAGTTCACCATTACCATGTAATAGTAACGCTAAGTCCTTCTTCCCATTACCATTACGCTGTAATGCATTACCGATTAATTCAATTACGATTTTGCCCAACTCTGGCATGTTTGACAGAGAGAACAAATTGCATGGTGAAATTAGTAGGCAGGTGAATTCTTCATTGAAAGTCATGGCTGCTTTGGGAGGTTTTCTCAGTAATGATGGGTTCTCAAGAGAGTCCTGCATGGCTTTGTGGAAATGTAATTGTTCCTACTCTGATGTATGGCAGTGAAACCTGGGTACTACAGAAAAAGCATAGGAGTTGTTTGTGTGCTGGAGAAATGTGTTACTTATGGGAGTTTGTGGCAAGACATGTTCTGATTGTGTGAGGAATGAAGGTGTGTTGCAGTTGTGTAATGTGAAGCAAAATGTTGTTAGCAAGGTGGTAACAAATATGCTTCGGTGGTTTGGTCATATTGAAAGAATGAGTGACGAGATTATTACTCAGAAAATCTTTTAGCCCAAGTGGCAGAAGGAAGGCCAAGGAAGTCATGGGAGGATCAGGTTCAGGAGTGTCTGCATGAGAAAAAGATTATGAGTGTGAAATATAGAAGATCTTGTGTACGGCGTGTGATGGATGTCAGTGAAGCCCGAATTGTATGTCGAGATTGCTATAAATGGAGAAGTTTGATACAGCAACAGTAAGTAAAAATTATCCAGTAGTTTGTATTTCCTTGTGGAGCTAACCTCTGAATCTCAGAAAACAGTTTAGTGATATGTATGTAAAAGATAAGGAAAAATGTAATATATATGCCCACCTTCAAAATGATCTTCTATGCTTCAGAACAACTATAGAACTTCTATATTGCTGTGCAGCTAAGAATTAAACAATACTGGAATTCTAGATTGCTTAGTACTTCTAGCCTTTTCTGTTGAAAACTTCCATGTTGCAGAAATGACACCCATCCAAATTGCTTTTCAGAACAATTTCCAAAATTTGTGTTTATTTTTTTTCATTTGGCTTTTTTAGACTACAATATTTTTAATATTAAATTTTCAAGGAAATTTCTTTCTCTTTTGTCAAGCTGTTTCCACTACAACTCACTGCAACTATGTAACGGTTACAGTTAACTACTTGAACTACTTGAAACAGTTCTTCTCATGGTGAAATAGCCTGTCTAATTTGTGGTAGAGTCCATCCCAGTACATTTTGTGATCAGTTTCTCTCATATGTATTCTAATTGAGTTTTATTAGACATTTTTAATATCTGATCAATGTTTCACTGAGTTTTCAGTGGATTGCCTTTTCTAGATATGAAAGTCCACTGCTACATTCTATAGCTGTGAGTTTTCGTATTATGTGTGCAAGTTAATTCTTGGCCACAGGCACACACGTTGACAGCAAATTATAGCAAATCGAATGCGTACCTAATCAGGGAAATAATCCCTGTCGTGTTGGATACATTTGAGCCATTGGTCAAAGAGCTGCCAAATGCCACTGCGGAAAAAAGAGGGCTGATTCAAGTTGATAAAGTCATCAATACTTGTTTGGACCTCCTCGACAGAAGTGAAGTGCGTATCACTCAGGTTATGTTGCAGGGAGCGAAAGAGATGATAATCCAACGGGGCGAAGTCTGGAGAATACGCCGGGTGGGACAAAATCTCCCATCCCAGGTCAGTGATCGTGTTTAAAGTCGTTTTCGCAGTGTACGGACGTGCGTTATCCTGAAGCAACAGGACCGACCTTCTGTCCTTGCCGGTGTATGGCCTTTTCGCCTCCATTGCGTCACTCACACAAATGAGTTGCTGACTATAACACTCAGCATTGACCGTTTCACCAGGTTTGAGCAACTCATAGTGTACAACACCGCACTGATCCCACTATATGCACAGCAACAACTTCCTGGCATGGATATTCGGTTTGGCGGTACTAGTGGTAGGCTGACCTGGATAAACCCACGATTTGCGCCGCTTAGGATTATCGTAGAGGATCCACTTCTTATCACAGGTCAAAATCATGTGGAGGAAATCCTTCTTGAATCTGAAGAGCAAGGACACAGCATCATCGTAGCGCCTAGACTTGTTCGCAGCTGGCTAATTCCATAAAATGTATCCCAGAAGTGAATTAAAAAAATATTTTTTTACAGAGTTCAAATTTTTATAAGTGCTAGAAGGATAACTGAAGTAATTAAAGTTTGCATGAACAACAATTTTGATTTTGTTTTGTGGCAACAGCATGATTTCAAAATGGCTGTCATGTTATGAAAGAGAAACTACTTGAATTTGTGGCCATTTTCCTAGCTGATTTCTACGGAAGAAAAGTTAAATTCTAGGAATTTTTTAAGCAATTATTGAAATATAGCAACTGTGTTATTATTGAACTTCTTTATTAAGAGTGTTGTTTAATTTGTTGTTTAGTAAGCAAATGAAATACTAAGCTTTCAGTGGTAGTGCAAGTCACAAAAAAGAACAAAAGTTTCTCTAAAGTATCATTTTCAGCTATTTCCTTCTCTGCATGTCTCCTTTAGGCCTTGGTTTTAAATTCCGAAATAATGAAGATTTTCATTGAATATTGACTAGTTCAATTTTGTAGTGTAAGTCACAGTGCAGTTAAGTCACAACCACATGATGTGTTGGTAGATGTATTTTAGCGTAAAAAGCCTGTCAGTTTCTGATATTTTCTCACCTTTTCCTGTAGATGGGGAAAACAGCAACGGAAAGAAAGAGGGAACAAAGAGAGAGATTGAAAGCAAGTGGGAAATTTCAAGCTTTCAAAGATAATGAATCAAAAAAAAAAAAAGAGTGTATTGTTTCTTTGTGAATTACTTGTTGATACATTATTTGTGTTTTTTCACAAAAACGTACAGAATATTTAATTCTGCACAGTTTTGATGATAAGTCAGAAGCTTAAAATTAGGCGATGAGTTCTACCTATTCTGGAGCCATCTTCATAAATTTGTGGAGTAATGATCAATACATACATATATTGGTATATGAATTTGAATTTGATCATAATTTCTTTGTGTAATTTCTTAAGCATTGTATTCAGAACTATTTTTCATTTTTTTTTTTTCATGAGAAATTGAGCTGTTGTTCTTGATACTTATGTTTTGCAATACAAGAATGAAATTTTTTTTCCCTCTCAGATGCCAATAAACTATATTTTGAGATCTTATGATCAATTTGGAATATCACAATCTCATTTTCAGCAAAGCACTTAAGTTCAGCTGGACCCTCATCAAAGTCTGAATGTTTGCCAATTTTCCATTCATTCATTGTCTGAAGCACTTCATGGCATCAAGTTGCTGGGTTGCTTAAGGATTCATTTGAATTTGTGAAATATTTTCTCAGTGTTTCTCTTTATTTAATTTCATTGTCATCTTTTAAAGCCTCAGCATCTTTAATTACTTATAGTTTTGAACAGAAGTTCTGTTTACAGATTAAATCACATCGAGTTCCTCCCAGTTCTACTTAATTTACATAATTTGAATTCACCTTCTCTATTTGGAAACAAAATTTGACTAGTGTGCTAACCTGTGTATTTTCTTCAACACTGTCTTCACTTTAAGCTTCTGTGTAGTGAGGTTGAAGGTTGGTTCCATTATCAAAGGCTGTTTAGTAGCTTCCTTTTATTTAAAAAAAAATGTATTGGCTGTGCTTCTTTGGTAACAGTTTATGTAATTTCCCCAGATTATTAAGACACTTCCTCCTTCAGATGTAGCAATCTCCTAACCTGTTTATTTAGAAAGTGGTAATTAATTGGGAATGCTTTCTTCATTAATCTATCTAATGAATACCAGACCATTCTTTTGACCTTCAACTCCAGTTTCAGAGAGATATGGAACACCAGACAATGTCTGCCACATCTGTCAGCCTTATTTGTTCTTGTAATACTCAAACACCATTTTTACTGAGTCATGATATAATCAATTTGATTGTGAGGAGATTTCCATGTACAGTTTTCTGAGAAACTCTTTCAAGAAAGGATCACAAATAACCAGCTTGTTCAGCAAGGAAGATTCGGTGACCTTATCCATTTGTAATTCCAAGACAAGCATCGCTATTATTTTTATAACTGGAAAAGAGTATATCTACATTTCCCTTTTTTTTTTTTTTTTTTTTTTTTTTTGTCTTTCGTTCCAGGTTTCTTTTTTCTTTCTTAATTCATAAAAAAAAACCCATTTACATTTAACTGAAGAAATAGCATCAGTCTTATCCTTTGCTGATTGGCTTTTAAAATTGTAGTGGAAGGAAGTAAAAATAGATCTTTGATTCTGAAATGTAAAAAAAAAAAAAAAAAAAAGGTAGGATGAGAAAAGTCGTATCTGCAAATTTAAAGTTAAACTTGTTTAAATGTGCATTGCTTGCTGTGTATTGGACAACTGCTAAACTGGAGAGAGTTATGATACACTTCCATTTCAGCAACAACAAACAAATTATAAATTTTTTCTAGTTTTGTATTTTTGTATAACATTGGGTGTTGCTTTTGTTGTCCACCACATACATGAGTCTTTTTTCAAATTTTCTTTTATAATATAAAATGAAGTTTTGCCTAAGGAAGTTTTGTGCATGCGTTGCATAACTTTTGAGCATGTGTTGCATAATTGCAAAATTGCAATGTTTTTAAATGAGTTTGCTGAATGAAAGCATACAGGGGGATACCCAGCTCACATTTTTTATATTTCAGCTAGGTGCAAAAGGTCAAATTCATGCTAAAGTGTACAGACGAAAAAAAAAAAAAAAAAAAAAAAAAGATACAATGTCCTTTGATGAAAGGGAGACTTTGAAACCAAAGAAGAGAGATGAAATGAGGAGATATAGGGAAAAGAAAGCTTTAAAAGCTGGTGTAAATGAGCCCCATTCAGGTACTTTTCATTCAAATGCAAGCACTTTTGATCCAAATGCTGATTCTCCAACAAAGGCTTTTAAAAGTGGTAGCTCATTTGGAAAAGCAATTGCTAAAGTAAAGAAAAGTCTTCCACAAAGCCCAAAGAAGTGCAAGGCAGTAGTGAAACAATTAGCTCACCAACTTCTGCCAAACATAATACAACTACCTGCCAAACAGTCAAGAGTCACGAAACTAAGTGATGAAATAAAATCACAGGTAAAAGTGTTTTTTGGAAAGGATAGCATATCCTACCAGGCACCTGGTGTGAAAGATTTTATGATTACTAGAGAAGAGGGCAAAAAGACAAAAATTCAGAAGCAATATTTATTTATGACTCTAGGAGAAACGTATGAAAGCTTTAAAAAAAGAAAGCCTTGACGTGAAAATTGGCCGTTCAAAGTTCTGCTAATTACGACCAATTCACGTTTGTCTGTGCCATGAAATGCCACCAAATTTGTGTTTATTTATCTTTCATGAGAATATTAGATTATTATTGGAAGCAATGGGTTTTCTTCCAAATTATGCCGTAGATTTAATAAAAATGTTATTCTATGATGATAGCTCTAAGAATTGCTGTTATCAGAAATGCATAAATTGTGGAGACTTAAAAAAATTTTCATGAAATCACACAAAATGTATTGGAAAGCAATTTAGAAGAGGAAATCAAATTCTCTCAATGGGTTACTGACAAGGAAAAAAAAATTACACGTAAAAGTTTTCTGCAACACTGCAAGAAGCTATTGATAATTTAGAACAAAAATTGCCAATTTTTGCAGCATGTTTTTGTCAAATGTCGACAAGAATCCTTTTTCGAAAAGCTAAAAGAAAATATGACAGCGAACACAATGCTCTTCACTTTGACTTCAGTGAAAATTACAGTTTTACACCCAGATGAAATTCAATCAGCCCATTGGGTATCAACATCTTGCACACATATACTGCAATGGTTTATTTTGTTCATGGAGAAGAACATAAATCTATACCAATAGTTGTTGTTTCCAATTACCTGCAGCATGATAAATATGCAGTAGCTACATTTAATGATGCCATAATTAAAAAAATTAAAGATGATTATTAGGAGCTATCCATTTCCAGAATCATTTGTCAATCGGATGGAACAGGGCAGCACTTTAAACAGAAGTACTCCATCTGCATAGCTATACTACAACCAGAAGATGTGGAGTAGCATTTTTCTGCTACCAGCTATGGAAAGGGGCCAATTGATGGAATGGGGGGCATAGTAAAACGGAAAGTACGAGAGGCCACACTATCAAGAAAAATAGATCCTCATTCTGCAGAGGAATTTTTCCACTGTGCAAAAGATACTTGTCCTAAAATAACCATGCTCTATATTTCAGAGAGCTTAGTAATAGTAGATAAAGAAAAAATTGATAACTTGTGTTCACCATCAGGAAATGACATTTTTCCCCATTCCTGAAACCAGGAAAATGCATTGCCTTGTAAAAATCAGCCCTTACAAGCTCAAGGGAGCAAATATTTTTCTGCATCCTAAAGAATTCAAAGTAGTGGATCTTGTAAATGGAACAGTTGAGGTGGGAAAATCAGAAGTGGTTGCAGAAAGAGACAACAAAAAACCTGATACCGAACTGAATATAGGAAACTGGGTATTAGTTCCATTTCCAGGCCAAAAAATCGTGAAATATTTTGCCGGACAAATCATTTCAAAAGATGCATCATCAATGAAAGTGAAATTTCTGAAATTTAAAGAAAACAATTTTCAATTTTCTTTGGCCAACAAAAGAAGATTCTGCGGATGTCAAAATCGATCAAAACGTAAAAAAAATGCCTGGGCCAAATTTTGATGGCCGCTAACATTTGACATTTACCAATTTCAATTTCTCAAGATATGTTATGGGTTAATTTTGTTTTGTTTCATATTATACTGGATATATATTGTCACGGTAGTGTAAGTCAGAATTCAGCTGTAGTGCAAGTCACTCAAAGTAATTTCAATAAAAAAAGTTTGAAAACATCTTGAATTATTTTCTGTTTACAGGTTGAACTTCAAAGCCTGTAATGACATAACGACATAACTGTGCCAACAGAATTTTTTTTGAAAAAGCACGAGGAAGAGAACTCGTGTTAAAATGTCCAAATAATGGCTTCCTTTCATGTAGTGTAAGTCACATTGTAATATTTTTAATTTTCAAAAATTTAAGAAAAACAAATTGACAAATTTCATAATGCCAAAAAATTTTATATGGGTCAAGTATGCCATTGGCTTACAATGTTCTTTTTAAAGTACCAAATGCTTTTTTTTTTTAAAGCTTACAATGTATTTAAAATTATCAAATGTAGTGTAAGTCATGCATGGAATTACCCAGCTGTGAGTTGGTGGGCACCCAACGGCCCTCCTTGTGAATCCATCCAAGCTTGTGCAGGCGCTTTGCAATGGCTTGCCATGTTACTCCAAATTCCTGAGTGAGCTCTGACTGTGTGCGACAGGGATCCGTGTCCAACAGTTGTTTCAGTTCCTCATCATCAACTTTCTGTGGCTGTCCCGGATGTTCTGCATCATGGAGATCGGAATTTCCTAGCTTAAACCGCTGGAACCACTTCTTACACGTACTGTAGGACACAGCAGCCTCACCCAAAGCAGCACAGATAATTTGCTGGGCTCCCATGGCAATTTTTTTCAGCTGAAACGTGAACAGGAGACAGTGCCTCAAATGTTGCTTCTCGAACGACATTGCTTTCACCGTCAACTTTCGTCCCTTCTGTCACTACAGCTTCGAGCGGTTATGGTTGCCTGGAAAGCTGTTGGATGGCACTGCGATCAGCCATTATCGCACACAGCTATTTGCATTTGTCGTCGTTCTATGATTGCTTGCGGTTAGGGGCTGAGAATCAAGTTGCACACCTAATACATAGGAGAAACTATGTGTGAATAATTCTTTGCATAAAGTTATCATTTTTTTGATTTATGTAAAGCATGGGATTTATTTTTATTCCATTGTTAAAACCTGGTTACAAGTCTTACACTGATCCTTTTGCTAATTTTCTGGAGAGATTCAGATGAAATTCTGAGGTAATTTTTCTTATTAGCTTTTCATTTCTTTGTTTGATAGGCTTTGAGCTTTATTTTTTCTTATTTTTTTTTAAAATAATTACATCTGAATAATTATTTTCTGAAAGAAATTTTTCCAATTCAATTTTTGTGCAATTTCTTATTTTTTCAGTTGATTCAGTATTTATTTTTTTAACGAACATACATGTTTTGTTTGTTATTACATGAGAAAGTTGGTGTCACTTCTACCCGTAAGTATTTTGACATTCATGTGATTTTTTATGATTTGTGTAGAAATTTTATCTTATTTTGTTCACATTATCCTATCATGTGTTTCAAGCTTCTTGCACAATCATGCCACAATAATGTATGCTACTGCATGTTTCCACATGTGTGTAACTCTACCATATTAGTTTCTTAGCTTAAATTGATAAAGAAACTAAAGCCCCATGACGTGACAAATTAAAACAATTTTACTGGATTTTTACTTTTTTGTTTTGTTTTACTTTATTTTTATATATGTTTTTTTTTTTAGAGTTCTGTAACTCAGAACTTCTGTTTTATTATTATTTTGTGAAAGGCTTTTATTATGAACCTTAATTTTTCTACAACAGAACTTTATTTAGTGATTTTTTAATATGAGTTTCATCTTTACTTCCAAAACTTGTAGGTGTCTGTGATCCTGCAGTTGGCATCTGGCATATTGTTTACAGGCTTTATAGGGGTCCATTTCTAGTTATAGAATTTTTACTTCTGATTGGCTTGAACATATATGGATGGCGAAAATGTGGTGTCAACTATGTTCTTATTTTTGAGCTAAACCCACGAGATCATCTTTCTGAACAGCATCTGATGGTGGTAAATATTACTATTTAGTTTATATTTCAATCACTAATTGAAAATTTAATATTTTGAATAAACTTTTCTGTAAAAAGAGTATGTTTCCTAAAATACTAAAAGTTTTCTTTATATTGTGTACTATTAAAAATACTGAAAACAAGGTCTTTTGGTTAAAATGTTTGACAAATCCATATATTCTCATTTTTAAGGTAGTGCCCAGTTTTTGAATTTGTCATCAATGCACATAAACTAAAACTTAAAGGTCGGCTTACCCACAGTAGACGATAAGTAATTCACAAGAAATAATGCCAGAATTATTTCATAGCTCTGGGCTGTTTATATCTATCCACAGATGTTTCAAACCCTTAGATGACCATCAGAGCACTTTATCAATGCTGAACTGTCCGAGGAGAGAAAGATATCAGAGTTGCCTGCTTTGAACTGGGCAAATGAAAAAAAATATAACCCTGAAGTTAGATGTGGGTATGCTCTATTGGGAGAGCAGATAAAGAGTGTTTTGTCTGCATGTCATAGTTTATTTAATCAACATTTCCTAAATTTGAGCTTTACTCTATCATAATTTGCTTGGGACTAGATCAAAATAAGTTGGGATTAGTGAATTCTCATTCCAGTTAGTCCGGGATTAAATAGGCAAAAACCTAATTTTGACCCCTGGTTAGCTCCTCAAAGAAAGCTCATCTGCCAGGTTAGTTTTTTAAAACTAGTAGTGCTAAAATCTGAATATTGAAATTCTGAAATCTGTATTACAGATAACCTTAGGTTCTCCTATAATGTTTACTGAATATGTTTCATGTGCATTAGATGGGGTAGGGTCATGTTTAGATTATCACATGATTGAACTCTATAATTTGAGATCTTTACATAACTTGTTCATCTCTTTCCATTGTACACATTACGTAACGTCTTGACAAAATTTTCAAAATTGGGTTTGCCTTAATGAATCATTGCCATTCAGAACAACTTTAAGGTCCCAAATTTGTGATGTATGCATGTGTCCGATATTCAGTTTGAATTTGGCAGATAACTTACTACACTGGTATACAAAATTTAATAATGATAGAGAAAATCACACTAAACCTACAGTGCATGGATGGAAATCCAATGAAAGTAGATTAATATGCAAACATAGTGATACCGAAAAAGAAACCATGTGCACATGCATCTTTGGTAGCACAGAATATGCAAATCAGAACTGCGATATAAAGGTGGTAGATCACCTTGCTTTTTATTCTACCCTGTACTCCTCAAAATAGGCTGCACAGTATTATAGTGTCTCGAAGGCAGCATTTAGATGATTCACAGCAGTGGCAGGTTGGAAGCAGGTGAATCCAAGTTGGAGGTATGTAGAGCAATTAAGTATACCGTAAAACGCTGTTCCAAAACTATGGAGGCAGTATCTTAGTCCTAGTACAGGAGATGTTCATCATTGACAAGGCCAAAGCCATCCTAGAACTACCACTGCTTCTGAAGACTGCTATATGACAACAGCAAGAAGACATTGGCAGATGGCAAATAAGCAACTAACTCTGCAGCTTATAGCAGCCACTGGCATTGGAGTAGCTCAACTTGCAGTTTACCATATGTAGCATGAGGGAGATCTCTATGTGAAGAGACCTAGGATTTTTGTTTCCCTAACTCCTTCCAGCAGAGGGGTGCATTTAAGATGGAGTTGCCAACATTGCCTATGGAGGCCAGACAACTGGGCTCATCTGCTTTTCACGGATGAGACAAAATACTGTTTTCATACTAATTCCAACATGCTCTCATCTGGCAAGAACCAGAAAGGATTCACGACAGCCCTCCAAATATCCATGAAAGGTCTGGTTTTCATGGTGGTCGTTTTCCTGCCCTAGGAGGCATCATTACAAATGTTTGCACCGACCTGCACATCTTTCACAGTGGCTCAATGACCGACTAGAGATATAGAGATGAGATTCACACCCCTATGTAGGCTGTTCTGGGGTGTCATTGGCCCAGATTTTTTCCTGATAAACAATAATTCCAGACCACATCAAGCTCAACTGGTAGATGAGTATCTGAAAATAGAAGATATCACTGAATAATGGATGAGTATCTGGAAATAAAAGATATCACTGAATAATAGATGAGTATCTGGAAATAGAAGATATTGATGAATAATGGATGAGTATCTGGAAACAGAAGATATCACTATAACAGATTAGCCAGAATATTCACCAGATATGAATCCTATTGTGCATGTCTGAGATGCCTTGGGAAGTTAGGTTGAAGAATGCCAGCCTCTACCTTTCACCCTTCAGGAACTCCAAGTAGCCCTTTTAAAGGAGTAGCAGTTAATTCCACAAACCTTAATTGGCAGTCCCATTAACAGTATGGGAAGTTGTTGTGAGCTTTGTATGTCTGATAGAAGCAATCACATGCTTTACTGACTGTTCTGAATAACAACTATGGAGAAGGCCTGAATAGAAATATATGGAATAAACATGTAGTTTTCATTGTCATTGCAAATGATGTTTGTTTCTTTTGAGCTTCATCTCTGTCATGCAAGATATTTGATTTTTTTTTTTTTTTTTCCAGCTATATCCAAAAATCATTTACTCAGCAAAATGAATTTGTAATGCATTTAGAATGTTGAAAATTTAGATTTATGCATTACTATCTGAAGGGCTCGGCTGAGACATGCAAATTGAAGATAAAGTTGGATATTTTGCTGGTTGTGTAACAATACTATCATTTTCCAAACCATTCAGTTGATGTCTGACACACTTTGTGCATTAGCACCCTGGCCTGCTTCTAAACCTAGATCTCACTGTCTGTAAGATGTGAAAAGAAGGAAAATGAAAAGAAAAAAATCCTTTGCTAAATCACTTATTTAAATCAAAGCAGTAAAATTAATAAATGTATGAGAAATCATCAATAAAAACTTTCCATTTGTTCAGTAGCTACAAAGAACTGTATTATGTAGGGAAGGAACACCAATTGTAATGAATTCTAATTTAATAACTAACTGTGAAAAAAAACTGCTTCATTATCAACGAATAATAAATTTCAGACAATTTTAAATGAAATGCAGAAATTTACAAATGATGAAATAAATAATCTACACATACCCATACAAAAAGCATAAAAACTGGGATATAATTAGTGCAGCTCTTATTGGAAATACGTCTTTTGAGTTCATTCCTTACAAAATGCGAATATTGAAGACACCTAGTAAATAATATTGTTTTCAATATACACTTTGAAATAATTAAATTGTAGTTCTGAAAAAAGTTCTATTTCAGTACTTGTTTAAAGATAAGAAATGTCTGTAGCCAAACAAGCCTACTTATAAAATCTCCATTTATAACTTCTGACAAACAATGCAAAAAAACATCACAGTGAGCCACATTACCATTACTTCTTCTTGGAAATTTTATTTCTTCTTTAATTTATTCATGGGCCTTACCCAATCCACAGTGACCTTTTAACATACAAATGTTATATTGACTTTTGGTATTCGGTTAAGTTGGCTGAGAATATTAGAAATGCTTTTATCTTGTTTCATGATGAGATTGTCCGATGTATATGATGAATGTATTGTAGCAAGAAAAGTAATGGTCTACTATAAACTTCGGAAATTTTAGATATACATTACACTAAGCTGATTTAGAGGTTAGCTTCATGAAACAAGATCATCTGCCAAATCAAAGTAATTACTGATTAATTACTTTGAAGTGTAAAAAAAGAAAACAAAATTAACTTACTGCTGATGTGTCAAAGTCTCCATTAACAGCAACTTTGGAACACTACTCAAGCTTCTTGTCCTTCCATCATTCCCCTGCCTTCCACTACCTTTTTTTCCTGCATGGATTTTTTTCACACCTCACTACTCATTCTTTCAACATTGTCAAACCACCTGTGTTTTTGTCTCTACTCTTATAATAATATTTTGCTTCAAATTATACATCTGCATCTAGTGTTTTCCGTAGAGCCTTTTTACTGGGCGGACTGCCCAGGTGATTTTCTCTGCCACCCAACTAAATTTCTTTTAATGAACATTTTTGCAATGCACATAATAGTAAGAGTAGAAAACTTTTCCTACATACACCACAAATATTGATGAAAACTGGCTGAAATCTGAGTCGAATATGATTTATTAGGAAGTACTCATTTTTTTATCATTTATGTATAATTTTCTAATGTTGTTTATTGTGTTATGTTGCATTAATGCCTGCCACACTGCTAAATATGTTTAATAAGTATTATAATGTTAAGCAAAATAACATCCTTTTTCTTTCTCGATTGGGGAAGGTTTCCTTAAAAGTACCATCCAGCTGAAATTTCTAGCCACTGAGCTAGCTATAAAAAAAAATCTAGTGAGAACACCATGTATCACATCTTTGTTATGCACATGATCAGAATGAGTCTTGATGCAAACTTTTTTTAATTAAGTAACAAATTTCTTCAGCACACAAATTATTTCTGTATCTCTTCTCAAGTATCCAGCTTTCACTGCCATACATCAGAGTAGGAACAATTATACTTTCATACTCAGCCATTTGCGAGCCTTTTGACAACTCATCAGTTCTGTAAAATCCTCCTGAAGGACATAACTCATATGCATACCATGAAGGTCATTAAACTCATGAAACTCATGTTAAATGTACTTTTGTAACTATTACTCAACTTAAGGTAAAAGAACTTACCTCCAAATCACTAACATCATGTTAGTGATATGGAGGTAAGTTCTTTTGCCTCAAATTGAGTAATAGTTTTTCTAAAGGAGCTATGACTTTAAAAACTGAATTCACTCCCCTACTAATTTCACCATCTAATCTCTTTTCTCTGTCAAACATGTTCTCCAAGTACATAATCTCATGCTCTTGGTATAACTGTGTACCATTTAGGCTGATCTTGCATTCAGTATTAACAGTTATTTGCTTAAAATCTATAAATTTGTGGGGGGGGGGTTTCCCCTCATTTGTTCTTAGCTTGAATTTCATCCTGTAGAACATATCTTTCAACTTGCTTTTGCTCTCTAACAACAGGACTATGTCATCATCATCATCATACAACATCCTATACATACATAAATTATTTTTGTAGCATTCTGCAAATATAACCACATTTTTATTTTAGCAGTTATGTTGCATTGATAGCTTAAGTAAACTAATGTGCATTGTAGCTGCTGTTATGTTAGCACACTGCTCTCATATGCTGTTGTATGTACAGTTCTATGTGCCCTTTTAATTTTGCCAACCATGTTTTCTATTATAATAATGGGTAATGGCAGGCAACACCTGTAACAGAGACACACCATGTCAAATTCCTTTCATCTGGAAATCTATTCTTAAATCTGGCAACATTTTATCCATATTTGTTCACCACCTCATACTATTTCTGTTTATTCTGTGCTTGATGAAGGTAGTAGCAACTACTGAAATGTTCCATTTATTAATTCATATTTTAAATGTAACATACTAGTGTAGGATTACACACATTTCTTATATTGTAACAGGAAACCTCAATGAGCCTTTCATGTTTCATCATATTCTATCAGTAGTGCTGCTGAAATATTTATCAATTTTCATATGTCTGTCAGTTGAAGTCCTAATGTGTGGTATATTTCACAGTCTTTCAAGCTGGTTAATGCTAATCAAAACAAAATGTATGAATTTTGAAATAGGAAATTCACAAAATGTTATTATGAAGATATTGTGTACTTGGGATATAACACAGTTTGAACTTTCACTGTCTGTGTTGCTTTTGTCTCATGCTTAACATTCTTTTTTCTGAGATGGTGCAATCTGCCCATTATCCTTCCTTTCTTCTTTGAACTAAGCAAAATATTTTCCTGTTTTCATGTTTATGTACCTTTTTTTCTTCACATAATCCACAGCGGCTAATAATCCACAGACCGTGAAATTCAGGAAAAGAAAAAAAAATCCTTCATATAATCCACAGTAGTGCATAATCAGCAAACCATGAAATTCAGAAAAAATCACTGCACCTGCGATGTTTATCTCGAACCATAATTTTCTACAGAAAACTCACAATTCACAGGATGACCCAGCAGTCCAAAGAAATAGAAAGGAGGAAAATGATCTTATTAAAAAGCTGTCATTTTTAAGTGTTTTCATGTTACTTTTAAGTGAGTAAAGAGTAGAAATCACTATTTTTTCAGCATTACTGCAGTTCCGTAGTTAGATCAGACAGTTCCACAGCTTGATTCCATAGTGTGCAGTTCTGTAGTTAGACCTGCGGCACCCACAAACTTGTGTGACACAAAGTTTCCTACAGCACATGATCATCTGCAAGAGCAAATAATGCCGCCTTTATTGCATCATATTTTCTGTCAGAATGCTCATAAGTAAAAAGAAACCTTTTTCCCAACTGTTTTCAGAAATCTCTATCTTTGTATTGCATTACATTTCCCTTTTATTAATGCATTTTTGGTAATTTTACTACTATACAATCTCTCATGATCATACAATGGGTATTTTTTAAAAACAAAGTGCTGCAAAAACTTTTTTTAAAAGAGGTGTTTTCTACATCAGTGTATCATTCACTGAACCTAAATTTATAACCCTTTTAACAGATAATCCACAGATTATACAACAATTTTGGTACTTTCCTTCAGTATCTTTCCTATTCTCATTATTGAGATATTCTGCACACATTTACACTCTTGCTCTGCTTTTTTGGTTAATAATGTTTTATACTTGGTGTTATTTCATTATTACATCACTTTAATGTGGCCATTTGCCTAATGGCTGAGAGTGATATTTGATATAAAAGTGTGTATTAACTGTTGCTCATTTCATCAGCATTTATAATCAGAATTCAATATATACTCTGTAATAGAGAGAGCTCACAAGATGTGTATATGGTATGGTACTTGGCTAATTTTTGAAATCAAAGTTTTTCAAAATCGTCTGAAATCACAAGTTTATTACTTACTAACTTGATATTTTCATTTTCATGCATTAAACAAACTTTAAATACCTAGTAGGATTTTGTTTAATGCTAGTTTTGCTCTGGGGATATAATATGCTGATTGTGTAAGATATCACAGCAGCATATTATAATCAGCATATTATATCCCAGAAGATATAAGATATTACATATCACTGTAAGAAGCATGAGGCAGCTAAGCTGGTTTGCCAGAGTAAAGCAAAAGATAGGAAGGAAAAGGTGGAAAGGCATGAATTGGCCTTTTGGAAAGATAGAAAAACATTCTGAAAGTACATGAGACATAGGAAAAATAAAGTTTCAAGTTGTGTGAAGAATAGAATTACAGAAATTATATGGGAGCCCAATGAGTTAAGTAAAACATGGGGGAATACTTCTGTGAGTTATCAGATCAAGAAAGCAAAGGCAATTCTGAGACAGAAGCAAATGATGTCACAGTGAAAGATGGAAGCACTGGGGATGTTAAGAGAAGAGGTGTGTAAAGCTCTGAAATCTCTTCATAATGGTAAGGCTCCCAGAGTAGATGGCATAACTGCTGAGATGTTAAAATATGGTAGTGACTGTAATTGACTGGTTAGCTGAAATTTGCCAGTTGTGCTGGGAGTTAGGAATGGTCCCTCAGGATTGGATGAATACTGTCATTGTTCCCTTGTATAAAAAAAAGGTGATCGGACTGAATGTAAGAACTGTCATGGCATGAGCATGCTGAGTGTGCCAGGAAAGTGTTTGGGAAGGTCATTATTAATAAAGTATGAGGTCTTACATCAGAGAAAGTGTGGGATGTTCAGAGTGGTTTTATGCCTGATAAGAGCTGCACTAACCAAATTTTTGCATTACACATGATGATTGAAAAGTATTTGTCTGTTGGTAAAAAAGTGTTTGTGGCCTTCATAAATTTAGAGAAAGTTTATGACAAAGTAAATAGGACTCTTCTGTGGAAGGTACTGAATAAATATGGTATTACTGAGAATCTATTTAATAGTGTGAAAGCCATGTATGCTGGCAGCAGAGCTTGTGCATGAGTGAATGGTGTTGTATCAAAATCGTTTTCTGTTGGTACAGGAGTCAGACAAGGTTGGGTAATATCACCATGGCTGTTTAACATATATCGTGCATGTGTGCAGATTGCTGTATGCTGATGACACAGTCCTATTGGCAGAGAGCAAAGGTGAGTTTCAGAGTGTGTTGTCCCAGAGGTACGAAGTTTGCATGAAATTCAAGCTAAGTATAAATAAGGGAAAAACCAAAGTTATGGTTTTTCAGTGAATAACTGTTAGTACTGAATGCAAGATAAGTCTAAATCTCATAGTGATTGACCACGTGAACGAGTTTGTGTATTTAGGAAGCAATATTTGGCAGGGAGAACAAATTTGATGGTGAAATTAGTAGGTGAGTGAATTCTTCATTAAAATAGCTGCTTTAGGAAGATTTCACAGGAATGATGGGTTCTCAAGAGAGCCCCAAATGGATGTGTATAAAAGTTTAAGTGTTCCTACTTTGATGTATGGCAGTGAAACCTGGGTACTGCAGAAGAGACATAGGAGCCATTTGTGTGCAGGAGAGGTGCAGTGCTTATGGGGTGTTTGTGGCAAGGCACTTTCTGGTCATGTGAGGAATGAAGATGTGCTGCAATTGTGTAATGTGAGGCAAAATGTTAGTAAGGTGGATACTAATATTCTTAGGTGGGTTGGCCATGTTAAAAGAATGACTGATGAGATGCTTACTAAGAAAACATTTTCAGCCCAAGTATCAGGAAAGAAAGGTAGAGGAAGGCCAAAGAAGTAATGGGAGGACCAGATTCAGGAGTGTCTGCATGAAAAAAAAAATAATATGAGTATGAAGTACAGAAAGTCTTGTGTACGTAGCGTAATGGATTTCAGTGAAGCTTGAGCTGCGTGCCAAGATTGCTGTACAGTAGTTGCCAAAATTGTGGAAACCTTTTGGAAATAGTGTATTTTTGAGGTTTGATGGCCCATAACACCACTTTTTTTTTTTTTTTTTTTGAGTAATACCATAAAGTTATATATCAGTCAAAAGATAATTTCATCAAAAATGTAAGGCAATAACTTTTATTAAGGATTTTGTATTAGAACAGCAGTTAAAAAGAAAAGTGAAACACAGAAAAAAATGAGATATACAAAAATTCTCACAATGTCAGTTAATACTTAGTTGGGTAACCTTTAGCGTTAATTACGGCCTTACATGGAGTGAACCAAGTTTTTTAGTTCTGCAGCTGTTATAATGTGAAACCAAGATTGAATTATTGCTTCTATTAATTGGGTTTTATTGCTGGGTTGCTTCTGACTAACAAGTTTCTTTAGTCGGCTCCTTAGATTTTCAATGGGATTAAGGTTTGGGCTATTCCCAGGCCATTCCAGCAGTGTAATATGATTACCTTGAAACCACTTTTTGCACACGGCAGCAACATGACAGAGCTGAATCCTGTTGAAATATAAATGCTTCATTATCTTGAACAAGATCACGTGCGGAAGGCTTCAGTTGGGCTCAAGTATTTCATTAATGTATTTTTGGCCATTTATATTCCCTTTAATCATGCAAATTCTGCCCACACCTTTTGATGTCGTACAACCCCAAATCATAGCACTAGCTTTTGTTTCATGGTACATGTAATGCAATCATGATGCAAATCTTCTCTGATTCTTCTCCTTACGTATTTTATGCTGTCACAACCAAACAGGGAAATTTTGGTCTCATCACTCCAAATAACACTGTCCCATTGTTCCGCTGTCGAGTTTACATGGGTTTCAGCCAAGTTTAATCTTTTCAATCTTTGTTTGAGAGATAGAAATGACTTTTTTGTGGAATTCTAGCTTTTAGACCAAATTCCTGCAGTCTGCACCGAACAGTCCTTGCACTTAACTTCACATTGCATTGTGCCATTTCATCTTGTATACATCCAGATAAGTTGTGTGAGGAATAGAATTATTATATTATTATTATTATTATTATTCATAACATCTATGAAAATGCAAGTGCAAAGATTCTGCTATTTGAGAATACAGCACCCATAAAAATTGGAAAGGGAGTGAGACAAGGGGATGCTATATCTCCCAAACTCTTTAATGCCACATTGAAAAATGTCTTTCAATCACTGAACTGGGAAAACAAAGAGATAAAAATTAATGGAGATTATCTAACTCACCTTCGTTTTGCTGATGACGACGTCATTTTTGCAACTACCCCATCAGAGCTGCAGAGTATGATCCAGGAACTTGCTGACAAGAGTAAAGAGGTGGGATTAAAAATGAACTTTCAGAAGACAAAAGTGATGTACAATGCTTTTACAAGAAATGTAGATTTATCGATTGATGGGGAAAAGCTGGAGACAACCAAAACCTACTTTTATCTTGGACAGCAGATATCAAGTGAGGGTCACATTGATGAAGAAATTAATTGGCATATAAAACTTGCCTGGAGAGCTTTTAGAAGAAACAGCATAATTTTCAAGAGCAATATGCTGTTATGTCTTAAAAGAAAAGTGTTTGATCAATGCATCCTTCCAGTGCTTACGTATGGTGCAGAGACATGGACCTTAACTAAAAGAGACATACAAAGACTGCAGACAACTCAAAGAAGCATGGAGAGATGCATGCTTGGTGTAACCAGGAGAGATAAGAAGAGGAACTCGTGGATCAGAAAAAGAAAAATGACAAGAGTGGAAGACATCATGATCAGAGTAAAATCCCTAAAATGGCAATGAGCTGGATATATTGCCAGAAGGACAGACCATTGATGGACAGCTGAAATTTTAAACTGGATTCCGAGGGACAGCAAAAGGCCCAGAAGAAGACCACATGGGAGATGGGTGGATGAAATTCGAAAGTATGCGGGAATAACATGGAGGAGACTGGCGCAAGACAGACCGTTGTGGAAGAAACTTGGGGAGACCTTCGTCCAGCAGTTTATTGATAATGGTTGATGATGATGATGCCATCCAGATAATTTTTTTCTGTCACCTAGGCACAGTCTCTTAATTCTTCTATCATCACTTGCTGTTGTGCACCTTTTCCTGCCTTTACCAGTCTGGTTTTGAGGTGACTGAGTCTCCTTATACCTTTTCAAAAATTTAGAAATGCTACCTTTGGTTAAGTTTCCACCAATTTTTCTTCTAATTTCTTCATAACTGAAGCTTTGTTCACTTAATAGTACTATTTTACATCACTTTCTGGGTGACCAGTCAACTCTTTGTGCCATTTCTTTAATTTTATTACATTTTACAAGCTTACTAAATAAAAGAACACACCAAAAAAAAAAATCAACCAACTTGATAGCAATCACATAACATAGTGACAAATGTCCTCCTCTCAGTTCCAATACATGACATCAATAGCTGAATCCTACTGTGACCTGATTGGCTCATTGCCAAAACAAGATGACACCTAATTGTCTCTCTAAACACTCATGCTCATTGGCTACATCCAAATGAAGGAAAGGCACTTCATGTCAACCTAAGCAAGTTGTGCTTACTTCTTTGGTTATTTGGCTATAACTTTTCATAGAACACAGATAATTGAAAAATCTTTGTTGCATTACATTCTTGATGAAATTATCTTTCCATTGATATGTAATCTTATGGTATTACTCCAAAAAAAAAGTGGTGTTATGAGCCATCAAACTTCAAAAGTACACTTTTTCCAAAAGGTTTACATAATTTTGGCCACTACTGTAAATGGAGATGTTTGATATGGCAACAATATGTAAATAATCAGTTAAAGATTTATCTGGTGGATTATCTTTTTTTGTGGAGTTAACCTCTGAATCTTAGGGAGGAACAGCTTAGTGATATGTATGTATGTGTAAGATATCACTGTTATCATCTCATTTTTCTGTGTCATTTCTCATGGTTTCATTGATTTTTTCCTGTAGCTGTCTGGCATTTTTGCTGTGCTGTGGGCTTTCAGTGTATTAGCATTTCAGTACAGTTCCTGGTTATCAATCCCAGCCTATTCAAGCCCTTTAGCACTCATTGTGATAATGCTGCTCTTCCTCTTCAATCCAACGAAGACATTGTTTTACCGTGCCAGAATCTGGTTGCTCAATCTGCTGGTCAGTATGTTTAAATTCCCATTGAGTCATAAATTCATTAAAAAAATATTGTGTGTGTTAAATGGCATCTAAATATTTTTTAAATTAATTTTTAATAAAAAAGTGAAAAATTATTTAAATCTTTTCACTTTTTTATTCACTTATTTGGGCCTGTCCACTGTGATAAATGCTTTCAAGAATTAATCAAGTAAAAATAAATGAGGTAAGAAAAGAAAAACATAAGCTGCTCGTCTAAATTCATTTTCCCTTACAAGTTGAGATGATTGCTTTGGTGTGATCATTTCTTCCCTGCTATAAAATTCTCGTGGTCAAAATGCTAATCAGATTTGTGGGGTGATAGTGCATAAAAATGCAGCAGGTAGAGCAGTGAAAATTACTGCTAGTAGGACATGATTTGATGTAGATATAACTCGATTATTTATTACAATAATAAAAATCTATTAAACATAAACAATCAAAAGAATAGAATTCAGCGACAACTCTCAATCACAACCTTACGCTGAAAAGACAAGAACAGCTCTGTTAATACTTTTGTCGTTACAGCACGTACGTTTGAAAATGCTTGGCACGAGAACAATGTGTGACATAATACATATACATCTCACTTGACTTGAATTACATTGTACAATAACAGATGAATTAATTATGTCATTACATGAGAATAAATATTAAATATTAAGGATTGATTTCCAACAATCCCCCTCACAATACTTGTTTTGATTATATACAAACATTTTGTGAGTTTTCCCCTCATTAACATAACTCAGCACTAGTGAATCATGACACTTACATGCTAAATTAAACAACAGTGAATTCGAATAACTCGCAACACTCATTATGCTTATTAGCATTTAGTCCTTTTGTCAAAATATCTGCAATCATGTTGCTAGAACTCAGGTATTTTACAATAATTTTACCTGTTTTATATATTTCTCGAGCGAAATGATGGTGAATGTCAATATGTTAGTTTGGTCCTCGAGTGATAGACAGGGTTGCGCACCAGGGGTGAAGAAAATTTTCAGGGCCCAATATTTCCCCAGAACGCAATTTTTTTCTGTCCGAAATTTCCCCCAAAACTGTAGCGGACTTTCATACAAGTTTAAGCGAGTATTAGATCTATATGTTGATGATTAAGAACTAATCCTTAAAGCCTATTACTTAAAAATTTGAAAAAAAAAATAAACCTTATATTTATTTTAGATTCAAAATGTCTGAAACATTTTTGGGTCTAGGTGAAAACAGTGGTGTGGCAGAGAGTCTGAAAAATAAACAGCTAAAAAAATTCTTCAATGAACTATAATTTATTTCATTCTAGTATTTCAGGCGTATAATTGTGCCAGATAGTTTTACTGAATGAAATTTAAATTAGACTTAAATCCTTTGAAAAATGCATGGGTCATTTGCTTTAAAATGTGCAGCACCCCTAATAATTTTTCAGATCGGCGCCTACGACACATAAGCTGCCATTAGTTTCGGAAATTTTTTATTAGCATGACTAGTGGTTGCGCTGTACTTATTACTCGTGCCACGCTGTCTGCGACTTGTCATTAGTAAAGTCGTTTGGGCTTGGTGAACCATATGCCAGTGGCAGTCTGCAGTACATCACTGTGCTCATAACTTCTTGTATTTATAACGACATGACATTTTTCAAAATGATTACCTGATTACCGTGCAGTAAATTACTCTTATCTTTTGCGTTATACTCGTTGTTAATAAGTAAGTAAATTTTTTGTTTTATTATTATTACTACTATTATTATTACCTACCCACGGGCAAAAATTTCCCCAGAGCTGCCTTAATTTCCCCCGAACCTCGTTCGCGAGTTCGGACAAATTCTGCACCCCTGTCGCGCACTAGCTTCTATGCTGACTGATTATCACAATAAGCATGTGTCGGTGATGTCATGGGTTGTAAAGAAAGTTCACTAAGGAAATTTCTTAAATACACAGTTTCTTTAGCAACTTCAGAGAGTGCCATGTATTCGGCTTTGGTAATTAACAAAGAGACAGTTCTTTGTTTCTTGGATTCGCAACTTATTGCTCCTCTGGAAAATTTGAATACATGTCCGGTGTAGGATTTTCTATCATTAACATCGGAAGCCCAGTCTGCATCTACAAAAAGCCATCAGTGGCTCTTTTGCATAATTAAATTCAAGCCCCAGGTTTTGTGTACCTTTTAGATATCTCAATATTCTTTTTGCTGCTATCTTGTGAGCTTTGCCTGGATTGTTGTTGAATTGGCTGAGAAAATTCACAGCATGCGTGATATCAGGTCTGGTGACTACAGAAAAATACATGAGCGAACCAATAATTGAACGATACGGGATATCTTTCATTTCAGATTTTTCTTCTTCTGTTTTAGGACACATTTCTTTTGTTAGCTTGACACTAATATCCAAAGGGGTTGTTACAGATTTAGCATCCTGCATTTTGAATTTATGTAGAACATCTTGTATAAATTTCTTTTGCGACATTATTATGCCATTTGCATTTTGCGCAAACTCAATGCCTAAACAGTAATGCAAGGATCTTAAGTCCTTCATTTTGAATGAACTGGCCAACTTATCCCTTATGGTTTTGTAACTATCTTTGCTGCTTGCAAATACCATCAAGTCATCAACATAAACAACAACAATGACTTCATAAGTACGATTTTTCATGTGGTAAACACATTTATCTGAATTAAGTGACTTGAAACCAAGAGATTTCAGTTTTTCATCCAGTTTCTTAAACCATTTTCTGCCGGGTTGCTTAAGACCATAGATTGATCTTTTTAATCGGTAAACTTGATCTTTGTTGGGTTATTTTTGGAAACCTTCCTGTAGTTCCATGTATATTTCTTCATCCAAGTTTCCATTTACATATGCCATTACAAAATCCAGCTGGTAAGCCATTAAGCCATTTTTAATAGCATGAACGATTACAGTTCAAATCGAGCTTAATCTGGCAACTGGTGAAAAAATTTTCATAATCAATTCCTGGTGTTTGAGAGCACCCTTTTGCAACCAGTCTAGCTTTTAACTTTTCAATACTGCCATCTTGATTGAATTTCGTCTTTAAGACCCATCTGCAACCAATAACTCTTTTGTGTTTTGGTCTTCATACCAACTCCCATGCTTTCTCCTTGACGAGAGCATCATATTCGCTTTGCATAGTGATCTTCCAGTCTTTACTTTGTGTACCATTTAAGGCTTCATAAAGATTAGGATTAGCTTCAACATTATTGGCTAACTCAGCTGTTTCAGTAATGTCAGCGGAAATCGTTTGATACTGCTTTGTAGATCTGCCAGGTTTTTCAGTACAAACTTTTCTAGGACGGCCAACAGTCCTCATCTTTGTTACTGTGTGACCTTTGTTTGTAAACAATGGTGAATCTTGATCTATTGAGGAATATGGCATGAATTCCACTGACGTAAGTTCCTGTGATGTGTCTGGCTGTGAGTCATGTCTTCTGCTACCATTTCTTCTGTCGTAACATCTGTTTCACTCTCGGCGTCCGGTGTGCTATTACCATCGGGTGAGCATGTTGTGTCACTCATTTCGGCAATTGGAATAGGCATTTCGGATGACATGAGCAGTTTAAATTCATAACCATATGGAAGGTTATCTTTGAATTCGTCAATAAAACGGATGTCACGGCTTTCGACTGTTTTTCTGTAATTTTTGTTCCATAAGCGGTATGCTTTGGATTCCACTGAATAGCCTGCAAATATGTGTTCTTGGGATCTCGGGTCGAATTTACCTTTTGATCGCTTATTCAAAACATAAGCTTTATGCCCGAAAACCTTGAAGAATGATACATTTGGTTTAGCGCCAAATAGAGCTTCATATGAGGTAATTTTCCCATTTAAACTTCATGTCGGAGAACAATTCCTCAGGATTACAGCTCAGTTTATTGCTTCTGCCCAAAAGCTAACAGGTAGTCTTGATTGTATCAACAAACATCTCGCCATTTCGCCGATTGTGCGATTATATCGCTTGGCAACTCCATTTTGTTGCGGTGTTAATACTGCATATTTTCTCCTGCATATTCCTTCATGCTCCAGATAAGCGTTGAATTCTGCTCCGCAATATTCGAGCCTATTAATTATTGGTACGGAGTGTTTTGATTTTTACTCTTGTACAATTTTCGATTTCGGCCTTGAATTTCAAAAAAGCTTTCTTTACTTCATCTTTTGTTTTAAGACAACATATTTCAGCATATCGTGACTTGTTGTCAATAAAAGTAGCAAAATAGCGTGAACCACCAAGAGATTAGTTGAAAGCCCAAGAGATTGGGTTTTCATTGGTCCACAGACATCTGAATGGACAAGGTCCAGCAATAGTTTGCTTTCGAATTGATTCCTTCGGAAAGGGTTTTGTCATCTGTTTTGCCTGAGTACAGACTTTACAGTTCCTTAGGGTATCCTTATTTTGAAAAGTGGGTCCTTGCACCATTTTATCTGCTTTAAGCCTTTTCAGATCATTCTCATTTAAATAACCATATTTTTCATGCCATTTTTGAAATTCTGTGACTGTCGCCACATTTTCATAGCGTGGTGTAGCATAATATAATTCACCTTTTCTAACTGCTCGAAGAAGTATGGTTCCATTAGATTCAACGACTCTGGCTTCTTTTTGGGTCAAAATAACTGAACAGTCATTTGCTGTGGCTTTTGACACAGACAGTAAATTACTTTTCAACTCAGGAACACAGAGCACATTTTCCAACCGAATGATGTTTACTTCTTTTCCATTTGGTACTGCGATCCGTGTGGATCCTTTTCCAGTTACTTCTGCTGTTTTGTCAACTGCAAGATTTACAAAACAATTTGTATGTTTGTTTATTTCAGAAAACAGATCTTCGTCATTGCACATATGCAACATTGCTCCGCTATCTAAGCACCATGCAGATTTTGCATTGTGATTGGCGTTCATGGTTATAGCAGTATGTGTGCTTTCATTTTTCGATTTTGTTACCATGGAAGCTTCTTGTCTTAAGGATTCTGCCTTTTTGTCAGCAATTCATTTACGACATTCAAAGGAATTGTGACCCATCTTCGGACAGTAGTTGCATTTATAACAACGGAACACTTTGTTGTTCCTTCTGTTGTTCTTCCCTTGATTCTACCTCCAGTTGCTAGAGCTTATCTTCGGGTTCGAATTACTCGGTCTGTTGAAAGACAAGTATGCTGTTTGGCAATTTGGATCCCTTTTTTACCCTTTCCAACCGTAGGTTGAAGAAGCGTATATGCTCCAGCTTTGTCCGTCCGTCCGTCCGCACGATAACTGGCATAAAAATGGTTTCATTTCGATGAAATTTTAGTATGTGGTAGGGAACCACCTGGGAACGAACCCTATTGAAAATGGGACAAATGGGATCAAAGGTCACGACGTAGGAGTGGGATCCATTCCATTGCACTTATGCGTCATAACTTGCATAAATACGGTTCGATTTCAATGAAATTTTACTATGTGGTAGGGGACCGCCTGGGGACAAACCCTGTTCAAAATGGGTGAATTGAGGTCAAAGGTCCGGACATAAGAGCGGGATGCATTCCATTGCCCTTATGCGTCATAACGTGCGTAAAAATGGTTCGATTTCGATGAAATTTCAGTATGTGGTAGGGGACCACCTGAGGACGAACCCTATTGAAAATGGATGAAATGAGGTCAAAGGTCAGGACATAGGATTGTGATCCATTCCATTGCCCTTGCCCTATTTATTAAGGTGGACATCAAGTAATTTTGCTTCCTATACTTCCAATGGAAAAACTTTTGTACACATTTCCTTCACAATTAATGTGTTCCCAAGGATGAAAATTTGAACATCGATTAAAAAAACTTCATATTATAACTTGGAATACTTAATATTTTCTAAAACATAACCATAATTTTATTAAAAATCAATAACTTTTCCTTTGGTGGTGTTGAAACCAGAAAAAACATGGCGCGACCTGTACTTTGATGACGTCAGTAGAGAAACAAATATTGGATTGCATAATTATGGTTATGTTTTAGAAAATATTAGGTATTCCAAGTTATAAAATGAAGCTATTTTAATCGATGTTCAAATTTTCATCCTTGTGAACGTATTAATTGTGCAGAAAAAAGATGGTGCGGCCTGTATTTTCATGACGTCAGTAGACAAACAAATGTAGGATGGCATAATTATGGTTATGTTTTAGAAAATATTAAGTATTGCAAGTTATAAAATGAAGATATTTTAATCGATGTTAAAATTTTCATCCTTAGGAACGCATTAATTGGGAAGAAAATGTGTACAGAAATTTTTCCGTTCGAAGTAGAGGAAGCAAAATTACTTGACGTTCACCTTAAAGGAGCAATTTTTGTATGTATGTAAATTTTATTTTGAAAACGGCTCTAAGGTTTTTGATGAAAGTCGTTAACCTACCGTTTTCTGGTACTAGAAATCGATTTAGGTTGATCTCGAATTTAGGAAAATTTGTTTAGTGGGTTAAATAACCACCCCGAATTACCACGTTTTTAGTGTAGTGTCATGGTGTCGAGCCATTAGATGATGGCGCGCGGTCACGCCATCTGTCTCATTACGTCACGCGTTGTGCGTGGATACTATTAAAGTTTTATGACGTCACACCCCTGCGAGCAGATGGTCGCGATTCCCATCTGCCTCATTACGTCACGTGTTTTGTGCGTATGTTCGTCTGCGCTATAACTCGCGTAAGAAATCTTTCGATTTCGATAAAATTTTAGTATGTGGTAGGGTAACACCTGGGAAAGAACCCTATTGAAAGTGAACGAAATGGGGTCAAAGGTCAGGACATAGGAGCGGGATCCATTCCACTGCTCTTATACGTCATAACTAACGTAAAAAGGTTCGATTTCGATGAAATTTTAGTATGTGGTAGGGGACCACCTGGGAACAAACCCTATTAAAAATTGGCGAAATGGGGGTCAAAGGGCAGGACATATGAGCGGAATCACTTCCATCGCCATTATGCATCATAACTTACGTAAAAATGTTTCGATTTGGATTAAATTTTAGTATGTTGTAGGGGCCTGACTGGGGACGAATCCTATTGAAAATGGGCGAAATGGGGTCAAAGGTTAGGACACAGAAGCGGGATCTATTCCATAGCCCTTATGCATCATAACCAGTGGCGACTTTTCAGGTGAAGTAGGTGAAGTGCCTCTTCACCTATTTTACTCAAAATAAAGTTTTATTCAGTATTTTTTTATAATATATTCTTTTTTGCCTTTATTCAGTTCCAAAATACTCAAAATTTTGAATAGATATTAATTCACATGGCGCGCTCAATACGGAAAACAAATCCTTATACGCAAAACAGTGCAAGGGAAGAGCCGAAATGAGAATGCTTGGAAGTCTGCAGTTTTAGGCCGAGTTGCCATGGTAACTGTGACGTCACCCTCCCCAATCTGCTCGCTCAAGTGAAGTGTTTCAGCTTCACGCGCCTTACCTCTGCATCTTTCAGTTTTTTAGCGTAAAGTCGTGAGAGATCACGGTGGAGTGGGCGGACTACCAGGCTACTATGCAATCTGCTAGGGATTTTTCCTTGTAATGCTGTGGTACATTATTTTCCGAGAATTTGTTCTTTCGTACTTTGTGATTATTTGTTGCAAGCTTTAACGGATATTTTAGGTTTGTGTACAATTTAAATGATAGTGATAGTTTTTAGTATGCATCCTGTGGATGACATTGTAATTTATTGCAAACTCCATTTACTCTGTGGAAAGATGAAGATGAAAGAGACATTTTGCTTCAAGGACGACCAACGGATTCACTGACAATTGTTGCCAAGAACGAAATCAAGAAGAGCGGTAAATCTAACAATATTAATTTTTAAAATTGTTAGTTTACTGAATATAAATGGATTTGCAGCACTTCTGTGTTAATTTTTTTTTTTTGGGGGGGGGGGGGCCTGCTTACTTTTTAGTAATAAACATTCGGCGTGGAATAAAGACGGATTCTCAGATTTTTTAAGCGTAACATGTTCACTTCATAAACATCGTGATTCTAGCGAACTCCTGAAATGCGGATTAATGTTAAGGAATTTTGAAAATATTCAAAACACCATTGCCGATGCCCTGAGGAAGATTGCTAGGCTTTTGAAAATGCATTTTAACGAAAACGTTCGTTTAAATAGACTTTTCCTGCAGACAGTGATTGATGCAGTATTAGTCTATACTGTATTTGAGCAAACAAGAACTAGCATTCCATAGCCATGACGAAAGCATGGGCTCGATAAATCGTGGAAATTTCATTGAATTACTTTCATTGTTGATATGAAGAAGTTCTTTAGAAATTGAAAATCAGTACGAAAGGATAAAAAACTATTCAAAATGAATTAATTGAATGTATTTCTGAATATATAAACGATCACGTCAAAAATTAAATATTTTTTTATTGTTGATTTGGAAGGTGTATTGGTTGAGGGATTTTTGGGTTTCCATGATGTGAATGAAGATAGAACGTCAGGAGCTTTATACAAAATGCTAGACAAAATTTTGGAAAAGTTTGATTACCAATACAAATAAATAGGACAATGTTACGATGGGGCAAGTATAATGTCTGGACACTAAAATAGGCTACAGAAAAAAGTCAAGGATAAAGCTTCTCAAGCTGTTTTTGTTCAGTGCTTAGTTCGTCGTTTGAATCTTGTATTACACCAGAGTTTTTCTAAAATTTCTAAGTGTCCAATACTTTTTGCAAGCCTCAGTAGAATTGCTTTGTTTGTTCACCATTCTGCGAAGCGGTCTTATACACTTATATCAAAAACCGCAAGATGCAGACCAACCATAACAGAAACTCGATGGTCCTCCACTTCAAAATTAGTAAGTGTAGTTGTTGAAGATTGGGATAAATTGAAGGAAGTGTCCGGATTTCTGATGAATAGCGAATAATCAGACAAAAACTCAATTCATCTTGCCAAGGGGTTTTTGAATGATATGAACACTTTCGAATTTACATTTTTGGCTCCACGGATCTATTATTCGAACTTTTGAAGAAAAAATAACTAAACATAAACTACTGTGTAACTCAAATTTAAAAAAAAAAAAAAACCTCATGAAATTTTGAGCCATAAAAGGAACGATGAGTTATTTGAAACACAGTTTGGAAAAGCTAGCAAAATCACAGAAATAAGCACGGGAATATGCTGCTCTTACACAGGAAACAATTTTTCAAAATTATAAACAACTGTATTTTGAAATTTTGGACCACATTCTTATGGAAATGGATATAAGATTTCAAGACTGTAAGAAACTTCAATTTGTCTGACTTGCTGACACAACCAAATTCGAATAATTTAATACATGCTTTCCCACTCGCGCTCTTGAAAATCAACATTTTTACAGAAACATATTTACTAAACACCAGCGCCTTAAAAATGAACTGAGTCTTGTATATTCCGATGAAAAATTAAGGAATATATTGACTCAAGAACTCCTTCGGGTGTTTCACGGAGACAAAGACATTTCTACAGAAGATTATAAATTGGTTTTCCTCAGTTTAACAATTCCATCTACAAGTGTGTCAGTGGAAAGAAGTTTTCTTAAAAGAATACAAACTTGCTCAAGAAACACTAGTTCCCAAGATAGACTTGCTTCTCTGGCAAATATTTCTATTCAGGAAGACATTTTATTGATGCTCACGAAGAAATAACCATCTAACCATCTTATGACGACATAATCAACAAATTTGCAGCTTTAAGAAGAAGAAAAATTGATTTAATATACAAAAAATAAGTAAGTCCTCAATAAGGGATTTTCATTGTAGACAGTATATATCTTTTCATACTGCTCTTGTACCTCTTCACCTATTTTTCCAACCACGATCCGCCACTGATCATAACTTATGTAAAATTGCTTTGATTGCGACAAAACTTTATCATGTTATTTCGGAGGTATACTGAACCAGTTCTGTTGAATATTATCGAAATGGGATCAAAGGTCAGGGCACAGGAGTGAGATTTATTCCATAGCCATTTTCCTCATAACTTGAGTAATAACTTGAGTAATGATTTCTAGTATGTGGAAAAGCGTATCATAATCAATGCATTGCATAATTTTACTAACTTGTTGTTTTTCGAGCTTCCCATTCTTCCAAAAGTTTGACTTTCAGAACATCAGGTTTTGGTAGCTCATCTCTAGATTCTATGGCACAATGAAAATTGTCGAAACTATCAGGAATACTGTATAGCATTAATATTGAAAGAAGATCATAAACTATTTCAATATCCATTTCGTGAAGTTTATCGACTATTTCAAAAAATTCGGTCAGGTGTTCTGACATATCATTGATGTCGTTTACTTTGCGAAATAGGAGTCGCTTCAGTAGTGTAGCCTTTCTAGCTGGTCCTTTTGATTCATAAACTGATCGAAGCTTTTGCCAGACTTCGCATGAGCTTTTGCAATTCTTTATGTGACAAAGTTCGCTTGGACAGATCGACAGGATTATGTCTGCCTTAGCCTTCTGGTTAGCCAGTATCCATTTGTTAAGCACCTCTAACTCAGCTGCATTTTTTCCATCAACAGATTTCGGATTCTGACCTATTATGTAACTCCAACAGTCGTTGTGGGTTGGAATGGCTTCCATTTGGATCTTCCAGGTGTCATAATTGCATTTGTTCAGTTTGTGGATATTTATTTGCGACATCGTTTATCTATGAATGCAATCGGAAATTTGATAAAAGTTTATTACCAACAGTTGAATTGAAGCTTTGTTCTTTTGGTCGTATGCTTTATTTTTCCATCAGTCTGAAGCTAATTAGTAATTATTGTGCTCTTCTTTGGTTAATCATTGCTTCCTTCTTTGGGCAATCATTGCATCCTTCTTTGAGCAATCACAATCAGTGTGTGCTTGCTTGGGCAATCACTGCCTCTCTCTCTGGAGAATCATAACCAGTGTGCGCTTTCCTGGGCAATCATAACCAATGTGCCTGGGCCTATAACCAGTGTGGGGGGATAGTGCATAAAAATGCAGCAGGTAGAGCAGTGAAAATTACTACTAGTAAGGCATGATTTGACATAGATATAACTTGATTATTTATTACAGTAATAAAAATCTATTAAACATAAACAATTGAAAGAATAGAATTCAACGACAACTCTCAATCACAACCTTATGCTGAGAAGACAAAAACAACTCTGTTAATACCTTTGTCGTTACAGCACGTATGTTTGAAAATGCTTGTCACGAGAACAATGCGTGACATAATACATATACATCTCACTTTATTTTAATTACATTGTACAATAACAGATGAATTAATTACGTCATTACATGAGAATAAATAGAAAATGAGGATTGATTTCCATCAAGGTTGTTGGATTTTGATTGATAAACACATAATGCCTTCACAGGGTGACACAATAATGTGATTCCTTGATGGTGTATGTCTTCATTTCATAAACTCTGTCAATGAGATAGCTTTGTCATTGAAGGAATACCACCCAAAACACTTTTTTTGCCTGCACCTTTTGTAATGCTGAATTACTTTGATAAAAGCAAAATGCAGTGCTCTCACTTCAGACTTTGGCATTACCTTTCCAGATGGAAATATCACCTCTTTGGTTGTGATTATGTTTAGCAATTAAATGTGCTCTTCATAGAATTAAATCACATGCTCTGAGGCCAAAGAGTGGAAATACCTAATTCAATTGTGACTCAGATGATGGATTTTGATTTAGCCCACAAATTCTGTTGTAAGTAAATTTCACCTCTATAAAACCCACATGAAACAGTTGTAATTTTATATTTATAACTATTTTTTCCCATGGGCAAGTCACAACCTGTTCATTCCCCAAGTAGATAGAAGGTTGATTATAATGGTATTTTTGCAGTTTCTCTAAAGGTATCATTTGTGACACTGTTTGACTCCAATGGCATTTAGCTCATGTGTTCTGTGCTCTCTAGCTGTGTGTGTGTGGGGGGAGGGTTACCAAAGTTGTGGTTTTGTTTATCCCAGACCATTTTACCAGATGGTTTGGTAGATCTCCATATTAGAGTCAATGTACTCAACAGAGAGCTACTGCTGTACACATACCATAAGGGACTATGTAGGAATAGGACACTGGATAATTTGCTCAGCTAGTTCCGCATTTCTTTCCCAAAATTCAGATGTGGGTCTCCTTCCAGTTTGAAAACCTATCTGCTGTTTATAATATTATATCTCTTAGATGTCATACAGATCAAAGTCCTTATCGTGTTGACAAGCATAAAAATAATCCTGATTGTATTGAACAAACTTTTTTATGGTCGAATCCATAAACTTCTTCCATAGCATTTGATGATCTATGGGCATTCTAAAACACACACATCATCAAAGGTTGTTATATGGAGTAGGGCATGACAGCTATAACTTGGTCAAAGAGTGTCTCACACTAGCTAACATCACAAAGCAAAACCTGTTTGTTTTGCAGCCTCATTTAATGTTGCCTAATGTGCACTAATTGCAGTTTAAATATATTAATGAAGTTACCTCTGGAACATGAAGAAGTGGTGAAATATGATACCATTCGTCATTGCTAACACTCACAGTATGCAATCAGCCTACAACATTGCCACTCCAGTGTCTGAGTGGTGTGAAACATTGACTTCTAATCATTCATCCAAGGTGAATGTGGGTTTGATTCCTGTGTGAAGTATTGAAGATAAGTCAAAGCTGTCTATGTATGATGATCAGTAAGCTATAAAGATTCAATTGCAAGTTAAAAGATGAACTTTATTTACAATTAAAATCACTAGCTAACGTTTAAATGAATTAAAAGACGCACACAAGATCTTTCCGGCTTGCCTCAAACCCGTCCTCAGGCCAAGTGCCACAGTGCTGCACTGACAAACCAATTAAATACAAGAAAGACGAGCTCCCAAGATGCATCAGTGGTTAGGTAATATGCTAAGTTCAGGAATCACATTATACATGCATACATCATTATACAGGTGTTACAATTAATATGTAACACCTGTATAATGGTGTTACGTACATAATTACGTAACACCTGTATAACGATGTTACGTACATAATTACGTAATACCTGCACAGTAATGTATGCATGTATAATGTGATTCCTGAACTTAGCATATTACCTAACAACCCCGGTCACAGAAACATTGCGACGCAGCGACGGGCATCACAGATCGCTCAACAAATCTTGCAGATCAATTTACTCTCTTTTCTTTTACGATATAATTCACACCAAAAATAAAGGTCCTCTTTTATTCTTTTCTGCAGCTTTGCTTAACAAATCTGCAGACAAATAAATGGATCTAAATACCGTTTCCATTTCCCCCATCCCCGCCGCCGCCTTCCTCCTGTAGACGGAATGTCAGTGCCGTGTGGTCAACGCACATCTCGGCACAGCCATAACCACAGCAGGTGTGTGTGGGGGGATTACAAGGGGACTCCGTTTTTGAAGGTGGAATGTTGCAGGGCTTAATGCTGGCTCCCGAGGGGATGCGATGCGCAGTTATCAGATTTCTCGGAAAGAGCGGTCACAATTTCTGAGAGAGCAGCAGACTGCTCCCTCAGAATTGTTCACTCGCTAAAAGAAAAATATTTCTCCAGTCCGTATACACCCCTCAATTCTTATTTCATGATAAATCAACCAGATCAACGGGCTAGTTTTGTGAATTTTTAAGCAAATGAGTGAATCTGTTTTCTTATTTTATTTTGTTCTGCTGCTTAAACAAACATTTCTAATGGCAGAAATTGTAATTCACATGTTTTTCCAGTCATGTAATTTCGTCAAAAATATGTGGCCACTGTTCGGCACGAAAGTGCCTTCCTGTTTGTTTACGCTTTCACGGCTCTTGTGTGTGACTGTTAGTATCCACAGCTTCCTCGCCCCGCTGCTTAAGCATTTCTAATAGTGTATTTTTAGCGGAAATTATATTTCTTCGCATTTTTTTTTCTTTATTCATACAACTTTGTCAAAAATACGTGGCCGATGTTCAGTGGGAAAGCCACTTCTAGTTTATTTACATTTTTGCAGCTATCTTGTATGGCTGTTTTTTATTCATAGCTTTCCCTGTCCAACATATAACAGGGGAAAAGTAACAAAACTCTCATATTTTGCATAGCAAAGCCCAGGTACCGTATTTTTTTACAAAATGCGTCACGACTATCTAAGCCTAACATCTTTTATCGTTACCGATGCGACAGTAGCGATGGATTGAGTTCGCGCTTCAGTCAAAATGCAAATAAACTACATACTGTTCTTGCATTTTTCCATTTGTGTCCTCAACTGCGCTCTCTCCGGTATGGGGCGGGGCATAGATATGGGTAATAACTCTCACCTATGACAGCCGGCGGATTCGATAGTCGTACAAGCGTAAACAAATGGGACCCGCCGAACATCGGCAACATGTTTTTGACGAAGTTGAATAGAAAACACCTGAAATGTATTTTTTCCTCGCCAAAAATTAATTTTTGATCAGCAGTGGCAAGTGGGCGACAGAAAATTTTGTGCCCTGAAACTTCCTGATTACAGCATAGCATAAATACAATACTGTAATCAGGAAGTTTTTTCTGAAATATTTTATTTCTAAAAAGAATTTTTTTTTTCTTTAGAAGAAACTTCCTGATTATTGTATCAGGGGTTAAAATTCAGGGCGGGATTCCCGCCAAAATAAAGTTGTTACCCGCCTGAAGAAATTTTAAGAAAAAATATATATACATATATAAAATCTTGAGTCCATTTTTGGACAAGGAGTATAGAATAAGGGGAGAGAGCATGTGCTCTCACCATTGAAGCCAGCTAAGTTGCGTGGCCACCATGTTGCATTACCCTCAGTTGCTCATTTATGCTTTTGTAAGTTAAGGAAGATTTCAGTTTTTTATTTCGTGTGAGAAGCGCGTTTGCTTATGACTGATTTATGGAATTGTTCATTTGAAGTTCAACTAACATTAAAAGCTATTGTATTTGCAGATCAAAAACTTATGATGGAATAGCTAAATATTTCGGGTACGAATTAGAAATTTGTCGAGTTTTCAATAACTACTGGTCAAAGATCACATTCCCGAAAACGTTTTATTAAAACTTTGTAAAAAGCATTTGTTTCTCACGCACAATAAAACCCGTGTTTTTTTTTGTTTTTTTGTTTTTTTTAAATTCGTAAATTATTGCATTTCTTATTAGTACATAGTAATCTATCAATGCTAATGGATTTTATTGTGCGCTACAAACGGTTTTCAATTTGCATATTCCGTGTACTCTTCGTTAAAATTTTGTAAATTATCAAAGTTTAGCATGAACTATTGTTTCTAAGGTAACATTTCATTGTGTTTCTGTCTTCAGAAACATTCACTCGATCACATGAAATAAATCAGGGTTTCCTTCTTCACTTTAGAGTTTGTGAACGGCTTCATGCATTACTTTAAACAGCATGTACTTTTCGTGTGACGCATTAAAGGGATTTTTGTCGTATGCAGCAGTAAAATGTGACTTAGCAGTGCTTTGAAAGGAAAGAATAGAAAACAGCGGTAATATTATAGACTACATCCATAATTGTACATGATATTTTTTCTTTTCGCAAGAAGGCTATAAAAGTGTTAGCCTGCCTATATTGTTAGGTACGTAATTCGATGGGAGCGCAATCAGAAGGGTAACATAAGATGGCTACCGCTCAGAGTGTCTGCTTCAGAGCTTTACGTAGAACTTGCTTGTTATGCTCCCTTCCCTTATTCTATCCTCCTTGGGTTTTTGGACCACTCGCAGAATTCGCGCATTAAGAACGTATCCTTCATAAAAATGTGTGCGCTAGAAAATGACCATTCAGAGTTCCGAATATGCAATCGAATACATCGTTTATGTCTGGAACATAATCAATTTATGGACACATGAATCGGCTTCCATGTGTAGCCACATGAGCAGTTCACTTTGCATATCACGGACTGTTAGGAATCAAGCATGAGATACTTCTTCGGATTCACGGAATTCCGCTTTTTTCGCCATATTTTGGTTATACTCGAGATCGACGCAAAAAAAAAAACTGAAATTTTTTTTTTTTTTTGAGGATTAGTGTGTGGGTGTGTGTGTGTGGGGGGGGGTTCATTTTCTGTCTGGGGAACGGTATTCCGTTTTTCAGAACTTCTGAAAACAAAAGTTAAATGGAGTGAAAAATTTTCCCACAATCATAATTTCTTTTTCTCGCAAAGTTTTCTCTGTCTAGTATTGTTACTAAATATCAGTTTATTGCATAAATGTTTGTATTTCATCTTGAAAGTGTAGACAACAATTTCCGATATCGGAAGTTTGACGGAGCAAAAGTTTCCATGTAAACTTTAAGCACAAGTTTTTTCCGCAGATTCGAGAAACTCTGACTTTGTTGTCATCATTTGCACCGTTCTCAAAACTAAAGATTATTACTTTCGAAAAGTGAAGTTAGACAAACTGCAGATTTAATCTGTAATTGTAATTTTTTTCTCTCGCAATGTACCCTCTGCTGAGTGTTGTTGTAAAATAATTTTGTTCAATAACTGATTGTGTTTCAGCTTGAAAATGGAGGAAAAATTTCCGAAAACGGAAAGTGGAAGGAGGACAGATTTTTCCGTAATCGTAGTGTGTTTTTTTTTGCGGTGTTTCCAGTGTCCTGAATCAAATGTTATTTTCCCTCCATAAATAGTTGCAAATGGAAAACCTGCACATTCATCATATCAGAAGAATGGTTGAATCAACCAAGTCTCAATTATGTGAACTGCAAACATCTCATACATAGAATTCAAGATTATTATTTTTTCAGAGCTGAAGGGAAACGTGTTCAAAAATAATAAATTAGTTGACCCTTGTAGTACTAAACTTGCACATCACAATATCCAGTGAAGGTTTATTTTATCTTTTGTGATTGAGATAGATTACAGATTTCCTTCCTCCACAATGGAACTCTTTTGGAAGTTTGAGTGTGTAGATCTTGAATCTCTGAAGCACACACACACACACACACACACACACACACACACACACACACACACACACACACACACACACACACACACACACACACACACACACACACACACACACACACACACACACACACACACACACACACACACACACACACACACACACACACACACACACACACACACACACACACACACACACACACACACACACACACACACACACACACACACACACACACACACACACACACACACACACACACACACACACACACACACACACACACACACACACACACACACACACACACACACACACACACACACACACACACACACACACACACACACACACACACACACACACACACACACACACACACACACACACACACACACACACACACACACACACACACACACACACACACACACACACACACACACACACACACACACACACACACACACACACACACACACACACACACACACACACACACACACGTTTTGGCAGACCAGTTTTTTATATATTTGTTTCAAAAATGAATGAAGATGCAGTTATGGAATATTCACTATTAAAACATAGCTGAAAAAAATGAAGAGTACATGTGTCAATATCCAAAGTTTTATAAGCACACATTTCCATTAGTGTCAAAAGGTTCTGCTTTAAATGTCTTATGTTGCGTTTAAAAAACGTACCATGTGAACATGGCTTTAGCACAGAAAACAGAATTCAGTCAAAATTTAGTGATTCACTGAGCAGCAAAAATCTTAATGCATATTAATTCTAAAATTGGGCCAGATAAGCTCTCAAAAGTAAAACAACAGCTGATCAAAGCTTGCCAACTGTGGCAAGAAATGAAAGACAGACATATATACTTCAGGGCCTGCGGGGTGGGTAGGGGCGAGTGTCCGCAGACTAATTTTGGTTTTCCAATATCTGTGTTGCAGACAGCTTAGCAAAATTCTGCAACTGGGCTAACAACTGGTGCATCTTGGGGGCTCACCATCTTTCTTGTATTTAATTGGTTCATCAGTGCAGCACTGTGGCACTTGGCCTAAAGATGGGTTTGAGGCAAGCCGGAAAGATCTTGTGTGCGTCTTTTAATTTATTTAAACGTTAGCTAGTGATTTTAATTGTAAATAAAGTTCATCTTTTAACTTGCAATTGAATCTTTATAGCTTATTGATAATCATGTATAGACAGCTTTAACTTATCTTCAATGTTTCATCATCACGAAATGTCATTGCTCATCCTGTGTGAGGCATGGATGGCATGTTTGTCTTATGGCACAGGCCCCTCTCCCTCTGCGATGAGAACTAATGGCCGTAAATTAGGGATGAGCAACTATAGCACATTGAGTTGCTCACATAGTCGTTAAACCTCCAAACAAAAAACTACAACAAAAAAGAAAGCCTACCACCTTTTTATATGCTGTCTTCTGCTTGACACAGCCAGTTTTTTGGGGTTTTTTCTGAATTATGAAGAGCTCACATATCTCAGTATAGTAACACTCTTTGGTAATTTCTGTTATTAAGTTTGAACTATGTCATCTGCTTGTAATCTTGAAAAGGTAATACAGCAGCTTCTGCAGTTTCATATAGTTCAAAGGAATCCATATATTTCTTGGAAAGATCAGTAGCAATTTTGACTGCAGTATCTAACTAATCATGCATTCCTTGTATTTGTGTACTTTGAGGTTAGATGCATTTTGATTTTTCTCACCTTCAGAACTAATTTCTTTAATTTCAATATTGGCAAATTAAAAGCTCTTAATTTCAAACCAAACCTCTGATGATGAGGGGATATCCACTTTGAAAATATGTCTAGATGATTTTTTTTATAAAACTAGTAAAACTGAGATTAAAGATTTATGTGAAAATTGATTATACTCTGTTTGTACTGTAAAGAGATTTATTTTATATGCAGGTGCCTTTGAGTGTTTTTGATGTCCTATTGTTGTTGATCAACTTTCCTCTTTAAAATTGGTACTCTATGAAACCTGGTCTGTTCTGTACCACATTTAGACTAATCATTCTTTCAATACTGACAGGTCTTTGCTCAAAAACTAGAACTTTGATTTTTTTTTCTTATTTATATTCAGTTTGAATTTCATAAAAGCTTCATACATCTTAGTCTTGAATTTATTTTTGTTTCTAGATATAGTAAGAAGTAATGGAAAATTATTCATTTTCCACTTAATTAAAGTTCAAAAAGCGATAATACTGATCTTCACTCTGCCGTGAAAACAAGGTACTCTGTTGAAGGACTCTTCAACAGAGTACCTAGGTGACTGTTGTATTAGCATGAACTATAGTTAGTTCATGATCTATTCTGAATTTCATTCTGTAGAATAAAATAATTAAGTTTATATGAATGAATTGAGTTTATAATTCAGTAGCCTTCTGCCATAGTCATGGTGAACTCACCAGCATAATCATAATCTGAAAATGAATATTTATTTGTAGATAATATGAAACATGTATGAATAAACTGTTTGATGCACTGACAATTGTGTCAGAGAATGAAGTATTTTATTCATTTCAGATTTTTTGTCAAGTTGCCCATTAAGTGATTTTCATTTTCAACTTTTTTTTCCAAAGTAAAACAACTACCGTATTCTTATCTTGAGCCATCAAGATTTTTGTGTATGAATCTTACTTTTAGTATGTGAACAGTAGATAATGTTCATTTGATTCCCCTGAAGGAGGGAACTTCTGCTTATAGATGCTTTTTATAACAGAACAAGAACAATTTTACCTTTAAAATTCAATTTTGACATTGAACTCTCTTTCAGTATGTTATTTTCTTGAAGACCTTCATTAACTAATGGCACTTTGCAGTTTTTTTTATACTTTTTTTCATCTGGTATAAGCATTTAGACATTTTACTTAATATGTCACCTTATCAGTTTTACTGTTGTTTTGTTTTATGGTGCATAATAAATGTGTGATAACTGTTACAGTTTAGAGTTGTAACTGCACCTTATTATCCTGTTGGTTTTGCTGACTTCTGGTTTGCTGATCAGTTAAACAGCCTGAGTCCAGCACTGGTTGACTTCAATTATGTGATATGCTTTTATTACTCAGGAATAAATTGGTATAATGAGAAAGGTAATTATTTTCAATTTTGACCTTCATCAAAAATTGTGAGTTGTTTTACTATTATTGATGCTGCCCCATTTTAAATTTGAATGAAACTGTAAATTGTTTGATTTTCTAATATTATTAATATACACTTATTTTTAATTTGAATTAAAAAATTTCTGATTATGTTCTTGTGATTAGCTGATATTGCCCATCAGAATATCTTTCTGGATTACTAGCTCCACTTCATTATCATCATCATCCCACATCTACATGCCAACATGGTGTTATGGCTACTTTATTGTTACAAGTCACTCAAATAATGCTGGATTCCAACAAAATTTATCATTCTGTGTCCATTGCATTGCAAGATATTCTGCCTCTAACATGTCAGATTCTAGCACCTTCTATCTACATTTTTCTAAGTCTGGTTGGTCTCTAACCTAAATCCATCTAGGTATTCTTTCCTGCCTCCATATAACACTAAACCCAAACACCTCAATAAGTTCTTATTAACTTTATCGTTTATAGAAAAAGTCCCCATCTCAGTTCTAATTACAGAAGTATTTCTTCTTTTCTGAAACTGAATCCCCATATTATCTTTTGTTATTTCTTTTACCACTCCCATGTTAGCAGCTTCTAACCTCTTAAAGAGCCCTTTACTTTGCATCCAACTCTCACTGCCAGGAAAGATAATAGGTTTACATTGGATGCAGCCAGTGTTGTTTCCAGATTAACTTCTTGCTCAGTGATAGTAGTTTTGTACAAAAATACTCTCACTGAAATGCTTGCTGACCCAGTGTGCACACCAGTATTTGGGTAATGGTTGAAGTGAACAGTTGGCATTAGCTTGCAAGTATTTTTCTTCAGTTGTTTGCGAGGGAACACCGGATAGTTAGCAAGAGATAATAATGGTAAATATGTAGTTTAGCTGCTCCATAAATAATTTTTTATGTAAAAATGTACTCTGCTTCGGTGAGATTTTTTCAAATTGTATGTACTGTTTTCAGCTTATTCAGAATGTGAGCTCAACCAGCAAAGAAACAAAAACTTTGAAATGAAGGGAGCAGCAGCAGATATTTTCAAGAATCTTGGAATGAAAGATTTGGTATGATGAAAAATGGTGATAACACATTATATTATGCATCTTTTGTTCTGAAACAGTGGTGTGCAGGACTTTTTCTATATGCAGCATTATGAAAATGTTCATAAACGGCTTTGCGATAAAAATGAGCAGAAATAAACAGAACACATTTCTCGAGAAATCAGCAACAAAAAAATGGAGTCAAATGTTTTGGTGGAATTTGTTTTAGGTAATTTCAACATAGTTGCTGCTAATTTTGAGATTTCAAAGATTATTGATCAATATGAAAAACCACTTAATGATGGGGAGTATATTAAAGAATCATAGCTAGAATGTGCTCCTTCTTTTTTTGGATGTTTTTTTTTAGAAAAAAATCATTCTGCACATTAAGGATTTGTGGCTGGGTAGAGGCAGAGTAAAAGATTGAATATTAAAAATGGAAAGAAACATAGCAGAACAACTAGCAAAATATATTGGCTCATGTAAATTCCTTTCCATTTGCCTTGATGAGCAAATTGATGCGCTACATCATCAGCTAGGCTCGACACTTTTGCTCGATTTTGTAGGAGTGATGAAATACGCGAAGAACTGGTTAACTTGGTTACCTGAACACATCATAGGGGCTGAAATGTGTAAGGCAGTAGTAAACAAATTGTCTGATCAACAGATTGACCTTTCAAAATTAATTTCTGTGACAACTGATGGAGCACTCAGCATTATTGGTAAAGAAACAGGTTTTGTAAATGTGTTTGCGAAATTGGTTGGACATCAACTATTAGACTTTCATTGTATTTTATATGAGGATGAGAAAGCTTTGTGTGCAAAAGCTGGCCTTAATAAGCCTGAAGAATTATGAAAATTGTAGCCAAGGTTAATTTTATTCCAGTGCTTGCTTTGAAAAAAGACAGAATTTCATAATTTACTGAGCGAGGTGAATTTTGTGTACAACAATGTTTATTGGCTTAGTAGAAGTTCTAACCATATACAGTATATATAAAATAATTTATTGAATGTTTGAATGAAATTCGTTTATTTTTTGAATAATGAAAATTTTTCTTGTCAAAACTTATTTGGCATTGTGTGGATTTGTAGATTCACATCTTTTGCATATTTCTCCTCACATTTCAATTACTTAAACACCAAGTGACAGGGATCTGGAAAAACACTTAATGTTTTGTTTGGTAACACAAAAGCCTTTGAATATAAACTGAAAATTTATAAATATGATGCCAATAATTGCACTCTTAAATAATTGGGAAAATGGGGGGGGCAACAAAAACACAGCAGATCTTGAAATTCACGAGAAAACAAATATATTCAGAGCCCTCAAATGCAATTTTCAAGCGATTACTGATTCAACTACTGAACAATTTTCTTTAAGATTTACTAAGTTCACTGGTCATTTGAAAAAACTAAAATTCATAAAGTATCAGACAGTGTAACATTAGACTAACTCAGTTTAAAAATGTTGCACAAGATTGGTTTTGATAATTTCAAAATACAATTGAATATTTTACAAAGCAGCTCAATTTGGAGGCAAATTGAGCTGCTTTGAATAAAATTTGCAAAATTTGCAGAAAATGAGGTTCTGAAACTCTGGAATTCCTTTCCTGAAACTTCTCTTTGATGAAACAAGTACTGCATGCATAGCTTCTAAAAACAATCAAATGCAAGCAAGCCACATATAAAATATCTGCCATTGTTTGGTGCAACAGCAGAAGTCTCACTGAAAGTAAAATATTGTTATGTTCCTTTCCTCGATTTTTTTTTTATGTTTTATAATAAGAACCAAAGCTTATCATTTCATTAAAGTACAATGTTATTTATAATTGAATATTATTTTTCAGTTGTCTATTTGAGTGGGCGGTCTTAGTGAGAGATGGGTTTGCCTCCTCGGGCCGCTCTATGGTAACAATGGCACACACAACAGCAACTAGAGCATCTGTGAATCTTGGAGAGGTGCCAGCTAATTCTGTGTGACATTGGCGGGAAAGACCCCAACTCATTGGGTTTTGTTCCAGAATCTTTAGGTTGAATGACCAACTGGAACCGTCAGCTGTGGGCTAATATCCCACACTGATGTACTTACCTGATTAAAAAGACAAAAAGAAATGCAAAAATAGACTGAAGTGTGGGATATGGTGGACCTACCACACTTGAGAAGGATGGTTCACCACAGTATCGTCTGGAACTGGAAGAAGGAAAATCAGAAAGAGATCTTGGCTGAGTGAGTGTAAGATTGGTGTATGGAATACTAGAGGTATAAATGGCAAGATGAACGAGGTGATTGAAGAGATGAATGAGGTGATTGAAGATATGAATAAGTATAGATTGGATGTGCTGTGTGTAAGTGAAACCAAAAAGAAGGAAATTGGTATAGAAGAAGTGAATGGAATGGTGAGTGTGTGGTCTGGAGTATTGGGTAATGTGAGGGGACAGGATTTTAAGAGAAAAGATAAAAAAACAACTTGATTCACTATAGTTGCATAAGTGAGAGAATTATTTGGATTTGTTTGAAAGTGAAACTTCAGAGAATAGTAATTGTTGTAGTGTATGCTCCTTGTGACTCTGAACCCTCTGATAGGAAGGAAGATTTCTGGAATGAGCTAAAAGCTGTTTTGAGCCAGCTTGGTGCTAAAGAGAAAGTTATAATAGCAGGGGATTTCAATGCTAGAGTAGGTGTGCAGAATGCAATTTCTGACAGTGTTCTGGGTAAGTTTAATGATCCTTGTGTGAATGATAATGGTGAAAGATTAATTGAACTCTGCATTGAGAATGGTTTGTGTGTATCTAATACATTTTTCAACCACAAGTATATCCACACATATACTTGGGAAAATTGTACTCTTGGTCAGAAGAGTGTGATAGATTTTATTATCTACGATCAGCATCTGAAACACTTAGTTGTTGACACTCGTGTGATGAGATGTGCGGATGTTGGCTCTGATCATTACTTGGTAGTGTCACGAGTGAAACTTAATGTTGGTTGGAGGAATAGGAAGAGGCCCAGGATGGAAAGAATAAAGTTTGAAAGGCTCCCTAAAAATCATCAGCATTACTCTGACCAGAGAACGACTGACTTTGGATCTGAAGTCTTGTGAGAGGGATGTAGAAAAGAAGTGGGAATGTTTTAAGAACTGTGTAGTCACTGCTGCTGAAGAGGTCTGTGGCACCACAAAAGTGGGTTACAATAGAGGTGATGCTTGGTGGAATAGTGAGATTGATGAGGCAGTAAAGAAAAAGAAGGAAGCCTATTTGGGGATGTTGCAAGGTAGAGTCTCTGTGGATGAATATCGCTGTAAGAAGCGTGAAGCTGCTAAGCTGGTTCGCCACAGTTAGGCAAAAGATAGGAAAGAGAAAGTGGAAAGGCATGAACTGGCTTTTTGGAAAGATAGAAAGTCCTTCTGGAAGTACATGAGACTCAGGAAAAATAGGGGAAACAAAGTTGTAAGTTGTGTGAAGAATGAGATTGGGGAAATGATATGGGAGCCCAACGAGTTAAGTGACAGATGGGGTGAATACTTCTGTGAGTTATTAGATCAGGGAAGCAAAGCTGATTCTGAGACAGATGCAGATGCTGGCACAGTGAAGGATGAAAGCACAGGAGGGATCTCTAGAGAAGAAGTGTGTAAAGCTCTAAAATCCCTTCAGAATAGTAGCGCTCTGGGAGTTGATGTCATAACTGCTGAGATGTTGAAATATGGTGGTGACTCTGTAATTCATTGGTTAACTGAAATTTTCCAGTTGTGCTGGGAGTTAGGAATGGTACTTCAGGATTGGAAGGATGCTAATTGTTCCCTTGTATAAGGGAAAAGGTGATCCGACTGACTGCAAGCACTATCGTGGTATTAGCCTATTAAGTGTGCCAGGGAAAGTGTTTGGTAAGGTCGTTATTGAAAAAGTACGGGGTCTTACATCAGAGAAGGTGTGGAATGTTCAGAGTGGTTTTATGCCTGGTAAAGGCTGAACTAACTAACCAAATTTTTACATTATGCATGATGATTGAAAAGTATCTGGCTGTTGGTAAGAAAGTTTTTGTTTTGCTGCCTTCATAGATTTAAAGAAAGCTTACGACCGAGCAAATAGGACACTTTTGTGGAAGGTATTGAATGAATATGGTGTTACTGTGAATTTTCTTAATAGTGTAAACGCCATGTATGCTGGCAGTAGATCCTGTGTACGAGTGAATGGTGTTTTATCAAAATGGTTTTCTTTTGGTGTAGGAGTCAGGTAAGGTTGTGTAATGTCACCATGGCTGTTTAATATATTTATGGATGCGTGCATGCTTGATGCCAAAATAGATAATGCTGGTTTATGTCTTGGTGATATCCGTGTTTGCAGATTGCTGTATGCTGATGACACTGTCCTGTTGGCAGAGAGCAAAAGTGATTTGCAGAGTATGTTGTCCCGGATGTACGAAGTTTGCATGAAATTCAAACTGAGTATAAATAAGGGAAAAACCAAAGTTATGGTTTTTGAGAGAGGAACTGGTAGCACTGAATGTAATGTAAGTGTAATGGCACAGTGATTGGCCAGGTGAGTGAGTTTGTGTATTTAGGAAGCATGTTTGACAGAGCAAACAAATTGGATGGTGAAATTAGTAGGCGAGTGAATTCTTCATTGAAAGTCATGGCTGCTCTGGGAGGTTTTCTCAGGAATGATGGGTTCTCAAGAGAGTCCCGCATGGCTGTGTATGAGAGTGTAATTGTTCCTACTCTGATGTATGGCAGTGAAACCTGGGTATTGTAAAAGAAACATAGAAGTCGTTTGTGTGCTGGAGAAATGTGTTACTTACGGGGTGTTTGTGGCAAGACACGCTCTGATTGTGTGAGGAATGAAAATGTGTTGCAGTTGTGTGATGTGAAGCAAAATGTTAGCCAGGTGGAGACTAATATGCTTTGGTGGTTTGGCCATGTTGAAAGAATGAGTGATGAGATGCTTACTAAGAAAATCTTTTTTAGCTCAAGTGGCAGGAAGGAAAGGCAGAGGAAAGCCAAGGAAGTCATGGAAGGATCAGATTCAGGAGTGTCTGCATGAGAAACAAATTATGAGTATGAAGAATAGAAGATCTTGTGTACGGTGTGTAATGGATGTCAGTGAAGCTCGAGTTGTATGTCAAGATCGCTGTAAATGGATAAGTTTGATACAGCAACAGTAAGTAAAAACTATCTGGTATTTTGTATTTCTTTTTGGTGCTAACCTCTGAATCTCAGAAAACAGCTTAGTGATATGTATCTATGTATGTCTATTTGAAAACATTGATTATTAATAATTTTTTAAGAGGCTTTCTAAAATGCTTTCATTTATATTAATAATTTTTGATGCTTTCATTGATAATTAATAATGTTTTTAGATAGATATATATATATATTCTTTAAAGGCTTTCATTGATATTAATAATTTTTGAAGAGGTTTTCTAAAATGCTTTCATTGATATTAATTTTTTGAAGAGGCTTTCTAAAATGCTTTCATTGATCTCAATCCCTCTCTGTTATGCCTTTGTTAACAGAAAAATAATGAATACCTGTAAATGAACAACAGGGCTCATTTTTTTCTTAAAAAAAGATCCATTATTATTGTCACTGCATTATTAATTTTACTTATTGTGAATTACCAGTTTTTAATAATATGCAATTTCTAAAGCTGTCCCATTTAAAACAATTTAAAAGTGTTATTGGCGGTCTCCTCAACAGAATTCTTTAAAAATGGTTTCAAGCATTTTGTTCCCTTTCTCCTTAAAAGAATTTAAAATACAAATAATACAATAATCATAATAAATGATAATCTGCTGCTCAAATTCCAATGGGCATGCGACAGAATTTTTAGATTATCACTAAATTGGGCACACCCACTCAAAAAGGTTTGCCACCCCAAGTATAGTGCATCAAGTAAATCACTCTTCTCATTATTGCTAAATGTTTCATATTGTTTTTCTTAAAAACTTTCTTTTCTTATTATTTTTGTTTGGAGAAGGCAAAGTTGATGATCTGTATAGTGAAGTAGAGCCCTGCACGGGCCAGACCTGCCTGTAATTTAAAACTTACGGGCCCGGCCTACAATTTCGTATGCGGACTTGGATGGGCCTGCACTTGCATGTGTACCGTGTACTCAGGTTGATAATTTTAGGTCATTCTGTTTTTGAAGTCTATCTTTCCTTTCCCATGATAATATTTCTTGTTTCTTGCTATCATTCTTCTCTCCCGCCTTGTGCTATTTTTCATTTATTTATTTATTTTGTGCGCGTCTTTTCGTCTTTGATCTTTGGCAAACTCTCTCTCCCCTTTGAATCCATATTCCATTTATTTCGGAAATTTACACCAGAAAAACATTTGCTCACTAGGATGATTTGCATTTATACGAATTAGGAATCAATTAAAGCTTCAATATGCGCTCTCATTGCTCATTCAAGACAATTACTTGTAAGCGCACACATTTAAAACAAGTTAGTAAAATCATACAATGAATTGATTATAATATGCTTTCCAACGTACCAGAAATCATTACTCAAATTATCCCTCAAGTTATGAGGATAATGGCTGTGGAATAAATCTTGGTCCTGTGCTCTGACCTTTGATCCCATTTCGATGTTATTCAACAGAACTGGTTCTGTATACCTCCGAAATAACATGATAATCGAAGCATTTTTACATAAGTTCTGATGCATAAGGGCTATGGAATAGATCCCGCTCTCGTGTCCTAACCCTTGACCCCATTTCGCCCATTTTCAATAGGATTCGTCCCCGGTCAGGCCCCTACAACATACTAACATTTCATCCAAATTGAAGCATTTTTACATAAGTTATGATGCATTATGGCGATGGAAGTGATTTGACTCCTATGTCCTGACCTTTGACCCCATTTCACCCATTTTCAATAGGGTTTGTCCCCAGTTGGTCCCCTACTACATACTAAAATTTCATCGAAATCGAACCTTTCTTACATTAGTTATGATGCATAAGAGCAGTGGAATGGATCCCGCTCCTATGTCTTGACCTTTGACCGAATTTCGTTCACTTTCAATAGGGTTCCTTCCTAGGTGTTCCCCTTCCACATACTAAAATTTCATCGAAATCAAACGATTTTTATGTGAGTTATCATGCGGACGAACATACGCACACAACGCTTGACGTAATGAGGCAGATGGGAATCGCGACCATCTGCTCGCAAGAGTGTGACGTCATAAAACTTTAATAGGATCCACACACAATGCGTGACTTAATGAGACAGATGGCGTGACCGCGCGCCGACATCTCAGTCGCGAGATTGTGACGTCATAAGATTTCTAAGCATGGGTAATATTAATGGGATGACACCATGACACTAAAACGTGGTGATTCGGGGCGGTTATTTAATGCACTAAACGACTTTTCCTAAAGTCGAGAACAAGCTAAATCGATTTTCAGTACCAGAAAACGGTAGGTTAACGACCTTCATCAAAATCCTTAGAGCCGTTTTCAAAATAAAATTTACATAGATACAAGAATTGCTCCTTTAAGGTGGACGTCAAGTAATTTTGCTTCCTATACTTCCAATGGAAAGCTTCTGTACACATTTTCTTCACAATTATTGAGTTCCCAAGGATGAAAATTTTAACATCGATTAAAATAGCTTCATTTTATAACATGGAATTCTTTATATTTTCTAAAGCATGACCATAATTATGCAATCCAACATTTATTTGTCTACTGACGTCAACAAAGTACAGGTCACGCCATCTTTTTTCTGGTTTCAACACCACCAAAGGAAACGTTATTGTTTTTTAATATAATTATGATTATGTTTTAGAAAATGTTAAGTATTCCAAGTTATAATATGAAGTTATTTTAATCAATGTTCAAATTTCCATCCTTGGGAACACATTAATTGTGAAGGAAATGTGTACAAAAGTTTTTCTATTGGAAGTATAGGAAGCAAAATTACTTGACGTCCACCTTAATGGTATGGGATAAGGGCGATGGAATAGATCCCAATCCTATGTCCTGACATTTGACCCCATTTGTCCCATTTTCAATAGGGTTCCTCCCCAGGTGGTCCCCTACCATATACTAAAATTTCATCGAAATCGAACCATTTTTATGCACGTATGACACATAAGGGCAATGGAATGCATTCCACTCCTATGTCATGACCTTTAACCCCATTTGTCCCATTTTCAATAGGGTTCGTCCCCAGGTGGTCCCCTACCACATACTAAAATTTCATTGAAATTGAACCATTTTTACGTGATTTATCGTGACGACACACGGACGGGAAAAGCTGGAACATATACGCTTCTTCAACCTACGATTGGAAAGCGTAAACAACAAATTATATACTTATAAATGTAGCAACAAGACAGAGGGAAGGGTTAAAAAATGCAAACTGCTCTTTCAAGTGAAGGAAACAAAGGAAAGCCACTTTCCATAAAAAATATTTAGAAGAAATGCTTATTTGTTTTGTTTTATATATTCTGCTTCTGTTCTGTTCTTTCATTACATTCATTTCCACAGCACAAGCACAGGTTTACGAGGAGTCGAAGACCCGATGTCAGGCGCCAGTGATGTAATGCAATGCCATGCCTCCTGGCTGGCTGGCCCAGAGAAGGAGAAGAAAAGCGGACATGGACTTTGGACACCCAAACCAAAGCTAAAACATCATTTCAGCCTCGCTTTCGGAGCCACTTGAGTTTCCCAGACTGTTGCAATCCCCCGCCCACACACACACACACAGACCTACACACATTATTGCTTGGATTTGCCCCTGTTTCTAGGTCGCATGAGCTAAGGCTTTGTGATCTCACAGCTCGCTTAGCAGATCAGCGATTTCTTTGGGGAGGGAAAAGAGCATCCGAACTGAGGATCGGTGCTGCAGCTGGAAGTAGTGCGCTTCTGCATATTGATATTGCATGTGATCGTCTTACGTGCTAAACTCAGATTTATGAGTATGGAGAATATGGATTTGAAAGTGAAAATTGAAGCAGGGGAACTGAAACTTTTGAATAAGAGCGTTAAAGAAAGTGATATTTGGGCTACTTTTTCTGTGATTGTTAATTCTGAAAATTTAAGCCCACAGGGATATGCCCAGTGCTTAAAGTGTAGACGGTTTTTGTCATACAGTGCAAAATCAGGTACATCTCATCTACAACGACCTAAGTGTAAAGTGGATGTGCCAGTCAAACAAACCATAAAATCTTACTTTTGTACGTGTTCTAAGAAGGTTTCTACCTCTGAAAAAACGAGATCACTAAAGCATGTGTTAGCCTTTGTTGCAAAGATCTGCGTCCTTTTGACGTTGTTCTTGGCAGTGGATTCAAAACACGTGCTCAAGCTTTTATAAAGATCGGCACAACTTTGGGAAACGTCAAAGTGGAAGAAATTGTACCACACCCCACTACAATTTCACGCCATATATGTGAAAAATCGTTGAAAATGCATGAGGAGCTAGCTCCACTTTTAACAGATTTTGCAAAAAAACAAGTTTTTAGCTGCAACCACTGATATGTGGACTGATAACTTCAGGAAAAATTTGTATGTCACAGGGACTGTTCATTACATTAATGGAAGGTGGGAGTTGTGCAGTATTGTTTATGTGCAAGTTTCCAGAGGAAAGAAAAATGGGCGGCGCTATATGGAGAGAGATTTTGAAACACTTCTCAACAATGTGTCTTTCTCAGGACCTGGTAAAGAACATTGTATTTGTTACTGACCAAGGGCAAAACATCGTTGCTGCATTATCTCCATTTGTGCGTTTAAGTTGTACTGCACATATTTTAAATACTGTGTTGCACAATACTTTCGACTTCGACAGTGAATTTCTAAGTAATGAAGCGCCTCAAATTTTAGATCTTTTGGTATCCACCAAGGGGTTATATATCTGAAGCAAAGTGGCCTAATACAGTGCTTAAAGAAAACAGTTCACCAGGACATTGAAATGAGATGGAACTCAAAATATTTAATGTTAAAATCAGTGGAAGAGCAGTATGATGAAATATGCCAAATACTAGAAGACCGTGGAGATAAGAAAACTTACAGACTATGATCAGAAGCTATTTAAAGAAGCGATTGAAGATTTGGAAAAAGAAAAAACATGTACTTTACCTGCATGATTTTGTGGTGGAAAAGACTACTTATGCATTTATCTGTTTTTGAGAGCAGCTTCTTAGGCATAGAAAAAGTCACCGGAAGGGCAAAAAAGTACGTCGAGGAGAAGTTTAAAATAAAAAAAATTGCACCATATTGCTACATTCTGATGACCACCTTTCCACCAGTTGAAGATGTTGTCTTCGTCTGAAAAGGACAAGGTAATTAGCCAAGTGAGAAGTATGTTACTATATGAACTTAAAAATGATGTAGATTACCCAAATACCAAAGAACAACGGCCAACCAAGCGCTTTCGTATATCAAATTTTAGTGATTGAGAGGATGACGAAGACACCGCCCAAGAGCAGCCAGATGAGGTCAGGAGGTACATTGATTTTCGGCACACTGATTCGCCGTCAGACATTTTATCGTTTTGGAGAGAAAATGACAAACGTTTTCCTTTGTTCTCTAGGTTAGCAAAACATGTACTGTTCATTTCAGCAACAAGTCTGAGCAGCGAAAGAAATTTTAGTGCTGCAGGTTGGGTTATTGAGGAAAGATGAAGTTGCATACATCCCAAAACAGTGGATGCTGTTTTATTCTTCATAGTAACATTCCATAACCATTTTAGAAAGTGGGTATATAATGTGTTACTGCATATGTGAAACTATGGTAAATCCGTAAGTATATTTCCTGTGTAAGTTGATAGTGTAATAATTAGTACTTTAATTTCTGCTTATACCGTTGTGGTGAGGTTTATATAAAAAATGGAAGTACGGATAAATGTTGTTTATTATTTTAAAAAGTGGAATTGCATATTAGATTTGTAAATACGAGTCAAGTTTAAGTACATATAGCAATTTTACGAGTGGAAATATATACATTTTGCTAGTAAACTATTCTTTAGGCCCTGTCTTTATAATTTTGATTTGTTACTTGCTTTGTTTTAAATATGGATAAATATTGGGCTGGGCAAATTAGAGGTTCGAGCAAAACAATCGAAAAATTGTGTTACATTTGGATTTTGGGATTTATATCCTAAACCTGAGGAATTAAAATTAAAGACTTCTGGCCAACAGAACGGAATCATATTCTGCATACGAGAGTTTGTTGTATTAACTATTAACCATTAAGCATGTTATTGTGTGTGTGTGTATGTGTGTGTAACTGAGCATCAATTTATATTATGTTCTGGAAAAGGGCCAAAGAAGGCAGTGCTTGACTCATATAAACAGTGATCTGACCCTACGAAGGGTTTGATTATGAAATGACGATAATTTACTTAAGTTCACCAAATACTATTTATTGCATTTGCCGTATTTCTGGTTACTGGCGGGTTAGTTAAACGAGTTTCAAGTTAGTCCAAAAAGTTACAGTACAAATACCATCTGTGTTAAAGCAAGTGACAGTTACGCAAATGAAACCTATGCCGGACCTGAATGGCTGGGCCTGACATTAATTGGGTGGGAACAGGCTGGGCCGGGTAGGGCCTGGCATTAACTTGGTGATCCTGGGCCGGGTAGGGCCTGGCATTAACTTGGTGATCCTGTGATCCTGGGCCGGGCTTGGGCCTAAAAATATTGCCTCTTCAGGGCTCTATAGTGAAATCATTTTTTTTTTTTTTTTCAGCAACAATAACTGGCTTTCAAAACATTTGCAGTTTCTTTCATTCTAGACACTGTTCATGATTTATTACAGCATTTGGGTACTATCAAAAGAATTTTGTTTTACCAAAAGGTATTTAAAAACACAATCCGGTCTTTTAGTACATTTGTGAGAAATGTAACATTGTGTAGATTTTTATGCTCTAATTTACATGTACATTCTTTTATGCAAAGTGGCACATACTTGAATTTTCAAAATGCTGTGAACTAAAACTAAATTATTTCATATTTAGAATATATTCAAACTATTAACTATAACCTACTGAAGTATAGAAAAAATGACATTTTGATGAAATAGGCATAAGAGGATGGATGTAATACTTTCTCCATGTGTAATTTTCGCAGAAATAGCAATGCAAACACTTAACTAAATAAAAAAAACATCCTAACACCTTCACCTTATTGCATTATTTTCCTTTTTTTTTTTTTTTTTTTTTTTGGTGGGTTTTTTTCATTTATTATCATCATCAACCATTCTCAATCCACTGCTAGATGAAGATCTCTCCAAGTCTCTTCCACAACTCTCTCTCATGACCAGTTCTCTTCCATGTCACTCTAGCATGCTTTTGAATTTACATCCCACCCATATGCCACATGGCCCTCTTTTGTGTCTTTTCCTGTCCATTGGAAACAAGTCTAGTATTTCAGTTGTCCATTGGTGGCTAATTCTAGCAGTATGTCCAGCCCAATGCCACTTTCAAGAGTCTTTACTTTTATCATGTTATCATTAACACTTGTCATTTTTCTGATCCGTGAGTTCCTTTTCCTATCTTTTTTGTTACACAAGCATGCATCTCTACACTCTTCTTTGAGTTGTCCGCATCCATAAGTAAGAACTGGAAAGATGCATTGATTAAACACTTTTCTCTTAAGATATAATGGTTGCTCTTGAAATATGTGCTGTTTCTTCTAAATGCTTCCCAGCCAAGTTTTATATGCCTATTGACTACTTTTTCCATATGGCCGTCACTTTATATCTGCTGTTCAAAATAGGTGTGTAGGCATCAGTTAATTCTAAATTTGCCCCATTAACCTCTAAATCTTCAGTTCTGGTAAAAGCATTTGTTCATCAATTTTGTGTTCTGCAAGTTCATCATTAATTTGACTTCTTTTCTCTTGTCAGCAAGTTTCTGGATCATACACTGTAGCTCTGAGGGGGTTCTTGATAAAATGAGCTTATCGTCAGTGAAAATGAAGGTGGGTTAAGTGATCTCCATTATCGTTATCCCCTTGTCTTTCCAATACAATGACTGAGACATTCTGCAGTGCAGCACTGTAGCATTTGGGAGATATTATGTTTCTTTGTCTTAGCCCCTTTCCAATTTATATGCGTGCTGTTCTTGAACAGTTGAACCTTTTTATTTGCATTTTCATAGGTGTTATTAATAATACCCACATATGCATCTTCAATACCTCAGGATTTTAAAGACATTATAATTGCTGCTGGTTTCACAGAATCAGAAGCATTTTTTAAATCAATAAAAGACATACATTGTCGGGGGCCCCCATCAGAGCTGCAGAGTATGATCCGGGAACTTGCTGACAAGAGTAAAGAAGTGGGGTTAAAAATGAACTTTCAGAAGACAAAAGTGATGTACAATGCATTTACAAGAAACGAAGATTTATCAATTGATGGGGAAAAGCTGGAGATAACCAATACCTACATTTCGTACCTCCAAACTCATTCCGAACAACGTAGCCCCGTCCCGAGTGGGACCAAACCCACTCTCCCTTAGTTCTGAAGCAGAAAATCCCTCTTCACGCCTTGGACTATCCCATGTCCCTCCCTCTCAGATTCTGAATTTCAGACTGAAGATCCAAAACTTGCTGCACAATCTGGAAATGATAATGACAAGCACACACACACAACACTAGTCCCAACAAAATATAAGGGAGAATTTCCCATAACGTGAAGACAACCATGTTTTTTTGGGGTTTTTTTTTTCCTTTTAAAAAAAAAAGTTACCGTAAATTTTTACTGCTTCTCACTTCGGCGTCACAGCCAGGAGTCACGATAAAAAAAAAACTAATTACACAGTAATACATCATTTAAACAACTGGCAGAGCAAAAAATATATATATTTAACTATAATACTATGTATTTATCTTGGACAGCAGATATCAAGTGAGGGTTACATTGATGAAGAAAATAATCATCATATAAAACTTGCCTGGAGAGCTTTTGGAAGAAACAGTATAATTTTCAAGAGCAATATGTCATTATATAAGTCTTAAAAGAAAAGTGTTTGATCAATGCATCGTTCCAGTGCTTACGTATGGTGCAGAGATGTGGACCTTAACTAAAAGAGACATACAAAGGCTGCAGACAACTCAAAGAAGCATGGAGAGGTGCATGCTTAGTGTAACCAGGAGAGATAAGAAGAGGAACTCATGGATCAGAAAAATGGCAATGGGCTGGACATATTGCCAAAAGGACAGACTCTCGATAGACAGCCGAAATTTTAGACTCGATTCCAAGGGACAGGAAAATACCTAGAAGAAGACCACATGAGAGATGGGTGCATGAAATTCGAAAGTATGCGGTAGTAACATGGAGGAGACTTGCACAAGACAGACCGTTCGAAAGCATGCAGGTGAATGAAGTTCGGAAGCATGTCGGAGGAACGTGGAAAAGAATTACTGAAGACAGACCGTTCTGGAAGAAACTTGGGGAGACCTTCGTCCAGCAGTGGATTGATAATGGTTGACAATAATGGTGATGATATATACCCTATCTTTTTTTGTTACACAATCATGCAGCTCTACATTCGTATATACTATCATCATTGTCAACCATTTTCTATCCACTGCTGGACGAAGGTCTCTCCAAGCCTCTTCCACAACGGTCTGTCTTGTGCCAGTCTCCTCCATGTTACTCCCGCACACCTTTGAATTTCATCTCTCTTTTAGTTAAGGTCCACGTCTCTGCACCATACGTAAGCACTGGGATCATATATTTATCAAACACTTTTCTTTTAAGACATAATGGCATATTGCTCTTGAAAATTATGCTGTTTCTTCCAAAAGCTCTCCAGGCAAGTTTTATATGCCGATTAATTTCTTCATTAATGTGACCCTCACTTGATATCTGCTGTCCAAGATAAACGTACGTGTCTGTTATCTCCAGCTTTTCTCCATCAATCGATAAATCTTCATTTCTTGTAAAAGTATTGTACATCACTTTTGTCTTCTGAAAGTTCATTTTTATTCCCACTTCTTTACTCTTGTGAGCAAGTTCCTGGATCATACTCTGCAACTCTGATGGGGTAGTTGCAAAAATGACATCATCATCAGCAAAACAAAGGTGAGTTAGATAATCTCCATTAATATTTATCCCTTTGTTTTCCCAGTTCATTGATTGAAAGACATTTTCCAATGTGGCATTAAAGAGCTTGGGAGATATGGTGTCACCTTGTCTCACTCCCTTTCCAACTTTTATGTGTGCTGTATTCTCAAACAGCCGAATCTTTGCACTTGCATTTTCATAGATGTTATTAATAATATTAATGTATGCATCTTCAATACCGCAGGAATTTAAAGCCATTGTAACTGCTAATGGTTTCACTGAATCAAAGGCCTTTTCATAATCAATAAAAGCCATGCACAATGGAAGTTCATATTCCCTCACTCTTTCAATTAGTTCTCTCAGTACATGGATATGATCTATAGTGCTGTAGCCACTCCTGAATCCAGCTTGTTCTCTCGGTTGAGCCATGTCCAGTGTTACCTTCAAGCGGTGTGAAAGAACTTTAGTGAAGATTTTATAAACCACTGATAGGAGGCTGATATGTCTGTAGTTCCTGAGATCCTCAATGTCACTGTTTTTGTGTAGCAGGATCATTGTAGCATTGTACCAATCCTCAGGAATCTTCCCTTCATTAAGGCACCAAATTAAAACTTGGGCGAGTACTGTTTCAATTTCTCCACTTGCTTCTTGTATGATGTCTACAGTAATTCCATCTTCTCCTGGAGCTTTTGCCCACTTCATGTTCTTGATTGCATGTGCAACTTCTGCTGGGAGGACTGGAAGAACTCTGGTACTGGTACCTTTCATGATGCCTGGAGTACACGTATCATCCCTTTCTTATAATTTGGAGTAGAAATCTTTTACTCTTTTGGCAAAATTTCGCCTCTATTTCTTGTTACAGAACCATCTTTTTTCTCAGTGCCATAATCTGTTTCCTTCCCTTACTGAGATGTCCCTTTGCTATCTTTAGGCTTTGGTTGTTTTCAATTGCTTTCCTCACTAGTTCACAGTTGAATTTCCTTACGTCTTCAGGGATACTTTTTGTACTGTCTTGCATAGCTCTATATATTCCACTTTGGAAGTCACATCTTCTTTATTTGTCCTCATCTCTCTTCTTTTCTGCATCAACATTATGGTTTTTCCTGATAATTTGTTCATGTGCAACTTGTTCTTAGACCCAGATAATTTTGTTGCTGTTTCCGTAAGAGCTTTGGTTACTTTTCTGCTAACTTCAGAGATGTCCACTTCTTCTGATGTTAGATCTTCTAAAATAGAGAATCTATTCCTCAGTTCTAATTTGAAGGTATTATGATGCTTTTTAAGGTTGGTCATGTCAATACACTTTGTTTGTTTTATGAGCTTGCCACACTCAAGTTTAGCATTGAGGTGCATTTTACATCTTGCCATTCTATGGTCACTACCTGTGTTGAACTTGTTCAGCACACTGGAGTCTTCCATGACAAATTTCTTGTTACACATAATAAAATCAATTTCACTTGTCCATCCATTGGGATGCCACCATGTCCATTTCCTTTTGCGGCTTTTTCTCAAAAAAGGAGTTCATGATGAAAAACCCTTCTGCCTCTGCAAACTCTACGAAAGTATTTCCACACTGGTTTCTTTTGCTGTGACCGAATTTGCTTACTGAAGTTTCATTCTGTTGCTGTTGCCATATTTTTGCATTGAAATCTCCCGTAATTATCTTCAAGTGCTGCTTGCCTTTATTATTTAGATGGCGAATTTCCTCATAAAATTCTTCAATTTCTTCTTCAGGATGACTTGTGGTGGGTGCGTAAGTATATATATTTATATATATATATATATATATATTTCTGAAGTTAACAGAAAAGTAACCAAAGCTCTTATGAAAACAGCAACAAAATTAGCTGGGTCTAAGAACAAGTTGCATGTGAACAAATTATCAGGAAAAACCAAAATGTTGATGCAAAAAAGAAGAGAGATGAGGACAACTAAAGAAGATGTGACTTCCAAAGTGGAATATATAGAGCTATGCAAGACAGTATGAAAAAGTATCACTGAAGACGTAAGGAAATTCAACTGTGAACTAGTGAGGAAACAATTGAAAACAACCAAAGCCTAAAGATAGCAAAGGGACATCTCAGTAAGGGAAGAAAACAGATTATGGCACTGAGAAAAGAAGATGGTTTTATAACAAGAAATAGAGGTGAAATTTTGTCAAGAGTGAAAGATTTCTACTCCAAATTATATGAAAGGGATGATATATGCACTCCAGGCATCATGAAAGGTACCAGTACCAGAGTTCTTCCAGTCCTACCAGCAGAAGTTACACATGCAATTAAGAACGTGAAGCGGGGGAAACTCCAGGAGAAGATGGAATTACTGTAGACATCATACAAAGAAGCAAGTAGAGAAATTGAAACAGTACTCGCCCAAGTTTTAATTTGGTGCCTTAATGAAGGGAAGATTCCTGAGGATTGGAACAATGCTACTATGATCCTGCTACATAAAAAAGTTGACATCAAGGATTTCAGGAACTACAGACCTATCAGCCTCCTATCAGTGGTTTATAAAAATTTCTCTAAAGTTCTTTCACGCCGCTTGAAGGTAACACTGGATATGGCTCAACCGAGAGAACAAGCTGGATTCAAGAGTGGCTACAGCACTATAGATCATATCCACGTACTGAGAGAACTAATTGAAAGAGCGAGGGAATATGAATTTCCATTGTGCATGGCTTTTATCGATTATGAGAAGGCCTTTGATTCAGTGAAACCATCAGCAGTTACAATGGCTTTGAAATCCTGCGGTATTGAAGATGCATACATTAATATTATTAATAACATCTATGAAAATGCAAGTGCAAAGATTCAGCTGTTTGAAAATACAACAGACATAAAAATTGGAAAGGGAGTGAGATAAGGTGACACCATATCTCCAAAGCTCTTTAATGCCACATTGGAAAATGTCTTTCAATCACTGAACTGGAAAAACAAAGGGATAAAGATTAATGGAGATTATCTAACTCACCGTCATTTTGCTGATGACATAGTCATTTTTGCAACTACCCCATCAGAGCTGCAGAGTATGATCCAGGAACTTGCTGACAAGAGTAAAAAAGTGGGATTAAAAATGAATTTTCAGAAGACAAAAGTGATGTACAATGCTTTTACAAGAAATGAAGATTTATCGATTGATGGAGAAACGCTGGAGATAACAGATATGTAAGTTTATCTTGGACAGCAGATATCAAGTGAGGCTCACATTGATGAAATTAATCGGCATATAAAACTTGCCTGGAGAGCTTTTGGAAGAAACAGCATAATTTTCGAGAGCAATATGCCATTATGTCTTAAAAGAAAAGTGTTTGATCAATGCATCCTTCCAGTGCTTACGTATGGTGCAGAGACGTGGACCTTAACTAAAAGTGACATACAAAGGCTGCAGACAACTCAAAGAAGCATGAAGAGGTGCATGCTTGGTGTAACCAGGAGAGATAAGAAGAGGAACTCGTGGATCCGAAAATGACAAGAGTGGAAGACATCATGATCAGAGTTAAATCCCTGAAATGGCAATAGGCTGGACATACTGCCAGAAGGACAGACCTACGATGGACAGCCGAAATTTTAGATTATATTCCAAGGGACAGGAAAAGACCCAGGAGAAGACCACATGGAAGATGGGTGGATGAACTTTAAAAGTTTACGGGAGTAACATGGAGGAGACTGGCACAAGACAGACCGTTGTGGAAGAAACTTGGGGAGACCTTCGTCCAGCAGTGGATTGATAATGGTTGACAATGATGATGATGATATATATAGATATATATACACAGTCTCCGGCAGCTGGAATGTACCTGGCCAAGGCAGCGGCCAGTGCGACATGAAGGCAGAGGGTGCTAAGAATCCCCGGAGGACCGGACTAGGCTGCCATTTGATGCTGACCTTGGCTACCTATAACGGACGCTCCCTATCTTCTGATTCAAGGCTACTTGAATTGGAAGAGGAACTACAAAGGATCAAGTGGGACATCGTCGGGCTAAGTGAGGTAAGGAGAAAAGGAGAAGATCTCATTGAACTGAAAAGTGGACATCTCTTCTATTATCGTGGGACAGATACTGGCAGAACTAGTGGTGTTGGATTTATAATAAACAAGAAACTGAAGGATAAAGTGGTAGAAGTTGAAAGTTCCTCTGACAGAGCTGCACGACTCGTTATCCAACTATCGAGAAGATACCAGGCTCAGATTATTCAAACTTATGCACCCACCACAAGTCATCCTGAAGAAGAAATTGAAGAATTTTATGAGGAAATTCGTCATCTAAATAATAAAGGTAAGCAGCACTTGAAGATAATTATGGGAGATTTCAATGCAAAAATAGGGCAACGGCAACAGAATGAAACTTCAGTAGGTAAATTCGGTCACGGCAACAGAAACCAGCGTGGAAATACTCTCGTTGAGTTTGCAGAGGCAGAAGGATTTTTCATCTTGAACTCCTTTTTCAAGAAAAAGCCGCACAGGAAATGGACATGGAGACATCCAATTGGGACGACAAGTGAAATTGATTTTATTATGTGTAACAAAAAAAATTCGTCATCGAAGACTGCAGTGTGCTGAACAAGTTCAACACAGGTAGTGACCATAGATTGGTGAGATGTAAGATGCACCTCAACACTAAACTGGAACGTGGCAAGCTCATAAGACAAACAAAATGTATTGACATAACCAACCTTAAAAAACACCATAATACTTTCAAGTTGGAACTGAAGAACAGATTCTCTGCTTTAGAAAACCTAACATCGGAAGAAGTGGATATTTCGGAAGTTAACAGAAAAGTAACCAAAGCTCTAATGGAAACAGCAACAAAATTAGCTGGGTCTAAGAACAAGTTGCATGTGAACAAATTATCAGGAAAAACCAAAATGTTGATGCAAAAAAGAAGAGAGCTGAGGACAACTAAAGAAGATGTGACTTCCAAAGTGGAATATATAGAGCTATGCAAGACAACACGAAAAAGTATCACTGAAGACGTAAGGAAATTCAACTGTGAGCTAGTGAGGAAAGCAATTGAAAACAACCAAAGCCTGAAGATAGCAAAGGGACATCTCAGTAAGGGAAGAAAACAGATTATGGCTCTGAGAAAAGAAGATGGTTCTATAACAAGAAATAGAGGCGAAATTTTGACTAGAGTGAAAGATTTCTACTCTAAATTATATGAAAGGGATGATACATGTACTCCAGACATCATGAAAGGTACCAGAGTTCTTCCAGTCCTCCCAGCAGAAGTTGCTCATGCAATCAAGAACATGAAGCGGGGGAAAGCTCCAGGAGAAGATGGAATTACTATAGACATCATACAAGAAGCAAGTGGAGAAATTGAAACAGTACTCGCCCAAATTTTCACTCGATGCCTTAATGAAGGGAAGATTCCTGAGGATTGGAACAATGCTACAATAATCCTGCTACATAAAAAAGGTGACATTGAGGATCTCAGGAACTACAGACCTATCAGCCTCCTATCAGTGGTTTATAAAATCTTCACTAAAGTTCTTTCACACCGCTTGAAGGTAACACTGGACATGGCTCAACCGAGAGAACAAGCTGGATTCAGGAGTGGCTACAGCACAATAGATCATATCCACGTACTGAGAGATCTAATTGAAAGAGCGAGGGAATATGAACTTCCATTGTGCATGGCTTTTATCGATTATGAAAAAAGCCTTTGATTCGGTGAAACCATCAGCAGTTACCACGGCTCTGAAATCCTGCGGTATTGAAGATGCATACATTAATATTATTAATAACATCTATGAAAATGCAAGTGCAAAGATTCGGCTGTTTGAAAATACAACACACATAAAAATTGGAAAGGAGTGAGACAAGGTGACACCATATCTCCGAAGCTCTTTAATGCCACGTTGGAAAATGTCTTTCAATCACTGAACTGGGAAAACAAAGGGATAAAGATTAATGGAGATTATCTAACCCACCTTCGTTTTGCTGATGACGTAGTCATTTTTGCAACTACCCCATCAGAGCTGCAGAGTATGATCCAGGAACTTGCTGACAAGAGTAAAGAAGTGGGATTAAAAATGAACTTTCAGAAGACAAAAGTGATGTTCAATGCTTTTACAAGAAATGAAGATTTATCGATTGATGGAGAAAAACTGGAGATAACAGATACGTATGTTTATCTTGGACAGCAGATATCAAGTGAGGGTCACATTGATGAAGAAATTAATCGGGGTACAAAACTTGCCTGGAGAGCTTTTGGAAGAAACAGCATAATTTTCAAGAGCAATATGCCATTATGTCTTAAAAGAAAAGTGTTTGATCAATGCATCCTTCCAGTGCTTACGTATGGTGCAGAGACGTGGACCTTAACTAAAAGAGACATACAAAGGCTGCAGACAACTCAAAGAGGCATGGAGAGGTGCATGCTTGGTATAACCAGGAGAGATAAGAAGAGGAACTCGTGGATCCGAAAAATGACGAGAGTGGAAGACATCATGATCAGAGTTAAATCCCTGAAATGGCAATGGGCTGGACATACTGCCAGAAGGGCAGACCATAGATGGACAGCCGAAATTTTAGATTGGATTCCAAGGGACAGGAAAAGACCCAGAAAAAGACCACATGGGAGATGGGTGGATGAAATTCGTAAATATGCGGGAGTGACATGGAGGAGACTGGCACAAGACAGACCGTTGTGGAGGAAACTTGGGGAGACCTTCGTCCAGCAGTGGATTGATAATGGTTGACAATGATGATACACTAATTTAATTAATTCTGTCAATACATGGACATGATTTGTAGAGTGCTGTAGCCACTTCTGAGTTCAACTTGTTCTGTTGGTTGAACTATGTCCATTGTTTTCTTCAGGTGATGTGACAATACTTGAGTGAAGATATTGTCACATTGCTTGAAGGAAGCACTGAATATGGCTCAATTTTATTTTTATTTTTTTGTGCAATGTTATCTAGCATAACTATGACTTATCTGGATGCTAATTTCTTGGAGATCCAATTACATTTCATTAACTGTGATAGCAATAAATTCATACGAACAAAAATTTTGCATTGTATTTGCATTCATTAGTTGAAAAGTGTTTTATAAACTGTTTCTGCTAAGTCTTTTTAGAGCCAAAAGTTTTAACTATTTTAAAATGATGGGCATTTTATTTTGTTCATGTTGTGCCACAGAACAGATCTAATATTCATTAAAGAACTTTGATTTTATGCCAAAATGTTTTTATAGCTGTGCTATATTCTTCAAATTTCATTTGTACCTGTGCTATAATGTAGCTGGCCAAAGCAGGTGCCAGTGCAGGCAGAGAGTGCTAAAAGAGGACCAGACTAGGCTGCCACATGATGCTGATCTTGGCCTGTTTTAATCAACAAATTCCATCTTCTGATTCAAGCTCCCTTGAATTTGAAGTGGGACACCAGAGACTTGGTTAGAGAGCTTTTGGAAGAAACAGTACAATTTTTGAGATCAATTTATCATTATGTCTTAAAGGAAAAGCATTTAATGCATACTTCGAGTTGTTACTTATGAATTAGAGACTATAAACAGTAACTATAAACGACATTCATAGGCTGCAAACAAATCAAAGAAGCATGGAGAAATGCATGCTTAGTATCACCAGGAAAGATAGGAAAAGGAACTCGGGGATCGGTAAAATGGCCAGAGTTGATTACCCTTTCAAGGATTTTACCTTGATCATGAGGTAATGTGCTGGACATATTTCTAGAAGAACTGACTACCATTGCACAAATAAGGTACCAGACTGGATTCCAAGGGATAGGAAAAGACCCAGAAGAATACCACACGGGGGGTCGGGTGGATGAAATTCGAAAGCATGCCAAAGTGACATGGAGGAGACTGGCTCAAGACTGACCTTGTGGAAGAAACTTGGGGAGACCTTCATCCAGCAGTGGATTGATAATGATTGATTATGGTAGTGATGATGACTTGTGTTATCTGTATATTAATTCTATAAGGTTTTTTACTGTGAGTCTTATTTTGAGAAAATGGCTGAACGTAAAGATATGGTTGAGGTATCAAAATAAAGGTTTACTTTTACCATGTAGATGTGCCATTCGAAGAGAAAAATTATATTGGGGCAATGGTTCAGGCGTTGTGTGGCGGCAAAGTTCCCATGTAAAGTCTATGGGATAAGCGTACGGTTGACTCACGCGCTGTTGAAGGCGGAAGCATGGAGGGGCGGAGATAGTCCGAAGTTTTATCTTTTCTGGGTGAACTGTTGCCCAAAGCAACACTAGCAGGTATACCTATCAAAGTTCTTCTCATCAGAACAGCGAACACTCTCGAAGATCTGATTGCGTTATGCTGTTGGATTGTGTGATGTATATATACAATTTAATATTCATTTGATCCAGTTTATTCATGTAGGTAAGACGTTTCCCATTATGTAAAGATGTAGATAAACATTACATTGACCATTGTTAATGAAAATATTACGGGCGACTGCTTATAGCCCATTGAGTTGCTCACAATGGTAGTTTAACTTCAGTCAAAAAAAAAAAAAAAAATTCACGAACCTGGACTATTGTCTTTACTGACGTGGTTGAATGAATTTGTGAATCAAATAAAGTTGACATTTGTTGTTTCATATGAGTTTTTTCTTTGCAAAAAAATAAATAAAATAAATAGCCGCCAACTCCGACGGGTGAAGAGTATCACAACACAAATCTCATTCTAACAACATTAACAAACACTGTTGTGACTGAAAATGAGAGTGAAAGAGTGCGCTATCCAGTTGAATTTTTGCACACGATAGAGATGAGTGGCCTTCTGCCTCACATTTTACGACTAAAAAAGGGTGCAGTCGTGATGCTCATCACAAACCTGTCCGCCCCGGTGGCATAGTGTTCTAAGCACTGGCTTATAATGATTCGTTCATGAAGGGTCCAGGTTCAAATACCGGTGAGGCAAGGATCTTATGTTTGTCTTACGGCGCTGGCTCTCTCCCTTCCTTGGAACCACTGACCCTAAATTAGGGATGGGCCGACTGCTTATAGCCCATCGAGTTGCTCACAGTGGTTGTTAAACCTTCAGTCAAAAAAAAAAAGAAAAAAAAATCACGAACCTGGACTATTGTCTTTACTGAAGTGGTTGAATGAATTTGTCAATCAAATATAGATCACGTTTGTTGTTTCATGTGCGTTTATTCTTTTCACAAAAAAACAAAAAAACCAACTGTCGATTCCGACGGGTTTCGTCTAGTAGTCTTAAAATGTAAAAGATTAATATGCATATGTTTTGTAAGTTTATTTCTATGAATTTTGTATTTTTGTAAATATGGGCAATTTTCTCAAATCTTAGTTCTTGAAGTAATTGATTTGGTTGACCTAATAATTGTGATGATGTTATTGTTTTACATAATAGTTACATGTAGAAGGTTTCAAATTACAATGTTTTAAAGCTATGATGAGTAGCAAAGATACATTATTTTTATTCATTTTTATTAAATGTGCAGATACAGAAAAATGCATCACAGGTGTGGGACAAGTAGTTAGGCCAATTGTAGCATGTCTTCCAGCATGGTTCCGCTTTGCCCAGTGTAACAGAAGGTACTGGGAAACAAAAGAAGCTTTTCCTCATTTGTTAAATGCAGCAAAATATTCCACAACATTTTTCAACGTCATTTTCTCATCTGTTTATGCTGCAACTAAAAGTAAGTTCATTTTAACAATATGCATTATAGTAAAACAATTGTCTGAAATTGCATTGTTGGACTTATCAAATTCATGTTGAACACTTACCGCACATGTTGGTTTCCGTATTTCTGTTGTATAGATGCGGCATGGGTTTTTTTTTTCATTCGGTTGCTGTTCCTTTTTAATTGGCCTCGTCACTAAATGAATTTTTTTCCCTTTGCTGCTTCTACATTTCGATACGTTTTTACCCAAGTACTTTCGGTAACATTCCGTTACCGCCATCTTTGCTCCGACCTGCACGGACCGTGTCGGCAGAGCATTATGTGGTTCTCGTGGGCTGCATCTGTTCGCGGCTATCGCTTCCTCTTGGGTGTTGTGCCGCCATCTCTTGTTGGCCAGCGATCTCATTTTTCGAACTTTTTCGTTTTTTTGCTCAATTTTAATTAAATTCCTCCAGCTGTTTCTTAAAATATTAGGGTCATTGTGGTTGCAAACTTATGCTCTATTATTTTCTATCATTACCGACTCTGCTATTCTGAGGTGTTTCTCGGATTTACAGCTTTTTATGACTTTTATATTTTCAAATTTAGGATATTTTTGGTTAGCCAGACAATATTGAATAAGTGCAGTTTTTTCTTCTTTTTTCTGCCAATTGTTTACATGTTGTTTTAACCCGTGTTTAAGCTTATTTTTGGTACTTCCTATATATGCCATTGGAGGGTTTTCTGTAATCGGAATTGAGTAAATACCTGCTTTTTCTAACATTTTTATTTTTTCATTATTTTTGATTACTATATTTTTGATAGTATTTACTTTTCCTCCAATTTGAATGTTATGCTTTTTACAAATATTATTAATTTCATTAGTAGTACCTTTAATGTAAGGAAAACCATTTAGATATTTGATTTAATTTTTATTTATTACTGCATTATTTTTTATTTTTTTTAGTACTTCTGTGTTCCATTTTTTTATTAAATGGTTTGGATAACCAAAACTACCTGCAATTTTTTTATGAATTTAATTTCTTCATTAATGAACTGAATATTTTCAGAGTGCATATATGCTCTTTTAATTAATGTTTTCAGACTATTGCATTTTTGTAGATAAGGATGTGCTGAGTTGTATGGGATTAGAACAGGAACAAATGAACTTTTTCGATAAACTCTGTATTGCAACTTATTAGTGGATTTTATAACTTGTACGTCCAAAAAGGCTATTGTGTTTTGTTTTGTTTTTTTCCATTTCTACTGTAAGTTCTATTGTTGGGTATAAAGAGCTGTAACATTTGGTTAATTTTCTTAACTCTTTTTCATTCAGTTTTGATAGAATGAAAATGTCATCCACGTATCGACAGTATATTTCTGGTTTTTCTTCCATACTCTGTATGACATTTTCTTCAGTCTCGTTCATCACATACATACATACATATCACTAAGCTGTTGTCTAAGATTCAGAGGTTAGCTCCAAAAAGAAATACAAACTACCAGATATTTTTACTTACTGTTGTCGTATCAAACTTCTCCATTTACAGCAATTTTGACATACAACTCGTGCTTCACTAATATCCATTACACGCCGTACACAAGATCTTTCATACTTCATACTCATAATCTTTTTCTCATGCAGAGACTCCTGAATCTGATCCACCCACGTTCATCTTAACCTCAGCATATAAAGTTGATAATGGTGAGCCCATTGAGCCTCCTGAATTTTGCTTGTAAATTTTGTTCTTGTATGTAAATACATTGTTTTCATATAAATAGAATAAAACTTTTTTGAATTCTTGAGTTTGTGCGTCATTTAATATTTTAAGAGTATGTAACTTCTTAATGACAATTTCAATAGCTTCTGCATCAGGAGTGCTTGGATATAATGCTTTAACATCCATGCTTGCCATATGTAAGTCCTTTAGGTCTGTTTTTACATTTTTAATTTTCTCAATAAATTCATACGTGTTCTTGATGGTGAACCTATTGTTATGAAAATGGGTGCAAGGAACCTGTAAATGTTTTTCTCTAATGTTATCAATGGTGAGTTGTTGTTTTTTAAACAATCAGTCTCATTGGAACATCTTCTTTGTGTGTTTTTATCTTTGCTACAATACATGGTATGCTTGCTCCCATTGGTGGAAAAGAGCGCTTGATTTCATCAGGTAATGTGCTATGATTTCTTATATTCGCTAAGAATTTAATTTGGTTATCAGTTGGGTCTTTCTTTATTTCAGTACAGTTTAATTCTTCTATTGCTACAGTCATTTTTTGTTCGTATTCGACTGTGTTGAGAATAATGATTTGGCCGGTTTTGTCTGCTTCACAGAATTTGATATTTGGGTCATTTTTCAGTTCCAATACTTTTTTGGTTTTTTTCTCTATATAATTTTTTGTTTTGTTTTTGGCATTATATTCTTTTAGAATTATTCTATATAATTTGTTCTTCTCAACTTCCGTTTTATTTTCTGCGCCAGATATATTTTTGAGAATATCTTCTAGGCAAGGGATGATTTCTTCAGTTTTAGGGAGGTCCTGTGGAAAGGCAAATTTTTTCCCTTTTTGTAATACTGCTTTCTGTGAAAAGCTTAAATTCTTATCCAAACGATTTTCATATACATTATATTCATTTACTGGTTCCTTACCTAATTTTTTTTCATCAAATAATGCATTTAATTTTTTATCAACCGTAGCACTATTGGAGTTAGCATCTTTGTTAGCAATTTCGTTAATTTCGATGAACGTAGTATCCAAAATGCGATCTTTCCATGTGCCATCAAATTGTGCATATTTTGAGTTGCTTATCAGCTTCCATAATTCATAAACTTGAGCATTAAGTCTGAAAATTTGTTTTCTTTTAGCTATAATTTCATTACTAAGCCTTTTTTGCTGGCATCGATGTAGGATATAGTAATCTTTCTTACTTTTAGGTTTGTTCTTAATTCTCAAAAATTTGGGGATAAATCCAAAGTCTCTCCAAGTCACAAGAAAACGTTCTTGAACTTCTAATTTCATATTTTTGATTTTAAAATGTTTGAATTTGGTGATTGTTCTTAATTCGCGGTTCGAAAAAGATTGCGATAGTACATCTTGAATCCTAAACTGCCTTTGAAGTAACCACTTGAACTACTAATTCGTGTGTTTCAAAGTTTCAAGTACTTCCAATATTGGATTTCGTAGGAAAAAGTCCGCTATTGAAAAGTTAATTCGTTTTTTGACGTGCATTAATGCAATTGCATTGTTGGACTTACTAAATCCATGTTGAACACTAACTGCACGTGTTGGTTTCTGTATTTCTGTTGTGTAGATGCGGCATGAGGTTTTTTTTTCATTCGGTTGCTGTTCCTTTTTAATTGGCCTCGTCACTAAATGATTTTTTTTCCCTTTGCTGCTTCTACATTTTGATACGTTTTTACCCAAGTACTTTCGGTAACATTCCGTTACCGTCATCTAGGGGAACTTTTGCTCCGACCTGCATGGACCGTGTCGGCAGAGCATTATGTGGTTCTCGTGGGCTGCATCTGTTCGCAGCTATCGCTTCCTCTTGGGCGTTGTGGCGCCATCTCTTGTTGGCCAGCAATCTCGTTTTTCGAACTTTTTCATTTTTTTGCTCAATTTTAATTACATTCCTCCAGCTGTTTCTTAAAATATTAGGGTCATTGTGGTTGCAAACTTTTGCTCTATTTTTTTCTATCATTACCGACTGCTATTCTGAGGTGTTTCTCGGATTTACAGCTTTCTATGACTTTTATATTTTCAAATTTAGGATATTTTTGGTTAGCCAGACAATATTGAATAAGTGCAGTTTTTTCTTCTTTTTTCTGCCAATTTTTTACATGTTGTTTTAACCCGTGTTTAAGCTTATTTTTGGTACTTCCTATATATGCCATTGGAGGGTTTTCTGTAATCGGAATTGAGTAAATACCTGCTTTTTCTAACATTTTTATTTTTTCATTATTTTTGATTACTATATTTTTGATAGTATTTACTTTTCCTCCAATTTGAATGTTATGCTTTTTACAAATATTATTAATTTCATTAGTAGTACATTTAATGTAAGGAAAACCATTTAGGTATTTGATTTAATTTTTATTTATTACTGCATTATTTTTTATTTTCTTTAGTACTTCTGTGTTCCATTTTTTTATTAAATGGTTTGGATAACCAAAACTACCTGCAATTTTTTTTATGAATTTAATTTCTTCATTAATGAACTGAATATTTTCAGAGTGTGTATATGCTCTTTTAATTAATGTTTTCAGACTATTGCATTTTTGTGGATAAGGATGTGCTGAGTTGTATGGGATTAGAACAGGAACAAATGAACTTTTTCGATAAACTCTGTATTGCAACTTATAAGTGGATTTTATAACTTTTACGTCCAAAAAGTCTATTGTGTTTTGTTTTGTTTTGTTTTTTTCCATTTCTACTGTAAGTTCTATTGTTGAGTATAAAGAGCTGTAACATTTGGTTAATTTTCTTAACTCTTCTTCGTTCAGTTTTGATAGAATGAAAATGTCATCCACGTATCAACAGTATATTTCTGGTTTTTCTTCCATACTCTGCATGACATTTTCTTCAGTCTCGTTCATCACAACCTCAGCATATAAAGTTGATAATGGTGAGCCCATTAAGCCTCCTGAATTTTGCTTGTAAATTTTGTTCTTGTATGTAAATACATTGTTTTCATATAAATAGAATGAAACTTTTTTGAATTCTTGAGTTTGTGTGTCATTTAATATTTTAAGAGTATGTAACTTCTTAATGACAGTTTCAATAGCTTCTGGAACAGGAGTGCTTGGATATAATGCTTTAACATCCATGCTTGCCATATGTAAGTCCTTTAGGTCTGTTTTTACATTTTTAATTTTCTCAATAAATTCATATATGTTCTTGATAGTGAACCTATTGTTCATGAAAATGGGTGCAAGGAACCTGTAATGTTTTTCTCTAATGTTATCAATGGTGAGTTCTCAAAAATATACCTGGCGCAGAAAATAAAACGGAAGTTGAGAACAAATTATATAGAATAATTCTAAAAGAATATAATGCCAAAAACAAAACAAAATTTTATGTAGAGAAAAAATTAAAATATGAAAAAAAAAACTATTAGAACTGAAAAATGACCCAAATATCAAATTCTGTGAAACAGACAAAACCGGCCAAATCATTATTCTCAACACAGTCGAATACGAACAAAAAATGACTGTAGCAATAGAAGAATTAAACTGTACTGAAATAAAGAAAGACCCAACTGATAACCAAATTAAATTCTTAGCGAATATAAGAAATCATAGCACATTACCTGATGAAATCAAGCTCTCTTTTCCACCAATGGGAGCAAGCATACCATGTATTGTAGCAAAGATAAAAACACACAAAGAAGATGTTCCAATGAGGCTGATTGTTTAAAAAAAACTCACCATTGATAACATTAGAGAAAAACATTTACAGGTTCCTTGCACCCATTTTCATGAACAAAAGGTTCACCATCAAGAACACGTGTGAATTTAATGAGGAAATTAAAAATGTAAAAACAGACCTAAAGGACTTACAAACGGCAAGCATGGACGTTAAAGCATTATATCCAAACACTCCTGTTCTAGAAGCTATTGAAATTGTCATTAAGAAGTTACATACTCTTAAAATGTTAAATGACACACAAACTCAAGAATTCAAAAAAATTTTATTCTATTTATATCAAAACAATGTATTTACATTCAAGAACAAAATTTACAAGCAAAATTCAGGAGGCCCAATGGGCTCACCATTATCAACTTTATATGCTGAGGTTGTGATGAACAAGACTGAAGAAAATGTCATACAGAGTATGGAAGAAAAACCAGAAATATACTGTCGATACGTGGATGACATTTTCATTCTATCAAAACTGAACGAAGAAGAGTTAAGAAAATTAACCAAATGTTACAGCTCTTTATACTCAACAATAGAACTTACAGTACAAATGGAAAAAAACAACACAATAGCCTTTTTGGATGTATAAGTTATAAAATCCACTAATAAGTTGCAATACAGAGTTTATCGAAAAAGTTCATTTGTTCCTGTTCTAATCCCGTACAACTCGGCACATCCTTTTCCACAAAAATGCAATAGTCTGAAAACATTCATTAAAAGAGCATATACGCACTCTGAAAATATTCAGTTCATTAATGAAGAAATTAAATTCATAAAAAAAATTGCAGGTAGTTTTGGTTATCCAAACCATTTAATAAAAAAATGGACCACAGAAGTAATAAATAAAAATGAAATCAAGTATCTAAATTATTTTCTTTACATTAAAAGTACTACTAATGAAATTAATAATATTTGTAAAAAGCATAACATTCAAATTGGAGGAAAAGTAAATACTATCAAAAATATAGTAATCAAAAATAATGAAAAAATAAAAATGTTAGAAAAAGCAGGTATTTACTCAATTCCGATTACAGAAAACCCTCCAATGGCATATATAGGAAGTACCAAAAATAAGCTTAAACACGGGTTAAAACAACATGTAAAAAATTGGCAGAAAAAAAGAAGAAAAAACTGCACTTATTCAATATTGTCTGGCTAACCAAAAATATCCTAAATTTGAAAATATAAAAGTCATAGAAAGCTGTAAATCCGAGAGACACCTCAGAATAGCAGAGTCGGTAATGATAGAAAAAAAATAGAGCAAAAGTTTGCAACCACAATGACCCTAATATTTTAAGAAACAGCTGGAGGAATTTAATTAAAATTGAGCAAAAAAACGAAAGAGTTCGAAAAATGAGATTGCTGGCCAACAAGAGATGGCGCCACAACGCCCAAGAGGAAGCGATAGCCGCAAACAGATGCAGCCCACGAGAACCACGTAATGCTCTGCCGACCACGGTCCGTGCAGGTCGGAGCAAAACGTCCCCTAGATGGCGGTAACGGAATGTTACCGAAAGTACTTGGGTAAGAACGTATCGAAATGTAGAAGCAGCAAAGGGAAAAAAATTCATTTAGTGACGAGGCCAATTAAAAAGGAACAGCAACCGAATGAAAAAAAAAACCCATGCCGGATCTACACAACAGAAATACGGAAACCAACATGTGCAGTAAGTGTTCAACATGGATTTAATAAGTCCAACAATGCAATTGCATTAATGCACGTCAAAAAACTAATTAACTTTTCAATAGCGGACTTTTTCCTACGAAATCCAATATTGGAAGTACTTGAAAAATTGTCTGAAAGATTTGCCATTTTTTCCCTTTTTCTTCAAAGCTTAACACAAAAAGTAATAGATGCACTTGGTCACGTTATCCGCAAAGATTTGCATAGTTTCTTGTATTATTGAAATGGTCTTTGAATTTTTCATCACTTTTCATTGCTCTTTTTTGTATTCATTCGAATTTAGAAGAGTGACTTAATTTCGTTTTCTTTTTTCCTTGCTCTTGTTTTATCACCCGCATTCAGCCTGATGTCAGTTATATATTTTATTTTGTGGTGCGTAAAGCCAAGCAAGTTACTTTTCTCTTATTTCTCTCTTTTTTTTTTTTTCAACATAGTAGTTGTATTTTATGTTCAGCCACACAGTTACCATTTCTGAGTGGTAAAGCATGTTGTTATGCTTTTGTCCATTGTTTTCTTCCTGATTTTATATCCATTGGAAGTAACTGGAATTGTTGTTGAATTTGATGGCCCCATTGTATATACTGGCTGTGTCACTGATCCTGTAATTCCTCCCCCTCTCCTCCTCCTCCTCTTCCTCTTGTAATATTTTATGACCATATGTGGGACTTTTCTTATAATTATGGATCACTTCATTCATTGGGTGAAACATTTTTCATTTCTTTTTCTCATAATTTGAATTTACACAAATCAATGTATAGCATTTTTAATACTGAAAAAACAATTGTAGGAGAGTCTAGATTTGATATTACATTAGTAAGTTTTTTTTTTATGTATGTAAGACATTCACCATCATAGTCCTCCTCCCCTCTCTTTTATTAGTTTTAGTTTTGGAAAATAGCATTTATGTGTATCCAATCTGCTTAGAAAACTTTTCCTTTTATACATATTAGATGCACTTGAGATATGATATTTATCATTCATTACTGATTCACTTCTTACAACCAAAATTAATTTTTCTGCTGTCATCATTTTAGTTATTCTTGATTCTTCTGTTCTCATTTTATGATGTTGATGGATTATGACAGTAATTCCCAATTTTTTTCTTTCACACAGCACCAAAAAATATTGAAGCTTACCTTTTCTCCTTAAGAAAAAAATTGAAATATTTTTAAAAACAGAAAAATTGTTGTGAGAAACATTTTTATCTACATATAATGTTTTTTTTTTATTATAAGGCATTTCTTTTAATACATCTCACATATTTCTTTTCTCAGGGATGTTGATGCAAAGTAATTATAACTGGAGGTATTGCTAAAAAAGTGCTGCTCACTTGCTATAATGGATTAACGGATGGATTCGGATTTTTAAGGAACACATTTCACTTGAAGTCAACTTCAAATGAACATTAGACCCATGATTCAGTTTTAAATTGTTTGTTTACCATTGCTAACAAAGTGAAAAATCATTTTCTCACAGCTAAATTGCACAAAATGGAACCAGAAATTCATTGAAAAAAGGGCTGTGTTTAACTACCCCTTTCCTTCCTTTTTTGTTCTCTTACTACGAACAGTTGTTGAAGTTTGCATTTTTCAAATTCAAACTTGATCAAGCCAGGTGAATTATTCCTTTCTTTCCACCTGCAGAATATTCATAATTACATCTAATTATCTCTAAATTATCTTTCTAAGCTACATATTCATATGTGCAAAACATTAATCAAGATGCCATGGTCGTTACTACAAGCTTTTTTGTTGCTTTCTAATTAACTAAGAAAGGTGACTTGATCACGCTAGTTACGTTAACTAAAACTTTTACAAAAAGTTCGTAAGTTGAAGCTTTCGACCTTATCTTAGGTCTTCATCACGCCAATGGAGGACTAAGATTGTTGCCAGATTCTACATTTGAATTTTTCCTATTTTTGTTGCCAAAACTTAGAATTGATCTCCAGATCAACGGAATGTAGAGAGGAGATTCGGAGTTGCAAGTCATTGAGTTGAAAATAATTTCTATGCTTTCACGGTAACGGAGGGCAAAACGATTGTCAAACGAAGCAATTGCGTTTTGCTTCGTTCCAGTGGGGAACTGCAGATGTGTCTTCCATTGTCAAAATAGACAAGGCAGTGTTGGGATTGCCTTTCGAAACATCTTTTTCTATGTTCTAAAATTCTATGGCTAATGCTCCTGTATGTGCTTCCAATGTATAAGTTATCCCCAGTAGAAGAAGAGATAGGAATGCAGTAAACTCCTGGGAGGTTCAGGCTTTCAACTTTGTCCCTATCCCTTTGTAGAAGTTTCAAGATGTTTGGGGTAGATTTAATGGCAAGATGGTAACCAAAACTTCTAAAAAGAATCTGTAACTTATAAGCATAGGAAGGATGGTAAGGAACAGAACCACAGAATTTCAGGTCTTCTTTCTTGTGAGGAAGGAGGCATTCGATTTTCGAATGGTTTTCATATTTCTTTATGAGGGAGTTGACTGTAACAGCAGGGAAACCATGAGAGAGGGCTATTGTAGAAATTTTGGAGAGTTCTTCTTGAAGAGAGAGTTGGCTGTTGCAAATGATATGAGCCCTGTGGATGTAGGACTTCAATGCTGCAAGCTTGTAGAGATGCAGGGTGCAAGATTTGTAGGGAATGATGTTAGTGGCTGCAGAAGGTTTTCGATAGACGGAACGAGTAATGGAGAGATCAGCGTTTCTGCAGATAGATACATCCTCATACAGTTGTCTCTACTTCAAACTTCATCCACAACCTTCCTAATTCCTTTCCTCCTTGTGATAATCTGTATACTCTTGATGTAGAATCTTTGTTTCCCTCTGTACCATATTTTGATTCCTACATGCTCCTCATGAAGAAATTGATTCTTCATTTTGAACCCCCCGGTCCTCTTATCAAAGATCTTTATGATTGTTTCCACACTATTCATCAACATAGTTGTTTTGTTTTCAACAAAATTGTGTATAGGCAACAATCTGGTCTCCCCATGGGCTCACCTCTTTCCCCTCTGCTTGCTGAAATCTACATGCAACATATTGAAGTTTCCATAATTCCTCTACACCCTTTTCAACCTTCCCTATGGTTAAGATATGTAGACGACATTTTCATTAGCTGGCCACATTCCGAGTCTGAGCTACAGATACTGATCAACTCCATTACAAAAAAATTTCCTTCCATTAAGCTCACTATATCTAAGGAAGTAAATCACAAAATTGATTTCCTGGATGTATCTATCTGCAGAAATGCTGATCTCTCCATTACTCGTTCCGTCTATCGAAAACCTTCTGCAGCCACTAACATCATTCTCTACAAATCTTGCACCCTGCATCTCTACAAGCTTGCAGCATTGAAGTCCTACATCCACAGGGCTCATATCATTTGCAACAGCCAACTCTCTCTTCAAGAAGAACTCTCCAAAATTTCTACAATAGCCCTCTCTCATGGTTTCCCTGCTGTTACAGTCAACTCCCTCATAAAGAAATATGAAAACCATTCGAAAATCGAATGCCTCCTTCCTCACAAGAAAGAAGACCTGAAATTCTGTGGTTCTGTTCCTTACCATCCTTCCTATGCTTATAAGTTACAGATTCTTTTTAGAAGTTTTGGTTACCATCTTGCCATTAAATCTACCCCAAACATCTTGAAACTTCTACAAAGGGATAGGGACAAAGTTGAAAGCCTGAACCTCCCAGGAGTTTACTGCATTCCTATCTCTTCTTCTACTGGGGATAACTTATACATTGGAAGCACATACAGGAGCATTAGCCATAGAATTTTAGAACATAGAAAAGATGTTTCGAAAGGCAATCCCAACACTGCCTTGTCTATTTTGACAATGGAAGACACATCTGCAGTTCCCCACTGGAACGAAGCAAAACGAATTGCTTCGTTTGACAATCGTTTTGCCCTCCGTTACCGTGAAAGCATAGAAATTATTTTCAACTCAATGACTTGCAACTCCGAATCTCCTCTACATTCCGTTGATCTGGAGATCAATTCTAAGTTTTGGCAACAAAAATAGGAAAAATTCAAATGTAGAATCTGGCAACAATCTTAGTCCTCCATTGGCGTGATGAAGACCTAAGATAAGGTCGAAAGCTTCCAACTTACGAACTTTTTGTAAAAGTTTTAGTTAACGTAACTAGCGTGATCAAGTCACCTTTCTTTGTTAATATTGTTACGTGTTTTGCCCATAATCGCCATTCTAATTAACTGCCAATTTCGTCCAGTCCTTAGAAAATATGAGAATCCATAGAAAATATTTCAGTTCCTCATGATTTGCTGATCCTGTTCAGTTGTTAATACAGTAACTAAACTAGGATTAATATTTTTCTTTTACTTTAGAACACACCAAAACAACACAAAAGCTTGTTGTCAATGTAGAGCTTACATGATTTGAGGCTATATTTAAATTCCAATATATTGAGTACATATTTATTGTACAAGAAAACAAGAAATTAATTTTGTTTTTGTTTTTTGCCAAATGTGTATGGTAAGAACGGAATTTCAAGGAACTTCTACTCTCACCACTGTAAATTCAAGCTAAATTCTGATTTACCAAAGTAGCTACATCAATTCCAACTTCCCACCAAGAAAATGTAAACAAAATCATCCTAGTCCACTTACTAATATTCTTCATAACACATTTTGCTGAATATTCTGGTATTCTTTCTCTTTTTCTTCCTTTGCTTACTTACATTAAAAAATCTTCCTTTTTCTGTCCCTTCAATTACTGACACTGACAAGAAAAAAAAGGAAGAAAGAAATATTCTGGCATGAGGTCTTGAATTCAATAAGTAATTCAGTTTTTACCTTTATATTTAAAAATAAATCTATTAGGTTGTTCAGGAAGTAAGTGACCACTTTCAACTTACCATAAAGCAATTATCAGAATATTTGAGGATAATTATTAGTAGTTTCTCCCATTATAAATAATATATTTTCAAACCGTGAACAGTTCACAAATATCATTAAAAGTACCAGTTTCATTAAGTTTGTGGAAAATGTCTGTATTCCAGAGATCCAAATCCTTCTTGTTGTTTCAAGAACAGACATCTCTCTTCAAAAATTTCCAAAACAGTTGAAATCACAGGGTTTCATGTCCAGTGAATATGGTGGATGGGCCAGCTCCACCCATCTGTTCTGTTTGTAGGAACACCCAAACAACACCGGCGTTGTGTGGCCATGTATTTTCATGTATGAGGATGGGTCACTGTGACTGATATTACAGTGCCCTTGTTAGGATGTGCACCTGTAGAAATGACTTGTACCACTTCAATGTCACGGTGATGTTCTGATCACACATCTTCCAAAAAGTCGCCCCTCTAACATCCATGCCGATGACCAGTAAAATTTTACATTCATGCGACTCTGCATGGGGTAAACTCACCATGAAAGTATCAGGTTCAACCATGGACGGTTGACTGGTGTCACCTGGGTGCATAAAATTCTACCCAACTTTCATCTAAGCAGAGGAACCGTGTGAGCATTTTGTTATTGTGATGATACGACACTAGGTTACTTCATGCAATTGTGTAGTGGAATTCCTTCTGTGTCGTGGTCAGGGTGTGTTGTACCCACAATCCTAGTTTGCCCATTTGGCTTAAATCTTCCATCAGCATGGTATATGCAACTTTCATCTAAGTCAGGTATACTAAGAACAGCACATATTATTATTTTTAAATAATATGTGTTGTTCTTCTATTATCATTGTATGAGAGATACCCAGTTGTGTGGAAAGGTCGTTGACACTCATGTTGCATGACTGCTGTGAGGCCTCTTTAATGTGTAGCTTGGCATCTTGTCTGAAAGTCAAAATCAGTCAACTTGATCTTGGAGCATCTTTGGGGGATGTCTTGTCTTCTTTGTGTCCTTTCTTTCAATTGTGCACTGACATTTTCTACAGCTGTCCGCAGAAGATTTCGTGCCATGCCCCCTGAATATTGCAATAAGACACAAAACTTTAAAAATAATATGTGCTGTACTTTTACTATCACTGATTGTCTCAGCTGATCCATCATTATTACAACTTTCATGAGCTCATCAACAAGCACAAACTGAGTCCAAGGTAAAGACTATGCAACTGCCAAACATTGCCTATGTTGCCACTTCAGATTCCAAAAATGTACACCAATGCAAGTGTTTGGGTACTTCCTGAACAACCTTAATATTTGTATTGCGTTTTTTCATCAATGTATTTAATCTTTCTCCCTAAAAACACTTTGTTTGTGCTGATCTTAAATCCATCACACACAAAAGCTTCAGGAGCAACTTGTATCTTTAATTTATTTATTTGTTTTTGCAGATGTACCACAGGTAACTGAAACAGCTATAAAAGAAGTTCTTGATCTTCTAGAAGAGGACTGTTTGTGACCTTTCCTTTTTTATATATTTATATGACTGAAGCCAAAGTTTTTCACAGATTCGGGAGAGTATACACAAGAGCAGTAAACCACTGAAAGTTTTTGCTTAGCTGAAACTCCAGATTAAACAAAAATTCTTGGTAAGGAAGTATGATGTCCATGTGTGTGTATGAGGTGGATTTATCTTGTGCCAGGGTGTCTAATGCTTTCTTCTTTGTGCAACATTGTAATCACACAGAAGACACTGAGAATTTACTCCATTGGCCACAGAAAGAATATCCACCTACTTCACTTTATTTTGGCACTCTTGCACAAGTCTTAATTTTCAAGTGAGGAAATACACTGAGTGGCCACTTTATTATGACCACCTGACAGTTTTAAGCAAATGAGCTATGGCTGCACACTGTTGCCGCCAGAGAGCGAGGCTAGTATAAAAAGGGGGAAAGCTTAGTGCTTGTGACAGTAGTAGAAGTGATTTTTGAGTGACGAGATGGGTAAAAAATGCGATTTGACGGACTTTCAACGTAGGATGATTGTAGGAGCTCAGAGCCATGGAGTGAGTATCACCAAAACCACCGCATTTGTGAAATGTTCCAGAGCAGCTGTTGTTAAAGTAAAGACTGGACTGTCAGCCAAAAAACTGGGTCTCTACGTGCAACCTGTGGTCGTCATCAACTAGTGAATGCTCGGGCGGAACGGAGAGTGTCCAGACTGGTAACAGACAACAGAAGGACAACAGTGCAGTAAATTACACACCATCTTAATCAAGGATCCCCTCAAATGATCTCTGCATGCACTGTTCACCATACACGGCATCGGATGGGATATGGCAGCCGAAGGCCTGTTAGAACACCTTTGCTGTCTGCAGTTAACAAGAGAAACTGTCTCCAGTTCACACAGGAGCACAAGAATGGGAAAGTCGATAATTGGAAACAAATTATGTGGTCCAATGAATCACGTTTCAGTTGTACCATGCCAATGGCTGAGTGAGAATTTGACGGAAGAAGCACAAAAGCATGGACCCCAAATGCATTGCTACAACCCTTCAAGCTGGTGGAGGCAACGTTATGGTTTGGGGAATGTTTTCCTAGCATGCTTTCGGCCCTTTAATTCGTCTTGATCAATGTCTGACTGGCACATCATATCTAAACATTGTTGCAGACCAAGTGCATCCTGTCCTGTGGATGGTTTATCCCAATGGCGATGGCTACTTTCAACAAAATAATGCATCCTGCCATAGTGCTCGTATTGTACAGGATTGGTTTCAGGAACATGCCGGTCAGTTTACTTTGCTAAGGTGGCCCCCACAATCTCCAGATCTCAACCCCATTGAAAATTTGTGTGATGAAGTTGAATGAGCCATCAGACAGCTGGATCCACAACCCTGCAATCTCACACTCCTGGAAAGCGCTATTCGTCAAGCATGGTCTCAGATTCCACAAACCACCTATCAACATCTTATGGAGTCCATACCACGAAGAATTGACGCGGTATTAAAGTCAAAAGGTGGCCTAACGAAGTACTGAGGAGGTGGTCATAATAAAGTGGCCACTCAGTGTATATTCCAAGTTCTTCCATTAAAGCATAGGACCAGATCTGCAGCAATTAAAAACTTTTGCATCCTATTATAAATAGTCTGGGATGGCAGAAGAGCCTTCTATTTTATTGGTCCTTAAACTTTTATTTAGGCTAGGACCAGTTTGCTAAAATACAGCCAAAGCTGCTTTACTTTGCCAGTTGAAGAATTAGGAACTTTTACTGCCTCTCCTTGGAGAAACAGGGAAAGTTCACCCAATATTGATGCTGATAAATGGTGAGAGAAACAAATTCCATTCACCCTGGATATGTATTATGTAAAGCAATTTAGATTGCCTTGAGATCTTTAAGCTTAGCATCAGCTTTGGTTATATTGATTGGTAATTCAATACAGGAATTCACATGGTAGATCTTCTCCAACCCTATTACCAGACCAGTAGAAATTTCCAGATGATTAGAATGTTGTAAGTGTATTCAAGTTGAGTCAGAGTTTGAAAATATTTTGATACTTTCTTTGTAGCATTCAGAATTTATTTTTATTTTTTATATTTGATAGGCTGAGTAATGTGTTTGGTTTTGTTCTCATCTAATATAGCTGAGGCATATCCAGAGACACCTGCAAGAGATGTCAATTACAAATGAAGTATTGAGTAATTTTGAGTAATCAAAATATATTGCTAATTTGGTCCGAAATTCTTGAATGTGCATAAGCACTGAAAATTCAAATTCTTCTTATCAAATGCTTCTAAATGGTGTACTAGCCATATTTGGCTTTATGTAGCTAAATATTAATGTTGCATAAAATGCTTTACTCATTCAAGTGCAAAATGAAAAATAGGAGGGTAGCAAAGACAGGTGATTGTAAAATTTAGGTATGGTTGAGATAAAATAATGTTGTCAAGTGTGAAATTATATGTAAAGTGCATGTCTAATGAGCATGAATGAATAATAAATGTATGCATCATGAAGTGTTAGTGAAAACATCCAATAAATACTTTAATCGCAATGTGTTTATACTTGCATGTTTTATCTCTGTGTAAGATTCATAACGAAAGCATAAAGGTATAGCAGCAAAGGCCTTGCCAGCATTTTTATATTTTAATACTGCGTTTTTATAAACATTTCAAAATATACAAATTAAATGTTTTTTTTTCATTTTCGTGTTTCATTTTCATTCACTTTTAAGGACAACTCTCTCTGCAGCCCCCCCCCCCCCTCACACACACACACACACACACACACACACACACACACACACTCACACTCACACTCACTCACTCACTCACTCACTCACAGCTAGCTGAGCTATATTCCGATTCTCGTTTTTGGATTGGGTCAAGGTGGGCAGTGTCTTATGGCACAAAGACCTCAATGATAAAACCCAGGCAAGTCACACTGGGTATGCACACACCAGATAAAATTATGTAAATGGCTGACACAGACAATGGACTAAACAAACTTAAAGGCATTCTAAATACAACATTAAAAAGAAAAAAAAAGCACAGAAGGCACTCGCACTGATCATTTAAAAGGCAACCCAGAGTTTCTGAGTCATCTTGAATATTGAATGTAATAAAAAGTAGATAATGAGCATGTTCGTGGAGAAAATGATGTGGTACTCACAAAATATGAACTTCTACATTTTTATACACCAGGTACACAGTCAAAGAAGATATAATAAAACATAGTAGTTTATATATATTTTTATATTAGAAAACAGTCAGAGGTCAACCACACGTCTCACACATAGGGACAGTGTCACCACACAATAAGTAGTGTTGAGTGAAATGATAATGCCCAGCACAGAGACATGCAAGTACAACTTCTTTACAGTTCTAGTGAAATCTATTTTGTGGTAAATACCTCTTGTGTGCTGTTTGTTACATTCTGAAATAAAAATTGTGCACTTAATTACATACATGGCAAAATATATTGCTAATTACATGAACAGGAGGAATGCCATGTTTGGAGTTCTATGAGAAGTAATGCTCATTCCCAGTTTCATCTTTCAGTTGTATGCCCTGAAGTATTCATAACAACACAAAATGTCAAATGGGGGAAACAGCACAGGCATTAATGTTTTCCTTTAGGTTCATATTTGCCATATTGCTGTATAGTTCAGGGTGTCTTGAAAACTCTTGTACAAGAAAGCCCTTTTTTAGCTGAGATTTGCATGCAGTTATCTTCTTTGATTTTTTTTTAGCTGAGATTTGCATGCAGTTATCTTCTTTGGTGTTTAAAAATGTAAAAGAAATCAAACTAACATTAATTTAATAAAACATTAGTAGCTTTTATATATTTTATATTAGAAAACAGCCTTGTTGTTATCATAAATATATGTATATTCAACATCTGACTATGTAGTTGCATATTCTCCTTACAGTGATAATTTGCCAATGCTAAATCTGATGAAACTGGATGACTGATATAAATTTTTTCCAGAGTATTGTTACATGCATGCTGCTGTGTACTTCATTGCAAAGAAGTGTTATTGGCATTAAAGAAATATTTTTTCCATGAAAATAGGATATAGAATATTTTTACAGAGTAAGTTTTGTTTTGTCTGTGTTTGTGCTGTTTATGTGATATCTAATGTTCATATCCAAGATGTGCAGTAAATTTTGTCTTGTCTTGTTTGTTTTGTATACAGTGTTTACGTCTGAGGTGTACAGAAGTTTTAACATAAATAGTTAGCCATTAATTTTTTTTTTGCTATAAAAATGGTATTTTTTTCATTAGTATTATTATTAGTCTTCATAACTCATATTCAAAATGTAGGGCCAAGGTAAAGTCATAGGACTAATGTTTATTTTCTGAAAGTTTTTAACTATTTAAAATGCATTATTTCAACCTTTGAGTCTCAATATTAGTAATTGCCTATTAGCATCAAAGACAGGTATTATGCTTATCATTAGAAAGACGAAATGGAAAAGCACCAAGCAACAAATAAAATAAAAGACAATGGCATTTCTAAATGGTAAACCATAATGCATAATGGTAAATAAAAACCTTTCCACATTTTTCATTTGAAATATTATGTTACTATAAGCATTTCAGAATATGTTGAAGTATGTAGGAATAAATAAATCAACTTTTAGTTGGAACAAATATTAATTTTCTTTTGTTGACCCAGCTTCATTGACCCAATTTCATTGGGACGAATTGTGGTGACGTCATCAACAGTGTTGACAGTCACAGATTTTTGTCAATTACTTCCTTGTGCGGATATAAATCGAGTGGATGCTGTGTCATTTTCAAGTTGTGAAGAAGTGAAGAATTTTGATAGATATGAAAAGCTTCCAAAATGTTGCATGTGATGGTTCAATTGGGTTTGTCAGTAATCTTCAAACAGAAATTTATGATTGTATTCATGATAGTGTTTAGCTATTGATGGCTTCCTTAGTTCACAGTTCCATGTGTACATCTTGTGCTCCTGCAATCACAAGATTCTTCATGTCCGGCCTACGTACAAAAGATCACATTCACATATAATTTAACACATTTCCCACGAATTTATATCTTGAACATGGTCTTTTGATCTGAAGAAGTTGGTTTTCTTTATGGATTTGAAAATCACCTTGAAATCAGAAGTTTTGAAAATTTCTGGAATGGTGAAGGCAGTGTATTAAACATAATGGCAAAGTTCTCTTGTAACGGATGCACAATAGGTGTCAGTGCAAAGACCGGCTTTGGTTTTTGAAATTTTTTAAGAGAAGTGTATAAAATGGAAGGGCTGTATTCTCTGTGTGCTGCAATATTTTAAATGAAAAAGTCAAGTTCTTTTTTTTTTTTTTTTTTTGCTTTTGGTTGAGCACACACGTACTACAGTCTTTGTTCAAGCACACACGATATAGGTAAGTGTAAAGTAAAGGATGCTATTTTTTGTTGCCAAGAGTCTTGGCATGTGGAAATGAGGAAACTACAAAAGGTAATACTTTTCAAGGGGAAAGTAATATTTTTCTAACTGCCATCATAATTTCAAATACTGCAAATATATCAAATATATTTCTGACAGAGCCACTCTTGCCACAAAAAATTTGAATGTTTATGCCTCGTGTGTGTGTGTGTGTGTGATTGTGATTGCTGAAAGAAGCAAAATCATGAAAGTCAATAGGTAGGTTTTTAGCATCAATGAATTGATGAATTACTTCCTGATGCTCTTAAGTTCATTTGAACTGAATTGCAAAGACTGTTTTGCATGTGAAAAATCATATGCTTCATGTAGTAATTAGAATGGGGTGTTCAAAGCATAGGAATGTTTTTGTATTATAAATATTTGTTGTCCCAATTGGCATACTTTTGGATTTAATTTAAACTCCTGCAGTTTCCAATACACATAATTTTTGTAATAGAATAACATATATTCACAATTAAATATTTTTTGACAAATGGTTGCCCTGATAAAGCTGAGCCAAACTCTCTGCAAAACTACAGTAGACGTTGAAATAAATACTGTATTTAATTGTGAATAAACTTTGCTATTTTATTCTATCTCAACCTCTCAAGTTTTCAATTCATATTAGCAGTTCATATTCCGACTTAGAAATCGATCGGAAAAGTCTACTATTCAGTTTTACGTGCATTATTTCAAAAACTTGGAAATATTTTATATACTGTGAATTTTATATTTTAGTTGGATAATGCTTACCTATGCATTCCGTTTCCAGCGATGATTCACTTTTCTCGCACGTTTCGGGTCTTCGTTGAAGCTATTGTCCTACTGTCCGTTGTATGTGCAGCAACCATTCACATCATACACACTGCTTCCTTTAGGTAGATTCAGTAGATCTTCACTTTAGGATTCAACAACATGGAATTCTTTACAGTTATTAATGCTCTAAATTTTTCGCCCAGTCTTTGGGCTTCCCCAGGAGCGTGATGATTTTTCCACCGATGTTGGTGGTTTATTTCTCGTCAATGGAGTCCGGTACCCCACATTGCCATTTGTCGGATACGCTGTATTGGGTACTTTTCTTAATCAAACCTAGCTGGCGCCATCTATGTTTCACTAATTCTACCTTTTTTTTTTTTTTTTATTATTATTATAACTTTTTTTTTAATTATTATAAATTTTTTTCCTCTCTTTATATGGCCGTTGATGTCGTCTTTCGTATTCTTCTTCTTTTCATTTCCTATCCCTGTTCCCTTGTCTTTTTTGTTGGTTTTTCTTTTGTTGTTCTTTTTCTTGTCTTATTAGCTCTTTCCAAAGGCTAGATAATGTATTAGGGTCATTCTGGTTACACACCCTTGTTTTATTTTTATAAGTTAGGATCGATTCCTCCATTCTCATTTGTCTCTCTGATTTTTTATTCCTTTTTAGCATTTTAATTTCTTCGAATTTTGGGAATGCTCAGTGGTCAATACAGAATTGCACTAATGCAGTTTTTGCTTCTTTTTTTGCCAGTTAGATATACGTGTTGTTTTAGCCTTTTTTTTAACCTGTTTTTAGTACTCCCTATGTACGATATTGGGGATATGTGTGCAATGGGAATTTCATAAGACCCTGATTTTTCTAATATTTTGCTCTCAGTTTTTTTGTTAATAGTCAGATTTTTCAAAGTGTTCACTGAACTTCCTAGTTGTAAGTCAAATTTGGCACATTGTCTATTAATTTCTTTACTGACACCTTCCAAGTAAGGGAATGCACCTATATATTTTAATTTTTTTCTCACCTTTCTTTGATTGCAAACTTCTTGGTCTTCATTTCTCTTAGCCATATGTTTAAAATTTAATATGCATAAAAGAAAATATGTAATTGTAGCAATGTATTTCAAGTATGCTAACTTTTTTTTCTGCCCCACTCACTACCTTGTGTTTTTAGTATTCAATATTTTTCAACTCCTCTGATCGTTTTAAGCTTGCCATAAAATATTTGCTTATATTTCTTTGTCTTTGAATGTGATATATATATATATATATATGGGATGTAAGGTCAGGTGATGCGTAACATCACAGCCTCTCCTTGACAAATGTCAACCCCGCCTTCTCGTGGTACATCCTGTTCCCACTAAAAGGGGCTCTGACGACCGCCAATAGCGGTATAACTATACCATCGGGATTAGAGGAAATTCTATCCCACACTCACCAACCCGCTTGGCCAGCGTGGTGAGTTATGGCCAAACCCCTCCAAAATGATTCCACAACTTAAATCTTGGCCCTCAGTCTCCGGCAGCTGGAATGTACCTGGCCAAGGCAGCGGCCAGTGCGACATGAAGGCAGAGGGTGCTAAGAATCCCCGTAGGACCGGACTAGGCTGCCATCTGATGCTGACCTTGGCTACGTACAACGGACGCTCCCTATCTTCTGATTCAAGGCTTCTTGAATTGGAAGAGGAACTACAAAGGATCAAGTGGGACATCGTGGGGCTAAGTGAGGTAAGGAGAAAAGGAGAAGATCTCATCGAACTGAAAAGTGGACATCTTTTCTACTATCGTGGGACAGATACTGGCAGAACTAGTGGTGTCGGATTAATAATAAACAAGAAACTGAAGGATAAAGTTGTAGAAGTTGAAAGTTCCTCTGACAGAGCTGCACGACTTGTTATCCAACTCTCGAAAAGATACCAGGCTCAGATTATTCAAACTTATGCACCCACCACAAGTCGTCCTGAAGAAGAAATTGAAGAATTTTATGAGGAAATTCGTGATCTAAATAATAAAGGTAAGCAGCACTTGAAAATAATTATGGGAGATTTCAATGCAAAAATAAGGCAACGGCAACAGAATGAAACTTCAGTAGGTAAATTCGGTCACGGCAACAGAAACCAGCGTGGAAATACTCTCGTTGAGTTTGCAGAGGCAGAAGGGTTTTTCATCTTGAACTCCTTCTTCAAGAAAAAGCCACACAGGAAATGGACATGGAGACATCCAAATGGGACGACAAGTGAAATTGATTTTATTATGTGTAACAAAAAAATTCGTCATAGAAGACTGCAGTGTGCTAAACAAGTTCAACACAGGTAGTGACCATAGATTGGTGAGATGTAAGATGCACCTCAACACCAAACTTGAACGTGGCAAGCTCATAAGACAAACAAAATCTATTGACATAACCAACCTTAAAAAACACCATAATACCTTCAAGTTGGAACTGAAGAACAGGTTCTCAGCTTTAGAAGGCCTAACATCGGAAGAAGTGGACATCTCTGAAGTTAACAGAAAAGTAACCAAAGCTCTTATGGAAACAGCAACAAAATTAGCTGGGTCTAAGAACAAGTTGCATGTAAACAAATTATCAGGAAAAACGAAAATGTTGATGCAAAAAAGAAGAGTGATGAGGACAACTAAAGAAGATGTGACTTCCAAAGTGGAATATATAGAGCTATGCAAGACAGTAAGAAAAAGTATCACTGAAGACGTAAGAAAATTCAACTGTGAACTAGTGAGGAAAGCAATTGAAAACAACCAAAGCCTAAAGATAGCAAAGGGACATCTCAGTAAGGGTAGAAAACAGATTATGGCACTGAGAAAAGAAGATGGTTCTGTAACAAGAAATAGAGGCGAAATTTTGACAAGAGTGAAAGATTTCTACTCCAAATTATATGAAAGAGATGATACATGCACTCCAGACATCATGAAAGATACCAGTACGAGAGTTCCTCCAGTCCTTCCAGCAGAAGTTGCACATGCAATCAAGAACATGAAGCGGGGAAAAGCTCCAGGAGAAGATGGAATTACTGTAGACATCATACAAGAAGCAAGTGGAGAAATTGAAACAGTACTCGCCCAAATTTTCACTCGATGCCTTAATGAAGGAAAGATTCCTGAGGATTGGAACACCGCTACAATGATCCTGCTACATAAGAAAGGTGACATTGAGGATCTCGGAAACTACAGACCTATCAGCCTCCTATCAGTAGTTTATAAAATCTTCACTAAAGTTCTTTCACACCGCTTGAAGGTAACACTGGACATGGCTCAACCGAGAGAACAAGCTGGATTCAGGAGTGGCTACAGCACAATAGATCATATCCACGTACTGAGAGAACTAATTGAAAGAGCGAGGGAATATGAACTTCCATTGTGCATGGCTTTTATCGATTATGAAAAAGCCTTTGATTCGGTGGAAACCATCAGCAGTTACAATGGCTCTGAAAACCTGCGGTATTGAAGATGCATACATTAATATTATTAATAACATCTATGAAAATGCAAGTGCAAAGATTCGGCTGTTTGAAAATACAACACACATAAAAATTGGAAAGGGAGTGAGACAAGGTGACACCATATCTCCGAAGCTCTTTAATGCCACATTGGAGGGTGTTTTTCAGTCGCTGAGCTGGGAAAACAAAGGGATAAAGATTAATGGAGATTATCTAACCCACCTTCGTTTTGCGGATGACATAGTCATTTTTGCAACTACCCCATCAGAGCTGCAGAGTATGATCCAGGAACTTGCTGACAAGAGTAAAGAAGTGGGATTAAAAATGAACTTTCAGAAGACAAAAGTGATGTTCAATGCTTTTACAAGAAATGAAGATTTATTGATTGATGGAGAAAAGCTGGAGATAACAGACACGTACGTTTATCTTGGACAGCAGATATCAAGTGAGGGTCACATTGATGAAGAAATTAATCGGCGTACAAAACTTGCCTGGAGAGCTTTTGGAAGAAACAGCATAATTTTCAAGAGCAATATGCCATTATGTCTTAAAAGAAAAGTGTTTGATCAATGCATCCTTCCAGTGCTTACGTATGGTGCAGAGACGTGGACCTTAACTAAAAGAGATATACAAAGACTGCAGACAACTCAAAGAAGCATGGAGAGGTGCATGCTTCGTGTAACCAGGAGAGATAAGAAGAGGAACTCGTGGATCCGAAAAATGACAAGAGTGGAAGACATGATGATCAGAGTTAAATCCCTGAAATGGCAATGGGCTGGACATACTGCCAGAAGGACAGATCATCGATGGACAGCCGAAATTTTAGATTGGATTCCAAGGGACAGGAAAAGACCCAGAAGAAGACCACATAGGAGATGGGTGGATGAATTTCGAAAGTATGCAGGGGTGACATGGAGGAGACTGGCACAAGACAGACCGTTGTGGAGGAAACTTGGGAGACCTTCGTCCAGCAGTGGATTGATAATGGTTGACAATGATGATGATGATGATATATATATATATATATATATATTATTCAAAGAAACCCATGTTTTACTAGGTCTTTGTAGAAACAAGAGAAGGTTATCTGTGCTGGTCCTTGAAAAAGCCATGTATAACAACACTCTCTCTATATATAATCATCATCATCAACCATTATCAATCCATTGCTGCATGAAGGTCTCCTCAAGTTTCTTCCACAATGCTCTGTCTTGCACCAGTCTCCTCCATGTCACTCCCACAAGCTTTTTAATTTCATCCACCCATCTCCCACATGGTCCTTTTCTTGGTCTTTTCCTGTTCCTTGGAATCCTGTCTAATCTATAGGTGGTCTGTTGTTCTGGCAACATGTCCAGACCATTACAATTTCAGGGATTTTACTCTGATCATGATGTCTTTCCACTCTTGTCATTTTCCTTATCCACAAGTTACTCTTTGTATCTCTCCTGGTTACACCAAGCGTGCATCTTGCCATGCTTCTTTCAGTTGCCTGCAGCCTTTGTATGTCTTTTTTAGTTAAAGTCCATGTCTCTGCTCCATACGTAAGCACTGTAGGATTGCATTGATTAAACACTTTTCTTTAAAGACAATGGCATATATACTGGGTGATCCAAAAGTCTTGCACAGTTTGAAAACGTAATAACTCGCAGAGTTTTGAGAGTAGAAGTCAATGCAGTTGTGTAGAAATGATCAGAATGACATCGGGTTTTTTATGAAATCACATAAATTTTTACTCATTTTACTTACATTTTTCATTGCCAGATTGCACCATAGGCGAACAGGTCTGGGATAGTGGGTATAAAAGCAGCAGCTGGGAAGCAACCACAAGTCACAGCAGTCCATGTCAGTATGCTGTCATTACCGGACAAAGCACTCTTGGTGAAATTGTTCTATTGCAATGCTGAATGTGCGAGTGCTGTGTTGAGAGCCTACCAGTCACTGAAAGATGATTGCAGTGGGAAAGGACCGATGGAAAGTGCTGCGCTGCGGCAAATGGTGAAAAAATTCGAGGAAATGGGATCTTTGGCAGCATGCCCACGAAGCGGTAGACCACGAACACGTGCTGCTGCAGCAGAGATGATTATGCAGGAAATGGATGTGATTGCAATGTCATCCGCACATGGTGACTCCAGTGCTCGCCATGTTTCTCGGCAAACAGGCATTCCATACGGGACTGTATGGCGAACACCACGACGGATTCTACACAGATACCCATACAAACTGCAACCGCATCACGAACTGCAAGCTGGCGATTACGTGCAGCGTCAGGAGTTTGCAGCATGTTTTTTTCGACAAATGGATGTCGACGAGAACTGGCTGATAAACGTTTTATGGACTGATGAGGCACACTTTTCCCTAAACAGAGCGGTAAACAAGCACAACTGCCGCATCTGGGCTACAGAACATCCCCGAGCAGTTGTTGAAGCACCACTTCATCAGCTAAAAGTGACAGTGTGGTGTGGATTCACGGCTTCCTTCATTATCGGTCCTTTTTTTTTTTAAGAGGTCTGCGGCACCTTCTTCGAAACTGTTTCAGTAACAGTTGCACGTTATGCGAACATGTTACGAACATACGCTGTCCCTAGCTTGCAAGAGCAGGATGCAGTGAATCTGTGCACATTTATGCAGGATGGAGCACCACTCCACATCGCACATTTCGTTAAGCAACTTCTGCAAGAGACATTTGGCGCAAATCACGTGTTGAGCCGACACTTTCTAAAGGCCTGGCCTCCTCGGTCACCAGGCCTGACACCCTGCAATTTCTGGCTCTGGGGTTACCTAAAATCACAAGTGTACAGATGTCGCCCTACTTCATTGGCCATGCTGAAAGATGCCATTCTACACTATGTGGCAGCTATACCACCGAACATGCTCTTCAATGCCGTCCATGGTGTTTTCTCTCGTCTGCAGTGCTGGAACAGGACAGCCATCACATTGAACACCTGGTACAATGAGGTGTCTAACTAAGTATAATCAGGTGTCTATTTTTCTTGACACTTCCAACCTGTGGTTGCTGCACCATCTGGCGATGAAAAATGTAAGTTAAAATGAGTAAAAATTTATGTGATTTCATAAAAAACTCAATGTCATTCTGATCATTTCTACGCACACCGCGTTGCCCTACTCTCAAAACTCTGCGAGTTATTACGTTTTCAAAATGTGCAAGACTTTTGGATCACCTGGTATATACATTCACAGACAATGAAATTTGCACACCAAGAAGGTAGCATCGAATTGAACTGAAATTTTATGGATGTAATGATACAGATGAATGATACACATGATGGCAAAAACAGAGCTGCAGGAGAATTACAGGGGGATCTGTGGCACGCAGTCTAGTCATCTTCAATAGCGCGTCACACTGCCTCGTGCGGCGATACATGCTGCAGTATGGTCCAGCATGGAGGCGAACAGATGCCTGATGTTGTCTTGCGGTAGACAGGCCCACATGTGATGGACGGTGTGCTCCAAATTCCGCCGGATGGTGCTGCACAGCAGAAGCTGCCGTTTCAACTGGTCCCACACATACTCGATAGGGGACATGTCCGGGGAGCGGGAGGCCATGATAGTGTCTGCCCGAGCCATGTGTAGGCGGGCATTATCCTGCTGGTATAGCGCACCTGGAATCCCGGCCAGGAATGGGAGAACATGGGGCTGTAGGATCACATGTAGCTGGCCCGTCAATGATCCACGTACCCTTACTAGAGCTGATCGGCTATCGTAGACTGTGGTTCCCCAGACCATAATGTCTGCAGTGGGGGAGATGTGGCGCTCAATAGCGAGGTTTGGATTGTGCAGTTAATGTGGGGACTTCCACACCCGGACACGATGATCATCTGTCCCCAAAATGAAGCGGCACTCATCGCTAAACACCACACGTTGTCAGTCTCTAGGTGTGCATTTCACATTGCTCTGGCCTGGCACCACTGCACACAGAGCCGGCGATGTTCCGGTGTTAATGGCAGCATGCGTAAGGGGTGCTGGAATTGCAGATTTGCTTCCGTGAGGCGTCTGAAATGGTTCGTCGGCACATAGGAGCTGCTACATCTGCCTGTATAGTGGACCATGTCCCCATGGGATCCGTTCGTGCCTGCATACAGTCCGTCGATCCTCCCTACCTGTGGTCCTCCTAATCCGTTCAGAGCCGCTCTGCAATGTGACAGTGCCGTTACATGTTCACTGCTCCCAACACAGTCAGACAGTATGGTCAGAACGATCCACATGGCGGGCTATGTGGCTCGCTGACCACCTTGTGGTTTTTAGCCCAATGATTAGGCCTCTCTCAAAGTCCATAAGTTGCATAAATCAACGTCTCTGGGTTCTACCTGGCACTCTTGCTTGCAACGGCCGGTGCTTTTTGCTTTCATGGGGCATCGACTACACGCCGGTTTATAAGACTGCCGGTTCGTGCTTGCAACGCGACCACGGGGTGTGCGGTCATGTGCAATCGCACCAAACGTAGATCATTTGCATACCAGTGCGCACTCTAGCTTTTTGCAAAGTTTCACGGTTGTAGCATGTTTTCTTCTAGGTGTGCAAGTTTCATCGTCCATGAGTGTATATATATATATATATATATATATATATAAAATAAAAATCATATAAAAGAACATAATCAAAAGAATATATACTGAAAAAAGAGATACAGACTAACTGCAGCAGATAACTCTGCTGAGCCTGAAAATGCAGTAGAACATCTGTCAGTACTAGAACTATCCTCAGGTATTCCATAGGTTTCCATGGTAGGGCAACTGTACACAAGCTTAATATCACTTCTGTGAAGGCTCAATGATGTTTGTACCAGTGCCTTACAAACCAAGAGCCATGAAGTCCAACTTCTACCTCAGTATTCTGAGCAATTCACACACACACACTACACTGCGACAGTACTTTGCTATGGCCACCATTTTCCAGCACAACTGTGCTTCCTATGTAATTGCATAATGTGTGCGAGACTGATTTGTGAAAAACAATGTTGAAATGTTGGATTGGCTGGCTCAAAGTCTGGACCTCGACCCAATGGAATGCTGAATCAGATCTCAAACACGGTGATCTTCGTCCAAATCAGCTTTAGCAGTAACTTTGCAGGAAGAGTGGAGGAATAATCATGTCAAGATTCTTTCTGTAATATAGCAGAAAGCACTCCGAGAAGGGTTGGCACCAGTACTTCTATGTACTGAGGTTTTGGAATAGAAGTATTTGTTGTAACTACTTTTAGTAGCACAGTGAGGTTTTGAAATAAAAGTATTTGTTGTACAAATACTTTGAGCAGCACAGTGTATTTAACTACACATTTAGTCATATTAGGCAGTGTGTCCAAATGTCCTTTTTTTAAAGGACTGTCCTTTAAAACTGTGACTACTGATAAAGTCCTTTATTTGTCCTTTTTTTTCAGTACTGTCCTTTATTTTAAGTGAGTTGAGAACATCAACTATCTACAAAAATATTAAGGGTAAGTAACAAAAATGCATTTTATTTTAAGTTAACCTAATTCATTTTGTCTTGATATTTTTTGTTTGTAAGGGCAATGATGAACTATAATACTGAGCCCTTATTTCTTAACATTGCTACTACTTTTATTGTTTTGTTTTAACGAAGTTCTGAAGTATTAAAGTAGCATATGACTCTGGATATCTCTGTGGTGATGCTTTCTTTCTTATATGAGCCTTTGGTTTACCACATTAATTTTTTTTTTTTTAATTGAGTTTGTTTTGTAGCTTTTTTAATGATGAAATGAAGACAAATTTTTATCTTTACTCCACAGATTTCTCGTTCAACATGTCTAAACACGACAGTGCCACTATCAAAGTGATTGGTCCTCTTC